>CM077083.1:205143089-206387255 GCA_039513925.1 Platanthera zijinensis
ATAAACCCTAAAGACAGAGGCGGATGCATTTGACCGAGTGGAGACAGCAGTGGAAGCAGCAATCCCTTGCCTCCAGGTATTTCCTTTCGGGCATGACTTTCTTTATTCCAAGCTCAGATGCGTTTCCTTTCCTATATACATGATTTTCTTCTGAGTTAAACCGAGGTTTACCCACTAGAGGGAGAGGCTTTGAAGAATCACTGACAGATGAGCTCTTACGGCGTAGATCAACTATAGATAGAAAGGAGCGATTTCTCATTCGTCGAGTTGTCCAAACATCCGACTGCATTTTCCAACGCCGACCCTAAAGATTTATGTACATATATTTGATAAATATTGTATATCCTTATATTTTTGCATTTTTTTTCAATTTTTTCGAGACCTAACACCTTAGTATAAAACATAATGGAATATATGTATTTAGAAATATTTCAGATGATAGCTACTTTTTTATCTATAACGGAGTTCCTTCTTTTAAACATCCCCTTGAATGACTCTCATATTGAGAAATCATGTCTAGTGGCATTCGATCACAGAAACCATTGACAGCTGAATAAATCACTACAATTTGTTTTTCAATTGGAAGTGGTGAATATTATGGTTGTTTGGGCACTTCTATCAGCCTCGCACCTCTCTTGGGTAATGCCTGAGTCGCAGAATCAAGGTCTGACCCAAATTGAGCGAAGGCGCCCACTTCGCGATATTGTGCCCACCTTCGCCTTTCTCCCGCTGCAATTCCCGCCATACCAAGTGGTCAGGAAAGCCCTCCAGTATGCCAGGGATACCAAATTTGTCACCTTCACTCCTCTAGCACTGACTTCACTCCTTCGCATTTTTTATTTTGATCTTTTTAAATATGAAAAAGTAAAAGAAGAGGTGTTAAGCTTTTTATCATTCTGGTGTCGAGCTATTTTTCCGCAGGGTCCCCCCTACAGTATCGTGCCTGGATCAGAATTAGGCGAAGACTAATTCAGTAATCCGGTGAGAATTCTATAGAGGCGGGACCCGGCGGAACATAGCCGCATCGAAGGGGACGGAGCATAAGCATTAGCTCTCCCTAAAAAGGAGGTGATCCATCCGCACCTTCCAGTACGGCTACCTTGTTACGACTTCACTCCAGTCACTAGCCCTGCCTTCGACATCCCCCTCCTTGCGGTTAAGGTAACGACTTCGGGCATGGTAAGCTCCCATAGTGTGACGGGCGGTGTGTATAAGGCCCGGGAACGAATTCACCGCCGTATGGCTAGCCGGCGATTTCATTTTCCCAGAATGTATCCTCATTTTTTGCCTAATTCTTCTTATGATGATCGATTCAACCTATGATCAAAAAGATAGACCTTGGTTCTATTTCATCTCTTCAACAAGTTCTTTAGATATGATCAGAGTGAGATCCAATGGAAAAGAGAACATGAATCCTTAATCCTACAAGGGCCTCCAAGTCACCGTACCTCATAAGTAAGTAGCGCAAAAGCTCTGGCATAGCCAGCACCGAACAGACTGGAGAGCACTTTAGATAGAAAAAAGGTGTGATGTCTTTTTGTTGAAAGGTACTGTTGATCCAAAAAAGTGCAATCGCATCGCTGCGCGACCCTATCTCAATTCAATATGCGAGCTTATCTCAGAAAGAAAAAGGTGAGCTTAGCAACTATGAAGAGGCGAACAGCTCGAACGTAGCTTCACGCGGGGAAGAAATCTATCTTTTGCTTTTGATGACAATAAATATAGTTTAGTACTTGAGAAACTTTTAATTGCCCGAATATATCAACGGAAACTTTTTTTTCTTCGGTAAATAATTCTAACCAAAATCTATTTTGGGGGCATAAGAATTATTTTTTCATCTCTTCAACAAGTTTAGTAATGAGCATAACGGCCCTCTTTTTCCGATGGAGAGACTGTTTTTCCGTGAGTGAGATCAAGGAGTTAGATCGGGTTCCTCTTTTTTTATGAAAGTCAATGTGTAGCTTTGTAGAAAGATAGCCCCTTTTTAGACAAGTCTCCTTTACGAGTTAGCTTCCCCGAGACAGCAAGCAAATCATTATCTGACTAATCAAGTTCTGTGACATCTACCGATTCTACCTAATTCACTGCTGACCAAAATACTCCATTCATCCCCGGGTCGAATAACTCATAGGTTCTAAAGATCAGGTTCTCAAACTATCCTAGGCAAGGGCTGTGTCGGCTTACATGAGAATAGCGGATTCTCGGCTGATAGGGTTCTGGCATGAAACAATTAGATCCTCTTATCAGTCCTTTAAGTCAGTTCTGATTCGGTTAGCTACTTAGGATGAATCATACAGAGGCAATCTCTAACATTATCAGACAAGATTGTCAAGAGACAGGAGACCTAAGAGAGATACGGAACTTCTCTGATCAAAATCTTCTTTGCATGAACTCCTGTAAGCCTATCTTCTCCCCGAAAACATACTAAAATGGCATGTGTTAAGCATCGTGCCATTTCACATCAAAGGAAGCTCCATCGGGAAGGGATAGGGATGGCGCATTGGCTTGGTTGGCGGCTGGCGAGAAGAGACCGACAGACTAATAGATTACGGGGCAAGCGACTCCTGCGTCAATTAGTGTATTCAACCTAAGAGAAAGTACTCCAACTTACTCTGTTTTCAATTCTCAAATTCACTTTGAAAGGAAAAGAATACTGAGAGTTTCGAGAAAAAGAATTTGATTATGGGAGATCAAGGTAATGAATAAGAAGCATAGTACTTACTTTACTGAAAGCTTAGTAAGGAAGTCAACTTCGAAAAAGACTCCTCTCAGAGAGAATCTTCCGAACCAGCTAACAGACCTACTATATGATATATATGCTAGAAGTATGCTCCTAGGTAAGCTACTGGCTTTGGATCTGCCTCTCGAGCACGAGGCGCGACTTTATGGAGCGGCTATCAATTGCGAGCATCAGACTCTGTTTAATCACACTCAAGATAATCCGGGAAAGGATCTTAGGGGTATGTATATCTTGCTACCGCGGGCTATGGATCTGTCTTTACTGGCACTTGGTCTTTCGATTTTTTTGGATATTGGTATGTATCTGAATCAACGTACTCTACTGAAGCAACTGGATCACTTGCCTACATACGTGATTATGCAGCTGGCCCAGGAAGAGGCTATACTGCTGACTCATCCGCTGAAGCGACAGAACCAACTGCATAGTAAAAAGAAGCAGCTGGATCAACGGCTTAAACAACTGCTTCTTCAACGCTTCTCCTGCGACTGCCTTAGTTAGCTCACATTGGATCTCTCTCTCTATCCCGATCTTTAGCTACCATCCTTTACGTTGGTTGATTTTCCGCATCTAGTAGGGAGAACTTTGGGTATGAAAGGTATACTGCTAGCTTGGTAGATATCGCCCTATCTATCAAGGGGCTTGAAACTTATGAATCGACTGGATCAGCTGGAACTACACAAGGCTATGGCTACGGAACAGAAAGAAATGGATGCTTAGCAAGGTGCTGGATCAACCGACGAGACTTCCTATGCCGAGAACACCAATAGATAGCTATGAGAACGGGTCTAGTTAATGCCCACCGGGGGTAAGCCAGGAGGAGGAATAGACTAGAAAGAGGGAGGGGGGTTCATTTGCTCTTATCCTGTCTAGATAAGAGATTGGAAGGTCGATCAGGGGTTGGTAAGCACATTTACTTGAGTTCTCCTCCACCGGTCTTTATGTTGGAACCAATCCACGGAATGGGGGAATAAGAAGAGTTGGAATCAGGTATGGTCCTGTCTTTCCCGTACCTTGGATCCACTCGAAGGCGGAATGCCCTTCTTCGCGCCACTTCTCGCTATGTGTCGACGTCCGAAATCTCCTTCCCTGTATCATTAGAATGAGGAGTGTCTGCGGCCAACATAGAGTTCTTCGTGCCAACCTCGTGCCCTCCAACCTCAAAAATTACCGCAATATTGGGTGCGACCTCTCTATCTTCCAGATTGATAACATACGCGCCGTCTGCTGTCTGGGATATTTTTATCAGCCTCCTCCTATGCTTTGGTCTTCTTCTCCTTTGCGTATACCTCAGAAGTTGATCGCTTCCTCTTCTTTCTCTTCTTCTTCTCGCTTGCATCTTCTGATGGCTCATTCCTCTCACAGAATGTCTTCTCCACGATAGTCGCTCATCCCTCTAAGCCCTTCTCGCACATCAGGACAGCTTCCCTCAATTTTTGATGGTAGATCCAAACCTTCTCCCTTGACCGCAGGATCTTCCTTAGAATGACCGAGGGACTCTTCTATCTTCTCCATAATGATATTGAACTAGAACGCGCTCAGCCTCAAGTCCTGCTGAGGAGAATCTGGAGTGTTCACAATATCCAGAATTTGAGAGATCTCTGGAGTAATAACCGCAACTGGGGTCTGTCCACAAATAGTATAGTTCAAAAATAATTTGGGATTCGATTTAAAATTCGAATCTGGATTTGAATCCGAATTCGAATTCAAATAGTAAATGAATCCGAATCCGAATAATTTTATTCATATTCGAAGGATTAATGAATAGTTCGCGAATAGTAGATTATATAATTAAATAAAAATTATATATGTATTTATGTATTATATATAATTATATTTTATCATATGTAATTAAATATTATAAAATTCGAATTCGAATCCATGTTCGAATTCGAATTCGAATTTGAATTCGAACCCAAATTCAAATCCACCGTTTCATGACGAATCCGAATCCAACACCGAATATTCGAATGAATCTGAATCTAAACCTGAATTTCTGCATTTTATGTCAAATTTGGATTCGACTGAAGAGTTATTCGATTCTATTCAGTTCGTGAACACCCCTGACCGCAGCGGGATTTACGGCGGCATCATCAACCTTTTCCCGGACTTCTTCTTAGTGGAGGTCGTCATGGACATTCGTATTTATCCGCTCTGACCTTTTTCAGACGATTTCTTCCACAGAGAAGAGCAGCTTTGGAAGTCTTTCTTCAGCATAGGCAACAACGCCTTATTCATAGTGGTCGCTATTGCTTGCTTGAAGAGTGTGACCGCAACAAATGAAAAGTGCCCCATCAAAGAAATAATACTTCAAATCTCCCAGCCCCCGGGAGTATTTATAGAATTTTCGGAATATTAAATGCAAGTGACAGTCTTCGCGGTTAAAGTTTTACATTTTGAAGTTCACATGAACTTAAAAATGTGTGGAGATCATGTTTACCTAAAATCCTGCAACCGCAAGAAAGTTCAGAATCTTTATCACAACAGTCCATGCGAACAGTCTTTGGGAGTCCGCCCAGACCCTCATTTTTGTTATTGAGCAAACCACTTTTTCCTTCTTCGAAAGCCCAGGCAATCACTCCTTCAAAGTCCACTCAGCCTAATGCTCCAGTTATCTACAAGTCAGCTAATGCCTTCCTCAGTAGTCTGGGCGAACTGGTCTTTAGTGTTTGCACAGCCCAGTAACTCAAGTCATCGCATTACAAATGGATTCTTCCTTGACATCTTGGGTGGTCAGCCTTCAGAGCCCGCTTAACCTTATAGTTACTTTAGTTCTATTTACCTATGCAATTCTTCTTTGCCTAAGCTCGCACGAACACTGATGTAGTGCCCGCGTGGTCTGACTTTTTAGGTTATCTGAGTTGAATCGAGAGAAAGCTTGCTTTATTCTTCCACAACGTGGGAATATATAGGAACTACAATGATATATAATAACAAGACTCACGGTGTGGGACTAAACCAACTTACGCACAATAATAATAAATAAACCCGAAATATACAACTTGTATAATAACTCTCAGTCTCCTCCTCATGTCGGATGGAAGATGTCAGTCATTCCAAGTCTCTTGATGTTATTCATGAACGAGTCACTTCCCAAGCTCTTAGTGAACACATCTACTAGTTGATCTTTAGAGTGGATGAACGGTGTGACCACTGTCTTTTTATCCAAGTGATCTTTGATGAAATGTCGATCCACCTCCACGTGCTTTGTTTTGTCATGTTGAACTGGATTGTGGACTATGTTGATGGCTGTCTTGTTGTCGCAAAATAAGGAGAAGGGGGACGTCACCGGAAACCTCAAGTCCTGTAGAATGGTACACAACCATAGACCCTCACACATGCTTTGGGACATAGCACGGTATTCTGCCTCAGCGCTCGATTTGGCCACTACATTTTGCTTTTTACTGCGTCATGTTATCAGGTTTCCTCCAACAAAGAAACAATAACCTGTTGTAGATTTCCAATCGTCATGGCATCCGGCACAATCAACATTATTGGTGAAAACTTCAATCCTAAGGTGGTCGTTCTTGAAGAACGGAAGACCTCGACCTGGGGCTTTCTTCAAATACCGTAACACACGGTACGCTGCCTCTTGATTTTTGGCCCTGGGAGCATGCATGTACCTACACAGGATGCCAACAACATAAGTAATGTCTGGACGAGTATGAGACAAGTATATTAGTTTCCCAAATAATCTCTGGTAGCGAGTGACATCGGCCTGGTCACTGTCACCGTCTTCATTGATTTCATGATTTTCTTCCATTGGAGAGTTTACAGGAACACAACCAAGCATACCGGTCTCCTTCAGCAAATCTATGACATATTTCCGCTGTGATATAAAGATATCCTGATCAGATCTAGTCATCTCAATTCCCAGAGAGTATCGTAGTCTTCCCAAGTCTTTCATCTCAAATTTGGCAGCTAAGAGGGACTTGAGATTTGCAATCTCTTCCAAATCGTTACTTGTGATTACAATGTCATCCACATAGACAATAAGGACTACAACACCCTGAACACGCCTCCGAATAAACATAGTGTAATCCGACTGCGCCTGGTTGTACCCAAATTTGAGCATAGCCGTGAGGAATCTGCCAAACCATGCTCTAGGGGACTGTTTCAGGTCATATAAGGACCTCCTTAGTCAACAGACAAGGTCTTAAGCTCCTTTTTTATGAACCCCAGGGGAAATTTCATGTACACCTCTTCATCGAGCTCACCATGGAAGAACGCGTCTTTAACATCCAGTTGATGAAGATCCCAGTCCATACAAGCCGCGCAAGACAACAGTACCCGAATAGAGTCCATCTTATCCATGGGGGCGAAGGTCTCCTGGTAGTCAACTCCCTGAGTCTGAGTGTACCCCTAAGCAACCAGTCATACCTTGTACCATTCAACCTTCCCTTCTGGATTCTGTTTGACTGAAAACACTCATCGCGAGCCAATAGCCCTCTTGCCAGGAGGGAGGGGCGAGACATCCCAAGTATGGTTCTTGTTCAAGGCTGACATCTCCTTTTCCATAACCTGAGTCCAGGCCGGAATACCCAATGCTTCCTGCCATGTCCTGGGAACAACAACCGTCGAGAGAGAAACAACAAAGGCCTAGTGGGTCGGGGTAGGTGATGGTAAGCCACGTGGTTAGAAATAGGATGCTTAGTATATGCATTCTTACCTTTCAACAGAGCAAGCGGGATGTGCAACTCTGCATCATCAGAATCTGAGGCAGTAGCGGGCACTGGTAGAGGCGGAGCCTTAGTAGCTTGTATATGGATACGGGAGGAGCGGCGGTGATATACGTGAGAAAAAGGAGATATCGGAGTATCAGGCAGAGGAACGGGAATAGAGGGTCCCTGTTCCTGAGACACAGGAGGTTGTGGTGGTAGAGAAGGAAGAAGGGGAAGAGGGACATCCATATCGCCAGTATTCTCCCCCTGACGAGGAGCATGAGTCGATGGCAAAAAAAGGATTCCCCTTCCCGAAAGGTAACATCTATAGTGCAGTAGACACGCCCAGAGGGAGGGTGGTAACACTGATACCCTTTCGTGGTGGAAGAGTATCCGAGGAACACACACCGGAGGGCTCGAGGGTCCAATTTGTCACGGTGGGGCAAATGGATGTGGACGAAACATACACAACCAAAGACACGAGGAGGAAGGTGAGAAGTATAGACCACAGTCATGGTAGACAGCCGAGCGAGGGGAGTAGCATAGCTAAGCACACGTGAGGGAAGCTAATTTATAAGGTGTGCAGCAGTAAAAACTGCATCACCCCAATAAGACTTAGGGAGGTGCATAGCACTCAGAAGACAACAGGAAACGTCCAATAGGTGCCGGTTTTTTCGTTCAGCAATTCCATTTTGGGTAGAGGTATGAACACATGTGGTCTGGTGTATGATACCATGACTAGCAAGGTACGAGCCAAAGGCTCCCCGATCGTCATACTCCCCCTCATTGTCACTCTGTAAGACACGAACCACACCCTTAAATTGGGTTTGAACCATTTTGTGAAAAAGCTGAAAACAAGGGAAGACGTCATTTTTCTTTTTGAGCAAATACACTCAAGTTGTACGAGAAAAACAGTCAATGAATGTGATAAACCAACGAATCCCAAAGATAGATAAAACAGGGGACGGTCCCCAAACATCAAAATGAACAATATCAAACGGAGTGCTACAAGGAGAAGCTAAATGCGATGAACTATGTCGCATATGCTTAGACTCATCACTGATATCACAGACAAAAGTTTGTAAAAAAGAGGAAAAACAGGGAACAATTTCTGAAGGTAGATAGGAGAGGGATGTCCAAGCCGCAGGTGTCAGCGGCGGACATCATTAGTTGTAACAGGAGCACAAGAGAGGGCCTGAGAGGGAGGTTGGTCCAGGTAATACAGTCCACCGCGGTTCCTACCACTGCCAATGTTCCGCTTCGTACCCAGTTCCTGAAAAAACACAGGAATAAAAAAAAAGGTTACAGAGCAATTAAGAGAGCGAGTAATGTCACTAATAGACAGAAGATTGCGAGGAAGGGAGAGAACATGAAGAACAGATGGTAGAGAGATAGAAGGGGAACAAGAGATATGGCCTTTCCCAGCAATGAGAGACAATAAGCCTTAGCAGAGATAACTTTGTCCTTACCAGACAAGGGGGTGTAAGAGAGGAAACCTGAGGAAAAGCCGGTCATGTGGTGAGTGGCTCCAGAATCAATCACCCACTCAGACGGGGAGGCAGTGACAGCATGAGCATGCGGCATAGCAATAGTAGCAACGAAAGCGGAAGCACCTGGAGGCTGATCAGACTGAGAGTGCAGCAGACGACGGAATCATCCAACTCAGGAGCAGTAAGAGGCTCGGTCACAGCATGGGGGGTCTCATCGTAGACGTCTGTAGAGTAAGCAGTATCATGAGGTATGGAACCAACCGAGCGATGGCCCCCTCGTCCAGGCCCTCGTCCACGGCCATGACCACGAGGGGCAAGATAAGGGTGGAGCTTGATGCACACCTCGTGAGTATGGCCTCTGCGGCCAAAATAATCACACATAGGAGCCGACAGGCTAGGGCTGAGGACTTGGCCACGACCAACGCTAGTGAGAGCAGAGCGATCAGGAGGGGCCCTAGCACTGAGAAACCTCTGACGGTCTTCATCACCCAGGATCATACTGAAGGCCTCGCGAAGGGACGGAAGCGGATTGCGGTGAAGAATATGCGTCTGTACCATGTCAAACTCCATGTTCAGTCCCATCAAGAAAATATGGAGACGAAAGCGATCCTCCCATTGTTGTAGTTGGACAACATCCACAGTACAGGCGAGAGTGAAGTGAGAGAAGTAGTCCAACTCCTGGTATAGACGCTCAAACTTGGAGAAAAAAGATGACGCCGTCATAGATCCTTGTCGTAGTTCCAAAATGCGGCGAGTAAGTTCATAAACCTGCGTAGAGCTGCCAATCTGGGAATATGTCTCCCGGGCATGAATCCATATATCAAAAGCAGAATCCATCAACATGTAACTCCGGTAAACCTTCGGAGAAAGAGTGAAGGAGCCAGGACACCACCAGGGAGTTTTATGAGTCCCATCGCTTCCAAGAGGGATCAGTCAGTTGGGGCTCCTTAACAGTCTCATCGATGTAGCCATACATCCGGTGGCTACGGATGACATGTAGCGCCGCCCGGGACCATTCAAGATAGTTGGTGTCATATAATGAGACGGTGGTGATCTTCAGGGAACCAAAGAAGCCATGAGACCGCTGAGAGTTGCTTATCTGAGGCGGAATCACGCAAGGGGACGACACCGAAGAGTCACCTGCATTGGGGGAAGGAGAAGCCATGAAGGAGACAAAAACGCAATAACCCGGAGCCAAACGCAGAAGAGGCGACCGGAGAGACTGCGGCAGCCTGCCTCAAGCAGAAGAGACGGCGGTCGGGCTGCAGCAAGCAGAGAAGGCGGCAGTCGGGCGGCAACAAGCAGAGGAGGCAGCGGGCTGCATCACGCAAAGGAGACGGCGGCCGGGCTGCAGCAGGCAGAGAAAGCAGCAGTTGGGCGGCAGCAAGCAGAGGAGGCAGCGGCGGGCTTCATCAAGGATAGGAGACGGCGGCGACAGTATGGAGACGAGATAGTGGTTGCATCATGGAGGGACGGCGGCGACACCCCTCTCAGCAACCGGTGGTGGTATGGGGGCCGCCCGACATCTAGGTTGGTGCCGAGTGGGGTGGCGCTGAGTCGAAGAGGACAGAACCGGGGCGGGGTGGGTTAGGTCAGAGTCGGGACGATTGGGGTGAGCGGAATAAGGGAGACGCGGAATTTGGAAAACCGAAATTAGGTTTTTTTTGTGTTTCCCTCTGAAACCAAGTTGAATCAAGAGAAAACTTGTTTTATTCTTTCACAACGTGGGAATATATAGGGACTACAATGATATATAATAACAAGACTCACTGTGTGGAACTAAACCAACTTACGCACAATAATAATAAATAAACCCGGAATATACGACTTGTATAATAACTCTCAAGTATCTGCACACCATGTACTCTCTCATCTTTATTTGTTTCTCTTGTAACCATGGCAGCCCATTTTCCTTTTGTTTGCCCGTTCGAGCAGTACCCCACTAGTATAAATAGGGGTGAACAATACCATGAAAGGGATCTTGAACCCAGCTAGAGCTTGGTGTGGAACAAGCTTGTGCCCTTCTAGGCGTTGTGAACTCCTCCTAGTGGCGACCTCTCTTTTGTAATTGTTTTATAGTGATCAATAAAATGACCCGCAACAAAGATTTTTTGTTGCGGAAATCCTAGTCTCACCGCTTGCAACATCCTCTCATTCTTTCTCAGCTTGTCCATAATGACCTCGAAGTTGCCGACCACTCGCAGTGCATCATCTGCTTCTCTGTTTACCGGGCATAAAGTCGTGGGAGCAATTCATGCACCAAAAATACGCACTTGAGAGCTTAAGGTCCAAACTCATCTCATTTTGTACCAGTAATATGGACAAAGGACACATCCCCATAGATTTTTAGAGGCCACACAGAGCGAATCATCTAACTAAAGAATTTGGACTTATTTGGCTAACATTTAAGAAACTAATGATCCCAATTGTCTTTTTGAGAACTATAGGGGTCATGTATCTTATAAACATTAGAGCTATCAAATATACTCTAAGCTTTAATAAATAAGACTCAAATAGGTGGTTCCAGGAATTTGGAGTAAAATGTATTTTAAGAAGTGAGAAGTTAATAATTCATAAAGGCTAATAATAATTACTTCCCAATGAAAGAAGTTCCTTGAAAATGAAATTTACCTCAAGAGTCATCTAAATTATGTTACGACTATCAAATGGATGCACAAGGAATAAATGATAAGACAGCACAAAATATTACAGGTTTCTAAATCCAATTAAGATACTGAAGGCAAGCCTGCAGTGAATTTGCAAGTCTGAATGCAAGTAAATTATATCCAAGAAAACCTTTACTTTTCTTTTGATGGCTGAATAAAATAGATTGCATCCATTGAAGCCATTGGTTGCCTTCTTTTGAAAAGATCTTCAACCACTGCAACAAATTATTTAAGAGCTCTCAAAGAATTACTTGGCATTGTTATCTTAAAAAAGTAATAAGTATCAGTCAAGAAGAATATTCCTTGAGAACATATTTAGCATAATATCTGATGAAACAAAAAAATGACAATGAAGAAATACAGAGTTACATTTTTTTTAATCACAACGCACTTACATGAAATTCCTGCATCTGTGATATCTGCCATCCTGCAAGAATATGACATGATTTTGACAGTGAACTTGTCCATTATTAGTACCTAGATAAAAAAACTGAAGAATGCTGAGCATAAAATATGGTTAGATAAGTTTATGAAATTCTTTTGGAAACATTAATATGAATTATTATCCATGAACTTGAGTGCATTCAAAATGAAAGGCAAAGGCCCTGCCTCATGAAAAAAGCTCAGCTGAAGTAAGCTATATTAAAGATTCTTATTGAAAGTAAGGCATGTTCCGTATGAAATTCTGCATGTAAAATTGAATACAACCTGTACAACAAAAAGTTGAATCGACACCTTATCTAGTAGTCAAGATTGTAAATATCGGATATCGACGATATGTAGGATATAGTTTCTAAATGTCGGACATCGGAAGTCCGGGACAGTTGGGAAATTTTAAAATATTGGATTTTCATATCTTATAAATAAAAATTTATTTTTTATGTATATTTAGTATTATTATATGTTCTAAAAGTTAAAAAAAATCAACATAACAAGTAGACGAACAAAGAGTCATGTATATCCCAAAATAAATTCGAAAAATATCTAGAATAAAATATTATTAAGTATAGATCAGTACATTGTAAAATATATTTAATATTATACAATAGTTTTATTTTGATAACACTAAGTTTATAGCAAATAAAAACGATTTTAAAAATAAATATTCTTGATAGAGTATAAATGTTCTCAAGCTTATAAGTTTATTTAAAAACATATAAATAACAAATGTGTTGAACTTTTTCACATTTTTTGTAATTTGAAATTAAAAAAAGTGTGAAATATTTATACAAATTGATTGTAAGAATAAAACATTAAAAATAATGAAACAATAAGCCTAATTAATTTAAGTATATATAATATTATCCATATAACTGATTTATAAATATAAAGCTAGTTTGTTAACATAATATAAAATAAAATAGGGAATAATATGTGCGTAAGTCATGTCAGTCGATATATCGAAAAATTCTGATGTCAATCTATATTTTACGAAAAGACAATCTATTTTTTAGAAAAAAATGTCATCTGCCCTCAAAAACATGCCGGCTGACATGTTCGAGGACATTTAAAATAGTAAGTGCACTTGGCTTAAGGGGAATAAATAAGAATATTGTATGTCTGACCTAAATATTTTTGAGAAGACTAATGATGGTGATATGGTGTTGATAGACTTGTTGTCGACAAAAAAAAGTTCAAATTAACATGCACCAAAAGTTTTTGTGCATGCTTGCTGGAATATTTCTTATAGTAACTTCATAGTGATCAGGTCTATTCTCAGACTATTTTTTACGGAGTACTTTGAAAGATGGAATATACTAGTGGTTAACTCAATTTTGCTTAGCTCTCATGCATTTAGCGAGATGCTCGATTGCTCCAATAGCTATTAACATGGTATCAAAGCTACTTGTGCCTGCTCCTCTCATCGCTTCTGTTACGGGCCTACATGATCAGTGTTACGGGCCTACATGATCAGTTATCCATTATTTTTGAATACTTAATTAATGTTGTGTCATCGTTGTTGTGTAGTGGTTGTTATGAACACCACATCTTTTATTTTCGTGTAAGGGTATTTTTGCAATTCATCATGGTGTGTGTCATGTAACTTTTATTTAAAGACCCTTTGGGTTAGGGTAATGACAAGTAATCTCTATTTCATCTTCTTAGCTCCTTCCTAGGTTGAACTCAGCTCCCTTCAAATGATTCCCCTTGTATCTCTGACATCTCCGTCACCCTCGCTACCTCCAATGATCTCTCAGGTGAATTCCGACCACGTTACGGGAGGCAATAGCGTCTCTTGTGACAAAGAAGATTGCATCCATCATGGCATCATGCAAAAAACTTCTTCCGACATTCTTCCTTGATGAAGTAGATCCCTAATTGGACGACTGTCTTCTTTGCAATTCTTTGTCTCCTATGTTGTGTTCTCTCCTCCAAATCTCTGTGTTTGTCGATGATGGAATAGTAGCTCCCAGGTCAATTCATAGCTCATGGACATAGGTCTATTTAGGATAAGGTCTTAGTGTTGTGCACATGGATACTCGAAAATCATGACTCGCTGATTCAGACTGAGTAGGATCATCATATAATAGACAGTCCACTTCATATATTGTGCTTTTGATGGCAACATTGTCTCTTGGTGAAACAATAAACACTTTGTTATTGCACGCTCTTGCACGGAAGCTCGCCTTGGTTCGCCTTGACGCCGTGACAAGCATGGCAGTATATCGGCCGGTGTTTTTTAATTTATTTTATTTTGTGTTTATGGTCTAATATATAACAAAACATTTTGTTGTTTGTATTGTTCTGTGCCCTAGTTCTTGATTATCTCCACGCTTCCTCTAACTTTCTTCTCTATGTCCATCATTCATTGGCTTCGATTCTACTTGGCTTTTAGATTTTAGGCTGAAGGTTTCATATCTTCCATCATCGTCGATGACTTCTTAGCTTCATGCTTTCTCTGACTTCTTTCATGTGTTATATCATTATTACACGTAAAATGTTTATAATAGTTTGATAGATTTAGGAGTTGAATAAATGTTAAATGATTAATATTTTCATATATAAATATTAAAATATATATATATTTATAAATAATTATATATATAAATAATTTAATATTAAAACTTGATACATGGAATATCCCCAATATATCCTTTGTAGGAAAATACGACTAGAGAGAGAAAAATAACAATATTATTAATTCCTCATAAATTTTCTTGAATACAACACAAGTATTTGTACATATATATATAAGAGAGATGAGAGCATAAACTTTATCTTAAGGTGTGAGATTAATCTATAAGAATGCTTTATATGGGCCAATTATATGAGCCCTTCTTTATAAGTTATTTTAACACTCCCCTGCAAGCTGGAGCATACAAATTGTAGGAACCAAGCTTGGACAAAAACCAAAGATATAGTGGTCCTGGTAAGGCTTTGGTAAGAATATCAGTGATTTGCTCTGCAGCAGGAACATGTCTTAAGTCAAATTTCCTTAGTTGAACATTTCCCGAATAAAGTGACAATCAACCTCAATATGCTTGATATGTTCATGGAACACTGAATTTTTGGCAATATGAATAGTAGCTTGACTATTGCAGAACAAGGTGGCAGGAGAGGAGAGTTTGACTCCTAGGTTTCCCAGAAGGCTTTCCAGCCACGTAAGTTCAGAGACAGCAAAGGTCATTAATCGATACTCAGCTTCTGCAAAAGAGTGTGTGACTACGGACTGCTTCGTCAGGTAACAATATGTCCACCAAAGTATGTGCAAAAACTATTTGTGGAACTATGATCATCCAAGGATCCAGCATAATCAACATCAGAATAGACAATGAGAGATAAGAAAGGATTATATATGAGCCCTTGTCCAGTTGCAAACTCCATATATCATAAAATGCGCTCAACTGCTTGGAGATGAGAGGTCCATGGAGCATGCATAAACCGACTGACAACCCCAACAACAAAGAATATATCAGATCTTGTAATTGTAAGATAGATAAACTTTCCCACAAGACGGCGAGTACTCTGGGTTTGATAGGAGCATATCAAAATCGGAGGTATAAGTGCAGAGCTTGTGGTTAACATTCATGGGTGTGTTAGCTGGCTTGCAACCAAAATAGTCTGCATCATGAAGAAGATCAAGACAATACTTTCTTTGAGATAGTACAAGTCCATCAGGACGACGAACTACCTCAATGCCGAGAAAGTATCAGAGATTCCCTAAATCTTTCATCTGGAACACGAAGGTCAAGTGTTCCTTAATCATGTGGATGCTTTTTAAATCGTTGTCCGTAATTAAAATGTCATCAACAGAAACCAAGAGTATCACGGTGCATGTCGGGCAATGACGGGTGAATAGAGAGAAGTCAACCGATATTCGAGATCCAACATCACTAACAACCCGACTGAACTTGTCAAAACATGTTCGAAGAGACTGTTTGAGACCATAGAGAGATTTCTTGAGATAACATACAAGTGACTCCCCTGTGGTCTCAAAGACAGGAGGTTAATGCATGTAAACAACCTCAATAAGATCATCATTTAGAAAGACATTTTTGACATCCAACTGATATAACGGTCAATGACAATGAACAACTAGAGAGATAAAGACACGGATAGTATTTCACTTTTCAACAGGTGAGAAGGTATCTTCGTAGTCAAGGTCATGTTGCTGAGTAAAACCACGAGCGATAAGGTGGGCATTTAGACATTCAATCGTCTCATCTGGAGGATGTTTGGTGGTAAAGGCCCGCTTGCAACTCACACATGTCTGACCGGGAGAGAGAGGGATAAGATCTCATGTGTGATTGGCACATAGAGCAATCATTTCCACATCCATAATCACCCGCCACCCTGGATGTTGAAGAGCCACCTACAAAGAATAGGGGTGGAAACAGATGAAAAATAGGTCGCAAATGTTTGAAGAACTGAAGACAGTCGATATAATTAGTGAGGGGGTGAGTTGTAGAAGTCGTGGTCGAATCAGCAGAAAACATAGCATCATCAATAGGGGCAACAACTTTAGAGAATCGAAGTGAGAAGGACGACGAGTGTACACACGAAGAGGAGGTGGGTTGGCGGGTCTAGTGGATGGTGTGGGAAGGAGAGATGATGCAGAAGAGGTGATAGGAATGGCAGGACATGGTAGGAGAGGGGATGCAGGAGAAGCCACGGGCAAGGAGTGAAATGACTGATCTTCGAGGAAAGTTACATCCCCGATCGTAACTAATTTGCGATTTAAAGGACAATAATAAACGTAGCATTTCTAAGTGTGGAAGTAACTAACAAACAAATACTTAGTAGTTCGGGAATCAAGCTTGTTAATTGCAGGTCCAATGGAGTGAACATAGCAAATGCAGCCAAAAACACGAGGCATCACGGGAAAGGGCAGCGTGGAGGGGAAGAGAAGGCTAGGGAGTTGCAAAATTGAGAATGTAGAATGACATGTGATTGATGAGATACCAGACAATAGATACCGCAAAATGTCAATAAAGATTGGGTACCTGCATTTAAAACATAAGGAAACGAGCAACGTCCAAAAGATGACGGTTCTTGCGCTTAGCGACGCCATTCTATTATGGTGTGTAAGTACATGAGATTTGGTGGGTGATATCGAACTCAGAACAAAGATTTTGAAATGCACGACTCGTATACTCGCGCGCATTATCGGTCTGAAGAGTTTTAATAATGTCAGAGAATTGAGTGTGTATCTCAACATTAAAGGCACAAAAGACACGGCGTAATTCAGAGCGGTCACAAAGTACAACCTGGTCATGCGAGAGTAATCATCAGTAATAGTAAAATAGTAGTGGTAACCAGAAACACTAGCCGTTTTATAAAGGCCTCAAATATTCAAATGAACTAAAACAAAAGGAGCATTGCTCCAGGTACAATGAGAAGGAAAAGAAGAGCGATGTTGCTTGCCGAAGATGCAAGATTCACAGTTGAAGTCAATAAGAGATAGATCGGGAGGAGTTTTCTTCAGAATTAAGAGAGGAGCATGCCCAAGAAACAGACGTCAGTCAACAGAGATAACGGAAGAGAGAGGTGGAGGAACATCCAAAGTGTAAATCCCGCTAGACAATCGTCATCTACAAATGATATTTTGCGTTTGTTGATCCTGCACAACAAAGGAGGATAAAGAAAAGGTTATAGAGCAATCGAGGTCTTGAGTAAGATGACTGACAGAAAGTAGATTAAAATGAGAGCCTGGAACATGAAGAACCGAGTGAATAGAGAGAGATGAAGTCAGGTGCATGTCGCCAGAGCCATGAATCCCGTGGTGTCACCATTGGATACGGTGATGAACTTAGGACAAGCAGTGTCCAAACACTGAGGAGGATCCTGCAGAGTAATATAATTGGTGGCCACGGAGTCCATAATCCAAGTTGGCTTATGGGATAAACAGGATAATCCTTCATTGGAGATGGTTGCAACAGAGCCAGAAGACCGACTAAGCAAGTGTTGAAGATTATGGAGCTGGGTGCGTAAGACATCAATGTCAAGGTGAGTAGTGGTAGGAGCATCAGTCGCAATAGACGCAAGGTGTGTAGGAGGGACACCATGCATACGATAGCAAGTGATCTCAAGATGACCTTCCCGAACACAGTAGGAACACTTGGGACGAGGCCTACTATATCGACCTCTGCCCCGAGAGCCAATGCAAGCTCAACGAGTCAACAGAGGCGTGAGGTGAGTCGTAGGAGATTGTTGGAGAAGAGCATGAAAGATTGTCCCGAGAGCATTAGGAGGCGGTGTCTCTTTTAATAGCATGAAGCACACATCAGAGAGAGAAGGCAGGGTTGAGGATGAGAGGATATTGGCATGGACGATATGTAGATGTGGGGGAACTCAGGTCATCATCATAGCTATGCCAACTACTTATTTTCGGGCACGTTGGGTAGCTAGATCCAACGTGGGAGGTTGATGTTGAATCCAGTCTACAATGAGAGTTTTAGACCGTGCAACAAAGGAAATCAGGCCACCGGGGATCAAGAGACTTGAGGTTGGTGAAGATGTCGAACAGGTATTGCAAACTGCCCTTGCCAGAGTATAGGGAGTCAAGTTCATCCCGCATAGCTTCAGTTGTTTCATGATACATGGTCATACGATATCGTTCACTGTCCATATAGTTCAAAATCCAAGTTTGGATGTGCCCATCATCACGAAGCCATTCCTCGATGGAGGTAGTAGGTTGTGCCTTGGTGAGATGATGGAGTCCTTTGGTCTGGAGAACACGGCGCATAGAGTGTACCAATTCCACAAAATTTTTCAGACCACTAAGAAAGATAGTGATTATCCGGAGCTCATCCGGAATTTCAGGAAGAATAGCCGCGGCACGGGCCGGAAGAGTTGAGGCATCATTTAAGGCCATGAACGTCGAGGATTAGAAAGAGATGGATTTGGGATAGCAAGAAGTCACTGAGGTGCGGCCACTGAGAGGAGACCGCAGAGGAAGTCAAGAGTGGTTACGGCGAGCACGGAGGCGAAGGCTGAGAGGCGAATGCAGCGGACATGGCTCTCTTGGTGGCGAACACTGGAGGGCAATCGCAGAAAAGAGCAGAAGCGGTCACGGCGGGCACAAAAGAGGAGATGGCAGCAAGGATGATGAGGAGCGGTCTCAGAGATCACAAACTAGAAGGCCGCAAAAGAAGTCAAGGCGACTGCAACTAGAGCAGTTGAGCAGAGAGAAGCAACCCGACGGGCACGTGAACGGGAGGGGACGTGAGCAGAAACAACAGCAAGAAGCGTGGCAAACACAGATGGACCTCTGGAGGGCAGCAGCAGCCAAGAGCTTGGCGAGCAAGAGAACTTACTGAAAAGATACGGCCAAGAACTTGGCGAGCAGGAGCTCGGCGAACAAGCGAGTAGGCGATCAGGACGAGTAACGCTCGCGGGAAAGATGCGGCCAAGAGCTCGACGATCGGGAGCTCGACGAACAGGAAAGTGGGTGAGATGAGCGAGCAAACGAGGAGAGCGCGAGAGAAGCCAAATAGGTGGACGGTGGACCCCAGTAGGTTGCAGAAGCACTCTATAAATCCAGCAGAGAGGAAGGCAGGAGTGGGGAATGGCGCGGAAGAGCCCTACGACAGAGAAGTAGACAGAAAGCGGAGTCCGCCAAACCACGCGATCTAGAGGAAGATGGCATGGTACGAAACCGAATGGAGAAAAACTCTAGGATCCGTTTCTCTCTGATACCATGTAAGAAAATATGATTGGAGAGAAAAAAATAGTAATTAATTTGTCATAAATTTCCTCGAATACAACACATGTATGTATACATATATATAAGAGAGAGAGGAGAGCATAAACTTTATCCTAAGGAGTGGGGCTAATCTTTAAGAAGGTTTTACATGGGCCAATTATATGGGTCTTTCTTTACAAGTTATTTTAACACCATCTAACATATTAAAACTAAAATGAAAAAATCAACGTGTTTCTGATATTCGACATCTGCAACTTTCAGCTCAAGTACCTAATTCTTTTTGTTGATGGACAAAAGGGTGAGTACAGTAACATCCAACACTTGTACTCTAACAAAATAAGAATTATATAAAGAGCTACTATTTATATCAATGGGAGTATCCAAACTAAATATAAGAGGATGAGGGGAAAGGGCGCGAGGAAAGTTAAATATTGCATTAAAATTCACCTTCCATGCTGATTTGGATTCCTTCACTTTTGGGGATTGTAGCATTTCATGCAACAGCCCTAATACCAGAAATTTTAACTATGAGAATAATATAAACTTTGCAGATAAATGCATGATAAAGCAGCTTGCAAGGCTAGAAAACAGAAAAATTTCTAGAAAGAAGGTCAAAAATAATGTGGAATGGTTCTATTAATAGATAAGAGATATTAAGTTGTACGCTTTATGTAATCTGTTCATATACTTGGAATGGGTAAAGTATCAACTGATTTCTTTATAATTTACACAAATAAAAATGAAATAGAAATTATTTGCGTTAGAAACATGAAATATGCTAGATAATTAAATTGTTCATCATATTTCATATTTGTGTAACAAGCATGAAATATGATATATAATTAAATTGTCCATTTCTATATCCCCAAATTCCTTGGTTCATAATAATCATTAACAACATCCTCCACTCAGCAATATCCTATTCTTTAGTTCAAATGCTATGATCATTGAAATTGATGATTATTCTGTTATTTTTCTTTCATGCGACCACTCTTCTTGCCATTACTTTTAACGCGCATTTAGCCAGGTTGCTTTTAATCAACAATAACCATTTCCGCAACCAATTTAAGATTTAAGAGCTATTTGATTAGCCTTGTGATGGAGATCACCATGCGCGAGGAGATCGACGGCCTCGCTGGCCCATGCACATTTATTTCCGTAGGAGGCATAGATTTATTTTTTGTCCGGATGATCTTAGTCCACAGATGTGTCCGGATAATTGTTTCGACATAGTTTCATGTATTTGTTTATTTATTTGCACTTTATTTTAACATTGCTCACAACCAATATGCGTTGTGAGCCGTCCATATTGGTTGCGCTAGTCTCTTTGTTTATATGCGCGTAAGATTGCGGTAGTCTCTTTTCTCTATTTATATGTGAGTATGCAAGAGACTGGAAATCAATATTTTGGTTCAGTTTTTTTTTAATTGTCGGCCCTCTCGCGGTGCGACTCAATGAGTCCCTTTGGATGACGACTCTTGTGGTTTTAGTTTTTTTACTTGTCGCCCCTCCCTTTCCCGAGCACTCACATCTCCACCTCATTATCCACGAGCAACCCGTCCTCATTCAAGTGCCCCTACATCATCCTTGACGATGTCCAACCACCGGCTTCGCGTCTGATTCATCTTGCTCATACGATGTCGCACCTATCTTCTCCTACCAGAGACAATCTCGACGCTAGAACTTCCACCACAAACGTCTACTTCATCACCCACATCCTCCATAGCCACCGCCACCCATATTAGCTCTCGACAAGCATCTGAAGATTGGGTCCTCTTTGACACCACTCTATCCTAGAAAGCCCAAAACTCTAAAACTCCAAAGATGAAGCATAACTCCCTAAAGGGCTCCTTATATAGACAGAGGCCCGACTACGGGACAAAGATTAAATGAATAAATAACCCTCGCGTGCGTATCAATACGCCCGTCCTGAAAAGCGACCATGTCCTCATGGTCGAGTCGGGCACGGTCTCATAGATGCTGCGGCGAGACTCAGGCGGCTCTCCTGGTGGGCGGACAAAGTGAAACATCATAAGCATAGAGGCATCATAGTTGCGGCAGAGCTATGGTACAGGTGATAGAAATGCTCGTAGAACTTGGCATGAGACTACCTGAGAGCTGAAACACTGTCATGCCCGCAAAATAGCTCATCCTCAAGGATGAGCAATGAACACGCCAGTTGGGCTAGGGCCGCAGTCAAAGGTCAGATGCCATGAAGACTAATGGGGGAAAACCATCCAGGTCCTAAATGAGGGTCGTAGGGTCAGACCTTAGGTCGATAAGGAGTAGGTAGTGATGATTTTGGAAGGATACTCGATGAGAAGACTGGCCAAAGTGGGATAGTGACAAGATGTAAGGGTAGAGTAACAGTGGACTCGAGAGATATAGGAAACAATGAGTCGGGAGATAAGAGAGCTGACAGGCGGATGGGGGTCTCCAAGAAACGGCGGGGAGAAAAAAATATGTGGCGACGGGTGAAAGGATGGCAAGGCGCCGGGTGGATCCTCTATCACGAATATGTCGAAAGGAGAGCAGATGGGAGGGCCACTGGTGGGAATCGAAGGATGGGGGGAATTATGGGGGTGCATGCCACGGTCGACAATGGGAGAACGAAGGGGGTATCGAAAAAGGAGGAAGTTGCGGCGGTTCTAATGGTCAAAAACTCATTGAGGGATGGCGGTGAGATGGAAGGGGGAGGAGGCTCGTCAGGAAGAAAAGTGGAGGGACAGGGCTATAAGGGGGCATGTGGAAAAATCCGATGACGAATCTCAAGCACCATGGCAAGGAGAGTATCAGGGGCAGCTTTAACTCGATCGCAGCGAGCATGTAATGAGTCTGAAAGGAGAGCCATGATGGAAAAAAGGGGAGAGGCCCGAAGAAAGCAGCGGGTGGTTCAGGAGGGCCACCAGAATACAGAAGGAGACGCAGGAGGGTTGCTGGAATGCTGCAAAGGGCCGCAAAAAGGTGGCGAGGATGAGGAGCGGACGCTGGAATGCAGAAGTGCAAATGGAAGCAGCTGGAGGTGCGGCTGGACATGGCTGGAGAAGAAGAACCCACTAGTGTGAGAAGTAGTCGGACAAGGGGTTGGGTGCTGACTGGACACGAGCAAGGCCGAACAGCGGCAGATGGTGAGGGCAGAGGCGTCAATCAGACGAGCGCGACAGAGGACAGAGGCGTCGATCAGAGCGTGCATCGTCGAGCGCGTGTTGGCAATGAGCGTTGGAGTGGGTTGTCGTTGAGTGGGTATGTCATCGAGCGTGGGCTGTCGTCGAGCGAGAGCGGAAGACGGGCTCAGGAATGGACATACGCGCGACTGAGAGAAATGAGGACGATGAAATCGGAGGGCGAGAACGCAGTTGGCTGGAACCAGTAGACAAGTCCAATTAGAGTTTCGGTCGAAACCCTAAATGAGCGGCAGATCGGACCAATTGATACTAGCTAGTCGTATCAATATCAAAAATAAGGAACACAAATATGCATTGAAAGTAAATACGGATACACTCAATAGACGAGCTCTCACCAAGCACCTATAGGTTGGGTGCTCCATGACACTCCACTCTCTCCAAAAGAGTCCAAAACTCTAAGACTCCAAAGATGAAACATAACTCTCTAAGGGGCTCCTTATATAGATGGAGGTCCCACTACAGGACAAAGACTACATGACTAAATATGTCTCGCGTGCATATCAATTATCCTCACCTCACACACCGCTATAGTGACAGGCACCACCCCTTTTTGTTACCTTTTCCCCATCCTTCATCACCAAAGACCACCCTCCTTATCACTACCTCCCTTCCCGCAGTCCCACCCATCGTTTGTTAGGGGTTGTCCATACAAGGACATCCCCGAGCTTCGGTTCAGCATCTTCCCCGGGTGTTACAGTTACATGTTTGCTAGTTGATCCTGTATTAATTTGCAGAGTTTATTTGCATTGCATTTTAAATTATTGCACTCTAATCGTAGTGGGACAAAGTTCTAATTTTTGAAATTAAAGTTCTTTTTATTCATGTGTTTGCAGCGTAAATTCATAGTTATTCAGTTATTCATTGACAATTTTATTTGGACTCTATTTTGCATGTCTGCATCATTTAAACTTGGGTAGATTTATCCCCAACACTACGTGTTGACTAAGTGATTAACCGAGATTAATTACTTAATCGGGCACTTCAAAAAATTCATAATGAAATTTCTGGAATTTAGAATAGAGAAATCGACATGAACAAGGAAGAGACGGTTTAGGCTGGAAAATGAGAGAGAAGAAGAATTTTGGGTCAATTTTTTATTTTACTTTTTCCTTTTTCAATGTCATTATTTATAAAGTATGAGTACTACGGATACAAAATAAACAAAAAAATAACACACCCGTCACTATTCTATTTAGCGCTAAAATGTTTAAATAAGGTGAAAGGCAACACTTACTCTTTGGACGTGTTTATCTTGTAACATTCATAAATTTTAATTTTGGCTTGATTTAGAAATTCGCGAGGGTGTAACACATTTAATTAGAAATGCTAAGGAGTAATGTCATAATTGTAATAAGAAGGGATTCTAACCTAATAATTCCTCCCCCTCCATTAAAATTTTGAGAGTCAGGGGTATTTCCCCCACTATTAAGAAACCGAGGGTCATGTCTATTTCACTTACCCTCGCGTATTTCCCGTCCCACAGCCCCAAGCGAGTGGAATTAGGTTTTTCCTCCTTTTGTTCCAAATGGCCGACAAACCAGACGCTTCTCTTCCTCGTTCCAATACGTCGACAAAAGCTCTCACTACAACAGTCCTCTCGGCTAGCCAAGGACAACGATAGAAAGACCTTGTGTCATCTTCTTGCCCTAGACAATCAGTCAAATCCTCTTTTCGAACGATCAAACTTTCTGGTTGGAGATCTACCTCCTTTGCAAGTATCGAGCCTAGACGACGTCAAACAATTGTTTCCCCAAAAGAAGCCAGCTTTTATGGCCACGACCGACCCCTTCCGGCGTTTCTGACGAGGTATTCGTCATTTCCCCCTCTTTCATTATAGTTGGTACCCTCATTCACTCTAGTTCAGAGCTTCCATTAGATCTTTATGATGGTTATACAGATGATCCTCTCTGACAGTCATGGTTTTGGATTGGCAACTTCCAGTTTAAGCTCTGTCATTTTCGTTTCTGAAACCGTAAACCTTTTTTTAATCGATTTAAGAAAGATGTGGTTGATAAAGGTATGTAGCTGACTCCTTGTGGACTTTATTTCATTTTTATTTATCTTACTTTTCACTTAAATTTAGATTTTCATAGTAATCTTAGAAGTTCAGAATGATTTTGCTTGCATTTTTGTTGTGTTCTGTCGAGTTAGGGCAAGGTAAGAAACTTTTCCCTTGGTAATTTTTGAATCAATTTGCTCTCCGCTGTCTTAGGAAAGGATTTCTCCTAAATTTCAGGAAAACCATAGTAGTGTTAAACAGAGATTTTAGAGAGTAATCAGAAGAGTTTTGCAATTTCCAATTAAATTCAGAGAAATTATGTCTCCATGTCGCTTTTATGAACACCGCAACACAAAGGTAAGAAATTCTTTTCCTTTTGGTTAGACATACCACGCAGTTCAAAGTATGTGTTTTCCCCTTATAGTTAGGAAATTATGTGGAAAGGATATGAAATTGTATTTATCAAACTTCTATCATCTATGAGAATAAGAAATCACAAATCCAGCATTTGTCACAATTTACGAACAAGACATGCTAGAACGTAAGAATCACAATAATACGAACAAGGCATGCTAGAACATAAGAATCACAATAATACGAACAAGGCATGCTAGAACATAAGAATCACAATAATTCGAACAAGGCATGCTAGAATGTAAGAAATGGTTTTCTTTTCAATTAAACACATTATGAATTTCTTAAACTAGCAAATTATATGTGATCATGTACCTCTTTATAAGTGTAAGAACGATACGAAAAACACGGGTAAATGTATGTGAACCGTGAAGCGTATAATTATTATGAGATGCAATCTAAAATGCAAAGATAACAAAGTATGTAATCCGGAGATTTAAAATGGCATAAGACGTATGTTCCCTTAAGATTAAACATATCATCACTAGTATAAAGGTAAAAGAATAATGGAACACTTAATTTAAAATTAGTGGCTTTAAGCGGGTGTTCTTTTTTGTTGTTCATGCCAACCACTATAAGAACACAAATAGGAGGTATGGTCGAGGGTTCCTTTCGTGATTGATAGGGGCACACTATTTTACTCATAGGGCGTAGCAAACCATATGAGCCTCAAATTGGGAATTCGACACCATATAGAAAAACTATTAGATGTGAGTCCGTGCCCGCGACCAAGACGCACTAGGGCACCTATGTTCTTCATTGGGGACTCAAATCACTAAATTGTGCCTAAGAATTTGTTTCACTAAGAATAAGAAGACAGAATATATAAGATATCTCAATTCTAAACACAAGCGGGAACCTAGAATTCTTATACTTTAATGATTCCAAAATTAGAGAGAAATTTGGTATGAGATCAAGAAATTGAAAAGATATTTAAGTTTGCAAGTACTTTTATAGAAAAACTTACATAAAATTATAATATACATTTCTTTATCACGAAATGCTATTTTAAAGTATGCACGTATAACAACAACACTCAAGCCTTTATCCCACTATAGTGGGGTCGGCTATATGGATCTTTTGTCGCCATTGTGCCCTATCTTTTTTCATAATCTCACTAATGCCTAAGTACATCATCTCTTTCCTTAGAGTTTCATTCCAAGTCTTTATTGGTCTACCCCTCCCTCGTTTAACATGCTCACAATGCCTAGCGGGTGCCTCTAATGGTCTCCTTTGTACGTGTCCAAACCATCTTAGTCGAGCTCCTCGCATCTTCTCTGCAATTGGTACTACTCCTGTCTTAAAGCATGCATGTATATTTTATTTAAATTAGTTTAGTGTCACTAAGAGGAATAGTTTTTCTTACTTCCTAGCTGGCCTGATATCATCTTTCGGCATCTCTTTTCAGGGGTCACGTACCGGGAGATACGCCTAGGATAAGCTTCTAAGGATTTCTACCTTTATTTTATTTTTCCTTTAAATTGTTGTATTATCTATTTATGAACTCAGCTATATCAAACTCATTTTAAGTTTTAGTATTTCAAATTATTTTATCATTTCAATTCAAGTTGATACTGTGATTCAGATTTTGAGGTATTTCTTTAACCTTAACTCCAATTTAAAAAAAAAATGTCGTGTACTTTAGATATGACCTGCTAAGTATTAATTGATCTTAAATCAAGTAGGGGTGTTACATATGTCACTATGTTGCTCCTTTCCTATATGTTTGGGGCAAAATGATGAAGCCTTTATTGAACTGAACTTTATCACGGACTCCTTGGGTACTAAAATAAGTTAAATAAAATCACCACGTGTACCAAGTCAATGCAGTGTTAAATGTCCCGCAAAAGTGTCACACATGTCGACGGCTCTTCAAGGATGAGGTCAATGAACTCTTCAAATACCTCTTGCACCAATGCGGGTGTTTCCTCTATTCTGGCGCAAACGGCAAACATGTCAACAACTCTTTAAGGATGAGGTCAATGAACTCTTCAAGTATCTCTTGCACCAATGCGAGTATTCCCTCTCCGCCAGTAGAATTCTTCAATCTCTTATTTTATAGTCAACACAAGCATTTCTTGTGTTGACTTGACTTCCTTCTCAGCTTACTCTATATCAATTAATGGTATAAATGCAATCTTCTATTCCAATTCAGGTTTTCTCGGAGCGTCTTTCTGGGAAAAAATAGATGTGAACTTTAATCCATACTCTCCACCTGATATAAGTTGAGTCCCTCATCATGCTTAGTGCTAGCATCACGTTTCCATGGCCTATCAAGCAACATGTAACAAAAATCGAGTTCATCCAAGATGTAGCGGAGAATTTTGTTGCATTCGTTACACCTATAGACAAAGATCTTAAGCAACACTCCTTCACCTGAATACTATGTGATGAGGATCCACAAGACAGTGGAACACGAGTTTTGAGCCAGTTCAGGACTAATTTGTCACTTGTCAAATTTGGCGTTGCATGATGGATGATTCGAGTCCACGGTTGCATACAGAACGTAGTTTGGGCATTGGTATGTGATTTCTTTTATTTCTTGATGTATTAGTGAGATCGTATACTTATCGTGGACGGAGAATCATATTTGTCCATCCTAAGTAGGTTTTAATATAAATAAGAAGGTATTGACAACCATCATGGGGATCGCAAATTTTGGATAGCTTCTTCCTCGACCCGTCAATCATTCGCAATGTCGACTCCTAGGTAATATTCCTCTATGTTTTCCCTCGTTTTCCTTTGTATCCAACACATCCTATCCCTGAACTACAACAGCCAAACCCTCCAAAATTCCACCCTGCAGTAAATCGTGACTCTCACAGACACTTTCAAGCGTAGGCAACCACAACCCGCTTCCTAAACAACCAAACAATACCTTTCCAACTCAATATCCGATCACTTCAAGCCAACATCCACCACCCAACAGCGCCTTTCCAACTTCCTAAGCAGCCCAACGACACCTTCCCAACATCCAACCACAGACGACTCCTAAAATAGCCCAACAACACCTTCCCAACTCAACACCAAACACCCAAGACCCTTTCCCTTACAGACGACCATTCCTCAAGGTCGGCACCCTCCACGCCCCAAAAGAGCTAGCTTCTACCACCTATCAGGCCATTCTAGGGCCAGTCAACCCATTTCTTGCGCCTAGGTCCTTCGCCGACCCTCCCTTGTCCCATCATTTCAAAACTAAAACCCTAAAAACTTTCCAACTTCCTAAACAACCCAACGACACCTTCCCAACATCCAACCACAAACGACTTCCTAAAACATCCCAGCAACACCTTCCCAACTCAACACTGAACACCCAAGCCCCTTCCCCTACAGCCGACCATTCCTCAAGGCCGCCACCCTCCATGCCCCAAAAGAGCTACCGTCTACCACCTTTCAGAGCATTCTAGGGCCGTTCAACCCATTTTTTACACCTAGGTCATTCGCCGACCCTCCCATGTCCCATCATTTCAAAACTAAAACCCTAAAACCCATGTCCAGCTACTAACAACCCACAAACAGTGTTGCCTCCTCTCAAACGACCACCATCCAGTAACTATCAACTCCCAGGATCGTCACCACCGCTCCTACGATCATCAGATCTCAACGCCCTTGCCACTGACCCCTCTATACGTGACTTTATTATTTGGTTTTATTGTTTTTCAACATTATTGTATGAACCGATTACTTATATTATTATGGACATCAATTTATGTTCTTTGTTTTGTGACTAATCATGATTTGCAGGACTTATTCACTCGCGCATTTAACCCACGGCCCTCCAACTGGAGAAAAGTATAGCTTCTTCATTTGCTTAAATTACTTGCATATTGCTTGTGTTATTGCTAGTGTTTTATACAATAATTGTTGGATCACTCTTTACATACATGCATCATTCTAGGATTTGATTTCTCTCACACTACACCAAAGGTTTGTGTTGTTAGATTTCACTTTCACAACCTACCCTGCGCCACTATGTAATTGTTCGACGGTCGGGATGTGCTTCGAACATCAGGATAAATGCTTCATCCACATGTTGAGTTACAATGCTCTCTTGATTCGCATTGTCCATAAGAATAATAAGCCACTTAACATTGATAGTACGATTGGTGTTGAGCAACCTGTTCCTTTATGTCACTATCCTTAGGTGTAATCAAGATGTTTTGAACCATCCCTCATCCCACTAGTAACCTCCTCTTAAGAATCGATTGGAATGCATGCATCATCATCGCAATAATCACATTTTAGTACCACGCAATTGGCATACGCCATATGCTTCCAGCGCGAGCTTTCACTTGAATGATGCTCAGGTTGGTTACATTTGAAACAATTGTTGATCGTTGATATATAGTAAGAATTATTGAGGTGTCACCTCTACCAATTTATTTTCCTTTCTTTCTCCTCTAATTTTTCAAATTTTGGCCTATCTTAAGTCAATTCATAGACACAAGTTGGCACAAAGCCTTGTTCCTAACTTCCATTTTTCCTGCAGTAATCACTCGGCGTGCAATGCACGTTTCTAGTCAAGATAGAAATGTCATGCGCTATAATACAATTGTTAATTTTAAACCTTCCCTGAAATAAGCGGCTTGTTGCCCCTTCATTCCATTCAGAAGGGTGCATTAATTCGATAGTGCACTCCATTGTAGTGTGCCTACTTCAAGCACAACATTTGTAGTAATGTTGCTTGTAATAGTCATGTAGAAGAGTGCTTTGAATATCCTCACATATTGATGAACTCGGGTGAGTTAATCCACGTAGTTTTGAATAGTGAGATTATAATTGAAGATTGAAATGTTAACCCCTAACTTTGAGTTGCCTATCTTTGCAGAAAGATAGGTCCCTAAGACTGCAAACTATTGATCAATCGTAGGAATTATTGGGATGAGTGAATGCCTTTAACATTTATTTTTCACTGCTTTCTCAAATGACAGTTTCTTGGTGCTTTATTCAACATCCTTCACTTAGTTTGTTCCACTAACTCCGATTTCCCTAGAGTCATGTTACTTGACTCACATATTTCCTACAACAGGCACGATGCAAGATTCCAATTGTTGTCACTGAATTGATCACCATATCAATTCATTTTGAAATAAGAGATTAGTTTCCCCTTTGTCTCATTCGTACAGGCAAATGTAAGAACTTGGTAGTGCACTCTATCACATTACGAGATTCATGAGCACATCGCCGACATTGAAGAAATATGTATTGTTCATAGTCTCGGGTAGGAAACGCACTTTCAACTTATTTTGCATTCTCTCCAATGTAATGATGTATTACAATCGTATTATCATTGTTCTTGCGCCCTATCCCACCATGTTGTGGATTCATATTTTAGTAGACAAACAACTAACATTACTTGCCTGTCAGGGAGAATCTCCATACAACTGAAAAATAGATATATTTTTCAAGAGTCAATCCATGAAGTTTTCAATATCAAGGCCTCGATAGAATATAATATTGTAATGTTTACACTCAGTTTGAAGTCATCACTTTGTAGAAAGATATTTGTCTATAAATGTTGAATGTTGATCTAACATAAGAATTATTGAAATGAGTGGTGAACTCTACCCGTTTCTTTTTCATTGCTCTCTATTGACTTATAGTCTCTTGCTGCTTCACTCGTAACCCTTCTCTAGTTTCCACGGAATCTAGTTGCCTGATTTTCATTTTCCTACAACAATCACTTTGCCTACGGTGAGTGATTTCTAGCTTCCCTCGAGATAAAGATACATTGCACTCTGATTTCATCATTGATCATTATGATCCCTAATCACAGATTCAGTTCAGTCAAAAAATAAGAGACTTCTTGCCCGTTCATCTCATCTATTCAATCAGGTGCAAGAACTCACCAGTGTACACCATTACATTGCGAGTACCCTAAGCACTTTGTTAGATATTGTATATTTTGCTCGTACTCATCATGCAGGAAACAACTTCTTTTGCATTCTCTCCATTGCGAGAATGCATCATTTTCTGTATCATCGTTGCTCTTTTTGCAAAATATCCAATCATGATGTGGCTCATATTTTTTTAGTCGACAGACAACTAGATTTAATCATATGTCAGCAAGCTTTTCCGTAAAAAATGAAAAATCTATAAACATTTGAGAGTTATTCCATGAAGTCTTATATATCGAGGTCATTAGGGAAGATTGGAATGTCTGTTTTCATTTTAAAGTTGTCAACTCTGCCAAAAGATACCTCCTCACACTGCCAAAAGATACCTCCTCACACTGCCAAAAGATACCTCCTCACAATTATCACGTTGATGTATGTAATTATCGTCGAACAGATCTCCATTGCCATGAAAACCATTCCTCCATTAGCCTACATGGTAATTACCTCCATCGAACCTCATGCTATGTAAATCTCCTATCACCATAGTTCACTCTCATGTTGGGTAGTCCTCCTATCACTGTAGTAATCCTCACCTCGGTCTCACCTTGCAAAAATGTCAACATCCTCTTTAGTTGAACTAAACGAATATATGTGAGGATGAGACCTTCGTGGTTAGTGCTCTTTCACCGCCTATTGACCCTTACGTAGGGCATCACAAGCTAAATTTGCATGTGACGCCATTTCAAGATCCGAAATTGAATGCCACAAATATTCCTAAAAAAAATTTAGCCTTCCCCATTAGTTGGGCGCAAAGATTCAAGTTTCAACTAGATGTCTCAATATGGAGAACCGTTGCAAGGAGACATGCAACTCCTTGGTTTTCATCAAGCCATTGCCATCCCCAATATTGGTTCTCCTCATGCCTCAAGGTTCAAACGCATTGTAAGTTTTAATATCACCCGACATGGTTAGAAACTGGAAATTAGGGCAAAGGGGTACGCAGGATCGCATTCCCCTCCAAATACATTAATTTTCAAGGCAATACAAGAATGACTCCGAACCTGTCACCTCCTTGCATATATAGGAGGCCTGATACAAAGGGAAAAACGGCCCCTTAAAAAAACACAGCATAATAGGAAATAACGAAAATAAAGAAGTAATAAGGTCGTCCATCATGTCCTCAAGCCGCGCCCGTCTTGTGTACACTCGTGCATAACGTATGTCGATGATGGGTGACGTCCTGCATCAATGGGTCTTCTGCACTCGTATCAATACCCACGGATTCCACAACGACCTTGTCCTCGAGATCGAAATCCGGAAACTGTGTCTTGATTTTCTCTACCAGGTTTCAAGTGGCCTCCTCAACTGGTTGATCCTTCCATTGAATGAGAACTTGTCGCATTGGGCGTTCTTGAATATCTTTGTCCGTGTCCTCAAAATCACACCTGGCTCATACCGAGGGGCTGAATCAACCGATAACTCGTCCGGTAATGTAGCCTAGAGGGGATGATCCTCCAATGTCTTCTTCAACTGGGAGACATGGAAAGCGGAGTGAACACGGCTGTCGGTGGGTATATCGACAATAAAATTTCTCAAATGCTTCAAGACATGCCGAGCTCAAAAAATTCTTGTACGTTTGAAAAAGGGTGGACCGATTTTGTGAAAAAATGAATCAATAAATCTAAAACTATAGATACTGAATCTTAGGTGGCGTTTGGTTGGGCAGATTGCATGTTGTGCGGTTGATAAAAAACAGAGTTTTGAACAAAAGTAATATTTGGTTTGGCTTATTTTTAAAAAGCTGGATCTTTATATCAGCTGTTTTATATTATCCTCCAACCGCTCTGCAGAATTCCATCCAGCCGCAACTTTCCGCGTTTCATCTTTTTTTGCTCGACTTCCCGATAACCCATCTTCCGCTCTTCTTCCTCGCTTCAACCTTCTTGTTTTGCTTCTTTCGGGGGAAGATCATAACCCCGAGATGGAGTTCGGTTGCGATGAGATCTCTCCTCCTCCGTCGTCTTCAACCTAGGGGAGCATCTGGAGGCGTTGGAGTTGAGGGGAGCAAGCAGGTGTCGGGAGGTTGCCCATCCGAAGGAAACCGAAGCCAATCGGCATCTAACTGTTGCCGGCTTCGATTATGGAGAACCAAAGTCAATCGACATTTGAAGACCGACTACCTAGGGTTCTTCCCCCTTAACATTATCATCTATTTTGGAAGAGGAAGGCATCTGACGCCTGCTGCAAATCGAGTTCCAGCTCCCCGATCGGCATTTGATTCCAAAGGTCCGTTGATTTGAAGTCACGTTGTCGTTCAACAAATCTCTGTTTTTACCTGTATTGGGACATTGGAGAAGAAAAACAGGAAAAAAACATTAATAACATTAATGGAATGTTTCTAGTATTGCATTAATCCTCCTGTGGGAGGGGAGCAAATGAAGGAGGGAAGGAGGTGTTGATGTCATGTGCCTCTGATTTCTCCAAATCCATTTTTTCTTCTAGTTTGATGTATTGATGTCATGCTTCTCTGTTTTTCTTTCCCTTAAAAAAAAAATCCTCCATTACTCTTTACTCTTAATTATAAAAAAGGAGTATTAAATCTACAATCATTTTGGTAGATTATTTAACACCAAACTATCCATAGACAAAATAATTTTGTACTGTAACAAACTTCGCCATTATTAAAAACACACAGGTTAACATTTTTTTGGGGAGTTATATTATGAAAAACAATGTTTTTTCATATTTTTAATGATTGGTAATTAAAAGTTATGGGAAAAAAATTCACTCAAAACTCCGTTTTTGTTTCCAAAAAGTTTTTTAACAAAACTTTGTTTTCCACAATCAGCATTTTTTTATCAGCAGCTTTTCATCAGTAACAGCCCAACCAAACAGAGCCTTAGTGATTTATAGAATAGTTTTCATGAGATTTTAGAATAATCATTTCATATGTAGAAATACGTCCAATGTATGAAATGAAGGGTGCATCAATTACTCCTCCTACTATCTTAATTTTCATACTCATAAGTCCAAAGCAACATTGTAATAGGAACCACCCAATCTATTATAACCGCAATCTTGGTAAGATTTGGTGCATGCTTTTGCACTTCAGCTACTTCCTACAAGTCTTTCCACCTGTCTATCCTTCCAAAATTACACTTTCTTCTTTCCTTAAACTAACAGGTTTGGTTGAGTAGCCCTGATGTGAGTCAACTGACAACATAAACAAATCATGGACACGTGGAAAAGGTATGAAATATTAAAAGTCAACTCACTAAGAGACCAGCAGGATATTCTTGTCAAACATGGGAAAGAATAGTTGAAAAGTAACTCAGTGGCACTTTTCCATGAAATTCTCCCATATACCTCCTTAAGTGTCTAAGCATCCATTTCAATTACTAGAGTTGTGAATAGGAATTTCCGTGTACAAAAGCTAACAGCGCATGCAGCCCTTCCATAAATTGAATGGAGAAGAACAACCATGGCATCAGTAAGTGCATCTGGGTTCCCACTTCTTTTTCAACAGAAACGCATCTGATGATTTGATCAAACAGCATGAATAGAAGTAAAAGGGATCCTCAATCTTCCCCGATTTGGCTGGAATGATTCAGAACTAAAAACAATTACCGGGCAATTTCTTCTTTATCGTTGAATGAGGAAATAAAAGTCGTACATCCACCGAATATATGCATTTAAAATTGATAACGATAGCTGCTTTCAATTATGCCATTCGTGCTTTTACTGGCCACCCTAAACGCCTAATTTAATACTTTAATGAAGCAATTAGCGACCAAATCTCGCATTCATCTTTCTAATATGAATCGTAATGAAAACAGGTCGGAAAACAATGAGGAAGAAGGGACTAACTATGGCGGCTAGTCTGGCGAAAAGTCTTGTAATCCCCAGCCCTAGCACCACGGGACGAGCCAGATTCCGACATGGCTTCCTCTCTTCTGTAGCCGTTGCAAAGCCGGTTGGAAGTGGATTAATCGCGTTTTATTCGAGGAGATGAATAAGAGAGACGACCGAGGATTCCGGGAGGTCTTCTCGTGTGCGGCTGTGGAAGAAATGGAGGAAAGGAGGTCATCTCGTGTGCCAACCACTTCGCCATGGCGAGCGCGAATAAAGTGGGAAGGTGCAGGGATCGGAGAAGATGTCTGTGGTTGACACGCGCACGACAAATTGCTTTCCGAAAGATTTTAGTGGCATACATTTTAAAAAAAAAATTATGCCGGTCACTATTTAAAAATGTGAAAGACGTGAATAAAATAATAAATACATTTGACATTTGGAATGAAATCTATGCTTTCTATATTTAAATATATGTTTAAAAAATAATATATCTATTCATCTCGAATTCCGGAGAGATCGAATAAAATTAGGTCGTTTTAGTCCGTGGAGCGGTTGAGCGCACAAATAATTGCAGAAAATAGAAAATAAGCAAGACAATTTTTTTAATGTGAAAAACTTGACAACTGGGTGAAAAATCAAGTGGTCGAATCTGTGTCGACCAAACTTCCACTATTTATTGTCGTGTTGCGGGGCTTTTAAGGAAAGCGGGGGCAAAGAACTTCTACTCGTTTCAATTATTAGAGAGAGAAAGAGTATTGGGTTTAGAGGGTGATAGGTCACCTCTCACAGAACTAATTCTTTTTCTTGTTACAATAGGGAGCTACACACTTTGGATGTTTTTGATACTTTGAATGTTTTAAGCTCCGTTTGGCGCAGCTTATCGCAGCTTAATTGCTCCGGTGAGGTTGGACAAAAACGTCATTATCATAGAATATATGTTTGGTATGACAAATGTTACAAAAAAAACTAGTTTGAGATATAGAATTTTGATATGACAATGACATTTTTGTCCAATCTCATCAGAGTAAATAAGTTATGATAAGTCGCGCAAAACGCAGCCTTAGTCTTTAACTGTCGTTTGTAAGCGAGAGCAGCTTATTTGGCATATGCTGATTTTGGCAGCTTGGAAGCTTAGGCGGCGCGTTCTGTGCGTCTTATCTTTTGTAGTTTGTCTCCTGTTGTTTGTAAAGGAGTCTGAAGTGTTGGTCTCGTCTGCTACTGGTATGTTTGTTCTTGAATTGAGAGCGTTGAGTGCTTATAAAAATCCTGGGGGCGAAGTGCACAACAGCACACTTTGAGCGGTGAGCGTAAGGGGGAGCGCGCACAAGGAGCAATGTGCGTACAATGGGATGTGCGCACGTAGGAAGAGAGACGCGTGTAGGAGGAACGCGCGCAAGGAGGAACGTGCGCACCTTGGAGGAAAGACATGTGCAAGGGGGGAATGTGCACAAGGAGAAACGTGTGCATGGGGGAATGTGCACACTTAGGAAGAGAGACGCACGTAAGGGAGAGCGCGCGCAAGGGAGAACGTGCGCATAGAGGGGCATGCACACTTAGGAGGAGAGACGCGCGCAAGGGGGAGCGCACGCAAGGAGAAACGTACGCACTTAGGGGCGTACACACTTAGGAGGAGGAGAGAATGAGAAATCGTAAGAGAAATGAGTGAGAAAAGAGAAAATTCGTAAGAGGAATTCCAGATGGAGAAAAGGTTAAATGATAGAGGATGCAGACTTATTTATAGATTTTGAGTGGGGCGTTCCAGTAATTTCTCTCCATAACTACCGGCTGGACGAATAGAATCGTCTGAAATGGGACACACTGATTGTCGCTTTTATTAAAATGACTCAATTGCTCCCGGACGGAAAAATAACTGTCAACGGAGACAACAAGCACCCCTCCCATGAGGGGAGGGGCGGTCCAGCGGTACCGGCAATAGAAGGACGCCGACAGCTAGAGCGAGGCAGCCCTAGCTAGAGCAGGATGGCCCTGCCCTCCCCATGGGAGTGCTGACAAGGGGCGGGCGGCCACGTTATCGCCCGCCCTTTGGCGGAAAATTGGATGCCCGTGTCGGGCGGTCTGAGGGCTGCCCAACCTGGGCGGCCTTCCTCGCGACACTGGGGCTAGCGAGGGGCAGGCAACTGTGTTACCGCCTACCCCTGGCGGGGAAATTGGCTGCCCAGGTCAGCGTTCAAAGGGTCAGCCATCTTGGGTGGCCTTTCCCACATCGCGGGAACCGGCAAGGTGCGGGCAGTCATGATGCCCCTCGCCCTTGACAGAGAAATGGTCGACCAGTTCGGACGGCCGGAGGGCCGCCCGACCTGGGCGACCTTCCTCTAGGCGTTGGAGCCGACAAGGGGCAATTGGCCATGTTGCCGCCCGCCCTTGGCGCAGAATTGGTCACCCCTTCCGGGGGTGACGGTTGATGTTGCGCGACCTTGGGGCCCTGCGGTGGAATTGGGTACACCGGCCGGCGAGGGGCCGGTTGAGCCATATGACCGAGAAAGCGGTGGTAGTTACCGCGATGGTTATGCTGTTAGTGGGGTTGACTAGTCAACCTCACCTTCTCCACCAAAGGGGGTGGGCTCTTTGGACCCATGGTTCGACCGGACCAGTTAAGGGGAACCTCATCATATGCCCCCAATTTTTCAAAGGTCGTTTTCCAAGAAAACAAGTCACGAACGAACAAACGTTCTTCGTCATCTCCACTCGAACAAACCCAGGTAATCTTGAGGCAAGAACAAAACAAAGTTTCTTCATCACCTCCACTCGGATGAACCTCAGTCCTCCTGAGGTGCAAACGAACAACGGTTCTTCTCCACCTCCACCCGGATGGACCCAGGTCCTCCTAAGGTGCGAACGAGCAATGGTTCTTCACCACCCGACCTGGACTGACCTCGACCCTCCTAAGGTGCGATCAAATAAAGGTCTTTAGCTACCTCCACCAGAACAAACCCCGATTTTCCTAAGGTGCAAACGAATGAAGATTCTACACCATCTCCGCTCAAAGCACGAGCGAACAAGGGCTCATCATCTCCAAATTTTAAGTGGTCTACAACTCTCCCCAAAAGAACGAGTAAACAAACAACACTCATGCAAAACACTACTTTGTCAAAAGCGTAACCAAACGCAACTGATCCAAAAGTCAAAAAGGGTCTTCACTTAAATAAAAGGTTACCCACAGACCACATCATAATGAAAAGCAAAAACATGTAATGACACAAAAGCACGCCTACAAAATAAAAGCAGGCAAATCAGAACAAGCATGGGAAGAAGAGGTCCACGGGATCATCCCTCTATGATAGCATCAACATCGTCGTCTGAGGCATCCGCCACGGCTAGTGCATCGCGCTAAGGAAACCTCCAAGCAGCTCAAAACCCTTTGTCGAAACATAAGCATTATACGACATCACACTCATCTTCCAAGCAGCTCAAAACCCTTTGTCGAAACATAAGCATTAAACTAGGTCATTTTAGCCCGTGGAGCGGTTGAGCGCACAAACAGTTGCAAAAAAATAGAAAACAGGCAAGACAATTTTTTTAATGTGAAAAACCTGACAACTGGGTGAAAAATCAAGTGGTCGAATCTGTGTCGACCAAACTTCCACTATTTATTGTCGTGTTGTGGGACTTTTAAGGGAAGCGAGGGCAACGAACTGCTACTCGTTACAATTATAAGAGAGAGAAAGAGTAGTGGGTTCAGAGGGTGATAGATCACCTCTCACAGAACTAATTCTTTTTCTTGTTACAATAGGGAGCTTCACACTTTGGATATTTTTGATACTTTGAATGCTTTAAGCTCCGTTTGGCGCAGCTTATCGCAACTTAATTGCTCCGGTGAGGTTGGACAAAAACGTCATTGTCATAGAATATATGTTTGGTATGACAAATGTTACAAAAAAACTAGTTTGAGGTATAGGATTTTGATATGACAATGACATTTTTGTCCAATCTCATCAGAGCAAATAAGTCATGATAAGCCGCGCAAAACACAGCCTTAGAGTCTTTAACCGTCGTTTGTAAGCGGGAGCAGCTTATTTGGCTTATGTTGATTTTGGCGGCTTGGAAGCTTAGGCGGCGCGTTCTGTGCGTCTTATCTTTTGCAGTTTGTCTCTTGTTGTTTGTAAAGGAGTCTGGAGCGTTGGTCTTGTCTGCTACTAGTATGCTTGTTTTTGAATTGAGAGCGTTGAGTGCTTATAAAAATCCTGGGGGCGAAGTGCACAGCAGCGCACTTTGAGCGGTGGCGCGTAAGGGGGAGCGCGCACAAGGAGCAATGTGCGTACAACGGGATGTGCGCACGTAGGAAGAGAGACGTGTGCAGGGGGGAACGTGCGCATCTTGGAGGAAAGATATGCGCAAGGGGGGAATGTGCGTAAGGAGAAACGTGTGCATGGGGGGAATGTGCACACTTGGAGGAGAGACGCACGTAAGGGAGAGCGCGCACAAGGGAGAACGTGCGCATAGAGGGACATGCGCATTTGGGAGGAGAGACACGCGCAAGGGGGAGCGCGTGCAAGGAGAAACGTGCGCACTTAGGGGTGTACACACTTAGGAGGAGGAGAGAATGAGAAATCGTAAGAGAAATGAGTGATAAGAGAGAAAATCTGTAGGAGGAATTCCAGATGGAGAAAAGGTTAAATGATAGAGGATGCAGACTTATTTATAGATTTTGAGTGGGGCGTTCCAGTAATTTCTCTCCATAACTACCGGCTGGACGAATAGAATCATCTGAAATGGGACACACTGATTACCGCTTTTATTAAAATGACTCAACTTCTCCCGGACGGAAAAATAACTGTCAAAGGAGACAACAAGCACCCCTCCCACGAGGGGAGGGGCAGTCCAGCGGCACCGACAATAAAAGGATGCCGACAGCCAGGGCGAGGCAGCCCTAGCCAGAGCAGGATGGCCCTGCCCTCCCCATGGGAGGGCCGACAAGGGGCGGGCGGCCACGTTACCGCACGCCCTTTGGCGGAAAATTGGTTGCCCATGTCGGGCGGTCGAAGGGCTTCCCAACCTGGGCGGCCTTCCTTGCGACACTGGGGCTAGAGAGGGGGCAGGCGACTGTGTTACTGCCTACCCCTGGTGGGGAAATTTGCTACCCAGGTCAGAGTCCAAAGGGTCATCCATCTTGGGCGGCCTTTCCCACATCGCGGGAACCGGCAAGGAGCGGGCAATCACGATGTCACTCGCCCTTGACGAAGAAATGGCCGACCAGGTCGGGCGACCGGAGGGCCGCCCGTCCTGGGCGACCTTCCTCTGGGTGTTGGAGCCGACAAGGGGCAGGTGGCCATGTTGCTTCTCGCCCTTGGCGTAAAATTGGTCGCCCCTTCCGGGGGTGGCGGTTGATGTTGCGCGACCTTGGGGCCCTGCGGTGGAATTGGGTACACCGGCCGGCGAGGGGCTGGTTGAGCCATACGGCCGAGAAAGCAGTGGTAGTTACCACAATGGTTATGCTGCTAGTGGGGTTGACTAGTCAACCTCACCTTCTCCACCAAAGGGGGTGGGCTCTTTGGATCCATGGTTCGACAAGACCAGTTAAGGGGAACCTCATCATATGCCCCCAAATTTCCAGAGGTCGTTTTCTAAGAAAACAAGTCACGACTCACGAGTGAACAAAAATTCTTCGTCATCTCCACTCGAACAAACTCAGGTTCTCTTGAGGCACGAACGAACAAAGTTTCTTCGTCGCCTCCACTCGGATGAACCCCGGTCCTCCTGAAGTGCAAACGAACAACGATTCTTCGCCACCTCCACCCGGACGGACCCAGGTCCTCCTAAGGTGCGAACAAACAACGGTTCTTCACCACCTCGACCTGGACAGACCCCGACCATCCTAAGGTGCGAAAAAATAAAGGTCTTTAGCTACCTCCACCAGAACAAACCCCGATTATCCTAAGGTGCACACGAATGAAGATTCTACACCATCTCCGCTCAAAGAGCGAGCAAACCAGGGATCATCATCTCCGAATTTTAAGTGGTCTACAACTCTCCCCAAAAGAACGAGTAACAAACAACACTCAAGCAAAACACTACTATGTCGAAAGCGCAACCAAAACGCAACCGATCCAAAAGACAAAAAGGGTCTTCACTTAAATAAAAGGTTCCCCACAGGCCACATCGTAATGAAAAGCAAAAACATGTAATGACACAAAAGCACGCCTACAAAATAAAAGCAGGCAAATCAGCACAAGCATGGGAAGAAGAGGTCCACAGGATCATCCCTCCACGATAGCATCAGCATTGTCGTCTGAGGTATCATCCACACCTAGTGCATCGCGCTCAGGAAACCTCCAAGCAGCTCAAAACCCTTTGTCGAAACATAAGCATTATGCGACATCACACTCATCCTCCACGAGTGGGTCAACCTTCGTCGCCATCATCTCAATGCGCACCTCCTCCGTAAATGTGAGACCGCTCTACCACAAAGTCGTTAGAGGCTTTGTACTCGGCCGCCACAGCTGTCTGCACGGCCTCGACCTCATCCGGCTCTGAAATCAGTCGAGCATTCTCTTTTTTCAGCTGCTTAACCTCTGCCTCATGTTAGTACATCACAGTTTCAGCCAGCTCCACGCAACAGACCGACTCTGTAAGAATCACCTCGGCGGAGACCAACCTCTCGCGAAGAGCCGCGATCTCAGTGTTAGTAGCACTCAACTTCGCCCAAAGAGTCTAAACCACAGCCTGGGAAGAGGATGACTGGGACTCTGCATTGACCAGCCAGTAAATAACTTACTTCTTCTTCCTCCGGGCCTCCATCAGCGAGTCCTCGGATGCGGTCAGTTTCGTCCGCAGAGAGAGAAAATCATCCTTCGTGGTTATGTAGGTACCGTTCTACGAGAGTGCGATGTCGCGAGCTTCATCTAACTACAATCATGGAAAACAAATTATTCTAATGTATAGCACAAGGCAAAAGAGGAAAAATATTGTGGGCAACAAACATACCTTCCGGATAAGTGCTTAACAAGCGGAGCATTCCCACTCCTTCCCCCTCCCCATCACCAACGGTGGCTTGGGGATCGCTCGAGAAGCAGACACGGTCGCGGGAAGCTTTGGAGCATCCTCAGTCTCCGCGGACGGCAGATTAGCAACCATGTTGTCCGGACAATCATCAGCAACATAAATAATGACCTCGGGGCAGTAGAGGATGACCCATCTCCTCTTAGTCGCTGTGAAAAGTTCAGCTTCCTCTTCTTTCCGTGCTCTAGCGGCGCGACACAAATCAGCTCCACGTCCGTTGAAAGGCCTGCGAGAACTAGCTATTTCTCGACGACAAATGCGCTGATCTTGTGTAGAATAACATTCAACTTGTGTGGATCCTCAAAACCCAGCAATAGAGTAAAGTCATACTCCTTCCCTGTAAGGCAAAAACATCGGTCAAAAGGATCTCGCCAAGTCTCGGGCAGCTTCCACAAATTTTTGATAAACCCAAACAGCATCCCACCGTGACGATGAACGGTCTTGTCTTCAAACGACAGTCATCTCTTATTGCTCCGCATCTCAACCTGGTCGCTAGAGGCAAGATATACTTCACACAACTCGCGGAAGAGTCGAAGAGTCGTACTCCCGAAAAGGCAAAACAACCCAAAGATCCTCATCAGCCCCACAAGAGAAAATTGCTTCACCGGAATGTCACAAAACCAAAATACTGCGACCGCCTCTTCTGTGGGGGGAATCTGAAAGCCCGCCTTCAGACACCCCCTCGTAATCGCGAAATGGCCTGGAAGATGGTGCTGAACACGCTCAAGTGGAAAATGGATCACAGTCACCACGTCCGTCAAAATGTCGAAACGCTTCCTCCGACTACCCACACGGGCATGGTTAAAAGTCGACGAAAGGCGCATCGATCACTGTGGAGCACCGTCTTTCGACACCTGCAAAGAAGACGAGCATTAGCATTAAAACAAGCAAAGGAAAGAATCTCGCACACATAAGAAAAATGCGCTTGCGCAGGGCCGCACAAACAACGACGGGCACGCCCGGCACCAGCAACCCTGGGCGCAAGCAAGTGTCCGCCCAGCGCGCCCATACGTGCAGCCTCGCGCGCTCTCGCACGGGAGGCCCCGACCACGCGCGCACGCGCGGTCGACCCCGCTCACGCGCGCTCGCAGGCGGCCTCGTGCACGACCAAGCACGCCTACGCACACTCGCACGCGCCTGCGGCCAACCCCTGGTGCACCCCCTTCCGCGCATCAGCGCCACTTTGCACGAAATCCTCCCACTTGCTCGCTCCTAAGGCACAAAAATAATGACCTTTTTCGAGGGAGGCATGACGGTCGCAGGAACACGAGTGTATCCATTTGAAATTTAAAATAGTTAAATAAACTGTAGCTACAACATATCAAACTAAAACTGGAGTTTTATAAAACTGCAGTTTCCTAATTTCATTTAGGCTCTGTTCGTTTCGTAGTAATTGAGATGCATGAATTGAAATTGACTTCAATTCCAATTCCCACAGAAATTGGAATTGAAGTCAATTCCAATTCTGCCGTTCGGCTAAATGCAGGAATTTTGTCACGGGAATTGGAATTAGTATTTCCATTGTTCTGCTCCATATTAGAATTTTTCCGCCCGATTGCACATTTTTCACCAGGGAGTGCATTTTTTTGTCCAGACAGATATTTTTTCGCCCGGGCGCGCATTTTTCGCAGGGCGTGCAGTTTTCGACTGAACGCGCATTTTTTTGTCAGGTTGCGCATTTTTCGCCCGGGTGCATTTTTTCGTCCCGGTCACTACAAGAAAAATCTTATTTAGCAAGGGAAATTAGGAAGGATCAACAATCTCATGCTAATTAGCATCAAATTTAGCAAAGAATTTTTTTTTACTTTACCTACGAAAATAGCAAGGAAATTTTTTGTTGCAAATATAGCAACAAATTTCTTGATGCAAAATTTGTGCCGCTAAAATAGCAACGAATTTTTTTTGTTGCTAAACAATAACAATTTTTTTTGTTGGAAAATATTTATTGAGAAAAAAATTCTCGTCCAAAAAATAGTGTCGCTCTTTAAAAAATTATATATAAACAAAATCTATAATAAAGAACTATATATAATATTATATATAATATTAAATATGGGTATGATGTATATCCGCGTTAAGTGTGTATGCTTATGTAAGCGCCTTTTTGAACCGTGTCTTCTACGTGCATTTTCAGGAGAAGTGTTCAACATGAATGTTGTAGATCTCGACGATATATACAACTTTTATGTTGAACACTTTTTGATTTGAAGAAGTTTAGGCCCCCGATTTGGCCCCCGAAAAAAATCACGCGGAACAGTTCCGCGTGATTTTTTTCGGGGGCCAAATCGGAGGCCTAAACTGTTTCAAATCAAAAAGTGTTTAACATGAAAATTGTAGATATCGTCGAGATCTAAAACATTCATGTTGAACACTTCTCCTGAAAATGCACGTAGAAGACACAGTTCAAAAAGACGTGTATATCCTTATATACACGTTAAATGTATATAGATTCATCCGATTACATATCTATATATACACACTTATATATTATAAAGTAATATAATTATATGAACTTTATAATTTTAAAGAATATTAATGTTAATATAAATGTTATATAAATTAATATAAAGAATTTATATTATAAAGAATTATAATTTTATAAATTATATAAACATTATAATTATTATATATAAATAATATCGGTCTATACAATAATTAAAGTGGTTGGATCAATTGGTAAGAGTGATGGTTTGTTTGGAATAGGTTGAGGATTCGAATCTTAGTAAATGCAAATAAATTTATAATTTTTTAAAATATTTATAAAACAATATTTTTAATTTAACAGAATTATTAAATAAAAATATTAAATATCAGCAACAAGTAAAATACCTTGCTAAAAATTGCTTGCAAAATAGAAAGGAAAATTTTCCTTGATAAAATTAGCTAGGAGCAAATTAACTAGGAAGTTTTTTTGTTTGTAAATTCGTTGCTAATTAAAATTAGCAACGAATTTACCTAATTAGCAAGGTATTTAGCTCATTGCTAATTAGAGTTTTTCTTGTAGTGGGTGCGCAATTCTGTCGTTCGGCAAAAATGTGTGCCACTACGAAAAAATCGCGCCCGCCGCGTGAAAAATGTGCACTCGGGCGAAAAATGCAAGCTGACCGAAAAATGCTCGTCCGGTTGAAAAATTTGCGCCTGGGCGAAAAATGCACGTCCGGGCGAAAAATGGGCGTCCGGGCGAATAAAATCGCATCTGGGTGAAAAATTTGCGTCAGAGTGAAAAATTTGCGCTTGGGCGAAAAATTCGCGGCTGGGGAAAATATTTGCGCCCGGGAGAAAAATACGCGCACGGTCCGAAAAAAACGCGCCCGATTGAAAAATTCACGTCCGGACGAAAAATGCGCGCCAGGACGAAAAATGCGCGTCCGGACAAAAATACGCTCTCGGGCGGAAATTACACCCCGACCGAAAAATATGCCATGGCCGAAAAATGCGCCCCCAGCCGAAAATGCGCGCCCGGGCAAAAAATTTGCGTCCGGGAAGAAAAATTCGCGCCCGGGGGAAAAATGCATGCCCGGACTGAAAAAATTCGTGCCTGGGCGAATAATACGTGCTCTAGTGAAAAAATGCGCGTCCGGGCGAAAAATACGCTCCTGGGGGAAAATTTGTGCTCGGGCGAAAATGCGCGCCCGGGCGGAAAATGCGCCCCGCGCGAAAAATGCGCGCCCGGGTGAAAAATTCGCGTCCGGGCGAAAAATTCGCGCCCTTGCGAAAATGCGCGCCCAGGCGAAAAATGCGTGTCTGGGCAAAAAATGTGCGTCAGGGCGAAAAATTATCTCCCGGGCGGAAGAATGCGTGTCCGCCCGAAAATGTGGGATCAGGCGAAAAATGCGCGCCCGTGCAAAAATGCGAACTCGGGCAGAAAAATGCGCACCCCGTCGAAAAATTCGCTCTTCGGCAAAAAAATGAGTTCCTGGGCGAACAACGGAATTTGCGTTGATATTTTTTTGACAGAGTCGGAGACGCGCTGGTAGGGGTGGGAATCACGAATGAAGATATCGTGAGGTGAGAATTGAGGGAATCGTGCTTCTTCTATATTCAATTCCAAATGAATTCCAATTCCAAGATAATTTTATGGCCGCCGAACAGTCACAATTGAAATTGACAATTGAATATCAATTTCAAAGCCCCAATTCCATCGAAACGAACGAAGCCTTAAAGATAATAGTTTGTCTTTCTCACTTTGCGATCTGTAAATCCAAAATTTGTTTTTCAATTTTGGTGAACAAGTCATAAATATTTTTGTATGTGGTGTCCGGGTCGGATTAAAATCCTAGTTTCATCACTGTATAAAATAGTGATTTTTTGAATTATTATAACTGCGTTTTACGTTGACAATACAGTGCACTTACAATGTAATTCTGCAGGATCCCTTATATACTGTGCACGTACATAATTATCTCTCGTGCTTGTGGCGTCGAGAAGTAAAAAAAAAAAAAGCAGAACAAAACCAAAGTCATATCATCTAGCTAGAATTGATGCTAGCCTTGCCTGAAAATCAGTGCCTCCACACCATTTTCAGAGTAGGTGGGTAGGTAGGGGATTAGGGTTGCATGGTTCAATGTATTATTTATAGCGGAAATATGAGTTAACCTCATCAATCATTATCAGATTCTAAACATCATTGGTCATATCTTCTCTAAAGTGCTTGTTTTGTTTTCTAGCAAAAACATTCTCATGCCAACCTAAATCCTAATGACATACATATTTTTAATGATAGAGCAATGTTAATAGTTTTCTGAAAATCGTTAATAGTCGTCGTGTGATAATAACATCTCATAAAATTATATTTTTCACATCACGCAGTTATTAGCACACCATCAAAACAATAAAAATAAAATTAAATTTTTTCATACTTTTTCAAAAACACACTTAGTCATCCAAATCATAGCAAGACCTCAAGAGAGTTCATAATATATGTAATATTATAATTTGATGAAAACAAAAAATAAGTTCACCCAAAATTTAATCAAATCTCGTTGCTTTAGCCAGAAGAGGCTAAAGCAAGAGTAGTGGGATTAAGAGAGAGTGACAATGACTGAGAAAGTAATTACGAAAAATATATATTGTTTGAATAGGTAGCCTCCCGAATGATATTTTAAAAATAAATAAATAATTTAAGCTAAAAAATGTCATGAAAATTCGAAATGTGTGTAAATTGTAACAAATGGTATGGAGCATTGATTCTAATCTCTATCTTGTTTGACAAAATTAAATGAGTCGATTTCTAGCCAGGACATCCTGAATCATATGAACTGTGATTAAATTAATAGATCTATAATATCTTTTTCTTCTTCGCGAGTTGTTGTCGAGATTTAGGCCCCGTTTGGAGGACTTATTTTCACCGGTCAAGTAGTTACGACCGCATGAACCGGACCTTAATTAAGATCCGGTTCATGCGATCGTAACCGTTTGACAGGTAAAAATAAGTCCTCCCAAACGGAGCCTTAAAAGACTCGAGTTAGAGAACACGAGTGTATCCATTTGAAAGTTCCAAGAGGTAAAAAACCGAGCCATCAAAGATCTTCAACTTTAGACGATTTGCATTTCAATCTCATACTTTCAAATTTATGATCTTGCACCTCATTTTCTTGTTGCATGAAAAATATCCTAAAACATTGATAACCAAAAGCAAAGGGAATACAATAGTAATTTGAACACGGGTTTGTTTCACCCCAAAAAAATAAGCCATGGAGCGGTTTGCTTTTGAAAGTTCCAAGAGCTACAAAAACTTAGCCAAGCAATCGTCTTAGGCTATATTTGGTTCGGCGGTGGCGGGTGCATTCAGTGGGTCAAAACGTCACTTTGAACCGAAGGGGAGAGGTGAGGTAGAAGCGGAGCGGATCGGGGCCGTTTCCTCCTTATTGCGGGTGCAAGTGGAGCAAACGCCCCCGGCAGCCGTTTGTTTACCCCGCCGTCCGACGGCTGTTTGTTTACCCGCCATCCGGCGGCTGTTTGTTTACCCGCCATCCGGCAGTGTTTGCTCCAAATAGAGACGGCGAAATGCCGAACCAAAGGAAGCCTTAAGTAAACTGAATCGTAAAACTATAAACCTGTAAGGCAAAAAAATAGAATACCGTATAACTTCAAAAATTGCCGGCCCGATTCTAATTAGTTCCAACTTTTGTCAGTTTTTTCACTTGTTATCACTCATATTCAGCATTAAAAAAAAAACTCAATTACATGATGAGGTCAAATTACACATCATTTTTATGTGAAAAAAAATCAATGCTCTCTGTCATATTACTTAAAGTTCATACCTCTCCTAGAAATACAAAACACAGGTATCAAACGTGTTTAGGGCATAAGCATGTTCAACAGGGGCGGATTCAGAGGGAGGGTCAAACGGACATTGACACCCATATTTTTGTCATTTGTTATAAGCTAGTAGACCAAACTCCGGCTATTCCTAAATCAAATTTGACTATTAACAAATCAAATTTGATTATTCGCAGATCAAATTTAATTATGTGCATCCTCAAAATTAATTTAAAACATTTTATGTACTATTATATTTTAATAAAGTATGCGCCCTCATTTCAAATTTCCTATATCTGCCGTTACTATCTGAAGCTTGCACGTAAACCACTTTCATTTTCTTCGTCAATACTTGTTGCGGTCTACTTAACGCTCCTGTCAGATCAGACTAAACTCGGCCGTCTTAGCCCGCGGAGTGGTCAAGCGCGCACACAGTCACATAACAAGAAAGATGGTACACACAATGTTTTTTACGTGAAAAAATCATCAACTAGGTAAAAAATCACGTGTGCGGATATGTGCCGGTCAAACTCCACTACAAGCTCTGGGTTACAAATCTTCTGCAGAATCGAGCGCGACAGGGCGCTCCTCTTTACAGTTGGGGGATGAGAGATAGTACACTTGTGCTCGGTGGGCGACATGCCGTCACACGCGAAGCTTAAAGTTAGAGGTCTTTGGCGATGACGAGCGCTTCTGGGCAACATGCTGGAGCTGATCACGGTCGCGGAGCGTGCGGAGTAATATTGGCGAGGACCTGCGGGATGTTGTGCGCAAGGAGGTTTCTGATGGCGATGAAGCCCCGCCATATGTTCGTGACGGGTTCTTTGACGACGCCGCCTCGTCACATTATTCTGACCGCTGCCGCAATATTAAATTTCAAGAATATGACGGACGTTGCCGCGAAATTCCACCACCATCGCTGTGTCAAGTCTTCGCCACAGTTGATGCGCACATTTTATAGATTTTATCTTCCATAATTAAAATATATGTTTATATATTTTTATTCCCATCAAAGAATAAAAATATATAAATTATAACTATTTAAGTGTTGTCTAATTTCAGTTTTGGGCTGCTTTTAACATTTAGAGTGTGAGTTTTTATTTGTTTGATGTGTGGAAGAGATTGAGTGGTATTTATTATATAATAGAATTAGGTTTAGATTTGTAGGAGACTGAAATTAAAATAAGAAGAACCGTGAAGGCTGCTGCCCCCACCTTTGGCGTGAAGCCCCCAACCCGACGCCCCCTCTTGGAGATCGCCCCCTTACTGCCGCTGCCCCTCTAGGTGGTGTTCTTTGCTGTCTGGCGACCTCCTCCCTCCTCCGGTGTGACTCCGAAGAAGGTGGCTGGCATCCTCCGTCCGGTGCAACTCCGACGGATCCGGTTGAAGTGTGACTCTTCCACTAGTTATCTTTGTGTGCTCTTCTCTTTGGTTGTGAGTAATTTCTCTCTCTATATCTTGTGTGTTTCTTCTTTATGTTGTGAGGATTTGGTGGATTTGTAGACTCAATTTTTAATCTAGAAAGTTGATTGATTTTGTATTGCATAAAGTCTGAATTAAAAATATCATATCGTCCGGATTTCTTCGTGTATCTTTGGATCGGATGGATCTCTTGAACGCTCGAGAACTCGGGTTGAATCATCCTTTGATTTTTCTCTTGATTTCAAGAGGTTTGGTATACCATCGTGTTATTTTTTGGGGGGGCTGATTTGGACTTGTTTTGAATTGTTTCCTTTAGTCAGGATTAACTCTGTTTGGATTTTGAATGTGTGCAAGTGCCCTCTTAATCCATGGCAAAATTTCACAACTTGCATGCTAGGTGCTTGAGGAAATGTCTCACTCACACGTGTAACTTGTAATTGTACGCACACCTTTGAGTTTGCTGCATCAATTTCTCTGACTGGCTCGCGAAACTGGCTCTTGGCGGTGGACTTAGACGAATTTCTGGTGTAGAGACGACAACTCGAAAGAGAAATCCGGCAGAGATCTGACCCGAGGAGGAAGAAAGGAGGAGAAAGATAAGAAATGAGGAGGCCTGAGACTCCTTTTATAATCTCCAGGAGATGGTTACGGTAGTTATGTGACTATCCGCACACCGTAATCACCCATAATATTATTTTTAGCATAGTTTGAGATGTACATTATTCACATAATATTTACTAAATGCAAGTCATTTATTTTATTAATGACACACCTGCACTAACCATGGTGGTTAGTGGGTGGTTATCCATGAAATGAATGACGACGATTGTGGTGAAATGATTTAACGGCGGGGAAGGGCCGCCATGCACAAGCGACCACCTTGACGGTGAACGGCCGTCAACGAAGGAGGACCGCGGTTGCGGGAGGCGGCCGCGGGGAGTGGCGGCGCTCCGCAGTTGCGGGAGGCGGTCGCGGGGAGTGGCGGCGCTCCGCAGTTGCGGGAGGCGGCCGCGAGGAGTGGCGGCGCTCCGCAGTTGCGGGAGGCGGCCACGGGGAGAGGCGACTGGCCCTTATGGGCGGTGCCCCGCGACTGAAAGGCGACATCGAGGAGGGGCAACTGGGGTGCGGCCACACCTTTTGGGCGGCACCCCGCGGCCGGGAGGCGACCGCGAGGAGGGGCAGTCGTGATGCGGCAGCCTTTTGCGGGCGGCGCCTTGCGACCGGGAGGCGGCGGCAGGGAGGGGCGGATGCGGCGCAGCCGCCCCTTGCGGGAGGCGACTTGCGGCGTGGAGGCGATCACGACGGGTTGGCCGGGATGCTTGGCGCCGACGATGGTGAAGCCGGCGGCCAGTCGTGGTGGTGGCTCGGATGGTGCAAATAGTGAGATCGGTGTGCGGGGGATCGCATGTAGCGATCGCGTGTGTGACGGTCAAATCCAAGATCTCACTAAGTTAGTGGGAATCACGAGCAGTGGACCATTTGCACCCTCAATCTCTTATAAAAATTATGACGGTCTCATCACTTGCCCCCAAAATTCTCTGTTCTTAGAACCGAAGTGTGAGAAGAGCGAGGATTTTCATGTATCTTCACTTGCAGCGATCATGACGGTGGTGAACGAAAAGGTGTCAGCGGGAGCGACGGTTGACAATGCGCACACCAACATACATTGTTAACAAGAAAAGGTGTTCGGCGGTGGTGATGTGCATAGGTGAAGATGTGTAGAGGCGCGTAGGCACAAGCACGAAGACGCAACGACAGTGGCGCGCGCAGAAGGAAGTGCACGGGGTGTGGACCTGCGCGGGCGCCCGCGCTCTCGTACCGTTGCGGGACCGGGAATGGGCAACCGCGCGTGCGTGCCGGTGCGGGACCGGGCGCGGCACCCGCGTGAACCTAGCTGTGCGAGCGCGCCCTCAGGGAAGCGCGTGCGTGCACGATGCAACACACATGGTAGTGCGCATGCACTCGTGCACTCGCGGTATTGTGCGCGCTCGCGGTGCTGTGCGCTCTTGCGCACACGCAGTGCTGTGCACGCACCCCCGCACGCGATGTCGCGTGCACCCACACGTGCATCTGAGTGCGTGTGTGTCGGTGCGCGCCTCTATCTCTCTTGGGTGCGTGTTCGTTACTGGGCTGCAGATGCTTGTGCACTAGGGCTATTTTGAGCGCCCAAGGTGCAATTTTCATGCTGTCGGAATGACACTATCCTTGATGTGAGTGTAATTTTTGTTTTGCCTTGATTTTCAGGTCTCGAAGCGCAATGGGCAAGCTCTCCCGATTCAATTGCTCTTTATACTTACCAAAGAGCTAGTTGCAATTTAGAGGAAAAGATGTGAGTTACCTGCCGATCTCGAAGTAAGCATTAATTCCTCATGTTGAGGAAAGTGTCCAGAACCTGCCAAAGGATTGGCTGACTGTATGCGAGATGACGTTAAGGTCTGTATTCTGATTTCTGTCGTGCGAAGAGGAAATTGACATCTTGAAGTTATGCGGCGTCCCTATGTCACAATTTACTGCTCTTGGGATGACGCGCCTCATGGGACTGGTTGCTTTCTTCAGAGAGCATGACTCGAAGTTCTCTTTGGACCCATTCAGAGACTGGTGCGATGTTCGTGTTGATGGCGGCAAATGTGTTGAGATTTATAGCAACAAGAGTTGGCTCGACTTTGAAAGTCGAACGGATCGCCGCCATGGGAAAACCTCGTTTGGCTATTCCATAATTCTTCGGGCCTGCCAAAACTTTGTAACTCCTTACCCGATCGTTGCCGCCACTAGAGGGCGCGAGAACGAGACTTCTCTCTGGTGTAGGGATTTTCAAAGCTTCAGGAGTTGGCAAATTGATTGTTTTCTATTTCCTTGTTCGTGAATGAGAAACGCTTGCTGATGAGTGAGATTTCTGCTACCCCCGTTATGGTGCCTCCGATGCATGATTGGAAGAGAAAGCTTACTTTGGCAAACCGTAGAGATACGGATGTGGTGCCTCCATCTTCTTCAAGGCAAAAGGCTGCTCTGGATGAGACTACTCCTGCTGATCATGATGTGGAGGTGCTGGGATCTTCTACCCCACCCCCACCCCCACCCCCCGAGTCCCTTTTTTAAAGATCCCTGCTCCCCGAGTGTCTTCTTCTTTGAAGGCGATGAGTGATGTGGTAAGTGCACTTTATTTCTTTTGCATTTGATCATTTTGTGCAATTCTGACATTCTTTTCTTTGATGGCAGATAAAGCATATGCTCCTATTGCGTTCACATGAAACGATCACTATGTGTGTAGAAACGAACAAAAAACAAGCCGGAAGAGGTATAATAGAAATTTTATTATCTGAAAAAAGTATCAATTACAAAGGTATGACCTCCCTTTTATAGAATGAAGGAGAAAAGAGAGAATACAAATAAGAGATGTGAGACTAAAAAATACAGAACTAAGCGGTCTATATAGAAACAACCCGCACAAGCCGCGCGGTTAGACGAAAGGGCTAACCGCTCGGCCACCACCAGAGAGGAAGGAGAGATCGTCATGGGAGACCGCTAGACCGCTCGGTCTCCAAGCCGTCAGAGACAAACCGCTAGACCACTCGGACTCCAGACAGCAACAGCACGACAACCAAACCGCCAAAGAGAAACCGCCAGACCGCGCGGTCTTCAATCTGCCACGAAAGGCCGCCAGACCGCCCGGTCACAACCTTCAACACTCCCCCTCAAGCTGGAGCATAAATATCGATCATGCCCAGCTTGTCGCAAATTTGAAGAAACGAGGCAGATACTGGCTTAGTGAAGATGTCAGCCAACTTTTTATCAGAAGTGACGAAGGGAGTGCAAATTTGTTCTTTAAAATCTCTTCACGAATGAAATGACAGTCGACCTCAATGTGCTTGGTTCTTTCATGAAAGACAGGATTTTTGGAGATGTATATGACCGCTTTGTTATCACAGAACATAGGTAGAGGATGATTGTAGACCTCTCCTAAATCCATCATGAGAGCCCGTAACCACTTTAACTCACAAGTGATCGACGCCATACTACGATACTTTGCTTCTGAACTGGATCTAGAAACAACAGACTGCTTCTTGCTTTTCTAGCTCACAAGATTTCCCCAACAAAGGTGCAAAAAACCGAAGTTGACTTGCGATCCCCTTTGTCATCAGCGTAACTCGCATCTGAGTATGCTTCAACCCTCAGATGACCATTCTTTTGAAAGAGTAATCCTTTTCCAGGTGCTGCTTTGACATATTCCAAGATCCGTAAGGCGGACTGTAGATGGCACTCCCTAGGCGCTTGCGTGAATTGACTCACCTTACCCATAGCATAGGAAATGTCGGGCCTGGTCACTGTGAGATATATGAGCTTACCAACCAAACGCCTGTATCGCGTAATATCTGAAAGAGGAGGCGAATCATCTGTCCAGGTTTTGTCTTCTTCAGTTGCCATGGGGCATCGGACAGGTTTTGCTCCAGTCAATCCTGCTTCTTTTAATAGATCAAGAGCATACTTACGTTGGGAGAGGACTAAGGAGTTTGGCTTCTGAGAGATTTCAATCCCCAGAAAGTACTTCGAAGAGCCCATATCTTTCGTGACCAGATGTTGACAAAGATGCCGCTTTGTCAAGGCAACCCCTTCCTGGTCATCGCCAGTGAGAAGAATATCATCGACGTACACAGCAAGAACCACCAATCCCGAGGAGGTTTTGCGAATGAATAGCGAGTGATCGGTAGAGCTTCGCGTAAAACCAACAACCGCCACGATGCTGCTGAACTTGTTAAACCAAGCTCGAGGGCCCTGCTTGAGGCCATAGATGACCTTCTTCAGCCGACATACCCGTGTATCCCCCTGAGCAACATACCCAGGAGATTGCTCCATGTAAACGACCTCCTGAAGATCACCATAAATGAAGACATTTTTGACATCCAGCTAAGAAATCGGCCAATCTCGATTGACGGCCATAGAGAGAAGGACCCGGATAGTGCTAAGACGAGCCACGAGAGAGAATGTGTCAAAGTAATCAACCTCATAGGTCTAAGTAAAGCTCTTAGTAACAAGGTGGGCCTTATAACGATCCACAGCGCCGTCCGGGCAAAATTTGACCACAAAGACCCAGCGACAGCCAACAACATTAGTACCAAAGGGAGGAGGAACAAGAGTCCAGGTACGCCGCTCAGTTAGGGTCGTCATTTCCTCATCCATGACCATCTTCCAATGAGGAATAGCAAGGGCCTCCTGGTAGGAACGGGGCATGGCAGTGGCAGAGATAGCCAGAGCAAAGGCCCTGCGAGAAGAGGTAAGACGATCATATGAAACAACAATAGCAAGGGGGTGTAGAGTACACGTCTGCACCCCTTTACGAAGAGCTACAGGAAGATCCAGGTCGGCGGGTCCCTCGACATTCGGAGCATCCGTGGCAGAGAGAGCTGGCCCGGGAGTAGAGAGCGACGATGGCGGAGAAGAGGGAGACGGTGATGGAGAAGAGGGAGAAAGAGGCGGAGGGAGAAGAGTGGATGGAGACGGAGTAGGGGTTGAGATCGCAGTAGGAGACGAGGGAACAAAGAGAAGAGCAGGAGTATCAGAAGCTGTAGGGAGAGCAGAGGATTCAGCCGAGAAGTAGGAGGCATTCTCGAAGAAGGTGACATCAGCAGAGTCGAACTGCTTACGAAGAACGGGGTCAAAACAATAATAGCTTTTCTGAGTTGGGGAGTACCCCAGAAAGACACATTTGGTGGAGCGAGGGGAGAGCTTATCTCGGGTGGCAGATGGGGCATGCACAAAGGCAGTGAACCCAAAGATTCGGAGAGGGAGGGGGAAGGGCTCCTTGCCCGGATACAGAATGGAGACTGGGGTTTTTCCGTGGAGAACCGTGGAGGGAATGCGATTGATGAGGTATCAGACAAGGAGAATTACATAGCCCCAATAGGAGCGAGGAACATGCATTTGGGTCATCAAGGTACAAGTGACATCGAGGAGATGACGGTTTTTGCGTTCCGCCACCCCATTTTGTTGGGAGGTATAAACACAGCTAGTCTGATGAATAATGCCATGTTGCACACAGAAAGATGTAAACGCATGACTCAAATATTCTTTAGCATTGTCTGAGCGAAAAGTTTTAATACAAATACCAAACTGAGTTTGAATTAATTGATAAAAACAGATCCATACATCCAAAAGTTCAAAGCGATCTCGTAAGAGATACACCCAAGTACATCTAGAAAAATCATCAACAAAAGTTACAAAATAATAACTACCCCGACCAGTGGTGAGGGTAGGAGCAGGGCCCTAGACATCAGAGTGGACTAGATCAAACGGACGGGTAGAGCTCCGACCTTGCTTCAACGGGAAGGAGGAACGGTGATGCTTGCCAAGCTGACAAGCATCGCAGTTGAGAGGAGTACTGGAAGGAGGGAGGTGGGGCAGAAGCTGATGTAGAAGTCGCGGAGGAGGATGACCGAGGCGGAGATGCCACTGGAGAAGATTCGTAGAAGAAGAGGAGAAGGCAGATAATGCGGAAACATTGTCGAGAAAGTAGAGGCCGCCGCTCTCAGTCCCAGTAGCAATCGTCCGTTGGGAGCTCGGATCCTGAAAAGAATAAGAAGTCGGAGTAAACGTCACAGAGCACTGAAGTTGCTTGCATAAAGAGGTAACCGACAACAAATTGCACGAAAATTTGGGCACATAGAGAGTGTCCGCTAGGCGAAGAGACGGAGTAAAATGAACCACTCCCGACCCATGAACCGGGGAGGGAGAACCGTCTGCAACGAGGACAAGAGGCAACCGATCATGCTGTTCGAGTAGAGAGAAGCACTGAGTATTGCCCGTCATATGATTAGTCGCACCAGAGTCGATAAGACATTTACCTTGGGTCACCACGTGGGCACTACCTGATGATGTGACCACGGAAGCAAACGGCTTAGAAGAGGAGGTGGAAGAGTCACCCAAGGGGCGAAGATGGGGATGCTTCGTCGAGCAGCATTCCACAGTATGGCCGGTGCGACCACAGTGAGAGCAGAGGTAGCGGGAAGGAGCACGTCCGCAAGACTGGTGACTGCGGCTACCAGAGCCACTCCGCTGAGTTTGGTGAGCATAATTGTCCGGTGGAGAAGGAGCGGGCGCTGAAGGAGGGAGGTGACAGCAGCAATGCGGGCAGCGGTGTCATCTAAGGTAGGGGATTCTGCCTCACCCAGAATTTGTTGGCGGATCATATCATACGTATCAGGAAGCCGGAGCAGATAACACACAACGATAAGCTCCTGGAAATGTTTGTGTTGTTGAGCCAAATCCGTAGAAAAGGGGCGATTCTGAAGAATCTCAGTCCCAAGAGCCTGAACCTGTTAGTAGGCAGCAGCAGGAGACAATGTAGGACGGGCAAAGAGGTCCGCATACAATATATAGATGCAGGATGTCTGAGCCCCCTTTGAGTATAGAGCGGCAAGATGAAGCCAAGCGGCCTTGACCGTCTCATCATGACGGATGATGGGGAGGCATTCATCGGAGAGACTGTTAGCGAGCCAAGTACGCACAAGGGCGTCACTCGTATCCCAGTCATCAAAGAGAGGTGAAGTGGTGGGAGGAGGGTCATTAACGAGATTGTGGCATTTGCATTGCGAGCGAAGGAGAAAGATAAAGGAGACGCTCCAATCCGGGTAGTTGGAGCCGACAAGTTTCGAAACGGTGCCAAGGTTCCCGGAAGGAGTAGGAGGAAGAGGCGGAGCCGGATTGGCGACAGGAGTGGTAGCAGTAGAAGCATCACAAAGAGCCATAGGAGAAAACAACAGGAAGCCGCTCGGTTAAGAAACAAACTGTGCGGTTAGGAAACAAACCGCACAAACAGGGAGAAATCACAGCGGTTAGAAGAAGGAGATCTGCGGCAGTCACGATGACAAACACCAGCGGCCAAAAAAGCCACGACCAAGCCGCAGAATCAAGCAGAGGGGAAAAAGTCGAGCGGCTAGAAGGCAGCCCGCGCAAACAGAAGAAGAGAGCGCGGCAAGGTAAACAGGTCGCGGCGACTAAAGGAGAGTTCGCGGAGAGAAGAAGAGAGCGTGCACACAAAGGGAAACGATAAGAAGAGAAAGAAGCCGCGCGAACAGAGCGCAAGCCGACGGAAGAAACAAGTCGCGAGAACAGGTCGCAAGAAGAAGAAGCAAGCCGGGCGGACAGGTCGCGCGGACAGAGAAGGCACACAGAATCCAGAGGAGAAGATCGAGTCCACTGATACCATGTAGAAACGAACAAAAAACAAGTCGGAAGAGGTATACTAGAAATTTTATTATCTGAAAAAGGTATCTATTACAAATGTATGACCTCCCTTTTATAGAATGGATGAGAGAAAAGAGAATACAAATAAGAGATGTGAGACTAAAAAATACAGGACTAAGCGGTCTATACAGAAACAACCCGCACAAGCCGCGTGGTTAGACGAAAGGGCTAACCGCTCGGCCACTACCAGAGAGGAAGGAGAGATCGTCATGGGAGACCGCTAGACCGCCCGGTCTCCAAGCCACTAGAGACAAATCGCTAGACCGCTCGGACTCCAGATAGCAACAACACAGCAACCAAACCACCAAAGGGAAACCGCCAGACTGCGCGGTCTTCAATTCGCCACGACAGGCGTCAGACCGCCCGGTCACCAACTTCAACAATGTGAGCTTGAAAATAGATGCTTTTCTCTTTAGGATAAACTCCGGTTATGGAGGGCACACTTTCTGCCTTGAAAGAGGACCATGATCGAGATGTATCTCGATTTCGATGGATCAGGTCAGAGTTGAAGGCAGAGCTGGAGGAGGATCAGATGGCATTTGAGATAGAGAAGTCTCTTGTGGAAAAGACAACACAGTTGCTGAAGACTGCTCGGGAGGATACTTCTCGCTTGGAGATAGAGCTCGGGGTTTTGAAGGCTCAGGTGGATCAACTTTCTTCCGAGGATTGGATATCCGAGCTGAAGGCTGCTGGGCTTGTCGAGTACAAAGATTCTTTGGACTACATATGTGATCACTACTTTTTTGGCAAGGAGATCCGTGAGGAGGTCTGGACCAGGGAGGTAGAGCCCTAGATGGAAGATGTTTGCGAGGTCACACTCAGACGTGGATTGTCGAAGACTTTTCACCTGGTCGCTAAGAGCCTGAAGTGTGACATGTCTGGACTCAGCTTTGATGATATTTTTGATGACCAGGACTTAAGCCCTTGTTCTGATGTAGAGGCAGATGGCGAGTAGTGGCTTGCACATTTTACTCTTACATGATGATAGACATTTACTTCATTTAGTCGAGTTTGATGTATGTTTGTCATCACCTTTTGATGGTTATTGACGACGCGTTTGTGCCTTTTTACGATATTGTTGTTTTCTTTTCTTGCTTTTGTTATACAAATTCTGGTCGCTGTAGAAATATAGGCTCTGTTGGGTCTATTGATCACAATGTCCTATATTTGAAGAAGGACCACAAGTCAATGATATACACATGAATGTATTTAATATATATTCAAGTTCATTGTATGCAGGTTGTACTCTATTATATTGATTAGATAGATTGTCAGGGTCATAATGACTGTTATACCTAAGATAGGTTGCTGAACAGGCAAAAATCTGACTAAGTCCAGAAGCGTCGAGTGAACTCCCTTCACTCAACACCAAAAAAGCAAAAGCGTTGATAGAACACACTATAGTCAAAGCCTTAGTATTGTTGACTAGAATTTTGGATAAGGACAAAAGCGTTGAGTGAAGACAGTTCACTCAACTCCTACTCAACAAAAATTCTATCTAAGTATAGAAGCGTTGAGTGAAGACTGGTCACTCAATGCCTCAATCAAGGAGACTAGTTTCTGGACAGGCAAAAAATCTACTAAGTCCAGAAGCGTTGAGTGAACTCACTTCACTTAACGCCAGAAGCCTAAAATCGTTGACAGAACTACATGCAGTCAAAGTCGCGGTATTGCTGATAAGAAATCTGTCAAAGGACAGAAGCGTTGAGTGAAGACAATTCACTCAACGCCTACTCATCAAGAAATCTATCCAAGTATAGAAGCATTGAGTGAAGGCGAGTCACTCAACGCCTCATCAAGAAATCTATCTAAAGGACAGAAGCGTTGAGTGAAGGAAGTTCACTCAACGCCTACTCATCAAGAAATCTGTCCAAGTATAGAAGCATTGAGTGAAGACAGGTCACTCAATGCTTCATCAAGAAGTCAAGATAAGTCAGAAATCGTTGAGTGTGGAAGCTTCACTCAATGTCTTCATGCAGAGGAATTTAAACCAAGTCCAGAAGCGTTGAGTGATGAAGGGTCACTCAACGCCTTAACAATTAGACTATAAAAATCAAGTCAAAAGTGTTGGGTGATGAAGGCTCACTCAATTCCTGAAGATGCAGAATTTTGCTAAGTACTTTTGCATTGAGTGACAAGTCTTCACTTAATGTCTATTCAGATTGTCTATAAATTACTAATTCTAGAAGCGCTGAGTCATGCTGATGTTATCAAGAATTCAAATTTCGCGGGTTTTGCACGCTAGATGATAAAAGGCATTGCTTGCCTTTAGTACAACATTTAATGCAAAAGAAGTATTACAGTTGCCAACTCCGGGTAGTCCATACTGCACAAAGAGCCGTTGGACGACGAGATACAAAAGAAGAGTCCCAAGAGAGAAGAAGATAATAGAGAGAGAAGAAAGAGCTTTTGGGAACAAAGCTTTTTGGTCATCTTCTTCCTCTCGACGAAGTTGGAGTTTGCGAAAAACTTGCTCTTACAGTAAGTCTGTGATTCACAGACAGTATCGATTGTTGAAGGAATAACTCACTGAAGAATAAACTTGTCTTCAACAACAAGATCAGAAATTCTTTTCTGAAGAAGAAGAAGCAGAGCAAGCTTAAGTGGTTGTTCATCTTCAAGGCCATTGCACTCAACTCTTCTACATCAAAGGCTTGAAGAAACAGTACTCTGCAGGTATCTTCCTAGAACAAGCAGAACTATCCCATAGATCTACTTCCTTGGTGTTGTGAAGAAGTTAGGGCTGAGTTTTCTCAGTTCAGAAAGAAGGTTCGAAGAATCATTTCTCTAGAGTCAGTGCTCTGTAGTTGTCTTCTTAGCACAAGCAGAACAAACTTGAAGATCAACCATCTTGTTATTGTGAAGAAGATAAGACCGAGCTTTCTCAGTTCAGGAAGAAAAAGACTCAAAGAATCATTTCCACGGAGTCAAAGTTGGGGCTGAGTTTACTCAGTCCAAGAAGGCAGACTTAGAGAATCATTTCTCTGGAGTCATTTCATCAAACTTTCTCATTTTATAGGATCTTAATTGATCTGAGATGTAAGCCTAAATTATAAAGGCTGAGAGGTAGAGCCTTTGTGCCTGAGGTAGGATTCTGATGAGAATCTGAGGTATGGTCTTTGGCCTAAGGTAGGATCTGAATAAGATCTGAGCTGTAAGAGAGTTATTCTCCCTGAGTGTAGGGCTATCCTCCTAGTCTTAGTTGTAGGACTTTTGATTAAGTCCGAGGTAGGTGATCTGTGAATCACTGAGCTGTATAAATAACATTTACTCTGAGTTGTAAGGCTTTGGCCTGAGGTAGTTGGAGAAAGTCTGAGAGATCCTGAGGGATTTGTGTTGAAAGCTCTTTGAGCCGAGATTTGAAGAAGATTGCCTTATTTAACACACTGTGAGAAAGGTGAGAGAAAAAATAGATGTACACATACCTTGGGGAACCACTATAAATACTGGTGTGTTGATGTTAATTCTTGAAAGCTAACATAAAGTCAATCGCACAACTCACCAAAGCAAAAGGGTAGTCGTAAAAGACTTAAAAACCTATTCACCCCCTCTAGGTGCTTTGCTACTCTTGAAAAAAAAGACTTTCAGGCTCGCAGTGACGACAAATAGCTTTTCTTGCTCAATCTGGTTGTGTGGCCTCCTCTAATTAAGTTTTATTTGATGTTGATAGCGAGGGGGGCAGTTACGGGCAATGTCGGGCGTAGAAAGGCAGGGTCAGTGAAGAGTTGGCTCATTCAAACTGCATGCACAGTCTTACCCAATTGTGTTTGTATTGATCGCGAGGGGGCAGGCCCGGGCGATGTCGGCATAGAAAGGCAGGGTCGGTGAAGAGCTGTCTCATTCAAACTGCATGTGTATTCTTACCCAGCTGAGATCCATTTGGACAATACTGAAGGAAAACATAATGCAATACATTAAAAGATAAGGTACGCGAGTTATGGCTCCTGACTTTTTACAATATCAAAAACAAGAAATAAAAAACAGGAAAGCAAGAAACCGAATATAAGAAAACGAGGACACAAGAAATGAGAAACAAGAAATCAAGGATAAAGTGGTGTAGATCCGACACGTTCCATGTGTGAGGAAGGGTCTTCCCTTCTTAATAAGAGCATCCTTGCCGTATATTTTCTTTGCCGCGCGGGTCTATGCAGTAGATGTTGAAGGCGGTCACAACTTCCAGCTTAGCTTTCCTTGAGTAGCAAGCGTGCGCTTCCTTTTGGTTTCCCTGAACGACCCCTATTCCACTTGGGTTGAGAAACTTCATTGCCAGGTGAGGGATTGAAGGGATCACTCCAAAGATAAACTGAACCGGTCTTACAAAGATGACATTATAAGTCGAGCTTGAATATATGACGACGAACTGAATGTTGTGCGTAGCCTTCCTCAGGAACTCACTCATTGTGACAGGTAGAATGATTGACCCCTGAATTGGGGCCAGGTGGTTATTGAAATCGTAAACAGGTCCTGCTGCGGGATTGAGGTGTTGTTTGGTAAGCTTCATGTTCTCGAGGGTATATAAAAACAATACGTCGATGGAGATCTCGTTATACACTAGGATCCTTTTGACGTTATAGCAGAGCTCTCTAATTCCTGCACTGATTACGAGCGGGTCCTGGTGATACAAGTCTCTCGCATTCCCCTTGAAGGTGATGGAGAAGAACTTGCACTTGAAAGCATCAGTAATATTGCGGATTGATACCACGTCCTCGAACCATTGAAGATGCCTGACCGGGTCATCTCTGCCAGAGTAGTAGTTCAGAACGGGCTCTCTGAAGCCATCAGGAACTGGGGCCGATAGGATCTCGTCACAGAAGGGGCTCCCCCCACCTTTGCGAGTATCTTTGTCATACTCACTACCCTGGCGAGTATCGCGACATCTCGCCGTCTATTCCGCATCTCGGAACCTGATCCCCTGGCTGCTAGCCGGATGGTGTCGCGACTGCACTGGTCGCTTTCTCCCCTCTCTAGCTCGCTTCTTCCCTGGTCTCCTGAGTGGTACTTCTTCCTCCGACGGTGTCACGCAACGAGGCGAGGTCGTCGTGACATCAGAGCAAGGAGCTAGAGGGAACCCAACCAAAATGCTCCTCTCAATCCTCCTTGTGAACTCTTCAAACACCGCCACTATACCAAAGTCGCTTCCTCTCGCAGAGTTGCGAACTCATGTCGAGTGCTGAATATATTCTAATTCTCGCCTCCATTCATCATCTCGCATACTCGCAAAACTTTCCTCCTCGACTGCGATCCGCGCCCAACGCACCAAAGTGTTGAATCCGGGAAAATTCTCTACTCCAAAATTCGAATCAAGGCAGTCTAAGGTTACCGGTTCAGCGATTAGGTTTGACAGCTAACGGGCTAGGACGCAGAAACATACATGCAACAAAAAGGACTTCAGGTGTTGCGGCAGGGAGATCTCACCGCATACTTGGATGCTTAGAAGAAGCTTTTCCTCAACAACCAAAAATGACGAGCAGAGTACAAGGTAGATTCTAGCTGGTGACGAAGTCAAGACTGAGACTAAGATGGATATTCGTTAGCTTGTGACCTGTCTCTCTGAAGAAATGATCTAAATGCTCAGCTCGAAGTATAGGAAATAAGGTGGTCGAGATCTTTTGCGAGATTCCAAAGTCTTTAACTTCGTACCCCTAGTGTCCTATTTATAGGCAAACCAAAGGGAGGCGGGTCTTATTTATAGCCCCACCCCTAACGACTATGCGACTTCTTAGAGGAGCTCGCTCGGCTGAGCGAGTAACCGTCCTAGTCGCCTACCTGACAAGTATGCGAGGGAAGCTCGCAATACTCGCTCAAGCGTTCTGTTGTCTTGCGCGTTGACTCTGACTTCTGTCTTGACTTGTTGACTTTGACTCTGGAGCGATTCACCCTCCACAAATATGGGTAATACACTAAGGATGATACGTTCAACGAGAAATTTATGCTAGAATTTTTATTTTTTAGCAGAATAAATTCTGGAAAATTAATCCTTATATTTTTATGCTCATTTTAATTGCTCATATGTATATATATATTTTGTGTGAAAATACACTATTAAAAAATGATTTTTTTGAATTAATATACACAACTGTAATTTAAACTGAAAATACAATTCAATTACGATCGCAATTGCATAATCTAAACCGAAAATATAATCTCGCACAATCCATATATATGCTAGACATGCTGCTCTCTCACATAAACAAAAAATCATAACATCATATGTTCATATTATCCATGCTTCTCCTACCGTCAAAACAAACAAGATGAAGAAATCCTCCGTTTAATATGAAAGGGAAGAACTTTTCGTGTAAAAGATGGAAAGGCTCCGCAACAAGGAGGGAAAGCAAGCAAATTAGAAGAACGAGAACCAAAATGATAGAAGAAAAATCGAATAAGGAATGAAAACCAACTTTTAAATCAGAACCAGAAGAGAAGAACAAACAAAAAATGGTTACAGTTAAGAGGTATTATCATCTACATCATCCCCTCCCATTATCTCGGAATCCTTCTCCTCGTCGGAGAAGCTCCGCCTCTCCAATCTAGCTTGCGCCGCCACAAAAATCATCTTTTCCAACCTCGTCCTCGCCGCCGGCGACCTCTGCGCCACCGCAAGTAGCCCTGACCCGCACCTGACACGGCAGGCCGTGGCGTGAAGGAAGATCAGGCGCACCGCCACTTTGCCCAGCGACCTTAGATCACTGAGGCAAGTCTCCCACACCAATCTACTGCTCTGCGGATTAGCCACCCTCATCTTCCCCGTCGCCGGGTCCGTCTGTTTCACCTGAACCGCCTGAGCGTAGAGCGGATCGAGGCCCTCTGTTCTCCACTTCATGAGCTCCATGAGCACAATGTGGGCTTCTTCCCTCGAAACCAGCCTCGTTATCAGCCTGTCGACGTCCTTCTCCTGCTCCGGCGACAAGAACTTGAAGGGGGGAAGGTATTTGCCGCTTGCGTCCTTGGTTAGATACAGGGGATCCAGAATGAAAGCCGCCGACCACGCCGGGTGGTAGTTCTTCTTAAACTGCCGCTCGATGATGCGGTCGACGGCGACGGCTTCGAAATCGACGAACTTGGCTCGCCAAGTCTTCACCTTTCCCCGCATTTCATCCCATAAAGGTAGGCATTGGCCGAGCAGAGGCCTATCGGCTTCCATTTCTTTAGTCATGTTCTCGAACGACTTGGTGAGGGAATGGGCGGCCCGCAGCTCGTTCCAGAATCTCGCTCCTCGGATCATTTCGGCGAGCTCCCTCGCCGTCGGATCTTCGAGGCAGAGGAGCTTGAAGTCCTCGTCGAGAGTGGAGGATTGCAGGGGATGAGAGGATGACATCACGTCTTCCAGCATTGTGAGAAATAGGCTGAAATTGTTGCCGGCGGCGGAGCCGGAGCCGCCGGAGGGAAGGGAATGGAGAAGGTGGGAATGGTTGAGCTCTTGAAGCTGGTATTTTTGGAGGATGAAGCGGGCCGAGGAGTGGGAGTTGAAGAAGTCGGCGAGGCGGGAGCATTTGGCGGCGGCGGACTGGAAGAGAGGGAGGTCGCGGGTCAAGTGTTTGATGAGGCTGCGAAATCCTTGAACCTGGCAATGGATGTTGACCATCAAGTGGTTCTCTGTTTCCAGATTGCGGAGAGCTTTTGATTTGAAACGGTCGGCGACAATGCCGGCGCAGCGATGGGGAGCGCCGCCGGAGATATGGGCGACTGCGTCGCGGAGGACGTCCTCGGCATAGTCGGAGGGCGGGCGTGAGGCGGTGAGCATCGCGCGGTGGAAGATGGTGGTTCCGTTGGGGAGATTGACGGCGAAGCTTATAAGGCTCTGTTCGGCGGCGGCGAGGGTGGTATTCCAGCCGGCGGAGTCGACCTGGAAGAAGAGGGCGTCGCGAGCGCGGGCGGCAGATTCCGCACGCGCTTCGTGGAAGCGAGAGTTTAGGAGTGGGCCGACTAAACGGCGGGGAGAAAGAGCGGGCAGGCCAACTTGTTGGAAGAATGCTCGGAGCTTGGGGTGTTCGAGGGAGGAAGGGGAGGCGGCGGCGGCGCCGGTTTCGATGAGCCAATCGGCAAGGAGGTCAATGGCGGCGTCGGCGAGAGGCTTGGGGAGTGCGGCTCCAGGCGAAGCTTTGGGACTTTTTAACCGCTTGACGCTGTCCTCGAGCAAGGCGAGCGCGCCGAGATCTTCCTTCCCACCTGAGAGCACGAGACGGTGATGAGGCGCCGGGAGAGCAGGCGGCGGGGAAGAAGAGAAAGCAGCGTTCGTGTCGACGATGGCCAGATAGGAGGGTGAAGACGAAAGGTCGGCGTCGGAGGAGGCTATGGATGGGCGTTTTCCGCTGGGAGGACGAGAAGAGATTGGTTTAGGAGCGGCGGCGGAGGGACCGCCAGCCGAATCGCCCGCAGCGGCGGCGCTGGAATTGAAATTGGGGCAGCTGCCACGCTTAAAATGCTCGGAGGCGGTGCGCGAGGGGTTGGATGCGGAGAAGACGGTGTCGCAAAGAGAGCACCGTAGCTTTACAGCTTTGGGGAGATCAGAGTCAGGGCCATGGACGAGGACTGGCTCTAAATGAGCCCAATACCACGCCCCTTTCCCTTTCATCGCTTTGGTTCGAACCGACGCCAGCGCATCATACCGCCTGCTCGCCGCCCTCGCCGTCACCTCCGCCGCCGCCGGCGAGTTATCTGCCGCCATCATAAATATCCTCTGTTTCCCCAACAAAAAGGCGGGCTCCTCTGTTACACTCGTCTCCTCCTGCGCCGTTTAGCTTCTACCATTGTTCCCGTTTCCGTCTCCGCTGCGGCTAGCCTGCCGGAGCACATGCAGGAAAATGGCTGCTGCTCGCCTGCTCCTGCAGCCGTCGTGTTCAAAGTTCCTCTGAAACAAACTTTCTACTACTCGTATGGCTTCGTGGAGAAGAAAAACTGTAGATTTTTCAGGGCTGTGGGGAGTTTCTGAAGGGGGGAGGACATGGCCAAACAGAGAGGTTGACCGAACCTCCCTCTTTAGTGGATTTCGCTGAATGTTTCCGTGCGAACTTTAGCGTTTGGACACCAATTTTTAGTGCCGCGTTCTGAACTCACATGGTATTCTACCACAGAAGTATGGATATTTGTACGTTGGCAGCTGCCATTTTTGAAGCACTGTGTCTTCTTCCTCCTCCTTCCGGGTCCAACAAATACAGCTCCACCTGCTGCCCTTTTTGCTCGCAGCTCCCTTTTTCTGTTACAGCTGTCACGTTATTTATATATTTGCGCACCAACACAGGCCTAGCTGATACTGAGGCTCTACGGCTACTAAGGTTGATTAATATTTGTCAGCAAATTATTGTTTTCATTTTAATCGCTATTTTTTTTTTATTTTTATATGAAATTTTGTTCTCAGACTTGTTGTTCAGCCTGCGTTCTCAACCGCTAGCGTATAATCGCATTCGTGTTTTGAAATTAACGTTCGTGCCTGCTAAATATATTTGAGTAAACGTTTAGTTGACTTTAAGGCTCCGTTTGAACATAAAAGTGGATGAACAATTTAACCCCATATACATGATCATCACTGCAAAATCCCGTATTCATCGAGTGGGTCCCTCAGAAGTAGATCAGTGCAAGGGGAACAGTTTTAGGCTCAGGCGGGTTGGTTTGGGCGGGGGGAGAAGGATTTCCCCAATTTGCATAAGATCAAGCCGCATTTAACTTTTGGGCGGGCGGGGGGGGGGGGGGGGGGGGGGGGAGTGGGAGATATAGGCCTACACTCATCCCAGGGCTAAAGCATGAGAGAGGTGAGTGGGGTAGACAGGCCCACACTCGCCCTCAGCCTCGGGATGACAGTGAGTGTTGGCCTCACCAGGCACTCGCAGCTCCAGGCGAGTGGTAGCCGTAGGAACCACCGCCCACATTGTTTTTTTTACTAGAATGTCCTTGATTGACCTGCTAATAGCCTCTCCAAACAACGAAGTTACGCTGCTGGCAGATCACTTTGGGCTGCATATAGTTGAATCAAAAGACGAGATTCCGCTATGTGCAAACCAGACATGGAATACTATAAATAGACACCAGGGGCACCTTTGAAGGAGATCAAATTTCCTTGGCTTCTTCCTCCTCTGGTCAGCTTTGGTTGGCTTTCAGTGCCATCTAAGGTGCCCAGCTCTAGCATTGGTTCAGGAGGGGAAGCTCTCTTCGATCTTTCGGGTGTGTGGCGGGACCTTCTCGCTATAGCTCTGAGTCAATTCCTTAGTTCTTAGCCACCAGTCAAGTGTCCTGGCTCGGAAGTAGGCGTGGGTTAGATCCCTTAACTCCGAACTCTTTCTAAGTCCGATTTCCGGTTTCAAAATTTAATGGTACGGTGAGCGTGAACCGTAGCTTGCAAGGGAAAATCTTGAGTTAAGTCCTATGACTGGAGGAGAAGGAGCTGATTAAAACAACCCACCACCTCTGGTGGGAGGCGTCATGATTGGGATGTTTGAAGATTTAAAGAGGAAGGTCTTGCAGACCCTGCACAACGCATTTGCCGCAAGGGGCGAGTGATCGACACACGCCATCCCACTGGTCACGTCCCAACAGCTAGGTGAGAACACCCCGGGTCAGCGGCTTGGGAAAGAGGTGGTAGTTGAGGGGGGAGAGTGAGATCTCGCGCGGGCGAGAGCTGTTGCCCATCCCGACGAGTGCTGGAAGATTAGACGAGATGACTACGTGAGATCAGCCGACTCGCCCCTCAGGAGGGGGAAATTCCTTTAGCGAGCTGATTGTATCGGCCCTAGTTCAAGAGGAGTTCTGAGAATCAGAGATGTCCTACTACATCGATAGAGATGACCCGGTGCAGCACTTCTAGTTGTTTGAAGGTGCGGTCTCCATCTGGCAAATGTCAGATGCCTTTAAGTGCAGATCTTTGCCATTACCTTCAAGGAGAAGACGAGGGACTAGTTCCACCAGATTCCCCCCAGTTCGATCTTTTGTTTCGAGGACTTGTGTCGGGGATTCCTGTTTGTATTCTCGACGTCCAAGAAGAGAAAGAAGGGAGCGGCGTTCTTGTTCTCAATAAAGCAGGGAGTGGATGAAACATTGGGGAGTTATGTAGATAGGTTCTAGGAGGAGGTTATCTTGGTCCAAGAGATATTGGGATACACCCTGATGCTGACCTTTATGCTGGGGCTACGCCAAAGATTCTTTATTATGGAGCTGAAGGAGCCTCCTTTATCCTTCGAGAAATTGATGGAGAGGACAATAAAGGAGATAGAGGGAGAGTCGGCAAACCTAGCATTTGCCAATAAGTTGGCTAGGTTGGTAGGAGATGAGGTGAGAGAGTAGGGAGAAAGCAAGCAGCAAGAGGCAAGGAGAGATGAGCTTAGGTGGTAGAGATTCCATGGACCTCAACAGGGATGGGTTCATAAATAGCCAAACAACCGGATGGCCTGGAGGCCGCAAGGAGGTACTGTCCAGGTATAGGGGGAGGATATCAAGAAGGAGGAAACTTTCATGGAAGACATGGGCGATTCAACCCCCAAGGATGGAGGCCAGTCTAGAGGACTCTCCTGCCTCCTCCCCATCAGGAAATGACTATCAATAGAGTAAGAAGAGGAAGAGGAAGAGGGAGAGGAAACTGAAGAGAAGTTCTGGTGGATGGAGAAGGAGGCGGGGTAACGTTACCGTTTTGTGAATACCATTAGGAGGAAGGCCATGCAACGGTCACCTGCCCAGAGTTTTTGGAGGTAAGGAGGGCGAGAGGTCCAGTGCAACAACAAAAACAACAACAGGTGCGGATAGAGGAGGTAGTGGCAGGAGCCAAAGATGAGGACATATGTGAAGACCAGGTATACGTTGGGACCCGAGGGGGGATCAAGATGATCCATTAGGGAGTGGGGATCAAGGCCACCAAGAAGGGGAGCCTCCAAACAATGTTCAGAGAATCGTCACTTCGACCTCTCAGACCTCACCCCTGGAAGAGAAGATCACCTTGTTAGAAAACGAACTAAAACAAGCCGCAACGAGTATAACTGAAACTTTATTATCTGAAAAAGGTGTCTATTACAAAGGTATGCCCTCCCTTATATAGAATGGAGGAGAGAAGAGAGAATACAAATAAGAGATGTGGGACTAAAAATTTACAGGACTAAGCGGACTATACAGATCAAACCGCACAGGCCGCGCGGTTAGACAGGAAGGGCTAACCGCACGGCTACCACCAGAGAGAGAGAGACCGCCAGGGGAGACCGCCAGACCGTTCGGCAACCAGACAGCAATAGCACAAAACCAAACCGCTGAGGGAGACTGCCAGACCGTGCGGTCTCCAACTCGCCAAGACAGACCGCCCGGTCACACTTCAACACTCCCCCTCAAGCTGGAGCATATATATCGATCATGCCCAGCTTGTCACAAATATGATGAAATGAGGCGGAAACGGGCTTGGTGAAGATGTCAGCCAGCTCTTTATCAGAAGTGACAAAGGGAGTGCAAATTTGTTCCTTTAAGATCTCTTCACGAATGAAATGACAGTCAACCTCAATGTGCTTGGTTCTTTCATGGAAGACCGGATTTTTGGAGATGTATATGGCAGCCTTGTTATCACAGAACATAGGTAGAGGATGGTGGTATACCTCTCCTAAATCCAACATTAGAGCCCGTAGCCATTTTAGCTCACAAGTGGTTGACGCCATACTCCGATACTCTGCTTCAGCGCTGGACCTAGAGACAACAGACTGCTTCTTTCTCTTCCAGCTTACCAGATTACCCCCAACAAAGGTGCAGAAACCGGAGGTAGACTTGCGATCCCCTTTGTCATCAGCATAACTCGCATCTGAGTACGCTTCAACCCTCAGATGACCATTCTTCTGAAAAAGCAATCCTTTTCCAGGGGCGGCTTTGACGTACTCCAAGATCCGCAAGGCAGATTGTAGATGACACTCCCTGGGTGCTTGCATGAATTGACTTACCTTGCCCACAGCATAGGAAATGTCGGGCCTGGTCACTGTGAGATATATGAGCTTACCAACAAGACGTCTGTACCTCGTAGTATCTGAAATAAGAGGCGAATCATCTGTCCAGGTTTTGTCTTCTCCAACAGCCATGGGACATCGAGCAGGTTTGGCCCCAGTCAATCCTGCATCTTTTAAAAGATCAAGGGCATACTTACGCTGGGAGAGGATTAAAGAATTGGGCTTTCGAGAGATTTCGATCCCCAAAAAGTACTTTGGAGAGCCCATATCTTTTGTGACCAGATGGTGACGTAGATGCCGCTTTGTCAAGGCTACCCCTTCCTGGTCATCGCCAGTGAGAAGAATATCATCAACATACACTGCAAGAACCACCAGTCCCGAGGAGGTTTTGAGAGTAAATAGAGAGTGATCGGCAGAGCTGCGCACAAAACCAACGGCCGCCACGATGCCACTGAACTTGTCAAACTAAGCTCGAGGGCTCTGCTTGAGGCCATAAATTGCCTTCTTCAGCCGGCATACTCGTGTCTCCCCCTGAGCAACATACCCTAGAGGTTGCTCCATGTAGACGGCCTCCTGAAGATCACCATAAAGGAAGGCATTCTTTACATCCAGCTGGGAAATCGGCCAATCTTTATTGACGGCCACAGAGAGAAGAACCCGTATAGTGCTGAGACGAGCCACGGGAGAGAAGGTGTCAAAGTAATCAACTCCATAGGTCTGAGTAAAGCCCTTAGCAACAAGGCGAGCTTTATAACGGTCTACAGTGCCATCCGGGGCAAATTTCACCACAAAGACCCAGCGACAGTCAACAATATCAGTACCAAAGGGAGGAGGAACAAGAGTCCAGGTACCCCGCTCCGTTAGGGTGGCCATTTCCTCATCCATGGCCATCTTCTAGTGAGGAATAGCAAGGGCCTCCTGGTAGGAGCGGGGCGTGGCAGTGGCAGAGATAGCTAGAGCAAAGGCCCTGCGAAAAGGGGTAAGACGATCATATGAAACAACGGCAGTAAGGGGGTGTAGGGTACACGTACGCACCCCTTTGCGAAGAGCGATAGGAAGATCCAGGTCAGTTGGTCCCTCGGCATCCGGAGCATCCATGGCAGAGAGAGCTGGCCCAGGAGTAGAGAGCGACGGCGGCGGAGACGGTGGCGGAGAGGATGGAGAGAGAGGTGGAGGGAGAGGAATGGATGTGGGCAGTATAGGGGTGAATATCGTAGTAGGAGACGATGGAACAAAGAGATCAGCAGGAGAATCAGAAGCTGGGAGAGGATGAGAGGAGTCATCCGAGAAGTAAGAGGTATTCTCGAAGAAGGTGACGTCAGCAGAGACGAACTGCTTACGAAGGACGGGATCAAAGCAATAATAACCTTTCTGAGTGGTGGAGTACCCCAGAAAGATACATTTAGTGGAGCGCGGGGATAGCTTATCACGGGTGGCAGAAGGGGCATGCACAAAGGCAGTGCATCCAAAGATTTGGAGAGGGAGAGAAAACGGCTCCTTGCCCGGATACAAAATGGAGAATGGGGTCTTTCCGTGGAGAATGGTGGAGGGAATGCGATTGATAAGGTAGCAGGCAAGGAGAACAGCATAGCCCCAATAGGAGCGAGGAACATGCATCTGGGTCATCAAGGTGCGAGCGACATCAAGAAGGTGACGATTTTTGCGTTCAGCCACCCCATTTTATTGTGAAGTATAGACACAACTAGTTTGATGAATAATCCCATTCTGCATGCAGAAGGCGTGAAAGTCATGACTGATATATTCTTTAGCATTATCAGATCGAAGAACTTTAATAGAAATATTAAACTGAGTTTTGATCATGAGATAGAAGGACGTCCATACAGAGAACAATTCGGAGCGATTTTTTAACAGATACACCCACGTACTGCGAGAGAAATCATCAATGAATGTGACAAAATATGAACTACCCCGACCAACTGTAGGAGTAGGAGAAGGACCCCAAATATCGGAGTGGATGAGATCAAACGGACGGGTGGATCCACGAACGTGCTTTGGAGGGAAGGAGGAGCGGTGATGCTTGCCAAGCTGACAGGCCTCACAGTTGAGCGGAGGACTTTGTGCAGGAAGGTGAGGCAAAAGTTGACGAAGAAGATGAGGAGGAGCATGACCAAGGCGGAGATGCCATTGGAGAAGATCGGTGGAGGAGGAGGAGAAAGCGGAAATGTTGTCCAGGAAGTATAGGCCGCCACTCTCAGTCCCAGTAGCAATCGTCCGTTGGGAGTCCGGATCCTGAAAAGAGCAAGTAGTAGAAGTAAAAGTAACAGAACATTGTAATTGCTTGCATAGAGAGGTAACGGATAATAAGTTGCACGGGAACTTGGGCACGTAGAGAGTATCCTCCAAGCGAAGAGATGGAGTGACCTGAACAATCCCCGTTCCATGAACTGATGATGAAGAGCCGTCAGCGATAATAACCGAGGGCAACCGATCGTGTGTTTCCAGGAGAGAAAAATACTGGAGATTGCCGGTCATATGATTAGTAGCACCGGTGTCGATCAGCCATTTGCCTTGAATAACAACATGGGCACTACTAGAAGACGGGACCACCGAGGCGAACGGCTTAGAGGAGTATATGAAAGCCATGAAGGAAGCACAAGCCGCGCGACTAAAGAGGAGGTCGCGGCGACTAACAAGCAGGAGCGGCTAAAGGACGAGGGGCAGGCCGCCAAAACAAGGATTAACCCGCGCGAATCAGAGAAAAAAACACGGCGGTTAAAAGAAAGAGGTCTACGGCGGTCACGATGAGAGGCACCAGCGGCCAGAACAGCCACGACCAAGCCGCAGAAACAAACAAAGGGTGAGAAGTCGGGCGGCTAGCAGATAGACCGCGCGAACAGAGGAGGAGGATATCCGGAGGCAAAAGGGAAACAGGTCGCGGCAACAGGCCGGGGCGACCAGAGAAGAGGAGCAGCTAGAACTGAGGGCGCGACGACAAGCACAGGTCGCAGCGAGAAGAAGGAGAGGCAAAGAAGTCGCGCACACTAAAGGCAACGACAAGGAGAGAAGCCGTGCGAACAGGGCGCAAGCAAGCAGGCGGAAGAAACAAGTCTCGAGAACAGGTCGCGAGAAGAAGCAAGCCGTGCGGACAGGGCGGACAGAATCAGGAGCCAAAGATCGATGCCTCTGATACCATGTTAGAAAACGAACTAAAACAAGCCGCAACGAGTATAACTGAAACTTTATTATCTGAAAAAGGTGTCTATTACAAAGGTATGCCCTCCCTTATATAGAATGGAGGAGAGAAGAGAGAATACAAATAAGAGATGTGGGACTAAAAATTTACAGAACTAAGCGGACTATACAGATCAAACCGCACAGGCCGCGCGGTTAGACAGGAAGGGCTAACCGCACGGCTACCACCAGAGAGAGAGAGACCGCCAGGGGAGACCGCCAGACCGTTCGGCAACCAGACAGCAACAGCACAGAACCAAACCGCTGAGGGAGACTGCCAGACCGTGCGGTCTCCAACTCGCCAAGACAGACCGCCCGGTCACACTTCAACACACCTTATCATCAAAGGACATGTCCAACTACGAGGACCCATTCTATAACGCCTTGGTGATCCAGACAGCCATTAAGAGCTTTACGGTCTCCCAGATCCTGGTCCACAATGGGATTTCGGTGAATATGATCATCAAAAAAGGCATTCGACGAGATGAAGGTAGAAGCCAAGAGGGTGGTGGCCTCGGATGGGCCTATGTTAGGTTCTCTATAGAGAGGAAGGAAGTGGAGGGGGAGTGGGTCTTCATGTGACCCTGGGGGGAATGTCTCGAAACTGCTGGTTCGTCATTGTGGACGCTCCAAGCAGCTACAACGAAATCTTTAGGCGGCCCCTCATCAGTGCATTTCAGTGCGTACCCTCCTCGTTCCATCAATGTTTGAAGTTAAACAATAGAGGAGTCCTAGTCAGGATTCAAGGAGACCCAAGGTGGCGAGACAGTGTTACACCACTATGGTCAACATCATCTCGTGGATGGAAGAAGGCGAGGAAGTGGAGAGGATAATGGAGGGGAAATCATGATAGGAGGGCATGATCGAAGTAGCTGAGACGGTGGAGGAGGTGTTGGTGGATCGAGAAAGGGTGGAGGAAGTGATTGTGATAGATGAAGAGGTGGGAGAAAAGGAGGTCCTGACTCAAGAGAGGAGGATAAAAAGTGAGTTGGAGGAGATGTCTCGGCTGGAGGTAGCATAGGAGGTAGTAGAGAGAGAGGTCCTGACTCGGGAAGAGAAGATGGAGAAGGTGAGGATCAATGGAGTGCTGAGAGGGGAGGACCAGAAGAGGGTCCTAGGATGCGTCTAGTGGAACACGGACGTCTTTGCTTAGAGTGTCGCAGACATGCCAGACATTGATGCTGACATGGCGTGTCATCACCTCAATCTTGACCCAGGAGCTTGCCCCATTCGCCCAAAAAGGAGGCCCATAGCCAACAAGCTGGAGGAGCTGATACGAGAGGAGGTAGAGAAACTCCTGAAAGTCAATCTAGTGTCAACTACCTTCACCTATGGGGGGGGATAAGTGATTTGCAGTCTTTTTGCGGAATTAAAATTAACCTGCACAAACAACAAACACAGCACAGAAAAGCACACAAGAAATTATAGTGGTTCCCCGATTTGGGTACGTCCACTCTCCCCCTTCGACCTATCTCCCAACAAGGGACGACTCAGTCACTTCACCAACCGGATTGAAATCCAATCCTCACACTATGGAAAAAACTCTTCCACCCGAAGGAGTCACAACTCCTCCACCACGGGTTGCACCCAACCCTTACAATGAGGAAACAAAGTTCCTTTACAACAAAAGTAAAATAGAATGTACTAGAAATACAAACTACGTATGGAGAGCTCGATGTCCCTCTTCATTCGATGAAGCGTTCTTGTAGAAGACGAAGAGTCCACGACCGGAGCACTCTCTTGGAGAGGATCTTCCCGAGATCGGCGGCGGCAAAGGATTTCGGCGGCGGCAAAGGATTGCGGCGGCGATTCTTTGTAGATCCAAACTTCTTGACGAGGCAAGCAAGGTCTACCAACGATCTTACTCGGATCAATCGTCTCAATCGATTCGGAAGGGAGAAATATTCCCGTTCAACAAATCAAGAGACAAAGGATCTCAAGATAGAAACGTGAGACGCTAAGCTTAGCCTCGGTTCTGTCGTCGGACGATCAAAGAGGACCTCTAAGATCAGCGGAGACGACTATCTGCGAGCGGCGACGGCGACGGGAGGAAGTCCGCGATCGGCTAGGTCACGCTCGGCGGCCGTGTTCTTTTTCTCGTATGCTTCGCTACTGTAGATCCCAATTATGTGGGCATTTATACTGTAGATCAACCCTAAAAGACCGTTGTGGGTCCCACAAGGAGAAACCCAGAGCCCGGTCCAAACATCGCCGGATATCTTGGTTCGGTCCAGCGAGCAGGTAGAAATCGCCTAAGGCAAATTCGACGGGAATCATTGGTGATTCTCGACGATTCGGCGAGAATCACTTATGATTCCCGTCGAATTATCCTTGGTAGAATTTTAGCTGAAAAGCTTGCCATCCGGAGAGAATCGACGAGAATCAAAACCATTCTCGACGAATCGACGAGAATGCAGAGTCATTCTCGACAATTCGGCGAGAATCACTTATTGATTCTCGATGATTCTGACTTAGCAGATTTTTTGAAGGCCTTGAGTCAGCCAGATGCAGTCGGCGGGAATCAGCGAGTTATTCTCGACGATTCGGCGAGAATCACTAGTGATTCCCGTCGAATCGGCGAGAATCACTTAGTGATTCCCGTAGAATTTTCCTTAGAAGATTTCTTCTTCCTTCCTCTGCACTTGGTCTTTGACCCATCTTTGCTCCTCTTCTGCTCTTGATCTATCCCAGCCCTGTACTTGAAAATAAGTACACTCCAATAGAGAGAGTACACATGAGCCAACACACTGATCTGCTCAACGAGGGATTACGTTGCGCAGACCCATGTATATTGACCCACTGCACCCTGAGATTGGTGTGTACTTAGCATGGAATAGCTGCAAGCACATCTTGAAGAAAATCATCAAATACATTATCTATTCACCTTAGCTTGTTCAGGTACTTCTTCAAATCAGGTACATTGTGGATACAATACCCAACAATATCCCCCTATTTGTAGAAGCCTAAACCTTACAAGTTAAGGTGAATAGAATATATGGGAATGAAAATCATAACCGAAGAATTCAGTTGAGAGTGAGATTCATTACCATTTTCCTGAGAGCATACTTAACGTTGGCAGCCACCTTAGCCTTAGCCGAGAGGGTAATCTCCCCCTTTTCGGCTTCTGCAAATCTGGTACTTAACTTGGAGCCACATGCTCCCCCTCAGACCTTGCATCCATGCTCGAGCTTGAGTTCTTTGCTGATGCTCCCCCTTGATCCAAGAGCCTCGAGCCGTACAGTCTTCACTCTTCATAGTTCAGCATGCCGAGTTCAGTTTTGAAGAGACTGAACTTGGCCTCGTCTAGGGGCTTTGTGAAGATATCTGCAACCTGCTTATCCGTGGGGACATAGTAGAGAGATATATCTTTGTTTTCCACATGCTCCCGAATGAAGTGATAGCGCACTTCAATATGCTTCGTTCTGCTATGCGACACAGGATTGTTCGCAATTGTTATTGTGCTCGAGGAGTCGCAATACATCAGAACCTCTCTGAACTGCAAGTCATAATCCTTGAGCTGATTTCTGATCCATAGAAGTTGTGCGCAACAGCTGCCTGGGATCATTAAATTGATCATTCAGATCTTCTATTTGAGGTACCCCAGGTGTCCAATTGGAGTAGGCCATTGTAGTTAGCACTAACTCTTATCCCATATACTTGTTCCATGTCATTCTTGGAACATCTTATGTCTAGTTCCCATCATATTTACGGGAATCTAGACTATCCTGCAACAAAAAATTACCGTACCTTAGGAACCCAATATGTATTGGGTCCTAGGTTCTTGTCAGCATAAAATATCGAATGCCTTCCTACAGGAATCCTATCAGGAAGGCTAACTCTGCCCAGAGGAAGTGGACATACCCTTGCCCTTGGCACAGAGGGATTGTGCCAACAATCTATGGCAAAGTGACTCACCTTGCCACAACACCAATAATCATGAATGTTGTATCGCCATTTCTGACCTGATCTACTGACTGAGGTAGTCATGATCTTAAGTCTAAACGGGACAGAGCAGGTTCTGCTCACAAATTTGCCCTTTCCACCGAGACACGAGGGAGGGTGGATAGAGGGCATGTGGTGAGTGTCATGAGGCCTGGGAGGTGGTGTCTTCCTTTCAGTCAGCACACATCCGGGGGCCCCATGGGTACTTACTACATGTTTCCCAACCCCCCTTTTCCTGTGTCCTAGGGTGGTAAGAGATGCAGTGAGAGCTAGTGCCTGCCGATTCATGACAAGTTGGGGCTGAGGCCGAGAATACAAAGGGTTCAGGATGAGCCTTGGGTATTATCTCATGGGTAGCTATAACAGCTCTTGCACTGTGGGTATCTCCACATGAGGGCTGATTACTCTTACAGTGACCATAGTTGTTCTTATGGTCATACCTGAAAGCATAGTGTGTGCCCTTCCTACTCGGTGTGGGGGGTCTGAACACAGTTTCCCCATTTCTCCACGAATTAATGATTCGGGAGATCCACCCATTTTCTCCTTTTCTCTTGATAGCATCTATCTTGGAAAAGTTAGATACTATTCTCTTCTCGGTCTCTAGACGACTCTCTAGATCCGAGATCTTTGAGTCCTTTACCTTGATGGATTCCAATTAGAGATTCATCAAGGTCCTCAACTGAGCAATCTCCTTAGCTTGTTCCTCAATAAGTAAGTTGCTCTTCTGAAGGGCACTCTCAAGGGAATCAAGATTTTCAATCCTTTGATTGAAGCTATCCATTTCCCTTGCATCACTAGATGGACAACCCTCTGAACTGTTCCTGTCTTCAGGAAATTCAAGGGGAGAGGAGCATGATGAAGAAGTTACCTGATCCTGACTTTGATGTTCAGGGTCAGCGTTAAGATCGATAGAGTCTGTTGTGTCAGCTTCATCAGAACTGCTTTCCTCAACCTCTTCTTCAGTCTCAGACAAGGACACAGGAGCCCTGATATTGAGAGATTGGTCTTTACCTTCATCTTCAGAAATGAGGACCCCCACATAGGCTTCATCCTCCTGCTGGCATCCAGTCCCTGCTGTCTCCGATCTCACCATGAGATCTGAGATAGTTTGCCACATAGACTTTGTAGTCCTACACTTGTCCAGTCTTGAACGAGACGATCCAAACCAGTCGTTAGTGATGATCTGACGAATCAGCTTGTCCAAGTTGAAGAGTGAGAGCTCAGTCTCAGACATCTCTTCGGAACTCTTGGGGATTGGAGATCTTTTCCTGAGCTGGAAGCCTTCATGGGAATTAAGGGACACTCTTCCAAAATGAGTGATGCGCGGGGGTCAATGGCCTCCAGATGAAACATAACTCTCATCTTCTAGATGGGATAATACTCCGCTGTGCAAGCAGGGAGTCTCAGAGGAGAGACATCAGAGTACAGCTCCATGCTTGAGTCTTGTCTTCTTCTTGACACTAGAACCAGGATCTTACTCAAGGTGTTAACCTTATTGCTGAGTAACCTCCCTCTGATACCACTTGAAAGTCAATCTAGTGTCAACTACCTTCACCTATGGGGGGGGGGATAGGTGATTTGCAGTCTTTTTGCGGAATTAAAATTAACCTGCACAAACAACAAACACAGCACAGAAAAGCACACCAGAAATTATAGTGGTTCCTCGATTTGGGTACGTCCACTCTCCCCCTTCGACCTATCTCCCAACAAGGGACGACTCGGTCACTTCACTAACCAAATTGAAATCCAATCCTCACACTATGGAAGAAACTCTTCCACCTGAAGGAGTCACAACTCCTCCACCACGAGTTGCACCTAACCCTTACAATGAGGAAACAAAGTTCCTTTACAACAAAAGTAAAATAGAATATACTAGAAATACAAACTACGTATGCAGAGCTCGGTGTCCCTCTTCGTTCGATGAAACGTTCTTGTAGAAGACGAAGAGTCCACGACCGGAGCACTCTCTTGGAGAGGATCTTCCCGAGATCGGCGGCGGCAAAGGATTGTGGCGGCGATGCTTTGTAGATCCAAACTTCTTAACGAGGCAAGCAAGGTCTACCAACGATCTTACTCGGATCAATCGTCTCAATCGATTCGGAAGGGAGAAATATTCTCGTTCAACAAATCAAGAGACAAAGGATCTCAAGATAGAAACGTGAGACGCTAAGCTTAGCCTTGGTTCTTGTCGCCGGACGATCAAAGAGGACCTCTAAGATCAGCGGCGGGGACTATCTGCGAGCGGCGACGACGACGAGAGGAAGTCCGCGATCGGCTAGGTCATGCTCGGCGGCCGTGTTTTTTTTCTCGTATGCTTCGCTATTGTAGATCCCAATTATGTGGGCATTTATACTGTAGATCAATCCTAAAAGACCGTTGTGGGCCCCACAAGGAGAAACCCAGAGCCCGGTCCAAATAGCGCCTGATATCTTAGTTCGGTCCAGCGAGCAGGTAGAAATCACCTAAGGCAAATTCGGCGGGAATCATTGGTAATTATCGACGATTCAGCGAGAATCACTTATGATTCCCGTCGAATTATCCTTGGTAGAATTTTAGCTGAAAAGCTTGCCATCCGGAGAGAATCAGCGAGAATCAAAACCATTCTCGACGAATCGGCGAGAATGCAGAGTCATTCTCGACGATTCGGCGAGAATCACTTATTGATTCTCGACGATTCTGACTTAGTAGATTTCTTGGAGGCCTTGAGTAAGCCGGATGCAGTCGGCGGGAATCGGCGAGTGATTCTCGACGATTCGGCGAGAATCACTAGTGATTCCCGTCGAATCGGCGAGAATCACTTAGTGATTCCCGTCGAATTTTCCTTAGAAGATTTCTTCTTCCTTCCTCTGCACTTGGTCTTTGACCCATCTTTGCTCTTCTTCTGCTCTTGATCTATCTCAGCCCTGTACTTGAAAATAAGTACACTCCAATAGAGAGAGTACACATGAGCCAACACACTGATCTGCTCAACGAGGGATTACGTTGCGCAGACCCGTGTATATTGACCCACTGCACCTTGAGATTGGTGTGTACTTAGCATGGAATAGCTGCAAGCACATCTTGAAGAAAATCATCAAATACATTATCTATTCACCTTAGCTTGTTCAGGGACTTCTTCAAATCAGGTACATTGTGGATACAATACCCAACAACTCCTGAAGGCCGGGTTTGTATCAGAGATCCAGTATCCAGGATGGGTCTCCAATGTGATAATGGTAAAGAAGGGAGATGGAAGGTGGAGGATGTGTGTAGACTTTTCTCTCTTAAAAAAGCACGTTCTAAGAATGTGATAATGGTTGACTAAGCCATCGATTTTTCTGTGATGAGTTTTTTGAATACTTTTTCATGTTAACATCAGATTCGCATGTACCTGCCTGATGTTAAAGAAGTCTCCTTCACTACAAGAAATTTCCTGCAGCGTTTAGATCTCTAAATATCATGTCTTGTAAAACCTTGTTGGGAATATTGCCCTCAATGTTCGCTAGATTTGAAGAGGCATCACAATCAATACTAAGAGCATAATTGTATTTGATGTTGTTCAAGTTCATTATGTGCAGGATATTTCTTGGAACAAGTTTAGATAGGTTGTCTAATTGATTGTGACAGGTGGTCATAAGGAAGGAAGATGGAGAGACAGAAATTAGTCTAAGTCCACAGGTGTCGAGTGAAGCCAGTTCACTCAATGCCAGATATCAAGGAAGAATGCTAGAAATACTCAAATTCATCTAAGTACACAGGCGTCGTGTGAAGACAGTTCACTCGACACCATATAACATGAGGCGTCGAGTAAAGCTTAGTCCGTCAAAGCTTCAACATTGACAAGGGAGAAATTCGACTAAGTCCAGAATCGTTGAGTGAGGACAGCTCACTCAATGCCCGAAGAAAGAAGCGTTGAGTCAAGCTGAGGTAGTCAAAGTATTTGAAGAATCTGTCAAGAATTCTGGCTAAGTTCAGAAGCGTTGAGTGATGACAGCTCACTCAATGCCCAAAGAAGCAAGCGTTGACAGAGCAATGATCAGTAAAAGCTTAAGAAGAGATAGACAGAAAAATCTTTGTAAATCCAGATGCGTTGAGTGAGGGCAGCTCACTCAACGCAAGCTCATTAAGAATATTGGCTAAGTACAGAAGCATTGAGTGATGGAGGCTCACTCAATGCATTCATAAAGAGAGATGCGGCTAAGTACAGAAGCGTTGAGTGAAGCCAGTTCACTAAATGCCTCAGCATGAAGGCAATCAGTCAGTGAAACGGCTAAGTACAGAAGTGTTGACTGATAAAGGTTCACTCAACACACTCGACGCACTCAACACACTCAATGCCTGACATTGCACAAGAAATTGGCTAAGTCCAAATTCGTTGAGTGAAGCCAGTTCACTCAACGAACTCAACGCCTAATCAGCAGAAAGATTGTTTAAGGACAAAAGCGTTGAGTGATGAAGGATCACTCAACGCCTAGCAATGCAGAGATATTGACTAAGTCCATATTCACTGAGTGATGGAGGTTCACTCAATGCCTGGCGGTGCAGAATATTTGACTAAGGGTTTTTGTGCTGAGTGAAGTCATTCACTCAACGCACTCAATGCCTGGGATGAAACTGTGAAATTGGCTAAATCCACAGATGCTGACGTCAGCAAACGTCAACAAAGTTCAAAATGTTGCAGGAAGCCTACAGTACACGACAAATGGCACCGCAGGCCTACTGTATGACTTTTCTTGTAAAAGCAAAGTTGGAGCCAACAACTTCAGGTGGGTCCACGGGTCAAATAGTCGTTGGACGGCGGAAGATAAAAAGGATAGAGATCGGCGGAAGCAAATCAAATTTTAGGGTTTAACATTTTGCAAAGAGGCGGAACTTCATCGTCTTCTTCCTCGCCATTGTTGTAGAGCTTGAAGCTGAAGTTCAAACCCGCAGATCTAAAAGTTCACCCAGATAGTTGTAGCTATAACCACCTACTACTGCAAGTTCAGAAGAGATTTCTGAGAAAGAAAAAAAAGTAGAGCATTCTAATTTCTGCAGTGAAGGTTAGCTGATTGAAAAATACTAAGAACTATCAAATCATTGTCTTCATCAACAAGGTCAGAAACTTGTGTTTCTGAGTTACTTCCAGCACAAGCAGCAATGTCTTGAAGATCAACATTCCTGTTGCTGAGAAGAAGTTAGGGCTGAGATTTTCTCAGCTCAGAAAGCAGAAGGCTCAGAGAAATTTCTCTGGAGTCAAAACATCAACACCAACCTTTATCTTCTGTAGGATCCTTTGGATCTGAGTTGTCGGGCTGTTTTATAAAGGATGAGTGTAAGATCATTAATTTGGTGATCTGAGTGGTTGGGCCTGTGTGCTTGAGGTAGGGTTGTTTTCATGAGGTAGGAGAGTCATTCTCTCTGAGGTAGGGCCTTTGTGCCTGAGTTATAGGATCCAACTATAGATCTGAGGTAGGCCTTGTGCCTAAGCTGTAGGAGAATCATCCTCTCTGATTTGTAGGGCTAACCTCCTAGATTGAGCTATAAGACTATTAATTTATTCTGAGGTAGGTGATCTTTGGATCACTTAGTTGTAGGAGCAAGCTTGCTCTGAGGTAGGGCTTTGTGCTTGAGGTAAGTCTTGGAGGAGACTGAGAGATCCTGAGGGATCTGAGTTGTAAGCTCTTAAGAGCCGAGTTTTGGAGAAGTGTCTTATCTAACATACTGTTAGAAAGGTGGGAGGGACAGTGGATGTACCCATAATCTGGAGAACCACTATAAATTCTGTACGTGCTTTTGTCGTGTGTTTTGAAAGCTGAACACTACTAACTCACAACACACTTAAAGAAGGAAAATCAAAAAGAGACCAAAAACCTATTTACCCCCTCTAGGTGTTTAGCTACCCTTGAAACTAAAGACTTTCAGACCTCTCTAATTTCGTGGTGGATTTCTTAAAGCATGAACTAATTCTCTAAGTTTTGTATTTTGAAAGTACTTTGTTCTATTTTGATGTGATCTCTATTTTTATTTTAGTTTATGAAATATTTGGTGTGATTTCTTTATTGAGTTTTTGATCTTGTTGGTAAAACTTTTGTATTATATTTTCATTCTATTCTCCACTTCGAGATTCGAGAGATGAGATGTGTGAGAATATGAACAAAAATTATTTTACTATGCGGCGAGATTCGAGAGATGAGTCGCGTAAATCTTTAACCAAAGTTTTCGGCTCGTTTTACTACTCTTCGAGATTCGAGAGAGGAGAGACGTAAGTGTATCATCAACTCAATATAACGTAGAAGGGAGAAAAAATTTCACATGTACGTTTATAACTTTGATTTTTATTACTATTCATATTTTTCGTTTCACCTGAGTTAGAGATGACAAGGGAACGAAAGATATAGTGATTTCTGATATCGAGAGATGCAGATCTCTGCCTTAAGATCGTTGCAGGAAAGCGCACCAAGTTTTCTCATTAATATCTTTTATTGATCCATCATAATAGACTTAGGAAATCAAAATACAAGACCGTTTTCTCACTATTTGATAAAAAGTAATTTTAAGAAGTTAATTTTTCTTAGAGTTTTAATTTCGTTTTAAAATCCTTTAAATTGATTCACTGGGTTTTAAAGAAAAGGTTAGCTAGTATTTGTGAGCGTTAAATTAATTACCTTTCTGTGAGAACGATCTTTATTCACTCTTTATTACTTGATCCGGCACGTGCACTTGCGTAATTTACGTATACCTATTTCGGGCGTATCAAGTTTTTGGCGTCGTTGCTGTACAACCCCGTATTCATTGAGTGGAACCCCCGACGAAGTCAAGGTTCCTCAGGATCAAGCTGGTCAAAGTTGGCGAGTCGGGTAGGCAGACTCACACTCGCCCAGAGAGAGTCAAGGCCTTCCGCCAAGTCGGGCGGAAGGGCTTTCGCCTAAGCAAGCAGAAGGACCGTATTGATAGGCGGAAAGGTTCTCGCCAAGTCAAGCGGGTGGCGCACTCGCCCTTTGGGAAGCCATGACTGCAAGAGCTCGACTCACTCTAGCATTCTCTTCTTCAGGCGAGTGGTGCCTCCATGGGTCACTTGCCAAAAGGGTTCCAGGGGTGAAATTACCTAGATGCCCATGGGAGTCTGCAAATAGCCTTTCAAAACAGTGGAGTTACGCTTTTGGCAGACCAATTTGGGCTGCGTATAGCATTTCCAGGACATCGAAATTACGATGCTTGCAGACCAAGTTCAGGAATAAATAAATAGACCATGTGGGCACCTTTGGAGAGGACAGTTCATTCTTTGGCTTCCTCCTCCTTGGGTTATTCAGGTTCAGCTTTATAAGCTCTCTAAGGAGCCCAGCTCAGTTTTTCGGCTTGGGAGGGGAAGCACACTTGAGATCTTTCGAGTGTGTGGTGGGACATCCACGCTGTAGCTAAGGGTCGATTGTTAGTTCCTAGCAACTGGTCAGGAAGCCAAGTTTTGGAGAAGTAGGTGTAAGCTGCACCCTTAGGTCCAAACTCTCGTTGAGACCAAGTTTTGTCTTCAACAGTTGTCGGGGAGGTACTTTAGTTTATTATTTATTTCTTTCAATATTAGTAATCCTTGGTGTTTAAAGCTCAAGTTTTAATTCCTGATTTATTTTATTTTATTTGTTTTTTACTTTTATCTTCTGCTCTGATTAGTGCATGTCCCATTATAGATCCTCTGAACTGTTGTCGTTTAACTTAGAAATCGAACGGACGTGTAGACTAAATAGAAGAACTTTTTGGTTAGAACATAATAACTCCACGATCATGAATCCTAATAATCAAAACATTAACAATTTGAATAATCAGGAGGTTCAGGACCAGGAGGGTCAGGTAGAACAAAATGGTCAACCTGCGAAAGTTAGGATAACGTGTCGTGATTATAACATGCCTTATAGGAGAGGATTGCGTTATAGCATCATTAAGCCCGCTATCGAGACAAATAATTTTAAAATTAATTTCATGGCTATATAATTAGTTCAACAAAGACAATTTAGTGAACTTAGTCATGAATATCCAAATTCTCACTTGCGGACTTTCATAGATATATGCGTCACATTCAAGATCAATGGTGTGTCTGATGAAGCAATAAGCCTCTATTTGTTCCCTTTTTCCCTAGTAGGAAGGGCAAAAGAATGGCTCGATTCCCAACATGGCCTCACCACTTGGTTACAAGTGGTAGAAAAATTCTTAGCGAAATATTTCCTACCTGCAAAAACTGCTAAACTAATGTGAGACATAACTACGTTTTTGCAAGTGAATAGTGAAACTCTGTATGACGTGTGAGAGTGGTATAAGGAACTCTTGCAGAAGTGTCCACATCACAGCTTAGCTGTTCATCAACAAGTGTGGACCTTTTATAATGGCCTCCAGACATCTATTATGATTCAAGTAGAAGGAGCTGCAGGGGGATCCATTATGAATAAATATCCCGATGATGCATATGCTATCCTCGAAGATCTATCATCCAATAACTATCAATCTTTCGATCGACAAGGTCCTTTTTCATCTACGGGTGGCTTGTATCAAGTTGACCAATTAACTTCTTTTGTCGCGCAAATGACTTCTCAATTAACCTCGATGAATAAGAGGTTAGATGTCCAAACGTTAAATCAACCCCAAATGAATCCTCAAGTTAGCATAATTACCCCTCTGATCGCCATGAGCCCTCCACTCACGGTTGAACAACTTATCGGTCATAACGGGGAGATTAACTACATAGGTGGGCAAACTAAGCATAATATGAATAATTCATTCTCGAACTATTATAATCCTAAATTGCACAATCATCCCAACTTTTCATGGAAGAATAATACCGGAATGGCACACTCACCCGGATTTAACTCAAATCCACATACACATCATAATAACAACTTTAATCAATGAGGGTTTTCTAGAAAATTATTTGACGAGATACTCATTGAGTCCATGCAAAAGAGTGATGCTCGCATTAGTAGATTAGAGGGTTCACTACGCGTAATTGAATCTCAATTAGGACATATTGCCAATGCATTGAGCCTTAAACCGCAAGGGACACCCCCAACCGATACCACTCCAAATCCTAAAGGAGACAATCAACATTGCAAGGCTGTTACCTCGCGTAGTGGAAAAGAGTTAGTGAGTCATGAACCAACAAAGAAGGATGATGTAGAAAAGAACACGATAGACGTTAGTCATTCTGACTGTGATGATGATTTAAAACAAACTTGTGATGAAAAAGAAGATGAAGTAGAAGTATTAGTAGAGAAGAAGATGAAACCTAGTATTGAGGTGATAATGAAGAAAGACAATCCAATGATCTACTCACTATACAACCCCGTATCCGGCGAGTGGGGCCGGCAGGAGCCAGATTGGCCAAGTCTAGCCCAGACCCCAGGCGAGCCAAGTCCGTGGCGTTGAGTAGAGCTCACTAAATGCCTTCAGCCATGACGCCGAGTGAGTAGAGCTCACTCAATGCCTTTAGCCATGACACCGAGTGAGTAGAGCTCACTCAACGCCTTCAGCCATGGCGCCGAGTGAGTAGAGCTCACTCAATGCCTTTAGCCATGGCGTCGAGTGAGTAGAGCTCACTCAACGCCTTCGGCCATGGCGCCGAGTGAGGCGAGCTCACTCAACGCCTTCAGCTGCGGCGTCGAGTGAGGTGAGTTCTGTCAACGCTTTTGACCTCAGCGTTGAGGGACATCCCGACACCCGTCAGCTCGCACTCGCCAGCTCGTACTTGCGGCAAACGAGTGGGGCAGGTCGAGGCTAAGCTCGCCTACTGCTGAGCCTAGGCCTGCGAGTACCAGCTCCATTGATACTCTCCGCCTTTGCCGAGTAGAGGCCATTGCAGGGCAGCTCGCCCCCTTCAGTTGTGATGTGTTTTCCACCATTTTGCCCTCGCTGGCCTGCCCATAGCCCGTTAGAACAGCAGAGTCTCGTTGTTGGCAGACCCAGGTGGGCTGCACATAGCTATTCAGAACAACGGAGTTTGGCTGTTGGCAGGCCAGCCCAAGGGGTTTTCAGTAATTTCAGGCCGACAGAGGTTAGTTACTTGCAGACCGTTTTCAGAAATCTATAAATAGGACCCAAGGGGTATCTCAGAAGACACACTTACTTGCTTCCAGTTTTCTAGTGCCATCTGAGTTACCTTAGCCCGACATTTGGCTAAGGAGGGGAAACGCTCAGTGAACTTCTGGGTGTGTGGTGGGACCTCCGCGTCGGGCCCATGGTCTCGTCCTTTGCTCTTTTCCTTGGTTGTTTTCCTTGCAGGAGCAAAGTAGGTGCACGACCACCCCTTCCCCAAGGGTGAACTCCACAAGAGACCGGTTCTCGGTTTCAACATTTTTGGTGCGGTGAGCGTGGAGAGTGGCCATCACAGAAAACCTCCAGCGAGCTCAATGACTAGAGAAGAAGGGCAACGATCGGACAGGACCGACTCGCCACCCCCTCCCCCTCTCGCCATCATGGGGATGCTCGAGGAATTTAGGCAGGAAGTGCTCGGCATGGTCCGATTCTCACTCGGCGTGCGGGTCGAGAGCTCGACTCCGGTGATTCCAGTTCTCGTGGATCCGGCACTCGGAGAGGTTGCTCCCGCCAGGCGAGCAGGGAAGGAAGTGGCCAAGGAGGGTCGGGGTGCCGAGCTCCCTGGGCGATTACTCTTCCCAGGTTCGGGGAGCGGCGGCAGACTCGGTGAGTTGGGGGCGCGAGAACCTCCCACTCGCCCAGTAGGGGGAGAGAGCCCCTTCAGCGAGCTGGTATCCTCTGCACCAGTTCCGGATGGGTTCAGGGAGCCCGAGATGTCCTACTATACCGGGAAGGGGGACCCGGTCCAGCACGTCCAGTGGTTTGAGTACGTGGTCTCGATTCGACAGATGTCGGGTGGCTTCAAGTGTAGACTCTTTGCCATCACCCTGAAAGAGAAGGAGAGGGAGTTGGTTCACCAGCTACCGGTCAATTCCATCTACTGCTTTGAGGACCTCCGCCGGGGGTTCATGCTGAGCTTCACAATCTCGAAGAGGAGGAAGAGGGAGTCAGAGTCCCTGTTCCGCATCAAGCAGGGGGTGAACGAGACCCTAGAGAGCTACGTTGATCGCTTCCAGGAGGAGGTAACCCAGGTTCAGGAGATGTCAGGGCCACACTCTGATGGTGGCCTTCACCCTGGGTTTGCAGCAGGGTTTCTTCCGGATGGAGTTGAAGAGAATCCCCCCTTTCCTACGAGGAGTTGATGGAGAGGGAGGAGAGAGAAGTCGACGGGAAGGCGTCGAACCCGAAGTTTGCCCGGAGGTTATCCAGGTGGGATACGGAGGAGGAGAGGCCCAGAGGAGGCAGAGGTCAGGAGGAAAGAAGAACTGAGCCCCGGCAGAGGGAGCAACCACAACAACAGCCTAGATTGGGGCGCCAGGAGCCGAATCAGAGCTAGGGTGGAGGCCCGAATGACAAAAGCAGGGGGCGAGGAGAGGGTTTCGCGGAGGGGACAAACGCCAAGGGATCCAGGGCCAATTCTACCCTCCAGGTGGGAGGCAGGGCCAGAGGCCCCCCTCCCCGATCAAGAGGAGGCTATGGCCATAGCTATAGGGGAGAGGAGAAGAGAAATACGGAGGATAAGAAGGGAGGTTAGGGTGGAGCTACCTTACTGTGACTTCCATCGGGAGGAAGGGCACGCCACGTCCAGGTGCCCAGAGTTCCTCGAGATGAGGGGAAATAGGGAGCAACAACAACAATAAGACCGCCAAGGGTTGCAGATTGAGGAGGTCCCGCCTCGGGCAGAGGAGGACAGGTGCGAAGACCGGGCAAATGTGGGAACCCGGGGAGGGATCAGAGCAATCCATGGGGGGAGGGGATCTAGGCTTCTCGTAAGGCGAGCCTCCATACCATGTACCGACGGAGCGTTGGATCCACATCCCAGACCCCGCCATCGGAAGAAAGAATCACCTTCACGGTCAAGTACATGCCGGGTCACGAAGACCCCTTTTGCGATGCGCTGGTCATCCTGACGACCATCGAGAATTTCACTATCTCTCGGATCCTCATCGACAACGGGAGCTAAGTCAACGTCATCTTCAAGAAGGCATTTGACGCGATGAAGGTGGAGGCCAGGAGAGTGTTGGCCTCAGACGGGCCCCTGTTTGGCTTCTTGGGGGAGAGGAAGGAAGTCGAAGGAGGGGTAGGAATCCAAGTCTCCCTGGGAGGGCAGTACCGCAATTGCAAGTTCGTCATTGTGGACGCCCCTAGCAGCTACAGTGCCATCTTCAGGAAGCCCCTCATCAGCGCCTTCCGCTGCGTCCCCTTGTCCTTCCACCAATGCCTGAAGTTCAATATTGAGGGGGTCCAGGTCCGGGTTCGCGAAGACCCTAAGATGGCAAGGGAGTGCTATGTCACCGTCGTAAACTCCATCTCATGGCAGGAGGGTGCCGAGGAGATGGGGCGAAGGATGGAGGAGGTGGAGCAGGAGGCCGGCCCAGAGGAAATGGAAGTAGAGGAGACCAGCCCTCGGTAGGAGGAGACGAAGGAGGTTCAGGAGCCGGTCGAGGCGATGGCCGTGGAGGAAGTTGAGGAGGAGGTCCTCACCCCTGGAGGGGGGAATGCTGAAGAATGGGGGGAGCAGTCTCGTCTGGAGGCGGCGGAATAGGTGGTGGAGATGGAGGTCCTCACTCTCGGAGGCAAGGTAGAGAAGGTCCGTGTCAGCGGAGGGCTGACCCCGGAGGCTCAGGGCAGGATGCTGGAGTGCATCCGGAAGAATGTGGATATCTTCGCCTGGAGTGCCGCGGAGATGCCAGGGATCGACGCGGGCGTGGCCTGCCATCGCCTCAACCTGGATCCGGAAGCTCGCCCCATCCAACAGAAGAAGAGGCCCACGACGGACAGGTTGGCCGAGCCAATTCGAGAGGAGGTGGCCAAGCTCCTCGAAGCTGATTTTGTATCCGAGATCCAATACCCCAGCTGGGTCTCCACTGTTGTAATGGTTAAAAAAGGAGACGACCGGTGGCGTATGTGTGTTGATTTTGCATTGCTTAATAAATCATGTCCCAAGGATTGTTACCCCTTGCCTCGGATAGACGCGCTGGTTGACTCAGCCGTCGGTTTCCCTGTAATGAGTTTTTTAGATGCATTTTCAGGTTATCACCAGATCATGATGCACCCTCCCGACATCAAGGATGTCTCCTTCATTATTGGGGATGGGTGCTACTGCTACAAAATGATGCCCTTCAGGCTAAAGAACGCAGGTGCGACCTATCAAAAGATGATGGATAGGGTCTTCCGAGAGCAGAGGGGAAGGAACTTGGAGGTATATGTTGACGACCTCATGATCAAGAGTCGGGATGTCGACTCTCACCTCCAGGATTTGGAAGAAACCTTCGCCACCCTACGCAAACACAAGATGAGGCTGAACCCCTTGAAGTGCATCTTCGAGGCGAGTAGGGGGAAGTTCCTGGGACATCTCCTCACCCCCGCCGGCGTAGAACCCAACCCGGACAAGGTCCGAGCGATCATGGAACTGGGGTTGCCTCGAAATGCCAAAGAGGTACAACGACTAACAGGGAAGCTGGCAGGGTTAAGCAGGTTCCTCTCCCGGGCCGGAGAGAAGTGCTCCCCTTTTTTCAAAACCTTGAGAGGAGGCCAGAAGTTCGAATGGACCCCGGAGTGCGAGGAGATATTCCAGGCCCTAAAGAGGCAGCTGACTCAGTCCCCCCTGCTCCAGGGGCCAAAGGAGGGGGAGGACCTATTCTTGTATCTCGGGGTCGGGGCGGAGGCCCTTAGCTTTTTTTTGGTTCGGGAAGAGGGGAAGAAGCAGCTCCCAATTTACTATGTGAGTAGGGTGTTGAGGAAGGCCGAGCTCCGTTATCCTATACTGGAGAAGCTGGCCTTCTCTCTGATCGTTTTGGCCCGGAGGCTCCGGCCTTACTTCCAGGCACACTCGATCTGGGTGGTGACTGACCACCCCCTCCGCAACATCTTCGGGGGGGGGGGGGGGGAGGGGTGAGCACTCGAGCAGATTGGCTAAGTGGTCCGTGGAGTTGAGCGAGTTTGACATCTCCTTCGTCCCTCGCCTCTCGATCAGGGCCAAAGCAATGATCGATTTCCTAGCTGACTACGTAGTCGAGGTGGCAAAGGAGGAACTTACTCGCCCGGTCCCTTGGAAGGTCATGGTGGACGGCGCCACGGGGAGGCATTCCCTAGGGGCAGGGGTCATCTTGGAAAGCCCCCAGGGGACAAGGATCGAGCAGACGGTAGTAATGCATTTTCCCATCACTAACATCCAGGCCGAGTATGAAGCTTTGATTGCAGGTATGCGCTTGGCCAGAGAATTGGGGGTAAATGACGTGGAGGTCCTCACTACTCCATGGTGATGGCTTCCCAGATTAACAGGGAGTTTGAGACAAGGGAGTCGACCCTGCAGCTTTACTTAGAAAAGGTGAAAGGAATCATCGGCACCTTCCAGGCTTTTTCTATCTGGCATGCACGTGCCTAGGGGGAGAACGAACAGGTGGACCAACTAGCAAAGCACGGTCCCCGGGTGGGGGGTACCATCACAGATCTCTTCCGCCCATCCATCCATGAGGGGGATTGATGGAGATGGAGCAGCACCCCTCGTGGATGGACCCATTCATGACTTTTTTGTCCACCGGGGAGTATCCTGAGGGGATGGACATGAAAAAGCTCAAATACAAGTCGGCATACTATCTCATGCGAGACGGCCAGTTATACCGGAAGACCCTTTCGGGGATGTTGGCACGTTGCGTGGCCGAGGGGGAGGTCCCGAGGGTCTTGGAGGAGGTCCATTCCGGGGAGTGTGGAAGTCACTCTGGGAGTCGGATGCTGGAAGGAAGAATCATCAGGCAAGGATATTTCTGGCCAACCCTGGGCCAAGATGCGGCCAAGTTTGCAAAGGAGTGTCATAAGTGCCAGCTGTTCGCTGCCCTCCAGCTGCAACTTGCCCAATGCCTCAGAAGTATCACAACCCCTTGGCCATTTGCAATTTGGGGAATGGACTTGGTCGGGTCCTTCCCCAAGGCCAGCGGTCAGAGAAGGTTCCTGCTCGTGATGATTGATTATTTCTCTAAGTGGCTGGAGGTTAAGGCGCTGGCCAAAGTGACCTCCCAAGTCGTCAGAAACTTTGTATGGGGTGAGATCATCTGCCGACATGGGGTACCCCAGGCCATTGTCACTGACAATGGCCCTCAGTTCGCCAGCACCAAGTTCATTAGTTTTTGTGGACAGCTCGGGATCGATCTTAGATTGCCTCGATTCATCACCCTAGGAGCAACGAGCAGGTGGAGGCGGCAAACAAGATCATTGTTAATCTCCTCAAAAAGAAGGTAGAAAATTTGAGAGGAAGCTGGGTGGAGCAGCTCCCTTCAGTCCTCTGGGCCCTTAGAACCATGCCAAACACGGCCACAGGGGAGACTCCTTTTAAACTCTCCCATGGATGTGAGGCAGTACTACCGGTGGAGTTCGAGGTCCGGACGCCTCGGGTGGTTGAGGCAGGAGAAGGCAAGGAAGGATGGAGGATCGAGAATGAGGAGGAGCTGCGACACTCGCTCGACATAGTTGAAGAGCTGTGAGACCTCTCTGTCCTCCGACAAGAGGAAGTGAAGAGAAGAATGACCAAGTACTTTGACAAGCACGTCAGAGTCAAACAGTTCAGAAGGAGACTTGATCTTAAGAAAGGTGGACGCTGCAGGAAGGTCAGCCGCGGTGGGGAAGCTCAACCCCAATTGGGAAGGACCATATATAGTATGGGAGGTCCTAAAGTCGGGAGGGTATTGTCTTCAGAATACAGAAGGCGAGAACCTAGGTCTCACCTGGAGTGGTGACGACCTGAAGCATTTTTACCCTTGAGTCGTGTAAGTCCTGTGTTATGGAATAAATTTTTTTTCAGATTCTTATGCTCAAAACATGTTTCGTACAAGTAGAATATTGAGTCCATCCCAGACCCTGAGCAGATCCCGCTGCCAGGCTCCCACCAAGGTGGTAGGGCTAGAAGTCACTCGGAGGAGTCCGCCTCAGACCCCGAGCAGATCCCGCTGTCAGGCTCCCACCAAGCTGGCAGGGCTGGAAGTTACTCAGAGGACTCTGCCCTCGTCCCCAAGCAGATCCCACTGCCAGGCTCCCACCAAGCTGGTAGGGCTGGAAGTCACTCGGAGGAACCCGCCTCAAACCCCGAGCAGATTTCGCTGTCAGGCTCCCACCAAGCTGGCAGGGCTGGATGTCACTCGGAGGAGTCTGCCCTCGACCCCGAGCAGATCCCGCTGCCAGGATCCCACCAAGTTGGCAGGGCTGGAAGTCACTCGAAGGAGTCCGCCTCATACCCCGAGCAGATCCAGCTGTCAGGCTCCCACCAAGCTGGCAGGGCTGGAAGTCACTCGGAGGAGTCTGCCCCCGACCCCAAGCAGATCCCGCTGCAAGGATCTCACCAAGCTGGCAGGACTAGAAGTCACTCGGAGGAGTCCGCCTCAGACTCCGAGCAGATCCCACTTCCAGGCTCCCACCAAGCTGGCAGGGCCGGAAGTCACTCGGAGGAGTTCGCCTCAGACCCCGAGCAGATCCCGCTTCCAGGCTCCCACCAAGATGACAGGGCTGGAAGTCACTCGGAGGAGTCTGCCCTCGACCCCGAGAAGATCCCGCTGCCATGCTCCCACCAAGCTGGCAGGGCTGGAAGTCACTCAGAGGAGTCCGCCTCAGACCCCGAGTAGATCCCGTTACCAGGCTAGCTCCCACCAAGCTGGCAGGGCTGGAAGTCACTCGGAGGAGTCTGCCCCCGACCCCGAGCAGATCCCGCTGTCAGGCTCTCACCAAGCTGGCAGGGCTGGAAGTCACTCGGAGGATTCTTCCCTCGACCCCGAGCAGATCCCGCTGCCAGGATCCCACCAAGCTGGCAGAGTTGGAAGTCACTCGGAGGAGTCCGCCTCAGACCTCGAGCAGATCCCGCTGCCAGGCTCCAACCAAGCTGGCATGGCTGGAATTCACTCGGAGGAGTCTGCCCCTGACCCCGAGTAGATCCCGCTGCCAGGATCTCACCAAGATGGCAGGGCTGGAAGTCACTCGGAGGAGTCTTCCCTCAACCCCGAGCAGATCCCGCTGCCAGACTCTCACCAAGCTGATAGGGCTGGAAGTTACTCAGAGGAGTCTTCCCTCGACCCCGAGCAGGTCCCGCTGACAGGCTCCCGCCAAGCTGGCAGGGTTGGAAGTTGCTCGGAGGATAAGCACGGAAGGCCCGCAACTCCTGCCATCAGGCGAGTCAAGCGCTTACAGGCGAGTCAGTGCTCGCAAGCGAGTCGAATGCTCGCAAGCGAGTTGAGTGCTCGCAAGCAAGGAGAGTATCCACCTGCAAGTCCAAAACTCGCAGACCTAGCGACTACCGACGTCCCCCGGCTAACGGAAATAAAAGTTTTCGACTCGGCATACTCTTAATGGTGGAAAATTCGGCCAGAGGTCACCAAACAAAAAAGGGGGGAAAGAGAAAAAATGCGCATCACGGTAGTCAAATATCAAAGAAAAGAAGATAGAAAAAAAAATATTTGCAATTGATATAGTCCATTACATATCTGGAACTCGCCTTCGCGAGGATACAAAAGAGGAAAAAGGAAACAAAAAGGAACAAGAAATCCAGCTTAGCTCTCGCCCTCCTCCCCAGAAACACGGCCTCCTTCGCCTCCACACCCTGGGTCCTTGTCCGTGTCCCCGAACAGCGAGGCGAAGCTATCCTCCTTCTCGCCAGGCAGACTCGGCGGGTACAGACCTGGCATGAGGTCACGAACCGCGACCTCCTCGCAACCAACCGCCAGTATCCCCGTGCCTCTCATGACGTCTAAGAGGCACTCGGCGGACTCGATCGAATTGACCCGTAGCCGCTCTGTGACCTCCTTCTCGCCAAAATACTGTGGCTGCCAAAAGGGGTAGAGAGGCTCACCATCGCCCGCTGGGACAAGAAGCTCCGCCTGCCGAAGGAGCTCGGCGTGAAGCCCTCGGTTCTGCTCTTGCAACCGCCCCACCTCTGCCTCTAGCGGAGAGGCGCGAGCCCCCTGCTCGGCGGCGTGCGTCCCCTACTCGCCTGAGCAAGCCTCCTGCTCGGCAAGGCGAGTCAACAACTGGGCGACTTCCTCCTCCAATCTAGAGGTGCGGTCCTGCAACTCACGCGCAGCCTCGGCATCCTGCGGATCCAAGACAGCGTCAATATCAAGAAACCGTCCAAGTAAAAAAAAAGAGGGATGACTGACGCTTACTAGCCCGCCCGCGGCCTTTGCGAGTAGATCCTCAGCTATATCACACTGCATCCCTGCGTCAGCGGCCCGATCCTTCGCAACATCGCGCTCCTGCTCGGCCTTTGACAAAAGCCTGCTGAGGTTGAAGCTGCGCCGCGCCATCATATGGTGCAGCTCGAAGGACCTCAAATGGGCCCGAAGGCCCTCGCGACCCAGCTGACGAGGGTCATGTGCTTTCAGGCATTGGCGCCGTCGCGACCATAGAGGCTGAAGCCAAGCGCATAGGCATGGAGGGTGGGAGGCTGGCGGGCACCCAAGGAAGGGTGGCGAGTGGAGATCGTGACCCAGTAGACCGCCTCGTCCCACTTGATCATGGGCTCGCCGGCCGGATCTTTGTATTTCTCCCCCATACCGAAGTGGGGGTGTTCTTTGGGCAGGCCAACCTCGCAGGGCACGAATTCCTCCACGACGTTAGGTGCCGGAGACTCGCGCTTTCGGCGATCCCTCCCGGACGTATCCTTCAGCGGGCTCCCCGCCGAGGCGTTAGAGGGGGTCTCGGGCAGATCCATGAACTGGGGGGATCGCCTTACCCCCAGGGAGATGGCCTTAGCCTTCCTTTTGCGATTCGGGGGCCGGCGAGAAGAACCTGGTCCCCCAGGTGCCGACCTTTTCTTGCTAGACGAAGGCTGAGACATCGCCGCATCATCTCGGCAGGCCAGTGCTGCCGCCCGCGCGAGTTCAAGAGGGTCGTTGAAAAGACCCAAGTCCGCGAAGGGCGGATTATCAGGGATGAGTCGCTCCCCTGCAGAAAAGACAGATTAGCCAACTCTATCTCCGCCGAGCCCAGTAAGAGCGGAAGGAAATTTGAACATACCTTCACCAGGGAGGACAGGGAGAAGGGAATCGAGGCCTCGACGGAGAAAGGCGACCTCAAACTCTTTGCGGAGGAAGAATTTGTGGAGCTCGACGTCGTTGCCCGACACCAACGGGGGGCGGTACACCTCTTCGGCCTTATGTTGGGGTGAGAAGGGGATGTTGTCGAGATCGCCCTTAATGAAGATGATCTTGGTCATCCAATTATGATGCTTGTTCGCAACTTCACAAACCTTGATGAGGGTACCACCGAAGAAGGTGACCTCGTCGGTGGTGGCCTTATAAGAGAACAATTTGCGGAAGACTGCCAAGTTGAATTCAATCCGCTCGCGGCAGAGATAGCAGGCGAACGCCACCATCATGACGATGGCGTTCGGGTTCAGTTGTGCGGGCACCGCGCTGTAGTATTTTAGCACCCGACGGATGTCCGGCTAGAGGGTAAGGCGCAACCCCATCTCGAAATGCGAGACGAGGAAGGCGAGCTCGTCGGGGTAGAAAGAGTTAATGGCCTCGTGTTCGACGGGAAGGCGGGCCGCGAAACCATAGGGAATGTAGTCAGCCACACACTCGGCAAGTTCATCCGCCGTGGTGTTCCCTTCAAAGAAGCAGTGCTCGGCGAAATGCCGAGCACACTTGGCCCTCCCCTCTGAGTCAGGATTTCCCTTGACCATGTTCGCCGGGGATCAAAAACACAGAAGCACTAATGGCAGGGAACGAGAGCGAAGAGAGTACGGAAGCAATAAAGGCGTGACATGGGTTGGTGGGGAGGCCTATTTATAGGGGGAAGAATTCGGGACCACCCTGACCCAATCACCCCAACTCTCCTACCTCTACTCGCTCACTCACCTATCCAACTCGCCTACTCGCCGATTTAACCTTACTAACTGTCAAGGATCAATCCTCTGTTGTGACGAGACGAGACTCGCGATGCACCAATAGTTATGAATTAAGCTATTAACAATAACGAACAAAATGTTCAGATTATTACAGACCGGATTCGCGTAGCGTTCAAGAAAGAAGAACGAAAAATCCTCCCACCCGCGCGGGTCAGGGGAGAACAGGGGCAAGTACTGGTAGGCCCATCAGGGGGGCCAATCCTAGCTACCCCAGTCTTGCGACCCTGATGCCCCGGATCGCCGCGCGCGGAGCTCGCGAAGTCGCCCCAGGTTCCGGTGGACTGTTTGTAATCTCTCATCAATTTCATCCAAAAGCATGGAAGAAGACGCCTCCTCCAACGCCGGGCTAACCCCCGTCATGACAGCAAGTCGCTTGCACTCCCGCTGCAGTCTGAGATTGTCCCTCCGCATCTCGTGAAACTCGCGCACCAACTTCTTGAGAACCACCTGTTCTCGCCTCGACCGTTCAGGTCCCTCCAGCTCGGAATCCAGAAAGGCGTCCAAAGTGCACGGGGAGGGCAGACGCGAGTACCGAGTCTGACCCGCAGACTCGTCAGCCTCTGAGTCTACAGTCAGATCTGTGCAAACCATGCCGAGGTTCAACAAGATGAGGCGAGGACTGTCAGGATCAAAAACAGTCCGAGAAAGCTTAGCAGGCACTCCCCCTTCCAGACCAAAATGGTGAGGGGGGCAGACCCTCCAGAACCTCATGCGGCCATAATGAGTAACCTCCGGAGAAAGGCGAATGAACCCGGGGGTAGAGATGACTTCGATCCCTTCCCCCTGTGGTGCGGAGGCGAAATGCAGCTGAGAAGGATTGCGAGTCGGCGACATTGGATTTTGAAGGTCTCTCCCCGTAGTGCCGAAGTTAGAGGGCGAGACTCGTAAGTGCACGTCGGACGCCTGATCCCGCGGGCTGCTGAGAGGGCTCTTAACCTGCGGTGCAGAATTCTCCCCACTTCGCCCCTAGCTGGTCTGAGCGGCGAGAGGAGCAACGACCTCCTTCCCCCGAGACGGGGTCGGCCGCGTGGAAGAGTCGGCCTCATTGTTCAGGACTGTCTGGAGATCGTGATAGATGGGCTCAGCATCTTTTGGAAGGGGCTTCACCCTCTTGGGCGAGCCGAACTTGGCAAGATTGCGAGGCGGGGCGCTAAGGTCGGTTAGGCCCGCGACGCGAGCCGCAGTCTCCACCTGTGATCCCGCCAATCGCTCCAGAACCTCTTTGGGGAGCGGCATCTTATCAATGCAGCAGTGAAATGAAGGGCAAAGGTCAGCCTGACATGCAGGTGCATGTATATATATAGCCGCCGGTGGACCCCACCGAGATATTCCCTCAGGGCATGTCCCACTCGCTGAATCCTGCGGGGTTTGATGTTTCTTTCCGAGTTTGTGCCAACCTCGCAAAGAGCGGGGATTGTGTACAGCCCCGTATCCGGCGAGTGGGGCCGGCAGGAGCCAGATTGGCCAAGTCTAGCCCATACCCCAGGCGAGCCAAGTCCGCGGCGTTGAGTAGAGCTCACTCAACGCCTTCAGCCATGACGCCGAGTGAGTAGAGCTCACTCAACGCCTTTAGCCATGGCGTCGAGTGAGTAGAGCTCACTCAACGCCTTCGGCCATGGCGCCGAGTGAGGCAAGCTCACTCAACGCTTTCAGCCGCGGCGTCGAGTGAGGTGAGTTCTGTCAACGTTTTTGACCTCGGCGTTGAGGGACATCCCGACACCTATCAGCTCGCACTCGCCAACTCGCACTCGCAGCAGACGAGCGGGGCAAGCCGAGGCTGAGCTCGCCTATTGCCGAGCCGAGGCCTGCGAGTACCAGCTCCATCGATACTCGCCGCCTTTGCCGAGTAGAGGCCATTGTAGGGAAGCTCGCCCCCTTCAGTTGTGATGTGTTTTCCACCATTTTGCCCCCGCTGGCCTGCCCATAGCCCGTTAGATCAGCGGAGTCTTGCTGTTGACAGACCTAGGTGGGCTGCACATTGCTATTCAGAATAGCAGAGTTTGGTTGTTGACTGGACAGCCCAAGGGGTTTTCAGTAATTTCAGGCCGACAGAGGTTAGTTACTTGCAGACCGTTTTCAGAAATCTATAAATAAGACCCAAGGGGTACCTCAGAAGGCACGCTTACTTGCTTCCAGTTTTCCAGCGCCATCTGAGTTACCTTAGCCCGACATTTGGCTAAGGAGGGGAAGCGCTCAGTGAACTTCTAGGTGTGCGGTGGGACCTCCGCGTCGGGCCCTTGGTCTAGTCCTTTGCTCTTTTCCTTAGTTGTTTTTCTTGCAGGAGCGAAGTAGGTGCGCGACCACCCCTTCTCCAAGGGTGAACTCCACAAGAGACCGGTTCTCGGTTTCAACACTCACGTCCACCATTTTACCAAAGAAGCAAAAGCAAACTGGACCAACAATTCCAAAAATTGTTGAAATTTTTAAGAAGTTACTAATAAATATCCCATTTGCGGAAGCCCTGGAACAAATGCCTAGTTGCATAAAATTTATGAAGGATATCTTATCTAAGAAGAGAAAATTTTGAGTGAACGAAACAGTAGCACTTACTCAAGAGTGCATCACCATACTTCAAAAGAGACTTCCACCCAAATTAAAAGATCCGGGAAGTTTTACTATACCGGGCTCCATAGGATATCAATTTAAGGGCAAGGCTTTATGAGATCTAGGAGCGAGTATTAACTTGATGCCTCTATTGATCCATAGGAAGTTAGGATTAGGAGAAATTTCAAAAACATCTATAACCTTGTAATTGACTAATAGAACACTCGCCTTTCCAAAGGGGATAGTAGAGGATGTGTTGGTAAAAGTAGATAGGTTTATTTTTCCGGCGGATTTTGTGGTCTTGGATATGTAAGAGGATAAGGAGGTTCCTATTATTGTAAGTAGAACATTCCTAGCAACCAGGAGAACATTAATTGTTGTGCAAAAGAGAGAGTTGACGATGAGAGTAAACGATGAACATGTCACATTCAACGTACTAAAAGCGATGAAGTTTCTCCACAGAGAGGAAGATAACATGGAAGTGGTTAACAATACATCTATATATAAGTATAAATTGAATAAAAAATCTGAAAATCAAGATGATGTGTTAACCCGTGAATTGACTTGTGAGGATTTATCTGATGATGAAGATGAGAGTCATGAGTGCTTACAGGTATTCGAGAAGCCAAATGGTTGGTCTCGTAAATCAGAACCCCTTGAAATACCGGAGAAATCTTTGACAGTCAAGCCTTCAGTTATTGATCCTCCAAAGCTAGAGTTAAAATCTCTTTCCGAACATCTTACATATGTTTACTTAGGAGAGAACGACACACTACCTGTTATTATCAATGCAAAATTGCGTCTTGAACAACAACGAAAACTAAATGAACTATTAAAACAATATAAATTGGCTATAGGTTGGACCATAATGGATATTCGAGGGATAAACCCTTCTTTATGTATGCATAAAATTCTTTTAGAAGAGCCTTTGAAGGGATTTATTAAGCATCAATGTTGTCTAAGCCCACCCATGAAGGAAGTAGTTAAGAAGGAAATTATTAAATGATTAGACGCGAGAATTATATATCTCATCTCGGATAGCGCTTGGGTTTCACCGGTATAGTGCGTTCCTAAGAAAGGAGGGATGACTATGGTTAAGAATGAAAAGGATGAGATGATATCCACTAGAACAATCACTGAGTGACGTATTTGTATGGATTATAGAAAATTGAAAAGTAGCAGAGAATGATTTTTTCTGTTTTCTGGATGGGTACTCAGGATATAACCAAATTACAGTGGATCCTGAAGATCAAGAAAAGACCACATTCACTTGCCCTTATGAAACTTTTGCATTTAGGAGAATGCCCTTTGGACTGTGTAATGCTCACGCTACTTTTCAACGTTGTATGATAACTATATTTTTTGATATCATGGATTATGGTATAGAGATTTTTATGGATGATTTTTCTATCTTTGGTAAATCTTTTGATGTTTGCTTAAAGTATTTAGAGAAGGTGCTAGTTCGATGCATGAAGACCAACTGGTTTTGAACTGGGAGAAATATCATTTCATGGTCCGCGAATGAATAGTACTTGGACATCACGTCTCTTGGAATGATTTAAGTATGGATAAAGCCAAACTCGATGTAATTGAAAGACTACCTCCATCGAAGAATGTGAAAAATATTGCGAAGCTTTTTAGGGCATACGAGATTTTATCGGAGATTTATTAAAGATTTCACGAAGATTGCAAAACCTTTGAGCGGTCTTCTGGAAAAAGATGTGAAATTTGATTTCAATGATGCTTGGTAACATGCCTTTGAAGAACTGAAAATTCGATTAACTACTGCTCCTATTGTGGTAACTCCCGATTGGGAGGAACCCTTTATATTGATGTGTGATGCTAGCGATTATGTCGTTGGAGTTGTCTTAGGGCAAGTGCGGGAGAAAGTCTTCCACACGATATTTTATGCTAGTAAAACCTTAATAGAAGCCCAAGTCAACTATACTACCACAAAAAAAGAATTGCTAGCAGTAATTTTCACCTTTGAGAAGTTTAGATCCTACCTCTTATGCACCAATATCATAGTTTACATTGACCATGCGACTATACGTTACCTCATGGAGAAGAAATATGCTAAGCCACGATTGATTCGATGGATGCTCCTTCTGTAAGAATTTGACGTAGAAATCAAGGAAAGGAAAAGTGCAGATAATCTCGTAGTGGATCATTTATCTAGGATCGAGTGTCCGCAACCAACCATCCATTCTGAAATTGATGAGAGATTTCCTGATGAGTGGTTATTAACTATATAGGAAAGCACAGTGCCCTGGTATACAGACTACGTGAACTATATCGTCAGTAGAGTCTTTCCACCTGATTTCCTCTATCAACAGAAAAAGAGATTCTTGCATCAAGTTCGTTCATATCTATGGGATGTACCATATTTATTTAAGGTTAGACCCGACGGTATTGTGAGGCGTTGTGTTCCATAGTCTGAAATGAAAGTCATATTGGAGAAGTGAAAACATAAGAAAAACTGATGTGATGCCCATAAATACAATTTTAGAAGTTGAACAATTTGATGTTTAGGGCATCGACTTTATGAGACCATTTGAGAGTTAAAATGATAATTTACATATTTTATTAACGGTCAATTACCTATCCAAGTGGGTGGAGGCAATTGCTACACCTAAGAATGATGCTAAGGTAGTCTTACACTTTTTAAAAAACTTTATATTCAATAGGTTCGGAACTCCGAGAGCAATTATTAGTGACGGGGGGAGTCATTTTGGTAATGCTCAATTTGCGATGCTATTGAGAAAATATGGGGTAACATATAAGGTCGCACTAGCATACCACCCCCAAACAAATGGGCTAGCGGGGTGTCCAACAGAGAAATCAAAAAGATCTTAGAGAAGACAGTTAACATCAACTGGAAAGATTGGTCACAAAAGTTAAATGACGCATTATGGGCGTACCGTACCGCCTTTAAAACACTAATTGGATTAACGCCATATAGACTAGTTTACGGGAAGGCATGCCACCTGCCTCTAGAGTTAGAACACCGAGCGTATTGGGCAATTAAGAAAATAAATTATGATTTTCGGGACGCGAGCAAGCAAAGATTACTGCAACTAAATGAATTGGAAGAAATGAGAATAAACACATATGAAAACTCTCAGATTTACAAGGAGCGGACGAAGAAATGGCATGACCAATGCTTGAGCGCAAAACAATTTGAGCCCGGACAGTTAGTCTTATTATTTAACTCTCAGTTAAAAATATTTCCCGGGAAACTGAAATCTCGTTGGTCAGGTCCATTTAGAGTTAAAGAAGTGCACCCATATGACGCGGTAATGATAGTGAACGAGAAAGATTGGACCAAATTTAAAGTGAATGGACAACAAGTAGTTATGTATTATCGAGGGAATGAGAGTGATCGAGTAGTCTCATACATCGCGCTCAAGTAATACTTATTAGTCAGCAAAGTCCTGCCGGGACTTGAAATTAGGCGCTGCTTGGGAGGCAACCCAATGTTTAGAAATTATTATTATTATTTAAAAAAATATCATTAATTTTAGCATTAGCCCTATGATTGTTTTTAGCTATTTAGTTAGTTTAAAAAAAACCTTTTAAACAAGTTTTTTTTAATTATATATCAAGTTTGTGATAAGTTTGTAGCCCTAGTTGAACATTCAACATTCACCTTTGGCGGTTTGAGGCTAGTGCAGTTTGTGGACAACAGAAAAAAAGTTGCAACATATGGTTCTAATTGAAGCATAATTGTCATAACATGTTTTTTTTCGACTTTGTCTTGTGAATTCTGCAATGGTCGGTCGGTCTTGCCGAACTGGAGTGTGATGTTAAGCTTAGCCGGTTCGTTTTTATTAAAAAGAAAAATGCGATAACTTGGGGTTATCAAAGGGCTGGTTTATTTTCTCCCTCATAAATCCCGATTTATCCCCAACATTACGCATTAGGGCATGGTTGGGAGCAGAGAGAGGTAGGCGAATCCCGAGTGGCGGTCGGCGGAGTGTCGAGCGGCGAACACTCGGCGAATAGGGAAAGTTCCCGACGAGTTCCAGCGCGTCGGCTTCACCGAATCCAAAAAGAGTTAGAGCCATTCCCCTTCCACCATCTTCATCCGGATTTTGTCGACCCAAGGTCCTCATGCCCGGGAAAATCAGGTGCGGCAAATCCCTCCACATTACCGCGAAGCTCTGGCCTTCTCGATGCTTAACCCAACCTAGCCACCGCGAGGTTCTCACGACCCACATGAGGCTAGAAATTTGAAGGGATCACTGAGCCTAAATCCAGGATCGAACATCCGTGCTCAACCGAAAAATCTCCACCCTCCGTAAGTGATTGTAACCTTTTTATCATTTGCCTTTCTCGATTGAAATACTAGGGCAGCCCCTTATTCCACCGCAATTCCAGTTTCAATTCTCCAACCTTTTTAAATCCAGTCCAGTCCCGAACCTGAAGTAGCGAAGCCCGCACCTGCGTAGAAATCGCCGGAAGGTTTCAGCAGTAACAACTTCAGAAGTTGTAGAGCCATGTTCTTTCAGAAATTCCCAATCTCTGTAAGTGGTTTTGAAGTTCCCTTTCCCAGTTTTTTTGTATTCCTTTACATTTGGGTTCTTCTAACTTGAAATCATGTCCAGCTTTTTCACTACTCCAATCCCAATCCTGGAGGTGCAATTTGCATAGTAGGTGGAAGTTTGTCAGCGAAGTGTTTAAGTGATTCCGATTTTAGGATTTTGAACTATTGCTCAAGCAATGACCTCCGTTCTCTGTAAGTATCCTGTAGTGCACCCTCATGTTTTATGTACATTTGCATTAGTGTTCATCTTATTATAAATATTTTTTAGCCCTGGTGCAATGTCTGACCGCAAGGGCAAGAAGAAGTTGATTGTTTTTAAGGGTAACTGATTTGTTAATGATGAGGCTGAGAACCGCTATGAGATGTTGAGGATGAAGCCAGTCATCTACGAACGCGATTTTGAGATGGAGATGAAGTATTGGAGTAAACATTACATTGATTGTATGTAGAAACAGGGATGTGATTCCTTTTGCTACCCTCGAACGGAGGCCATCCTCCCGTGGGTATACGAGTTCTATATGAATGGGAAATTTCAGTTGGAAGGGAGAGTCCTAGTGTGTGGTAAAGTGGTCAACTTCTCCCCGTAAAGCATCATCAAGTATTTCAATATGGACAATCCTGAGTGGGATGAGTATGATCATTTGAAGACCATGACTACGCAGGAAGAAGTCGCTGTCGTTCTGTGACATACAAATGATGACGTTTGGGCCAATCCACGCAAGCTTGTTTTCAATTCCACTAGTTTCACAAGGGAGGCTAAAGCATGAATGCTTTTTGTAAATGCGAGCTTGTTACCTACAAAGCACGCAAATCATATTTCTATGGACAGAGCTTTGATGATCTACTGTATACTTAAGGGAGCCAAGATAAACGTGGCCCAGTTAATTTCCGACCAACTCCGCAAGAAGACTGCAACTGATAGAGGAAGACGGTTATGGTATCCATCTTTGATCACTCAGTTGTGTCGTTGTGCGGGAGTTGACATAAGGGTGGGGGACATCAGCACCCATGTTGGACATCATATCACAGAAACAGTAATCTTTAAGAATATCAAGGTAGGTGCAGAGCGGGCCCCGATACACTCGAACAACGATGCATAACCCTCCGAGACAACATTTGACCGCATCGACATCAGTATTCCTTTGGCTAATAGGGGTACAGATCCTGACATTCTTATGGAAAACATTGAGTACAGATTTGAGAAGACACGACATGAGCGGGTGATGCTTATGCGCAAGGCAAAAATCCCGATTGTAGAACCATCGTACAGGCTTCATTCATAGTTTGATGTTGAGGGATACTTGCTCGCATCTGATGGATCTAGAATTGACCCCGCAGTGGTGGCCGCGGAGGAAGAGGTCGAGGAAGAAGACGGGAGCGATGGAGAAGACGAGTGATGGGCTGGTTCTGCTCGGTTTAGTTATATTGTTCTTAATTTTGGTATACCTAGTTCTGTGACTATATTTTTATGCATTTTGGATATTGCTCTGTTTTGGACGTTACGATTACTATCACTTAAGATTTATTCTATCTTTGCGATGTTTTGTATGGATATTTGATATGTGGACGTTGGGATTCAAGTCATATTGGTGAACTGTTATCTGATGGTGGATACTATGCACTTTTGCTATAGCCCATAACATTAGTTTAAACTATTATTATTTATAGTATGCCATTGCACTAATTATGCTGATTAAAAACTTTCATGTGGATTTGAGAGTCAATTTCTTCTATGCATATTGTGATTGGAATAATTATCTATATGTTTGTTTGAACTTGGATATTCAATTGAAATTGTTGTTGACAATCTAAATTTGGCGATTAATTTCCTGTTTGGCTTTGTGTGCATGTTATACAGGTCACCTTTGAGCTCACCATCTCTACTGATTTTTACACCATAACCTTGACTTGAATACAACTGATGAAAACAACGAGACGGATTGATGCGTTGGACTACAGATTTCAGGGAAGTACTTTATTTTGATTGCATTTATTTTGATCATACTTTGATTGCTAAATTTTTAATTCACCCAAATTGTGAGAATTGGTATGCAATGTTTATGATAAATCTTTGCTAGAGACTAACAAAGGCTTAGGTGTGAAGGTGAGAAGTAACCTTCACCGATTAGGTGACGAGTAGCCTACTAAATAGTAATTTGTGGAGCCTTACTCTTATTTCAAAATTATGCAGTTTAAATTGATTGGTAGACTTGTCAAACTTAAAAGTTCAGATTTTTGCTTTTGAAGTTAGTAAGATATGTTAGAGCTCCATTTTCTATTTCCCCTAGGCACATCATTCCTAAAAAAATTGTGCGCCCTACAAAGTAATGTTATTAATTTCCAAATATAATGGGAGATGGGTGAACAAGAACTAGGTCTATGACGGAAGCTAAGACATTAGGGTTAGGTAGTTAATTCATAAAGTCTATAATTATTTATATTATCCATAGTCCTTTGAGATTGAGCTGTGCTATTTTGATTCAAATTTCTTATATATAATTTTCCTATATTTTTACTAGTTAATTCTTAATAAGTTTTCCAGCTATGGGTGTTTAAAAATATATATATAGGTGAAAATAGATAAAAGTGCATAGTGATATGTGACCTAAGTATATGTACACCTACTTAGAAGGATCCCTACTATGAGTACAAAAATAGAGAAATAAAACGTGTCATAGTGATATGCGACTTATGTATGTGCATTCATACTTGGAATGATCCTAACTATGATTATAAAAAAGATTATATATATGTCATAGTGATATGCGGGCTAAGTGTATGTACACCTACTTGGAATGATCCGAACTATGAACTTTAAAAAATGATAATTGTGAAAGAAACCTCATAGTAGGTAGATTTATTAAGAATATTAGCTAAGAAAATATCTTTACCCAATCAAAATTAAATCATGAATCCTTAACCAAGCCAAAGACCATCATATTTTAAGTTCTCGTGATTTTCTTTATACTACCAAAACTCTTGTGGAGACTAACTCAAAGACTTAGCATATTTTTATTTTTTCTTACTTATGAAAAAATTTAATGAGTTAAGTTGTTTGAGAGTAGATAATTTTAAGGAATAACACACACAACAATGGAAAATTATTATGGAGCTTTAACTTGCATCGAATTAATGAATTTATGCATGTATGAGATTTTAATGATTAATATGTTTACCAATTTTCAATGCAAATCACTTGAGTAATCTTAATGAATTTGGTTAAAGAGTAAGAAGATTAAAACTTATTTATATGTTGGTTGATATTCGCGCATCCAATGGCTGGCAATGATTCATCTTTGTTAGGAACTAGCAAAGATTTAGGTATGAGAGTGTGATAATTTCTCATAAAAAAGTTATCTCATGCTTAAATTCTTATCCGTTTGATTAATATAATTGACAAATACGAGTTAAAATATATTAAATCAAGAATATCTTGATTTTTGATTAAAGTAAGAGTATTATGATCATTTTAACTTGTTTTTGATGTAGGAATTTCGAAGTACTCACCTCATGAAGTCAAAGACAGAGCTTATTTGAAGTCCAGGAAGAAGGACAGAAGAGTTGTCGTAAATTAATTGCAGTTTGGAGCAATTTTTAGTAATGTAAAAAATATGTCACAACATATTTTCATAGTGCAGAAATTATGTTACAACATCTTGGCAGAAATAGAAATTTGAAATTCAAAATTATGCAAATTTGGGCTGTTACAAGAGCAAGAGGAGGCATCCTTTCAGCATTTAAAACATTCTTTTTGGAGGGGAAGAATATAAAAAGGCTTATGAGAGAAGAAAATGACAACTTCTTCATCATATTCAAAATTTCAAGAGAGGAGAACTAGGATTTGCAAGAGCAGAAAGAGGAGCCGCACAGATCTTCATCAAAGAGGGATTTTGCGCGTGTTTTAGTGAAATTTCCTGCATCATTTAGATCTCTAAACATCATGTCTTGTAAGACCTCTCTAATTTTGTGGTGGATTTATAAAAAACATGAACTAATTCCGTAGGTTTTGTATTTTGACAGTACTTTGTTATATTTTAAAGTGATCTCTATTTTTATTTTGGTTTATGAAATATTTGGTGTGATTTTTTTTGAGTTTTTGATCAATTTGATAAAACTTTTAGATTATATTTTTATTCTATTCTTCGCTTCGAGATTCGAGAGATGAGACGTATGAGAATATGAACGGAAATTATTTTACTACGCGGCGAGATTCGAGAGATGAGTGACGTAAATATTTAACCAAAGTTTTTGGCCTGGTTTACTTCCTTTCGAGATTCGAGAGAGAAAAGGCGTAAGTATATCATCAACTCAATATAGCATAGAAGGGAAAAAAGATTTCATTTGTACGTTAACAACTTTGATTTTTATTATTATTCATATTTTCTGTTTCGCCTGAGTTAAGGATGACTAGAGAACGAGAGATATAGTGATTTCCGATATCGAGAGATACAGATCTTTGCCTTAAAATTATTGCAGGAAAGCGCAATAAATTTTCTCATAAATATCTTTTATTGATTCGTCATAATAGACTTATGAAATCAAAATACAAGACCGTTTTCTCATCATTTGAGAAAAAGTAATTTTAAGAAGTTGTTGTTAATTTTCTTTAGAGTTTTAATTTCGTTTTAAAACCCTTTAAATTGATTCACTTGGATTTAAAGAAAAAGTTAGCTAGTATTTGCGAGGCTTAAATTAATCACCTCTCAGTGAGAACGATCTTTATTCACATGTTATTACTTAATCTGACACATGCACTTGCGTAATTTACGTATACCTATTTCGGGCGTATCAGGAACCACTCGCCCGACAGTGTTTTTTTACCAGAATGCCCCTGATTGGCTTGTTAATAGTCTCTCTAAATAGCGGAGTTACACTGTTGACATACCACTTTGAGCTGCATATAATATAACCAAAAGGCGGGATTCTGTCATGTGCAGACTAGATTTGGAAAACTATAAATAGACCTCAGGGAAACTTTGGAGGGGATCCGATTTCTTTGGCTTCTTCCTCCCTTGGTTAGCTTTGGTTGGCTTTCAGTGCCCTCCAAGGTGCCCAGCTCTAGCATTGGTTCAGGAGGGGAAGCTCTCTTCGATTTTCCGGGTGTGTGGCGTGACCCCCTCGCTACAGCTCCGGGTCTGTTCCTCAATTCTTAGCCACCAGTCAAGTGTCCTAGCTCGAGAGAAGTAGGTGCGGGCTACACCCCTTAAGCCCAAACTCTTTCTGAGACCGATTTCCGGTTTCAACAGACACCACCGTGCCAAACAGAGCCTAAGTGTTCCTATGGAGGTGTGTTTTTGCTCGGTTGAGTTTAGACAAGACTTCACTTACATAAAATATGTGTTTGACACGACCGCTACGAGTAGGGCCACTTAGAAAACCCTAATTTTGAACATAAAAGTAGAGAGTTCCTTAGATAAGGTGTGGCATTTATGAATGATAGTTCATAACCACCGCCTTCATGACTGCCACCGCCATGCCAACTGGACCCTATGTGTACGATCAGTTGGTCAGGCAAAACAAATTAATGCAATGGTTCAAGTCATTTGAAAAATATCAGCCCCAAAAAAGGCGCAATCAATTTCTTAAAGAGTGATCAAGGGTAGTCACCTATATATGGCTCATGTGGTTTGCCATTTACCCGGTTAAGTTTAGTCAGGTCTACGATGACATAGAGGTGTTGTTAGTTGGTCTGAGTCTGAGCATTCTAACATTGCTACTTAACATACAATATTGGATTCTTATCGTATAAATTCATATGAGAGTTTTTTATAACTAAAAGTAATTACTACTTATTGATTAGCTAGTTATAACTACAATCTTGCTTTATGATGATCTACTTCTCTGTCTTTAACTTGTGCCAACCTTACAACTCCACTTTCCTTCTTTACAATTACTAGGGTCTCCATGAAATTTTCAAGTTGAGCCAGTCCAAGCACACGGGAGCCCAATCGGATCACTAGCACGCAGAGAACATCAAGCAACCAAAAAGACTAGGAGAACACGTCAGGTCCGCGCCCGAGAGTGCACGACCACACCCCGCACGGCCTGCGCGCGTGCGCGGCCCACACGCGTAGTGCACGAGGCTGCGCGCGGCCGTCCCATGCTAACGCACCCCGCACGACTGCGCTCGGCCAGCCCGCGCGGCCGCGGGCGCGCTACGCCCGCGTGCCACCGACAGCCCTCGCCGCCGCCACTTCCGTCCGCCTCCGGGCAACTTGCCCGGGCCACCCGAACTGCCCGGGGGGAAGGGGGGCACTCTCGTCATTTCGACAAAATTGGCAATCCGCGTGATCAAATGGAGAGACGTCATTCGGCAGCACAAATCCCTCCCCGACGCAATTACTACCGTGACCCTCCAGAAAACTATAAATAGACCATCATGCCTTCATTTCAAGCCAAGCAACTCCAGAGGAAAGATAAAGCTCTGAGGTTTTCCGGCAAGATTGTGGACTTAGACCGATTCTTTGCTCTCCTTTTGCGCTACGGTTTCCTTACGCCTCAAGTGATGTCAATCGCCTCCGCGAGAGCGCTCCCATCTATGTTTTGCATCAACGAGAGTGCTCCCTGCAAAAGTTTCGTGTATATAGAATATTTTCCTGCTGTAATGCTTTCATTGAGGTTTTGTGAGTTCAACGTCATCTCAAGGCAGGAGCGTTTCTATCGAGGCTCTGAGGATTTAGTTGTTTTCTTCTCGTCGCATTTCATTCTCTACACTTATAACAAAGTAGTGGTCTGTCGTCCTCTAAGATCAAACTCTAACCTTATTAAACACATGAAATCTAGTGGAATTTGGCTCGACATAGATCCAACCACGTAGTTTTTCACCCTTTCCTAGTTTTCCACGTTAAAAAGTCTTATTGTCATTTGCTACGATTTTCTTTAACTGTTTGCGCCCCCGATTCGACTCCGAGCTAAGGCGATCTGATTCTCCGGACCGGGAAAAAAATAGGGCGACCGCAACAACTATAATCTTGTTTGATATGTTAAGTCATTAAATTATAAAAATAAGAGTATAACTGTAATTTGAACTATTTTGTGTATGTGTGTGTTGATGGGGATGAACCCCTTTTATGGAGAGATTGGTGAGCACATAGTCCACTCCTCCATGATCTTCACAAAAATAGTGGAGACCATGAGTTTGACAGTGACGCGCGCGATTGGCGCGCGCGATCGGCTACGTGCACACACAGACGACCGACGATGTCACGCCGGCGGCGGCCGGCCGCACCACTTGTGGCCGCCTCCTGCGGCCGCGAAGCACCGCCCGGGCAGCCGACCACGCCCAGCCTCCCCTCCTCTCACGGCCTCCTCCTGCGGCCGCAAAGCACCGCCCGGGCGGCCGACCACGCCCGACCGCCATCCTCTCGCGACCGCCTCCCGCGGCCGCAAGGCACCGCCCGGGCGACCGGCCACGCCCGGGCGACTGGCCACGCCCGGCCGCCCTTCCTCTCGCGGCCGCCTCCCGCGGCCGCGAGGCACCGCCCGGGCGGCCGGCCATGCCCGGACAGCTAGGGCTGATATCGAGTCGAGTTTGAGTGATTTTGGCCCGGCTCGAAATCAAAAGTTTCGACTCGACCTCGGCTCGAAATCGAAATTGATTTCGAGTCGAGTCGGCATGACTCGAAATGACTCGATTCCAAGCTAGTTGGCTCGAAATCGAATCGAGTCGTCTTGAAATTGAATCGAATAGGCTCGAAATCGAATCGGGTCGACTCGAAATAGAATCGGATCGTCTTGAAATCGAATCAATTCGGCTCGAAATTGGGTAATTTTTCATTTTATTCCTAGCTTGCTCAAAAATAAATTGGGCAACCTATAAATTTACCAAATGAAACACTTAAACCCTTCATTCTTTTTATTTAGGTTTAAATTTTATTATTTTTAATCTTAAAATAAGAATATATTAATAAATACATAATTTTTTTAATTAATTCGAATCATATTTCGAGTGATTCAAGGATGGCTCGAAATCGACTCGAAATCAGATTCGAGTCAAATTGAATCGACTCAAAGTGAGTCGAATTAATTTTAACCGATTCCGATTCGGCTCAATTTTCGAACGATTTTTGAGCGACTTTCGAGTTTCGAATAATATGCTCAACCCTACGGGCAACCGACCACGCCCGACCGCCTCCCGCGGACGCGAGGCACCGCCCGGGAGGTTGGCCACGCCCGGCTACCCCTCCTCGTGTGGCCGCCTCCCGCGGCCGCGAGGCACCACTCGGGTGGCCGGCCGCGCCCGGATGCCCCTCCTGCCATGGACGAGCGGCTCGCCGGCCGCCACTCCCTTCGACGGCAAAGTCGTCGGAGGTATGATCGTCCTTCCGTAGCAGCCCTTCCCCGCCGTCCGATCTCTCCGGCGCGATCATCGCCGCCCATTTTGGGCGTAACCACACACTAACCATCATGGTTAGTGGGCAAATATTTTAATTAGAATATTGGTATACACATAACAAATTTGATGGCATATATACGCACCCCTAATTATAGTAAAAAATAATTATGTAGGTGGTTGCGGTGTGAGAATAGAAACATAACCACTGTAACCACCTCTCAAATGCTATAAAAAGAGTCTCAAACCACCTCATTTCTCACCTTTTTCGCTCCACAACTTTCTTTTTCCTCATGCCAGAGCTCTGTCAGATTCCTCCTACAAACGACCTTCAAGCCATCTTCAAGCCACATTCAAGCCGCGTTCAAACCGCATTCAAACATCTTCAAGCCGCCGCTGCCTCATCGAAACCCGCCTAGATCCGCGACAAGCATCGAGAAGAAAGTTCCCGTAGCAACCAGCAATCTCTTCATCCACGTCCTCCCCGGAAACAAGCCTCGTGTGGATCAGCTTGTTGCCCGCCACGAGCCAACAATTTTCTCTCTCTCACCTCCTAGCTAAGTGTAACGAGAAGCGGCTTGTCGCGCTCGATTCTCAGTGAAATTTGTAACCGCCAACAGATAGTGGAGTTCGATCGGCACAGACCCGACCGCGTGATTTTTTACCCAGTTGAGAGATTTTTTCACTTCAAAATCGTCTTGTGCACATACTCTTTGACTTTTTGACTGATAGTGCGCTCGACCTCTCCCGGGCTAAGACGGTTGAATCTGAACACAACAACAAACAACACTCAAGCCTTTATCTCACTATAGTGGGGTTAGGATGACTAAATTTTACGATGACCGTCTACCTAACACAACCATCACCATTTTTCATCTGGGCTTCGGACCGACATAGGTTGGTTTTTGAAATTACAAAAAATTATCCTTAAATTTTCATTACATTACAAAAATCTCTCTCGGACTTTTCATTTCATGACATACATGAAAAAAAATATCCCCTAAACATTGTACGCCGAGAGGATATTTTTGTGCATGAATGTTATAAAATTAAGGGTCCATTTGTTTTAGCTTATTGGCTCCGGTCCGTTTGGGCGAAACGGCGGTTCAGGCTTCCGCCCGTTTGTTTTTCCGCCGCGTTTCAACCCGCTCGCCGTTTCTCCAAAAGGCCGAAACATCGCTGTTCGAAACCTTAGGGCAAGCTTCCGTTTTATCGCGTTTTCCGCTTTGCGAAACGAAAGGAGAAGGCGGCGATCCACGACCTCGGGCCGTCATCAGCGACTTCCGGCGTCGTATTCCTTCTGTCCTGGTTCCCGCGACTGGCGTCTGCGTTCTATTTGCAGCATCAGCGACTCGGCGGCGATCTCTAGCATCAGCAACTCCGGCGGCGGCGATCTTTTTAACAACGGCCTCATCACACAGCGACGCCGGCGGCGTCGGCCTCTAGCCACAGCGGCGTCGATCTCTAGCCATCGGCCTCTAATCTATCTTTCCCGGGCAGCAGCTCTTCACAGGCCATCCTTATCGGTGCAAGCACTGCAAATCTTGTGCCAACAGCTTCTTCCTAGCTACCTTTCTCAGCACAACCAATTAGGGTAATCTCTTCACCGATTTTTGGCTATCTGTTTGTGTTCAATTGATCTGCTGTGTTATGGTATTGCTTCATTTCTCTTCACCGATTTTTGTATTGGCTGTGTGTGTGTGTGTGTTCAATGGTATTGCTGTGTATCCAGTGATTGTGTGTGCTCTGTGTGTGTGTGTTGTGTATCCAGTGATTGTGTATCCACTATGCTGTGTTATGTGTTTGTCCAGTGCTATGTGTCCATTGCCGTGTTATGTGTGTGTTCAGTGCTATGTGTCCATTGCCGTGTTATGTGTTTGTTTCATTTAATAATTAAGAAGAAAAAAATTCAACCGCGAATCTCCATTTCCAAACACAGTATTGCCAAACAGTTCTCTGTTTTGAACAGCTCTGTAAACGCAGACTAGCCAAACAGAACTCCATTTACAACATCCAGTTTCCAACAGCTCCCATTACAAATCTACCTTTACAATAGCTCCTTTTACAAACGTCACTGCTAAACCAAATGAACCCTAAAACCTCAAGGGAGATTTTTGTAATGAAATGAAAATTTCAAGAATTTTTTTTTGTAATTTAAAAAATAAGAAAGATGCTGTCAGTAATTTAAGAAAGTTAGAGGAAAGATCCCAGTAAATAACCCTATATTTTTTTTTTCTTGCAAATATTTTTGTAAGTAGTGTGTCGGAACTAAGATTTTAACTAAATTGGGCACCCATTAAATTCAAAATAAAATGTTTTGTGTAACATTCCAACGAGTTAGTACAATGAAAAAGATGGATAGAGCACGGTCTTTGTCGTGCTGAAAAATTTGATCATATGATGAGCCTGTCGGTAGCCTTTGTTCTGTTAGAAAATTTTATCAGACCTAGAATAACTTAGCGGTTACGGTCGCATGAACCAGATGAAAATAAATTCTCCCAAACGAAACTTTTACGACATTAGAAAATACTGTCAAATTTGAGACCGAGTGATACACTCCGTCCCTTCAAAATTACATCAAGTCTACGGTTGAGTCGTAAAATCTAACGTCAAATTCCTCTGCATACCGGAAAATTTTTAGGTACAAGCTTGCACCATCCTCTACGTACAAGTGGAATTTTATAAGCTTAAATCGTATTTTTCCGTAACAAAAAATTAATATTAACAAAAATAAATTACGGAATATTAATTATGACATTTTTACAATCAATTTAAGTACTTATTTGTCCATATTCTATACAGTTCTAAAAAAAATCCAGTTGTAATTTTCGAGATTGTAGCAAAAATTTCAACTGGAAAATATGTCAACATTCCAGTTGGAATTTTCCAATCAAAACCAAAAAATACAACTGGAATTTTTTTAGAACTGTATAGAATATGGACAAATAAGTACTTAAATTGATTGTAAAAATGTTATAAATAATATTCCGTAATTTATTTTTGTTACAATCAACTTTTTATTACGGAAAAATATGATTTAAGCTTATAAAATTCCACTTGTACGTAGAGGATGGTGCAAGCTTGTACCTAATTATTTGTTCTGCATACCCCTGTTTTCGATAACCTCAAGTTTTATACGTATACAAAATTTATCCGATTGTAGATGGGGGACGATCAATGCAATTATTTATATTTGGTCATCAACATTATCAAGCATGAAAGTTTTATCTTAATCATAGTTAGTGTTGTGGTCAAATTTTGCGCTCCTGTAGACCGGTCTAAATTACACTGTCTTATCCCGGGGGACGGTTGAGCTCGCGAACAGTCAATGTTGGTTGAGATGAACGAAGCGATTGTCAGGGCAATTTTTTAACGTGCAAAACACAGGAAATAGGTGAAAACCCACTTGGCCGGAGCTGTGCCGATCGAACTTTCACTATTCTTTGGTGTTGTACAAGACTTTGAAGAGAAGGCGATGGAGACATGTCTCTCCTCGTTACAATTTGTAGAACGAGAGAGAGGGTTCTGAGGGTGATAGGACACCGTTCGCTATAATTTGTACAAGGCTTTGCAATCGCGAGGTGCGAAGGAGGTGGCGGTTGGGGGGTAGTTTCCATCATGGGTTAATTGGGTTTAGGTGAACCCTACTTAGCTCCACGACCCCTACTAACTTAACTGGAGATGTAGGAATTTTGACTATTCGCAGCCCAAAATTTCTATAAATGGAGGACTCCTTCGAAAAGCTTACTCATACGGTGGGAGAATGAAGTGACAATATTGATCATCTAGCAGAAATATAAAAGCAATTAAATCACTCCAACACTTTAGCAATTCTTTGAATAGTCTTCAAAAATTTAATGGTGGTGATGGGCTCCACCTTAATTTATAAGAAAAAGGAGACCCCCATGATCCCCATGAATGGAGATCATGGGCGGGCCCCCCTAACCCCCATGATCTCTCATGGAGATCATGGGAGTGGGCTCCCTCTCTCCCCACCATTAGGGGAAGGAACCGCCCCCGGCGGTTCCCCTCCGGCTGTTAGAAGCGAACTAAAACAAGCCGGAAATGGTATAACTGAAATTTTATTATCAGAAAAAGGTATCTATTACAAAGGTATGGCCTCCCTTATATAGAATGGAGGAGAGAAGAGAGAATACAAATAAGAGATGTGGGACTAAAACTATACAAAAGAATCTGGGCGGCTAGAACAACAGACCGGAACAAGCCGCGCGGTTAGACAGAAGGGCTAACCGCTCGGCCACTGGCAGAGAGAGAGACAAGCCGCCAAGTGAGACCGTTAGACCGCCCGGTCTCCTAGTCGCCAGTAACAGACCGCTAGACCGCTTGGACCTCAGACCTCAACACAGCAACCAACCCGCTGAAGGCAAACCGCCAGACCGCCCGGTCAATAACCCGCCAAGCCAGACCGACAGACCGCCCGGTCTCAACTTCAACACTCCCCCTCAAGCTGGAGCATATATGTCGATCATGCCCAGCTTGTCACATATATGAAGAAATGAGGCGGATACTGGCTTGGTGAAGATGTCAGCCAGCTCTTTTTCAGACGTGACGAAGGGAGTGCAAATTTGTTCCTTCAGAATCTCTTCACGAATGAAATGACAGTCGACCTCAATGTGTTTGGTTCTCTCATGGAAGACTGGATTTTTGGAGATATATATAGCAGCCTTGTTGTCACAGAACATAGGTAGAGGATGGTTGTAGACCTCTCCTAAATCCAACATGAGAGCCCGTAGCCACTTTAGCTCGCAAGTGGTCGATGCCATACTCCGATACTCAGCTTCAGCACTGGACCTGGAGACAACAGATTGCTTTTTGCTCTTCCAACTTACCAGATTGCCCCCAACAAAGGTACAGAAACCGGAGGTAGACTTGCGGTCCCCTTTATCATCAGCGTAACTCGCATCTGAGTAAGCTTCAACCCTCAGATGATCATTCTTCTGAAAGAGCAATCCTTTCCCAGGGGCTGCTTTGACGTACTCCAAGATCCGCAAGGCGGACTGTAGATGGCACTCCCTGGGAGCTTGCATGAATTGACTCACCTTGCCCACAGCATAGGAGATGTCGGGCCTAGTCACGGTGAGGTATATGAGCTTACCAACCAGACGCCTGTACCGCGAAGCATCTGAAAGAAGAGGCGAACCATCTGTCCAGGTTTTGTCTTCTCCAACAGCCATGGGACATCGGGCAGGTTTGGCCCCAGTCAATCCTGCTTCTTTTAAAATATCAAGAGCATACTTACGCTGAGAGAGGACTAAAGAGTTGGGCTTCCGAGAGATTTCGATCCCCAAAAAGTACTTCAGAGAACCCATATCTTTCGTGACAAGATGTTGGCGAAGATGCCGCTTTGTCAAGGCTACCCCTTCCTGGTCATCACCAGTGAGAAGAATATCATCCACATATACTGCAAGAACCACCAGTCCCGAAGAGGTTTTGCGAATAAATAGAGAGTGATCAGCAGCGCTGCGAGCAAAACCAACGGCCGCCACGATGCCGCTGAATTTGTCAAACCTAGCTCGAGGGCTCTGCTTGAGGCCATAGATTGCCTTTTGTAGCCGGCAGACTCGTGTCTCCCCCTGAGCAACATACCCTGGAGGTTGCTCCATGTAGACGGCCTCCTGAAGATCACCATAAAGGAAGGCATTCTTGATATCCAGCTGGGAAAGGGGCCAGTCTTTGTTGACTGCCACAGAGAGAAGGACCCGTATAGTGCTGAGACGAGCCACGGGAGAGAAGGTGTCAAAGTAATCAACCCCATAGGTTTGAGTAAAGCCCTTAGCCACCAGACGAGCTTTGTAACGGTTTACAGTGCCATCTGGGCCAAACTTGACTACAAAGACCCATCGACAGCCAACAACATCCGTATCAAGGGGAGGAGGGATAAGAGTCCAGGTACCCCGCTCTGTGAGGGTCGCCATTTCCTCATCCATGGCCAGCTTCCAGTGAGGAATGGCCAGGGCCTCCTGGTAGGAACGAGGTGTGGTAGTAGCAGAGATAGCCAGTGCAAAGGCCCTGCGAGAAGGGGTAAGACGATCATATGAAACAACAGCAGCAAGGGGGTGTAGGGTACACGTCCGCACCCCTTTGCGAAGAGCTACAGGAAGATCCAGGTCGGCGTGCTCCTCGACATCCAGAGCATCCGTGGCAGAGAGAGCTGGCCCGGGAGGAGAGAGCGACGGCAGTGGAGATGAGGGAGATGGAGGCGGAGAGAGAGGCGGAGGGAGAGGAGTGGGCGGAGACGGAGGAGGAGCGGATATCGCAGTAGGAGACGAGGGAACGAACGGAATAACAGGAGAATTTGAGGTGGGAGGAAGAGAATAGGAGTCATCCGAGAAGTAGGAGGCATTCTCGAAGAAGGTAACGTCAGCGGAGACAAACTGTTTACGAAGAACAGGATCAAAGCAGCAGTAGCCTTTCTGAGTGACCGAGTACCCCAGAAAAACACATTTGGTGGAGCGAGGGGAGAGTTTATCACGTGTGGCAGATGGGACATGCACAAAAGCAGTGCACCCAAAGATTCGGAGAGGGAGAGGAAAAGGCTCCTTGCCAGGATAAAGGATGGAAAAAGGGGTTTTTCCCTGGAGAACGGAGGAGGGAATGCGATTGATGAGATAGCAAGCAAGAAGAACAGCATAGCCCCAATATGAGCGAGGGACATGCATTTGAGTCATTAACGTGCGAGCAACATCGAGGAGGTGACGGTTTTTGCGTTCCGCCACCCCATTTTGTTGGGACGTATAGACACAACTTGTCTGATGAATAATGCCATGTTGTACACAGAAAGAGGTAAAAGCATGACTTAAGTATTCTTTTGCATTATCAGAGCGAAAAGTTTTAACACTAACACCAAACTGATTTTTGATTAAATGATAAAAGGAGGTCCATACATTAAAAAGTTCAGAGCGATCTCGTAAGAGATACACCCAAGTACATCTAGAAAAATCATCAATAAAAGTTACAAAATAAGAACTACCCCGACCAATAGTAAGGGTAGGAGCAGGTCCCCAGATATCTGTGTGGACTAGATCAAACGGACGGGTAGAGCCCCGACCTTGCTTCGGCGGGAAGGAGGAACGATGATGCTTGCCAAGTTGACATGCTTCGCAGTGGAGAGGAGTAGTGGAGGGAGGGAGGTGGGGCAGAAGCTGATGTAGAAGCCGTGGTGGAGGATGACCGAGACGGAGATGCCACTGGAGAAGATCCGTACAAGAAGAAGAGAAGGCGGACAAAGCGGAAACGTTGTCGAGGAAGTAGAGGCCGCCGCTCTCAGTCCCAGTAGCAATCGTCCGCTGGGAGCTCGGATCCTGAAAAGAGCAAGAAGGAGTAAACGTTACAGAATATTGAAGCTGCTTGCACAAAGAAGTAACCGACAACAGATTGCACGGAAACTTGGGCACATAGAGAGTGTCCTCTAGCCGAAGGGACGGAGTAACATGAACCACTCCCGACCCATGAACCGGGGAGGGAGAACCGTCTGCAATGAGGACCGGGGGCAACCGATCATGCTGTTCGAGGAGAGAGAAGCACTGAGGATTGCCCGTCATATGATTAGTAGCACCGGAGTCGATAAGCCATTTACCTTGAGTGACTACATGGGCACTACCTGATGATGTGACCACGGAAGCAGACGGTTTGGAAGAAGAGGCGGAAGAGTCACCCGAGGGGCGAAGATGGGGATGTTTTGTCCAGCAGCGGTCAAGAGTGTGTCCGGTGCGGCCGCAGTGAGAGCAGAGATAGCGGGAAGAAGGACGTCCGCCAGACTGATGACTGCGGCTACCAGAGCCACTCCGCTGAGTTTGATGAGCATAGTTATCCGGAGGAGAAGGAGCGGGTAGAAGCGGGCGCTGAAGGAGAGAGGTGACAGCGGCGATGCGAGCAGCAGTGGCATCTAAGGTAGGGGATTCCGCCTCACCCAGAATTTGTTGGCGGATCATGTCATAAGTGTCAGGAAGACGAAGCAGATAACACACAACCAGAAGCTCCTGGAAGTGCTTGTGTTGTTGAGCCAGATCCGCAGAGAAGGGGCGATTCTGAAGAATCTCAGCCCCAAGAGCTTGAACTTGTTGGTAGGCAGCAGCAGGAGACAAGGTAGGCCGGGCAAAGAGGTCCGCATACAACGTATAGATGCGGGACGTCTGAGCCCCTTTGGAATACAAAGCAGCAAGATGAAGCCAAGCGGCCTTCACCGTCTCATCATGACGGATGACGGGAAGGCATTCATCGGATAGACTGTTGGCGAGCCAAGTACGCACAAGAGCGTCACTCGCATCCCAGTCATCAAAGAGAGGGGAAGTGGTAGGAGGAGGGTCATCAACGAGATGGTGGCGTTTGCGTTGCGAGCGAAGGAGAAAGGTGAAAGAGACGCTCCAATCCGGGTAGTTGGAGCCGACAAGCTTGGAAACGGTGCCAAGGTTCCCGGAAGGAGTAGGAGGAGCCGGATTGGCTACAGAGGTGGCAGCAGGAGTGGTGGCAGTAGAAGCATCAGAAAGAGCCATAAGAGCAATCCAACAGGAAGCCGCGCGGTTAGGAAACAAGCCGCGCGGATAGGCAGAAGAGGAACTGCAGCGGTCAGGATGTCAGACACCAGCGGCCAGAGAGACCACGACCAAGCCGCAGTAACAAGCAAAGGGGAAGAAGTCGAGCGGAAAGCAGACAGTCCGCTCGAACAGAAGCACGAGAGAGGGCAAGGCACACGGCAATAGGTCGCGGCGAACTAGGCAACAGGTCGCGGCGAACTAGGCAACAGGTCGCGACGACCAGAGCAAGAGCAAACAGGAGGAGGCAAGGCACACGGCGATAGGTCGCGGCGAACAAGGCGACAGGTCGCAGTGAACAAGGCAACAGGTCGCGCACACAGAGGGCAACGACAAGGAGACCGCGCGGACAGGGCGCAAGCCGGAGAAGCAAGCCGCGCGGACAGAGAGAAGCACAGAATCAGGAGGAAAGGATCGATTGCTCTGATACCATGTTAGAAGCGAACTAAAACAAGCCGGAAATGGTATAACTGAAATTTTATTATCAGAAAAAGGTATCTATTACAAAGGTATGACCTCCCTTATATAGAATGGAGGAGAGAAGAGAGAATACAAATAAGAGATGTGGGACTAAAACTATACAAAAGAATCTGGGCGGCTAGAACAACAGACCGGAACAAGCCGCGCGGTTAGACAGAAGGGCTAACCGCTCGGCCACTGGCAGAGAGAGAGACAAGCCGCCAAGTGAGACCGTTAGACCGCCCGGTCTCCTAGTCGCCAGTAACAGACCGCTAGACCGCTTGGACCTCAGACCTCAACACAGCAACCAACCCGCTGAAGGCAAACCGCCAGACCGCCCGGTCAATAACCCGCCAAGCCAGACCGACAGACCGCCCGGTCTCAACTTCAACACCGGCCATGGCCGGCCGGCCACGATCGTGGCCGGCCGCGGCCATGGCCGGCCGCGGCCATGGCCGGCCGCGGCCATGGCCGGCCTCGGCCATGGCCGGCCTCGGCCATGGCCATGGCCCAGCCGTGGCCGGCCTCGGCCATGGCCGACCCCGGCCATGGCCCCGACCATGGCCGGCCGCCGCCGTGGCCATGGCCGGCCGTGGCCATGGCCGCCCCGGCCATGGCCGGCCGTGGCCATGGCCGCCCCGGCCATGGACGGCCGTGGCCGCGGCCGGCCGTGACCTTGGCCGCCGCCGGCCTCCCTCGCCGGCCGCCCGGCTGCCGCCACCGTCATGACGGCCCGCCATCGTGGGAAGACCTCCCCGCCGTCCGATCGAGGGAGAGGCCCCACCGGCCGTCCGATCGGGACAAAACCACCCACTAACCCACTAGGTTAGTGGGGGGGGCCCGCCATAACTTCCCCCTGGAGCCTATAAAAGGACCCCAGGGGCTCCTCATTTCCTAACTTTCTCCTCCTACGCTTCTTCTTCTTCTTCTTCTTCCTCAGGTGGGAGCTTTCCCGTTCTCCTCCGCCGGCGGCCACCCCTCGTCGCCAACCACCAGCGGCCGCCTCTCGCCGCCAACCACCGCCCGCCGCCCGAGGCCTCCAGCGGCCCCCAGTGGCTATCAGCTCCTGCCAACAGCTACCAGAACCTATCATCGTCTATTTTCACCCCACCAGAGCTCAGTTACCAAGGAAACACTCCAAGGACCGAGAAAGACGCACAAAGGAAGCAGTGACAACCTCTGGACACGCGTCGCCTCTGAGCGCACGCAACTGAAGCATCCCGCGCATTCCACCATCCAAGTCCCGTTGGCGAGGCAGTCTGTTGCCCACCGACGAGCGCATATACTCTCTCTCTCCTCAAGATTGTAACGGGAGCGGCCTGTCGCCCCGATTTCTCCTGTCAAATTGTAACCTCCAGCAATCTAGTGGATTTTGATCGGCACCGACCCGGTCACGTGGTTTTTCACCCGGTTGAAGGGTTTTCCACGTTAAAACCTCCTGTGTCCGTCCCCCATTTTTCAATTGACTGTGTGCGCGCTCGACCGCTCCGCGAGCTAAGGCGGTCCAAGAATATCCGGTCCGACCGGAGCATCGAGTTAGTCCGCAACAGTTTGGCGCCGTCTGTGGGAAACATTCCCAATATCCTTCGCGGAGCAAGTTCATCACAATGGCAAAGAGGAGCACCCGCACCGCAGAAGGATCCGCACTTGGCGGACACACTGAGCCTGCACGATCTCACTCTCCGGTAGACACACCGCTAGCCACGGGAGCAGCCCTGGCTCCCGCGCCAGCCCTGGAAGGACGTGTCCGCCAGATGGAAGAACTGCAAACTGAAATGATCACTTTACTTCGAAATTTGGGAGCACCAGTCATTCTCTCACTCCTGAACCCGGCACCAGAATCCCAGCAAAGAAAAAAGCAAACTAATACAGGACAAGAAGAGTGGAGTCAGCTTGCCCCTCAAAGGCAAGACCCCTCAGGAACTGGGGGGCAGCATCTACCTCACGGATACTCCCCTCCCAGCGCCATCCACGTCGATGCAACCCATGCGGCACAGAACAAGCCGACATTCTACCACCTAAAGACGCCTCAGCCTTTTGAACAGGTTTTCTTACTGCCGCCAGAAGAACCCCCTGCCCCTACCAGGCCGGGCCTACACAGAGAATACGACATAGAAAAAGAATTCTCAAGCACAAATAGCTCCCCCGTGCCTGCAACATCACTCCAGGAGATGTATGGACACTACCTCACACATCCTCGTCATGAAGATAGCGCTGGAAACACAATGGCCCCTGACACTTCGGCCACAAAGCAGGAACCAGATGAATACCTACCTAGCAATAACTCACCTAGTTCCTGCACAGCCACGAGCGCGGAAATCCGTCGTTTCAGTGGGACAGGCAACCCACTCGCGCACCTGAAGCATTTCGAAGCCATCATGCACGCTCGCAATGCCTCAGATCAACTCATGATCCGAGTATTTTCAACAACACTAGCAGGAGAAGCTCAGACTTGGCTTCAATCCCTACAAAGAGAAGATACTGACAGCTACATCGAGCTTGCCGCCCTCTTCATCAAAAGGTTCATGACAATCGAAAAGCCCTCACCAGAAAATCTGAGATCAGGCAGAAGACTGAAAAGGAAGAAAGAAGGTGAACCAACCCATACAATGCGAAAAGAACGACGCCAGAAGCGGAATCGCCCCAATGATAGTCAGCACAGCCCCCCGGGCAAGGGGGGGCAACATTCACTCCAGGAATACATCCCTCCGAATACTACCTGCACTAACGTGATGTCCGCAATCCAGAATAAGTCATCACTTCAACGACCAAGAGCGCCGCGGCCAAACCCCAAGGCAGACCAGGCAAGGTACTGCGAATATCACCGAAGTCACGGCCATAACACGAACGAGTGTAATGGACTAAAAGAAGAAGTCCAGCGACTGACCAACTTGGGAGCAGTTGATCAATTCATATCAAGAAGAAGACCACCTAACAACCAGAGCATAAGATGCACAACGGTCGAGATCGGCAAACCACCCACCAAACTGAATCAGGTTCTAGTAGACAAGGAAGTCACCACCAATATACTATTTTTATCAATTCTGCTTCAGCTCAAGCTCACCGCCGGATATCTCAAACTAACATCCACAAGCGCTCGTGTTCTCGGGGATCACCCGGTACCAATCATCGGCACCATCGCTCTCCCAGTCACCCTCAAAGATGCACACCGACAGACATCCTACGACGTACAGTTCGTCGTCATCCAAGCTGATTCCAACTACACAGCAATACTCCAGCAGTCACTCTGGGATGTCTTCCAATCCTGCTCACGCCACATCCAATCTTAAGTCGTTTCATTTGAATTACCACGTTTATTCTAAATTACAAAAACTTGCCCACCAAGGCAAGTAGGAACTACCCAAATGACCTGCATCTCGCTTTAAACTATGTAAATTGCAGGGTCAACCTCGGGCATGTTATCGCCACTCTTTAATTACTTCATTTTATGTTATTCTTTTCTTCACAGCACAAGAATCGAGAAAATGTCTTGCCCGGATGGAAGTCACACAATCAAATGAAACATATGGCGCTAATCAGAGCAACACCGTGGGGGCCTGCCCCCCTCACGAAGAAGCCGCGGGCCTGTCTCACGCGAAAAGCCGTGGGCCTGTCCCACGCAACACCGTGGGGGCCTGCCCCCCTCACGAAGAAGCCGCGGGCCTGTCTCGCGCGAAAAGCCGTGGGCCTGTCCCACGCAACACCGTGGGGGCCTGCCCCCCTCACGAAGAAGCCGCGGGCCTGTCTCGCGCGAAAAGCCGTGGGCCTGTCCCACGCGACACCGTGGGGGCCTGCCCCCCTCACGAAGAAGCCGCGGGCCTGTCTCGCGCGAAAAGCCGTGGGCCTGTCCCACGCGACACCGTGGGGGCCTGCCCCCCTCACGAAGAAGCCGCGAGCCTGTCTCGCGCGAAAAGCCGTGGGCCTGTCCCACGCGACACCGTGGGGGCCTGCCCCCCTCACGAAGAAGCCGCGGGCCTGTCTCGCGCGAAAAGCCGTGGGCCTGTTCCACGTAACACCGTGGGGGCCTGCCCCCCTCACGAAGAAGCCGCGAGCCTGTCTCGCGCGAAAGGCCATGGACCTGTTCCACGCAACACCATGGGGGCCTGCCCCCCTCACGAAGAAGCCGCGAGCCTGTCTCGCGCGAAAGGCCATGGACCTGTTCCACGCAACACCGTGAGGACTTGACCCTCTCACAAAGAAGCCCACATACAAACTAGGCCGCGAGCCAGACCCACACACTATCTCATGTCAAAATACAAGTACACCATGACAAAGATCAATTCCCACAAGCAACCATCTCGTGGCAAAATACATCTATGCAAAACGCAGGACAACGACATACAAGTAAGGCTATCATAACAAACAACAAATGGGAGCCCTAACAGCGACAATCTCAAAAGCTATAATAGAAACAAATGACTACAAATAAACAACGAGGCAGACAAAAGCAGATAAACACTACAGCTACTCATCATCAGCATCTGAGCTAAAACGCTCATCATCTGAAACGTCCGCGAAGCTGAAACTGGAAGTATCACACCCAAGATGCTTCCCTATGAAGCGAAAAGCCTTCGAAACACCACGACGAAGCGCTAACTGGCGCATGTCATCTATCTGAGGCTCTACTTCCTTGGACCAAATGTCATCACAAACCTCCTCCGCGATCAGGCTACGATCCCGCATATAGTCCAAGGACTCCAGGTACTCCGCGAGGCCTGCGACCTTCAATTCTGATGTACGGTCATCCGAAGATAACATCTCTACCTGTGCCCTCGTCGCACAAAGCTGGGTCTCAAGGCCTGCAACCTCATCTCGCGCCGCATGCAATTGAGTCTCCAAGCCAGATATTTCCTCCCTCGCATGTTTCAACATCTGGGCAGTCCTCTCCACCACGGCTTTCTCCACGTCCAAGGAAGCACGCACGTCTTCTATCTCAGACTTCAGCTCTGACCCAACTCGATGATACTGTGCGATGTCCCGGTCATGTTCTTCCTTGAGAGAAGAAAGTGAACCCATCGACAGTCGAAGCTTCTCCTGCAAAGCAAGATAGCCATCCTTCAGGCTCACGTAATGATCATTCCAGGTGACCGCTATCTGCGCCTGAGTCTCGATCTGCAAAAGGAAAACACGCAATTAGCCGCCTTCAAACAAAAAATAGAAGAAGGAAGAAACAATAAGGCACCAACGTACCGCATCACTCATCGCCTTCAAAGAGGAAGACATCCGAGGAACCGCTGCGCTAGCAAGCGCCCGTGGAGTCGGGGAAATAGGTAGCTGCGTCTCTGGGACTGAATCATCAGAGGCTACCACCACAACGTCAACATCACTATCGGGGGCCATGACCGCTTTTCTCTTGCGGCCTCCTCCCTGAGAAGACAACACCGCCCGTCCTGTGCCAACAGAAATACCACATCCCAACAATCGCTTCTCTTCGACAAACGCATATATGTTGAAGAGACGGTTAGCCAATTCACGAGGCTCGGAAAATCCCAACACTGGAGAGAAGTCTCGCTCCCTCCCTTTCACACGGCGACAACGGTCGGGAAGTGTATTCCACACCTCAGGAAGACCCCAAGAGTTCTTCACATATCCGAACAAAGTGTTACCGTGACGACGATCTTTGCGAGACTCAAACTCCAGCCAAACCTTGTTGCTGCGCACCTCGACCCGCTCACCACCATCAAAGCGCACGTCGCACCAATCACGGAACTGGTCTAAAGAGAGGGAGCCCCCATGCTCACGAAAAAAAGCAATCAAGCCTATGATACGAGTAACCCCGGTAGGGGCAAACTGGGAAATAGGAACTCCGCAAAACTTCAGAATCTCCACCACCTCGTCGCAGGGAGGAAGACGGAAACCAGATCTGAGCGACACTTCGCAGACAGTCAGCCAACCACGGGGAGGATTTTGAACCCGCTCCTCGGGACGCGGGATCCTCACCTCCAAGTCTGAAGGAAGCCCGAACTTTGTTCTCCAAATAGCAACGTCGTCTTCAGTCAAGGAGGAGCGTAGACGCATTGGTCCAGCAGAGCGCTTCGGTACCTGCACACCGCAAAAAATTAGTCATTTCAAAATAGTAAAAATCACGCGCACAACCCTCTCCATGGCCGCGCACGGCCTGCGCGGCCTGCGCGCGCGCGGCCTGCGCGCGCGCGGCCAGCGCGCAAGGCCAGCGCGCGCGGCCATCGCGCGCGGCCTACGCGCGCAGCCTGCGCGCGGCCTGCGCGCGCGCGGCCTGCGCGCGCGCGGCCTGCGCGCAAGGCCAGCGCGCGCGCGGCCTGCGCACAAGGTCCGCCTGCGCGCGCGCACGCAGCCTGCGCGCGCGCGGCCTGCGCGCGCGCGACCTGCGCCCGCGCGGCCTGCACGCTCGGTCCCTCTCCCGCAACGGTGGCACACCACCAACTCCTACGCCTTGCCGGCCCCCGCGCGAGCCAGTCCGGCATCCGCTTTCCAAACTAACACGAACTAGCATACCTTGGAGCCGCTCACCATCGCCGCCATCCCGGATTCCACGCCGGCAATCACCACCGCAACCAGAGTTAAAAATCTCTCCACGTGCTCGCTTCCCTCCCAACTGAAAGAGATTTGGGGGGCAATTGATGGGCTCCACCTTAATTTATAAGAAAAAGGAGACCCCCATGATCCCCATGAATGGAGATCATGGGCGGGCCCCCCTAACCCCCATGATCTCTCATGGAGATCATGGGAGTGGGCCCCCTCTCTCCCCACCATTAGGGGAAGGAACCGCCCCCGGCGGTTCCCCTCCGGCCATGGCCGGCCGGCCACGATCGTGGCCGGTCGCGGCCATGGCCGGCCGCGGCCATGGCCGGCCGCGGCCATGGCCGGCCGCGGCCATGGCCGGCCTCGGCCGTGGCCGACCGCGGCCGTGGCTGGCCTCGGCCATGGCCATGGCCCAGCCGTGGCCGGCCTCGGCCATGGCCGGCCTCGGCCATGGCCGACCCCGGCCATGGCCCCGACCATGGCCGGCCGCCGCCGTGGCCATGGCCGGCAGTGGCCATGGCCGCCCCGGCCATGGCCGCCCCGGCCATGGCCGGCCGTGGCCATGGCCGCCCCGGCCATGGCCGGCCGTGGCCATGGCCGCCCCGGCCATGGCCGGCCGTGGCCATGGCCGCCCCGGCCATGGCCGGCCATGGCCGCCCCGGCCATGGACGGCCGTGGCCACGGCCGGCCGTGACCTTGGCCGCCGCCGGCCTCCCTCGCCGGCCGCCCGGCTGCCGCCGCCGTCATGACGGCCCGCCATCGTGGGAAGACCTCCCCGCCGTCCGATCGAGGGAGAGGCCCCACCGGCCGTCCGATCGGGACAAAACCACCCACTAACCCACTAGGTTAGTGGGGGGGCCCGCCATAACTTCCCCCTGGAGCCTATAAAAGGACCCCAGGGGCTCCTCATTTCCTAACTTTCTCCTCCTACGCTTCTTCTTCTTCTTCTTCCTCAGGTGGGAGCTTTCCCGTTCTCCTCCGCCGGCGGCCACCCCTCGTCGCCAACCACCAGCGGCCGCCTCTCGCCGCAAACCACCGGCCGCCGCCCGAGGCCTCCAGCGGCCCCCAGTGGCTATCAGCTCCTGCCAACAGCTACCAGAACCTATCATCGGCTATTTGCACCCCACCAGAGCTCAGTTACCAAGGAAACACTCCAAGGACCGAGAAAGACGCACAAAGGAAGCAGTGACAACCTCTGGACACGCGTCGCCTCTGAGCGCACGCAACTGAAGCATCCCGCGCATTCCACCATCCAAGTCCCGTTGGCGAGGCAGTCTGTTGCCCACCGACGAGCGCATATACTCTCTCTCTCCTCAAGATTATAACGGGAGCGGCCTGTCACCCCGATTTCCCCCGTCAAATTGTAACCTCCAGCAATCTAGTGGATTTTGATCGGCACCGACCCGGTCACGTGGTTTTTCACCCGGTTGAAGGGTTTTCCACGTTAAAACCTCCTGTGTCCGTCCCCCATTTTTCAATTGACTGTGTGCGCGCTCGACCGCTCCGCGAGCTAAGGCGGTCCAAGAATATCCGGTCCGACCGGAGCATCGAGTTAGTCCGCAACAGGTGGTGATGATTCTCCCCTATGATTTTTTAGAGAATCACCGGGTATAGAAAAGCTTTGGTGAAAAATCATTTTTTACTTTAGGGGAGATGAGTTGCCTACCAATTACAAATGATGGGTTTCCCCATAATTTACTGAGTCAAATGAGAAAGATTTTGACCTAGGACATTGGAGGCAAGCTAATCTGACCGGGCGAGCTACGCGCAGAAAGCCAAGCGCATCCCAAAGGCCCGAAAACACCCGAGAAGAGGGCAAACCCAAACATGCACGCATACAAGTGTTGAAAATTGTGAAGTGAAAGTGGGGGTTGATAAGACAGACCGTGCGGCCTGGGCGCTCTGAGGGTGCGGTCTGGTGTTGGCGACCAGTTTGATCAGCTTGTTCTGCTGTTGGCTGTTCCTTGAAGTAACTAGACGGATAGATGATATATCCGCGGGGAAGTGGCGGACTCCCTTTGAGGTCGCGGAGTCCGCTTGTGGCAGACTGCGTATGGAGATCGCAAGATCATCTTCGGTTGTTGCCCTTGCTCTGGTGGAGCGGGTAGGCGATAATCACAGAGTCCGCTTATGGTGGACTATCTTGGAGAGCTGGCAGACTGAGTGCTTGTCCGTCGAGCTCACGCCTGAGTTTGGTTGGTTGTTGGACTTGGTCGCAATTTGTGTCAAGTCTAGGTTGATCGCAGAGTCCACAATGTCCGCTGGATGACCGGACGGTTTATGCATGTTGGTCGTGGACTTGTTGTTGCGGGCTGGTGCGTTGTTCGCGGGCTTTGCGGGCTGTTGCTATGTTCGCTACAGCGTGCGGGCTGGTGCGGTGTCCGCCGGGTTGCGGACTGGATTCTTGCCTTGGTGCCTGACAGATTGGTTGGTGTCCGACTTTGTCCATGCGGACTGGGTGGACTGCTTGGTGCTAGCTGCGAGCTAGGGTGGTGATTCTATCCACTAAGGTGGTGACCACACTCCTCATCGTGCCTATAAATAGGACTCCCTGTCACATCAACAGTAACTGAGAGAAACAGTAAGTTGAGCGTGGGTTAATTGTTGCGACCTCGGTTTTCTTGTTTGCGTGGATTGATATGGTTTAACTGGTTGCTGTTTGCAGGTTGTGCGACTAGCACTGAGAAGCCAGAAGTCTAGTTTTGACTGCGGTCAGGGATCAGTGAAGCTTGCGGTTATCAATCAGCGGTTTGCAGCAGGTCGCATTTGAGGCCAGCCAGTCTTCTCTCCTTCAGCAATTTCCAGTTCAATAACCTGTCCGCCGGTCTCAGCGGGCTAGGCGGTCTGTTCTTTCAATTCGGCGGCGGCTTGTAGAGCGGTCGTTCAGCAGAATAACGGGTTGTCCGCGGACTCCGCGGACTCCGTAGATCAGTGGTGCAGTAGCGGCTTGGCGGTTCTCAACGGACTCGGTGGTCTCTGAGGCAGTCTGCCCGGCTTAAAGTTCTTGTTTGTTTTTTTATCTTCTCCTTTGTACTTGGCGAAATCATGTCTCGTCATGTATATCTCGCCTTGTAATGAAGATAGTTGATAATACAAGACTTGTGGTTGCCTTTTATTGGCTCTGATTTACTTAGCTCAGTTTATGGTTGGAGTGTTACTGCATCTGGTTCCCGCTTTCCGCTTGATCAAGTTGTCATCTTGATAACTCTGAAAGTTTTTTATTTGGTATCAGAGCTATCTACTGATCATCTTGTGAAATTTTCAACAGCAAGTGGCAATCACACACCTGCATAAGCGGCACACGCGAGCGGACTATGCACCCATGCACAAGCGGCCAGCCCTCACGCGAGGCCAGTCCCTTGCACACGTGTGCGAGCAGCGTGCGCGTTACGCGCTGAAGGCCGTCGCTGCCTCCGGCCCCCGCCACTGAGCAACCTGCTCCCGTCGCCCGAGGGGGGCATGTTTGTCATTTTGCTAAAATTGGTGATTCATGTGATCAAAACGGAGCGACGTCATTCGCTAGCTAAAAACTTGCTCAGGCGCAATTACGGCAAGTCCCTCCAGAAAGCTATAAATAGGCTCGCATGTCTTCATTTTGGGACAAGCAACTCCAGAGACTAGAGAAAGCTGTGAGATTTTTCGGCTAAGATATTAGACTTAGATCGTTCATCCGCTTGGAATTCACTCAGCTCTCTAGGCATGTTAACACTCAACGCTCAACGCCCAAGCTCGCGTGGATGCTCCAACCTGCGCAAGAGAAGAAGTTAGAAGAAAATTGTCTTGTACGCTCGCCTCCTAGCTTTGCGCTCTTCAAAGCTTCAAAGACTTAGCAATTTCCTCCAAAGAGACGCTCTCGCCCCAGCTCCAAAGACTTAGCCAATTTTCCGCCCCGGAGGAAACTGCAACATAACACTCCATTAGACGCTTTAGTTAAAGCATCATGGACTTAGTTTCTTTTCCCCATTATGCTCAAAACTTGTAACTGAGAGGTGGCATGTCACCCTCCGAGAAAACTCTCAACTCTTGTAAACTCATCAAAATAGTGGATTTTTTCCTGACATAGATCTGACCACGTAGTTTTTCACCATTTTCGGGTTTTCCACGTTAAAAAGCCTCCTATCATTTGTTGTTATTTTTCATTGACTATTTGCGCATCCAGTCCATCTCTAAGCTAATGCGGTCTGATTCTTCAGATCGGGGAAAAATTGGGTGGCCCGCAACAATTTGGTTGTCGTCTTTGGGAAAGTGTTCCCAAACTCTGCAACAACACCATGAAAACAACACTTGTATCGCACAAGCACACCTGTCCGACAATAATAGCGAAGAGAAGCACACAAAGTGTTAGTGACACAACACTAGATGAGTGCACCAATCCAGCCCCCGCCAACTTGCCCACAGGCAGTGCCTCGCTTCAAAGAGAATCCACTATCACCGTATATCAAGCATCGAGGGAAGAACACATGTGCTTTATGAAGGAGTATCAAGCAAAAGGTGCTCACCTTGCTAAGAGAATTAAGGGCTCATCACACCCCTAGCACAGACATCGCTCTCGGAGGTCAACCACCGCTAATCCTAAGATAGATAATGCCTGGAGACACTGCCCACTCTAAGAATCCCATCATAGACGAGTTGTCCGGTGCTGATGGCTCCACATGCCTCGGCTTACCCGATGGGCATCCCGGGCACACACAAGACAACGTTCATGAAATAAAGGAGGTCATCGCTCTGGACGATAGAAGACTCACTCATGAGGAAGTGATGCGTATAATCGAAGATGAATATTTACACAGGGGGCACCAAGATGAAATGTAGGATGCCCCATCCACCACATCTCCTCGCTAGATCCATTGGTCCTAGTGTATCTCGCTCCACCTAGAATCCAACTCCGCGACTTCAAAATATTTGATGAGTTAGACGACCCTCTGGAGAATGTCAGGCATTTTGAATTCGTCTTGTGCATCTACAACGCCCCAGACCCGCTCTTATGCCAAGTGTTCCTGACAATACTGAAAGGAGAAGCTCACACCTGGTTCCATTCTATGAAAGAAGGAGAAATCAAGAACTTCACGGAGCTCACCTAGATTTTCACAGATCAGTTTGTCGCCAACCAACGAATAATTCAAGATCCATCGCACCTCTCAGGGATTAGACAAATCGAGGGAGTGTCACTCAGGGATTACTTTCGTCGCTTCACCATAGAGGCACGCCAGATTTTGGGGGTCAATAACGAGCTCCTACGTGGTATTTTCCTCAGAGGACTCCAACCAGGAAGATTCTACTCTATGATGACGAGTGAAATGGAACCCACTGCCTTGACCTCGTTCACCGAGTCAAGACTCAAATCGCGGTAGACAAGACAATTGAGGCACATCGGTTATAATTCAAAAGAAGACCAAAAAGGAAATTGAACCAAGAGTTACTACCAAAGCCCTAGGGGTGCAATGAGCTTCACAACGACTCCCGCCAGGCTGGGGGCACCACCAAAATCAAACCTCTGCTCCCCTCAATACGTCGCGAACAAAAGTATTGCTCGTCGTCAACGTTTATCCCTCTCTTCAGAGGTCAAGGGCTCTCGCTTCAAACTCAGGAGACCAGCCCAAGTACTACAACTACCACCAAGAACTCAGGCATATCATAGAGAGTTGCACGCGACAAAAAAAAGAAATTGAATGATTTGTTCGTCTGGCACTCCTCAGAGAGTTTCTGCAAGACAAAAGCCCTGAATTAACCAATCTAAAGTGAGCCCATATGGGGGCAACTCTCAGTGTAACCATCCCAAGGAAGAACTTGTTCTCTACCCATGAAACGTATGCACCTGACACATGTACTTATATTTCATGCATCAATACAATAAGATCCGAGTTTCTCATCGTGTGTCCAAACAACAGGGTGTTCAAATATTCCAAGTGGAGACTCTAGCCTCTTCCAAATAGAGTGTCTGGATATCCAAAGTGGAGACTCTGATCTCTCCCAAATAGAGAGTCCGGATATTCCAAGTGGAGACTCTGACCTCTCCCAAACAGTGTTAGGACATACCAAGTGGAGGCTCCGACCTCTCCCAAACAGAGTGTCCGGATATCGCAAGTGGAGGCTCCGATCTCTCTCAAACAAAGTGTCTGAATATCCTAAGTAGAGACTCCGAGCTTTCTCAAACAAAGTGTCTGAATATCCCAAGTGAAGAATCCGATCTCTCTCAAACTAAGTATTCGGTATCCTAAGTAGAGACTCCGATCTTTCCAAAAAAATGTTCAGATATCATAGAAGAATAATCTGATTAATCGAACGAACCCCGATCCTTTTGAGGTGCGAATGAATAAAGGATCATTGCCACCTCCACCGGGATGGTCCCCGGTCCTAAGGCATGAACGAACAAAGGTTCTTCGTCATCTCCACCCATAAGGACCCTAGTCCTCCCAAGGCACGAACAAAAAAAGTGTAAAATCCCGTCTTTTATTGAGTCACTAGAATCCTAGTGGACTGTGGTCTCAATAAAAGTGATCTGATCCTCTACCCAATACCTTAGAAGGTAGGAGGTGACCTAATTTTGGAAATTGAGCATTTAAACTCCGATTTGAGTTCTGTGATCATTTCCTACAGACTTGTATAGTCAATACAAGTGCAATAAAACTCGTTTCGTTTCAATTCGATGTCATATAGAGAATATGACTGTTTTGCGTAGTGCGCCACGACTACGTAAATTTTGGATATTGAGCATATAAAGTCTGATTTGAATTATGTCAGTTCCTATAGACTTGTATAATTAATACAAGTGCAGCAGAACTCATTTCGTTTCAATCCAAGATCATACGGAGAATATGACCATTTTGCGTAGTGCATCACGACAATGTAAACTTTGGATATTAAGCACATGAAATCTGATTTGCGTTCTGACAGTTCTTATAGACTTGTATAGTCAATACAAGTGCAACGTGACTCATTTCGTTTCGATCTGATGTCATACATAGAATATGACTATTTTGCGTAGTGTGTCACGACTACGTAGAATTTTGATATTGAGTATATAAACTCTGATTTAAATTCTGTCAGTTCATATAGACTTGTATAGTCAATACAAGTGCAACGAGACTCATTTTGTTTCAATTCGAGGTTATACAAAGAGTATGACTGTTTTGCAAAATGCGTCACGACCACGTAGATTTTTGATATTGAGCATATGAACTTCGATTTGAGTTCTATCAGTTGTTATAGACTTGCATAATCAATACAAGTGCAATGAGACTTGTTTTGTTTTAATTCAAGATCATATGAAGAATATAATCATTTAGCGTAGCGTGTCACAACTACATAGATTTTGGATATTGAGCATAAGAACTCTGATTTGAGTTTGGTTAGTTTCTATAGACTTGTATAGTCAATACAAGTGCAATGAGCTCGTTTTGCTTCAATCCGAAGTCATATAAGGAATATGACTGTTTTGGGTTTCGTAGCGCGACACGATGTGCATTTTTTAGAATTTTGAGCAAATAAACTCGGAATTGACCCCTGTCAATTTCATTTGACTCATATAATCAAAACAAGATCAACAAAGTTTGTTGCGATCAATTCTGACGTCGAATAGTCAAACTATTGTCAAATCAAATTTTATTATGGATCGAAAAACGCGCATACACTAACAGTACTTTAATACCCTAACAATGTAACCTCGTATTTGTCATGCAGGCTCAGCCGACCTAAAACAAGGGGCAGGTGCCTTGTTTCACCGGGCACTCACTGCCCTGGCGAGCATTAGGGAGCGAGTGGATCCAGTGAACTCACACTCACCCCTGGTAGGAGGCGAGTGGAGGGTGTCTGACTTCACCGAGCACTCCCCACCCGGGCGAGTAGGCCGAAGATGATTCGGATTGCCCATCAGGAGGCGTGCGATCCACATGATCCCGAGATCCCATTTTGGCATGTCATTGGTCATTTCAAACAACGGTGTTTCACTATTGGCAAATAAATTTGGGTTGCGTTTAGTAAGACCAAAAAGTGAGATTTTGTTATGCGTAGGTCTTCCCCAGAAAACTATAAATATACCCCAAATAGTACCTTCGGAGAGGACTTCTTCTTGGTTTCTCTCCCCTTTAGCTAGTTTTTGTAGGCAAAAGCTTCATCTCACTATTCACTGTGGTTTCCGGGTGGGTAGTCGGGAGCTCTCAAATCCCTCTGAAGGTGCTCGGTCTAGCATTGGATTGGGAGAGGAAGCAATTTAAGGTCTTCCGGATGTGTGGCGGGATCTCCTTGCTACAGCTCGGGGGCTGTTTGAGGTTCTGGTGGGAGGGTCTCCAAACTCTAAGTTTGCAGTCCAGTGCACTGCTTTGGGAAAAGCAAAGGTAAGCTACAACTCTAGTCTGAACTCCTCATTGAATCGTGGTTTCCGGGTTCAAAATTTTTGGTGCGGTGAGCGTGAACGATAGCTTGTCAGGAAAATCTCAGGCAAGTGCCATGACTGGAGACGAGGGGCAAGGAACTGACCCAGAGAGCTCGCCGCCCGGAAGTGGCTTCGTGACCCAAAAGCAATTCGATGATTTCACGAAGATCATCTTGGAGACCCTGCACTCCGGCCTCATGATGTGAGGAGGCGATTACTCGACCCCCATAGTTCTAGTACTCTCCCAGTATGAATTAGGCGAGGAGACACTGGGTAAGCGGGCCGGGAAAGAGATAGTGGTGGAGGGGGGGGGGGGGCGAGAGATTGATCTAGGGACGCGATCTGTTACCTGTCTCGCCAGTGGTTCCCCAGCCAGGCGAGCTGATCCAGCGAGTGCCCCCAGCTCGCCAGGAATGCTCAGAGAGTCCCTTTGCAAGCTGATTCTCTTAGCCCTGGTGCCAGCGGGCTTTGAAGATCTATGCAATCATGTCCTTCTACACGGGCAAGGATGATCCAGTTCAACATGTGCAATGGTTCGAGGACACGATCTCCATTAGGCGGATGACAAATGCCTTCAAGTGCAAGCTGTTCGTCATCACCTTCAATGACAAGACAAGGGACTGGTTCCACCAGCTTCCCTCAGGAACCATATACAGCTTTGAATACTTGCGTCACAGCTTCTTGTTGTGATTCTTGACGTCAAAGAAAAGGAAGAAGGGAGATGAAGCCATATTCTTGATAAAGCAAGGGTCGGAAGAGACACTGGCATATTACACTGATCGCTTTCAGGAGGAAATTCTCTTGATCCAAGAGGTCTCAGAACACACCCTGCAGATGACCTTCACTTTGGGGTTACGACAGGGGATGTCCAGAATGGAAATAACTAGGGACACTCCACGATCCTTCAAAGAATTGATCGATCGAGCTGCGAGGGAGATCAAGTGCGAGACTACCAATCCTGACTTTGTTTCAGAACCTGCCAAGATGAGAGGGGATGTTGTGAAGCCGCGGGGAGGCTACCAGCAGGAAGAAGAAGGGAAGAGTCGAAAAGACAAGAGTTCCGAGAGCACGGATGAGGAAATCAACCGCCAGCTCATCGACCAATCTAGAGGCCGACGGAGGACCTCCCCACGGTCAAGGAAGATGAGTAGCTTAGGGCGGGGGAAACCACTATGCAGGATAGGGACGGTTCAACGCTCCGGGGTGGAGACCAGACCCGAGACCGCTGCCGCCCCTCCCCAACAAGCCATGACGATATTCCGAGGAAGAGGAAGGAGGAACCAGCCTAGGAGGAGGAAGAGGGGGTGGTGTTGCTCTTTTGCGACTTCCACCAGGAGGAGGGCCACACGACGGCCACCTGCCCCGAGTTCTTGGAGTTTCGAGGAGCGGCAAGGGCCGGAGGAGTGCAGCCGCTGCAGATCGAGGAAGTGAGAGTCAGAGAAGGAGGAAGAGTTGAGGCGGAAGATCGGGCAGATGTGGGCACTCGAGGAGGGATCGGGCTGATCCACGAGGGAGTGGGTGTGGTGCTCTTAATTATTCCCTAAATAATTCATGAAAACTTTCAGTTAATAACTCTATTTTATGCTTTTTCAGAGAAGTTCAACGCTGCTTTTATATTTGAATTGTGTATAGCTGCTGAAGAGAAATCTATCTTTTAAAATTTTATAACACACGGGGCAAACAATTTTTTTTTTTTCGTCCTGCCCCGGTTGGCATGCCAATACTTCCCCTGGTGGTAAATAAAGATATATAGAATTAAATTAACCTTTGAACTATGCTTTCTTATTCTCTCCATCTCTTTGTTAATCTTTGATTTCTTATGGGTATAGAATATATTAATTTGATGAGCACCAATTAAAAATCATTCATTTTTTTACTGTTGAATTAATGAGTTTTTGTGAGCAATTTTAACATTTGTAGCAAATGTTTTATTCCCCAAGGATTTTCTTTGTAGGCACTTGAGTTTTCCCATGGATTTTTATAGAAAGCGACACTTTTGTGTTTATTTTTTTTGGGTCCTCTTGTCATTTCATTTCTTTCATTTGGATTCTTGTATTTGTTATTCTCATTTTTCTTCCTATAGGGATTGTTAGGCTTATTTCATTTTTTTTCTCCCTCATCCTCTTTGGTGTAACCTTTAATTATTAGAATATTACAATATATTTACACACAAATATATATAATAATAATGATAATACGTGAAGAATCTCTCGAAGAATTGTAAATACAAAATAAAAAATTCGATAGAAAATGAGTTTTGGTAAGACATATAATCATTGTCAGAAAATAGTTGCGCTATATTTTGGCCAGACTTTCATCACGAACTGATGCTGATCTGAATCCTCTGAAGTTCAGGAGAAACTTCACGGATCCAATGCGCGAGAACTTCTGAACTCCATCAATCATATGGTTAAAAAAATTTAGGCAATAAAAGACAAAAAAATTGTAAAATAAAAATAATTTGAATATAAAAAACAGGGGAGTTTAAATCCAACGCGCTAGAACCCCCAAACTTCACCCTGGAGTTGTCTGTACAAACTCCAGGAACTCCCGTTCCCACTTTTATAAGTTACAACGTCTGGCTAAATTCCGAAAACTTTGAAATGTGCAAGGCACTAGAGAAGCATATAAAACCTAAACTTTCACTTCATAAAATAAATATAAGAAAACAGTAACATGAAAACTATAGAAAAGAAGATGATGAAAAGCACACACTGCGTCAAACACCAAAAACTATCACCTACAAAAAAAAAACAAGTAAAAATACAACTATTAATCACGTAATTAATTTGCAACATTTGAATAATAAAAATTATCCAGCGAAAATTTTCAATGTTAAAATATTAATGATAGACAACCATAACAAATATTCTCAGTGAATATAAATGTAATGCTGATCAACAAAAGTTGCACGTAAAATTAATATTAATAGTAGTGATGGGGTCGTACCCAATTTATAAGCGAATTGGGCTGCGCATAATCAAAATTTTCACTCCCCCACTAACAAAGCGGGGGATTATGGTTTAAACCGTCTCACGCGCGATCATCGCGTCCAAGCCACAACTGCCTCGCACCGAATCGTAACCATCGCACACGGGATCTCAACTCCCGCGCGTCGGATTGTAACTGTCACGCGCGGGATCACCAACCGCCACTTGGGTTCCCACGTGCCAGCCTCCTCGCGGCTGACCGGCGGCTGAAGGGTTGGCCGCCTTCTCCTCTCCCCGGCCGCCTACAGCGAGGCCAGCCGGGGAGGCACTAGCAACTTAAGGGTCGGCCGCCCATTTTCTCCCCGGACGACTACGGCGAGTCGGTCAGAGAGGCGTCGACCCCAACGGGGATGACCGCTCCTTGTCTCCCCGGCCGCCCAAGGCGAGCCGACCGGGGAGGCGCCGCCCCCCTTGAGGCCGGCCGCTCCTTGTCTCCCCGGCTGCCTAAGGCGTGCTGGCCGGGGAGGCGCCGGCCACCTTGGGGCCGACCGCTCTTTTCCTCCCCAGTCGCCAAAGGCGTTGCCGGCCGAGGAAGCGCAAGCCCCAAAGGGGTCGGCTGTTGTGCAATCGGATCGAGTACCGCGGTAGCGCAACGGAATTAAAATGAGTAATTTCAATGACGCAAAATTATAAACCAGAAGAGATTCCACAAATACAAACACAGACGACAAAATAATATTTACGTGGTTGTACAACCTCGGGCTCACAGGAGGGAACTCAGCAGAGAAGGGATTAGAAGAATCCTCAAGAGGAGATAAGGCCCTAGGCGAGAGGGGCCCAAAGCAAAGACCACTCGCACTAAGCGAGAGGGGCCTAAAGTTGGGTCCACTCGCAATGGGCGAGAGGATCCCAAAAGTGGGTCCACTCGCAATAGGCGAGAGGAGCCCAAATGTGGGTCCGCTCGCGCTAGGCAGGAGGAGCCAAAGTTGAGTCCATTCGCCTGACAGGTGGGGGTCAAAGGAAGATTTTCTATGTGCCGACGGAGGGTCTCGCCTGCGAGGTGGTGTTTTCAGCCGCAAGGTGGTCCTCTCGCCAAGCATCGGGTCGGCAGGAAGAGATAAGGCCGGTTCAGCAATTGGGGGGGAACCGGTTCAGTTGGCAAGCGGTTCATCCCTTTTGGCCTTTTTTACTCTTTTACCCTCGGTGGTCTGCTCATAGCCCTTCAGAACAGCGGAGTTCGGCTGTTGGCAGACCCAACCCAGGGTATTCAGGTAATTTCACAGGTGCTTGCTTTGGTTATTTGCAGTTCAAATCCTGAAGCCTATAAATAGACCGGTAAGGTGTCTGAGAAGAGGTGTGTGGAACCTTCTTTTTCCTTCTTACTCAGACATCTAGCTCAGCACTGGCTAGGGAGGGGAAGGATTCTAGTCCATCGGGGGCATCATGGGGATGTTGCAGCAGATCTCGCAGCGAGGTGAGTGCGTGACCCCTCTACCTCAGGGGGCGGGCCTCTCGCCTCAGGAAGGAGCCGTCTCGGTAAGGATGGGCGAGGATGCGCCAGGAGGGCGGCCTGGAAAGGAGAAGGTGGTGGAAGGAAACGGGCGAGATCTGGCAGGAAGAGAATTGTTCCCCAGCCCGGCGAGCGCCGTCTCGCCAGTAGATCTCGTCGCGCGAGTGGAAACGGCGAGACCCCTGGCGAGGGGATCCCCCTTTTGCGAGCTGGTCCTTTCGGCTCCCGTCCCGGAGGGCTTCCGCGAGCCCGAGATGGTTTATTATGTGGGGAAGGATGATCCCCTCCAACACTTGCAATGGTTCGAAGATGTGGTCTCCATCAGGCCGATGACGGATGCATTCAAGTGCCGCCTTTTCGCGATCACCTTGAAGGGCAAGGCACGGGACTGGTTTCATCAACTCCCGGCAGGGTCAATATATGGTTTTGAAGATTTGAGTAGGAGCTTCCAGCTGCGCTTCTCGACCTCAAAAAAGAGGAAGAAAAACCCGGAGTCCATCTTCCTGATCAAGCAGAAGGCAGACGAGTCCTTAGCCCAGTACGTGGATCGCTTCTAAGAGGAAATCCTGGGCATTCAGGAGGTGCCGGGATTTGCTCTCCAAATGGCCTTTACTGTGGGTCTCAGGGAAGGCTTCTTCAAAATGAGCCTCACCAGGAAGGCGCCCTTATCCTTTGAAGGGTTGATGGAAAGGGCAGCCAAGGAAATAGCAATGGAGGCAGCAAACCCGGCTTTTGCCAAGAAACTAGCAAAGTTGGCGGAGGTAGAATCCAGGGAACCAGGAGGAACAAGGCAGCAGGAAGGGAGGAGAAGGGAGGAGCCAAGAGGGCCGGCACATCAGGAGTTGGGTTGGAAGCAACCGGAAGGCCCTGTTCAAGGGCAAGGGAGAGGTCTTCCTCCGGGAGGAAGGAACTACTACCAGGGAGGAGCAGGAAGGTTACCACAGCTGGGGTGGAGACATGGTCCTAGGCCACTCCCACCCCCGCCCCAACAAGCTATGGTAATAGGCCGGGGAAGAGGAAGGGGAAGAGAGCGAGGAAGGGGAGGAGCAGGAGCAGGGAGGAGAAGGAATCACCAAGAAGGGAGGCAGGAGGGGGAAGTAGCTATGCCATTCTGTGACTTCCATGAGGAGGAAGGTCACGCGACAGCTACTTGTCCGGAATTTCTAGAGCTGAAGGGGAGAAGAGGAGCGGGAGAGCAGTAGTCACCAGCGCAGATAGTAGAGATGACCGGAGTGGGGGAGGAGGATAGATGTGTAGATCGGTCAGATGTGGAGGATAGAGGGGGGATCGGGGTGATTCATGGCGGGGTGGGAATCGAGGCTGCCCGAAAGGCCAGCCTTCATACAATGTACCGCCGAGGTGTCGCCTCGACGTCGCAAGCCCCACCCCCGGACGAGAAGATCACCTTCTCTAGGAAGGACTTGCCAGATCACGAAGATCCATTCTGCGATGCGCTGGTGATTCGGACGGCTATCGAGGGTTTCACGGTATCGAGGATCTTGGTGGACAATGGGAGCTCGGTTAATGTTATCTTCAAAAAGGCATTCAATGAGATGAGGGTGGAAGCCAGGAGGGTGTTAGCAGCTGACGGACCGTTGTTCGGATTCTCAGGAGAAAGGAAGGAAGTGGAGGGGGGAGTCGGTCTCCAGGTAACTCTGGGAGGGATGTCCAGGAACTGCCGTTTTGTGATAGTGGACGCTCCCAGCAGTTACAACGCCATCTTCGGGCGCCCCTTGATTAGTGCCTTTAGATGTGTACCCTCATCTTTTCATCAATATTTGAAACTCAATTCGGGAGGGACCCAGATCAGGGTGAGAGGAGATCCGAAGGCGGCCCGGGAGTGTTATGTGACGGCAGTAAACACTATCTCATGGAGGGGGGATGCGGAAGAGTTAGAGAGAAGACTGGAACGGGAGGAGCAAGAGGAGAGTAGAGTTGAGGAGTTGGGAGGTGGCATTGCGGAGGAGCCAGTAATGGCAGGGGAGTTAAGGGTCGGAGGAGAAGGGAAAGAGGAGAGAGGAAGGAAAAGAAAGATAGGAGAGATGGAAGAGTCAGTGCTAGGAGGAGGCCCGGTGCGGGTAGAGGAGAGGTTTGTAGAAAAGGTAGACATGGCAGTGGAGAAAAAAGAGGGTGGAGAGCAAGAGCTCGGAAACCAGGAGGAGGGGCTGGGAGAGGAAGAAGAGATTCCGAAAGATCAGGAGGAAGAAGAAGAGCCCTCGAGGCTGAAGGCTGCAGTCGAGCTACAGGAGGTGGACATCCTAACAAAAGAGGGAAGAAAATAAAAGATCAGAATCAGCGGAGAGCTTGGTCTTGAGGACCAGGAAGAGATCCGAAAATGCGTACAGGAAAACATTGATATCTTTGCTTGGAGCGCGGCCGACATGCCAGGGATTGACGCAGATGTGGCATGCCATCGTCTCAACCTTGACCCCAAGGTTCGTCCCATCCAGCAGAAGAAAAGGGCCATCGCTTCCAGGATGGCCAAGCCTATCAGGGAGGAAGTGGAAAAGCTGCTCCAGGCGGGGTTCATATCCGCAAACAAGTATCCGGGGTGGGTGAGCAATGTCGTGATGGTAAAGAAGGGGGAAGGGAAGTGGAGAATGTGTATTGACTTCTCTCTTTTGAATAAAGCATGTCCCAAGGATTGTTACCCTCTGCCTCGAATCGACGCGCTGGTTGATTCAACCGTCGGTTTTTCACTAATGAGTTTTTTAGATGCCTTTTCAGGATACCATCAAATACGCATGCACCCACCGGACATCAAGGATGTCACCTTTATCACCGAGGATGGATGCTTCAGCTATAACATGATGCCTTTTGGGTTGAAGAATGTGGGGGCGACCTACCAACGGATGATGGATCGGATCTTCCGAGAGCAAAAGGGCCGGAACCTCGAAGTCTATGTGGACGACTTGATGATCAAGAGCCAAGATCTCAAGTCTCATATTGCGGACCTTGAAGAAACGTTTGCAACTGTAAGGAAGTACAAGATGAGGCTCAATCCGTTGAAGTGCGTATTCGGGGCTAGTAGGGGAAAGTTCTTAGGACATCTCCTCACCCCAGCAGGAGTAGAGCCTAACCCGGATAAGGTAAGGGCTATCCTAGAACTGAAATCTCCGGCGAATGCCAGAGAGGTCCAGCGTCTTACCGGCAAGTTGGCAGGGCTCAGTAGGTTTCTTTCTAGAGCAGGAGAGAGATGCTCACCTTTCTTTCGAACATTGAGGGGGGGAAAGAAATTCGAGTGGACCTCCGAGTGCGAGAATGCTTTTCTAGCCTTGAAGCAGCAGCTCACCAAGGCGCCGCTACTCCAAGGTCCGAGGGAAGGAGAAATTCTATTCTTGTACCTAGGAGTAGGAGCAGGGGCAGTAAGTTCGGTCCTCGTGCGGGAAGAAGGTAAAAAGCAATTCCCGATTTATTATGCAAGTAAAGTCCTCAAAAAGGCAGAGCTAAAGTATCCTATCCTAGAGAAGCTAGCCTTTGCCCTCGTTATCTCAGCCCGAAAGCTCAGGCCATATTTTCAGGCCCATTCCATCCAGATCGTGACGGACCACCCTCTCCGCCGTATTTTGGAAGGGGTAGAGCACTCAGGGAGATTAGCTAAATGGTCAATAGAACTCAGTGAGTTTGACCTTTCTTATATTCCTCGGTTGGCTATCAAGGCGCAAGCTGTAGCGGATTTCTTGGTAGATTACACGGTGGAGGTCAAGGAGGCCGAGACGTCTCCCGTAGTAGCTTGGGAGATGCTAGTAGATGGGGCCTCGGGAAAGAATTCTTTTGGAGGAGGGATGGTTTTGGTAAGTCCTGAGGGAACACGGATCGAACAGGCCCTGAAGGTTCATTTCACCCTCACCAACAATCAAGCGGAGTACGAGGCCATTATAGCAGGGCTGAGGTTAGCTCGCGAGCTCGGTATACAAGATATTAAGGTATCCACGGATTCTATGATAGTGGCAAGGCATATAAAAGGGGAATTTGAGGTAAGAGAGCCCACCCTCCAGTTGTACTTGACAAAGGTAAAAAGGATCATTGGGCAGTTCCGCAGTTTCTCAGTTCAACACGTCCCAAGGGAGGAAAATACTCGGGCAGACCTGCTCGCCAAGCACGGTCCTCGGGCCGGAGGAACCATGACAGAGCTCTTTAGGCCCTCCATTGAAGAGGGAGAACTGATGGAAGTAGATCAGCAGGGATCCTGGATGGATCCATTTGCCACCTACTTGACGACGGGACGTTTGCCTAAGGGAGAGCTCGAGAAGAAGCAAGTCAGGTACAAGTCGGCATACTACCTGCTAAAAGAAGGGATCTTATACCGTAAGACGTTGTCGGGGCTGTTGGCTCGATGCGTATCCGAGAAGGAGGTCGCGAGGGTGCTGGAAGAAATTCACTCTGGAGAGTGCGGCAGCCATTCCGGGAGTCGGACCTTGGAAGGAAGGGTGTTGAGGCAAGGCTATTTCTGGCCCACCCTTAGGAAGGATGCCGAGGAATTCGCAAGGAAGTGCAGAAAGTGTCAGGAATTTGCTCCTCTTCAGCTCCTCCCGGCCCAAAGGTTGCGCACGATCACGGCTCCATGGCCCTTCGCCATATGGGGGCTAGATCTGGTGGGTCCATTCCCTCAAGCCAGTGGCCAGAGGAGGTTTCTGCTGGTCATGGTAGACTATTTCTCAAAATGGCTGGAGGTGAAGGCATTGGCGAAGGTGACGTCTCAGGTGGTCAAAAGCTTCGTATGGGGGGAAATCATCTGTAGGCATGGGCTCCCTCTGGCCATTGTCACGGATAACGGACCGCAATTTGCCAGCAGAGAGTTCGTGGATTTCTGCATACGACTAGGTATAGACCTTCGGTTTGCTTCAGTGCATCATCCTCGAAGCAATGGGCAGGTGGAAGCCGCGAATAAGATCATCGTGAATCTCTTAAAGAAAAAGGTAGAAAACTTGAGGGGAAGTTGGGCGGAGCAGCTCCCCTCCGTCCTCTGGGCCTTAAGGACCACGCCAAGTTCCGCCACGGGGGAGACGCCGTTCAAACTTTCCCATGGCTCTGAGGCCGTCATACCTATTGAGTTCGAGGTTGAGTCACCTAGAGTAACTGCGGCAAGGAGGGGAGATGAGGAGTGGCTGGTAGATAATGGGGAAGAGCAAAGGCTCTCCCTCGATTTGGTGGAAGAGCTTAGAGAGCTGGCATCTATCCGACAGGAGGAGGTCAAGCGCCGGATGTCAAGATATTTTGATAAGCACGTCAGGGTTAAGCAGTTTGAGAAGGGAGACTTGGTCCTCAAGAAAGTGGATGCTGCAGGAAGAGGGGCTTTGGTAGGGAAGCTCAACCCCAACTGGGAAGGTCCTTTTATTGTAAAAGAAGTTTTGAAATCAGGAGGGTATCACCTCCAAGATGTAAACGGGACGCCCTTCGATCGCGCCCGAAGCGGCGACGATCTAAAGCGATTCTATCCTTAATACCACTGTTTATGATCATCATCTATTCTGAATGAGATGTAGTTTCTTTGTCTTTCTCTCTCACCTTCCAATATTAGCAAGTCGGGCGAGGCCTTCTGGTCCTGCCAAGCAGTCTCAGGTAGCCGTCTCCTCAAAGCAAGAAGATTTTATTTTGGGGAGGAGATCCCGAGAAGACCCGCTGTCCAGGCTACCATCGAGCTGGCAGGTCTGTAGGCTCACTCGGTGGTTGGAGTTGGTTTTGGAGAGGAGACCCCGAGAAGACCCGCTGTCCAGGCTACCATCGAGCTGGCAGGTCTGTAGGCTCACTCGGTGGTTGGAGTTGGTTTTGGAGAGGAGACCCCGAGAAGACTCGCTGTCCAGGCTACCATCGAGCTGGCAGGTCTGTAGGCTCACTCGGTGGTTGGAGTTGGTTTTGGAGAGGAGACCCCGAGAAGACCCGCTTTCCAGGCTACCATCGAGCTGGCAGGTCTGTAGGCTCACTCGGTGGTTGGAGTTGGTTTTGGAGAGGAGACCCCGAGAAGACCCGCTGTCCAGGCTACCATCGAGCTGGCAGGTCTGTAGGCTCACTCGGTGGTTGGAGTTGGTTTTGGAGAGGAGACCTCGAGAAGACCCGCTGTCCAGGCTACCATCGAGCTGGCAGGTCTGTAGGCTCACTCGGTGGTTGGAGTTGGTTTTGGAGAGGAGACCCCGAGAAGACCCGCTGTCCAGGCTACCATCGAGCTGGCAGGTCTGTAGGCTCACTCGGTGGTTGGAGTTGGTTTTGGAGAGGAGACCCCGAGAAGACCCGCTGTCCAGGCTACCATCGAGCTGGCAGGTCTGTAGGCTCACTCGGTGGTTGGAGTTGGTTTTGGAGAGGAGACCCCGAGAAGACCCGCTGTCCAGGCTACCATCGAGCTGGCAGGTCTGTAGGCTCACTCGGTGGTTGGAGTTGGTTTTGGAGAGGAGACCCCGAGAAGACCCGCTGTCCAGGCTACCATCGAGCTGGCAGGTCTGTAGGCTCACTCGGTGGTTGGAGTTGGTTTTGGAGAGGAGACCCCGAGAAGACCCGCTGTCCAGGCTACCATCGAGCTGGCAGGTCTGTAGGCTCACTCGGTGGTTGGAGTTGGTTTTGGAGAGGAGACCCCGAGAAGACTCGCTGTCCAGGCTACCATCGAGCTGGCAGGTCTGTAGGCTCACTCGGTGGTTGGAGTTGGTTTTGGAGAGGAGACCCCGAGAAGACCCGCTGTCCAGGCTACCATCGAGCTGGCAGGTCTGTAGGCTCACTCGGTGGTTGGAGTTGGTTTTGGAGAGGAGACCCCGAGAAGACCCGCTGTCCAGGCTACCATTGAGCTGGCAGGTCTGTAGGCTCACTCGGTGGTTGGAGTTGGTTTTGGAGAGGAGACCCCGAGAAGACCCGCTGTCCAGGCTACCATCGAGCTGGCAGGTCTGTAGGCTCACTCGGTGGTTGGAGTTGGTTTTGGAGAGGAGACCCCGAGAAGACCCGTTGTCCAGGCTACCATCGAGCTGGCAGGTCTGTAGGCTCACTCGGTGGTTGGAGTTGGTTTTGGAGAGGAGACCCCGAGAAGACCCGCTGTCCAGGCTACCATCGAGCTGGCAGGTCTGTAGGCTCACTCGGAGGTTAGGTAAAGGGGCAGCCTATGGATGGGAGTTTCATAATTTGATCAAAAGCAAGGTCCTTGTCCCAAAGAAAGAAGAGGAGGGAGGAGTCGGTCCCTCAAAATCCACTCGCGCCGAGGGTGTCCAGGGACAAGGCGAGTGGAAGAGGCACGGCCCCCGCGCGACTGTGGCGAGGACATGACTATTCGCACCTAGAGTAAGGGGGCTGCCCTTCGACCAAAGGGCGAGAACAAGAGTACCCTCGTCTCGCAGACAAAACTAATTATAATAGCGATTCGAGACCCGCTCGCGCCAGGGGTGTCCAGAAGCAAGGCGAGAGGGAGTGATACATCCCTGCGCAAGAGCACTGAGGGTCCGCCCACTCGCGCCACGGGTAAAGCTAGCCCCTCCATCGGTAGGTGAGACAAGTCGTGATCTCGTTCCACGAATAAAGAAGAGGTAGACATACAGGAAAGATGAAAAGAAAGGCGAGAGGTCCTAAAAACAAAATATGTATCACCCGCAAAAAGAGGCCGTAATACAAAATGCCTCAGTAATAAGTATCCAAAAGAAAAAAAAGGGGGGAGAAGAGGAGTATACAAAAAAAACACTGTAAAATAAATCCTCTATTCTTCCGCGCTGGAGGACGGGCCGTCTTCCTCCTCGCCATAAATCTCGGGTACCAGGTCGCGGGCAGTGACCTCCTCGCAGCCTTCCCTGATAACTTCCATCTCCTTCATCATCTTCACGATTAGTTCGGCGGTCCGGATATTGGCGTCTTTGCAGAGTCCCATGACCTCAGCATGAGAGTAATGAGAGGGAGGAGGTTGGGGAATCACCACGCGAGAAGGCGAGAGAGCAGCCTCCCGAAGTCGAGTGATCTCGGACTCCATGCCTTTAACCTCCCCTTCCAGAGTGGCTATGCGCGAGTGCATCCTGTCGGCCGTCTCGGCATCCTGCGAGAGGTTTATTCATTAGGGGGAGTTGAAGGTGAACAAAGAAAGGGAAGGAATCGAGAGTGTAGAAACTCACCACACCACCCCGAGCTTTGGCGAGAAGGTTTTCGGCCACGGCCAACCGTTTCTCAAGATCCATAGACTTCTCGCGCTCGGCCGCCAGGCTCGCCTCTGAATCCCTCCAGCTCTTATTATTGTAAATCAGGCGGCGTGAGACCTGGTGCGAGAGCTCTAGCGAGCGCAGCTGGGATTGCGCGGCCCTCAGGATCAAATCCCGCGAGGGAGGCTCAGCGGCAGGTTCTCGCTCTGTGCCACCGTAAAGGCCAAAGCCCAGAGAAAATGCATGAGCCGTAGGTTGGTCTCGCTCTATCCAGGGAGGAAGGAGGGTAGAGATAGAGACCCGGTTCGCCTCCTTGTCTCATATCAGGGTTGGCTCGCCAGCAGCATCCGGGATCACAGGGCCCATATTGAAGTTCAGATGGGTGGAAGGAGCCGGGCGGCTGGAAGAGCCCACCTCACGAGTAGGAGATTTAGAGGGAAGGTTGTCAGCAAGAGAATCAGGTTGACCCGTCCCGCCAATCGGCGAGACGGTCCGCTGACCAAGAAGCCGAGAAGGGGATTGGGGAGATTGGGACCCCAAAGAGATGGGGGATAAGGATCCCGACACGTCTACCATCTCAGCAGGAACTTGCTTCGCCTTTCCAGAGGGAAGAGGCGCTCCTTTCTTGACCTTTGTTTTCTTTGAAGGACTCTGGCGAGATGGGGCGGAGCCTTCGGCAGGCCTTTTCTTCAGGGAGAGGGGTAGGTTTTCTCTCGCCGCCTCAGCTGCCATCGTGGCGAGGGCGACATCTTTGGAAGGTTTGATGCTGCTTTTGTAAGGCGGGCGAACGGGAACATTTCTTTCTCCTGGAAAAGGCGAGACGATGCGTTTACAAAAACTATTCGTTAGACCTAGACGAAAATAAAGGGCCCCGACATTTACCTTCGCCTGGAAGCACAGGGAGGAGGGAGTCGAGGCCCCGCCTCAGGAACTGAACCTCGAAGTTCTTGCCAATGAAAAAGTCGCAGAGAAGCTTGTCCGTGCCACTAACCTGGGGAGTGGTATAGAATACCTCGGCTGGTGACACGGGCGCCAGCGGAATGCCACCCAGGTTGCCGCGGATAAAGACGAAGCGAGTAAGCCAGTGATGGTTCTTGTTAGGCGTCTCGCAAACCTTGAGACCCTGCCCCGTGAAATAGGAAACGCCGTCGGCGTTGGCATGATAGACAAAAAGCTTGCGGAAGGAGTTCAGGCTGAACTCGATTCGCTCCCGACGCATGTAGCAGGCGAAGGCAACGAGTACCGAGATAGCGTTTGGGTTCAGTTGCGCAGGAACAGTCCCGAAGTACTTGAGAACCTGTTTCACTTCTGGCCAGAGGGGCAACCTCAGCCCCGCCTCGAAATGCGGGACAGGGAAGGCGAGTTCACCGGGATAAAAAGTGTTGATCGACTCGCCCACCCTTGGAGGGCGTGACTCAAAACCCTCCGGCAAGAAATCGCGAGTGAAGGCGTTGTAGTCCTCTTCGGAAATCCGGCCGGGAGGAAAATCATGGTCACCAAACCGCCTCCCGCATCGGCTTCGCCCCTCGCCCTCTTCAGCCTTCTTTTTCCCCATTCTGGGCAAAGAGAGCGAAGGGGGGGATGCGAGGAGAATAGGCGAGGAGAAGCGCCGACAGGATCTGCTCGCGAGGGAAGGAAGAGAGAGGCAAGGTTTAGGGCGCCGAGACAAATCAAGAGCATGATCCGGGCCCCAGGGATAGGGGGGTATTTATAGCCCGTTGGGTAAAGGAAAAAATACGAAGAGATAAGGCATATATAAGGTAAAGGAAGGGGAAGAGGCGGCCGTCCTTTTCTCTCTCTCCTAGTCTCGATTGGTGTAACCTAACATAAGTCCCAGGCCGGGGACGAGACAGTACCATAAAAATACAATAAAAAGGAAAAAAGAGAGTAGTGATTTAAGCACAGATATGACGCGCGAGTCACAGTGTAGAAAAGCGCGGTACTAGAGGTAAAATTATCAAAGGAACTACTAAAAGAAGTTATTAAGCAGACCTATTCTTTATATCCGAAGAGTTCGGGCGGTAGCCGCGAGTGGAAACATTATTACAAAACGAAGAACAGTACAAAGAAAATAAGGGCGCAAGGCAGCGCGAGGGATTCAATCCTTATGCCACCGCCAGCGCCCCCCACCGCGAGACCTCGCGCAGGGAGGACGGTGGGGGAGGTGAAAAGCGCGAGCCGCATCCACGCCACGGCGCGCGAGACGGAGTTGTTGGTCGACCTCGTTCAGAATTGCCTGGGGGTCGGTCTCGTCTATCTCGATGTCAGCATCAACTTCAGAGGTCAAGCGAGCAACCTCCACCTCTAACCAATCAATCTGCCGGTCGGCCGTTTGCTTGTCCTTCTCCAACTCTTGAATCATGATCGCATGTTTCCGGAACATCTCAGCCACCCTGCGCTTCATCGCCAACGGATCCATAGGGTCGCCAAGGTAATCTTCGATCTCGTCCATAGGAGGAGGAGGCGAGGAGACCGCTCACCTCGGGCGCTCCTCAGTAGGCGAGTCTTCGGCAGATGAGTCTACTCGCACATCTGCAAACCCAAAAACAGAATGAGGGTCGTAATCAAAGGTGGGCAGCCAGAGAGGCCAAAACCTAGGGCAGAAGATTCCTAACCAGAGTGGCGAGAGGTCCCAGCGATATGGGAAGGCTCGCCATCTTTCCCACCAAGAGTAGAGGGAGGAGGCGAGGCCGAGCTTAGACGATGGTTGGCGAGATGAGTTTGTGCGCTACCAGACTGACCGTAGGGTGCATGGCTTTTCTGAAAACCAACAGCAAAAGGAGCAATGAAAGATAGATAGCGAACAGGGGAGGTGAACAAGGACCTTACCTCTTTTTCCTGGGGAAGCGATGGTGTAGGGGGGATGCGTCTCTCCGGGGGATCCGGTAAGGATCCCCCCGACGGGGGAGCCAGATCAGCTGTTCTCGCCTTCTTCGGGCGAGAAGAAGAGGGTGGTGGCGAGGAAAGAGTACGAGCATGAATCAGGTTTAAGGCAGCCGCGCTCGCCTTGTTCCGCTGGCGCACCAACGCGATACGATCACGAAAGCTTTTGCTAAGAGACATAGCAGCGAAGTGGAGGTGGCTAAAACGAAGAGAGGAGGCCTGTTGCACTTGGGAAGGATCCCAGTATTTATAGACTCAGGGGGGGGGAATCCCACCTGAAAAAGATTCCGCTATAAAGTCGCTGAGATGACGTGAGCCTCGGTTGGACTTTTCTTTTCGAGCTTGGACAACCCCGAAAAGAGCGGGGATTGTGTACAACCTCGGGCTCACAGGAGGGAACTCAGCAGAGAAGGGATTAGAAGAATCCTCAAGAGGAGATAAGGCCCTAGGCGAGAGGGGCCCAAAGCAAAGACCACTCGCACTAAGCGAGAGGGGCCTAAAGTTGGGTCCACTCGCAATGGGCGAGAGGAGCCCAAAAGTGGGTCCACTCGCAATAGGCGAGAGGAGCCCAAAGGTGGGTCCGCTCGCGCTAGGCAGGAGGAGCCAAAGTTGAGTCCATTCGCCTGACAGGTGGGGGTCAAAGGAAGATTTTCTATATGCCGACGGAGGGTCTCGCCTGCGAGGTGGTGTTTTCAGCCGCAAGGTGGTCCTCTCGCCAAGCATCGGGTCGGCAGGAAGAGATAAGGCCGGTTCAGCAATTGGGGGGGAACCGGTTCAGTTGGCAAGCGGTTCATCCCTTTTGGCCTTTTTTACTCTTTTACCCTCGGTGGTCTGCTCATAGCCCTTCAGAACAGCGGAGTTCGGCTGTTGGCAGACCCAACCCAGGGTATTCAGGTAATTTCACAGGTGCTTGCTTTGGTTATTTGCAGTTCAAATCCTGAAGCCTATAAATAGACCGGTAAGGTGTCTGAGAAGAGGTGTGTGGAACCTTCTTTTTCCTTCTTACTCAGACATCTAGCTCAGCACTGGCTAGGGAGGGGAAGGATTCTAGTTCTTCCGGGTGAGCGGTGGGACCTCCGAGCTGAAGCCCCCGGTCTGTTCCTTTAGGTGTCTTGTTGGGAGCGTGGTTCGAAGAAAGTAAGCGTAGGTTGCAGCCTTAGATCCGAGCTTTTAGGAGAAACTAGTTCTACTGGTTTCAACAGTGGTTCGGAGATGGGCTCCTACATCCACGGGGAGAGCGCGCCAGAAAGATCCACTATAATCCTGATGAGGTTACACAGATACAACCAGAGACCAAACAAACTCGATCGAACAACAAAGGAAAAAGAACAAAGATCCCAAAATGCTGAAGAATTGATACCGCCGGGCGGTATCGATGTCGCCGAGCAACAAGCCCTGTTCTTATTCCCGCTGGATCCGCCGCTTCCTGCAACTGTTGTCGCCGCCTGAAGCTGCCTGCCGCCGCTGGACAGTGCTGTCTCCACCTGAATCCGCCTACTACCACCGCCTCCTGGAGCTGCCTGCCGCCGCTGGACATAGCCGCCTCCGCTTGAGGTGAACTGATGCGCCGCCGCCTTGCGCAGCACGCCTGCTGCCGCCGCCGCGCCTGAACTGTACTGGAGTCGTCGCCGCTGCCGACGCCTGAACGCCTCTCGGTGACTGCCTGGAGATCGCCGCTGCAGCCCGTGGCCGCCGCCCTTGATCCTCCTGCACCGACGAGGTCCGTCTGCGCCGCCGCCGCCGGAAACCTCCTCCACAGAACCTGCTCTCACACTCCTCACTGGTGGCCGAAAACAAACTGGATTTCTCTCTGATTCTTGCTTGAATGAAACGACTGGGGCGGGCTCCTATTTATAGAATCAAGATCCAATATCAAATTAGGAAGATGATCTTTTATTTAGGAGATTGCCTTATTTCTCCTCATAAAGATATCCCAAATATAGGACTCCTCTAAAATTATGAATTATGGAGGCACACGGATTGATGAAGTGTCATAATCTAATATTTATATATTCTCCTATTAATGATCTTCCTAAATTTTATTCCTAAATAGGTTTAGCCCAGATTAGGAATCGAGGCCTCCCACGGATCGATGACATGACGCGATCCTAACGATCCGGGCGCGATGAGGTGTCATAATCTAACAATCCCCACCTTGACGCCTCACGCGACAGACTCCATCTCGAAGCCTAACAAACGTACCTGTACCTCCAACCTGGATCTCTCCGACTGGCGACTACAAACCCCCTCTCCCTGGGGTCTCCTCACGATCAACATGCATCAGTCTGAGCCAAGTCAAGACCGCTCTTGAACTTGACTCCTCTCACTGATTTCTCTCGCATGCCCGCACTGATATCCTCCGTAGAGACCTTCCGCAACACCATGCCTCTACCCCTAGCGAACTCCCTCGACTCCTGGTGGCGCACACCACTGTGCAACTCCACCTTCTTCTGAGTAAACCTGAGTTCCTTGGTGGGACTCCTGAGCCAGATGGCTCCCCTTGCGGTACCTGGGCACTTCTGAGACACTCTGCCCACCTTCTATACGGCTGCGAAGATTTTATCTTCGCCAAGGCCCTTTCTCTGCGCAAACCCCTTCGCCACGAATCTTGTCTCGCTCCTCCACTTATCCTTCCTAGCTTTCCCCTGAGAGCTATCTCTGCTCTCTAAAGCTTTTCCTGAGGAACTAGCGTGAAAGGCACACGCTACCGAGTCATGTAGCCTGGGAGGCAATCTGACCTCTCCCCTCGCCCTTCCGCTCACAATTGTGGTACCGATCAGTCTGTAGAGAGTACCAGAACGCTCTCCTACCACGACTACCTGCGCGCCTCTTCTAACCTCATCGGCCAAGCACAACTGGATTGTGTTGATGGCCTTCAGATCTAGCTCATCCCACTCGTCGTCCTTCTTCAACCCGGCCTTCTCCTTTCCAAGGAGCGCCTTATGAAGACCTTGCTGGACGAGCACCGCTTTGATCCGTTTTTGCTATAGACCAAAGTAAATTTTGCCGTCGTATTTTGGAATCTCAAATTTCGCTGCCATTGTTATGCTCGCAGAGCTACTGGGCAATCTGAATAATATTCACGAACCAGATCTGAGAAGATAGGGAGCGGACCGATGTCGTCACCTACCGTTGACCCAGATCTAAAACCGGAACGTCCAGACGATCACCCCCGTGGAACCTGGCTCTGATACCAATTGTTGTGCAATCAGATCGAGTACCGCGGTAGCGCAACGGAATTAAAATGAGCAATTTCAATGACGCAAAATCATAAACCAGAAGAGATTCCACAAATATAAACACAGACGACAAAATAATATTTACGTGGTTCGGAGATGGGCTCCTACGTCCACGGGGAGAGCGCGCCAGAAAGATCCACTATAATCCTGATGAGGTTACACAGATACAACCAGAGACCAAACAAACTTGGTCGAACAACAAAGGAAAAAAATAAAGATCCCAAAATGCTGAAGAATTGATACCGCCGGGCGGTATCGATGTCGCCGAGCGACAAGCCCTGTTCTTCTTCCCGCTGGATCCACGGCTTCCTGCACCTGTTGTCGCCGCCTGAAGCTGCCTGCCGCCGCTGGACAGTGCCGCCTCCACCTGAATCCGCCTACTACCACCGCCTCCTGGAGCTGCCTGCCGCCGCTAGACAGAGCCGCCTCCGCCTGAGGTGAACCGATGCGCCGCCGCCTTGCGCAGCACGCGTGCTGCCGCCGTCGCGCCTGAACTGTACTCGAGCCGTCGCCGCTATCGGCGCCTGAACGCCTCTCGGTGACTGCCTGGAGATCGCCGCTGCAGCCCGTGGCCACCGCCCTTGATCCTCCTGCACCGACGAGGTCCGCCTGCGCCGCCGCCGCCGGAAACCTCCTCCACAGAACCTGCTCTCACACTCCTCACTGGTGGCCGAAAACAAACTGGATTCCTCTCTGATTCTTACTTGAATGAAACGACTGGGGCGGGCTCCTATTTATAGAATCAAGATCCAATATCAAATTAGGAAGATGATCTCCTATTTAGGAGATTGCCTTATTTCTCCTCATAAAGATATCCCAAATATAGGACTCCTCCAAAATTAGGAATTATGGAGGCACACGGATTGATGAAGTGTCATAATCCAATATTTATATATTCTCCTATTAATGATCTTCCTAAATGTTATTCCTAAATAGGTTTAGCCCAGATTAGGAATCGAGGCCTCCCACGGATCGATGACATGACGCGATCCTAACGATCCGGGCGCGATGATGTGTCATAATCTAACAGTCGGCTGCCCCTCTCCTCCCCAGCTAACTACGGCGGGGCCGGCCGGGGAGGCGTCGGCCCCCAAGGGGCCGGCCTCCCCCTTCGACCTCCCACCATTTGGATGGCCGAAGGGTTGCCCGGCCTCTTAGGACCGTCCCCCTCACTTTGCCAGCCGGAGGCTTTGGCCAGCCCCAAGACGTTGGCCGCTTATAATCGCCCACAAAGTGGACGGTTAGGGGTGCAGTGGTTACCGCGTGTAACCACCCTCGTGGCCTGTTGGGCCATTCTCGAGTTCGGTCGGGTCTGTGTTGGACCCGAGAGCAAGCACGGTATTTTCCTGAAAATGGTGATCCGTGTGCTCTAAACTTAGCGATCTTATTCGTCTGGCCGGTGGTTACAAAGAGAAATTACCGGCTTACCCCACTCCAAGCATATATAAATAGACCACTGGTCCTTCTCATTTCTCTAACTTCGGAACTCAGATTTCTACGGAATCTTTCTCTCTCTAGCTTTTTCTCTCTCTTGTTTTCTCTCTCCCTTCACGGATTCGCCTTCGCCGCGCCAGTCGCCAAGAAAAAGTCCGCCGCCAACGTGCTCGCCTCCAAGTCAAAGACCATCCGTGATCTCCTCCCCGCAATTCGACACTCGTAGGAAGTCACCCGCTCGTCACCCGCAGCCGTCAGCACCCCAAACACACCGACTGCAGAGTTCCCGTCATGCAAGCTCAGCCGTCCGCCAATGATCGTCCATAAGCGTGCATGCATTTTCCCGCGCACCAAATGCAGTCTCTCTCTCCCCCTCAAGTTGTAACGACACGCAGTCTGTCGCTCTCGGTTCTGTAAAAGCAGCACTGTAACGTCAAATGATCTAGTGGAGTTCCTGTCGACACAGCTCCGACGATGATTTTTCACCCTATTCAAAGGGGTTTTCACGTAAAAAGACTTGTCTCGTCTGTGATCTATTCCTGTGACTGTTTTGTGAAACCGACCGCTCCCAGGGATAAGACGGTGTAGTTAGTCCCGTCTATGAGGAGCACAGTCGCAGACCGCAACATGTAGATAGGCCAAGCTACAAATTGGCGATTATGATTTAAAAAACAACAGACGTGGACAGTCGATAACAGTTCGATGATCATCGAGTGCAATCGACCGCGGGAACAAATGGTGGGGGGCAAACGCGTTGCGGTCTTTGATAGGCTTTCGACCGATGCCAATATGAACACAAGTTATGGTCAAGCAAACAAGCCTCTATAGGCTCAAGCAATGCCACCCAAAAAACGTTAAAAAATAATGCTATTTGAAAAAAAAATTTAATAATTCAATTCAATTGTCAATTTCATATCGGAATCGGACATCGTATTTTGTTGGCACAAAATTTCACTCATACGATTCTCATTTACGTTATCCATAGATAAACATTGCTCTTTTCTGGAAAAGTGAAATATTTTTTGCAAGTAAATGAGGCAAAATTGTGAAATTGGTCCATATATTTTAGGAGCGATGATATTATCACCGTACTTTTGGTTATCCGCACTCAAAATTTATGTTTTTCTGGACTTTTAGAATTCATATTAGCAAACAATGCAATGCACAAAAAATATTCCTAATTCACACTCGTTCTTCTCGTGCTTCCGCCTCTCCTTCAAACCATGATTCCGTCGGCGACCCTTCCTCCTCTCTTTCTGTTCAGCCTGAAGAGCTCCAAATCCGGCAAGTGTTGCTCCTCCATTTACCGAGTGGTGTTCTTTATCCCGGCGTGTTATCCTCTATTATCTGACGACTATCTTTTCCACATCCAACGATCTCTCTTCCTCTTAGCGGCGGTTCACCTCTATTACAACAATAATATTGTGGATGTCACAGATTTAAATTAAGTTTTAAATTCATGCTAAATTAAATTGACAAAGGCCCTGCTTAAAGATAGTTTTTTTTTCTTGGTTGCTATATAACCATTGTCATATCAAATATACCTTCTATGGTGATGACATTTTTGTCTAAACTTGTCCAAGCAAGAAATCTTTGTCAAACTGGAAATTAAAATGAATGTGTCGCGCGCACGGGAGCACCGTTCGATCGAACTCCTGTTTTTTTTTTTTAAATCTTTTCTTTTAAGGCATCATTTTTTATCCTTTGGATTATGGATCCAAAGACTCACATAGCGTGCCCACATACCTCTATGTGCGCACAACGCACCTAATATCTCCGGTCAAACTGAGCCGTAATCTTCGTAGAAAGCCATGAAAGAGTCTGGAAAGAAAGCAGTAAAGTGCAAATCCATGCATTCTGTTTGCCAGTAGTAGCAGCAGCAGCACGGGTCAACTGAATTATAGGAAGATGCTGATAATTACTCTACTCCTTTATATGAGTATAATTAATGAATGGAGTAAAGAGTATATATTATATATATAAGGACAGCATTCACTAACCCTTTAAAGAGAGGCAGTTACACAATAATAAGAGGAGGATGGGCATTGTGTACGTACCCAGCCATTGATATACACAAGGGGGCAGTTAGCAAGAGAGACAGTGGGAGAGAAATGAACGCGCTTGCCAATGCGTTCTAGCTAATTATCATCTGTTCTCGATAACCTACTGCTTATTTCTGCGTTCATGCATGCAAGAATAGCGTTGTGCCTCAAAAGATATGGCATGGTAAGTGTTTTTTCTACTAAAAAGTATAACTCATTCTCTCTCTCTCTATGCACTTATAGCTAGTTAAAAGTTTAACACATTTAACTATATGAAATTAGAGTTTTTGGAATGAAATAAAATATGGCACCTACTCTCCTAAGCCTTTAGGAATTAATTAGGAATGAAAAAAAATATAGAGTAAATTAGAAAAGTCTAATTCATTACATTAGGTCGAATAACAATAGGCGAGCTCAAACTCGAATCATGCTATTTTTTGAGTTGATTCATCGAGCTTTCAAACCGACTCAACTCAACTTACATTCCTAGAATTGGCTCCGCAGAAGTCGACGGAGCAAATCCGCGTGGAGACCACCACGACCCGTTGAATTTTCACTGAAATCCAAGGGCAAGAGCCAAGAGGTTATCCTCCCCCAAATGGGAATATGGGTTGCGATGGCACGGATCCCATCCCCACGACGGCAGATCCACCGTCCAAATGGGAGCATTAGTGCAATACGGCCACGTGCTCTACGAGCAAACACAACTCGGGGGCGTGCTTTAGATCGTGCTACCAAAAAGCTTTTGTACCGCAGTCCCCATAAAGTTAATAAATTAGGGGAAAAAAAGACCACGTGATTAGCTAGGCTGGTAATAATTATAATGATTAGAAAAAAAATAAATATACGACTGCGACCACTCCACGCAATTATTCCTTCTATTAATTATCACTACGATGCGGTTTATGTAAATAAATAAATATATATTAATAATATAAATAACCAGCTACGAAATCGCATAAATGTGTAGGATTTTATCGGCGCGGTCAAATCGGGCAATGCCAGCTCACAGTATCACCGGGGACCATCCTCCTCCTTACAACATCCCAAATAAATAGTTGATATTAGCACTGCAGATTCGGCTATTAGTACTTTTGATTATGGCTTTGCTTGGAGGACTTATTTTTATCGGTCAGGCGGTTACGATCGCATGAATCAGATCTTAATTATGACCTGATTCATGCGGCCGTAATCGCCTGACTTGTGAAAATAAGTCCCCCAAACAGACCCTATATCTGCAAGTATTGTTTTTAAATTTCATTATCGGCAAGCATGGAAGCTATCCACGCTAAAAATTTTTTAAAAAATGGAGGTTTAGAGCATCACCGGCTACAAGAGGAATGAACGCTTGAAAATCACGGAATAGAGGACCACCGCCGCCAACAGGGAGAGAGATCGACGGATGTGGAAAAGATAACCTTCATATAATGGAGGACAACGCGTCGGGATAAATAACGCCGCTCGGGAAATGGAGGTGGAGCATTTGGTGGATTTGGAGCCATTCAGACCGGACGAAAAGAGAGGAGGAAGGGTCGACGACAGAATCACGGTTTGGAGGGGAGCGGAAGCACGAGGGAGGCGAGTGTGAAAAAAAAAAAAAAATTTGTGCAACACTTGCTAATAGAGATTATTAAAGTCCAAAAGAACTCAAATTTTGAGTGTTGATAGCCAAAAGTGCGGTGCTAATATATCATTTTATTAAACATTCAACTTTCCGATTTTACTTCTATTTATAACAAAATATTCAATCTCATTGATTTATGTATTTTTTAATTTTTAAAATATGTGCTCTCATATAAGCAAAATCTCTTACCTACAATAAAAAAATGTGCTCTCACCGTCGCTCGCAAACCCCCTTGCACAAGAAAAAAGGCGACGGTCAGAGTATAGTGTTTGGTGGTTTGCGAGCGGCGAGAGTGCCGTCAGGTTGGGGCAATTGCATGGCTGAAGTATTGTCGTGCAGGGCATTGGAGGCCAAACCCGTGCACTGATGCGATCGGGGTACTGTCGCGATTGGTGATGAGGGCGGAGCCCCGTGCCTGTCACTCGTATACAAATATACGAGTTATAATGCACATGTTCCATATGACTGCGACAGTTCTCTTGCTCTGTGTTCTATGCAAACAAAGAGAGAACAAGTATTTCTAATGTCAAACATTATACCCCTAGAATATCACGAGCCATCCTCTAGTTTACCGACATTGCGTTCCCTCCTCCCGTGGCCCGATAATTCGCCAATCTGCATCCCGTAAATCTCTCGTGATTCTTTCACGATTCCTCCCTAAACGACCATGCTTTCGGCCCTCTTTTCGTTCATACACGCCAATCAGTCAATCACCGAGGTATCGAGCTCCTATCTATCATCGAAAAGTCACAATTGTGTCGAAGATTTCGCTTTATCTTCCTCATGCTTTTGGTCTGGGATTCCGGCCGCAGTTTTCTCCCCACTTTCTTCAAAACTTTGGACAAGGCTTGACTCTGCCTTCTCCCCCCCTTTGCTTCAAAGCATTCTTCTCCATCCTCGGTTTGATTTCTTCCATACTTCAAAGCTTTGGCCAAAGTTTGACTTTCCCTTCTCCCACATCTTCTTCAAAGGCTATTATGAAAATGTTGCCTGGATATTTTTAATCATGAGATAATTGGATATAATTATGCTTGTGTAATTGCTTGAAATTGCTGTCTGATCCCCCTAATTCCATAGGGTAATGGCTGAAAATGTTGCTCATTTGATTCCTCCGACATAATTTTTCATCAAACAAAGATAATTTTTTCGCTTTCATTTGGTCAGCTTTGGGAGGGCATCATTTTGCCAGCTTTCAATGTTTCAGTTACCTTTTTTTTTATTCTGGTTTACTTTTATCTCTTCAATTCAAGTTTACTTTAATCACTTAAAGTTGTCATGTTTCTTCAAACTGTGTTCTGTTGAAGGCTCCGTTTGGGGGACTTATTTGCCCCGGTCAAGCGGTCACGACCGCATGAATCGGAACTTAAATTAAGGTCCGATTCATGCGGTCGTGACCGCTTGACCGGTGGAAATAAGCCCCCCCAAACGGAGTCGAAGTTGGTGAACATATCCGGTCCTCTTGTTTGTCACATTGGGTTAATCCACATAAGCTTAGGAGAATCGAACTATGAATCACTTGGAAATCTCCAGAGTTAAAGACAACAAGGGTCCTGCGTACAAGATCCTCGGTACAACAAGGGTCCTGCTCAGTTACCTTTTTCATTGGTATTTTTTATTCATGGATAATATAATTTCTAGTAAGGTTATACTTCACATATCACAGAGTCTGTGCTTGTGAGTTGTGACCTAATAATTCATATATCTCCTCCTTTTCGAGATTGGCAGTCAATTGCTTTGTCCCATGTTTCGCCGATTTTTTGAACCCGAAACATATGCTCTCGGCCGGTATTTGTCGAATATTTCGTTGTGTATTCTCGGCCGTAACAGGACCGACTCGATAGTGATTCACTACTGGCGTGTCGATCTAGGGTATGACTTTATGTTGGAGGTACTATAAATACTTATTCCAAACTATGATGGAGTATTGTAGAATGCTTTGAGCGGATGCCCTAACAGTTTCTCCTCTACACCTACATCACCATTCATTCCCTGCCCTTGTACATGGATTACCTATGCTCGGAATGCAGCGGCGCTAGTCTCGTCACGTAAATCACTTCTCACAGTTAACTCATCAAATCGAGATTTGTATTCAGATACAGATAGTTTGACCCGGCGCAAAGTGCAAAACTGATCTAACAGCTGGTCCCAATAGGAGGCATGAAGATATTAGTCCTTTAATTGATGCTTCATGTTCTCCCAATGAATAATAATGTAGTATTCATCTCGATCGAGTGATCTCTCTAATCTAGTTCAGAAGATCTTCAGAAAATGATGGTCATTCTGTGAAGCTAACTCGCTAAAGGCCTTCGGGTCCAAGTAACAGTTTAAGATAGACGCGTCAATACGTACGTATACGCCGCGTGATATCCTCAACATGTTGGAATCCTTTACAAGACTCAACGTAGCCATCATAGTACTCGTCACAACATGTTTGAACCTATTTAAAGAATTGAATACGAGAGTTAACTCAGATCACTTTAAAAAATCCGTTGTATCAAATCAAGAGTTTTCCGAAGAACCTCTTTAGCAGAGCCCTCAAACAACTAATCTAAAGTTTTTAATTACCAGATGACGAAATTCATATTGAAATCTTCCAAAACATGTTCATGTTAATGATTTGTATGGTGAGAGGTAGTGGCTAGTTGGGGGTGCAGTTTGCACAAAGGGAGGAGTGGCATGGTCGGCATTTAGGTTCGGTTTGGGGTACCGGCGCCGTTTGCTCAGTTTCAATTTTAAACTAGGCTTTTTTTGAAGGGAGGCCGAAGCCTCTCCGGTCCAGGTTAAAAGGGAGGCATCAGTCCGGTTTGAAACGGAAACAGAGCCAAAACGAAAATCCTAGACAACACCAAACACTAAAATCTCACTTTGTTTGGACTGAAATTGAGGAGAACGGGGGCAAACATAGCCTCAGCCAGCGAAATTTTTTCCGTCCGCTTTCCGGAGTCCGGGTTGATCTATAGGAGATCGAAATATGATCTCTCTAGGAGATGACGATAGGTTTGAACGGATTCGCCACACTCTTTATTGTTTTTTAGTTTTGATCACCGCCATTAGATGTTCCACGGGCCAGCACAACAGGAAACCCGAATATGGATTTCGGAAAGGAGCCCGGACGGAAAAATTACGCCTTAGCCAAGGGCCAATGAGGGAGATGCTCAAGGAGGAGTGAGGAGATAACCATTTCAAATCAAGCCAACTCGACTCCAAATAATTTTGATGTGAAATCGGATTTAACTCAAAAATGTTGATTTTGAGCGGAGCAAAAGTAGCTTGACTACACCAAAATCAGCCCTTTTTAAAAAAGCTGAAGATCATAAATACGTAATTATTATTCGAAGGCAGAGTACGGGCATGTTAAAAGAAGAAAAAGGTTATTATTTTTGCTGGGGCGTCTTGTCATAAGGACATTTGCGTCTGGCACCAATGAATTATTATTATTATTATTATTATTATTATTATTATTATTATTATTATTATTTGCTGGGGCGCGTGTGTACGGGCTAGTGTATTATAGAAGCGATTGGTGGTGGGCCCACCAACTGCGTATTAGGTATCGTGGGCCCCATTAAAAAAATAGGGCCCACATGACTAGGTTTGCTTTGTTTAATGTTAATGTGTGTACGGGGCCTTTGTTTTTCACCATTGACTATCCTCCTTTGACCATTGACATTATTCGGCTCTCTGCTGTTCCCGGCGCCATGCATCATTACTGTTTCCCCTGTGACATTAATAATTATTTTGAAATTTTTGGATATTTGATGGGTTCCTTGAAATTTTCAAGTCAAATGCGCAAGACTCGGATCAAGTCCGATGAACCAGATCGGACAAGTCACGCGCGCGAGGCCGCAAGCCCCGAAAGCACCTTGGAAGGAGGTCGAACCCGCGCACATGCACGGCTGGGCCGCGCAGACGCGCCCGGCCTGTGCAAGGGCACGCCCGGCCAGCGCGCGCATGGCTGACACGCACGCGGCCAAGCCCCGCGCAGCCAGCACGTGCGCGCGTAGCCACACACGGTAAAACGCGCGCGGCCACTAGCGCGCGTCGTCGTCCGCCGCCGCCGAGGGCGACCACCGCTGTTTCCGGCCACCTCCGCCGCCCGCCGGTCGCCTTCGTCCACCACTGCCGTCGGGCACCTTGTCGGGCCGCCCGAACTGCCCTGGGGAGCACTTCCGTCATTTCACTAAATTTGGTGATCCAAGTGACTGAAATGGAGAAACGTCATTTGCCAACACTAATTACGCATCGAAGCAATTACCATCATGACCCTCCAGAAAACTATAAATTTGTCTCATAAATTCATTTGAAGACAAACAACTTCATAGGCAAGAGGACTGGGAGCTTTAAGGTTTTTGCGGCGAGATTGTGGACTTAAGCCGATTCTCCGTTTAGGAATCATCTCTGCTCCTCTTCCTATGCAAAGGCTCCGCGGACTCAGAGATTTTCTCAGCTAGAACGCTTAATTTTGTCAAGGTTCCGCAAACTTAGCCAAATTTCCAGACCGGAATGCTTTCATTGAGGTTCCGTGGACTCAACATTTTTTCAAGGTCGGAGAACTTCCATCGAGCCTCCGAGGAATTAGTTGCATTTCCCCATTCTTGTACTTCACAATTGTAATGGAGAACCGGTCTGTCGCCCTCCGAGATCAAATCTCAATTCCTGTAAACTTAAAATAACTAGTGAATTTTTGCTCGGCACAGATCCAACCACGTGATTTTTCATCTTTTCTGGGTTTTCACGTCAAAAAAGTTTTTTGTCATTTGTTGTTGTTTACTTTGACTGTTTGTGAGCCCGATCCAATTCCGAGCTAAGACGATCTGATTTCTCCGAAACAGGAAAAGACCGGGTGAGCCGCAACAAAACTAAAAAACATATATATACACATAATTAACTACCAAATATGCATATCTTTCATAAATCCCGAATACGTGTACGATATATAAGGAATGCCCCACTTTTAAGCCACCACATCATGGTACTTCAATTATACTGAGAATACTTATGGTAGTGGACATTCTTAACATATTTCCAAAAGAACAAAAAGGTTGACGAAACCAATGTAGATGATCCTTCTAAATATCGGTGGTGTTGAATGCAGCAAAAAGTATTTGAATGATTGTTGACTTAAGTAATGAATAAATTGAATGTTGTAACATGATGCCACTACAAGACCCGCATCCATTATGGTCTATTTATCAATCGGAGTAGGAGTAATATAACAATTTAATCAACTCAATAACTCTAATCTTCTTGTCATTCCAATTGTCAGGCTGTATAACACAATTCATTTTGATTCAATTCTTGATAATCCAGTGAGCTCAAAAAAATGAATGACTGTTGACTTGAGTAATGAACAAATTGAATGTTGTAACATGATGTCACTACAAGATCATTATTTGACATGGACATCCATTTTATCAACTGGGATAGGTGTAATATATAACAATCTAGTGAGCTCAATAAGTCTAATCTTCTTGTCATTCCAAATATCATGCTCAATAATATGATTTAATTTTTTATTCTAATTTTTTTTTCATTCATGTTCATAGCAACACTCGGTACTCTATATCCGCGGTGACTATCAACTATCCCGTCAATGATGTCAATACTATGTGTCGTCGACATCTGTGATTGGATGAGCTCAAACGAATTATTTCTTGTGTGAATAATACTTCTTACCTTAGAAGGTCATTTTATATAATCATTTCAATCTAGAGACAAATGAAACAAAATTAATTCTAATCATGCAACAATTAATCAAAATGCTAGATAAACATTGAAAAATCTATCAAAAAATTAATCAAAATCTAACATTCCTATAACAATGGTCTAAACACTAAAATGCTAGATAAACCCTAGCAATGAAAAGTCATATATTTCTTCATATTTATCTTCAAATGCTGGGTTGGGGAAACCCTAAATCAAAGAAAATAGGAGACTCGCGTTGGGTAATAATAGGAGAAGAAAGGATTAAATAGATTCTCTGACGGGGGAACAACAGATTTGGCGGCTCAAGGTGATGGAAATGCCCTCAATCGGTCGAATATGAAGGAAAATGGTTGCTCGTTTACGTAAGGAACCAACAACAAATCTCCTAGATCTTCTCCGACGACAATATCTGGCGCCCTCGGCGATTTCAGGGGGGCCGACGGGAGCCGACGCCAGGCTGGGCACGGGCGGAACGCAGGATACCTAAGGGTAGGCAGAAACGGGGCTTTGAGTGTGGGGCGACCTTTTTTTAGATTAATAAATAATAAGTATCATTTTTTGAGATCTTGGGGTTGCAAATAGCGGTTTTGGGTCTGCATATATACCATTTTGCAAAGTCATTCAATTTCAATCATCTTGCAACATTTATATTACTCGCACACTAAATAACAGTCGCCGATGTTTGAATAATGGACGACTGGTCGAGTAATATCATTATCGTGCATTGAAGTTTTCGAATGAAAATTGAATTTTGACGTTCAAATTAATTATTTGATTTATCCGATTTTATCAAAAAACATTGCATCATTGCTTTGGGACTGCCACATCATCTAAAATCGTGAAATACTTAACGGCATGGGTGAGCAAAAAAACCCCAATCATAAAAATCGCTCGCACCGCACAAACTGCGTCACATAGTTTCGATACGGTGCAGTTTTGAATGTTTACAAATCGAGCGCGACGAGGATTTTGAATCTTGAAAACCAAAAAAAAAAGAATTGCACTGACTAATGAATTTTTTTAAATTTTCATAAACATATGATATATCACATATATCTAAATAAAAGTATAACTTACAAATTATTAATTAATGACAGTAATTAACTAATTATATTGGTGCTCGTATCAAACTAGCATACATGCACACAGGGACGGACGTATGTAAGAGCATCTCAAATCAGGATCTCTATATTTAGAGATCCATATTATACCATGTTCTTCAAATATGGAGAACATGGTTAGAGCGACTCCAACCATGTTCTTCATATTTGAAGAACATGATATTATTTTATGTATAATATATATATATATATATATATATATAATAATGATAATTATATGATAATAATAATTAGACAATATTCAATATTAATCTCATTCTGTAGGTACAACTTTATTGATATATTATATATTATAATCAGCCAAATATATTAGCAAATACTAAGATTATAGATTATTATAAAACTTTTGTAAACAAAGAAATTAAGTAATTAAAAAAAATAAAATAATATATAAAAAATGGAGGCGGCCTGCATTTCCTGATCTCTTCCTCCTCTAAATTTAGAGGAGGAGAGAGAAGATCGTCATTTTTGAAGGGCTATTTGAAGACCGGTTGGAGCAAGGAATTCTGCATTTATAGAGAAATAAAGGCCGGTTGGAGATGCTCTAAGGGCGAGAGTGGCCGGGCGCCCACACTGGGGAAAAAAATTCTTTTTCGCTAAACTAGTGTTTGCCTCGTGAGTGCAGGAGCGAGCGCCGGGTCTCCTTCCTCTCCTTGCCACTGGCCGTCGGGTCTCCTTCCTCTCTTTGCCATTGGGTTAACCTCATCTCCTCGCCCGGGTATTCCTCCTCTCCTCGTCGGGGTTTCCATCCTCTTCTCACCGACTCGCTGGCCACCGGGTATAGTATTTTTTATGGGTTCCTTTCTGATTTCAGACACCGGTCCTGGTGCTGCAGCCTGCAAGGCCTGCTAATCTCACATTTTGTAAGGTTTTTTCTTCTAATTTCAGCTTCGTTGCTCTCCGCCTGGACTGTCGCTGCTCATCAGTCGTCCGGTCTTTCATCTGTTGTTGGGTCTTTCACTCTTTCAACTTTTCCGGCCTCCGGGATCTTTCATCACTACTCTGGCACCCGGGGTTCGATTCTGAAATAATATTTTTGGTCGTTTATTGTTGAAAACTAACTTGTTTTACATGCTTCACTGCGTAATAGTAAAGCTCGCACTATTATTACATGTTGCAATTGCAACTGTAGAAAGAGTTGTTTCTGCAATGAAGATTATCAAGTAATCACTATATAATCGAATGAGGATGAATGAATGAATGTCTGTTTAGTGACATATATTGAAAAATATATATTTTCTACGATCATCAATGAGGTGATAATGAAATGCTTTCAAAAAATGAAAAGCTCGACGAGGAGTTTTGTAAGCAAGGTTATTCTGGAAGCTGTACTTCTTTTGTGTATGATTTTTCAACCTTTTTTATTGCAATTTGAAGTTTATGTTTCATAGATTGTGTTGTGGTTGTCTATTTTTGATTTAAAAGGGATTTGAAGTTTATGTTTCATAGATTGTGCTATGTTTGATCATTTTCTGTATTGCAATTTTTTTCCAAGTTTTTAGGTTTGTCCACACAAAAAAAATTTATGCATCCACCACTGCATGCACAGGTTGACCCAATCAGGAAACACATGAAAATTGCGAAATATTCTTAAACCTGATGTCGATGCATTATCTCCAAAGTTATTATAGCTCGTGGTTGATTTTGTTGTTGAAATCGAAAATCGATCTCTGTGGAATTCGGGACCCGAATAGGGGGCAACTTGCACCTACTTCTCCCTAGCGAGAGCACTTGGCCGGTCTCGCGGAAGTGCGGAACTAAGGAATAGACCATGGGTTGCATCGCAGAGGTCCCACCATACACCTGGAAGATCTTAGAGCGCTTCCCCTCCCTAGTCAATGCTGAGCTAGGCACCATGGGGGAAGAAGAAAGCCTGAATCTCCCTTCCTCTCCAAGGTACCTTAAAGGTCTATTTATAGTTTTCGAGTCTGGTCTGCTGATAGCGGAATTCCATCTTCCGGTTTTACTAAATGCTCCCCAAAGTGGTCTGCCAACAATCAACTCTGTTGTTTGTAGGGGCTATTAACGGACCAAATTGGGCATCATGGGGGTGGCGAGTGCCTGGTCAAGCGAGCACTCTCCACTCACTCTGATCCTGGATCTTGCCCTAGGGAGTTGATCTCGCCCTAAGGAGCCTGCACTCGCCTCTGGAGTGCTGAACTTGCCTCTAGGGGTCTGATCGGTAGCCTGCACTCGCCCCTGGAGGGTTGAACTCGCCTCTGGGGCTCTGGTCTCGCCCCTGGGGGGCCTGCACTCACCCCTGGAGAGCTGAACTCGCCTCCAGAGGTCTGGTCTCGCCCCTGGTTAAGTAAGGTCATCTAGGCCCTCCTCGATTGTCTTTAGTCTCGACGAATTACAGGTTATACATTTGTAGTATTTCTGTTTTGAAAATATATGTACTACAAATCCTTTCATGATAATGTAACTCGTGTAATTGTGTTTTTGATCAAATTATACACATTATTTCATCTCATATTATCTTTTGATGTCTATGTAAATAACATGCTAAAAATCGTACAAAATCGCACTATACACAACCCTACTTAAAGTAAATTTGTCTAAGAATTTATCTCAAATTTTGCCATAAATAGAAGTTCAACAACTATTTTAAACTTAAGCTAAAGTTGAGAATTATTTCAATCTTTGCCAATGTGCTGAATTTACAGCATTGGCCTCACGCCTGAGCGTTTCAGGCCAATGTAACAAATGTTTTTATAGTAAGGGTAAAAGAGTCATTATATATAAAAAACTGAAATTTTGACAAAATCTAATAATAGCATGAAGAAAATAATTATTAAATCTCTAACAGGAAGCTAAACCTTATGGGAGTAAAATAATAACCATACCTTTAGACACAGATATGGTAGGTAAGGACTGATTATTTTATTTTATTGCCAGGTGGCAAAATGGAATTTAATTAATGATGGCACCTGCAATTTATTTATTTATTTATTTTGCAAAAATGTCAATCTAAAAAAACCAAATATGCTCACATTATAATTAAAAACAACATAAATAGCAAGAATCCAAAACTTAGGTTATGTTAGGCGCGACATTTTTGCTTCAATGTTTAACATTCAAGAACAAAGGTTTATAATCACGGCATTCCGCCGTGCCAAACGAATCCTTATATACAAAGAAATACTCCCTCCTAGGCGTAACCCTAATGGACCAACAAAACAATAGGAGTCGTCTGATCACTATCCCGCATCAGATCGTAATTTTATTCGTGCGACTAGGGCATCAACCGTATTGAGGCGTCCCTCATCAATAGAGCGCGAGCATCCACGATCGCCCATTACCCTCGATTTCACTTCTCGCTCACCCCCTTCCATCTAGAAGGAGAGCGGCGGGAATACTATCACATACTGTCGCGCGGGACACATGGGCCTCCAGCACCGTCACTAGTAAACATAATTAAAATAAATAAATGGAGTTGGTGAAAAAAAAATCAAAAGGCAGACCAATGAACATGACGTGCATCTTATAAAGGAGGTTTTTGTAATTTCAAAAGATAAGAGGGGGGGGGGGGGGGGGGGGGCCATTTTGTAAACTTAGAGAGATCCTCGCAAATGACCCAAACCATTATTCAAGAAGCAAAAGTCAACAGCAAAAAATTTATAAACAAAACATTATTCAAGCAGCAAAAGTCAGCAGCAAAAAAAATTATAAACAAAAGACCGGACATCAAAATTGCACAAAGAATAACAACATTCTCATAATCCGAGACAATGACAATCGCGTAGCCGCATGAATTACTCAGAGAAACAGCGAATAAAAGAGAGGGTGCTCAAAGTCAGTATGAGAGAAGATCTACATTTCGTAGTGGTGGAGGTCGTAAATGTATGGGTTAAATCGACATTCGCTAATGATCACCTCACAAACATCATCTGTTTGAACATAAAAGTGGATTAAGTTTCTTAGGCGGACGTTAACGAATGACAATTTAACACACATGTTCATGACCGCCACTACCATGTCAAGCAGAGCCCAAAACCAATTACAAAGAAGCCTTGAGCTGCTTTTCAAGTTTTGGAGACAACCCCTCTTTATCCTTGAATAGAGAGAAACAGTCTGATCTCAGTGAAACAAAACAAAGGCAATTCAAAATTTCTCGAACTGCAAGCTATCATCTGAGTCGCAAGAACCCACAAAATTTACAGTTACTGCCGGTGATATCGTCGACGTCGAGTGAGAATTACGGTCCAACAAGCCTTCAGTAGTCCTGAGAAACTACCTCATTTTTAATCAGCAGAGCTTTGGCCTCCTCCATATTCACATCGCTGTTCAAATAAAATAATCACAAGTCAACATTTGAGGAACAAATGAAGATGCACCAGTGGAGGATAGAATAACAGATGGAAAATGATGAAATTTGTTAAATTTAAATGGGAGAATAATTACCAAAACTTACCCTAAAAGTTAGCATAATTACAACTTGCACCCCTATTACTTAGGAAATTGCAAAATTTCGCCTGTAAGTTTACAATTCATAATATTCATGCACAAAAGTATCCCTTTGAGTAGATTTTCAGGGGACGTCTTTTTGTGCATGGATGCTATGAAATGTAAACTTACAAAGGAGGTTTTTTGCACTTTCAAAAGTAAGAGGGGTGCGAGCTCTAACTTAGCCAACTTAGAGGGTAGATCCTGGTAAATGGCCCTTTAAATGGGATTAGAAAATGAGCATAGATCTTGAACTTGGGTCACTTTTTTAAAATGGGCTCATAGCATATACCTGTCTGGGGCTTCAGCTTTGGTGATCAAAGTGATATTTTTAGTCGAAAGCAGCTCAAAGAAATCTCTGAGATCCAATGTATTCTGATTTTCATAGAGATAATGCAGAAAGTCATTGAATTTCTTTGGTTCCTGTAAAACAAAATAAAAATAAAATTTAGTTGCCATTAACATGCAGATAACGATGGTATGGAATCCGAATCATAGGCATCTTAAAGGAGAAACTTTTCTATGAGCGTGGCCTGAGACTGACAACTGTTCACCGTAACGAATTTGTCCCCTTCAGACGAGAGCTGTCCAAGGAGAAGTGAAGTGAAAACTGAGAATTGAATTATCCCCTTCAGGCGAGAGCTGTCCCAGGAGAAGTGAAGTGGGACTGGATAGTGAATTATGGGCACTGGAATGAGGGACGGGAGGGTAGCCGCAAGGCTATGGGTGGAGTTCTGATTGAAATAACGTTTCCACAGCCTGGACGTTCAATGGAGGGAAGCTGCCTTCAAGACGAAGGTGGAGAGACATGGCTGAGCTTGGAAGGTAGGAATTGGGTTTCACCAGTTATTGCTGAAATAGGGTAGTTATTGGCATAGTTGAAAGCGGCTGTTATAAGAATTGTAGGTAGTTATTGAAGGAAACAAGGAAAAAACGTGGATAACGGCGGTTACGAGCGGTTTTTTTGGTTGTTAATGGGTGGTTATTGAGTGATGTGGTGGTAATATGGTGAGCGGGGTAGTAATGGTGAGCGGGGTAGCTAAGAAAAGCAATTACCTTAGCTTTGGTACCAATGATCCACAAAATCGACACTGTGGGAAGGACGGAAAAGCCCAAAAATATCTACAAATTATGCGATGCCCAAAAGACAGCCTCTTGACCTCTATTTATAGATGTAGAGGACAATCTGAAAGGCATAGATTGTCCGGAACTTCAACCTCTAATAATACATACAACAACAACAACAACACGCAAACCTTTATCCCACTATAGTGGGGTCGGCAAAGAAGAAATATATCTCGGCATCGCTCTTAAAGCAACCGCGAGTTTGAATGGCTCATACGACGATCCTAACTCTCCTGCGTATGTAGACCCGTATGGGTTCCGATTAGAGTCAACCAGCTCCTTGTTTGTGACCCTCATCAATTCTCCTCGGTTTGAGAGCATTCATCCCTACCAAATAAAAAAGATAGAATCCAAGAGAGACCCTTTTGGGCAGCCCTAGGTTCAAGATCACAGATCACATTCATCCAAGATAAACGATACAATAGCCGAAGGTTGGGTATTAGAACCCTCCCAATGGTAAGGCGGTAGGCCACCTCGTCAAAACACGATACCACCGTGAAAGGACCATAGACAAAGGTGTATAACTTGGTATGTAAACGCGTTGCAACTAAGGCCTAATAATATGGATGAGCTTCACAAACAATGAGCCACCGACCTAGAAGTGGACCTTTTGATGTCGTTTTCTCGCCTGATTGAGTGACTTTATTGCGTCCACTGCACCTCTTGACGTCGTTAGTTTGCCTAATTGAGTGACTTTATTGCGCCCACTGCATATGGAACTTCAATTGGTGCAAAATTCCATCCCAATCCAGTAGTTGAGTCTCACATGATAAAAGTTGTAAAGCGGCATGGGAGCGACCATAAACCACCAGGAATGGTGTCATGTCTTCTGCATAATGAAAGAAGGTAGTGTAGGAGAATTCCGCCAAACACAATTAGTTATCATTATCTCATGGGTGGTCCGACATGAAACATCAGAGATAAGTCTCCAAACATCGGTAAAGAAACTCAAACTCGCCGTCAGTTTGGTGGTGGTAGGACGAGTTCATTCGTAACTATGTGCCCTAGAGTTTGAACAACTCCTACCAAAAGGTGCTCAAGAAAACTGGGTCCCGGTCATTGATGATCGCCTGCAGAAATCTGTGCAGGAGTACAACACTGGAGATGAAGGTTTTCTCCATAAGAGGTGTCGTTAAGGAATGTCCGGGTGAAAGAAAATGCATATTTGAACAAGTGTTACACCACCACTAAGATGCAGTCGATGTCGGAGGACCGAGGAATATGAGTGATTAAATCCATCGGCAGATCATAAATCAGGTAAGGGGCGGGTAACAGTTGTAGCAGGCCTCCTGGGAATGTGGCTTCGTACTTGGAGCGCAGACAAATCAAACAAGTTTCCACAAATTCCTCTACATGGCGCAACATCCTTTTCCAGTAAAGAGTCGCCGCGAGGTGAGGAAGGTGTTGATGTGACCTGCCGCCAGAGTAGTGTAGAACACGACTACAAGCCTCAAAATGCACAACGAGGATGGAGATAGTAATAGCAGGCTCCGATAATGCAATTGTCCACCAATGAGGGTGCATGTGTAGGAGCACATTCAGCTGATTCAAACTAGCGGGATAAGGCGTCTGTGACCATGTTGGGCTTGCCAAAACGGAACTAGAAGGTAAATTCATAGCCCAGAAGCTTCACCATTCAAACCTCATGTGCGCAAGTAGACATTTTCAGGCTCATAAGGTATCCCGGACTATGTTGATATGTGCGCACTATGAACTGTCGGCCCAAGAGATATGGTCGTCAATGTTGGATGACTAAAAAGAGCAACAACAACTCGTTCTCATAGGCTGACCAAGAGTAGATGATCGTGGAGAAGGACCAGATGATGAAGTAGGCAATAGATTGACTACTCTGCATTTGGACCGCGCAAATGGTCGTCCCTGAAACATTGCACTCAACCACAAAAGGTGGGAGGAGTCGGGAAAGTTGGAATGTGTGAACTAGGAGCAAACAAGAGATTAATGTCATTGCTATCATAATATAAACCTATGACGCACATTAAAGAACATATTGAAATATGAAGAATGATCGGGTTCAGTTAAATATAAGTCGGACTTTAATTTAACCCAAGACCTTTAATGCATTAATAGATAATAATTAATTTAAATTAATTAATGTCAAAATCATTAATTCAAATTTTGAACAGATAAAGTACCATTTAGTTTTGGAACTGAATGACCGAATTCCGCATGTCCATTAATCCTCATTTAGTGTTTTCGAAACATCTACATATAAAAGCATTATAGTTTTTGAAATAGCTTGTTACTCTTTACGTGCACTGCTCTAAGAGAGGCTGAGAGAGAAGAGAGGTGAAAAACAAAGACAATTTTATAGAAAAGACGCTAGTACTTCGTATCATAGATGGATGATCTTCCTTCCATGAGGCCATTGGACGGATTGCCATGTAATGAAAGAACCATAATATTTCTCATATTCACCAAAGATTTGTATTTCTTGCTTTCTTTTCCTATTTTTATATATCTTCTAAAGAGAAAATAGAGTTTATTAGTTTAGTATAACAAGAGAAGGATTTGCAGGATGTTTCATGCGAATAAATATTGGATTATTCATAAAATAGATGAATTCCTCCTTTCTTGTTGCTTCATATTCATAATATTGACATAATAGTGCATAGCATATGGGAACGACAAAAACTAAGATTCAGTCAATAGACGAAATTCTGAATAAATAGCATAAGAAAAAAAATGAATAGAGTGGTTCAAAACATAAGAGTAAAAGATCTGTTTTGTCATTTCTAACAAAATAAATTTTCACTATTTTGGTGCAGGTATAACTTAAATTTCTTGATCACTTGGTTTCACATGGATCTTATGTGATATCGTGTATTTCTGCTTTGCATTTGATGTCCTCGAAAACCAACAACTACTGTACAACCCCTATTCGTCAAGAGTCAGCAGTCAACAGTCAACGAGCAGCACCAGTACATGAAGACCCGATTGGTATTCAATGGCCAGCAGAGAAGGCAAGGGGACCTTTAGACGCAAGCGAGGATTATACTCGCCAAGGAGCGCGACCACCCAGCAGCGTGAGCGAGCTCCAAATCCCATTTAGTACAAGCGAGCTCCGAACAGTGTCAGTGGCGAGCAACGACAATACTCGCCTAGCATGCGACTTCCGACCAATACCTAAGATAATCGCTAGACGATACTCGCCAGTAACCGAGTCAGGTCGCTCGATGGCAGCAGCCGATAATCGCAGGATTGGGTCTTCTCGACTGGAGACCCCCCCCCCCCCCCAATATTTTGCCAATAAATAGGACTCCAGGGGTACAAGAATATGGACTTCGAAATCTTGAAAAAAATCTTGACCACCTCTTTCCTTGAACTTTTAGCTGAGCCTTTGGATAATTTCTCAGAATTGTCAAGTTCTCAGCTAGTGTCCCCCTTGTACCCTGCTCGGCCATCTTGGGTTGTGGAGGAGAAGCTTCTTCTAAGCATCCGGGTACGTGGTGGGACCTCCCTGCCGTAGCATCTGGGGTCCTTTTGGTTGTCCTCCTATTTCTGCGTTTTAGCCCGTTTAGCCGTCGAGCCCGACTGCTAGACCAGTAACCTTAGGCTACCTTGATCCAAATTTTGGAGTAGGGATTTTCCCGGCTTCAACAACTACAATTGTTTGTTGCAATGTGGTGAACGTCGTGGTGGTCTTCGGAGGCCAAAAAAATGTCTTGCACAAAAGATTCGCCTTAAGTCCTAGCTAGCTTGTCGTAGTTGTGGATAAAACAACGATAATACATTGTCGTTTGTTAGTCTAAGGATGCCCCTCACCTCCTGTAAGGAGCGTGGCAGCGAACACTCTAGCCCCGCAACTATGTTGTCTGAGTCCATGGTGATACCTTGGGATGAGATCGTGTGGCCCAAATAGGAGACTTTGTGCTGAGCAAATGCACATTTATTGGGGTTGATAGTGAGGGAGTGACGTTGTAAGGTCTCCATAGTAGCCTCGGGGTGACGCAAGTGGTCCTGCCATGTAAGGCTATAAATGAGTATATCAACAAAAAACACGAGGACATATTTACATAGCACCAGGTAGAAATCATTCATGGTTGGTTGGAAGGTGGTTGGGGCATTGTCAAGCTGAACGACATGACAAGGAACTGGTAGTACCTTCCATAAATATGGAACGCAATCTTTCGAATGTCCTCTGGACAAACGTGTAGTTGATGGTGGCCAAAATAGAGGTCTAATTTCAAGAAATACGTTGTCCCCAGAGCTCATTCAAAAGCTCCTGAATCACTGGTATCAGGAACTTACATGTAATGGTTGTCTTGTTTAACTCCTTGTAGTTGACGCAAAAGCGTCAGATGTTATCCTTCTTTTGTACCGGTAATACCGAACGGGAGATGGATGGCACTGGGATGGATCAAGCTTGCCCCGAGCATATTCGTAACTAGGCATTCAATCTCGTCTTTCTACATGTGGCCATACCTAGAGGCAGACTGAGATCGACCGCACAAAATGGTATGCAATGTTCAGTGGATCTTTGCAGCGGAAGAACTCGGGTCTTAGCAAAGACATGGAAAATTGACCCCAAAATTTGTGTCAACTGAGGGAGATGGGGAGACCTCTGGATCTTTGTTGTGTCTAACTAGGGCCCTGGGAGTTGCCAGAGTAGTGAACATAAATCCATTGGTGAGTCCTCTATAGAGGGCAGTGGATACTGAAATATGTTAGAGGGAAGCGTGCCCTGCCAAGGTGCATGGCCGACGAGCCCACTCAAAAGTCATATGCATGCACGCCCAGCCGTGGCTGACATTTTGTCCACGCCTTCCAGGGGAAAAAAGTAAAACTTGGTTATGACACGGTAGCCGCCCAGCTGAAGTGTCAACAACCGACATAGTCCATAAGTCGAGGATCAACGATTATCTCCCAAGTATACGAAGAACCCTAAGGGAGCTTCATTTATCATTGTAGCTCCATTTTTTACGATAGCCACTGACACGTCTCTCTCAAACGGGGCCTAACACTTTTAAGTATAAAGAAAGAGTATGCGAGATTTATTTGGTCATTGATACAAATTCCAAACTACTGTCTCCACTCCAAATAAAGCCATGTATTGAATGATAGAATCATATTGAAACATTCTTATGACAGCTCACACAATTTCTCCTAAAATAATAACTTGTAAGTAGTCATCCACTACCCAACAATAATAAATCTTAAGAAATAACAGAAAACAACAAATTACCTCATATCGATGACATAATGATCTTCAAATCATCAATAACAACAGCACATAAACAGACAGAAATGTTCTAATGATATTAGAAAATTTAATTATTTCATGTTAATTTGGGGCCAGCATGATCTAGAAATTTAGACAATACTTGCAAACATTTTGGACTAATAATTTCCATGAAGTTAATAACAATCTAACACATTTACCTGCTCCTGAATGCAACCGTCACGAAGAGCTAACAGACATTCAATTGCTTTTTGATAGTTGTCTCCTCTATAAGAATTTTCCAAGAGGCCATAAATATGATCTTGCATTTCTTTGATTGCTCTTTCAACCCAATTCGATCCATCTCGGCGTGCCATCATTTGCTCAAAATCTTTAAGGGGTGTGGAATACCCAATTTGCTCAACCTTAACTGAAGCGCCAGAATTTTGATACTCAATTGCTTTAATATTTGCAGCTGCATCCTCCACATTTGAGCCTGAAGGTTTCTCTGTTAATTTAAGAGTCCTAGGTCTCCTTTTCTGCACAAAAAAGGTACAGTCAACCAGTCTTATATGCCATATTCAAATTAATTCTTTGGGATTTTAAGATTTAAAGTATAAAAGTCAACCTTTGGATTATCCTTCAGCTCAAACTGCCTTCTGAGATTATCAAGTTGAGATTTTTGCTCAGAAAGAATACCGGGATCAGGTGCAGTTATTCTCAGAAGGTTTGCATCGAGTCGGGGGATCTCAGCATCAGGACACTTCGATTTTAAATCAAGGGCCTGGTAAAATCTCTGCAAAAACAATAAACAGCATTAAATCATGGAAAATATAAAATGAGGAAAGATAAACGTGCTAAATATTATTAGCCACTCCCATAAAAAATGAATTAAAATTTTGATAAAATTACAATAGAACAACTCTCACTTTCAACGTGTATTTCCGATAAATTTCTTCGGCTTATGCAGTATTCTTCATATAAAAACAACTCCAGACGCCTAAGACATGATCACAATAAAATTGAATGATGCAGATGCAACAAAATATACAATTGTATATCTGCCTAATTTTTTCTGTGAAAAAAGGCGTTATTAAATCAATATAAATAAAAGGCAGAATCGCATTAAGTGATGCTGTCAAATTACATAAGCTGCCTCCTATAACACTATTGTGAAAAATCACTTCCCCAATTTTAGAATATGATTCAATAAACACCCTTGCGACTGCACCTAAGCTTCTTATTTATAAATTCTCAACTGAGGTACAAACAACAAGAGTCACGATACAATATGATGCAACTAGATGTGGTGCAGTTGTGTCTGTAAGTAAGAGTAACCTCAGATATGCCAAGTTGGTCTAAAGAGGGATCCTTGTGAAGTCATCCAGGAGAGTACCGAGGTAGACGTCTACAGCAGACAAGTCTAGGATGTCAAGATGTTGGTTGAATACAGCTGCCGACTTCCGAGTAGGGTGTTGAGTTGTCGATGGATGACTCTAAAAGTACTAACTTATCATCGATTTATGCAGTTAGTCCTGAGTTGTCCAATGGACCTGACACAGACGGCATTTTGTATATAGATTTTTTTGGGGCACGAGAATGTCCATATTGTTTAAGTCCAAGCACTTCCATTGAAATCTATGGTGCCAAAGTGTTTCCGACTAAACAACTAAAATAGAGCACCCTTTCTTTCCCCAAGATGTATAGGCTCCCCCTTCCATTGCAATCAAACATACCAATAAGTACAAGTTTTTAATGATTAATGCACAGCTATATTTTGTTGGGGATCAACGAATGATGGATTGTGAGTTTTGATATCTTCCATGTATTTGTTTTATATTTTTGGTGTTTTATTTAGTGAGATTGGACAACCATCGTGTGCGGTCAATCATAGTTGTCCAAGATAGTTGCTACAAGTCATGTTTTAATGTTCTATTATAAATAAAAGGTAGGAGCAATCGTCACGGGGATCACAGATTTTGGAGAGTTTTTCCTCCATCTTGCCGGTGATCCGCGGAGCCGGCTCCACAGCCCTAGGTGCGGAATCCTAGGTAATATTGTTTCTTGTCATTTTCTCACCGTTTCCCTGTGTGTTGCCCACCCTTCACCGTTTCCCTGCAGTAATTTCCAATCTAAACAGCCATCACGTCCCCCCACAGGCCCTACCTCATCAACGGTATCTCCCCAAAGCAGTAACCTGTTATAATCCCACTCCAAACACCTTCTGCAGCAACCTTCTCCAATAACATGCAGTTTAACCACTCCAAACAGCACCTCATAGCAGTTGCCAGTTGAATTAAATCATTATTTGTAGCATATTGTAAAAAAGCCCATTTATTTTTCTTGCTTTGGAGTCTTCATCCATTGTGTATAAATAGAGGGTGTTGCCCTGAAATTAATGAAGAAGCTCATTATTTCCGCCTGATTCCGTCTGACTTGGCATCGGAGTTGCGGTCTCATCTCGCGATTCCCGCGCACGCGCTTCTTTCCGCGGTCTGGCCTCTTCTTCACGCGATTCCTGAACTTGCCCAGTGCGGACTCATCAGGATTTTGCGGTTTCTCTTCTTCTTCCCGCGGCTTCGTGTGACCTCGGCAAGAGCTCCGGTCTCGCCTCCTGGAGCGGCGGCCTCGTTAGGATCTCGCGATTTTTATTCTTCTTCCCGTGGCTTCATGCGACCTCTACGGTTTCTCCGAGCTCGTCAGGATCTCGTGGTTTACTTGTTTGCTTCATGTGATTTATCCTATGCTTGCACGGTCTTTCCTCAGCGGGTTGTGCAATCTGTTCGCAATCTTTCCACCAACTCAGCGGTCAGTGACCGTAGGTCGTGCGGCACGTCTACCCGCCACACCTTTCTCAGCCAGAAAAATGTGACCTCAGCTTGAATGCGGACAATGCAGCCTTCTTCCTCGCCTCCAAAGGTTCGTGCGGCTCCTGCTTGTCCAGCCTCGGTTGCGCGGCCTCCCGCGCTCTCTGTGCGCGCCCTCCCTAGCGTCGTGCGGTCTCGTTCCTCATGGCTAACTCCTTGGACTCAAGCATGCAGCCTCCTTCCTCGCTTATCCCTCCTTCGAGCTGTGATTCCCCCCGTTCTCACGGTGCCTCTGGTTCCCTCCATATTACCATTGTTCCTTTGGATGACACCAATTACCTTGAGTGATCTGGCGCAGCACAACATACTATCTGCATCTATCAGCTCTATGGGTACATCGACAAGACTCTTGTTAAGGTCCCCAGTACTGATCCGGGTTAGCGAAAGCGGGACGCTGACAATTCCTTTGTTGTCTTGTGGTTGCTTCACTCCATGTCCCCCTTGGTATATCGAAGCTACATGTTGATGGACTCGGCCATTGACATCTGGACTCGGGCTCGTTAGACTTAATCACAGCTTGGTAGTTCTACCCAGGTATACGAGTTCACTCGGCGTCTCCTGGAGCTCAAACAAGGCACTTCTTCTGTAGCCGCTTACTTCTCCGAGTTTGAACGCCTCTACCAAGAGTTGGATTACTTTAAGGATTTCACTCTCGTTTGCACTGTTGATGCTCGAGCTTTAAAAACTAAGGAAAACCATTATTGTCTCTACATCTTTCTCATGGCCCCTTAATATAGAAGTACATCTTTCTCATGGCCCTTAATATAGAGTTCGACATGGTACGCACTCATGTTTTGAATTGACAAACTCTTCCCTCTCTTCAGGAAGCCATCAGTAAGGTATTAGGGGATGAAGATCGGCATTGTTCTCGCAACTCCAATCATGGTTCTGATTGTTTCACCCTTGCTGGCCTTCTTTTCGCTCCCCCCCCTTCGACTCTCAAGATGTGCAATTACTGTGGAAATCAGGGCCATACCCGAGGCTCCAGCTTTTGTCGCCATCCTCATCTTGCTCAATCGTATAAAAGCACTCGTGGTTGTGGTCCCTCTCACCCACCCAATTCTACATCTACTCGTGAAACTGAAGTTGTTCATGGTCGGCTTCCCTCAGACAGTCTTTCCTCTAAGGAACTAGATGTTTTGTGTCGTCTCATGCACACTCAGGTTTTTTTTCCTTCTGCTGCATTCGTCACCGCTGGTTAAGAGTGAAACAGTTTAGTTTGGTTTGATTTTTAAGCAAAACCGTAAACTGAACTACCCTCTTATGGTTCCAAAAATCTAGAACCAAACCAAACTGCGAAGACCAATGGAACCGAACCGAACTGAACCGTATGGTTTGGTTCGGTTCGGTTAGAGTGGTTTTAAAAAATACGAAAATAGAAATCTGTTAAAATTGTACAAAATTTAATATACATTTTAATGCAAGTCCTAGAGAGTTTTTTTTACGATTAAATATGATTTTAGGGGGGGTGGGAGTTGGAAGAAGCAGGAGAGGGGTCGGAAGTCGAATAGAAAAACCTAAAGCATAAATTGAAGAAACGGCTAAAGATTCCAAAATTATTTATGATTATAGATAATTAAAATTTTATAATTTAATATCCATATGATTCGGTTTGGTTTGACATTAAAAATCATGAACCGAACCGAACCACGGTTTTTTAAAAATTCAAACCGTGACCGAACTGCAGCCTACTAAAACTGAACCAAACTGTGCGGTTTGGTTTGGTTTGGTTGGCGGTTTGGTTGGTTCCGAGTTTCACCCCTACCGCTGGTTCGCTCAGTGCCCAGTCTGCCACCGCAACTTCCTTAGAGTGGATTATTGACTCTGGGGCAACAGATCACATGACAGGAACATCGATAGGTTTTCACTGCCAATGGCTCACTCACCAATTGTTGGTGAGGGGACTGTTCTTTGTTCCTTTGTCATGCCCATCACAGAAGTGTTGTATGTTACTTCTTTTTCTCGCAATCTATTATGTATTAGTCGTCTGACTACATCCTTAAACTACTTTGCCATTTTCTCTCCTGATGGCTGTGTTTTTCAGGATCTAGCAACGAAGCATCATATTGGCAGTGGTAGGAACTGTGGGGGGTTGTAGATCTTGGATCATTCTCCAGCTCAAGCTCTCTTTGGTACCCCTCCAAATCTCTCTAGTCCTCCACATTCTTCACTTGTGGATGTGCGTCGATGGCATCAACGTCTTGGACATCCCTCCACTAGCTATATTCTCAAGTTATTTCCTATATTTTCAAGCTCTCTGAGATGTTTTGTCTGTAATGAATGTGAACTTTCTAAACATGTACGAAATATTCTGAATCACTTTTTTTCTACTAGTACGGTTCCTTTTGATATTATTTATACTGATGTTTGGGGACCTTCTATAACATCTGTTATTTAATACGGAAATGAAATTTAATTGCAGGGCCCGATCGCAAGACAAATTGATTGAGCAAATGTCACGGCGAGGTACGAATTTGTTATGATTAATTGTTGTGTTAGTGTACAAATTAATCAAAGTTATTGGAAATTTTCTTTAGGCAAAATTGAGACGTTGTGGAAGTTGTATTCGCATGAAACTAGGGAATAATTAGTAATGGCTTAATTGAAATTCTAGTGGGATTTTCATCTCACAGTAAAATGGCATAATGGCCAAAAACCATGATTTTAGCCCCCACGGTTTAAAACCATGATTTTAGCCCCCACAGTTTCCTTAACCGCATCTATTCACGTTTTCCCCCTCCCGGGCGCACGAGAGAAGTTGTGACCGCCGCTCGATTTCCTTATTAGCGCGAGAGTATTACGCAGTTTTTAAATCGAGCCATAATTTCTTCCCCACCTCTAGTGCATGTACACGGCGCCGCCGACTGGCTCACACTGCTTCACAGACGACTTCTCTGAGCTTTTCGCCTCTCGTTTCCATCGTTTACGCCAGGCGCATGCCCCGGAGGCCGGAACCCTCGGTGCCACTTCCTTACGCTTGTGGAACCTCGTCAACTGGAACTATGGGGTCCTTCTCCTTCGACGACGAGGTTGGCCGACTGCTTAGGCTTCAACGATCCCTCTTATTGTTCGATTGCAGCAGGCGCATAGGATCCCTACTCTTCCTGTCTGACGATGGGCGCCTAGGAGCTTTTTCTTCTTCCAGAAACCCTTAACACCTTCTCCTTACCACTCGTAGTGGCCCGTCGATTCATTCCTGGGAGGATTGACTTCCTCTCGACATTTGTCTCTTCCGATTTAACCAGGTAAACCTCCATGCGTGCCCATATGAATTTTCCTGCATCATTCTCATTTTCCTTTCTCTTTTGACCGAATGAAGATAACGAAGACTTGCTTTGGTTCTCTTTTCCACAGATCTAGAAGTTGAGGGTCTCTCCCTTCCCCGTCATCCCTAGTGGTACTGAGATTTACTAGTCACGATCACCTTCCTCCAGTAGACATTGTTTTAAAGGTAATGACAATCCCCTTTGAAAATTTCAGATTTCACGCGTATGTGAATGATGGAATCGCCAATTTCAGAATTTCCGATTAAGTCCTACCTTAATTAATGGCTCTTCTAGGTGAGTGACGGAATCGCCAATTTCAAATTTAGGTCTAGGTGTCCCTGTTGCACCAATCATCATCCACCACTGAAAGGGGAGTGGTAAGCCCTTCTTCCCGTGTCATGAAATGGTTTCTTTGGAATTCTGAAGAGTATTGATTTAAGATTTAACATCTTCCCCTTTTAGGTCCCATGAGGGGAATTGGGGTAAGAGAACTCATGGTAAATCAGAAATAATTCCTGCATGCCCTTCAAAATAAAATTGACAACTATGTTGTCGCGTCTTGTCTACGAACGCCGCAATAACTCGGTAAAAAATTCAACTCATTTTAGTTGGACATATCATTTTGTATAATTCATGAATTAAATTATGTCAGTATACGTACATGAAGATAAAAATTCTTACTGTTACAAATCAAGTCTACAATGAATAAGTAAGATATATTGAATAAGTATCAGATCTCGTTTAGCCTTAAAACACGAACCAGATGTTAATCAAATTAATATAGGAGGACTTACAGTCTGATCATGAAATTATCAGTTTAACACATGAACAGAATCAGTTTAAAATGTTAGAAACATTTAGGTAAAAGTACAAGATTAAACAACATGAAAAATTTTAATCCAGTGGACTCAAGTTGGACGTTACACTATGAGATCAGATCAATCCAAAAAACGGTGAGAGTGATTCACCCTCATTATTTTTGTGGAGGCACACCACCGTACTCTCATGGCCAGCAACCATCATACGAGTTTCAGACTTAGGGTCGATAACCCTTGATTCCAATCGTAGAATCCATCAGACATGAGTTTGTGTTCCTCTCGAGGGACACTCAGTTCAGGGCACCATCAGGTTTGTCACCCAGACTCCAGTTTTCAGTTTGTGCGCAATCGCCATTAATAACAAGAATAAATAAGACAAACATAAAGTTTGCTAGAACTTACAGCAGACACGATTCAGAAATTCCAGAAATCATTAACCAACAGAAATCAGGAAATGAGACAAAACTCATAATAAATCAAATACGTGAGCAGATCAATAGTACAAAATGACAAGATTAATAATATTCAAAGTTAAATATTTTCTATACAAGAAAAAGTTTGTTTTAGTGTTGTTAGTAGTAGTCTTTCTTACTCTCCAGTGGGCCTAACCCAGTTCGAACTTGTTTTTACATGGGTCTTAGGTCAGGGGATTCGCATAGGATAAGAGGTGCGGTCTACACTGTCATTAGTTCCCTTTGGTTGTACCTCCCTTTTGTTGTACTTCTTTTTTATTTTCAGACATTATGTATTTATACTTCATACTTTTATGTACTAGGCTATTCTAGATTTTAATATTTCAGTTTCATATTATATTTTTAGTTCTAGATGGCTTTGTGAATTCAGAAATTGAGGTACTCTTAACCTTTTAGTTTTTCTTATTCTACTTCCACTATAAGATTTCCTTTAGTACTTTTATTATGTCTGTTATGTACCATTTTTAGTACCGTTGCTTAGTTTACTACTTATCGCAGGGCCCGACCGGACTATTGATTTGTTGTTAAACTAGGTTGAGGTGTTACACCTCATGTTTTTCTCTCTTGTTACCAATGGTTTGTGACATTTATTGACTGCTTCTCTCGCTCTACGCGGGTGTATTTATTAAAAAAGAAAAGTGAGGTCTTTGATTGTTTTTGTATTTTTCACATGAAGACCTATCAGAATATACTCCAACAATAAAGTTGCTATCAAAATTGCGCATAATCCTGTTTAACATGATCGAACAAGACATGTCGAAATTGATAGATAATTTATTAAGGATCACCTAGAAAAGACAATGTTTGCACTCTGTTTAGTCAATCTCAAGATCAACTTGCAGACATCTTTACCAACCTGAGTTGTGACTTGTTCAAAGACAATATTATCAAGCTTGGAATGTTCGACATATACTCTCATTTGAGGGGGAGAGTTGAATTAAAGCATTATTTGTAGCATATTGTAAAAATGCTCATAATAAAAGGCCCATTTATTTTTCTTGTTTTGGGGTCTTCACCCATTGTGTATAAAAAGAGGGTGTTGCCCTAAAATTAATGAAGAAGCTCGTTATTTTTGCCTGATTCCGGCTGACTCCGCCTCCCTATAAATACCCATCCCACTTAGCCATTCACTTCTCTAGCCCATCCGGACCCAAATTACCCCCTGTTTTGGCAGCCAACCAGCCTATTTCTTGCAAGAACAGACAGAAGCAGCCCTGCTCCCAGCCTGGCTGACCCTCCCAGTACCAATATCCTGGAACCCGATCTCTCCCAAAACGAGTCCAGGGCATGGTCAACCCCATCCAGCCTCACTATACCCCCAATAGCCCCATTTCAACTCCCAACTCTAGCCCACTTCTCTCTATACAGCCCCCATACCACCTACCTCATCATCTGGGACATCCTCCGCCGCATCTATGACAACATGATCTCCGCGCCCTTGCCTACCGCCCCTTGTGAGTTTAATTGTATTATTTATTTCATGGAATACAGAATTCTTGGCAATATGAATAGCAACTTGACTGTCACAGAGAGTGGATGGAGAGGGGAGTTTCACACCCAGATCACTCAGAAGACTCTCCAACCATATGAGTTCTGAAACGACATAAACCATGATCGATATTCAGCTTCCGCAGATGATCGTGCAATCACAGTTTATTTCTTACTCCGCCAAGTGACAATATGTCCACCAAAGTATGTCTAGTACCCACTTGAAGATCGGCGATAATCAAGAGAATTGACACAATCAACATCAGAATGTACAACAAGATATAAAAGGAGAGATTATACACAAGACCTTGTCCCAGAGTAGTCTGTTGATACTAGAGTATGCACTCAACAACCTGAAGATGAGAGATTTATGGAGCATGCATAAAGCGACTGACCACAACAACGTCAAAGGATATAATAGGTCTCGTGACTGTAAGGTAAATGAGCTTGCCCACAAGACATCAATAGTACTCCGGGTTAGGGAGTAAACCAGAATCGGATGCACGAGCGCGAAGCTTATGGTTGGCATCCATAGGAGTATCAACGAGCTTGCATTCAAAATAGTTGACGTCATGAAGTAGGACAATACAGTACTTTCGTTAAGACAAAACGAGATCATCAAGTTGACGAGCCACCTCGATGCCAAGAAAATATCAGAGAGACTCAAATTATTTAGTCTGAAATCTGGATGACAGGTGTTTCTTGATCGTAGTTTTACCATTGAGATCATCGCATGTGATGAGAATATCATCAACATACACTAAAAGAATCATTGTCGAGCGGTGACGAGTGAATAAAGAAAAATCAGTCGAGCTTCGAGTGAAGCCAACATCTCAAACAACCCGACTAAACTTATCAAATCAGATCCGAGAAGACTGTCTGAGGCCATAGAGAAATTTTATTGAGGTGACATACAAGAGACTCCCTCGCAATCTCATAACTAGGAGGTTGCTACGTGTAGACAGTCTCAACGAGGTCTTCATTCAAGAAAACATTTTTGATGTCGAGTTGATGTAACGTCCAATGCCCGACAACCAGGGAGATTAGTACCCGACAACCTGTTCAGCTTTGCGACATGTGAGAAGGTCTTTTCATCGTCGAGGTTGCATTGCTGAGTAAAACCACAAACCACAAGACATGCTTCTAAACATTCAACTCTCTCATTAGGCTATGATGTTAAAGACGCGTCTAAGGCTTAAGACTCATCAAGCTCAGAGGTTTGCGCCTTCGTGCGCCTTATTTGCGTATTTGGAACATAAAAACGCGCCCGAGTGAGATTTTTGTTGTAATTTTTTTTCAAAAATAAAGAAAAAAACAATATCAGAACTCAATAACTTTTGATTGAATTAGTGTTTGTGAAAGATAGATATGATGCGAGTGATCACATTGATTCTATTTTTAAGAGACATAAACGATAGCAATGAATGATTAATTAATATATGAAAATTTTGACCGAGAAGATGAAATGATGTTTGATGTTGATTATCTAAAATTGATATGGTGGCGTCTTGCCTTCGTCAGGTGCGCACCTGCGTCTTGCGCCTAGGCTCCAAAAGGGGCAAGTTCTCAAGTGATTAGACCAAAAGGAAGCCATTTCCTCATTCATGGTAGCCCGACACCCCAGATGTCGAAGAGCCTATTGTAGAGAAGAAGGGGTGAAAATACAAGACAGAGAGGTCGCAAACCTGTGAAGCATCGGCGATAAGTGATACATCGAGACATAATTTGAAAGAAGGTGAGCGGTAGAGGATGGTGCTTGATCAGCGGCAAGCGAAGCACCAGTAGGAACTAGGGCGGGGTGACTTTCATAGGGCATCTGACCGAGGATGTCATGGGTGTAGACATGAAGAGGAGGAAGTAGCGAAGGGGCACCGCTGGATAAGTGGGTAGCAGAGGAGGAGAAACAGTGAAGGTATGCACATGAGGACGTGGAAGTCCTGGAGAGAAGGTGATATGAGTTTCAGATTGGTGGAATGGTTGATTTTCAAGGAAGGTGACATCGACGGAGGTGATAAGTTTCCGAGAAGATGGAGAGTAACAGATGTAGCCCTTTGGGGTATGAAAATAGCCAACAAACATATGCATGGTCATATAGGGAGCTAACTTATCCACGGCAGGGCCAAGATGATGAACAAAGCAGACACAGCCGAAGACATGAGGTGTCCGGGTAAAGGGAGAGGTGATGGGAAAGAGGGTGGAAAATAGTGTGGCAAAATTCAGAACAAAAGATGACATGTGATTAATGAGGTAGCGGGCAGTGGAAATAAAAAAAGGGCCAATAGACGGTGGGAACCTGTATTTGAAACAAAAGGGACCTGATAATCTCGAGGAGATGACGATTTTTCCGCTCGATCACACGGTTCTATTGCGGAGTATAGGGACGGGAGGTTGGTGGATTATGCCCAAGATATTACAGGTGTCCTGAAAAAACTATGACTGGGATATTCACGAGAATTATCGGTTCGAAGAATTTTAAGGGAGCGCAAGAACTGAGTTTTAGTTTAGTCTCAGCGATAAAAGAGTTAAAGATCCGCAGCAACTCAGAGTGATCGTGCATCATATACAGTCACATCATTCGAGAATGATCATCAACAAAAGAAACAAAATAATGATAGTCGGAGACACTATCCACTTTATAGGGGCCTCAAATATTTGAATACACTAAATCAAAAAGAGCAGTACTATGAGTCCAGTGAGGAGAAAAAGTAGATCAATATTGTTTCCTGTAAATACAAGATTCATATTGATTACTGAAAATCAGAAAAAGAAAATTTTAGAAGAGCTCGCTTGAGAATAGGAAGAGGAACATATCCAAGATGTCGGTGTCAACCAGTAGATCTGACGGGGGAGAGAACTGAGGGTGGAAGATCTAGAGCGTGCAGTCCGTTAGAGAGTTGCTCCATACCAATGATATTATGAGTTCGTTGATCCTGCATCACAAAAGAAGATGGAGAAAGCGTGACTGGAAAATCAAGGCCCTGAGTTAAACGACTGATAGAGAGAAGATTAAATTGAGATCCAGGAATATGAAGGACAGGGCGGAGAATAAGAGATGGAGTGAGAGGCACATCTCCAAAATAACAGACCGGGGTGGTATCGTCATTGGCCGTCGTGATAAACTTCGGAGAAGAGGTATCTGAATATCGAGAAAATTTATGTATGGTGATGTGATTGGTAGCCCCAGAGTCCACTATCCATATCGGATTGTGGGGGAAAATAGGTTATACCTTTGTTGGAAGTAGAGGTGATGGAGTCAGAGGCCCGAGTAAGCATCCCCCGAGGTTGTTGAAGTTCCCCGCACAAGATATCAACGACAGAGTGATAGGAGGGAACATCCACGGCAGGAGAAGCATGAGGCAGTGTAATGGATGTCGGTGGTGGAAACCCATGTTTCTTGAAGCAAGTGGCCTCAGTATGACATAGGCGGCCACAATAAGTACACAGACAATTGTCTGGCCGAGAGGAGCGATTACGATCAACACGTCTGCCTCCGCGAGAACTATTGCGGCCACCTCGAGACCAGGAGGAGGGCGCATAAATGGGGAGTGTTGTAGAAGGGCGGGAGAGGGAGGCATCACGGCTTCAGGAGGCGGAGTGACTTTAAGGATTGTGGTGCACACGTCGGAAAGAGACAGAACAGTGCGAGAAAAGAGGATGGTCATCCGGACACTGTAAAGATGGGGAGGTAGCCGCGCCATCATGAAAGCAATGCCCACAACCTCCTATTGCACGCGCTAAACAACAAAATCCAAGGAGGGGACTGGTACAGAAGTCACGCCTCAACAAGGGTCTTGTACATGATGACAAAGGAGGTCAGGTCACCAGTCACACCAGGGTCAACCGCCTGGAGCTGAGTAAAGATATCAAAGATATATTGGAGACTGTCCTGGCCAAAGTAAAAGGACTGAAGCTCTTCTCATGTGGCCTTCGCAGTCTGGTGGTACATGGTCATACGATATGATTCAGTCTCCATAAAATTGAGAAGCCAAGACTGAACCCGACTATCATCACGAAGTCACTGTTCAGGGTTCAAAAGGGGGGCACTGGTAATATGATGAAGGAGCCCTTTGGTTTGAAGTATATGTTACACTGAGTGTTCTGATTCCACAAAATTCATCTTCTGATTGAGGGAGATAGTAGTTAGTAACCTGAAATTCATCCCGCACTTCAGGGAGGGGAGTCGGGGCAAGAGAAGAGGCCACAGAGGTGCAATAGGGAGGTCGCGCTGAGTCTGACAGTTGAAAATGGGAGGTCGCACAAACTGGTCACAGAGAGGAGTCCGGGCGGTTGAAAAAAAGGAAGTCGCGCAAACTGGTCACAACATGGAGTCTGGGCGGTTGCAAAAGGGAGGTCGCGCAGAGTCCGCGCGGATGAGGTTTGGCAAAGAAAGGCCCGCAAGGAGAAGTGGAGGGTGGAAGGGGTGGGCTTGCAGGTGGAGTCTGCACGAAGTCCACACGAATGAGGGTGGGCGGTCTCAGTAGAGTTGTTCGCGGAGAGTAGGGTGGGTGGTTTCAAGAGGTTGTCTGTATGTCATAACCTAGCTCCGATGTCATGTGGAAACCCAAAATACAAATAAAAATATCTATTTTAATTTTCCAGAAATCCACTTTATTACACGAACGCACCCCTCTTTATATAGAATAGATAATGTGAGAGAATATACAAATGATGATGTACAACCCATATCAGTCAAGGGTCAACAGCCAAACTCAACAGTCAGCAAGCAACTCCAACACTAGAAGACCAGGTCAACGAGCAGTAGCGAACAGCGAGATGATCCTTTGGTATGGGCGAGTATCATACTCGTCAGGGTGCGCGACTAAACAGCAGTGTAGGTGAACATCAAAGCCCCTACCGACCAGGCGAGTACCGATCAGCAAGCAGTGGCGAGTATCAATAATACTCACCTAGTTAGCGACCTCCAGTGACTGCCTTGCCAGGCGTGCCGAGCAGCGCAGATAGTCGCTAGGTGGAACTCGCCAACAACTGAATCAAGGCACCGGTAGGATGTAGATGGAGAGTGCAGGGTTGTGCCTCCTCACCCGTAGACCCCGCTCCCTGGTTTTGTCTATAAATAGGACCCCAGGGGTACCAGGAATGACACCCTGAAACCTTGAGATCCCCCAATTTTGACACTAGCTTCCCTCTGTGTGGTGACTTCCTCGTACCTAGCTCAGCCATCTTTGGTTGTGGAGGAGAAACTCTTCCAAGTTTCCGGGTACGTGGTGGGACCTACCTACTGCAGCGTCTGGGGTCCTCTAGTTGTTTTTTTCTCTCTCCTGTTCTATCTTCAGAGTCGGACAGCCGAGTCGTTGGGTCGAGTAACCTCGGGCTGCACTTAGATCGGTATATTTTGGAGTCGAAATTTTATTGGCTTCAACACTTTGGTGTGGTGAGCGTGGATCGTACTCGGAGGAGGAAAGTCTAGCAAGGAGGCAGCATGGTGAACGAAGGAGAGCAGGAAGGAGTGGCCTGGAACTTGCTGTGTCCTAGCGAGTATCTTACTCGGGCCGAGTTCACCGCAGAGATCGACGGGCTAGCGCGGCGTTTGGAGGAAACGGTGCGCTCGTTGTTCGCTCCTCGCCCGGAGGTCCTAGCGATGTCGCCTAGGCGCGAGACCCCATCTGAAGACGTCGCGCCGATCGGGAGGCCTGGCAAGGAGCATGTGGTGGAGCAGGAGCGACCAGCGCAGTCAAGGTACTTTCCGGCGAGTAATCAGGGGGTCAGAATTCTGGAAGACGAGTATCAGGGGAGGGCCTAGGATACTTGCACATGCAAGTTCAACGCTCCTCGCCAACTCGCAAGTCGCCACTCGGTTGGAAGGAGCCTCTTTAGTGAGGAGGTGTTGTCAGCTCTAGTTCCCGAGGGTTTCAGGGATCCAATCCCGAACTACTACTCCGGGAGGGATGACCCGGTCAGGCATCTGCAGTGGTTCTTCACCATCACCTTTGAGGGAAAGGCCCGGGATTTGGTTCCACCAGTTGCTGGCTAATTCAGTAAACTGCTTCGAAGATTTGCGCAGAGGGCTGGTAGCAAGGTTCGCTACATCGAAAAAGAGGAAGAAGGAGGCAGTGACCCTTTTCCATCTGAGGCAGGGAGAGCGGGAGACGTTGGACCGTTACATTGATCGTTTCTAAGAGGAGGTCTTGGGTATCTAGGAGGTGGATAACAACATGTTGATGCTAGCCTTGACTTTCGGGCTAAAGCAGGGACTCTTCAGCTTGGAGGTCAGCACAGATCCCCCGAAGACGTACGAGGAACTCATCGAAAGGGCTAAAAAGTTCATTCAAGGAGAGACGGCCAACCCCGATTTCTTGGCTAGGTTGGACCGGGTAACCAGAGATGAGGAGAATGATGAGGAAGACAGAAGGACACCGGAAAGAAGGTCGAGGGAGTGGCAAAAGAAGGGAGAAGTGAAGAGGCGAGAGGAAAGAAGGGAGGTGTCGAGGAAGAGAGAGGACCGTCGGAGGCCGGAGGAGAGGAGGCCTGCCGAGGCTCCGAACCGCCAGGCAAAGGAAAGAAGGTTCCAGTACCCCGCGAATCAGCCGTCGTGGAGGCCAGCTGGAAGGAGGAATTCTCTGGGGAGGAGAGATGATTGGTATCAGCCAGGAGGGCATCAGGGAGGAGATCGGAGGGAAGCAATGGTGGTGGCCAGGCTAGGAAATCGTTTCCAGGGGAGGAATTAGAGGATGAGGAACATGCCCATGGAGGTGCCCCTGTATTGTGACCTTCATCGAGTCGAAGGTCACGGAACCATGACGTGCCCGGACTTTCTAGAAGCCAGGAGGAGAGCTGGAGAAGGAGCAGGGGAAGAGGTGATCCAGGAGCAGAGAGGTCAGGAGGACCAAGGAAGGCAACAAGGCCCGGGCCGCTAGAGGAATGAAGATAGAGTTGACCAAGGGGCCCGTGGAGGGGTCGGCCAAGGAGGAGGCAGAGGGGTCGGAGCGATCCATGGAGGAACTGGAGTGGAGGCCTCCCGCAAGGGAACGCTCCACACCATCTACAGGAGGGGTGTTGCCTTGGCCTCGCAGGCACCCCAACAGATGGAGGAGATCACATTCTCGGCAGAGGACCTTCTGGGCAATGAGAATATCTTCAATAATGCGCTCGTTATCCAGGCAGTGATCAGAGATTTTACCGTAGAACGGATCCTCGTCGACAACGAAAGCTCTGTGAAAGTCATCTTCAAGAAAACATTCGACGGTTTGGAGGTGGAGACGGCAAGGGTGATCCCATCGGATGGTCCTCTCTTCGGTTTCTATGGAGAGAGGAAAGAGGTGGAAGGAGGAGTGGAGCTACTGATTACTCTGGGAGGAGCGGCGAACAAGTGTCGGTTCGTCATTGCAGATGCGTCAGGTGGGTACAGTGGCATCTTCAGGAGGCCACTGATCAACTTTTTCAAGGCGGTCCCTTCCTCCTATCATCAATGCCTCAAATACTACCAGGGGAAGGTTCAGGTGAGGATCGGGAGCGATCTGAGGGTCGCTCGGGAGTGCTATCTGAATGCGGTGAGTGCCATCAGCTGGATGGAGGAAGCGGAGGAGTTGGAGAAGGCTATGGAAGGAAGGGCTAGGCTGGAGGCAGCGGAGGAAATGGAAGAGGTGGAGGTACTGACCAAGGGCGGGAGACCCGGGATACTGAAGATAGGAGGAGCTCTGAAGGCCGAGGGCAAGGTGGAGCTAGTGGGATGCTTGCAAGAGAAAATCGACATCATCGCCTGGAGCGCCGCCGACAAACCCGGGATCGATGCGGAGGTGGTCTGCCATCGCCTCCACCTCAACCCGGAGGCCAAGCCCATCCGGCAGAAGGTGAGGTCAGTGGCCACCAGGCTGGCCGAGCCAGTAGGAGAGAAGGTAGAGAAGCAGTTGGAGGCAGGTATTGCATCGGAGATCCAGTATCCAGGCCGGGTATCCAATGTTGTGATGGTCAAGAAGGCCTCGGGAGACTGAAGGATGTGTATGGACTTTTCCCTTTTGAATAAATCATGCCCGAAGGATCGTTATCTCTTGCCTCAGATCGACGCGCTTGTTGATTCAGCAGCCGGTTTTGTTGTGATGAGTTTTCTTGATGTCTTTTCAGGTTATCACCAGATTCGGATGCATCCCCCGGATTGTCAGGACGTCTCCTTCATCACCAGTGCCGGCTGTTATAGCTATAAGATGATGTTGTTCAGGTTAAAGAATGCTGGAGCTACTTACCAACGGATGATGGATATAATCTTTAAAGGTCAAAAGGGGCGCAATTTGGAGGTTTATGTCAATAACCTCCTGGTGAAGAGCAAGAGCATCTCAGAGCATATTTAGGACCTGGTGGAGACCTTTGCGACATTACGCAAGTACAAGATGAGGCTCAACCCGGACAAGTGCGTGTTCGTTGCAAGGCGAGGCAAGTTCCAGGGACATCTTCTCACCCATGAGGGGGTCGAGCCGAATCCAGACAAAGTTAGGGCCATCATGGAAATGGCATCCCCAAAGAACGTCAAAGAAGTCCAGAGGCTGACGGAAAGGCTGACAGGCCTTAGCCGTTTTTTTACCAAGATAGGAGAGAAGTACTCTCCCTTCTTCAAAACTCTTCGAGGGCATCAACAATTCGAGTGGATGGAAGAGTGCGAGAAGGGCTTCGAGCAACTCAAGGGGCAACTGACCCAGACATCCTTACTTCAAAGCCCCAGGGAAGGAGAGGACATGTTTCTCTATCTGGGAGTGGGGGTAGAGGTCGTGAGCTCAGTGTTGGTTCGTGAAGAGGGGAAGCGGCAACTCCCCATCTATTACGTGAGAAGGGTGTTCTGAAAGGCCGAAATTAGGTATCTCATCCTGGAGAAGCTGGCCCTGACATTGGTGATCTCGGCCAGAAAGCTCAGACCTTTCAAGCGCACTCCATCCGCGTGGTGATGGATCATCCCCTTCGAGGTATCTTGAGCGGTGTGGAGCACTCTGGGCGATTGGAAAAGTGGTCAATAGAGCTCGGTGAGTTCAATATCTCTTTTCACCCGAGGGTAGCGATCAAGGCACAGGCGGTGGACGACTTCCTAGGCCCTAGCATACTTTTTGACAGAGATGAGTGGAGGCCTCGAGCCACTCGGAGCCATTCCCTGGGAGATGTATGTAGACAGAGCCTCAGGTAAAAATTCTAGTAAGCCCTCACGGGACAAGGATTGAGCAGACAGTGGAAATTCTCTTCTCTGTGACAAATAACCAAGCGGAGTATGAAGCGACAGTAGCAGGTTTGCGCCTTGCCAAGGAGTTGGGGATCCAAGACGTCAAGCCTTTCACCGACTCAATGGTTGTCGATTCGCAAATCAGAGGGGAGTTCGAAGTGCGCGACCTCGTACTACAAAAATACTTGATTAAAGTGAAGAGCTTGATAGGGGCTTCCAGTCATTTTTTGTGGAGCATGTGCCCCGAGAGGAGAACTCGGCGGCGGATCGTCTTGGCCAAGTACAGCCCAAGGGCCGGTGGAACGATCACGGAGCTGTTCTGGTCATCCATCGAAGAAGGGGAAATGATGGAGATCAAGCAACAAGCTTCCTGGAAGGATCCATTCGTCACTTTCCTAACAACAAATCAAACTCATGGCGAATGATAGCGACCAGAGAAAGTTTTGTTATAAAGCACCCTACTATCTGCTACACGGCGGAGAGATCTAACGTAAAACTCTCTCAGGCCCCTTGGCCAGGTGCATGGCGGAGCTCGAGATTCCTCGGATCCTATAAGAGATTCACCCGGGAGAATATGGGAGACACTCAGGGACTCACACTCTGGAGCAAAGGATTCTAAGTGAAACTGACTAGTTGTCTACCTAAATCACCTAGAGGAGGTGAATAGATGAGTTCTGCGCTTTATAACGGATTAAAAAATATTATCAGCACACAGAACAAACACAACACAAGAATTTATAGTGGTTTCCCGATTTGGGTACGTCCATTGTCCCGCCTCGCCTATCTACCACAAAGGGCTAGATTCGGCTACTTCACTTTTCTCAGATTTAACCAAATCTTACAACTCGGAGTAAACACTCCTACTTCTCGGAGAACAACCTCTCCTACACTCGGAGAATAAACTCTCCTACAACTTGATCCTATCACAAGGATCTACACCTTAGACGAAAAATCTTCCTACTATAGTACAAAAGAAATTATACAATGCTTTTAGATTGAAAACCAATCTAATCCTTCAGATCTGAAAGTGTCTTATCTTATTCTTCCTTGGAATGAAAAGCTTGAAGTTCTTGTGGAAGGAGAAGACTAGAAATTTCTCTTGAAAGCTTGATCTGAAATCTTGATCTGACTAGATCTGAAATCTTCTGTAGAACTTGAAACAAAATCAGTCAAATCACTTCTTGAAGGAATCGCTGATCAAGAGAAGCTAGGTTGACGTTCTTCGATTTCCGAAAGCTGTGCGTCCGACGAAACGAGCGGCCTTTTCATGATTTCAAATACGGAAGAGCGATTAGGGTTGAACGAATTAACCCTAGGTATTTAGAGGACTCCTTCTAACGGCTAGAAAATGCTTTCCAAAACGAAAAGTCCACGTGTGCTGTACATGGTCGACGTCTTGAAATAGAAACCCGTCAGACAGAAATCTGGAAAAATTTCGCTAAGTCCATTCGTCGAGTATCGTTGTATATCCATGATACTCGACGAATAGCTTTGATATCTGACGAATTTAACTTAGATAAATCCAGAAAAGTACATTCAAGAACTCGGAAGCTTTTCCAAAGAGACTTGACGAATTCGACTGGTATATTCGACGAATTCGACGAGTGTCGATTTGTACACTCAACGAATTTGACGAGTATACTTGAGGATACTCGACAAATCTTACTTAACCGATTTTCAAGATCAGTGAAAATATTCTCGAAGTAAACACGACGAATTCGACGAGTGTTAGTAAGTATACACGACGAATTCGACGAGTATTCATAATTAAACTCGACGAATTTTACTTAGGAAAATTTCCCGTTTCTTCTGAATATAGCAACTTGTCCTCCCTTGATCCTTCTAATGCACTTGTAAAAAAAGTGCAATCCAATAGAGAGATTACACGTAAGTCAACACATTGGCCTACACAATGAGGGATTACATTATATAGTCATGTGTTTCATGACCCACTGTAACCTGACATTGCTTTGTACTTAGCAATAAACTCTGCAAGCACATGACTAAAGAAACAACATCAAATACATACTCAATTCATCTTAGTTCAAGGGACACTTCTTCAAATCAAGGTCATTATGGATACAATACCCAACACTAAGACACGGTTACTTTTAGCTAACAATCAGGAAAGATGCTGAAACATTCTCCCGGAAGTGTCTGAAGTGTCAGCTTTTCGCCCCTCTCCAATTACAACCAGTTCAGCAACTCCACTCAATTACGTCCCTTTGGTCGTTCGTCATCTGGGGAATGGACTTGGTTGGGTCTTTCCCTCAAGCCAGCGGTAATCAGAAGTAAAGTTCATTCTGGTAATGATCAACTACTTCTCGAAATGGATTGAGGTCAAAGCTCTAGCCAAAACCACGTCCTAAATCGTGAAAAACTTCATTTGGAGGGAAATCGTCTGCAGGTTTGGGATTCCCCTCGCCATCGTCACGGATAATGGAACCCAGTTCGCCAGCCTAGACTATCAGCAACTAGGGACGGATCTTTGATTCACCTTTATACATCACCCCTGGAGCAACGGACAGGTGGAAGCCGCAAACAAGCTTATTGTAACCTTGCTGAAGAAGAAAGTCGCTAATTTGAAAGGGAACTGGGTCGAGCAGCTCTCATCGATTCTATGGGCGTTGCGAACCACCCCCAACTCAGTCACTGGGGGCATACCTTTCAAGCTATCTCACAGAGTCACGGGTCTGAAGCTCTCATTCCGGTCGAATTCGAAATTTGGAGTCCCAGGGTGATTGCGGCATAGGATGGAGGGGAAGACTGGCGCCTCGAAAATGAAGGAGATCAAAGGCTCTCTCTCGATTTCAAAGAAGAGATCTGGGACCTTGCATCAGCCAGGCAAGAAGAGGTCAAGAGAAGGATGGTGAGGCACTTCGACAAGCACGTCCGCCTAAATCAATTCCAAGCAGGGGACCTGGTCCTGAAGAAAGTGGATGTCGTAGGAAGAGCAGCCGCCGTCGGAAAGCTTCACCCAAATTGGGAAGGGTCTTTCATCGTCCAAGAGTCACTTGGGACGGGAGGGTACCGCTTGCAGGATCAAGGAGGACCGCTTGGCAATACCTGGAGCGGAGACGATCTGAAGAGGCTCCATCCCTGAAAAGGGGATGAGTTGTAATATGTGTTGTAATCATTTCTTTTTTGATATATATATACTTATCCCTGAAATATTGGGATTCTCCCAGTTTGTTCATCTGTGAGATTCTGGATAAATGCGTGACAACTTCCGCCATCGTCCTCGTGATCGGGTATGAGGGAATGAGTCGCCCACTCGAGTCCCACAAAATACATGAGCGGGTGATGGGACTGTGTATCGGGTAATGTAATGAGTCTTCCTAAGACCAAGCCTCTGTGTTGACGGTCGAAATCAGCTCCCCCCTTGCACGTTGGTTGTTGACCCCCTGATGGCACTTCTCACTCGACTGTAGGAGTTGTGGGAAAAGAGTCAGGTACCAGCACCTCAACCCGATGGCGAGAATGAAAGTCCTCCACTGTCATGGGAGTTGTAGAGGCCGCGGGAAAATCGTGAACCCAGAACAGGGTCGAAAGCTCCTTTCTTTATTTTTTGATGGTTTGTCGTCACTCAGGAAGCAATCCCTCCCGATTAGAGTGAGCTGAGCCAGGATGGAGGTCTCTGGTGTGCGTGTCCTGATGGACCACCCGAGTGCCAATCCTTGTTGAGGTTCTCTCTTGCTCCTCGATCAGGGAGGGGATGGAGGCCTAAGATGCATGTGTCCCGTTGGACCTGCTGAGGGCCTTTGTCGTTTGCCAATCAAACCAAGGCATGAGCAACCAACTCAAATTTCATCACCCATAGGGCGGATGATTGGACAATGTATCGGGTAATGTAATGAGTCTTCCTAAGACCAAGCTTCTGCACTGACGGTCGAGATAAGCTCCCCCCTTGCACGATGGTCGTTGACCCCCCGACCGCACTTCTCATCCGACTAGGGGAGTTGGGCAAAAAAGGAGTCCGTAGGGGGGAACCCCCTCTCAGCAAGCAGGAGTCGTTTCTTTCCAAGAGGAAAAAAATCTTTACCCCCAAAGAAGTTGACGACTTTTTCACTCCTTTGTAGCGCTCGAGGAACCAAGCTAATTATGACTACAAGCACAGGAGCCCTCATGAAGTGGAGTAGCCAAAGTTAAGGTCCATGCACGAGCTTCTCTCTAAAAAAATGATTACGCTACAACATGGAAGTCGGCATCTCTCTCCCTCGAGCGAGGAGTCCTCCAAGGGAATAAGTCGACGAGGTCGGGATCCTGGCGCGGGCTTGTCCTCTCTTCCGTGGCAACTCAACCTTACAGGTCGGCGAGCACTGGTGATGCTCCTCCAGATAAGGTAAGCGAGAATCCATCGCAGGTCGCGTCTAAGAGCCTGGCGAGTATCCATCGCAGGTCGCGCCATAAGAGTCGGGTGAGTATCCATCACAGGTCGCGTCTAAGAGCCTGGAAAATATCCATCGCAGGTCACACCTAAGAGCCCAGCGGGTATCAGATGAGCGAGTATCAAGATGTTAAACATAAAAGAACGAATGAAACGAGAGAAGCCTTGACAAAAGTATTGTCTTTCGATTAATTACAGTATCCCAAAAATGATGAGTTTTTCGCCTGTTACATCAACCAAACCGTACATAAAAATGAGGAATGAAGGTCGGATAGCTACGGCTCTTCAGGAGGATTACTCGTCCTCCTCAATGTCGGAGTCGTCGTCATCAAAACTCGGCGATCGTGGGGGCATCGGAGAACCGAACTCCTCGGCGAGGAGGCCCGAAATTATCTCATCCACGGTAAGATTCTCGGAGCCCGACATCAGCCAATTCTCGTACTGTAGTGTGGCGAGGAGCGCATCGCCTACCGCCCTGGCAATCTCGCGTTTTATACGAGAGGGGTCCTCCAGAACGATCCGGATCTTCTTCCCAATTCCGGAGGTGCTCTCCATAGGTGGTTGATTCCTCGCGGCCTCCCGTGTTTCCATCTCGGCGACCCGGACATGGAATGCCTCCAGCGCCGCCTGGCTCTTGGCGAGCTACTGCTCCAACGCCGAGATGCGCTGAGCCGTGACCAGCTCGGCCTCCTGCGTGAAGAAAAAGTCTCGTGTCAATTACGTCGCCGACTTATGCAGGGAGTACATAGTGATAAGTGTTTTCCTGACCAAAATCACCTCGTAGGCCTTGCTTTTTGGAAACCTTTGTCTCGGATTCCCGCAGCAGTTTTTCAAGCTCTTTGATCCTCGGTCGGGACTCGTCCTGTGAGTGAGCTAGTGCATCGATTCGATCACTCCGCACATCAAATCTATCGTCCGCCGCCTTCAGGTTCCTCGCCAGCTGGTGGGTAAGCTCCAAGGATCGAAGCAGTGACCTCGAAGCCTGATTGGCGAGAAAGGAGGTGCTAGACTCTGGCAACACCGCGACGTCTTCTCGGTCATACAAGGCAAAGGCGATGTTGTAGCCATCGCCGTCTTCATCCCAATCCTCGGACCAGGGAGGAGGGTTGGAACTAAGACGAACCTCGTGAGCCCCTTCCTCCCAGGTGACCAAGGGGTGACCAAAGCGGTCCATCCCCTCGTTACCCTGACCGAAGTTGGGATGCGAGATTGGCTCCCCGGCCTCGCTGCCCGTGGAGACTTCCTTCCTCTTCAAGGCGAACTCCTTATGGCGAGGTCTCTTTTTCGACGGCTCGCTAGGCTCAGGGTTCCTCGGAGGCTTGGCGACGGAGGGGCGCACAGGCGATTCAACGACGTTTGGCTCTTCTTGAATTGATGACATAGGATGATGCCTCCTCGGCGATGATTCAGACATGCTCTCCTGGGATTCTAGGCCGGGCGTTGATGAAGGTGGTTCCTTGGCGAGAGGGAGCGATTCCCGCGGGACTGTGTGGACGCCTGACAGAGCGAAATCAACGTTAAACCAATATCTGAAGGTCACAGTAAAGAAGGGCGGGAGTAAGCCAAGTATACATGTGCCTGACCTGATATAGGGAAGGTCGGCAGCATCATGTCGTCAAAGGGTAACGTCAAACCTCCTGCCGACGAAGGCCGATCACAGCTCATTAGCGTCCCCCTCCAAGATGAGGGTGTTGAAGACCTCGTCCCATGGCTGTTGAGGGGCGAGTAGAATATCACCAACCGGTCTACTGACAATCACGAACTGCTCTGCCCAGTGATGCACCTTGTTTACAGTACCAACAACAATGCATGTGTGGTTGGAGAAGAAGACGATCACGTCTTTCATCGCGTCGATGTTGAAGATCTTCTTAAAGGTTGTCAGGTCGAAGAATACCTTCTCCACCCTCATAAAGGAGAGATATCCGACGATGATCGCAACCCCGTTGGGATTGATCTGGGCCGACATCAGTCTGAAATGTCGGAGGATCTCGCAAAACTAAGGCCATGGCGGCAGCCGGAGGCTGACCTCGAAGTGTCGAATGGGCGGCACTACTCGGCCAAGGAAGAAGAAGTTGATGCGCTCAGTAGAGCGAGGTCTCCTCGCGCGTAGGCCTTCCTTGGTGGGAGGGAAGAATCAGAGTTTGAAATCTTCAAGGTATGCAGAGTCTGTGATGGGTTTTTTAAAAATCGCGAACTTGAAAGTCGCGACGTGATTAACTTTGCGAGCATGAGCATCCTCGACGGAAACCATCTTGAAGGCTGGTGGCGAGTGGCGAGTTAGAAGACGCGAGAAATCCTAAGCGAGCAAAGACAAGCGTTCTGCAAAAACGGCGTCGTTTCACCCCCCTGCCCTCCTATTTATAGAAAAAAGCGAAAGGGGGATGGGAGTGGCGCGCTTTCACATCAGAAGTCGGCAGCGCGCAACCCGCCGACTACCAGAAAGATCAGAGTTCGTACATCTGTCGTGACCTATTCGCTCGTCGAGGGAGCAAGGAGAGTCAGCGACATCGAGAATCGATTCAGCGGTCTACCAAACTCTACTATGATGATTATCGCTACGTACGTGATCAAGGCAAGAGATAATCGCAAATAATTACTCCGTAGAGCGAGCTTCTTATCGAAAGTTCATACAAACAAATAGAAATAATAATAAAATGATCCTAATTACTACGAGTACAAGGTAAAAGGAAGAAACAGAAAGGGAGCTAAGGCGCATTCAGGTTCTCAGGTCGATCATCCTGTTGAACATGTCGCCCAGCCCATCCTCGAACGTGCACACGCCTCACGAGCTCGTTTGCCTACGTCAAAAGCTCCTCGCATCGTCGTACGTCGTCATCCATCCTCGCTAGTCGCCCAACCGACCCGATGCTAACCCGAATTCCATAGAGCTCATTGTGAAGCAGTTCCTGTCGATGCTCTACCGCTACGAGGTGCTGGTCCATGCGGTTGATCGCGTAGTAGCGGGACTCCGCGAGGTTCATGCGCTCCTCGGCCTCTTCCATCTTAACAACGCGCGTCTCCAACGAACCAAGACGCTGGCGGGGTTTGTAGATCGCCAGCTAGTCGAACTTGATCTCAAGGTCGAGATAGGCCGAGGCGGCTTTTTCTTGATACTCGCATAGGGGGAGCCCAATGGCGTCGATCAGCGCTCCCCGGGAAAGGCAGGGTGACCTACAAACGAACTCGCCGATATCAGCGCAAGCGGCAAAAAGAGTAAGTGACAGAAAAGGCCCCCGATTAAGAAAGGATTGTTACCAACGCGCGGAGCCCGCTGCCGCTATTCGCGACGATGAGGGGATCGTTTGCGAGGACGAGACTCACGCCGAAGAGGGGAGCGATCCCGGTGAGGAGTCCGCCGAGGAGAGAGTCGTGGTCGCCGAGAAAGACTTCGATAGTGCGAATCTCGGCGCCCGACGAAGCGACCACCGCGTTGCCTCATAGTATTCTGAGGGTTGTGGTGCTGAGGAGAAGCTGCAGCAGATGCTTCGACCGGGGCCTTCCCTTGAAGGTTCGGTTGTTGGCGGTCGCCAGTAGTCGGCGGTCTGGAGGGGTTGTCCCCTCCCATTTCCGCCTGGGCGCAAGGAAGGGGGAGGTGGTGCATTCTCGGCAACTCCCTGAGAAGGAAGAGTGACCGAGCGAGGAGGAGTCGAGGTTGGGAGGTTCTCGGTCAGGTTGCTGGCAGGCAGGTCGTGGTTCAGTCGCCTGGAACCAAGATGGAGTCGCATTGTGTGATGGCGCAAGGAGCTTGGCGGAGGGCCTTTGCTTGTTAAGTCGTTGCTCGAGCGGGCGGGATCCACCAGCGGCGTATCATCTACAGAAGCATTGGAGCTCGTCAGGAGAAGCAACCAAGAAGTGGGGTCGCGGGAACAAACTTTAGCGAGTGGTTACCGTACCGGGTTGAGTAGTCGCTACCTCAGAGGGCCGACCAACTTCGGATGGCGCGGAAGAAGGGCCAGGTACCTCGACAGAGGAAGCGACATCGGAGGAATTCGGCGGGGTGGCCAACACCCCGCGGGGTTGTACAACCTCGATTTGCATCGGAAGCGTGGAGGCAGGAGTATTCGGCTGATCTTCTGGGCGAGCAGAGCCATCCGTCGGGATGTCAAGATCCTAGCCCAAACCTAGCCGGCTCAGCAGGTCTTTGGTTGCGCTCTGGACGGGGGAAGACACCGCAGGGTCAGCAAGAAGATCCCCTCTACGACGAGAAGATCCTTCTTCGGTTTCTTCTTCTTCCAGCGCTCGCCCTCTTCATCGTTGCCATCCCGATCACGCTTTTTGGAGGGCTGAAGTCGCATGCCGAGTATATCACCCATGAAGCTGAACTTCTTGGCGACATCTTCAGCGGTGTAGACCATCTCGCAGTAGTAAGAAAACGGCGCACGGGGGTCATCCCCTCCCCCTCTATTTATAGAGATTGGGGGTGGGGGGTGTCCACCGAGCATCGTAGAGGTGAGATCTCGCCTAAAGGGCTTTGCCGAATACGGGGTTGGATGTTTCTTTCCGAGCTCCAAGATCGCTCGAAAAGAGCGGGGATTGTGTACAACCCCCTATTCGTCAAGGGTCAACAGTCAAACTCAATAGTCAACGGTCATCAAGCAACTCCAACACTAGAAGACCAGGTCAACGAGCAGTAGCGGACCACGAGATGATCCTTTGGTATGGGCGAGTATCATACTCGCCAGGGTGCGCGACTACCCAGCAGCGCAGGTGAACATCTAAGCCCCTACCGACCGGGCGAGTACCGATCAGCAAGCAGTGGTGAGTATCAACAATACTCGCCTAGTTAGCGACCTCCAGTGACCGCCTTACCAGGCGTGCCGAGCAACGCAGATAGTCACCGGGTGGAACTCGCCAACAACCGAGTCAAGGCACCGACAAGATGCAGATGGCGAGTGCAGGGCTGGGCCTCCTCGCCCGGAGACCCCCCCCCCCAAAGGTTGTCTATAAATAGGACCCCAGTAATACCAGGAATGGCACCTTGAGATCCCCCCCCCCCATTTCGACACTAGCTTCTCTCTATGTGGTGCCTTCCTCATACTTAGCTCAGACATCTTTGGTTGTGGAGGGAAAACAAAGTAGCAACACCAGACAGTTACACAAGGGTAACTGTCTGGCCTTTATACAGATTACTTAAACATAATCCATGTAATTTCAGACACAAGTGCAAATACCTAGAAGGAATACAACTGATTTTGCAAAAATAAATAGACCCGATACAATCTAATAACAGCAAGTCCAAACCTGTAAGACTGGATTTGGTGTCAGGTCAGGTTTCAGTAACTCTACTTGTCCCGGTGGCGAGAGATCTAGCATTTTCACTAGATTATCCGAAGCCTCCTGCTGCAGTTCATTTGGTTGCCGTGATGCCGGTAAATTATTAAATGACGGAAACTGGAACTCTCTCACATCCTCAGCAAATGGAAGTACATTGAAGTAAAATGAATCTGGCTGCCAAAAACAAGCAATTATGTTATTCTTCAATATGCATGGCAAAAGTAAATGATAATCTAACTCTGAAGCCTAACCATATTATCGGCAGAAGAGATGTTAGGAGTCAATACACCAATTACAACATTTGTTTGTCCCTGTCTCCATACGCATCGCAAAATTGCAGATTTGTTCATTTCCTTCATAGCTCTTGCAAGGGAAGAAACTGCAAGGACTGCTTTTATATTACCCGGTTCAGGAAGAAATATATAGACATCCTTCATGTAATAGTGCCTTCATTAAGAAAAAAGAGAACAATGACAACCAAGGAACAACGCTGTTAAAACAAACTACCACAAAACATGACCCTTAATAAATAATGTGAAAGGAAAAGAACAACGACCCTCAGAGGGGCTCTCAAGAAAACTCAAACCCTCAACTCTGATTGACACTTGACTTGAGTTTGAGTCCTACATTAATGCTTTAATACTCATCCCCCCTCCTCCACATAACTATGATTAACTAATCCTCCTTGTACTCGATCTTGATGATCCGAGTTTCGAGTGATTAAGTTATGATTCTTTGAATCTACCATTTCTTTTTAGGGTTTTAGACCTTGGATTACTCTTGATTTTTCTCGTTTGGAATTATATTGTCGATATATAATCAATTTAGAACCAAAATAGATCAAGTCAACTCAAAATGAGGTATTTACATAAATTAAACAATGTGTATAGGAAAATACATGTATAGTTGAATTAATGCACTCTGTAAAGGCTCACCCATGCTTCCCTTGCTTGTTTTTTAATCCCACACATCTAATATTGGTTTGGGTTCTCCTCTTTTATGTATATATAGAGGTGTTGAGTAATGTTCATATTTTAGATTGGAAATAATATTTTATTCCTTTTCTTACCTTGGTATCAGATCAAGTTGTTTTTTTACCGCTCCGGTTTTTCCCCGAACCACTACACATCATGCGAGTTACTGTGAGCCTCTCATGCCCCTTAAGAGTTTCAACGTGTTTCTCATTTTTGGCCCTCTCCCCATCTATTTATAGTCATTACCGCTCTGCTGCCTGCTGCGGGTTCAAGGTGTGAACCAATTACAAGCTCTTTACCATCGATGTGATATGCAATCGTTGGGATCTCCTTCTGCGAGCTCTTCACGCTGCGACCTACGAGCTCTTCGCGCTGCGACCTGCGAGCTCTCTGCACCCAACCTTCTCCCTCACAACAACCTGCAAGCTCGATGTGGTCTGCTGTTTCCTTCTTCTGCTACGACCAACAACCTCGATGGAATCTTATGTTGTCATCGTTGTGATTTGTTGCGGCCCGCAAGCTTGCCAAGAATATACTTGTACGAGCTCCATTTGAATGAGACCTCTACTTCTTATTATCGTAAGCTCTGCTAGCTGTGGCACCCGAGTAACTATACTTAAACAGTAGGCTCCTCAAATTCAAGTGTTCAAACCTCCTCTCCTATTGCAAATCCTTCAGGTAATGTGTTACGCCCCCGCAACGTTTTGCCGGTCGTCATTATGCTCGCAGACGCAAGGATGCCGTACACAACGGGGCTGAACCATCCGGTTCAGCCCCCTCTCTCTGAAGATGCTGAAATGGGGCTGAACCGGTTCGGTTCAGCCCTATTGGGGCCGGCCGGCCCCTTTGGCCGGCCCCTCTTTGGTTCCGGGTATTTATATCCCGGAACCCCTCTTGGTTGAGTATGCAAGTATTGAGGTATAATCTTCTTCCTCCTTCTAAACCCTAATTCCTCTTAGCCCTCTCTTCCTCTCTAGTTTATCTCTCTCTCTCTATCTAGTATCCTAACAATTGGTATCAGAGGAGTTCGTTCTCCGACATGGTGAACACGCGCACGCAAGAGGAATCCGCACGGCTCGAAACCCTAGAGGGGACGGTGGTCACTCTCACGGAGTCGGTGGCGGCCATGACGGCCGGTATGGAGGAGTTGAAAGCCTTATTGAAAGGAAAAGGGCCGGCTACGGATGATTCGGCCGGATCGGGACAAGATCCGGCTGCGGGTGTTGCGCGCGGGGCCACGGATGGCGGAGTCGGGCGTGCCGGGCTCGGCGACGACGTGCGTCTTTTTCCCCCTCCGTCAACGGGGCCATATGGCGGGTCGGGATCGGGGAATTACGCGGGGCCGGGGCCGATGCCGCCCGCATCGCTGAATAGCGGCTTCGGCGAGCCGGTCGCAACCCAGATCCAGGCGCGTCGGGGCTGGGATGAGCCCGCAGGCTTCCGGCATGGCTGGGATGAAGCCGCCGGCCATCGGCGGGGCTGGGATGAGGCCGCAGGCCATCGGCGGGGCTGGGATGAGGCCGCAGGTCAGCGGCGGGGCTGGAATGAGGCCGCAGGTCAGCGGCGGCCACCGGAACAGGCAGGACAGCAGAGGGGAGGTCTTCTTCCTCCTCCTCGGGGGTTTGGACAGCAGGGTGCGCCGGTTTATGGACCACCATGGGGTGGCCAACCACCGGGTTACGGTGTATTTGAGCAAGGCGATATCGGAAGGCGAGAAGGAGGTCATGGTCCGCATCGCTTGTCTCCAGGCTTGTCTCGCATGTATTTCCCGGAGTTCGAGGGTGGTGACACCTTGGAGTGGATTCAGAAGGCCGAACTCTTCTTCCAATATCAAGATGTTCCTGAAGGCCAATGGGTGCAGTTGGCGTCTTTTCACCTAAAGGACGACGCTTTCCAATGGACACAGTGGTTCCTGCGGGGACGGGAGTACGTGCCCTGGGGGGAGTTTGTGGAGGGCTTTACGGCTCGATTCGGTCCGCTAGAGTATGAGAACTATGAGGCCATGCTTCAGAAACTCCGCCAGAAAGGTTCGGTGATGGAGTACCGTACGGAGTTTGAGAAGTTGGCGAATCGGGTGCAATGGCCAGAAAGGACTTTATACAGTTGCTTCATCTCCGGTCTCAAGGAGTATATTCGTGATGAGGTGCAGGCACTCATGCCTCAGTCGTTGAACCACGCCATTACCTTGGCCCGTATTCAGGAGGAGCGGTTCAGCAGACAGAGAGGCCGCATGCAGAATAGGCCGCCCCCGGCCAGCACTACTACTACTACGGTTGCACGGCGGGAACAACCTACGGCTAACAAGCCGACGGTGACTCGCTTGTCTTGGAGTGAGTTGCAAGCTCGCAAAGAGAAGGGTCTATGCTTCAATTGTGATGAGAAGTTTGCTCCGGGCCACAAATGCCAGAGGACACAAGCCTTCATGTTATATCAGGAGGCTGAGGAAGCACCGGCGGTCGACGAGGATGAATTGGAGGTGGACCTGGAAGACACTGAGTTTGGAGTCTCTATGCATGCTTTGGAAGGGTGCGTTCCTCCGCTTACAATGCGGCTGGCGGGTCGGATCGCCCAGGAGAAGGTTACTATTTTGGTGGACAGTGGGAGCACCCACAACTTTGTGCATCCCGATGTGGCAGGGAGAGTTGGACACAGGGTCGACAAGGGGGCTGCCTTCCATGTTATGGTAGCGGATGGCAGTAAGTTGCAATGTGAAGGGGTGCTGAAGGGAGTGGAACTGCGGATAGGAGACTATGCGGGACGAACGGACGTCTACTTGCTACCAATTCGTGGCTCGGATATGGTTTTGGGAGTTCAGTGGTTACGCCAATTACAACGGGTAACTTTTGATTGGGCGCACATGACCATGGAGTTTGTGCTCGGGGAGCAACAGTTTTGCCTGCGGGGTCTTATGTCTTCTCCTATTAAGGAGGTATCTCTTCGCAGCATGCAACAGTTGAGCGGAGACGGGCAAGTGATGGCCATTCTACGGGAGGTTCAGACCGGCGACTCCGGCAATTCTGAGGTACCAGTTCGCTTACAGTCCATTTTGACAGATTACGCTGACGTTTTTCAGGAGCCCCGTACTCTGCCGCCGCCTCGGTTCCGGGATCATCGTATTCCGCTCAAGGCGGGCGCCGAGCCTACTAATGTGCGACCATATCGCTACCCACACATTCAGAAGGCGGAAATCGAGCGGAGTGTCCGGGAGATGTTGGAGGCCGGTATCATTCGGCCGAGTACTAGTTCCTTCTCCGCCCCCATCATTCTGGTCAAGAAAAAGGACGGTTCCTGGAGGTTTTGTGTGGACTACCGCGCCTTGAATGGCGCCACGATCAAGGATAACTTTCCGATTCCTCACATTGAGGAACTGCTGGATGAACTGCATGGAGCACAACTTTTTACCAAGTTAGATCTTCGCTCTGGATATTATCAGATTCTCATGGCCCAAGAAGATATCGACAAGACGGCTTTCCGAACACATGACGGCCATTATGAGTTCTTGGTCATGGCCAATGGCTTGACTGGCGGACCTGCGACATTCCAGGCCAACATGAATGAGATTTTTCGGGATTTCTTGCGGACTTTTGTGCTGATATTCTTTGACGACATTCTCATTTACAGTGCTAGTTGGGAGGATCATGTGGGACATGTGGAACAGGTCCTATGCCGACTTCGGCAACACCGTCTCTACGCCAACCGTTCTAAGTGCTCATTTGGTCAGGAGGAGGTGGAATACTTGGGCCACATGGTCTCAGGTCAGGGCGTGCGGGCCGACCCACGAAAAATTCAGAGTATGGAATCGTGGCCGCGGCCAGTTACAGTACGTGCCTTGCGCGGATTTTTGGGTCTCACGGGATACTACAGGCGGTTCGTCTGGGATTATGGCAAGATAGCACGACCTTTGACTCAGCTTTTGCAGAAGGATTCTTTTTCTTGGGGAGAAGAGGCGGAGGGCGCCTTCCAGGCCCTCAAACAGGCCATGACGACCACGCCTGTTCTTGCTTTACCAGATTTTGCGAAGGAATTCGTCCTCGAGACGGATGCGTCGGGGGTGGGCATCGGCGCCGTCTTGATGCAGGAGGGACGGCCTATAGCTTTCTACAGTAGGGCGTTAGCCCCTCGTACTCTGGGCCTGTCGGCTTACGAAAAAGAAATGTTAGCAATCATTCATGCGGTGGGCGTTTGGCGGCCGTACTTGTTGGGGCGGCATTTTAAGGTGCGCACGGATCATCAAAGCTTAAAACATTTTCTGGACCAACGGGTCTCCTCGCCTCTCCAACAGAAGTGGGTTACTAAGCTCTTGGGATATGATTATGAGATCGTTTATCGGCGCGGCAAGGATAATGTCGTCGCTGATGCTCTCTCTCGCTTGCCGGAGGCAGCTCTCACTCACATTACGGGACCCTTGCTCGATTCTTTGGCCGACATTCACGAGGAAGTCATGAGCTCGGACACCTTGCGGCCGTTAGTGGAGGCCTTGCAGCGGGGCGAGACTGTTACGCCTGGTTATCATTTATGTAATGGTCGTCTTCACTTTAGGGGCCGAGTGGTGGTGCCGGCCGCCTCAGCTTGGAGAACAGTTTTGATGCATGAGTTTCACTCGTCGCCTACGGGGGGACATGCCGGAGTACTTCGAACCCTTCAGCGGGCACGGGCCAATGTCTTCTGGGCGGGCATGCGACGGGACATTCAGCAGTTTGTTCGCCAGTGTGAGATCTGCCAGCGGCAGAAATATGAGACGTCTTCACCCGCGGGGCTGCTTGTCCCGTTGGACATCCCGCAGCTTATTTGGGACACGGTGTCCATGGACTTCATCGACGGGTTGCCTAAATCAAAAGGGAAGTCGGTCATTTTGGTAGTAGTGGATAAACTCTCCAAGTATGGCCACTTTATTGCCCTCAGCCACCCTTACACTGGAGACTCGGTGGCCGCCCTCTTTGCTAGAGAGATTGTGCGTCTGCATGGCGTTCCTCGCGCGATTATTTCTGATCGTGACCCGACCTTCGTTAGTAGCTTTTGGAGGGAGTTATTCCGCTTACAAGGAACTCGCTTACATTTCAGCACGGCCAACCATCCGCAATCGGATGGCCAAACAGAAGTTCTTAACCGAGGGGTGGAGACATATCTTCGGTGCTTTGTGATGGATGAGCCCCGCACTTGGCCAGAGTGGTTACATTGGGCCGAATACTGTTATAACACGTCTTATCACTCCGCCAGCAGGATGACGCCATTTGAGGTTGTTTACGGTCGGCCACCTCCGACCTTGGGCACTTATGAGCCGGGTAGCACCGCTCTACCGGCGGTTGATCGGGCTCTTCTGGACCGCGATCGCATGATGGTCACTCTCCGGGCCAACCTCCGTTTGGCCCAGGATCGTATGAAGGTGCAAGCGGACAAGCACCGCACTGAGCGGGAATTCGCCGTCGGTGATGAGGTTTTTCTCAAGTTACAACCATATCGGCAGTTGTCTGTTGCAGCCCGTGGCAATCAGAAGTTATCCCCGCGCTACTACGGCCCCTTTCAGATCATCAGCAGGGTGGGGCCGGTAGCTTACACCTTGGCGTTGCCGCCGGGCTCCCGCATCCATCCCACTTTTCACGTTTCATTGCTCAAGAGAAAGGTGGGCCAGCATGTCCAACCTTCTGCTCTCTTGCCTGACGTTACGGCAGCGGGTGAGCTGAGGCCACTGCCAGAGGATGTTTTACGAAGCAGATGGAAGCACCGGGGCACCGAACTCCGGCCCGAACTCTTGGTCAAGTGGAAGAACCTGTCTCCGGCACAAAACTCTTGGGTGGATTTCTTCGATTTCAAGGAACTCTACCCCGACTACCACCTTGAGGACCAGCTGGTTCTTGATGGGGAGGGGAATGTTACGCCCCCGCAACGTTTTGCCGGTCGTCATTATGCTCGCAGACGCAAGGATGCCGTACACAACGGGGCTGAACCATCCGGTTCAGCCCCCTCTCTCTGAAGATGCTGAAATGGGGCTGAACCGGTTCGGTTCAGCCCTATTGGGGCCGGCCGGCCCCTTTGGCCGGCCCCTCTTTGGTTCCGGGTATTTATATCCCGGAACCCCTCTTGGTTGAGTATGCAAGTATTGAGGTATAATCTTCTTCCTCCTTCTAAACCCTAATTCCTCTTAGCCCTCTCTTCCTCTCTAGTTTATCTCTCTCTCTCTATCTAGTATCCTAACATAATGATATTCCGCGGACCCATGGTTCCTACAGATCCTTCCAGATTACCACTGTACCTTTGCATGATACAAATTACCAAAGATTTGACACAATTGAAACAAAATCTTTTAGCACGGTGGTCCGCGATTTCGGCATTGGAAAGACAGTGACGGAAAAGTGGTTGACCCGCGTCCTCCCCTAAGGGGGGTTTTGGGTTGGGTGATCCTGAAGAGCCACTACTTCTCGCGGAGCTCATCACGTCCCGACAGCCCTCTAAAGGGTGATCCAAAAGCAGGCGTCGTTCACATCCCCTTGCGAGATTTGTAGTCGTCATGAAATCTTGAGGTGCCTAAAACTCAACATCCGTCCACAAACGTTTGTGTAGCCCCGCAGAAAAAATGGGTACTTGTTGTTCTGGTAACACCAACAGGGCACGAGCTAACAAAATCTGAAAGAGCTCCAAGTATTCGTCAATGGATTCTGTTTGCTTGAGGGTGATTAGGTCGTCGAGGGGATTGCCTCGCAACGGTGAACCGAAGTGAAGGGTGCAAGCGTCCTTAAGTCCATCCCAAGTTAATTGCGGCCACTCTCACGGGAGTTGGGTGAACCACAGTTGTGCAGACCCCATGAGGTGGAAGGATGCGACACCAAGACGATCTTCGCCAGAGTCTGCTGGTTGGAAAAAAATGTCGCATAGCGTGAGCCACGACCATGGTTATCAGGATCGCGATCCGGATCTTAGGATCTTACGATCCTACGATTCAGATTTTGTAAATCGATCCGGATCTTACCTAGGATCTAAATCGGCACATCTACGATTGGGATCGCGATCCGGATCTTAGGATCTTTAGGATCGCGATCTTGACCCGATTCTACCGGTATGGCCAAAGGTAACTAGAAACATGTTCAACCATATTCTAACCTCATTCAATCGGTCCAACGCCCATAAATATTTGTTTAACCTTATCTCAATCTCACCCGCATACCCCATCACAGAATCATATCATGTTGTTTTATCGTATCTCAAGTGTTGATTGCCGACTGGAAATAGAGGCCAAGAGCGGCTTCTTCGGTCGCTTTCAGTCCGGATTTGTTTTTATTGTTAGTAAACATTGTGTGTCTTATCTGAAACTGAAATTGAACTTAATATGATATTATCGTTTTGATTTACTATTCAAAAAATTTAATATAGTTATTCACATACTACTCAATTTATTGATTTTTTTATTAATTGAGCATTTAGTTTAATGATACAAAATTCAATTTTATTTTTTGTCTTAATTTATTAATGTTGTAGGATCTTGCGATCCTCGATCCGATCCTACGATCCGATCCGATCCAACCTCAAAACGATCCCATCTAGGATCTCGATCCTGACAACCTTGGCCACGACAGAGGGTCTTTGTGGCCCTCATAGATTGGAAAGTCCATGCGGACCGAGCAGAGCACGTTGTTACTGTCCATCCGATGAGCAGAGGAATCCACACGGCTGGACAAAGGTGGGTCAAATAGAGTTGGAAGGTAGTCGTGGAGTGGCTTACATGGCATCCGGGCGAGCATTTGGGGGATTCCATTTTCAGATTTTGGTTAGATAACCTGGAACATTTTGACCGCCAGATTCAGAGATCGGCCTCCCTCATCCATTGTCGCAGACGTCGCACAGCTGGCAACCGGTAAAGGAAGCAGTCCTGCAGTCGAATCGACGGGCGTAGAGGCGAGGGTTCGTGGATGCAGTAGCGATGCGAGGTGGACAGCATCGGCAGGTAGGAGTTCGCGAGTAGCGGCGTTGGTGGAACCTATCTCAAAAACCAAGTTGTTATGGGTTTTGGATTTTGATCAAGTGAGTGGCCTTGAAAGGGAGAAATCCCACATGGGATTGGAGTTCCCCTTCCTAGATCATGGCGGAGCAATGAAAATGGCGAGGAGAGTTCCCAACGGCAGAAGGGAAGAAGCTCATGGTGAACTAAGGCGCACGATGCGAGCAAGGGGGTGGGAAAGCTAGGGTTATTAAGAGGAGAAGGGAGAGGAGTTTTCAGGTAGAAAGAGAGGAGAGAGAGAGAAAGAAATTACAAATTCTATAATGCTTGCCCCAACACAACCCCCACGCCGACCCATATAATGAATCGAAACCACGGTTCACGCCCCTCATCTGGGCTTACTACAAGTGAGATAAAAATAAATGAAACGTACGAAAATAAAAGAGCGTGCGACAACCAAAATAAAATAACGCTCATGCCACCAAATTAAAAGCAACGCTCATGTTCCTGACGCACGGATGCGATGTCTATACGTGTGACCCCACCTTGGGTCCGTCATATCAGAGTCCATAACACATATCTTGTTGATCATGGTATACTTCATCAAACCATGTGCGTTCATACCTTCACCCAAAATTGTATTGTCAAATGTAAGAACAAACACCTTCTCAAGGTCATACAGTGTCTTCTTCTTACAATGAATCTCCTGAAATCCTATTAGGGCGAAACAGTCCTCATTGTTGCTTACTTCATTAACAGCCTCCCCTCCAGCCGTAATATGTCTCTATGATTTTTCGCTTGTCCACCAAATGCGTCACCCACATATTGTATCGCCCTCCTTGTGTGTTTCAATGTGTTTGTTTTGTCCATATTCATCAAAACAATCACGATACAACGCTAAACTCACCTCGGTTCCTGTTACTGAAAGGTTTATTCCTCCTCTTCCTAAAGCTTATCAACGATGCAACGCTAATGTTGAGATGACACAAACAACTGTCATTCATCCACAACAACTACACTCTTTTGAACCAAGTTTTGATGAAGACCTCTAACGACCTCTCATACATCTAAAAAGTAAGGCGACCTCTGCAAAACATCCTAATGCCAATTATATATGCTCGTATCCTAACATTTGGTGAGAAACGAAGATATACCAGAATGGAGAAAGGCAGTGGAAGAAGAAATGTTTGTATTGGAAAAATCTCAGATTTGGGAACTATCTCCTCTTCTGACTGGAAAAAATATGTTGGCTCAAAATGGGAGTTTCCTATCAAACAAAATCAAGAAGGGGTCATAAAGAGATACAAAGTGTGGTTAGTCGCACAGGGATATACTCAAACTCCGGGAGTGGACTGTCATGAAACTTTTGCGCTTGTTGTCAAGATGGACTCCATCCGCATTGTTCTCTCTTTGAATGCATGTTTGGGATGGGACCTACAACAACTAGATGTAAAAAATACACTTTTGCATGACGATCTTGAAGAGGAGGCATACATAAAAGTTCCACTAGGTTCTTAATAACAAAATCAAAAAAGAAAGTATATCAACTTAAGAAATCTCTTTATGGTTTGAATTCGTCTCTCAGAGCTTAGGTTTGGGAGGTTCCAAAAAGTCATGATTCTACTAGGATAAAAACATAGTCACTCCAATCATATTCTCTTTGTTAAGAGGAAAGTGGAGAAAGTGATTATTCTCATTGTCTATGTCGACGATATCATTATTACTGGAAATGATTTGGAAGAAACCGCATGGCTTAAAGCACGTCTATGCAATGAGTTCGAAGCCGAAGATCTAGGAAAGTTAAAATATTTCATAGGAATTGAACTTGCGCGATCAGATCGTGAAATCTTCATTTCGAAGATTTCACAGAGGAAATATGTCATGGAACTTCTAGAAGAAATAAGGATGTTTGGTCATGCACCGGCAGGTACCGCCAGAGAAGTAAAGTGTATAATTGATGAAAACAAGAACGGTGAGAAAGCAAACTCCACGAGTTACCAAACATTGGTGGGAAGACTAATCTACCTTCACATATGTGCGTCCTAATATCACATATGCAGTTGGGATCTTGAGCAAATACATGTATTCTCCCAAACGAGACATCGGGAAGCTGTTATACGAGCTCTATGGTACCTGAAGAAGTTTCATGGATGTGGAATCCTTTGAAGAGCAAACATTTGAATGTTGAAGTATACACAAATGTTGATTAGGTTGGAAGTCAAGATGATCGGAAATCCATCACAAGATATTGCTCCTTTGTTGGAGGGAATCTCATGACCTGGAGACGTAAGAAACAAAATGTGATAGCAAGATCCATTACAAAAACTAAATATAGAGCAATGCGACAAGGGGCATGCGAGGGATTATGGATTCAAGGACCAGCTGGAGAAAGGCAACATTTGCACTATGTTGTTCAATCTCAAGATCAATTAGCAGATATTTTTACCAAAAGCCTGAGTGTGACACCTTCACTGATAATATCTCCAAATTAGGAATGATTGACATATACTTTCATCTTGAGAGAGGGAGTTGAATTAAAGTCCACTGTAAAGGCCCATTATAAAGGCCCATTATAAAGGCCCATTATAAAGGCCCATGCTTCCCTTGATTATTTTTAGTCGCGCACCTCTAATATTGGTTTAAGTTCCCCTCCTTTGTGTATATAAATAGAAATGTCATGTAATGTTTATATTTTAGATTGGAAATAATATTTTATTCCTGTCCTGAACTAGTATAAATTGAAAATATGGTAAATCATCTTACAATACAATTAGCTTGGCTTGGTTCCACTTTGCCTCTTAGTTTTTCATTTATTCCAATCAATCTCAAGAGTTTAAAATTGTTGCAATAAATTGCAAAACACAAATTACATAATAGTTTAAGAAAGCCAAATTTGTCCAACCTAACGACTCCCGTATCATTAAAAAAAAATAACGACTCCCATATCAAGTGGAGTCACTACCCAAAGAACCTCCTTGTTCAGCTTAATTCATGTCTTATTTGCAATGACCTTCAATCAAATTAAATTTCTTTATATGTTTGAGCTAATAGAAGAATTTTATGCAAAGAAACCGAATTAAGTTGAATTAAAAAATAGTACATTTGCTGCAAGAAGTCCGTTTTGGGATGGGAATTTATGATGTTTTGTTATGTAAGGTGAGCTTTTACAAACACTTGAATTATAGAGACTTAACTGAGACAATTGAACTGTAGGAACCAAATATATATAATTGGCAGAAACTAGTTATAGGAACTTAACTGTGAACCCTCTTAGATTTGAGTTAAGCTAAACTCATCCTAACTCAACTAGATACCCTTCCTACCGTGATATACAATGATTACACAAGAATATACCTTTAAATACTCTGTGCACATCACAACAGAAACTAGTTATCTCACCGCATTATGTTGGAAGAGTCAGTAAATCCCAAAAGCTTCACACTTTTATCTGGCTTGAACTTCACTGCCTCCCATTCTGCTGAAGATATGGGAACAACTTCGGGTCCATAATGATAACCTCTTATTCTTTGTTCCGGAGGAACAACTTTATCAAGATTTTCCATGTTTTTGTACTCATAATCAATTTTGAGTTCATGAGTGGCAAATTTATCACCTCTTGGTGCTTTGTCAGAATACTTTTTTAAAGTAGGAAATTTTTCCTCTGCTGTTTTCTTGTAAACCCAGACCTGAGATTGAAACACTTAGTACTATTAATCAAAATATAACCAGGTAAACCTAATTCCACAGAATGTTGTCCAAAACAAATTCTAGATGACAAGATTTTTGAAGTTTGAAAATCAAAACTATAGGTTGTAAATGATAATTAATAACTATTAAAATGTTAATATGTAGGTGATGGGGATCGCAGTGATCTGATGCTCATTCGGACGATCTGAGTCCATAGATGCGCCCGGATGGTTGTTTCGAGTCAATTTCATGTATTTATTTTATATTTTTGAGTTGTTTTGACACTTGATCGGTTCGAACATTTTGAGACGTCCAATTTGAGTGCCCTATTTCTATTATGATGTATTTAAGCATGAAGGGTGTGCCGACTGAGGGGGTTGAAGGTTTGTAGCAGTTTCTGCGAGCCGTCGGTCTCACTTCTCCCCGGTGCGATATCGGAAGAACTCCTCTTAGTGCGACTCCAAGGTAAATCCCCGCCCATCTCCTCCTAGTAGTCCTCTACCTTCCTCAAGCCGCAAGTCCTTCCACTTCCCCTGCGCCCACTCTGCATGTCGATCACTTTCGGCAGCCGCCCAACATAAGCCACCGCCTCCCTCTTCACCTGCTGCCGGCTTCCGTTGGCCCAAGAAAGCCCTCCCAACACTGGTATTCTTGCAACTGAGTCCTCCCTATCCAGAATCCCTACAGCCGACTCCTTCCCCCTTCACCAAACTCTACCACCGCCTCTTCCTGAAGTATTCCTCTATCTCCTACAGCCTTCAAGCATTTTGTATCCCTCTACCTGAAGGCCTCCCTGCCTCCTACAGCCCACAAGCTTTCACTCTCCCTCTTCTGGAAGACCTCTTTGTCTCCTACAACTACAAATCAGCCTTGTCTGTTACCCAAAACTTCCTCCCACGGCCCAACGGAGCCCACACCGGTCCATAAATGACCCATTCAGCACCCAGTGAGACTGCAAGAATCCTGGATTCCCTGCTTTTGACTTACTTTGTGATGCGGAGCAGAGACGAGGACGCGTTTTGGGCCCGTTCAGGGCTGATTTAGCAACTTTCCATATTTGGCGCGCCCGGATCGACGATCGGACTCCGCGATTGCGTCTGGAACGTCGTCGCGAGTCAAAACGCTATATTACTTTATATTTTTGAGTTTATTTTGATGTATTTTAAAGGGCTAACCCATCGGCCAATCATAGCCGTTGATGGGGATGCCCTAGTTTGTGTTTTCTTATAAATAGGATGCTAGGGGGCTGATTTGAGGCCATTGCAGAATTTGGAGAAGAAGTATTCCCGGATTCCAGCGATCCCTCCCCGGTGCCGACGCCGTGGAACCCTAGGTGACGACTCCTAGGCCGCCAAACTCCTCCCCAAGGTACACCCTACCCCCACCATCGTTTTCCCCCTCTCCTCCTCCATATCCAGCCACCAAATCCCCCAAAAAATCCCCTCCCTACAGCCGGATATTTGTTTGCTGTTCTAGAAGCTCCGCCAGCCTTACTCTTCTAATTATGCTACTGTTGAAACATGAAATTTACTATTCCAACTATATAGTTTTCCTTTTTCTTTTGGAACCTGCTGCCAGCCGCTCCCTTTTCTCCCAGCAAACCTGCCGCCGGCCTCTCCTTTCTCTCCCAGCAGGACAACAGTCGGGCACCTTCTTTCTTCCCTGCACCCAGCCGCCTGCCACCCCTCCTCCTCCCAGTACAACCACAGGCCGCCATCCCCCTCATTCCCTCCCTGCAACAGCCCCTATTTGCCCTAGCCGCCCACTCCTTCACCTTCCCCTCCGTGGCTCCACTTCCCACCGCTCCGAAAACCCTAGATCTATCTTGATCTAGTGCTACCACCCTCCAACCCGTCATTTTCACTCGTATTCCTCTTCCCGTAGCCCGGATCCGTCGTCAAATTATCGGATCTATCCACCTACACCCGGATCCAATCCCTAGTGGCCGGATCTTTCCATTTCTGGCCCGTCTCTCCTATTTTCCGCCTTGGACAGCCACCTCTCCGCCACCGCTCCATCGGTTCCATCTCCGATCGCTCGTTTTGCATCCAATCCCTCAAATTCTCCACCACCTCGGATCAGCCCACTGCGTCGTGAGTATCTTGTGGTATTGTGTTTTGTATTTGACATTTACACTTGGTGGTTTATCTATATTTGTGCTGTGATCATAGTTTAGTAGTTGTTGTACACGTACGCTAATATTTGTTGTGGAATTAATCGCTGCCGCTTGCTTAGGCCCTCCGCGCGGAGGAAGCCGTTGCCAAATTGCTGAAATTATTTAATTGTTTCTTTATTTTGATTAACTGCGTGGTGTTGTTAATTCTCATTGCTTAAATTAATTGTCGTTGCTATCCGACTGTTCATTGCATGTAGCATTGCATTCGCATATCCCTTCACACGTGCACGTAGAGTCCTAGCTTCCGAGCACCACTAGCCTACCCTACATCACTTTGCCTCCACCTGCATGTGTAAGTCGTTACTAGGAGTTTGTTGTTTTCTAATATTAAGTATGTGAACTGTATTTTGTTGGATGTGACATTATAAGTGTTGTTATTGTGACTTCGTTGGATTTGCAGGACCTATTTTGTGCATGCTTAAAAGTACTTGTACCTCATCATTTTGTGTATTAAAATTTGTTCTTAAATTTATTTTGTGAGCAAATGTACGAATGTTTTAGGTCTTTATCTTAAGTGATGGCTTGTGGTTAAATTATAGTTGGACCAAATCATTTGCATGTGCATTAAATTAACATTTGATTGGAGTGCGTAATTATTTGTATCATTTTAGAGTCAATGTAGATTTATTCCATTCATCGTGTGATAGCTTGCACCGCATCTCGGGTTAGGGAATTCGTTTCAGTCACTTATAGATTCATCTTGCATCAGATTGGTATCAGAGCTAAGTTTGTGCACTCTTTCGATGCACAGTCACTGAGTCTATAGGTAGTATCAAATGGTGTATCATCACGACAATTATTCTGGGATGCAGTACACTCCTATTAAATATTGTGTCGACTATTCGTCATGATATGCTAGAGATGATCACCATGATGATAGATCCTCACGTTATCATCATTACACCTCTCCACGACTTTATGATGGTAAGGCTGAGTACTGTTCGGGTCATCATCATTACACTTCTCCACTATTTGAGAAACCAAAGTCCGTATATGCTCGACCACATAGAGCTCTACTGGAGAGGTCCTCATACTATCATTTTGATCATCCTCGCTCGCCGTCATACATTCGTATGGATCACATCCACCCACGAACACGATATGATTACTTTAGGGATGACTGTCTAAATGACCCTCAGGAGCCCTATAGAGGTCACCATCACCAGGATCACATCACATGTCAAGACCCTCCTAGTGTTTCGCAAATACCTGAGGCTGAATTTCAGCGATTAGTTCTTGATCAATTTAATGGATTGGAGGCTCATTTTGATCACATGAGGTCTGTCTTAACAAGAATCAATAGTAGAAAGCCTAAGGATTTATGTCAAGCCACTGATGTGTCTAGTAGTGCTCCCACTGACATAAGAGGCCCAACACCTGATTTTGATTCTCGTCCAGATGAAACTCAATTCCCACATGATTTTGGAGTCGGGTCTGAACATGACCGCTTGATAGAGGTGGAGACTGATACTAGTATAGCTAGTGAGCGTGATCACGAGAGTAAGGGCAAGCGGCCTAGTAACACTGTGATAGTATATCCATCCTCCGCACTTCACTTAGACCTAGTGTCCCCTTCGGCTAGAGATGCAGTCCTCAACACTATACCGATTGGCACGCACTTGATTAGGGCTTCTTCCCACTCTTCCCTTAACATTGTCTCGAGACGCATCACGACCAAGAGTTGTGAGCCTAGTGTCGATCTCTTAGCGGTTTCCCCACACGTTTTGGGGACGCCACCTCTATCAACGGTCTTCACCAGGAGGATCATGACCATATTGATGGATTCTTTGATGAACCCTTGACAAACCTCCAGATGAGCCACCACTCCCTCATAAGGATCAAAGGGCTAGCATTAACTTAGTTGTGGGTGTCTTACTTGTTCCCATAGACACTATTATTGGTGTTTCCCTCTTATAGGACCATCCTTTCATTGTTGATCTCTTCGGGATTAAATCCTCGAGAGGCTCATCTGATGGGACTCCCTTCCCAAGAAGCATTCCCTCTAGTGTGAAAGGTTTGTGTATTCACACTAATCATCATCGCGTTCGTGATGATTTCTCCTATACACCTCCTGGTGAGCCACCTGACAGGATTTATCATTTGATAGGTACCCATCACAACTGTGTGTCGTACTCTTTTGTCACCATCTATGACATTCCTTCGGGTGATAGTGTCTTTTAAGCTGATTTTTTTGTCTACCACTGGGTGAGCCTCCCGATGACAATTGACACACCATTCAATCTTAAACCAGTGCTACAGTTTTAGGTAGTTACTTGAGTGCTCATATGCTTATGGAGTTTTCTACACCCCACTCGAAGAACCTCCTGACAAACCACCCTTCTCCAGGAACCTTTACCTCATGGAGCTTGTTTTTCACCAGTATGTAGTGCTTGTTGTGTTTCTCATGCATCATTTAAATGTGTATGTCGAGTCATTGGTTCGTTACTTGCATTCATCAAAAACATCTTCCCTTCAGTATTCATATACAGTTTATGAGTCAGCTCAAATGATAATTGCAACAAGCAATGATCATTATAAAGCTCAAGAAGATAGGTGCAGGAGGGATCGTAATGTTAAAATTGGAGAGGAAGTGATTATTCACATACGATCTGAGAGGTTTCCGACGGAAACAACAACAAAATTAAGCGCTCATCGAATGGGTCCATATAGAGTCACGCAAGAGATCAGTACCAATGCGTATGAGATTGACATCCCTCAGAATATGGGGATCAATCGGGTATTCAATGTAGAGAACTAGACTCCTTGCTGTGAGAAACACGTGTATGTGGATCCCCTCCCCACTTCGGTACCTGAGCCACCACATCATTCATCTCCTCCTACCTCACCTCAGCCTCAACCTATGGAGTCTCACCATGGGGACCACATTGCATCACTGACAGTTCCACCAGTTAAACTTTCAGACGAAGATACATTTTACTCAGAGCAACCAGCTACCATCAAAGACTTCCTACTTATTGTTGCATGTGACTTCACCATCATGGGCGAGTGAGATGCATTGTGATACCTTGTCCTCCGGAGCTACAACCCATTCCCTGATGCTGCCAGGATTTCCCCAGAGGAGCTTGCGCTATGTTGCGATGTCGGGGGAGGGTGGGCGGTGGTGGGGAAACGGTGTGTGTGAGAGAGAGAGGGAGAGAGAGGGGGGAGAGAGAAGGGAGAGGGGATTAGGGTTAGAGATTAGAAGAAGGGAAAGACATACATTCATTCATGATAATAATTACATGGTCCGCTTGCCCTCTTATAGTGGCGAGGAGCGAATATAAAAGGAAATACATAAAATAGGAAATACAGAAAATACTAAAAATGCCTCAAGCAAATAAAGCAACATATTTAATTAACAACATATTTAATATTTAAATATCCCCCGCGCCGACCCGCCTGGGCCGTCCTCGTTGGTCCAAGTCGCTCTCGACGCGCCCGGTTCATCTTCATCGATTCGCTCCCGGTTCGCACCACGTTCGCCCCACGTTCGCCCCGCATATCTGTAACAATGTCGCCGTCTGAGAAATATGCCTTGTCCCCAAGGCAGTCGTCGGAGTGGCCGCGGCCGAAGTGATTCTGGGGCAACCAGTTGGCATCAGACTCCGGATGGGAAGACCTAGCGACATGGACCATTTGCGAGCCAGAGTCCCCTGAAAGTGGTAGCGGCGACCAAGTATCTTGGTTGGGTGGTTCGGCGCCAGCTGCAGTCTTTTTTTCCGGACCAACGAAAGTTGGGTTGGTGGCAGTCACGTCGGAGGCAGGATGGCATCAGTAAGCGCGGTCGAAAGCTCCTGGTGGTTCGTCAGGAAAGGAAGACGCACAACGGATGTTCCCGTGAGGTTCCACAACTTCGTGGAGAGGGCGACGTCCGTGGTCCGCTGGATCGTGCAGAGGAAGCTCGGAGAGCGTAGGGGCGGAGTTGGCGTCGAGGCGACATGGCTGGCCCTTCTGCAGGAACTGCATGGACATAGCCTGCCAATTAACGCACACATCGCCGAGGGTATTGAGTCAAGCCACTCCAAGAATGGCGTCAAGACCGCCTAAGCCAAAATGTAGAAGTCTGCGGTCACAAAACAGGTCCCCACCGAGAGGGAGACGACAGTGCAATGGCCCAGAGACGGACGGTGGCGCCCATCGCCCAAACGGACCGCAACATCTGGGGAAAGAACTGAGGGCAGAGGGAGCTGCTGCACCAGGTGCTCTGAGATGAGGTTGTGTCTTGCGCCACTGTCCACAATGATGATGATCGGGCGATCCCGTAGTGTGCCCGAGAGTTGCATGGTTTGTTGGCCAGGGATCCCGTCCGTCGAGGTGCAAGATAGCTCCACCTAATGGAACAAAGCTGTGATGGAGTTGAGAGGTGTGTCCTCCGTTGAGAGCTCCAAAGCCTCAAAGTCGGCCAAGGTAACATCAGGGTCGATGTCGTTGATGATGGCACGAAACTCCTTAAACGCGCAAATGTGGGTAGGAGAATAGGGCTGGCGGGAGCGGAAACACAACCCTTTTCTTTGAAGGTCGTCCAACTCGCGGTTGGAGAGTCGTTGAGTAGGGGCGGTCGGCCTGGCTGAGCGGCTGGAGGAGGCCGAGGGGCTGGTGTCTCTGGAGTAGCGGTCTGACATAGTTGGCCTCCCGGTGGATGTCTGCCTGGTGGTGGTGGTGGTAGAGGAGACAAATCCGCCTCCACAAGGCGGGCCATGTCGAGGGCCCCTGAAACCGTCCGGGGATGGTGAGTGCGGAGTCGGGAGCGAATGTTGGGCAAGAGGCCCTGCATGAAGAAGCCGAGATAATGATCCGGCGATAAGCCCAGAACATGGGTGACGAGGGCCACAAACTCATCGATGTATTCATCCAACGCACCGACTTGACGTACCCCACACAGTCATTCGATGGCGGAGCCGGAGTAACGACTGTCGTAGCGGCGGATCATCTCCTGCTTGATCTCTGGCTAGGAGATGGTTGGATTGGGTTGTCGTAGCCATCGGGACCAATGTAAGGCGGAGCCGTTGAGACCCACGACGGCGGTGGAGACCTTGTCTTGCTCGGGAGTGTAGTGGAGGTCAAAGTACTGTTCCGCCTTTGTGATCTACCCAATCGGGTCCACACCGGCGAAGGTGGGGAGGTCCAAGGCAAGGGCTGGACGGCCAAACGAAAACGAGGGTGTGGTCTCCCCGTTGTGCGGGAGATGTGATGCCCCGAGGATGGATGTGTCGTTGGTCGGGCATGCGAATCCGCTAGCGGACGAAGCAGCAGAAGGTTGTAACACATCAAGCTTTGTGTGGATGACGAGCAAGGAGGCCATGATGGACTCCTGGGTGTTGGCACGGCGTAGGAGGTTATCGTTGGCATCCTCTGATGGCGCCTCGGCGGTGGAACGGGTGTTTGGCGTCATGGCAACGGCGGAAGGTCTGCAGCGGCTGGAGGGTTGTAGCATTGCAGTGGTGGGGAAAAGCCGCGGTGCGGCGCTGGAGTGCGGTGCTGCGGTGCGGCTGGCTGAAGTGCGGAACGGTGGCGGGAGGGCGGTGTTGGGCGCGGGACTGAGCGGCGGTGCAGCGGCGGGAAAAAACGTTGTGCGACGCTGAAAGGCGGTCGGGAGTAGGTGTCTGGTGGCGGATGCGGACATGGATCGTGGAACAGAACTGGATCGCGGGTGCGGAAATCGGTCGGGGTCGCCGAACTGCGTGAGGCTGAGGCGTCGTGGTCCGGGCGAGATCGCGAATGCAGAAGTCGGGCGGGATCGCGGATGCGAAAGTTAGGCAGAATCGCGGAGTTTTGCGGCGGACGCGCTGTGGTCCGTGCGAAATCGCGAAAGTGGAAACCAGGCGAAACCGCGGAAACGACAGTAAATCATCAGCGAGGGACGCAGCCGGCGACCTGTAGCGGGTCGGACCAAATTGTTGCGATGTCGGGGGAGGGTAAGCGGTGGTGGGGAAAACGGTGTGTGTGAGAGAGAGGGAGGGGGGATTAGGGTTAGAGATTAGAGGAAGGGAAAGACATACATTCATCCAAGATAAGAATTACATGGTTTGCTTGCCCTCTTATAGTGGAGAGGAGCGAATACAAAAGAAAAATCGCAAAATAGGAAATACAGAAAATACTAAAAACGACTCAAGCAAATAAAGCAACATATTTAATATTTAAATATCCCCAGCGCCGACCCCGCCTGGGTCGTCCTCGTCGGTCCAAGCCGCTCCCGACGCACCCGGTTCGTCTTCATCGGTTCGCGTCGCGTCCGCCCTGCATATCTGTAACATGCTACTTTTCCCCGGGCTACGCCGAGAGCACGACTACCCTCGCTCATCGGAGATGAATGTTTTCAAGTCGGGGTATATTAATGAATATAGCAGTGATCTGATGCACATTCACACAATCTGAGTAAACAGATGCGTCTAGATGGTTGTTTCAAGTCGATTTCATGTATTTATTTTATATTTACGAGTTGTTTTGACACCTGATTGGTTCGGACATTCTGAGTCGTCCGATCTGGATGCCCTTATTTTTATTATGATGTATTTAAGCATGCAAGGTGCGTCCGCTGAGGGGATCGAAGGTTTGTAGCAGTTTTTGTGAGCTGTCGGTCTCAATTCTCCCGGTGCGACGTCATAAGACCTCCCCTTGATGCAACTCCAAGGTAAATCCCCGACAATCTCCTCCTCCTACCGGTCTGCTACCTCCCTCTAGCCGCAAGCCCTTCCTCTTCTGATGCGCCCACTCTGCATATCGATCACTTTCCAGCAGCCGCCCAACTCAAGCCACTGCCTCTCTCTCCACATGTTGCCGACTTACACCAGTCGCAGAAAGCCCACCCAACCCTGGTATTCCTATAGTCGAGCCGTCCCTATCCAGAATCCCTACAGCCGACTCCTTCCCCCTTTGCCAAACTCTACCACCGCCTCCTCCTGAAGTCCTCCCACGTGTCCTATAGCTCTCAAGCATTCCCTCTCCCTCTTCTTGAAGCCCTCCATGCCCCCTACAGCCCACAAGCTTTCCCTCTCCCTCTTCACAAAGCCCTCCCTGTCTCCTACAGCCCACAAACCTTCCCCCACCAACCTGCAACTACAAATCAGCCATATCCTTTACCTAAACCTTCCTCCCTCAGCCCCACCATGCCCACACCAGTTCATAAATCACCCACACAGGCCTCAGCGCCCAGTGAGACTGCAGCAGCCTTGGATTCCCCGCTTTCGACCTACTCTGCCGCCACCTGTATGCGTAAGTCATTATTAGGAGTTCGTTGCTTTCTATTATTGAGTATCTGAACCGTATTTTGTTGGATGTGACATTATCTGCATTGTTATTATGACTTTGTTGGATTTGCTGGATCTATTTTGTGCACGCTTAAAAGTGCTTGCACCTCAATCATTTCGTGTATTAAAATTTGCTTTTCCTAAATTAAATTTGTGAACAATTGTGCGACTATTTTATGTTTTTATCTTAAGTAATTGCTTGAGATTAAATTACAGTTGAACCAAATCATTTAAATGCACATTAACTCATTAAGTTAACATTTGATTGGAGTGCGTATTTTTTGTATGTCATTTTAGGGTCATCGTAGATTCATTGCATTTATCGTGTGATCACTTGCACTGCATCTCAGGTTAGGGCATTCATTTCAGCCACCTATAGATTTGTCATGCATCCACAAGCAGTATTATCAAAATAACTCCACAAGCAGTATTATCTAAACCAAGGGTAAAAAAACCATATGCGTGTAAGAAAAAAACTGCAGTTTTCCTATCTAACCATAACACGCAAAATAAATGAATAATTAATAAACTTCCAAAACAAAATTAGAATGGAAGGATATGGTCAAAGAGTAGAGGTTGCCAGATTGCAACTCAAATTTATGTTTTTCAAAACATAGACAAAAGGACAGGAAAACACCAAATTTAAAAAATTCTTTTCAAAGATATCAGAAAGATTCTTCTAAAGCTTTGTTTTTTTCATAATAAATCCTCCCTTTCTGAAGACAAAATACACTATATCACCTTGATCTTCATGTTTGAACCTAATTCAAGGTCTCCTCTGTACACAGTAACGGGGGAAATGTTTCGAGTCCTAAGAGCACCAAGCAATGACGTCGGACCATCAACACATACAATTTTTGACACTGTATTCCTTGAAAATTGTTCGAGTAGGTCAACATTCTCATCAACTATCTTCTGTTGCATTGATCTGGCCAGCTTCAAGCTTACAATTATGCAATCTAACCGCACTCCATAAGTTTTCATCATTTGACCAATGGTATTAACCTGATCTGATTTAGAGCCTTCATCTGGCTCCTTGATGGGGTGTTGTGCATTGGTTATAAGACAAATGCGATGCTTCCCCTTGTTTGTAGACCCAAATTTCTTTATCAGCATGTCCATTCCGACAACAATAGCATCAAGAACTTGCTTGTCAAGAAAAAAGAGATAACAATGACAGGATTAAACCAACATTTAGTTTGATGTTACTATGCTGCTCTCACGGAGTGACAAGCTACTTCACAAGTTTGTTCTCCATGGCAGTCCACCATGGAGGAGCGCAAGTGTATGTTCAGGACTTCTATTGTAGATGTTCCACACAATTTTGGAAAAGGGTTATCATGTTAATAGTCAATGAAGATCCACTTAACATATAATTTCATTTTCTACTGCACTGCTTCCCAAATTACCATTTCAGAACGTTCATCCATAATTTTCATTTGTGTGAAAATACATAATACAAAGTTTTCAAGTAACTTGTCTATCTATGTAAAAGTAGCTGTGATTTTATTTCATCTAAAGAACAAAATACAAAGCAACGTTACCAAAGTGATGCCCAAGTCTTGTTTCATGATTCCATAGATAAAAAATACAATTCAAGGTTTTCTTTAATTTTTGTATGAGTGTTGGAAAAAATTACGGAGATTTAAAAAATGGCATAGATTCGAGTTCATATTGATCTTCTTTAGATGCTTCTCCGACAAAATAACATAGAATATGAAATAATTAAAAGGGAAGGTACTATTGTCATAAATGGCGAAGGGATAAAAAAGTACAAAAATTGCAAAGAAAATAAAGGCAACTACAACTAATAAATTTAGGATACAATCTCCATTGCAGGTTCCTCTTGGAAGTTCACGCAAAGTATCCACTATGGCATCAGCTACTACTTTAATATCTTGTAGAACCGCAACATGAAGATATCCACCCACCTCAATCTGTAGATCATTTTTTGTCTCTGACAATCCAAAAGTGTTCACATCAGTATAACAGAAATTGAGAAAGAGATGCAATGCTCTTACCAGTTGTTATCATGTGTTATTCCATTAAATATTTAGTGCACATTTGGTTGTCCACAAGTGGAAGTAAAAACTGACAAAGACAACTCTACAATAGAAGTTTGGTTTCCCAAATAGGAAATGAACCTATTTCCTTCACATATTACCCGTGCTCCCAACCAAACCTACGGAACAGTGGCTCCGTGATGACGGTCGAGTTCAGTCTAGGCTTCCCAAGTCTATAGACTAAACCCTACCGTATGTCCATGTACCACGAGACTGTCAAAGTCATATGGGACGAGCTTTAATCCCTTTACTCTGGCCAGGACAGTCTCCAACATTTCTTTGTTATCTTTACTCAGCTTTAGGCGGTTGACCCTGGTGTGAATGGTGACCTGACCTCCCTTGTCGCCACGTTTAAGGCCCTCGTTGAGGCATGGATTCGGCGCCAGTCCCCCCTCCTTGGATTTTGTTGTTTAGTGGGCGCAGAAGGAGGCTATGAGCATTACTCTCATGATGGTGCGGCTACCTCCCAATCTTCACAGTATCTGGGCGACCATCCTTTCCTCTCTCATTGTTTCGCCTCTTTTCAACGTGTGCTCCATGATCCTTAAAGTCACTCCGCTTCATGAAGTTGTGATGCCTCCCTCTCCTGCCTTTCTACAGCACTCCCCAACTATGCACTCTCCTCCTAGGTCTCAGGGTGGTTGCAATGGTTCTCGCGGTGGCAAACATGTTGATCGTAATCTCTCCTCTCGGTCGGACAATCATCTATGTACTTATTGTAGCCACCCACATCATACTTAGGCCACCTCCTTCAAGAAACATGGGTTTCCACCACCAACATTCAATATGTCGCCTCATGCTACTCCCGACGTGGATGTTCCCTCCCCTCACTCCGACGTTGACATCTTGCAAGAGGAATTTCGGCAACTTCGGGGGATGCTTACTCGGGACTCCAACTGTGTCACCTCTTGTTGGATCCAACAAAGGTATAGCATGTTTTTACCCACAGTTCAATGTGGATAGTGGACTCTGGGGATACCAACCACATCACCCCACACAAACCTTCTCGGTATTCAGATACCTCTTCTCTGAAGTTTCTCGCAGAGGCCAATGGCAAAACCACCCTATTTGTGATTCTTGAGATGTGTCTCTCACTCCATCTCTTCTTCTTTGCTTTGTCCTTCATGTTCCAAACTCTCAGTTTAATCCTCTTTGTCAATCGTTTAACTCGGGACTTTGATTGCTTACTCTTGTTTTCTCTGTCTTCTTTTGTCATGCAGGATCAACGGGCTCGAAATATCATTGGTAGGGGGCGACTCTCTAATGGGTTGTATACTCTAGATCTTCCACCCTTGGTTATCTCCTCTGTCACATCCACTGACCGGCACCAGCATCTTGTACATGCTCAACATCCTGAAGATAGGAGATCAGTGGAGCATGCATAAAGCGACTGACCACCCCAACGGCAAAGAATATATAAGGTCTAGTGACTGTAAGGTATATGAGTTTGCGAGGTCCCTTATACTCCAAATGTGGGTTCCTACCATCTATTGGAATCTTGTCGTGTCCACTGCCCGCTACCTCATTAATCGCATGACCTCTTTTGTTCTGATTTGACACACCATTTTTCATCCACTATCCAAAGTCCAAACACCACTCCCTTTTACCCAGTGTCTTCGGCTATGTCTACTGTGTTCATCATCTTGGTCCTGTCATGGATAAATTAGTTACCCATGCAACCAAGTATAAGTTTGTTGGCTATTTTCATACTCAGAAGGGCAACATCTGTTACTCTCCACCTCCACGAAAACTTGTCACCTCCATCAACGTCACCTTCCTCAAAAATCAACCATTCCACCAATTTGAAACTCCTATCACCTCCTCCCCAAGCCTTCCACGTCCTCACGTGCCTGCCTTCACTGATTCTCCTCCTCTACTACCTACTCCTCTGGATGTGCCCCCCTTCCCACCCCCACCCCGTCGCTACCTCCTCTTTGTGTCCACACCCGCCGACTTCTTCGGTCTGATGACCTATGGTTGTCGCCCTTGCCTATTGATGCTTCGCAGGTCGCTGATCAGGCACAAGCCTCTACCGCTCACCGTCTTTCAATTTATGTATCTTTGCATCGCCTATCGACAGCCCTACGGGATCCGGGGTGGCGGGCCGCCATGGATAAGGAAATGGCTGCCCTCTGGGCTAATCACACTTGGGGACCTTGTCTCTCTTCCTTGAGGTCAGAGTCGTCAGACATGTGTTGGATGTACGTGGGTATTCACTTTGAAGTATGGTCCTGATGGGGAAGTTAAACGTCTAAAAGTTATCTTGTGGCTCATGGTTTTACTCAACAACGCGGCCTCAACTACGAAGAGACCTTTTCACTTGTCGCAAAGCAAAACAATGTTCGGGTCCTGAACTCCTAGGTTGTTCATCGACATTGAATGTTACATCAACTCGACATCAATAATGCTTTTTTGAATGGTGACCTCGCTGAGACTATCTACATACAGCAGCCTCCTGATTACGAGACCATGGGGAGTCTTTTGTATGTAACCTATCTCTATATAGTTTCAAACATTTTTCTCGGGTCTGGTTTTATAAGTTCAGTCGGGTTGTTCGCGAAATTGGCTTCACTCGGAGCTCGACTGATTTTTCTTTATTCAATCATCACCGTCCGACGGGAACAGTGATTCTTTTAGTGTAGGTTGATGATGTTCTCATCACAGAAGATGATCTCAATGGTAAAACTATGATCAAGTAACACATGACATTCACATTTTAGACTAAGGATTTGGGGTTTCTCAAATATTTTCTTGGCATCAAGGTGGTTCGTCGACCTGATGATCTCGTTCTGTCTCAACGAAAGTACTGTCTTGTCATATTTCATGACGTCAGTAACTCTGGATGCAAGCCTTTTGATAATCCTATGGATGTCAACCATAAGCCCTGCGCTCATGCATCAGATTCAGATCTACTCCTCCCTAACCCAAAGTACTATCGTCGTCTTGGAAAGATCACTTACCTTACAGTCACGAGAACTAATATATCCTTTTTAGTTAGGGTGGTCAGTTGTTTTATGCATGCTTCACAGATTTGTCGTCTCCGGGTTGTTGAGCGCATCCTCTGGTATCTGAAGACTTCTTTGTGACGAGAGCTTGTGTATAAGTCTTCCTCTTTATCACATGTTGCCTACTCTGATGTTGATTATGTCGGTTCTCTTGATGATCGTCAATCCATAAGTGGGTATTGCACATACTTTGATGGACATCTTGTCACTTGGTGGAGCAAGAAGCAAATTGTGGTTGCAGAATCATCTGCGGAAGCTAAATATTGATCAATGGCTTTTGCCGTTTCAAAACTCGTGTGGTTAGAGAGTCTTCTGAGTGATTTAGGGTGTGAAACTCCCTCTCCGGTCAGTCTCTTCTGTGACAGACAAGTTGTTATTCATATTGTTAAGAATCATGTATTTCATGAACGTATCAAGCACATCGAGGTCGATTGTCATTTTATTCGGGAAAAGGTTCAACTTAAAAAATTAGACATAAGACGTGACTGCTGCTGAGCAAGTTATTGCTTGTTGACATCCTTACTAAGGTCTTATCTCAACCATTATATCATTTGTTTCTGTCCAAGCTTGGCACCTACGATTTGTATGCTTCAACTTGTGAGGGAGTGTTAAAGTAATCTGTATAAAGGCCAGAAAGTTACCCTTGTGTAACCGCCCGATATTTCTGCTCTGAATAAGGGTCGGGAAGTTACCCTTGGTGTAACCTCCCGGTGTTGCTACTTGTTGTAGTCCAGGCGGTTACATGTATTGTAACAGCCCGATGTATTCAATCTCACGTCACCATTTGTACATTCTCTCACCTTCTCTATTCTATGTAAAGAAAGTTACAATCGTGTAATAAGCAAATTTCTGGAGAATTAAAATAAATATTTGGATTTGAATTTTAAATTTCCACAAACTGTATAGAATTTCTAATACAAAAAAAGGCATGGAACCCACCATACCAACAAAAATAAATGACGTACCAAATATCAACACCTTAGAACTCTTGTCGCTAGCTTCTCGTCGGTGAAGTTGAGGCTTCTCGCTGGGGTATGGAGCATCTCGATATAGTAGGGAGCATCTCGATGGAGTTATGTGGTGTCAGGGAAAGAAGAGCAAAGGGGAGAGAGAAGCGGTCACGTGGCATTCGTCGAGAGAGGAAGGCGAGATGGATAGCTATGTGGGCGAGATGCGCGTCTTGGTAATTTTCAGGAACCTCGAGGTAGAGGATGTGGTTGGAGGTGTTATAAGACGCCTTGGATGTCCAAAAAAACAGTGGTGGAAGTGTTAGTTAGTCTTTCTACTTAAGGAAATAAGTAAATTTAAAACTCATGGGTATGCAGGGAAGGTTGTTTCCTTTACTCCTATGTTTCATCTCAAATCAATTGAACTAAGAGTCTAAGATTTAATTTATACACAAGAGATTGATTTCAGCATCTAGGACGTCATTACGCATGCGATCTCTGATTAGGCCCCTTGCCAAGATCTCATGTCTGATAGGCATGCATCGAGGTGGTATATTAAAAGGATCCATGAACAAACTATGTCTTGTAACAAATACTCACATAGTCAACATATTTGTCAAAGGAACAAATACTCTGATCTAGCATCAGGAGTCCATATTCGGACTACACAGGGTCGGGCGTAGATAGACTCATTTAGGATAAAACTTTTGCTCGTAATTTTTGTTATATTAGGTGGTGGCAAATATGAACATTTCTTTCATAATTAATTACATGATTAGTAGTGCACACCGTTTTAGTATGATAATATCGTCTTACTAGAAAAAATAAATGAACCGTTTGAAATCTAAAACCATATTGTATGTTTGTGTGCTCCTGAGTGGCAACTGAGGCATCCTACCTAGTTATTGTGTATTGTTGGTTCTTAGCTTTGGTATTTCTTCTTGATAGGTTATGTGGTATCGGAGCTTCAAAGTGCTTGAAGAATGACATGAACTAGTTGTGGTGAAGGAAATCAACAATATCTTCAAAGTGCTTGAAGAATGACATGAATTAGTTGTGGTTAAGGAAATCAACAATATCATGACGAAACGCGTTGTTAGTCGACTCGTTGTAGGATAGTGCTGGAACGAGGCCTCTCTGAGGAAACTAAGACTTAGTATTGCACCCATGAGGTGATGGCATCAAAAGAATAAAGGCATTTTTTATTTATTCACACACTTTTCTTTCACATTATATTTGCATTTGGATGCATTTTGTTATGGCTTATTGATTTAACCGACCAATAAAATCATGAATAAATAGATCAGACAAACATACACAGTCACAAAATTAAGGCAAACAATTATTCTCATCATTAAAACATAGTAAGTTATCATGAATTTTTAACTGCTCATAATTCCTTATTATCGTGAAACACTCATGAGCTACTAAAAGGCCTCGCGCACGCATCTATGTAGGTTGGAAGAAGAAACAAAGAGATTAAATAAAATCTTGTTTGTTCCTCCCCGCCAAGGCCTAAATCATCAACAACATTCACACCTCTCATTCGACGCCCTAGCTTCATTTAGAGGTGCAAAAAAGGCATGTCGGGCACAAGCCGTGCCTCAGGGAAATCAGGCCTAGGTCAGGCTCGGGCCCCTTTTGAAAGGGGGTCTTGCAGTGCCCGAAAACTGGGCCTTGACTGGGCCTGAGCCAGGCTCGGGCCGATCCCTGACTGGCAGCACCACTAATGGTTAGGCTACAGATTCGATTCTTTTAGATCATATTATTATGCACTTTGTTCATTGTGGTACTCTATTCAATGATAGCTTGACTATTTATTTTTGTTGCACTCTGTTCAATGAAAGCATTTTGCCTAAAGTGGACAAACATCCATATCACCTACGACATCGATGGTTAAAATTATTACAAATATTATATGAAGCCATAAAGGCATATATATTAGTCCTTTAAAAAAAGCATAGGCCAATGCTAGCCCTAGGTCACCACTTACCTACTGATAATGCAGCAGGCTAGCGCCTACCTCCTGGCAGCACAGCAGCTACCACTTGGCAGTTGATGTGCTGCCAAAATTGGGCCAGGCTCGGGCCTGGGGCCTGGTCTGAGCCTTGCCCAGGCTAGGCGGCAGGCGGCATGGTGCATGGCCCGGAACAGGCTGCAGACTGTGCCTGTAGATAAATAAGGGGCCTTACATGGCCCGGGCCTAACCAGGCTCAGGCTGGGCAACCGGGCTTGGGCTTTATTTGCACGTCTAGCCTCATCCCCCCCCACTCACACCTCCCAACCTAGCGCCCTAACCTCATCCCCTCCTGATTGCACCTCACATATGGTGCACAAGCCTCATCCCTCTTGCACACTCCCATCCAACGCCTTAAATTCACAGCACCTGTACCAAAGCAAATACATTCCATCTTCCCCTAGTCGTCTCCCGCTAAGTCACCCTTTATGATAGGCGCGTTGCTATCGACCCATTGTCACCACAACAACACCATCAAATCTACCTTTATTGATTATCCCTGCAGGTCAATCTACTCCATAAGAATTTTTAGCCATGTCACCCACTGCTAAGTACTAACCACAAAATCTTCTACATACAAAGCTAACCAACAACCACTTTACAATGCAAATTTCACAGCTCCCAGATAGTCCACGCTCACCTTGTTCTCGCCCACCGAGTTTGTGTTTGCGAAAAATTATATTTCTATTGCTTATAGAAATCTGGGGTATTCTTTAGCTTGTACATATCTCTTATTTCTCGATTTGATTACCGGTCTAGAACATTATGATTTCGTGAGTGATATGATACTGCTTGTCCTAATAACCTAAATTATTCGGTCTATTTTTAAGAGCTTTCTTTGTCAATTTATTATGTGGAAGAGTCTGGGTTCTTAAAGTTCAATTGCTCCAATTAAGTACATTAAAGAATTGCCCTTCTTAAATTTCAAATTACCAAGCACAGTTTGCTTAATTTTCTTGACGAAGCCAATTGCATCAAATTAGTTCACATTACCTCCTAGCTTAGACTGCATAGAAAGCCTCTTCAAAATAATGAGCAAACTTCCCGATTCCCGCTTCACTAAAAAAGAAGCTAGACAATGGATTACTGGAGCTGAGGCACGTCTCAACCAAGAATTAGACAGCAGATTGCTTGACCAATGGACTAAACTCGGTGGATGTGATTAGGAGTTGTGACAAGATGGGATTAGTGAATATCTTTCGTCAATCATGAGGGGGAGTGTTAATATATTTTGTATAGGTTGTATTTAATAGGTTGAAATGAAATAGAAAGGAAGGATTTTTGTTTTTCCCCGACAGCAAGAAGCCCATTGAAGATAGGTGTGGACTGATCGACCAGTGGGGAGAGGAACTGTGGCGGCATAGTGACTGCTAGAGTGAATATCGAGAACTGGGCTTTCGTGTATTGGAAGGGTCGACATCGGTTTTAGTGGGTTGAAAAGAATGGCTTCGGCGACAGAAGGGGCAGTGCCACTACGAAAAAAATTGAGGAAACTGATGGAAATGATCTCGAGTGGAAATGAGTCGAGACACGGGTCGCGGTCAATTGACGTTTTTGGCGCTACACGCGGTGCACGAGCTCTCGATTGGTCCCGTGAGTGTTAGTGTGTGGACTTGATCCAGGTGAGATATTTATTGAAGGGCACTAATGGGTGTTGATTAAAGAGGCTTTGATATCAAGATGTTAGGTGCTTCCGCTTGAGAACGGGTGCACTGTCGTGAGAGGGAGAAATCTCGGAAAGGATCCTCTCAACCATTCTTTGACTTAACCTTCCCAATGGTGGAGGATACAACAGGAGTCGAGTTCGACATAGAGAGGAAAAGAAGAGTCTTTCTCAACCCCAAACCCTAAATTAAAAAGATGAGAGAAAGGAGAGAAGGCCAAAAGGAGAGATTAGATTTTAATGCATGCTTGGCATTCCAAGGCCACCTCACTCACATATATAGTGAGGGAAAAATGTTCCATAATATTTTAATTATGTCACTCATTCGGGCCACATGATACGTGAGTAAATTAGAGTGTGTAAAGAAGATATAATGCGAAAAATAAAGATACAGTGCAAAAAAAGATGCATGTCGACCATGGCTATGCATCATCACCCTCCTCGTGGGCCCATAACATTTATTCTCGCCTCACAGCTTTCCATGAAGACGTGGATAGTCTGTATGTCCCTTACTTTTGGTACTCCCTTTGTTAAAGCAAATATACTTATACAATTAAAAGGAAGAGTATTGTAACTTCATAGATAAGTGCAACATTGAAATTCACAATTTCATCACTTTAATCTGTAGGGTTAAGAAAAATACTTCCATAATAAATTTAAGTTCACAACATTATTCTAACAATAAAATGTGTCAAAATGGCCAATAAATATGGTACCCTTGATAGAATGAAAGTTGATACATGGCCATACCAAGGGAAGTGTCAGACCTAATGAGAATATGATAAGAATCTCAAGCAAATGGAATTGCCTTTCCACAAAATTTAAAGGGGCATTAACATTGCAACAAACCAAAGATGTAATTTGATATGTAACTGCACGCATGGGTTAATATTAACTTCCAAATTGCATTAGATGGACTAATCTTCCTTATTGGATGGAATTCTAAATTCTCACTTTGTACTTAAATCACTGTCCTTGTATTAAAAGGAAAAATGACATTTTTGTGGGTTACCATCATCAAAGAACAAAGACGGCAGAGAAATAGAAAATTAAGAGGATACATTTCTCATTAAAAAAGTAAGAGATTAGAAAGGGAGAAAGGAACAGTACCTTCTGTACCAAACAGGACAATGCCTACTTCATCACTCTTGCCATATATTAGCTGTGCCAGCAACAAAAACACAAAACTATCATGCTTGAAAATAGGAAGAGGGAAGCACAACTACAGCAAATTAACTCTTTTATTGAAGTATCGTAGAAAAATCCAAATATTTTTGTTAAACCGTCCTAGAAGCGGCCTCATGCAAAAATGCAGGGTAAGGTTTGCCTACATTTCACCCTTGTGGTGGGACCCTTCCCCGGACCCTCCCTGCAGAGGACTGTTTTGTGCACCAAGCTGCCCTTTTTATAACAATAACCCCTTCCTCCTTTATTGCTTCACATGCCGTTAGGCCGCACCATACAACTAAATGCCACTGAAAATCGCCATCATAGTATTGTTAGCAAAGGATGCCAACAGACAACCAGTGGCATGTCGCTAGACACCAACAAATAGTTGTCCTAATGACTGATAACGGATGGTTTGATGATTTCCTAGCATCCATCACTAAGAATGATCAAACCATAGTCATAGTTTATATTTTGGTAGGACAGAATTTTTTTCTGATTGAAAATTGAAGGCCCGGGTATTAAACATATGGTACCACCAAGTATATATGCAAAGTGTTAAATATAGATCTTTCCAAGGATGAGCTATATAAATGAAACTTGTAAAAGCATTTCTATAATTTGCCTTCATTATAAAAACAAAACAATGTCTTTTTAGCATTCTAATAAATTTCATTCTTCAAAGTTTTTGCTTTTACAGATAAGGATGTTTGTACACAATAAACTATAAATTAAACATTTCGCTTTTTTGCACTTTTCCTGTTCACCAGCCATCAGGTAATGACAAGAGCTCCACGTACTTGGATCATACAACAACTGTGGGTGACAATGCAGTCACAGAAGGCCACGATCTTGCACCAGAAAGTGTCAAACTGTAAACTGGTTGGTGTGGCCATTTTCGAATCTCATCTGAGAGCTCAAGCATAATGATGGCATCAATGCATCATTGTCAATACTTATTTATCTTTTTCTTCTCTTTTCTTTTTAAAATAATGAATTGCAACAGTCATTGCTATTTGGATCACTTGAATGCCTAATGGAAATCCATGCATCACGCCTATGTTAGGTTAAAAACGTACAACTCAGTGCTTGGGTTGCTAATAACCCAAGCAAGATTGCAATTCAGAAATCTATACATAGAGTGCACAAGCCAAGGTCCCATGCATTGTTTGATCTATCCCAGTTGTACTTATTAAAAGTAGAAAAATTATTGAACTTGCTTATAAAATGGAGTAAATTATATGAAAATTAAATGCTTCACCTACTAATTATGAGGACACTCTGAGTGCTTATCCACCAAGCTCATTATGAGGACATTAATAATTATTATTTGAATACGCTAAATTTATTGTAACTGTAGTCCTTGTAATATTTTTTTTATAAATAGATAGATCATCTTCCTTGGCCCAAAGCTAAATAAGACTGAACCCTCATGACACCTAGCCTCCTCTCTAAGAACCAAACAGTATATAGAGTTCCACCCTTGCTCAAAATGAGATCTTATCATCTTGTCCAACTTGTCGCCCTCTTCTTCCACTAATTATGGTATTTGATACAAGGTTTTCAAAATAATGAAGCCTTAGCACAACCCAGCAGTCTTCCAACATTGATGACCTCACTGCGGGCACTGCCTGCGCCAACTATGGCATTACACGCTCCAATGCCGACCTTCACGCTAAGCACTATCAAATATACTCCGCCCTCGCCAGTCTCCTCCAATCTGTCCAAGTCTAAAATGTCAGTTACTCGCACATTCCCCACAATCCTCATCACACTTTATCAATGTCGCCTCGAAACCCTCAAAAAAAAACCACCATCTCCAGGGCCAACAAGACTGGCTGGATTTTCCAAGCTTTGATGATTTTGAACTATTAGATTTGATCTTCAAATCCACTTATTACTTTGCCCATGATAGGAACAACAACAAACGTATCGTTACCTCCTACATGGAAAGCTTGCCTCACTTCGGTCCTGCATGGCTATTTTGTATATAGGACTTTCTTGAATTTATTCAACGAAATAATTTTTTCCGAACTAAAGCACCGATCATCGGAGCTGAGCCTTTGCCATGTCCTCCAACAATCTATCAAGACCACAAAGAAACATTATTAGCTCCATAAAACACTCAGGTTACAACTTACAATAATCTCATTACAAACTAATGTAGGTTAAGCTTGTGAGTGCATGACTATAATGCAAGCCTAGCGTGAGGTGCGGTGGAAGACAAATCTCTTTTCCCTAACCCTAAATGAAACACATGCAATGACCAATGGCGATTTTCACATATAGTAATAGAAGAATAATTCGCAAGCAAATATTTTAAAAGCGCAAACCAATTGCTTTAAGCAAGCGGGCTTTGAGCTTTCCTCCGCGTGGAGGGTAAAGGCATGAGGGCACGACGAATGATTCCAGCAAGCAAAGGTGATGCAATGGTAAGACCGACATGGGATGGATCCTCTAAATGCAGCCCTAAATGTGATTAAATGTAATGTATATGCAAGAGTGGTCCAATTTAAAAATTACAACCGTAAATAATTAGTACAAAATCAAGCAGTTAAACAGGAAATCACAAACTTTGTTGATTAAAGAGAACAAGTGAATTTGCAGACGAATGAGGCGCAATTATTTAAGCGTTCACAGAATAAGTTTCACAAATCATACCACGTTGAACACTAGTAGCAACAAAACAAGCATCCACTACAAGTATAAGTGTCAAATAAACAACAATAAAAAATAAGACTGACTACCACAATTTACGCGTGTCGGCGGCAGCAAAACGAATGTTGAGACATCCAAAGGCGCAACAACATCTGGGAAAATAGGGGTTGGCTAACTAGAGGTGGGACCCACAACAAGGGAGGAGGAACTGGACGGAATAGGGCTCCGTTGATGGCTGGCTTCAGGTGGGGAGGGCGGAAGCAGGTTGGCTGGAGTCGGGGTTCTGCTTGACGAGGAAGGGAGTAGGGCTGGAATTGTTGGGAAGGTCGGTTAACGGTATGGGTAATTAGTATTGGTGGTGGGTGAGTCGGACGGGAATGGAGGGGCTTACGGGCTGGAGTGGGCGCTGAGGTGGTGGAGGTTGACGGGAGCGGGAGTTGCAGGGAGAAGAAGGGCGGTGGAGTTGTGGTTTAGAGGTTGCGGGCTTCAAGTGGCCGGAGCGGTGGAGTTACAGTTTAGGGAGGTTGCAGACTTACAGTGGCCGGAGCGGGGAGTTGCGGTAGTGTACAGATGGGGCTGAGGCGGGATCGGAAAGAGAGTAGATGAGGAGGGTGGCTGAGGAATTTACCGGCATCGCACCGGAAGAGAGAGGGCGAAGGTGCCCCGACATCACACCGAGGAGAGCGATCCTCCAAGAGTCGCACCTGGAGGGGAAAGACTGAACGGTTCCTGCTTTAGCCAAAAACCACAATACCCTGTCAACACCAGTTGGCTCCTATATATAGCTATAACACCAAAAACGCCCAATAACTGCATGCCTAAATCTGAAAATAAACCACCCCAATCGGACGGCTAAGACTATTTAGACCGATCGGGGGCTAAATACACCTCGAAATAAAAAAAAACACAAAATTTGAAAGTGACTCGACTCGAACATCTGGACGAGACCACGGACTCAAATCGTTCGTTTGGGCCGCGGGTCACCACCTCCTGCGGAAATACACACGAGTCGGTCGCGGCGCGCCATCAAAAGGATTAATTCGAAATAAAATTCTACAAATGCAAGATATTCGTAAAGAAAAGTACACAATAAAATAAATAAATGTAGAGAACAAGATCCAAACAACAATGATAATAATCGTGAAGGGGAGATCCCAGCGTGAAGATCCAGTGATTCGCGGGTGCTTGGTGGTTGTCCGAAAAGAGGCCGTTGTTGTATGGTGATTAGAATCAAGGCTTTGTGGGCGCAGGAACGGAGCTTTGGTACTGGAAATAGGTGGACTGTGAGGGGAAATAGGAGAGTCTCAACAAACTCTATGTTAATCCAAGCCATGCAGGCAGTTAGCAACGCATGCAAGCAACTTCCTCTTCACCACGTAGGCTTTTTAGCTTGTTCTACACAAACCCTTAAAAGCAGTTTCAGAATGGAGTAACTCTAAAACTGTTAGGGTAGTGACGTGTCTAATTTAGACACTACCCAAAGAATCACAAAAACCTTGCCTGACGAGTTTTTCCTTCTTTTCACGGAAAACCAACTATATCCGATCTTGGTTGGCCTTTCACCCCTAGCCACAAGTCATCCCCGTCTTTTGCCACATACGTGGGTTTGGTCCTCCAAGGCCTGTGAGAGCTCTCTTCAACTGCTCATGGCTAGATCGATCGGTTTCGATCTACCCCTTATGGAGCAGTCTTGTTGGAAAACTATCAGAAAACCACTTTTGTGGTATATCAATTGAAAGAAGATTCTCGCAGTTCACATCAGGAAAACCTGTCATTCGTCTTTCGTTTGTTCTGAACAAAGTGAGTTCAGGAATCTCAAATCGAAATCTATTCAAAGTCACCCCCGTAAGGAGCACGGGATGAGTGAGACATCCAGCGAGCGTCGATGAAGAACGCAAGCAAAGCTGGAGCTCGGGCATTGAACTCTTCAATCAAGCAAGGGAAAGGAGGCAAACCGGGTTGAAGGCCTGGGGAGCGAAACGAAAAGCTCCGCAAAGCGGAGCGGACCAATCTTCTAATGGGTGTAAACAAATAGCACGCCCCGGTTGGAACGCCTGTATGCCTAATCTATGCAGGGTAGGCGCTCTATTCAACAATACAGGATACCCCTGCATAACTTCTTGAAGGATTTCCGGTACTGGGGGGCGGACCTATCCGAGCAGCAGTCCCCCTCTTAGACTATTCTAGAACCTCCTCGAAGCAAGGCGCATAGCGAAGAGTACTGGGAGCACTAGAATATCCAGAAGGATAAGAGCAGCTAGAGCCACTGGAGGTTCAGTGTGAAGCATGTTCGTCTCTTTACAGATGTCCTCTCTTTCTAGTTGCTCACCGTCCCTAACAGGCGGCCTATCGCTACGTGCCTCCCCTTTGTTGTTGAGCTACTACATCTCTCTACTACACCGTTAGTCGTTTCAAATCCAGGGTAAAGGCGCCTTTAGAGTGAGTATATTCAGGATCATTTGTGAGAGTTCTCTTCTCAAAAAGTAAGATTCGGGGCTAAAGTCGAAAAAAAGAATGAAAGGTTTTTTGGTGGTCTCTGTACTCACATCACACTCACCTCACTCAGAGATCGCCTCACTCAATGTGAGGTGCATTAAATGCGTCGCTTAGCAAAGAAAAGAAAGTTTGACTTTCTCGCGCAGTAGGAGATCTCAAGCCAAAACTCTACACCTCTAGCAAGAATATTGACGTGTGATTTTTGCATCTTTAGTTCAGATGAGTTTCAATTCAAATGCTTTCTCGCTACAAAGGCCTCTTTATGAGCCGGTCTTCTTCACTCACACTATATTGTCCTGAAAGTAGGTTCTTAAGCAGCAAGCGCCATTCAGGGCGACCTAGCCTAGCTAGAGAGCGGCCCTCCAAGTTGAAAGCGAGAATGATTTTCTACTTTTTGCCTCCTTTGCTTGCTTAGCAAGATAAAAACCTGTTGTCTGAGGTTCTTCTATTTGAATCCTGCAGCGATGAGTTTGAATGAAGATTCTTTTAGGAGAGGTAGCTCTTTTGAGTCGAGAAAATCTTACTTAGCTAGTGCAATTCATATTAGTTGATCATCCTGCCATAGTAGCCAATACTTGCAATCTCGGAGAGTTTAGACGGACATGCATGAAAGATCAAGAGATTCCACTTTAGGGTATATTAGGATGCGTTAGAAAGCGCTATGTATCCACAACATTCTAATCGGATCGTAGTCAGGGCGCTATGAGAAGGTAGGCACATACACCTCAAAATTAGGGAATCAAATCGTTCGCTATGCGGTTACAATGGTCGTATCATCTTCGATGTGTAGCGTAATACGGTACTCACCCTCTTCACCGCTTCGTTGTCCCTTCTTTGTTGGGTTTTCTATACCAGGGTTGGACTAAGTCCATGCATGGGTGATTAGTACTATCGAGTGACATTACTTCTTCGGTCCGAACCAAGAAATCAGTTAGATAAGAAACTAGGCTTAGTATTGTCTAACGAGACAATTCCATCGAATAGTCGAGTGGGATGCTCGGGGCACCTCCTTGAAATGAAACTGGGCTACCGTGATCGTTCACTCTTTGGCCTTTAGATGCCCCTTTCATATCGTGGCTTTAGTACGCCTCGGCAAAATGACTCTGAAACAAGGTGCGACTTTCTGAATCGATGAAGAAAGACTGTTGTAAGACGATGCGCACATGTCAAGCATAGGACGTGATTTTGGCAGCAGCGGGAAATGAGTCTATCTATCTGCCTAGCTTTCTTTGTTTTGGTAGATTTCCCCCCAACGCAATTCAAAAACGGAAATTCCACGAATCCTTGAGGTGGATAAGTCCGACAACTCAGCAACAGTGTGGAATGGAGTTTCTCGTCCGGTGGATCTGATCTAGAGTTTCTAGTTAGGGGGCAATACATACCAAAAGGTTCGAATAAGGAAGGCGCGGAAGAGTCTATAACCAACCCGCCCTTCTTGAGAACCTATTCAATGGTTGCATGCATAAGGGAAAACGTTTGTGATACCTTAGTCGGGATGCATGCATAAGGGATTCAACAACTTCGCCAAAATACTCATCGCTAAAAGCCTCAAATCACCATCGCAAGTTGTCGGCATAGGGTAATTCTTCATCACAAAGGGGTATAGAGAGTTGAAGTAAAGGGTCTCGCCTTTAGGCTTATAGGCATCAATAGTTCGCCTCGTATGATCGTGTTGGGTGAGCAACAGCCACTTCGTCACAATACTGACTTATGGGCTAACGGGTCACACATTGGCCAAGTATCCTACAAAGAGACTCCCGAGAGCCAGAAGTATGACAGGACTAGGTAAGACTTTCCCGAGCAAATGGTTGAGTTTAGGAGTGAAGCCAGGAATCCGGTAAGGCGGTAAAAAGAAACAAAACATAGGATGACACGCTTTCACTCATTGCTTCAGGTACACTAACTTTTCTGGTGAGCTAAAGCCCCAAAAAAAGAACCCTATTTAGATTAGCTATAAAAGAAATAGTGGTCTAGACCGAGAGAGGATTAAGCTTGCTCCAATAGCTGCCTTGATTTTTGAACTAGCATTCCTCAAAAGCATTAGAGACAAACAAGCTTGATTATTCGAAAAAGAGCTCTAGAAGTTCTGCATTCTCAATCTACTATAACTGAAGTTGGAACTCTTTTGAAGCTCTTTTTAGTTAGCTTCATAGTCAAGTCCCGCTTTGTATAGAAAGATCGAAGTCTCGTTCCCTTGCGGATGAAAGATCATGGAGTGATTGGAATATTCCAGTGTAGGCGGTGGTAAACTCCTCTTTTCGGTAGTAGAAGGTTAGCTCGTCCGGCAAGAAAAAACCCTTAGGATTTCTAGTTCCGTGCACTAGGGCTTTGACTAATGTTCAGGATAACAGAACTTGGAAATCGCGAACCTGCTGCCATTAACAATTTACTTCGTCGCGTATCGATGTCCCGACTCAAAGAAGGAAAGGAAGAATGATGGTTAGAGTAGAGAGGGTGGCAATCAACAACAGAAATAGAGAAAGACCTCAACAGGGAAGGCCCCGAGCCAATCAATCAGCGTTGATAAGACGTCCTTAAAGAAAACCGTTTTGACTTCAACAACTTTAGCTGTAGAACACGTTTTTAAGCAAGCATCATACACAAATGAAAGAAAAGCCTCAAGCCCCTATTTGCATCCCAATCACCTCTCTTTCTCTTTCTATAAGCTCATCCTCTTCGCTTCACTCGAGCTACTTCGTATCATCTTCGCCTATCGGCTCACCGCCCTGGGGATGAAACCTGTTTGCCTCTCTTTTTATAAGCTCACCGACTTCGTCCCCTTCGGCTCCTTCGCCGACTACCACCTTACCGCTTGTTCGCCTTTTTATATAAGCTTGCCTCTTTCTTCACATACGACTTCGTCCCCTTCGGCTCCTTCGCCGACTACCACCTTACCGCTTGTTCGCCTTTTTATATAAGCTTGCCTCTTTCTTCACATACTTCGAGCTTCGCATTACCTACATTTGTCAGCTACTTCATCCTCACACTGGCAATCACCATTTCACCGTTAGTCCCTACACTACCCAATCCCTACGCGAGAGGGAGGACTGGAAAACAACTCCCACTGAAATTGGGTCAACATTCCTACTAGACATCAGCAAACATTCCCCGACGAAGAAGGTCTGCCTTTTGGCAGGCGAACGGGCGATAACGTAAGTCGAAGAGGACATAGCTCAACAACAACTAATATTGTATTGTATACACAGAATATTATCTCACCCTTGCTGCATAAAGAACCTCGTCATACTCTGAGCCTATTTCTAAGGTCCCACCAAACAGTTTGCCACGTAGCAACTCATTATCAAAACCTGTCGTTCGGACTCCACCCCGAGTAGTCCTCTCAAAGTAGCGTAGCTGCGAACAGGATGAATTCTTCTTCCCCGATAGGCTAACAACAGGGTTGGATTCAACTCATTGGAGTGAATTTCCCGGCTCAAGCTTTCAAAGAGCGGAGTCGTTGAGGAAATCTCGTATAAAATATTCGTTTCGATTCATTGATTCTATTAATGAAATGTATTGAATGTTCATAAGATCTTTCGAGTTCATAATGACTTTCTATTCATTGTGATCTGTGATAGTTGATATTGAATTCAAGAGAATACTTCAGTCTAGGTATAGGGGTTTGTTCCATTCAACTACTTCGAATTCATTCACGGTATTTTTGGACATTATTCGATACTCAACAAAGCATGTCCAGCACTTATCTGAAGCACCTTTACCTCTTCTGTGAGGAATCGTGGGCCTCTCTTTCAGTGATTTCCAAAGAGTATAGGCTTGAAAGGCTTCTTTATGGGTTCATAGGCTGAATCCGGCAATCGTAGACCCTCCCCTAGCTAGTGACCTGGCTCTCTTTTTCATACTGCATGCAGGATAAGATCTACTAGTCCTCCTCCCTTTTCTGCTCACTCGAGACATAGAATATATGCAAACCAAGCAGCAGTCGTGATGAATTTTCTTCAGGGCTCATCGATATGCACTTATTCAGACTGGGAATTTACTTAGTCTAACAATATCATATAAAGAGAAAATATCCACTATGATATCTTCTTATTAGCGAAGATAACCGGAATATCCAATGTCGGTGAAAGCAAGTGACATAGTGTCCATTGGTCGTTGTTGTTAGTACTCAGTCTTTCTTTAAGCATGACGAAGAAAAACAAAAAATGAAATGTGAGAAGAAAATGAACCCAGGTTGGAGCAACCTAACGTAGTTATGTGCGTTAGCAGGAGTTCGAAGGGGACCCGATAGGGTCGATGAGCCGTAAGGCGAAGGTGAAATAGAAGACTTTTTTTCTTGTTTCTTGCTGGAGAATACTGAAAAACTACAGACTTGGGAAGTGTTCCTGCTCCTGCTTTTTTACCTTGGATTGGAAAGGGTTGGAAGGGAGCTCCTAGAGTTGGCTACGAAAAGCACTTCTTATAGACCATCCTCATTCCCCTTTGAGGTTTCTCTCCCAAACCTGTTTTGTTTCAAGATCCTGTGCTATATTAGAGGCTCAGACTTCCTCGATCAACGCAGCGATATGCCATCAAGCAGTTCTCATCCTTCCTGGCCTACCTTGGCCGTCAATCGACTGCTTTTCATTGAAAGACCTTCCTGCTTATGAATCTTTTCGCATCTTTCTTTGCTTTGGATTTCTCTTCTCACTCTATGGTTTGTCCTCATATTGGTACTTTCTCTATCTATAGCGAAGTGTTTCTCTTGGAGAACCCCCCTTTTGTTGTTCCCTGTGAGTGACAATAACCCATGGTAGCTACTGCTTTATGGTCTCTGGTTGTACTGATGTTTGGCCGGAACAACGAAAGAAGGAATACGGGATACTTTCCCGGATTTGAACCCAACTTTCTATACCCTAAACCCGTGGGACTCATCAAACAACACTTTTGAGAGAAAGGAATGCTTTAGGACATCGGACAAGACTACTTGCTCCAGTTGGTTAGTAACCTCCTTCCGCTTTCAGGCAAGGGAAGGGAGAGTTGAGCGGAACTAGGCGTCTCGTTCTTTTTCGTTTTCTATAAAAAAAGAATCTCTTCAATAACTAGTCTATTTCACTCCTGGCTATACCAGACTCTCTTTTTGACTGAATTGTGAAAACATAAACAACCAACTTTCATCGAGGAAGCGAACCGTTTAAGGGTTAGAAAAAGCAAAGAAAAGAAGTAGCGGTAGCTTAAGAATTCGACTTGCCACACCAGAGGCTTCACGAACTTTTTCATCAAGTTGGGTTAGGCTTAGGCCAATGTAGCTTAGCTAAGCTGGCATCCTCTCTATTACTCGCTATCTACGGCCTATCCTATGCTACCCTCTTTATTTTGTTGTCTAAGAGTTCCTTAAGACTAAGACCCGATCATAGGAAGTAATTCGCAGTCCGACCTTTACCGGCAAGCTAGCTCGTATGTCATATCGGTTATTACAATGTCAATTTCTCGTGACTTATCATACATTGTTCTGGAAGCGGGATGAAATGGAAGAGATATGTAGTTCTCTTTTTCTGACCCACAACCCAACGGTCGTATTTAAAATCTAGTGAAATGACAAAAAGACTGAAAGACTCCTAATTAAGAAACTTAGACTTAGATGGCTATAGAAGCAAGCTTTCCCGAATTAAGTAACTTAGACTTAGATGGCTATAGAAGCTTAGACTTGGATCACTGAGTTGTAGGGCTTTGTGCACGAGCTGTAGGTCTTGGAGGAGACTGAGTGGTCCTGTGGGATCGTGTTGTAAGCTCTTAGGAGCCGAGATTAGAGAAGTGTCTTGTCTAACAAGCTGTTAGAAAGGTGAGAGGGAAAGTGGGCGTACCCATAATTTGGGGAACCACTATAAAATTGTCGTATTGTCTGTGTGATTTTCTTGAAAGCAAAAGTAACTAAATTAAGTAACTTAGACTTGGATCACTGAGTTGTAGGGCTTTGTGCCCGAGTTGTAGGTATTGGAGGAGACTGAGTGGTCCTGCGGGATCGTGTTGTAAGATCTTAGGAGCCAAGATTAGAGAAGTGTCTTGTCTAACAAGCTGTTAGAAAGGTGGACAACTGTATTCACGAGGTATTCTGGACGAGCATGTCTTTACTCTCTCAGACCTCCCGAAATGGACACTCTACTTTGACGGGTCCGCAGCCATTGGATTCTTTCCTCATCACACCTCAAACAAATTCTTTCTGTTTCTCCTTCAAGCTCGCTTTTGCTTGTGCTAACAACATTTCAGAGTACGAAGCCCTTGTAGTAGGGCCCATAGAAATTCAATAATTGCATCCAATCTACGAAAAAGTATCAATTGTTTCGAAATCTTCTTGGAATGAGATATTTACGGAATCCCCATGAAGAGGATCAAACCTTATTCCATGATATTTCCATAAGATTCCTCTTTCTTATTCTTAAACAAGCCCCCAAGAAGGCTAAGTTGATCCATGATTTATGTGTCATCTTTCTTTTCCTTTTTGTTTATTTCGAGAAAGATCTCAATCAATTCCGATCTGATTCTTTCTTTTTCTATTAATTCTTTTTCGATCGAGATGTAATGTCGCCAAAGAAAGAGATTCTAATCAGGATTGTGACTTGGTTGTCTGTTGTGTCTTCGGATTGGTAATCCATGCCCAGCCGGAGATATAGATCAGTCACAGACAACATAGGATGCGAGTGTCCTTTCATTTTGCGATCAATGCGCTTAACGAGTTAGAAGATGTTTTCCAATGACCGGGTATCGAGAAGAGTTGGATGCGAACCCCTCCCATGAGAAAGGAGCCTAGCAGCCCCGAAAAGCCGAAACCTCTTCTTCTGTTCCCGGTCCTTAGGCTAACTACGACTAGTCCCAAATTGCGTCAGAGAAGAGACGTCGTCAGTCACAACAGCGTGAAAGCGAAAAGGTGACCCGAGTTTACGAGAGTCAACCTGAGTTGGAGAGGTCACCCCCTACGGGAAAAAGCCCCAATCAGTTTCATTCTCATTCCTTTTTGCTGTAAGGCGGCGGTTGAAGTTCAAAAAAGAAAATGAGTTCTTTTCTCTATCACCACCATATGGTGAAATGTTGACCTTCGTTCACCTCGGAAAGACCAATTCCGATTTGTCTTTTTTCATTTGCCCGTGTTTTTTTATTCAAAAGGGAAATCCCTCTCCTTACTCTACTAATTAAGCCTTGGCATACCCTGTTACAGGCAGCCCTCGGTCAGGGAAAAATCAAATGAGATTTTTTCAACCACTGTATGGTTAAATGTATCGCTCGCCTTGCTACGCACCCCGTTCACCCGTGTATTTTGATTCAAAAGCCCGACCTCGTAAACCTTCGCTATCATTCGCCTTATTCTTTCTTCTTACGTTCCTTCCCTTCCTTCATTAATCTAAGTCCAAGCTAAGATCTTCTTTTCAATCTTGCTCACTAGGGTCCGGTCCCCCTCTTCAAAGAGAAGAGCATCGATCGAGTTCTCAAAAATAGAAAGCCCTCTAATACTATGCCATTTGATTGATGAAAGTTCTGTACTGCTCACCACTCCTCGAGTTCTCAAAAAAGAAGAAAGCTTCTCAAATCTCAATGAATCAGGACTCAGGCCATTCATCCAAATCAGTAGACAGACACGCACGAAAGATCAAGAGATTCCACTTTAGGGTATATCAGGATGGAAAATTGGAACCGCCCACTTCTAGAAATAGAAAGCACAGGTCTTGACAAGGAAGGACACTCTGCAATACTCTCCAAGCAGTTTTCTGCATAAGTGCAAAATTATGATGCTCCATACATCAAAGTCCCAAACCCCCTTCCTTTCGAGGTCGGTCCCTGAACTCCTTTTTTGTCTTCATAGTCCCCCCAAAGAAAACCTCTATTGGTCTTCATAGTTCTCTGACGATTAACCTATTTCAAAGCAGTCTTGTGATTAGCCTATATCACACTACTCGAAGCCTTCGTAAACTCATTGTTGGGATCTATCGTAGTGAAGGTTGTTGTGAGGAGATCCTCGTGCCAGTGAAGATTGCTTACAGTGATCGAGAAAGAAGAAAGAAAAAACATTGATTTATATCCATCACTCTGGATAGGCAGAAGAATCTATGTCCATCCCCATGGACCCCATTGCAATCCACATCGAAAAAATTAGGCTGGGAATCATCAAAGGAGGAATAGGCATATGCTGCTTTGATAAGCCGAGGAAAAAAAAACCACCGCTTGGTTTTGACACTCAAGCGACCCGACTTGCCAAACATCGATGCAAAGGTGAAATTTCACCACCTCTACCCCTCTCCTTTCAGTCGAACTCGCTTCACTAGCGCTCGCCTCTCCTTTCATTCCGCCCCTACGGGTCGCCTCTCCTTATTAGGGTAGCTCGAGTGATGGATCCCTGCGGATCACCTCTCGTTATCGCTCGAGTGACTTCGCTTCGTCGCCTCTCCTTCCAACATAAGTTGAGCTACTCACTACGCGCCTCGCGAGCTATGCTCTTTTCTTTCATCATCGATCGGTATGTATAGAAATAATTCTTCTTCTTCTTCCTCGCGAGCAACCCCGCCCCTTTCTGTTATGGAAGAATTGTGTATAACCCGTAATTCGTCGAGATCTGAAGTACTCAAGCAAACGGCTATTCGCAGACCATTGGGCGAGTAGAGGCGAGCAAAGGCGAGCTTGGGCGTGCAGAGACGAGTTTGGGAGAGTATCTCGCGAGTTTGGGCGAGTAGCCCTTAGAACTCGCTGTCAGTAGCTGGATACTCGCTTATACCCCTCCCCCCAGAATTTTCATATAAATAGGACCCCGGGGGTACTAGAAATGACATCTTTGGAAGAGGTTGAGATCCACCCAAGTGGATACTCGCTCAGTCCATGCCTGCCTAGTACCTCGCCCAGCTTTTTGGTTGTGGAGGGAAAGTTTCTCTCAAACTTCCGGGTACGTGGTGGGACCTCCCTGCTGGAGCACTTGGGGTGTGCTTATAGATAGTTTCCTCTCTCTCGTGCTAGTCACTTGATCTGTGATGTCAGATCGTAAAATCAGTAACCTTAGGCTGCCTGGATCCGAATTCTGGAGTTGGGAATTTTCCCGGCTTCAACAAATTGAGCTTCTTCTTATTGGGTTGGTTATTCAGAGCCAGCAATTGGTTGCTAGATTTCGTCTCTTAACTAGAAGAAGTTTGGGGGTCACTATAGCATGGCTGAATGTTGAGCAGTCCGCCCCTACATCCTTTGATCAGTAAATTATTGAGAACTTCGAAAGATGGTCAGTGCGCACGTAGTCATAGTAGTCTACTCAGAATGCCTTTGTTATATACTAAAAGACTACTTTGGATGAATGAGGAATTACACCGCTTTTTGATCTACAGAATAAGGCCTACATGCTCTCTATTTGAGTTTTATGGCAGAGATCTCTCCACACCAAGGAACCAAATCACAATGGATCGAAGCCCTCCTTTTCAATTAGTGAAGAGGGAATCGGGAAGTTTGCTCGTCTTATGAATAACAAGAAGTTTGCTCGGGGTATTCGTTAGGGGGCAGAAGAAACTACAAGGGCTTGAGTTTTTAGGTTACCCATCCTAAGAGGGATAGGAGGTTGAATGTCAGACATGGAATGCGCTTTTGAGTCCGTACACCGCTTAGCGCTCTAAGAGAAGGAAGTCTTGTTATTTTGTACTGTTTTTTTCCGGATGGAGAGCTATGAATAGTGTAGGACCAAAACCCCTGACCACGGGGGAGGTAGTTCTATTTACTATTTTATGGGGGTATGAAACCTTCTGAATCTTAGTTGAGTACCCGGCTCACTCGAACAAGAACTCTAGCTTGGCTGACTTCTGGCTCGCTTAGCCCTAGCTCGAACATGCTAACAACATTTCATTCACTTTCGCAATGTTCACTCGATTACTTGTTAGCTAGCGCTATTCCAGAATTTGTGTATATGTTTCATATAGAAATCCCATGGGGCGGTTCTGAAAGAACGTAGTAGTAGTAAGTGCGAAACTTCGTTTATTCTCCCTGATGTTGCGAAGATAGTTAGCACTACCTACTGAAGCTTACCAAAGAGCTAACCAGTAAGAAAGACTTTTGAAACAAATAAAGGGTACTTGAATCAGCAAAAGGAACTAGTAGGGCGAGCAAGGTCAAGGTCTTAGACGGATAGACAACTTACTTAAGCTTGATGAGAAGTAATTGGATGGATGATGGTCGTAGGTTAAACTGGGTTCAAAAAGGACATAATAGCGCTTTAGGAATGCAGTTGCTCCAGCAAAGTGAGAGGAGATATTTGGAAAGCAAAGCTTGGCTCGTAGGAAGAGTAAAAGCTTCTAGTCTTTCGACAAGAATCCAAGTCTAAGTTTGAGTTGGTAGTCTCTGAGCCTTCTACTTCAACCTCGAGTCTGATTTCTAAGAGAGTAAGTGAGAAGTGTGTGTTGGTGTGTAAACAGTCTATTCGTGGGATGTTCGAGATTCCTATGGGTGTCGAACTCTGGTGCGTTGCGCGCCTGTTTGTCGGTACCTTTCAAGTAGAGAGCCCTTAAGAGCTCTTTTTTTCTCTCTTTTTCCGGGATTTCTTTTCCTTTTCCATATCATTATTGAACAACTGATTCCTCAATAAAAGATTGAGGACTTCAGAATGCGAAGCGAAGAAGATACGAAGTAGCTCGAGCGAAGCGACGGGGATACGAAGTAGCTCGAGTGAAGCGAAGGGGATACGAAGTAGCTCGAGCGAAGCGAAGGGGATACGAAGTAGCTCGAGCGAAACGAAGAGGATACGAAGTAGCTCAAGGGAAGCGAAGAGGGTGAGCCGCTAGGCGAAGGGGAAAGTAAGTGAGTTGATTTTCTCTTTTTTTTCTCTTTCAAGAAAGATGTCCTGCCATCTCCGATGGGTGATCCCCATCACAAACCCAAACTAAGTTGTCAGCACCCTTTCTCTCCTCTCAAATGCAACCTAACAGCAACTCTCGCATATTTCCACAACATCCAAACCTCATTGCCAACAAATACACAAACATTTTAACCGTCAAATTAAATTTTCTCGCTAGTGTTGGATTAATGGAACAAAGGACAATGAATTAAACTTGGAAAAGTTAAGTAAATCAGAGGAATATAAGAACCTAACGTTTTATCGTAAAATTCAAATATCAGAGGTAAAAGATGTTCCAAATAAGATGAAAAATGGAAAGGCGGTTGGGTCAGACGATATACCCATCGAAGTATGGAAATGTCTAGAAAATGAAGGAATTTTGTGGCTTACATATTTTTTCAATAAAATACTGAAGTCAAAGAGGATGTCAGACCAATGGAGCGAAAGTATTTTGTTACCTTTGTATAAGAATAAATGAGATATACAAAATTATGTTAATTACAGAAGAATTAAATTGATGAGTCATACCATGAAACTATGGGAACGGGTAATAGAAATAAGATTAAGACGAGAGACTAACATCTCGGAGAATCAATTTGGATTCATGACAGGGAGGTCGACCATGGAAGCTATACATCTCTTGAGGAGACTCATTGACAACTATAGAGAAAGAAAACAAGATTTGCATATGCCGTTTATTGATCTTGAGAAGGTTATGATGGAGTTCCAAATGAGATCTTATGGAGAGTCTTAGAAAAAAAAGATGTAAATGTATCATATATTGACATAATCAAAGATATGTATACAAATTCAGTGACAAGGGTGAGGACATCTGGAGGATTAACACAGGAATTCTCTATCACTGTTGGATTACATCAAGGTTCAACTTTAAGCCCTTATCTTTTTACCCTTATCTTAGATAAGCTCACCAGACATATCCAACAAGCAATACCTTGGTGTTTATTGTTTGCGGATGATATCGTTTTGGTTGATGAAACGCGCAAGGGTGTAAACACAAAACTTGAATCTTGGCGAGATACTTTAGAAAAGAAGGGTTTTAGGTTGAGCAGGGCAAAGACGGAGTATATGGAGCTTAAATTTAGTAGTACAAAAAGGACATATGACTTCGTTATTAAGTTGGGTGATCAAGATATTTTCCGTAGTGAGTGTTTTAAATATCTTGGATTGATAGTTCAAAAAGATGGAGGTATTGATAAAGATGTGACACAGAATCCAAGCGGGTTGGTTGAAATGGAGAGGCACGTCAGGGATCTTATGTGATCGTAAAGTACCACTAAAATTTAAGGGCGAGTTTTATCGTACTGCAATTAGACCCGCAATGCTCTATGGTTCTGAGTGTTGGGCAGTGAATTGTGTACATGAGCAAAAAATGAGAGTTGCGGAGATGAGAATGCTTAGGTGGATGTGTGGACACAGGAGATTCGATAAAATTAGGAATGAAAGTATCAGGGATAAGACAGGAGTAGCACCAATTTCAGAGAAAATGTGAGAAGCTCGTCTAGGATGGTTTGGACACATAGAAAGGAGACCATTAGAGGCACATGTTAGGCGTTGTGAGAGTCTAGTCACTATGCATGTTAGACGAGGGAGGGTAGACCAATAAAGACTTGGAATGAAACTATAAAGAAAGATGTGATATAATTAGGCATTAGTGAGATTATGACAAAAGATATGGTACAATAGTGACAAAGGATCCATATAGCTGACCCCACTATAGTGGGATAAAGGCTTGAGTGTTGTTATTGCTGTAGTGTTGGATTAATGGACTTATACTCTAAAACATACTTTCATGCCCGTTAACTCCACCCTCTGCGAACTCATCTTAATTGAATTGCATATTATCCAACTTTGAGGCCACTCATGCTTCCTTTGTGCATTTCATCACATTTGCAATTTCATGAATTGACACCAATAAATATTCTTCAATGAATATTTGAATGTCTTATCTATCAATAAACAAATATTGTTGGCCAATTGCCAACCGGCCTACTGTAATTATTCTGCATCATGCAATGCTTTTTGAGATGACATATTCATGTATTTCATCACCCACTCACCATCCTTCCTTAAAAATCCATCATCCTTATGGTAGTTGATTGTCAGTCCAAATACCTCGACTTTGCATTTTTATGTTTCTCCGAAGGTGTTAGGCCGAGTACGACACCGCATATTGTTGGGCATCAACGTCCTTTCTCAACCCATGAGTGCAATGTGTGCTGACTTGTTTAAAGAAATAATATCACTCTTCTCATAAGTTTGAGCTTATGGGTAAGTTGGTATGTGCTTGATCCAACAATTGGTATCAAAGCAGGTCATGGGTTCGAGACCAGAGGACCACTCTAGTTGGAAAATTGTTTGTAAAACAGTTTTGCATTAACCTTTGTGGGTTCCATTTGTATTGTGAGTCACTGGTTCTAAGAGTCTCTTTATCAAAAGACTTCAACGGGTTCTAAGAGTCTCTAGCGTAAATGACTCGGTGTTGTTTTTAGAGTTTCCACATGTAAACTATTCAGGTCGGTTGTAAGAATCTCTAATGTAAAAGACTCGGGCCTGATGATAGTCATGGTCATGTGACAGTGTTGGGAGGGGGGATTGTTAAGCTCCAGCGTTATCTCTCAGTCCATGAGTGCAATGTGTTAATTGTTTAAAGAAAATAGTAACACCTTTCACATAAGTTCGAATTTATGGGTCCATTGGATATGTGCTTGATCCGACACATACCACTTGGCCTCCAACATGACTCCCTTCAAATCTTATTGTGGGTACTATACCCCAACAAACTCGACTACATATGAGAAACAACATGGGACCACAAACTCAATAACCATCTTGACGATCATGATCTCCTTCAGAATATCGACAACTTTTTGTTGCACACTACTTTGACACAAACTCAATGGTCATTTTTTCAGACCCTTCCCGATCATCTTCTACATCAATCTCATCGTTTGTAAGATAAAATTACCCAATAGTAATGCATAAATCCATCCTTATACTCCCTCAGCCCACTGTTTCCAGCAGCACCCATTGACATTCACAACCTGAAAACAAGGTTGTCTTAGAAGACGTAAGAGATTGAGCGATCAGTTACTCCTCATGCCCTCGTCATTTTGCATGACTCCACAACTACATTAAAGATGTTAGTGAGTACTGAACTCACCCCTGAGGCCACCTATTGTCAAGTACTAATACATCTCACCATTGACTATTGTTTGCCTAAAACATCTCGGCTGTCAAGCACTCATTGCCAAGTTCATTGGAATACGCTAACGCTTTATCTTTGTAATTGTAATCACTTAATTACCTGTGTAGTATTCTCCTATCAATCCCCCCCAACCCAAACACACACACATAAAATTGATGGAGCTCCTCTGTAGCAATTTTTTTATCATATTGGTATGAACTTATATTCTAAATTATAAATCTTTTTATTTCAAGTCATGCATTTACGAGTTTTATTTAAGTCGATTTTATGTTATGAGTCGTCAAGAGTCTTTAGATCATTGGTAATTTTTAATATTTTTATAATTAGTCCAAGTGTAGGGACTTATTACACATATAGCATTGTGTTTTCTATTTAAAGATCTCTAGGTCATGAATGACAGTGGGCAAGAATTATCAACTTTAGTCTCTTAATTTACCTCTTCTTCTCCTCCTTCCTAAATTAGGGTTTGGGTTGAGCAGAGCTCCTCTCTTTCTCCCCCCCTCTCCATCTGCCGAGCACCGCTCCTCTTTCTATCCCCACCTCCGGTGAAGTTACCGACCATGTTACCGGAGGCCCGTAACACAAAATTATGCCTATGATTATCAATTGGTTGTCTTTTTCATTTCAAAAAACTAAATAGATCTATAGAGAGTAAGTGACATTATGAATCCCAACTATGGACAGAAACACGGAAGTGATGTAAAGGAACCTTTTTATTACCTTCTTATGTACAAGCATTGTGCAGATCTTTTCAATGTCGGGAAGAATGGCATGCATCGTCGGCCCCACATCAAGAACCAGAACCAAATCTTCCTGCATCGAAGTCAGAAGAACATCAAAATATGAAATCAAATAAGTCAACGGTTCAATCCGTGCTCATCCCAAAACCCCCCGTGAACTTAAACCTCGCGGGCAATCTAGTGCATTTTGATTTCAAAAATACAGCCTGAAAATAACTACATGTGTAACAGCCAAAATTTGTACACTAAGCGCCCTTGGCCAAAAGATAAAATCAGAGCATAACGAGGTGGAAAGGGATCTTTCAGTCTTGCGGCTGATGAAGGACGTGTTTTCAATGCTGAGATAAAAAAAAATTGACCAAAAAGGCTATTTAAAAATAGTGATATTAGGATTGAGGAGTGTACTTTGTTGCGAGCCATGGCCAGAGACCGGAGAAGAAGTGTGGGAGTGCAAGAGCGAGCTCGAAGAAGAAGAAGAAGAAGAAAAACACTTTGCCGGCCTTCGATGAAGAGGTGGATTGGTTGATTCGAGATCCAAAATCGTAAAATGAGTTCGCTCGTTGGTCTCCTTCCCGCCTTCCCACTGCCGAAAGGCGCGGTGAACGTACGGAAGGCGAATAGCTTCCTTGGGAAGCGAAGCGTTGAGACCTGAGAGTGGGGTGCAAATTTGGCCCGACGCGGTTGCCCGGCCCGGGGCTGAGCCCGATAAGGCTCGGGTCTGGTTAGGACAGGTCTAAGGGGGCTCAAAAGACGCTCTTATTTGGCGAAAGCCCGGCCTGATGCCAGGCCCGGGCCAAGCCTGTCCCGAATGTCCGCTCCCAACATTAAAAAATAGTGAAATCCCATCTTTTGGTAACTGTTAAATACAGCTCAAAATGATCTGCCAACATCGTAACTCCGTTGTTTGGAGGGGCTAATGGCAGACAAGAATCGAATTATAGACAAACAGAAAATGGAAAAGAATAGCCTCTAATGGTGAGTCGACGCACTTCGGCCTACTCGCCTTGGCGGCGAGTGCCCGATAGTACTGGGCATTCGCCACTCGCCTAGCCGGCGAGCACCTGATGAGGCCGGGCACTCTCCATCTTGCCTCTCGCCCATGGTTGAGACTTTGACTCGCCGACTGCTGGGTAAGCAGCGATCGCGCGATGAAATTGTGTGCTTGATACTTGTACTCGAGCCAACTGGCTCCACTCAACAAATGCGGGGTTGTATAATGTGGGTGTTAGCAACCCGGGGTTCGACCTAAGCTATGCCTCGATTTCTTTGTTTATGTCGTCAATATGGACGAAGAATGAGTACATGCTCAGACAACTGCACACAAGACTTATGGATGATTGTGCTCAAATACCCTAGAATTGATCTGAACGTGCCACTACCACCGCTTGATCACGACGGTAGTGCTTGTGAGCTTAGCCACTCCACAAATAAGTGATCACAGTCGTTAATCTATACCATCAATCAAGAGTTTTAGCCATGATTTGTAGTATATAATTGAGCATTTTTCTTGCTAGTATTAATTTTTTTAGATGATAACTCTTTCTTATTGTTAGTAGTTAGCATGGTTGGCTGCATTGATGTAAACACCACTGAGTTTGAAACAATAAATTATAAATACAGCTTAGCCTGGTATGCACATATATTGATATTTTGTTAGCTGTACTTTCAATTCATTACTATGAATATTAGTATCAATGTCTGTTATTATTGTATACATATTGTCTGCCACTTTCTACAGCGTAGTATTTCCTTTTTCTCGAGCGTTCGGTTTTGAGGGGGTCGAGAAGTCCACTCTATCTAGTTTGACTGACACTCTCTTGTTGAAACATTTTAGGCCAAGACCTTGGTGGCGACGCAGTCGAAGCACTAGTCGCACGACTTGCTGACTAGGCAATGGCCGGTGATGACAGTTCCCCTGCAGGAGGTTGTTAGTTTACATTTTTAGACTTTACTTATTACTTACGCCAAGACTGAGTGATCTGTTGTGGGCAAAAGCCTCGTATCTATTTTGGAGTGTGCGGGTCATCGAGCCCTCTTTACTTATTCTGCACGATCCCTTCCTTCTTTTATACATTGTAGAACTGTCTTTTGCATTTATTATCGCTTTCTATATGTGTGCCTAAATGATGCTAGATTATTTGCTTTTGTATTCGGATTGGGTGGTAGAGGTGTTTAATAGGGGAATGAGAGACATTCATCTATATTCTTCCCCGTCAACCACTTTGATCGTGAGGTTTGGGAATGGTGTACGATAAGGCCTATTTACATGTATTTTTCGGAAGGGAGGTCTTATAAAGGGTATCAGAGATAGGTTTCAATCATATGACATGTAGGTTATGAGCCCACCACACTTTCGATGGGGCTTCATGTTCACCCCAATTTCCTATGAGCCAGCCATTCAGAGAACTGATCTTAGGTACGCGGGAGGCGTGCATTGTGCAAAACATGGGGGCGCGCACTAGAGAAGACTACTTTGAATCAGAGCAGTCATGTGTGGAGCGTGTGCTGAAGTAGACTTGGCATAAGAGCGAACATGCGGGAAATTCATGCTGAAGCGGACTTGATACTGGAGCGGACAAATGGGAAGCGCATATTGTTAGGTGGAAGAATGTGCATTGAGGAGGAGGGTGAAAGATGAAGAGGAGGGCGCTTTGTCATCTCAGAAGAGCAGGGCGCTTATGCGTCGGGCCGCCAAATTTCCCACCAGTATTTCTTAGCTCAAGAGGTTATCCACAAGTTCCGACACTTAGGCTAAGGCGGGCTTTATGGTCTTGAAAATTTACATGGCTCATGCGTATGATAAAATGTGTTGGGCTACTCTGCATATAATGCTTCTTGAACTTGGATTTCTACGAGAGTGTATCACTTGGACTATGCAGCGCATTTGCCACCCGAGTTTCTCCCTTCTCATTAATGGTCAGTGCACCAGGGCGATTGCTGCTGCTAGGGGCTTTCGTCAGGGTTGTCTGTTGCCGTCGTAATTGTTTATCATATGCTCTCAGCTTCTTTTTTTGGTCATCCATCAGTACGGGCACGAGTTGGGCGTCTCTCTCTCTCCAACCCCGGTCCCCGAATTTTGCACTTGTTAAACGCTGATGACATTTTAATATTCTCGGAAGCATCAATTTTTAGAGCTGCTTAGGTGGAAGTAATTCTTCACTCTTATTGTTCGCGGACTGAACAAAGTATCAATTCTGCTAAACCCTTTCTCCTCTTCAACAATCCCACACCGCAATGGAAGAAAGCTCAACTTGTTCATCGCTTAGGGTCCCCGCGGGTTAAGGAATTCACCTATCTGGGGATTAAGCTGGTCATTCACAGACTTTATAAAGCAGATTATGCGGAGCTTATTAGCAAGGTGCACTCAAAAATTCAGGACTAGGGTTCGCTTTGAAGAATAATCAAACTTGCACCACTATTAGGCCTTTTTTGGTCAAGCAATTATGAATAATCAAAAATTCAGGACTAGGGTTCCGGGTATATTTATACCAGTCTGTTGTATGTCGTTTGCAATAATAAAAAACTGTCATTTTCATCTTCCTCATCTTCCTGCAAAAACATTCTACAACTTGTTATATAAGTTTTTATCAGTGGTATCAGATCTACGACTCGCATCATCAGATAATTTTCCTCTATTTTCCCGAGCTCTGTTCTTTTTCGTAATCATCATCACATGGCTGCTTCATCATCTTCATCCCTCATTGCCCCTGTGGGATATCGTCAAAGCAGGACCTCAACCTGATGGTAAAACCAAGGACGGTGATGCTCCAAAGTATACCAAAGAGGAACTAAAGCGTGAAGCTCTTGCCCTGCACTTGATTCAACAACGTATTGCACCGACAATATATCCTCGCATCATGGGATCGAAAACCGCCGGAGAAGCTTGGGAAAGGATCGAAAATGAGTACAAAGTCTCAAGGAAGGTAATCAAACTTAAAATTTACTCATTACGGCTTCAATTTGACTCTATTCTCATGCGCGATGATGAATCAAACCAAGAGTTTTTTGCTAAAAACACTAGTCTTGTTAACCAAATTCGCACATTGGGGGGTATTTTAGAAGAACAATAAGTGGTTGAAAAGCTTCTCAGATCATTGCCTAAAACTCATAAACATATAGTTGCGGCGATCCTTGAGGCTCATGATCTGGAAACTCTATCTGTTATGGAACTTATGGGCTCACTACAAACCTACGAAGATCTGATGTTCCATGACAAACCAGCCATTGATAAAGTTTTCCAAACAAAGAGGAATATTCGAAACAGACCCTTGTTTACTGAAAAATAAAAACTATAAGGAGGACGAAACAAAACACCCAGCCCTCATTGCATCATCTGCAAAAAGCAAAATCATGAAACAAGGGAGTGTTTTTGGAGATGCAAGAGATGTAAAAAACCCAAATCATTCAGATAAAAATTGCTGGCATAAGCCAAAGGAAGAAGCCAACCTCACTAAAGATGATTCAGATCAGTTCCTCTTTACCTATAACACTTCCAAGAAACAACACTGTGTGGATTCCTGGATCGTGGACAGTGGGTACTCAAGTCACACGGTGAATGACAAGATTTTCTTTACCACTATGGATGAAGAATATAAGTCAGTTGTTATGTTAGGAGATGGAAAAAAGAAAATCATTGAAGGAAGAGGTACAATTAAAGTAATATCTCCCGATGGACTGCCAAAACTTATCTCTAATGTTCAATATGTTCCCACATTATCACAAAAAATTTTTAGTGTTGGGCAACTTCTAAGCAAGGGTTTCACTGTCATTTTCGACAAAAATTCTTGCTACATTAAAGAGCCAAACACCAACTGCATCATTGCCTCAACCCATATGAATTCTAGCAATATTTTCGTCCTTCGTTTACCACCTGTTGTTTCATGTGCTTATTCTACCACACAGCAGCCCCTAATATCTCCTGCTCTCCTTTGGCATCATCGGCTTGGTCACCTAAACTTCCCCTCTATCCATACCATCTAAACAATCATCTTGTCAATGACATGACAACTTTCCAAATCCCGACTCATCAATGTGATACTTGTGCAAAAGCTAAAACTCACCGCCTGCTATTTCCATCATCCACTTTCAAAAGCCTCTGTGCCTCTTGAATTGCTTCATATGGATATTTGGGGGCCTGCCACCACTCCTTCTCTGTGTGGGAAACAATATTATTTCCTCATCGTCGATGAATTCAACCGATATACGTGGATTTTTCATTTGGTACACAAATCTGAAACCAATCAGATTTTTAAGACATTCAATGCACAAATTGTCATTCATATTTTTAAGACATTCAAGGCACACATTGAAAAACAAAGTGGGACACAAAATAAAAACTATTAGAAGTGATAGAGGGGGGAATTCCTATCAACACAATTCAATGCCCTGTGCCAAGAAGCTGGAATTAAGCATGAGCTGACAGCACCCGACACTCCTCAACAAAATGGCATCGTAGAGAGGCGCAACCGAACTATCATAGAAATGGTAAAAAGTATGCTTATACACAAAAACTGTCCAAAATCCCTATGGGCTGAAGCTGCTTCTACAACAGTCTATATATTAAATCGTGTACCTACAAAAGCTTTAAAACAACTCACACCCTATGAAGCAATATACAAACGAAAGCCTGAAGTATCACATTTTAAAACTTTTGGATTCATAGCCTTTGTTCATAAAGTCATGGGAGAAAGAGACAAGCTTTGAGAAAGCAACATAAAGTGTGTCATGATTGGATACAGTGATGAAAGCGAGACTTTGTTAGGTTTTTGCCTCCATTAACTCCCCAATCCCGTACTAATCCTCCGGGCGCGCAAGGAAATTTTAAGGGGCGAATTTCTGTAATTTTCAAATTCTGGCAGAAAAGTTACAACCTCGAAAAAGCAGGTTGCTACCTCGCAATTTCTGACTACTTTCAGGAATTCTGGACCGGCCGGCTCAATTAATTTGGGTTTAATTATCTGGCTATATATATTTATATATATTTCAGTTTTTCAATTGCTGAGTAGGCCCGATGCCCTAGCCGATCTATTCCTCTCCAGCGCTCTCTCTCCCTCTCTCTCTCGGCTTAATCGGAAGCCGCCGCCCCCGCGCCCTTCAGGCTCTCCCTGCTCCATCGCCCTCTCTCTCTCGCCGCCGGCCGTTCGTGGAGAAGGGCTCTCGCCGCCTCCTGCTGTTGGAGGAGTCACCCCGCGCCGGTGTGCTTGCTATTCCGTGGAGGAGAGGTGCCGCCGGCCTTGCTGCCGTTTGGGAAGGGGGGGCGGCTGCCGCTGTGCCGTTTTTTTTTTGGGTCGGCCTTGCCGCCGTTTTGGGAGGAGACGTCGTCGTCGTATAGACGTCGTCGGAGTTTGGGTTGCCGTCGTGGTTGGATGTGAGGAACTTCCTCTTTCTTTGGCCGTTTTGCCGCAAGGTATCCGGGAGTCACTTTTTTATCTCATTTTGTATAGGGGTAATTTATCCACATTTGTAACACTGTGTATTTTGTGTTGAATGAGATTGTGACTGCCATTTCCGCCCGTAGACGTACCCATTCAGCGAGAACCACGTTATTCTGGTGTTCTTCTTGTGCTTTTGTGTTTTCTATTATTATTACTTGTGCCGGCATCAGGTTTTCTGCACTACAGCACCGCTTCGAACCCCAACGAGTGGTATCAGAGGCAGGTTGCGGGCTGACACTTTTGTTTAAAAGACGAGTTGTTTCCGATCTCGAGTGTACACTTGGGTGCCGTAGTTTACGACCGTTGGTCCGCTGGCTATCCCCTTAGTTGTGCACTGCTGAGGTCGCCAACTCAAGTTTTGTGTTCCGTGCAGTTTCTGCGTTCCGTTCTCGATGGCTTCGTCTATTCCTGGTATTGTGGCCAAGTTTGACGGGAAACAAAACTTTGGTCTATGACAGGTCAAAGTTCGTGCACTTCTTATAAAAGAAGGCTTACACCGTGCCCTACTGGGCAAGACCAGTAAGGATGTTGAGGTTTCTGATCGTATGTGGGAGGACATGGATCTCAAAGCGTTGTCCACCATACAGCTTTGCTTACATGATGACGTGCTATATGGAGTTCTTTCAGAGACGACTGCCTCTGGCATTTGGGCAAAGTTAGAGAGTACCTATATGACAAAGTCTCTCCCCAATCGGATCTACCACAAGCAGCAGTTGTACAAGTTTAGCATGAAGGAGGGATCCTCTATTCATGACCACCTGAACAGTTTCAACAGACTGTTATCGGAGTGTCTCAGCATGGATATTCAGGTGGATGAAGAGGACAAAGCAGTGATCTTTTGAACTCTCTTCCAAAGCTCTATGAGAGCATGGTTACCACCCTTACCTATAGTAAGGACGTCTTGAACTTGGAAGAGGTGACTGCGGCCCTACTCTCAGATGACATCCGGAAGCGGTCTTCAGGTTCTTGTGTTACTGAAGACTCCATTCTATACTCTCAGGGTCATTCTGGTTCTGATAGAGGGGGCAAGTCTAAGTCAAAGGGCAGTTCAGATTTATACTGCAAATACTGCAAGAAGAAGGGTCACGTGATCAAGGACTGTTGGAAGCTTCAGAACAAAGAAAAAGGGAAGAGCACTGGTGATGAAAAGGGGAAGTATGACATATCCCTGTGCTTTGAGGATGTGGGAGATAACCTCATCCAGGTCATCCTTCTCTATGCTCTTCTACTTTCCGCTTATATATTCGTGCTTCCTGTTCCGTTTGTTCCCTATGTTGCTTGCTTTCCTTTCCCCTCATTATGTTCATGTTATTCCTGTTATCTTTCTTATAACCTGTCTTTGGGTTATTTATTCTGTCATTACTCCGTTGTATGAATGCTTTTGTTTCACCATAGTACCTAAGCTCTTTCATTGTTACTCCTTCGTCACATGAGTTTAGTGTGTGTGTCTAATCAACATTTCCTGATTAGCTCGTATAGGGGTTCTCATTATCCATGTTGATATCAGTTTTGCCTGCATTCAATTATTGATGTGTTTGCATTTATCATTTCTCTCCCCGCATACATCATTTCTGGAGTCTGTGATATTTCCTTTTGCTTTGGGAGACCACCACTGGAGGTGGAGAAGTTAGACCTTTGCTTCAGGTGGAGCATTTCTGGAGTAGTCACGTCAGTCCAGTTTGTGTACTATTCAGATTGAAGGAGTTCACTTTATCTGCCCTTGGCGGGAGCAGATTCAGTTGATGCGATTTGCATCGTTCTTGGTGGCAACTTGGTTGGTTGGAGTTATCTCGGCAGGTGGAGTTTGTTAGGTTTTTGCTTCCATTAACTCCCCAACCCCGTACCAATCCTCCGGGCACGCAAGGAAATTTTAAGGGGCTAATTTCTGTAATTTTCAAATTCTGGCAGAAAAGTTGCAACCTCGAAAAAGCAGGTTGCAATCTCGCAATTTCTGACTGCTTTCAGGAATTCTGGACCGGCCGGCTCAATTAATTTGGGTTTAATTATCTGGCTATATATATTTATATATATTTCAGTTTTTCAATTGCTGAGTAGGCCCGATGCCCTAGCCGATCTATTCCTCTCCAGCGCTCTCTCTCCTTCTCTCTCTCGGCTTGATCGGAAGCCGCCGCCCCCGCGCCCTTCGGGCTCTCCCTGCTCCCTCGCCCTCTCTCTCTCTCTCGCCGCCGGCCGTTCGTGGAGAAGGGCTCTCGCCGCCTCCTGCTGTTGGAGGAGTCACCCCGTGCCGGTGTGCTTGTTATTCCGTAGAGGAGAGGTGCCGCCGGCCTTGCTGCCGTTTGGGAAGGGGGGGCGGCTGCCGCTGTGCCGTTTTTTTTTGGGTCGGCCTTGCCGCCGTTTTGGGAGGAGACGCCGTCGTCGTAGAGACACTGTCGGAGTTTGGGTTGCCGCAGTGCTTGGCCGTGAGGAACTTCCTCTTTCTTTGGCCGTTTTGCCGCAAGGTATCCGGGAGTCACTTTTTTATCTCATTTTGTATAGGGGTAATTTATCCCCATTTGTAACACTGTGTATTTTGTGTTGAATGAGATTGTGACTGCCATTTCCGCCCGTGGACGTACCTATTCAGCGGGAACCATGTTATTCTGGTGTTATTCTTGTGCTTTTGTGTTTTCTATTATTATTACTTGTGCCAGCATCAGGTTTTCTGCACTACAGCACCGCTTCGAACCCCCAACAGGCTTATCGCTTGTTGGATCCCATCAACAACAAACTTGTTATTTCACGGGACGTTCTTTTCCATGAAGAAAGCAAATGGGATTGGGCATCAGTTCAGGATAATTCTCATGAAAGCTTCATGGATGTATCTCTGTCGGTTGAGCAAGGTGTTTCACCTAGCCCCTTCCATAGCATCAAAAACACCTCTGAATCAGATGATTCTGATCCTGACTCATCCTCGCCCATCAAAATGAGAACATTAGAAGATATATACAATTCTACCAGCGCTGCCATGACTGTTATCTCTCCTTCCTCTTTTACTGAAGCCTACCAAAAAGAGGGATGAAGACAAGCTATGCAAGAAGAACTTGATGTCATCGAAAGAAATGTGACCTGGTCCCTTATACCAAAGCCAGCAAATCAAAACATCATTGGTTTAAAATGGGTCTATAGGGTAAAACATAACGAAAAAGGAGACATACTAAAACATAAAGCTCGTATGATTGCCAGAGGATTCAACCAAAAGCCTGGAATAAACTTCGAATAAACGTTTGCTCTCGTGGCTAAAATGACGACAATCAGTCTTCTCCTTGCCATTGCCGCCAAACACAAGTATCCAATCCTTCAGCTTGATGTTAAATATGTGTTCTTAAACGACAATCTCACCGAAAAAGTTTTCGTCACTCGGCCTCCGGGATTTGAAATTGAAGGAAAGAAGGATCAAGTTTATAAACTTCATAAAGCTCTCTACGGTCTCAAGCAAGCACCACGTGCATGGCACCACAATATTAACTCCTACTTTACAGCTGCAGGGTTCACACGAAGCATCGATGAGCCGACATTATACATCAAAAATAAGAATCAGAAAAAGGTTTTGATCAGCATATATGTCGACATCAAAAAGAAGAATCAGAAAAAGGTTTTGATCAGCATATATGTCGATGATCTTATCATTACTGGTTCCTGCATTGATCTCATAAATGAAATTCGAGAAGAGATGAAGAAGAAATACGAAATGACTGATCTTGGGACTCTGAAATTCTTTCTTGGGCTACAAATCAAACACCTGGAGAGCGGCATTTTTGTCTCACAGGAACTGTATGCTTAGACTCTTCTAAAGAAGTTCAAAATGGAGGATTGCAATCCTACTGCAACGCCAATAGCTATCGGGACAAAACTCATCTAGAAGAAAGATGACGAGGAAGCCACCAACCATGAAGAATATAGGAGCTTGATCAGCTCCCTAATATATCTCACAAACACAAGGCCCGACATTGAGCACACCATCAACCTCCTTGCTAGGTTTGTGAGCAATCCCTCAAAATCTCACTTTCTCGCAGGAAAAAGGGTTTTGCGCTACTTGCAGGTAACGAAGACCTATGGTTTACTCTACCAGCATGAGACTACCTCACATCTCACCGGATTTTCCGATTCCGATTGTGCTAGGAACATTGAATACAGAAGAAGCACTGGAGGATACATCTTCTACCTTGGTTCAAGCCCAATTTCATGGAGCTCACGGAAGCAGCAGATTGTTGTGTTGTCCACTACGAAGGCGGAATATATGGCGTTTAATACCGCGACATGCGAATCCATTTGGTTGCAAAGGTTAAAGAAAGAGATTTGCGATGAATAAGAAGAAAGCAGCACAATCAAAATCCAATGCAACAACACTTCGGCTTTGGCTCTGTCTAAAAACCCTGTTTTTCACGAAAGAAGCAAACACATTGACATCCGCTACCACTTCATCCGCGAAATTGTGGATAAAAAGGAAATCGAAGTCACCTACTGTCCAACTGAAGCTCAAGCAACCGACATCATGACAAAGGCACTCCCGCGTCACCGTTTTCTTGAGCTCAGAGGCAAGCTGGGCTTGAAGGATGGCGCGGATTTAGGGGGGGTGTGAAGAATAATCAAACTTGCACCACTATTCGGCCTTTTTTGGTTAGGCAATTATGACTAAGCTTGTATTAATTATTTGCCCAACTATGTTCTTATTAACCACTTGCCTTTATTACTTGTTCCGGACAGTTACTTTCGGGTATATTTTACTCGTCTGCTGTATGCCTTTTGCAATAATAAAAAGCTGGCATTTTCATCTTGCTGCAAAATCATTCTACATCTTGTTATATAAGTTTCTATCACTCGTCATCTTTCTTTGGCTGGTCGGGCGATTTTAATTAATCACTCCATGCTTGCCTCGACTTCCTTTCTTATGCCCCGCACCCTCTGTTGAAGCCAAAAATGACCTCAACGAATGTTCACAAAACAGGGTGCAGCCGACGCCTACTTCTCTCAAACCTCGACCCTTGACTGGCTGTTAAGGTCCTAAGACTGACCCAAAGCCTCAGCAGGGAGGTCCCACCTCATACCCGGAAGATCTCTGAGAGCTTCCCCTCCAAAGCCAAATGCTGGGCTGGGAGCTCTTCAAAAAGCACTGGAGTTGGAGAATAATGAAAGCCTGCTTTCCAAAAAGGCCTTATGGGTCTATTTATAGTCTTCCCTTGACCTGAAAATACTGAAATACCCCTGACGGGTCTGCCAGTAGCCGAATTCCGCGTTCATCCCAGGGGCATATAGGTAATTTTACCCGAGGATAATGAAATAATAAAATAATCTTTTCCTGGGCGCCAGGCCCTACCACATGGACCCACCTGGCGAGAACTCCAGCCGAGAAGGCTCTCGTCGGGTCCCAATTGAGCTTACCTTGGCGAGAGCTCCAGCCAAGAAGGTTCTCGCCCTTGGTGGTCTTAATGCCATTGTCGTTGAAGGCTCACCCAATGCCCTCTCGCCTACCTCTGGGCGGGAGCTCCCTCAAGGCAGAAGCTCGTCTAGCCTGAAGCCCGAAGCCTGGCACGAAGGGTCTCGCCTACAGCTAGGCCGGAGCCCCTTTAGAAGCGGGAACTCTGTTGATTTGCCCTTGGGCTAGCCTGAGGCAAGCCCAACTCAGACCACTGAAGCTTCTGGGTTCTACCCAGCGAATATGGGATTATACACAATCCCCGCTCTTTTCGAGCTAGCCCTGCGCTCGACAAGACAAGTCCAACCCCAAAATATTTGCTGGACACGTGCCTGTCAGCCAAGAGAATCTTTCGGTGGGCCCTACTGCGGCTATAAATACGCGCTGACAGGCGACCATAAGTCTTGCCTCTGAACTACTGTTTCTTGACTGAGCTCTTGCCTGGGATTTTTTGCGCGAGACCACGATGTATGCTAAACGCACTGCCAAGCCACTTCCGCAGGACCTTCAAGATCGGTTAATCGCGGCTCAGGCGCGAGCCCTGGCGAACAGTGCTGCGGTAGCACCCTGGCTATCGAGGAAATCTCCAACCGCTGATCCTTCTGAGCCGAAGAAGAAAAAAGAAAAGAGAAAAGCGAAGGTGGTCCGACGAGACCTTGCTCGCGAAAACAGGGATCCACCTTCTCCTACTCCAAATCCCGCGGGGGACCCCTCCCCGCAAAAGGTATGTCTTCCGACCATGCCTACCGAGATGATTGCGTTATAGGACCAATAGCTAACGTGACCTCTCGCAGGAGTCTGTTCCAAATGACAACGTCGGGTCTTCCCCGATTCCCCAAGACTTGTCAGCTCCCCCTCCTCAGGATCAAACGAGGGTCTCGGAGGCAATTCCTTCGGTCGAGACCCGGATGATAGGTACATTTTCTGTCACTTCTCAATACTTTAACCATGCCCTTTCTTTTTTAAACTGTCTTCTCGCAGTGCCAGCTTCCGCCGACCCGGGTCTCGTCATCCAGGAAGATGAGGCGAGAACTGTTGAACTGCCTCCCCCAGCGGCTAATCCCGCCCTACAGGCGGGAAGGGTGGCTTCTGAACCTTCCGCTACTCCCAAGGATGTCGATCATCCATTGAGAGAAGATAACTCCCCCCATGCTTCTGTCCAGGCCGGGATCATCGTGCGCAAGCCATTCCGCCCGGGGCGAGGCAAGCCTCTTCACCTCCTTTATGGAACCGATGGGGGGGTCGGGCCTTCTCGTCTGACGTCAGTCGACGGTTCTCGCCGGACTGCAGGTATGCGAGACATTCTTGTCAGCTAATCATCACGCCTTAATCAAATCCTCGGGCGCTCTTTTGCAGGGGATCCCAGCTCGCGGTCGGGAGCCAACGAGGGAGAAGAGGAAGAAGAAGAAGAAGAAGAAGATGGCGAGGGCTCCCCCCTCCCTTCGTCTGGCGAGATAGAGGAAACCTTGAACAGCGCCGGGAACGCGAAGGGGCGAAGGAGGAAGATCTCAGCCATTTTGTCCAAGCTCATCCAGCGAGACCGTGCTCATACCGCCGCGGCGAAAGTGTTCCGCGAATCCGTGGAGCAAAGGCTGGAAGCTCTGGAGCGAGATTTCTTCTTGGGCGAGACTGATCGACCAGGAGGGCCTACTGCCGAGTCTTCGCCAGGGAGATGCATCGCGCAGATCCGGGATCATGCTCGGCGGATCAACCTAGGGTGTACCACCCTGTCATCCTATTTCAACCCGCTGGTGCCTCCAAGAACTAGGCGGCGGGAACGAGGACGATGGCGCTGGGAACCCTACTAGTCCTCTAGATCTCGCCTCTTCTCTCTTCGTAGCCTCCCCTTCTGCCAATGTACCTTCATGCTTGTTTGTAATAACAATTATTATTATCAATTTTATTCAGCTCTCGCCAGCGAGAGCATGCCATTATCCGTCTCTTCTTTTATTGTGCTGTGTTTTAAGAATATGTGCCGGAACTAGGATGTTTGCGCCGAACCTAGGATGCTTGCGCCGAAACTAGGATGCTTGCGCCGAAAATAGGATGTTTGCGCCGAAACTAGGATGCTTGCGCCGAATAGAAACGATGGCGTGAACTGGGATGCTTGCGCCAAAACTAGGATGCTTGCGTCGATTAGAAACGAGTGTTGATTGTTGTCATCCCGAGGGGGAAAACCGAGGCGTCGCCGGCCCAGATCGTGACAGCTGTACTCCGCCGTTATTTTCTCTCTCAATCGGACGGAGCCGTAATGATCACGATTCCCTATAAATAGGGAAGTCCACCAACCGCATTTACTTCTCCGATCTGGAACCTCAACTCCCTTTCATTGCTCTCGCACTCTTGCTTCCGCCTCTACCTCTCTATAGCTCTCGCTCTTACCCATAAACCAAAATGCCGGGCGAGAACGAGGGTCGTTCTCATTGCGCGGAAGCGTTCCGAAAGCATCTCTTTCCTTCCTGCACCCTTACCCTGGACGAGTACAACATGATCGTCAACTGCTTCATTCCTGCAGGCTTTTCGGCGAGGAACCCGGGTAATCATGACAAGGTGAATACCCCGGGAGAGCTTGTCATCCCCCTCGAACATTTTGAGGTGGGTTTCCGCCTTCCCCTCTAGCCGGAGATTCGTCAAGCTCTCTGCTACTATGGGGTAGTTCCCGCCCAGCTGAACCCGAACTCCGTCGCGATTCTTGTGGCGTTCATATGCTACATGCGATCCGAGAGGATCGATTTCAGCCTGCCAATCTTCCGAAAGCTGTTCAACTTCCGCGCCAAAGGAGGGGTGGTATTCTTCTCCGGGCAGCTGCTCAAGACCACCGGTCTCGCCAACAAACATCACCACCGGGGCAAGAAGTTTGTCTACGTCACCGGCGACTTCGGCAACGTCCCGCTCCAGCCTGTACAGTACGAGGATGCCGTCTATAAGCCGCCCGCTCTGGGGTCGCGCGAGAGCGCAATTCTGGAGTTCTTTGGCACGAAGGAGTTCGACGTCCACTTCCTCCGGCGAGACGTCGACTCCCTTCCTCCTGTCCACCCGGGCGAAGGTATGGTCTTGCCCTAGATTTGATTCCTTGTCAGGATCTTCTTGTGCTGAATAGTGGCAACTTTGCAGGAGAGCGGGAGGTCCCCCTGCGCCAATCTTTCGCTGAGGCCCAGGGTGCCGAGAGTCGGGCCACGAGAGATTCTCTCGCTCTCACGGGAGCTAGCGCTCGCGCCTGCCGGGATGAACCGGCTCAGCCCTTGCCGCCAAAAGCCAAGAAGCGGAAAGGCACCATTCCCGCCCTCCGATCGTTGAAGAGGCCAAAGCCATCTGCTTCCGAGAAGGGGAAATCCTTGGCAGTCTCGCCCGTCTAATCTCCCCCCCCCCCCGGCAAGTCCTTCGAAGGGCTTCTACAGAGGGCCAGTGAGATGGATGCTGCTGTCAGGAGCCGTGTCGAGGCTTCCGCCGGGAACCCACCGGCCGCAAGCGAGGCTGGGGGAGAAGGGGCCGTTGCCGAGACCTCTGCCCGGACTCCGCCAAAGGAGGTGCCGAAAGGGCACAGAAACTACGGTTTCGGCGTGAAGTACCTCGACGCTGAGGGGAAGCCTCAGCTCTAGTGGGACCCCGCGTCCAACCTGATCAAGGTTTCGACGCTCCTTCCCAGCTGGGCGGAGCGAGACGAGGTCACTGGCGAGGCCTTCTCGCTAGGCTACGACCTCTACAGCCGAGAGGACGCCAACATCTACGACCAGATGCCCACCCGGCTCTTGGCCTTCGACTCCACCCGGGCCCTGCTGTGCGGGTTCGAGCTCGCGCACATGTGCGCTCGCCGGAGCATCAGCATAGATAAGAATTTCACGGATATGTACAAGGCGAGGGATGGAGCGGTGGCACAAGCGCGTGCCTTGGAGAAAGAGCTCGCGAGTACTCAGCAGGAGCTGGCGAATGCTCAACAACTGCTATCCCTACGCCCCATAGCCGAGGTAAGCGAGACTTTCCTGGACCCTTGTTCTCGCTTCTTGAAGCCACGTTTGTGCAACATTTCTCTGAGCTGATCTCTTTTCCACAGGATTCCGTCCCATCCATGGCGCTCTGCGCGAAGCTGGCTGACGTGCGCTGCGAGAACGTCCTGCTGAGGGATCAACTCCGGCGTGCGGAAGCGGCGAAAGGCCCGCCTGATAGTTTTACTTTCAAGACCACCTAAACACCTAGAGGGGGGGTTAATAGGTTCTAATGCTTGATTTAACTTAAGGCAAAATATAATTACAGGTTATAATAAAATTCAGAAAACTCTGCAGCTAACACAGCACAGCAATCACAAACATGTACACATCACAGATTGCACACAGATTTATAGTGGTTCCCCAAGGTCTGGGTACATCCACTTTCCCCCTTCACCTATCTAGCAGTGTGCTAGATTCCGCCTAACTTCCTCCTTTATCTCAGATCCTCAGATCTTACAACTCAGAACCTTGAAAGGTTCTTACAACTCAGAACCCTATAAGGTTCCTACAGCTCAGGCTAACTAGCCCTTCCTCAGCCTTGCCACAAGGCCTATAACTCAGAGAACACCTTCTCCTACAACTCCGGCATAAACAGCTCTACCACTCAGAGAATACCTCTCCTACACTCAGCCTTTATAAAATAGGCTTACAACTCAGATCTATAAATAGATCCTACAGAATTTGAAAATGAAGTTATATAATATCTTACTCCTGTTGAGAGAGAAGGAATAAGACTGTTCTTGATCAGCTTCTTGAAAAGGCTGATGGATGAAATCAACTAGATCTTAGCTTTCTTCAAAGCTTCTTGAATCTGAACTTAGTTTGAGTTGATTTCCTTTGGAATATACTGCTTTTTAAGAAACCTGTGACAGCTTTCTTCTTGTCTTCAAATGGCTGGATCTCTCTCTATCCACAACCCTTGATAATACTTCTGAATTCTTGAATGAATTCAACTTAGACTGAATCTGAGTGGATGTTCACTTCAGAAAGTCTTCTTAGATCTTCTCTCGAAGATCTTCTTATGTGCCTTGCACTTTCTTGATTAGAGATCTTATCTCACAACAATGATCAATCAATCAGTTTCTATGTATGTGTATGTATCTCTTCTTCTTCTGAATCTGTCTATTTATAGACTATATCATTGGTAACCGGCTGATCCGGTTTCTAACAAACTTCTGACAAGTCTGACAGCTTTAGTCGACCTGTTGTAACTCACAGCTGTCAAGTCTTCAAACAGATCTTGTGCTTTTGTCTTTGTCAGCAAATTGTCGAGACTGTCTGTTAGAAAGTGTCGAGACCATCTGTCAATATGTGTCGACATAAGTGACTTAGGTGTTGACACAGCCTTTGATGATGTCTACATGTCTGCCTTTATGTCGACTCAGCTTCTTGATACTGCATCTTGAGAATGTGTCGACACTGAGTATTTGTGTCGACACAAACACTTCACCATTCACCAACAACTTAGTCTAGACTTTGCTGTGTGTCGACACAAGTCCTGTGTGTCGACACAGTTGATGTAGACTCAGAATATAGTGTGTATCGACACAGTCTTCTGGTGTCGACACAGTTGTTGTCGACTCTGCCTCTGTGTGTCGACACTGTCTTCTGGTGTCGACACAAATGTTGTCGACTAGCAATTCTGTGTGTCGACACAGCTTCCCAGTGTCGACACAAGTGATGTCGACCAAACTTCTGTGTGTCGACACTGCCTCTAGGTGTCGACACAATTGTTGTCGACTCTATTTCTCTGCGTCGACACAGCCTTCTTCAAGTGTCGATACAATCTTTCTGAAGTGTCGACACAATTTCTTCTGGTGTCGACACATGTACTTAGAATATTTTTCCTGCATTCTAGTACATTCTTAACCTGCACATATAAACTCAAAATAACATCAAATACACATTGATGTATATCATTGAGCTAAGTTAGGCTTCTTCAAATCAGGTACACATTTTTCAATGTACCCAACACCGCCTCCTCCAACGCTTGACGAAAGGCTGAAGAGTCGCTACTTCTCGGAGTACGACATCGACAAGCTGCTGCAGGCGAATGCCCAGGCCACCGTCAAGCTCACCCTCGAGACGTTGCGGGACGGGAAGCTGCTGCGGGAGGCGGGCGAGACCATCATTGCCGACTAACTCCTTCCATGGCTCTTCGACCCCATCCTGAAGCCTCCAGGCGTGCCCGAATCCCCGCCCTCGGACATCTCGAAGCCCTCTACCGCTGCCGGCGAGACGTCCGAGACGAGCTCTGGTGAGGGATCCGGCGAGGATCCGAGCGAGAGCACCAGCGGTGATTATAGTGCGCCCCCTTGAAGGGTCTTTTCTTTTGTTATTATTCTTTTTTGTAATGAGCGAGAAGCTCCAAACTCCTGTAATTTATTATTAAATATAATGTAATGTTTTACTTCTCGTTGTCGATGTGTTTGCTTGAATGAGTAGGTTAGTCAGCCAAGTGACTTCCGCGCGGGCTTCCGCCGAGACCCTTAGTCTCCTTAGGGTAACCTTCCTTAGAGATCAATTAGGCGGGATCCTTGCGCTATCGATTAGGTCGTCCTGCCCAAGTCTGCCGGAAGCCTTCTTCGGCGAGGTCCCCCTAGCCGAGACCTTTGGGCCGAGACCTCTACTGGCCGAGACCTTTAGGGCCTCGTCTCCGATCTAGGCCAGGGTCGTGTCAAAACATCTTCCGACAAACTAAACCTATGCCCCACCGGCGAGCCTTCGGACCTGCCAGCTAGATGGGAGCCTGCGCAGCGGGACTACCTGGGGTCGAGCCGAGCTCGTCGTAACACAGAGTAACTACAAATCAAGAACCAAGGACCAAGAGTCAAGGAATCAGCCTATCCCCCACAGGCGAGCCTTCGGACCTGCTAGCTAGATGAGAGCCTGCGTAGTGGGTCTACCTGGGGCTGAGCCGAGCTCGAGGTGTCGATGAAGATCAAACTCAACCTCTCCACCACAGGCGAGCCTTCGGACCTGCCAGCTAGATAAGAGCCTGCGCAGCGGGTCTACCTGGGGTCGAGCCGATCTCGGGGTGTTGATGAAGATCAAACCAAACCTCTCCCCCACAAGCGAGCTTTCGGACCTGCCAGCTAGATGAGAGCCTGTGCAGCGGATCTACCTGGGGCCAAGCCGAGCTCGGGGTGTTGATGAAGATCAAACCAAACCTCTCCCCCACAGGCGAGCCTTCGGACCTGCCAGCTAGATGAGAGCCTGCGCAGCGGGTCTACCTGGGGCCGAGCTGAGCTCGGGGTGTTGATGAAGATCAAACAAAACCTCTCCCCCACAGGCGAGCCTTCGGACCTGCCAGCTAGATGAGAGCCTGAGCAGCGGGTCTACCTGGGGCCGAGCCGAGCTCGCGGTGTTGATGAATATCAAACCAAACCTCTCCCTCGCAGACGAGCCTTCGGACCTGCCAGCTAGATGAGAGTCTGCGCAGCGGGTCTACCTGGGGCCGAGCCGAGCTCGGGGTGTTGATGAAGATCAATCCAAACCTCTCCCCTACAAGCGAGCCTTCGGACCTGCCAGCTAGATGAGAGCCTGCGCAGCGGGTCTACCTGGGGCCGAGCCGAGCTCGGGGTGTTGATGAAGATCAAACCAAACCTCTCCCCCACAGGCGAGCCTTCGGACCTGCCAGCTAGATGAGAGCCTGCGCAGCGGGTCTACCTGGGGCCGAGCTGAGCTCGGGGTGTTGATGACGATCAAACCAAACCTCTCCCCCACAGGCGAGCCTTCGGACCTGCCAGTTAGATGAGAGCCTGCGCAGCGGGTCTACCTGGGGCCGAACCGAGCTCGGGGTGTTGATGAAGATCAAACCAAACCTCTCCCCCACAGGCGAGCCTTCGGACCTGCCAGCTAGATGAGAGCCTGTGCAGCGGGTCTACCTGGGGCCGAGCCGAGCTCGGGGCATTGATGTAGATCAAACTAAACCTCTCCCCCACAGGCGAGCCTTCGGACCTGCCAGCGAGATGAGAGCCTGCGCAGCGGGTCTACTTGGGGCCGAGCCGAGCTCGGGGTGTTGATGAAGATCAAACCAAACCTCTCCCCCACAGGCGAGCCTTCGGACCTTCCAGCTAGATGAGAGCCTGCGCAGCGGGTCTACCTGGGGCCGAGCCGAGCTCGGGGTGTTGATGAAGATCAAACCAAACCTCTCCCCCGCAGGCGAGCCTTCGGACCTGCCAGCTAGATGAGAGCCTGCGCAGCGGGTCTACCTGGGGCTGAGCCGAGCTCGGGGTTTTGATGAAGATCAAACCAAACCTCTCCCCCGCAGGCGAGCCTTCAGACCTGCCAGCTAGATGAGAGCCTGCGCAGCGGGTCTACTTGGGGCCGAGCCGAGCTCGGGGTGTTGATGAAGATCAAACCAAACCTCTCCCTCGTAGACGAGCCTTCGGACCTGCCAGCTAGATGAGAGCCCGCGCAGCGGGTCTACCTGGGGCTGAGCCGAGCTCGGGGTGTTGATGAAGATCAAACCAAACCTCTCCCCCACAGGCGAGCCTTCGGACCTGCCAGCTAGATGAGAGCCTGCGCAACGGGTCTACTTGGGGCCGAGCCGAGCTCGGGGTGTTGATGAAGATCAAACCAAACCTCTCCCCCCACAGGCGAGCCTTCGGACCTGCCAGCTAGATGAGAGCCTGCACAGCGGGTCTACCTGAGGCTGAGCCAAGCTCGGGGTGTTGATGAAGATCAAACCAAACCTCTCCCCCACAGGCGAGCCTCCGGACCTACCAGCTAGATGAGAGCCTGCGCAGCGGGTCTACCTGGGGCCGAGCCGAGCTCGGGGTGTTGATGAAGATCAAACCAAACCTCTCCCCCACAGGCGAGCCTTCAGACCTGCCAGCTAGATGAGAGCCTGCGCAGCGGGTCTACCTGGGGACGAGCCGAGCTCGGGGTGTTGATGAAGATCAAACCAAACCTCTTCCCCGCAGGCGAGCCTTCGGACCTGCCAGCTAGATGAGAGCCTGCGCAGCGGGTCTACCTAGGGCCGAGCCGAGCTCGGGGTGTTGATGAAGATCAAACCAAACCTCTCCCCCACAGGCGAGCCTTCGGACCTGCCAACTAGATGAGAGCCTGCGCAGCGGGTCTACCTGGGGCCGAGCCGAGCTCGGGGTGTTGATGACGATTCCTTCAACCAGACCTATTCTACCATCAGGATGAGAATACATAGTCGGTCAAAGCAAAAAGCATTATGATAACATTTTTGGAGACAGTCAATGTTTTGAAATGGTAACATTGAAAAGATAATATTTATTTACAACATTACAATCCTTCTCTCCCCTTACGGGTAGAAGCGTTTTAAGTCATCACCGCTCTAGGTGTGGCTCAAGGTCCTTCCCTCCACATCCTGGAGGTAGTAACCCTCATTAGCCAGAGTCTTCTCTACTATGTAAGGCCCTTCCCAGCCGGGGTTGAGCTTGTCAACCGGGGCCGACCTTCCTGCCGCGTCGACCTTTTTCAGCACTAGGTCCCCCTCGGCGAATTGCTTGACTCTAATGTGCTTATCGAAGTACCTGGTCATTTGCCGTTTGATCTCTTCTTGCCTTATGGCAGCAACATCCCGCAACTCTTCCACCATATCCAACGAGAGGCGTAACTCTTCCTCGTTCCCCAACCTCTAAGCTTCGTTTCCTTCACCCGCGGCCGTGACCCGTGGAGACCGAACCTCGAACTCCACCGGGAGGACAACCTCACATCCATGAGAGAGCTTGAAGGGGGTCTCCCCTGTGGCCGTGTTCGGAGTTGTTCGCAAGGCCCACAGGACGGAAGGGAGTTGCTCTACCCAGTTACCCTTCAGGTTTTCCACCTTCTTCTTGAGCAAGTTCACAATGATCTTGTTCGCCGCTTCCACCTGGCCATTGCTCCGGGGGTGATGGACAGAGGCAAACCTGAGGTCTATCCCCAATTGAGTACAGAAGCTGATGAACTCTTCGCTGGCAAACTGGGGACCATTATCCGTCACTATCGCTTGGGGTAGCCCATGCCTGCATATGATTTCCCCCCAAACAAAGTTCCTGATGACCTGAGAGGTAACCTTGGCTAGAGCTTTGATCTCCAGCAACTTTGAGAAGTAATCGATCATGACTAGGAGGAACCTCCTCTGCCCGCTAGCTGGAGGAAAGGGTCCAACTAGATCCATGCCCCAAATGACGAAGGGCCATGGTGCCGTGATGCTTCGAAGCCTTTGAGCGGGCAAGAGCTGGAGGGGAGCGTACACTTGACACTTTAGGCATCTCTTCGCAAACTCAACTGCATCCTTCCTCAAGGTCTGCCAGAAATACCCTTGCCTTATCACCCTTGCCTCCAACGTCCTTCCTACTGAGTGACTGTCGCACTCTCCCGAATGTACCTCTTTCAGGATCCTCGGGGCCTCCTCCTTAGTCACACATCTCGCAAGGAGCCCCGACAACATCTTCTGGTGCAAGCCCCCTTCCAGCATCAGGTAGTAGGCTGCCTTTCGCCTGAAGCTCTTCGCATTCCTGACCTCCTCTGACAGCTCGCCTGTGGTAAGGAAGGTCACCAACGGGTCTACCCATGAGGATCGCCGACCTACCTCCATCAACTCTCCTTCTTCAATTGCCGGTCGGAATAGTTCAGTTAAGGTTCCTCCTCCCCGAGTCCCAAACTGATAGTTTTACTTTCAAGACAACCTAAACACCTAGAGGGGGGGTGAATAGGTTTTAATTGCTTGTTCAAATTTTTAGGCAGAATTCAATTACAAAAATTAAAACATCCAGCACAGCATTCACAGACATTTAATCATCACAGATTGCATAATGTTTTATAGTGGTTCCCCAAGGTCTGGGTACATCCACTTTCCCCCTTCACCTATCTAGCAGTATGCTAGATTCGGCCAAACTTCCACTATTCTCAGATCCTCAGATCCTACAGCTCAGAACCTAGATAGGTTCCTACAACTCAGGCACAACAGCCCTACCTCAGCCTAGCCATAAGGCCTACAACTCAGAGAAGAACCTTCTCCTACACTCAGGCAAACAGCCCTACCACTCAGAGATCAACTCTCCTACACTCAGCCTTTATATCACAGGCTTACAACTCAGATCTGTGTAAAACAGATCCTACAGAAATTTAGAAAAGAAGTTTTAATGTCTTGCCTTTGTTGAGAGAGAAGAGGACAAGACAATTCTTGATCAGCTGATGAAATCAACTGAATCTGAGCTTTCTTCAAAGCTTCTTGAATCTGAACTTAGCTGAGTTGATTTCCAAACAGCTTCTTGAGAAACCACTGATGGCTTCCTTCTTCTTCTTCAAAATGGGTGGATCCCTCTCTATCCAACACCTTTGATGATACTTCTGAATTCTTGTTAGAACTCTTCTTAGATCGATCCTGAGATCGTCTTCTTAGATCTTCTGATGAAGATCTTCTTTAGTGTATTACACCTTCTTGATTTGATTTCTCAATTTGATTGCCAAAGTTCAATCTTCTCATTTCTTTACTTCTCTCTGAATCTGTCTATTTATAGATCTTCTTAATGGTAACCGGCTGATCCGGTTTATAACTGTCTTCTGACAAGTCTGACAACATCAGTTAACTGGCTGCAACCCACAGCTGTCAAGTCTTCAAACAGATCCTGTGCCTTAGTCTTGGTCAGCAATGTGTTGAGTCAGACTGTCAGGAAGTGTCGAGACCAACTGTCTGTATGTGTCGACACAAGTAACTTTGTTGTCGACACAGCCTTTGATGATGTCGACAAGTTTGCCTTTAAGTCGACACAGCTTCTTCAGAGAATAACTTGGTCTTGACTTTGCAGTGTGTCGACACAAGTCCTGTGTGTCGACACAGTTGTTGTAGATTCAGAACTCAGTATGTGTTGACTTAGTCTTCTGGTGTCGACACAAGTATTGTCGACTTCTGCCAATATGTGTCGACTCTGTCTCATTGTGTCGACACAGCCTCCCAGTGTCGACACAAATGTGGTCGACTATCTTCCTGTGAGTCGACACTGCTTCCCAGTGTCGACACAAATGTGGTCGACTATCTTCCTGTGAGTCGACACTGCTTCCCAGTGTCGACACAAATGTGGTCGACTATCTTTCTCTGTGTCGACACAGCTTCCTTCAAGTGTCGACACAAATATTCTGAAGTGTCGACACTGTTTCTTCAGGTGTCGACACATGGACTTAGAATATTTTTCTGCATTCTTTAACACTTCTTCACCTGCACATGTCAACTTAAAACAACATCAAATACACCTTGATGTATATCATTGAGCTAAGTTGGGCTTCTTCAAATCAGGTACACATTTTCCAATGTACCCAACAATCTTCCCCTATTTGGAGAAGTCATAACCATTATAGCCAATGATATACATCATTTATAAAAAGTATAATATGATGATATATGACATAACAGGAATACTTAATATAAACAAAATATGAACAATCCATCACAGAGTGAACATTATATGATTCCAAACAAAATATGAACAATCCATCACAGAGTGAACATTATATGATTCCAAACAAAATATTGTTTATAACTTGATAATGTTTGATTACAGAGTTTTACATTGAATGATTTAATCAAAACATTACAAAATACTTTTGAAAGAACTTAAAATTAAGACTGATCAGGCTCTCTTATGACAATCCCTTTGCCAGATTGGATTTGAGCCTTTACTGGAGCTTCAGCATCTTCAGCTGGCTTCTTGCCTTTTTGATCAGCCTTCTTCTTTGCTTCTTCCTTGAGCCTTTGCCTTTCAAAGTAATGAAAGGGCTTTGGAAAGTACTTGCTCGGCTCCTGAGCATCTGGTGGCAGCCTACCCAGCTTGGCATTTCTTCTGAACTGTACTATTGTCTCCTGCCTAGCTTCATGCTTTTGTCATCCTATTTCATTATACCACTTTCCTCTTTCATGAACTTGGTCTTTCACAACCTTCCATGCAGTGAGTATAATATTTCTTGAAGTAGGGCTCCACTGCTCAAAATCTGGCTTAAGTTCAGCCTGCTCTCTAAATCTCTTCTTAGATAGTAGAGCATCTTGCTGTTCTTTCAAAGTGGCCTCAGGCTTATCCACTTTCTCAATAACATCCATGTTAACCTCCTTTGGAGGGCTATACATATCTTGAACTTGCTGATCAATCATATCAAAATCTGGAGGAGGGTAAATGACTTGGGCAACCTCAGGTTGATTGCCTTCAAGTAGACCTGTTTGTATTCCTGACTCAGCCACCATAGCATCATCACACAAAGGTGGATATCCCAATGTGGCTCGAATACTATTTGTCACCCATTTGGTGTGCTCTGAGCCTGCATGAACTAACAACCTCTCCCCCTTTATGGCTTCTCTGGTAATATGATCTCTTAGATCTTCCTTCTGAAATCTGATCTGTCCATCCAGATAATTCACACCCTCTTTAAAAAATGGTTTTAACTTTTGAAGCTTGTCAGATATGTCCTTTTGAGAGGTAGTGATAGCAGTTTTAACTGATTCAATAGCATCTTGAAGTTTCTTATCAAATTCTTCCATTTCCTTTCCTCTTGCTGCAGGCAACCCTTCAGTAGTCTTTTTCAACTCATTAAGAATCTCATTGTGAGAGTCTTCAAGATTGGCATTCATGTTTATCTGATTTGTAAGAACATAGCCTTGCTTCGGTGCTATATCATCTGCTTTGGTAATAACTGATTGCTGTTGTTTTGCCAAGAATACTACAGCATTACCTCCCTTATGGAAGCAATCTGTCATCTCCTTCTTATGCATATTGACTTCAAATCTAATTGACTTTATATCTTGAGCCAAGTCAAATTGAAGGGCCTTATTGCTCTCATCAACATATTTTTCAACTGCCACTCTATGGTCATCTAACTTAACTTGCAAATCAACCATAAACTTGTTATAATTAAATTCAGAATGGGATGGTGGAGTTGTAGTCTGTAGAGCCTGCTTATAACCTTTGCTCCTTCTCTTGAAGACTACAAGTTTTCTCTTCTTAGCCATCCTGGCTTCTTCAGTCTCAGATTCAGATGAACTATCAACTTGAACTTTTTCTTGAGGAGGAGGAGGAATATCTGTCTCAGTGCCATGTTGTTCAGCCTCAACATGCACAGACTCCCCCTCAACCATTTGCTCCTTCTCAATTTCTATCTCCATGTCAAGGGCCTTTTCAATATCTTGCCCCTCTTCTACTCTATCAGTAGCAATATCAACATTTGGAAATAACTCAGCTAGAGTATATTCCTTCTGAGCTTGAACATAAGATGTATCAATTAGATCTTCTATAGTCAGATCTTTGGAGATATCAATTTGTACTGCCTCTTGCACTGGGTCAGACATCTTCTCCCCCTGTACTTGTTCAGTATTGGTAATGTCCTAGGCAGGTGAGTACACTTGCTCCCCCTGCACCTTTGCAGAAATTGAAATATTAGAAATGTCTTTTATAAGAAAATACACCAGCTCCCCCTACAACTGTACCTGGTCAGGAGTAGATACAATCTAGGCAGGTGAATGAGCTTGCTCCCCCTGCATCTGTGCAGGTATAGTATCTTGTTGGGCTGGAGTAGACACAGGGTGATCTTCATCCTGCTTCCTCTCTTGTTCTTCTTGAAGTTGCTCAGTATCTTGAGCATGAGAAGAGGATTCCACTGGGGTGTCCTGCCTGCTCTCATCAGGCACATCCTTAGACAGCACCCTATCCCACCTAGAAAACAATCTCATGTCCATCTTTCTCATGTGATTGATCTTTGTTCCTGGCAGGTGTTGCATTACCTCAGGAATCACTCCATTCAGATATAAACTCATAATTCTAGCCAGATTTGGCTTCTTTATTCCTTCCTTGATCTTTTCAAAGATTACAGCTGACCAATCAGTTGGAATTGTAAACACAATTCTGGTCATGAGGCTGAACATATAGGCTGAAATCCTATCATGTCCCCCTGGTTTGCACAGAATCACCTTGCCAACTACTTCAGACAGAAATTTCCCTTGCTGATTCATCCCTTTCCTGTTGAAAGCAGCTCCAATCTTCAGAGTGGGATCCAATCCGCATCATTGGATAGCCTCCCTTAACTTAGAAGCAGGGACTTCTTCTTCATTCTCAATTATTGGTAAATGTAGAATCTTCCTTAGACTTCTTGGGGTAATCTTCACTGTCCACCCATGCACAGTGGACTTTATCTTGAGAACATCTGAACCTATTGATGTAGAGTTAAAGAATTCATGCACCTCCTTCTTCCATATCTTGGAAGGTTCAGAAACTATGAACTCTAATCCGGATTCGGAAATAAGAGAGATAACTCGTTGAACATCTGTTGGGGCTTCGGCAAAGGCATTCCTTACTAACTCATAACCTTCATTGACGTTGTCTTCAATCTTCGACGCCATTGTTCAGGTGAGAAAGCTTGAGAGAAGAGAGAGAGAGAGAGAAAGTTGACACATGGTTTCAGTCTCGAAAACCTTGTAAGCGTGTCGACTGAATAAGTTCTTGACCTATTTATACCTTCTATTGAAAGAAGATCAAAAGGCGGGCAAAAACAGTCTATATGTGTCGACACAGATGGAATGTGTCGACACAAACTCCTATTGTCTCGACAACAAATCTGTCTACTATGTGTCGACATCAAATGTGGATATGTCGACACCTGAGAGATATAGTAGAGTATCAGAAAATCTGTGTCGACTCTTAGGATAAGTGTCGACACAAAATTTGTAAGTGTCGACATCACTATTCTGGTGAAGTCGATATTACATTCCTGGATAAGTCGACAATTTAATTCTTAAGTGTCGACACATATTCTCTGTGTCGACACAATATTTCTGACTTGTCGACATTACTTCACTGAGTCGACACATTATCACTGAATGTGTCGACACTATTTTACTTAGCCAATTTTTGTTTCTGTCTACACCACTTAAGACCATTTGATAATCTAATATGTTATTTGTAAGTTTGTTGATAATTTAATCAATGGTCAGCATGCCTAATTCAATTTTAAATTTATTGAATTTTGTTTCATCCAGAGGCTTAGTGAATACATCTGCTATTTGATAATCTGTTTTAACAAATTCCAATGTGATGTCTTCTCTTTCTACATGATCTCTAAGAAAATGGTATTTAATTTCTATATGCTTAGTTCTACTATGAGAAACAGGATTATTAGCAATAGAAATTGCATTCTTAGAATCACACAAAAGAGGTGTTCTACTTACTTGAATACCATAATCTTTAAGCTGATGCTGTATCCACAATAGTTGTGCACAGCAGCTGCCAGCAGCAACATATTCTGACTTAGCTGTAGATATAGCCACACTGGTCTGCTTCTTACTACTCCAAGATATCAATCTTCCTCCCAAGAATTGACAAGTACCTGTTGTACTCTTCCTATCCTCTCTACAGCCTGCAAAGTCTGCATCTGAATAACCTGTTAGTAGAAAATCTCTATTCCTAGGGTACCAAAGGCCTAGATTAGGTGTGCCCTTAAGATATCTCAGAATCCTTTTGACTGCAGTATAATGAGACTCTTTAGGGCAGGCTTGGTACCTAGCACAGACACATGTAGCATACATAATATCTGGTCTACTAGCTGTGAGATATAGTAGAGAACCAACTATTCCTCTATACAAAGTCTCATCAACAGGTTTACCTGCATCATCTTTGCATATATGCATACTTGTCCCCATAGGAGTTCTCATGATGGAGGATGACTCCATACCATACTTCTTGATTAATTCTTTAGTAAACTTTGACTGGGATATGGACAAGCCATCCTCAGTTTGTCTTACTTGGAGTCCCAAGAAGAACTTCAGTTCCCCCATACTGCTCATCTCAAACTTCCCTTGCATAAGTTTGGCAAACTTTTTACAAAGGTTGTTTTCAGTAGATCCAAAGATTATGTCATTAACATAGATCTGAACTAAGATGATCTTGCCTTTGGATTCCCTAAGGAATAGAGTTTTGTCAATTTTTCCTCTTGAGAATTTATTCTCAATAAGGAAAGTAGACAGGGTTTCATACCAAGACCTTGGGGCTTGCTTTAACCCATACAAAGCTTTTCTAAGCTTATAAACATAATCAGGTTTAAGAGGATCTACAAAACCTGATGGCTGCTCTACATATACTTCCTCTTTAAGATCACCATTCAGAAATGCTGACTTCACATCCATCTAGTATACCTTGAAGTCTTGATAGGCTGCATAGGCAAGGAACATTCTGATTGCCTCCAGCCTTGCTACTGGGGCAAAGGTTTGATCAAAGTCAATCCCTTCTTCCTGCTTGTATCCTTTAGCAACCAATCTTGCTTTATTTTTCACTATTACTCCATTCTCATCCAACTTGTTCCTGTAGATCCATTTTGTCCCAATTATATTATGGCCTCTTGGTTTAGGAACAAGCTCCCAAACATTGCACCTTCTGAATTGATTCAGCTCCTTTTGCATAGCATCAGTCCAGTGCAGGTCTTGGATGGCTTCTTCAAACTTCTTAGGCTCCATTTGTGACAGGAAACTTGAATGCAGAACTGTGCTTTGACTTCTGCTTCTAGTCTGCACTCCCTGTCTTGGATCACCTATTATCTGATCAGTTGGATGGTCTCTTAAGTGTCTTGTAGCTGGAGGAAGATTCCCTTCTGGTTGAATATCTCCAGCTCCTTCATTATGCTGAACCTCTTGGTTTTCTTCATCTTCTATTGTGTCTTGTACTCCCCCTGGACAATATCCTTCATTTTCCAATACTCCATCTTCCCTTGAAGCTTCAGCAATGAAGAGCTTGTCCATTCCTTTGCTTATACCTGTTGAGTCATTTGTTCTACAAGACAACTCACAGTTGATTAATCTTGTTTCATCAAACACAACATGCACAGATTCTTCAACAACTTGAGTAGTCAAGTTGAAGATTCTATAGGCCTTACTATTTGTGCTGTACCCAACAAATATCTCATCTTGGGATTTGACAGCAAACTTAGTCAAATATGACTTACCATTGTTAAGTATATAGCATTTGCAACCAAAGATTCTGAAGTAGGATAGATTTGGTTTTCTACCTTTCATAATCTCATAGGGAGTCTTTTTGTGGCTCTTGGTGATAAAAGCCCTATTGATCACATGACAAGCAGTGTTTACTGCCTCAGCCCAGAAATATTCTGGTAGAGAGGTGTCACTCAATAGAGTTCTACCAGCTTCAATTAATGTTCTATTCTTTCTTTCAGCAATTCCATTTTGCTGAGGTGTTCTTGGTGAGGAGAACTCTTGGAAAATCCCAAAGTCTTCACATAACTTTGTCATGCTTTCAGATTGAAACTCAGTACCATGGTCACTTCTGATTTTGACCACTGTACTATTCAGTTCATTCTGAATTTGCTTTACAAAATTAAGTAAGACACTTGGGGTTTCAGATTTCTGTCTCAGAAAGAGCACCCATGTAAATTTAGAATAGTCATCTACAACCACAAAAGTGTAGACCTTCCTACCTAGACTATGAACTGGCATAGGACCAAAAAGATCCATATGCAAGAGGTATAAGCACTCACAGAATCCTTGTTTTCAAGGCTTTGAAAGGAGGATTTTGTCTGCTTGCCCTTTTGACAAGCTGAGCATATCCCTTCCTTCATACACTTAACTTGAGGACCATTCCTCACTAACTCTTTGATAAAGAGTTGGCCAATTGTCTTGTAGTTAAGATGAGCCAATCTCTTGTGCCACTTAACACAATGAAAAGCATTGTCATCAGCTACAAGACAGATGGGAGAAGCTTTATTCTCACATAAAAAATTAAGACAATATACATTTCTCTTCCTATACCCAGTCAAAATGATCTCTTGATCACTTGACCTTTTGATATGACATCCATCCTTAACAAATGAAATGTCATATCCTAAATCACTCAGCTGGCTTATGCTTATTAGATTATGTTTCAAACCTTTTACATAAGCCACTTGGGTGATAGTAATTAGGTTAGAAGAAATGTTACCAAACCCTTTGATGACTCCTTTTTTCAGATCCACCAAAGATCACTTTAGGTCCATCTTTGACAGATGAATACTCCTTCAGCAGCCCCTTTGTTCCAGTCATGTGCCTGGAACAACCACTATCCAAGTACCATATAGGGGCATGGTTACTTGGATTCACCTGCAACACAAATTTACTTACCCTTAGAACCCAAGCAAATCTTGGGTCATTGGTTCAAGTTAGCATAAACAAAGCTACCATTATTTCTTCTAACAGGTAGACTATTGTTCTTTCTAACACTTGTGTTATACCAGCAGTCTAGTGCAAAATGGCCTATCTTGCCACAGCACCAACATTCAAACCTATTGTATCTAGTTCTAGATACATCCTTGACAAAAGAATTTCTGTCCATTGCTGGTGCTGCAGCAGCTTCACCCATTGATTTTTTATAACCATTGGGTTTATGAACATGGGTAGGCCTATTTGCATTTACACCCTTGTTTTTCAGAACATTAGACTTAATATGACCATGAATATTTTCATGATCATATAGGTTAGAAGGCACTTCCACCTTTCTAAACTTAATAGGGACTGAAAAGTTCAGTGGCTTGACAGGAGCTTTGCCTTTCCTCTTGAATTGGCCAGCCCTAGAGTTACCTTTGAATCCTAATCCTGCCTTACCCTTTTGATTCACAAATTCATCAATCAAGGGTAAGACAGACTTTGGCTTAGAGTAACTAGCCACTAAATCTTTTCAATTCTTAGTCTGGCCTCCAGACTCTTCACTTGATCATTGGTATAATTAATTGTGCCCATCTGAATAATAGTTATATTCTTCAGCTTGACAATTTCATTTAACTTTTGATCAATTACTTTCTCTAACTCAGTTGCAGCTACCCTTAGTTCAGCAATTTCATGAGCCTGAGATTTAACCAGGTTCTTGCTTTTCTTAAGGGCCTGCAACAAGTCCTCATACTTATCTATCAATTGATAGACATCTCCTTCAGATTCAGATGCATCTACATCACTTGATGCAGATGTAGCTGATTCTGTACTTGTACTACAAACAGATTTCATAGAAGGACATTGTACCTTATTAGGACCAGACTGATTCTGGCATATGTCCTCTTCTGATCCTGCCATTAGTCCCATGCACTGATGATCCTCTTGATCATAGATGGAGTCTAGCAACTGCAGAAACTCCTCTTCTTCAGATACAGCACATAGTCCAATATATGCTTCTGCTTCAGATTCTGACTCTGAAGTTGACTGATCTGTTAGGCTCTTATCCTTCTTTGCAACAAAGGATTCTCCTTCTTGCCCTTTTTATGAGTCTTATTCTTGTCTGAAGACTCCTTTCTCTTATCAGGACAGTCAGCCACTACATGTCCAAGTCTATTGCAACAATAGCAGACAATCTTTGAAGTAGTAGCCTTGCTGGGCTTTGATCTGCTCTTTTCTTTCCTTGATGACTTTTTCTTCTGATAATAGTCATCAACTTGCTGTGAAGTAGAGGGCTTAGACTTCCACTGTTTCTTCTTCAAGAACCTCTGGAATTGCCTTGTGAATGCAGCAAAGTCTGCATCTGAATCACAGCTTTCTGAACCCTTATTATCTGAATTTTCTGAACTGACTTCTACAATTTCCTTAGGATGGGATGGTGATATCCTCCTATTCTTTCTGATGGATTCTGCATTGAATGCCACAGTCTTTTCTCTATGCTCTCTTCTTGAATTCTTTTCCTCCTCCTTCCTCACCAAAAGTTGCATTTCATAGGATAGCAGCTTTCCAAACAAGGTGGGAGGAGAGATCTCTGCCAATTTAGCCACTTCTCTTATGGCACAGATCTTTGTGTCCCAATCCTTTGTTAAGGATCTCAAGAATTTGTCATTCAGTTCATAAGTACTGAAGACTCTTCCATAGGACATTAGCTCATTCACAATTCTATAAAATTTCTTATAGCACTCAGTTATGCTATCAGATTTTCCTTGTCTAAAACTTTCATATTCCTGATTGAGCATAGATTTCCTGTCCTGTCTTACTTCTTCTGATCCCTCCATGTAGACAATCAATGTGTCCCACATTTCTTTGGAGGACTTGCAGTGAATCAGATTCTGAAATATTGAATCATCTAAGGCACTTACAATAATGTTCTGTACTCTTTTATCCATGGTTGCCAAAATGATTTCATCCTTGGTCATTTCAGAATAACTCTTTGGAGTTTGAATATTAGCATCAAGAACTGATACCTTCATTGGAATGAAGGGTCCTTCCTGAACTGTGATGTATATTCTTGGGTCAGATGCCTCCATAAACAACCTGACTCTTTCTTTCCAAATTCCAAAGATTTCCTTCTTGCATATGGGTAATTTCATAGACCCTAGCTTCTTATGATTCTCTCTAGAACCCATCTTGAATCTTGATTCTGCCTTTCAGATCTACCTCAGACTGTTAAGTCCTTTTTGAGGAACCTCCCTCTGATACCACTTGATAGTTTTACTTTCAAGACAACCTAAATACCTAGAGGGGGGGTGAATAGGTTCTAATTGCTTGTTCAAATTTTTAGGCAGAATTTAATTACAAAAATTAAAACATCCAGCACAGCATTCACAGACATTTAATCATCACAGATTGCACAATGTTTTATAGTGGTTTTCCAAGGTCTGGGTACATCCACTTTCCCCCTTCACCTATCTAGCAGTATGCTAGATTCGGCCAAACTTCCACTATTCTCAGATCCTCAGATCCTACAGCTCAGAACCTGGATAGGTTCCTACAACTCAGGCACAACAGCCCTACCTCAGCCTAGCCACAAGGCCTACAACTCAGAGAAGAACCTTCTCCTACACTCAGGCAAATAGCCCTACCACTCAGAGATCAACTCTCCTACACTCAGCCTTTATATCACAGGCTTACAACTCAGATCTGTGTAAAACAGATCCTACAGAAATTTAGAAAAGAAGTTTTAATGTCTTGCCTTTGTTGAGAGAGAAGAGGACAAGACAATTCTTGATCAGCTGATGAAATCAACTGAATCTGAGCTTTCTTCAAAGCTTCTTGAATCTGAACTTAGCTGAGTTGATTTCCAAACAGCTTCTTGAGAAACCACTGATGGCTTCCTTCTTCTTCTTCAAAATGGGTGGATCCCTCTCTATCCAACACCTTTGATGATACTTCTGAATTCTTGTTAGAACTCTTCTTAGATCGATCCTGAGATCGTCTTCTTAGATCTTCTGATGAAGATCTTCTTTAGTGTATTACACCTTCTTGATTTGATTTCTCAATTTGATTGCCAAAGTTCAATCTTCTCATTTCTTTACTTCTCTCTGAATCTGTCTATTTATAGATCTTCTTAATGGTAACCGGCTGATCCGGTTTATAACTGTCTTCTGACAAGTCTGACAATATCAGTTAACTGGCTGCAACCCACAGCTGTCAAGTCTTCAAACAGATCCTGTGCCTTAGTCTTGGTCAGCAATGTGTTGAGTCAGACTGTCAGGAAGTGTCGAGACCAACTGTCTGTATGTGTCGACACAAGTAACTTTGGTGTCGACACAGCCTTTGATGATGTCGACAAGTTTGCCTTTAAGTCGACACAGCTTCTTCAGAGAATAACTTGGTCTTGACTTTGCAGTGTGTCGACACAAGTCCTGTGTGTCGACACAGTTGTTGTAGATTCAGAACTCAGTATGTGTTGACTTAGTCTTCTGGTGTCGACACAAGTATTGTCGACTTCTGCCAATGTGTGTCGACTCTGTCTCATTGTGTCGACACAGCCTCCCAGTGTCGACACAAATGTGGTCGACTATCTTCCTGTGAGTCGACACTGCTTCCCAGTGTCGACACAAATGTGGTCGACTATCTTCCTGTGAGTCGACACTGCTTCCCAGTGTCGACACAAATGTGGTCGACTATCTTTCTCTGTGTCGACACAGCTTCCTTCAAGTGTCGACACAAATATTCTGAAGTGTCGACACTGTTTCTTCAGGTGTCGACACATGGACTTAGAATATTTTTCTGCATTCTTTAACACTTCTTCACCTGCACATGTCAACTTAAAACAACATCAAATACACCTTGATGTATATCATTGAGCTAAGTTGGGCTTCTTCAAATCAGGTACACATTTTCCAATGTACCAAACACAAACTTTGCCAATCGATCAGCTGATGTGCTTTCCTCCCTGGGAACATGTTGAATAGAGAAAGAACGGAAACCTCCGATGATTGCCCTTACCTTGGATAGATACTTCACGAGGGTAGGCTCCCGACCCTCAAAGTCCCCTCGGATCTGTGATGCTACCACCATCGAGTCGGTGAAGGTCTCCACATCCTGAATCTCCAACTCCTTTGCCAATCGAAGGCCGGCTAACACAGCCTCATACTCCGCTTGATTATTGGTTACGGGGAAGTGGAAAGCCACCGCCTGTTCTATGGTAACCCCTTGAGGACTCACCAACACTACACCCCTCCCAGGGAGTGCTTTCCCGAGGCCCCATCGACCATCATCCTCCACGCTTCCTGCGGCTTCGGCTCTTCTTTCTCAGCTTTAGTGACATAGTCTGCCAGAAAGTCGGCCACGACCTGAGCTTTGATGGAGAGTCTCGGAACAAAAGAGATGTCGAACTCGCTGAGTTCGATGGACCACTTTGCCAGCCTTCCTGAGTGCTCTACCCCCTCGAGACCTTACGAAGGGGATGGTCGGTTACCACCCTAATCGAGTGCGCTTGAAAGTAAGGACGAAGCTTCCTAGCCGAGACGATCAAGGCATACGCCAGCTTCTCTAGGATGAGGTATCGGAGCTCCGCCTTTCTCAAGATTCGGCTTACGTAGTAGACAGGTAGCTGTTTCTTCCCTTCTTCCCTAACCAAGACGGAGCTCACAGCCTCTATCCCCACCCCGAGATAGAAGGCTAGATCTTCCCCCTCCTTTGGGCTTTGAAGTAGCGGAGCTTGGGAGAATTGCCTCTTCAGCCATTGGAAGGCCTTTTCGTATTCGACCGTCCATTCAAACACCTGGTTAACACGAAGCACTTTAAAGAAAGAAGAGCACCTATCCCCAGACCGGGAGAGGAACCTGCTTAGCCCGACCAACTTTCCGGTTAGACGCTGGACCTCTTTGGCGCTGCGAGGTGATTCCAAATCTAAGATAGCCTTAACCTTGTCAGGGTTAGGTTCTACCCCCGCCGGAGTCAAGAGGTGTCCGAGGAACTTCCCGCGACTAGCCCCGAAGACACACTTCAAGGGGTTCAACCTCATCTTGAACCTCCACAGTGTGGCGAATATTTATTCTAAGTCTCGCAGATGTGAATCCACGCACTTGCTTTTGACCATCAGATCATCGACATAGACCTCTAGATTATTTCCCCTTTGATCTTGAAAGACCGGATCCATCATGCATTGGTATATTGCCCCTGCGTTTTTTAGACCAAAGGGCATCATTTTATAGCTGAAGCACCCCTCTCTCGTGATGAAGGAGACATCCTTGACATCGGGAGGGTGTATCCGGATCTGGTAGTAACCTGAAAAAGTATCCAAAAAACTCATAACAGAAAAACCGACGGCTAAATCAACCAGCGCGTCGATTCGAGGTAGGGGGTAATAATCTTTAGGACATGATTTATTCAACAAAGAGAAGTCGATACACATACGCCATTTTCCTCCCCCTTTCTTTACCATTACAACATTGGAGATCCAGCTTGGATACTGGATCTCTGAGATGAAGCCTGCCTCTAGGAGCTTCTTGACCTCCTCTCGGATGGGCTCCTCCAGCTTGGTGGCGATGGCCCTCATCTTCTGGCGTATGGGGCGAGCCCTGGGGTCCAGGTTCAGGCGATGACAAGCCACGTCCGCGTCGATGTCCGGCATGTCTGCCGCGCTCCAAGTGAAGATGTCGATGTTGTTTTGGATGCAGGCTCGCATCCGCTCCTGATCCTCGAGGCTCGAGCCTCTGCTGACCCGCACCTTCTGTACCTGCCCAGCTCTGGTGAGCACCTCCATCTCTATCACTTCCTCGGCCGGCTCCAGCCTCGACCGCTCCCAACCTGCCCTTGCCTCCTCCTGCTCAAGCTCTTCTCCTTCGGCCTCGTCAACCTCCATCGCTTCCACCAGGCCTTCTCCTTGCCTCTGCTCTTCTTCCCTTGCCTCTCTCAGGCTTATCTCCTCTACTTCCACTACCTCCTCCATCACTAATTCCTCCGCCTCCTGCGGGCTTGCCTCCTCCACTTCTACCACTTGCTCCCCTGCTACCTCCAACGCCTCCTCCAGGCTCGTCTCCCCCTCCTCGACACTTCCTTCTTGTCCAGCCATCTCCTTTTCCAGTTCCTCCGCCTCAGCCATCCACGACATAGTGTTGACTGTCGTCACATAACACTGTCTCGCCACCTTCGGATCCCCCCTGATCCTAACATGCACCCCTCCGTTGTTGAATTTGAGGCATTGGTGAAACGAGGAGGGGACGCAACGAAAGGCGCTGATGAGGGGACGACCAAAGATGGCGTTGTAACTGCTTGGGGCGTCTACGATCACGAACCTACAGTTCCGTGAGACGCCCCCAAGCCTCACATGCAGGCCCACTCCTCCTTCTACTTCCTTCCTCTCTCTAGAAAAACCAAAAAGCGGTCTATCAGAAGCCAGGACCCTTTTCCCTTCCACCCTCATCTCGTCGAAGGCCTTTTTGAAGATCACGTTCACCGAGCTCCCGTTATCCACCAGTATCCGGGAGACTGTGAAGTTCTCCACCGCCGTCTGGATCACTAGCGCGTCGCAGAACGGGTCTTCGTAGTCTGGCATATCCGTGGATGAGAAGGTGATCTTTTCTTCTGGGGGGGGGGGGAGCTAGGGAGGTCGAGGCGACCCCTCTGCGAAATATGGTTTGAAGGCTACCCTTACGGGTTGCCTCGATCCCTAATCCCCCATGGATCACTCTGATCCCCCCGGGTCCCCACATCAACCCTGTCTTCACATCTATCCTCAGCCTCTCCGTGCTGCACCTCAACGATCCTTACAGGCGGATCTTTCCTCCCAGCTCCTCTGGCCTCCCTCATCTCCAGAAACTCTGGGCAGGTGGCTGTTGCGTGACCTTCCTCCCGATGGAAGTCACAATAGGGCAACGCCACCCTGCCCCCTCTTCCTTCTCCTCCTCCCCTTCTCCCGGCTCCTCGAACTCTTCTTCCTCTTCCTCTTCCCACCTCCATGACCTCCTGCGGTGGTGGGAAGTGACCCCTCGGTCCCTGCCTCCATCCTCCCTACTCAAGCCTTCTCTGCTCCAGGTAATTGTCTCTTCCCTGAAGACCCCCTTGGCCCTGGGGATGAACTTCCTGAGGCCTCCAACCCAATCGGTTGTTTAGCTCCCTAGCCCCCCCATGCTGCTGCCCCTGCCCTTAGGGTTCTTCTCTCCTCCTATCCTCTCTTGGCTCCCTCTGCTCCCTCACTTCTCTCTGTCTTCCCGCTGCCGGCTCCTTCACATCATCCTCTGCTAACCTGGCCAACTTCCTCGCAAACGCAGGGTTTGCCCTCTCGAAGTCTATCTCCTTTTCCGCCCTCTCCATGAGCTCCTCAAAAGAGAGAGGGGGCACTCTCTTCAACTCCATGCTAAAAAATCTCGGCCTCAGCCCCAGGGTGAAGGCAAGCATCAGTGCGTACCCCGAGACCTCCTGGACTAGGAGAATCTCCTCTTGGAACCGGTCGACGTAATGACCCAACGTCTCCTCCGGCCTCTGCCTTACTACAAACATGCACTCAGCCTCTTTCTTCCGCTTCTTCGAAGTCGAGAACCTCAACAGAAAGCCCCTGCGCAGATCTTCAAAGCTGTAGATTGAGCTCGCCGGCAACTGGTGGAACCAGTCCCTGGCCTTCTCTTTCAGAGTGATGGCAAAAAGCCTACACTTGAAGGCATCCAACATTTGCCTGATCGACACCACATCTTCGAACCACTGCACGTGCTGAACCGGGTCATTCTTCCCGGTGTAGTAGGTCATATCCGGCTCCCGGAACCCCTCCGGCACTGGAGCCGAGATAATGAGCTCACTAAAAGGGGTCTCGCCCCTGCCTGGCGAGAGGGCACGTCCCGCGACCTCGGCTGGCTGGACCGATCCGCGAGACCGTGCCCGGGGAAAAGCTCCCGCACTGTCGTCTCCCTCTCGCCCAGATCCATCGAAACTTCCTTTCCGGGACGCTGGCCTGGGAAGAGCTCTCGCGCTGCCACATCCCTCTCGCCTGCCTCCACCGGGACTTCCTTCCCGGGGCGCTGCCCTGGGGTGTTCTCGCCTAACAGCGGGACCACCTCCACTGGAACCTGCGGCGTCTCCCACTCATTCCTTGCCGAGAAGGCCAAGCTGATCGTTTGTAGGACCGCTCGCCTGAAGTCCTCTAACATCTTTCTTGTTGCTTCCTCTCCCCGGGTGGGGGATCCTCCTGCGCCAGATCCTTCACCTTCACCTCCTGCCATGGGACTTGACTCAAGATTTTCTTGCACCGACTGCTTCCACGCTCACCGCACAAGAACTGTTGAAGCCAAAAATGACCTCAACGAATGTTCACAAACCAGGGTGCAGCCGACGCCTACTTCTCTCAAACCTCAACCCTTGACTGGCTGCTAAGGTCCTAAGACTGACCCAAAGCCTCAGCAGGGAGGTCCCACCTCACACCCGGAAGATCTCTGAGAGCTTCCCCTCCAAAGCCAAATGCTGGGCTGGGAGCTCTTCAGAAAGCACTAGAGTTGGAGAATAATGAAAGCCTGCTTTCCAAAGAGCCCTTATGGGTCTATTTATAGCCTTCCCTTGACCTGAAAATACTGAAATACCCCTGACGGGTCTGCCAGTAGCCGAATTCCGCTGTCATCCCAGGGGCATATAGGTAATTTTACCCGAGGATAATGAAATAATAAAATAATCTTTTTCTGGGCGCCAGGCCCTACCACATGGACCCACCTGGCGAGAACTCCGGCCGAGAAGGCTCTCGCCGGGTCCCAATTGAGCTTACCTTGGCGAGAGCTCCGGCCAAGAAGGTTCTCGCTCTTGGTGGTCTTAATGCCATTGTCATTGAAGGCTCACCCAATGCCCTCTCGCCTACCTCTGGGCGGGAGCTCCCTCAAGGCAGAAACTCGTCTAGCCTGAAGCCCGAAGCTTGGCGCGAAGGGTCTCGCCTACAGCTAGGCGGGAGCCCTTTAAGAAGCGGGAACTCTGTTGATTTGCCTTTGGGTTAGCCTGAGGCTAGCCCAACTCAGACCACTGAAGCTTCTGGGTTCTACCCAGCGAATATGGGGTTGTACACCCTCATTCTTAAGGGGAATTTTGGAGTCCGTTGAATTCGAGTCTTGGAGCTCTTTTTGGCAGAGGTCTGCGACTAATCACGGTATGCATTATGTGGACGGGGGCTCACTGTGTATGCCGACAAACTGTGGGGGCTGGGTCTCCATGCCACAACCAATTGGTCTGGTTCGTTGTGTGCTCAATTTGCATGGGAGTATATGCAACTCCGACAATCTCTTTTTATTCGGGTGATGCATGCTAGATACTTGCCCCAACTTTTCAATTTCCCTTCCCGACAAAGTGATTCGGCGTTATCAAGCGTATTCGGTATGGAGCAGACAGCTTACTCGGGATCTCGCGATGACGTATTGGCACAGACCGGGAGGTTAACGTCCTCGTGGAGCGTTGGAGTTGGGATTATATCCTTACATGCTGGCCCACATTCATCAGCTGCCATAATATTGACTCCCTCATGGTTTCAGACCTCCTCACCATGGACGGTAATTGGGATTGCCACTTGCTGCAACGACACTTTGGACCTCCCCCCCATCGACACTATTATGCAGATTCCTCTCTATCCTGCAGTTGGTCGGGATGTGCTAGAATTAAATTTGCAATTTAGTGTCAAGTCAATTGCTTCCTTAGTTCCCTTGCCTACTCTACTTGTTTCCCGGACCCTTCACAGGATTTCAATTGCTCCAACGATTATGTCTGCGGCCCCGTGAAAGCATGTTTTGGTGGTGCTTTGCGTGGGACGCTCTTCCCACCCGCTGTTGTCTCCTTCATCGGGGCCTCTCTGACACATCTTCATGTCTGTGGGGCTGCCCCGTTGCCGAAGATCAAGATCACTTGCTTAATTGCTGCTCTAATTTTCGGGTCATTGTCAGCGTTCTCCAACACTAGGGGTTGATGTACATCGATACCTTCTTGGCCGGCCTTCCCGACTCTTATTACCGATGTCTGCAAGCTAGAGCTCGACCCTTTTCGGTTGCTATGCCACGTCATATTTTCAGAGTTGGAGGGCCCAAAATGCTAAGATACATGGACATGAATTTGACATGCCAATTGTTCTTGTGGCTTCCGTCATGAAAAATATTAACTGCTCAACCGAATTTCTTTTTTGACGCTATCGAACCACTAACCAGCCACACCGACTGCCTCCCAGTATTTTTTGGTGCCCCCGCCCACCAGATTGGATTAAGATTAATGTTAACGGTGCTGTTCACCCGAGCAGTGTGGTGGGTGTTGCCATTGTGGTGCGTAACCACAAAGGCGTCGTTCTACTTGTCGTCGTATCCAGGATCCAACATTGGGATCCAAGCCGGGTCAAGCTGGAGGCTCTGCTTTCTCTTAGGCGTCTTCTCCCCCCTCCAATGCTTGCCACAAAGAAGGTTGTTATTGAGGGAGATTGCAAGAATGTCCTAGATTTTTGTAGCCGATCTTTGCACTGCTCGCCCTGGCTTGATTCTACATTTTTGGCACACGAGCTTTTCATCCTTGCGGGGTTCAACCAGGTTATCATCCGCCATCTCCCTCAGGAGGCTACTCATCTGCCAAATTTGTTTGCTAAGTTTAGAGCGGGAAATGACTTTATTTGGCATTGTACAACCCCGTATCCGGCGAGTGGGTCAGCAGGAGCCAGGTCGGCCAAATCGGGCAATCTGAGTCCCTGAGCGAGCTCGCCCTAGAGGGGTCAGCAGCAACCCCGACTTGCCCAGGCGAGGTAGGATGCTTCGGGGAGGCGAGCTTGTACTCGCCGAGCCCCGCTCGTCGAGCTCCGGGCTGTTCGACGAGTTCTGGGCTGTTCGTCGAGCTCTGGACCTTTCGTCGAACTATGGACCTTTCGTCGAGCTATGGGCCTTCCGTCGAGCTCTGGGTCTTTCGTCGAGCTCTGGACCTTTCGTCGAGCTCTAGGCCTTTCGCCGAGCTCTGGGTTGTTCTTTGAGCTCTGAGCCTTTCGTCGAGCTCTGGGCCTTTCGTCGAGCTCTGAGCCTTTCGTCAAGCTCTGGCCGCTCAACGAACTCGCGGCAGGCGAGCAAGACAGGCCAGGACTGTACTCGCCAAAGGCCGAGCAGAAACAACGAGCGCCAGCTCCATCGAACACTCGCTGCCCTTGCCGAGCAGAGGTTGTTGAGGGCTACTCGCCCAATGATCTGTGAAGTGTTCTTACCATTCTGTCCCCCCTGGCCTGCCTATAGCTAGTTAGAACAGCGGAGTTACGCTGTTGGCAGACCCAGTTGGGCTGCACATAGCTGTTAAGAACAGCGGAGGTTGGCTATTTACAGACCGTTTTCAGAAATCTATAAATAGGATCCAATAGGCACCTTAGAAGACATGCTTACTTATCTCCCAGTCTTCTAACGCTTTCTGAGGTTGCCTTAGCTTAACTCTTGGCTAGGGAGGGGAAGCGCTCTAAAATCTTTCGGGTGTGTGGTGGGACCTCCGCGCCGAGTCCTTGGGTCAGTTCCTTGTTCTTTTTCCTTGTCATTTTGCTTGCAAGAGAGAAGTAGGTGCGCGATCACCCCTTCCCCAAGGGTGAACTTCACAGAGACCGATTCTTCGGTTTCAACAAGCATGATCCTTCTAATGCTACTCTCGAGTTCCTAGAAATATTCCAAGAGGACTTATATGGTATGTTTTGTGCATAACTTTGTTTGCTACTTTTTTTCTTTTGATTATTAATGCAAATGCACTTGTCATGCGAGAAGAAGAGGTGGTCTACGCCGGAATATCTTAGAGCTCTGGCTCCTCTCCATTTTTCTCCCTCACAAATGAAGGTTTGCCCATCTTTTTATAGTTTTTTCGGGACGCACACGAGTAATTGCATTCTTTTAGATGTTGAACAGGTAAATAAGAACGTCCAATTCTGGTCTTCTAAATCATCAATTATTATGGTACGACGGTCATGCCCTCCGGGCGGCTCGGGAAACTCAGGCAGTTAAGTCAACTCCGACGGAGAGTCGACAGCGGACGACGGCGACAACGTGAAAATGTGCAGGGGTGCGTGGGACTGCATGCGCAATGGCAATCACTGATCTTTTGAGTGTGCAAGAGGGCGTGCACCTAGTCGTTCACTGCTTCACAGCAACGCCCAAATTCAGCACCAAGTCAACGCCCAAGGGGCGCTGAATTGAATTAGTGCCCCTCAGGGTTGCTACGCAGGGCACTGTGCGCAGTGTTGCCCACGACACTTGTGTGCAATGCGCGCGAAGATTGGCGCAATGCGGCTTGCGCCCCAGTCTCGCAGGTATGTGCCAGGCGCGTGCACGACTTTTGCAAGAATAAGGTGGGAAAAAATATCTGTGATTATTATTTTCATTTTTAGTAAATTCCATCAAAAGTGATTTAAATGAGAAATTTTCAAAAGTTATGTGTTACAATAATGATAAATTATCTTTAATTAAAACAAGCTTCTTTGCACGGGCTATGCCCGTGCTCGAAACTCTTGGGCGGCCTTTGATCACATCCAGGCAGGCTTCGTTCGCCTGCGCTTGGGCTTCGCTCGGCTTGATGCTTCGAGCGGCCTTCAACCGCATAAAAATGGACCCCCTTCCACACAATTCACCGGCTTGACACCGCAACCGCCACTCACACCCCCGGAGCCCTATGATTGCTTGATCTTGCATAAGCGCTCCGGGGGTCCGAGAGTGGCAGTTGCAGAGTCGAGCGGTGAATTGCGTGAAAGCGCACCCGCTTCTAAGCGGTCGAAGGCCACCCAAAGCATCAAGCACGAGCGAAGTCCGTGCGCCGGCGGGCGAAACCCGCCTGAATGCGGCTGAAGGCCGCTCAAGAGCTTCGAGCACGGACGTAGTCAGTGCAAAGAAGCTCGTATCTCGGAGCATTTTATTTTTTTAAAATTTTTTCATTTTAATTAATTATTATTTATAAATATAATTTATTATTATCTAATCAGTATAACTTAATTATAAGTATTAACTTATAATAAGTATTAGTTAATTTACTAGTTTTAAATTTTTTTAATTAAGTGTTATACTATTATGTTATAATAAGTATTAACTTCTAATAAACATAAGTTAATTATTATGTCATAAGTACTAAGTATATATAATTATTAAGCAAAAAAAAGGGTGCTGTTATTAGCACTGCAGTTTTTCGCTAGTCGCACCGCACTTTCACCTAGGTTTTTGTGCCTTTTGTAAATATGCCTTGTACATGCATTTTTAGAAAAAGTGTTCAACACGAAAGTTTTAGATCTCGACGAGATCTACAACTTTCGTGTTGAACACTTTTCCTAAAAATGCATGTACAAGGCGTATTTTTAAAAGACACGAAATTTCTAAAGTACGCATTGTACATGCATTTTTAGGAAAAGTGTTCAACACGAAAGTTGTAGATCTCGTCTGGATCTACAACTTTCGTGTTAAACACTTTTTCTAAAAATGCATGTACAAGACATATTTCTAAAAGGCACGAAAACCTAGGTGAAAGTGCGGTGCGACTAGCCAAAACTGCAGTGCTAATAACAGCGCCCAAAAAAAATTGTCTCCGCCGTCCCCGTCCGCCAGCTTTTCCGCCAAATTCTTCACCCTCAAGCTTTCTGTCGGGTTCAACCTAACTCTCTCCCTCTCCCTCTCTCTCTCTCTCTCTTTTTCTCCAACAGACATGGCCAGGTACCTCCAAGCTCCCGAGCTCCTCCCTCCTCCGAGCAACCATGGCCGGCCACCTCAAGATCTCCTCCTCAAAAAAACTCTCCCCTCTACGGCGACTCCCACAACAAGCCAAGGCCGAAATCGAGCACCTCCCACGTCTCAGATCCCCGGCCGCCACATCCACTCAAGCTGGGGTCGCCGCCTGGCTCTCGATCTCCCCCCATCATTGGCTGCGGCGGCGGTAAGCGCCTTTTTTTAAATGGATCGCCGACAGCTGACAAGGGTATTTTCGGAATACCCAATGTAACGGGTGCGCCCTGTAGCAACACAAAGTTCGCTTATAATATAGTATAGATAAATGTTAAATATTTAGTTTATGAATCTATGATTTTATCTTGTATAGTGTGTGTAACACACCTTAGATCACTGCACACAACCCTCAATCCCTCCATATATTTCTGCCAATATGAATTTTCGCGTTACCTTTTAGTATGAGTCCATTTCATAAATAAAATCATATATTTTCTTAAACATTCTACAATGCTTAAATCACGGATAATAGCAATATATTTGCTCCCGCGTACTGTTGTATTGCGATCACACTGTGTTAACCGACCTAAATATCTCTGGCATGACAACGCGGTGATTAATTTTTATGGACGGGTCTCGTTCCCAAATGTAGGAACGGGTGTAATTAAATCTGATCGTGGGCCCCTCTATCCTTTCAAAACTTTTCCCCATTTCGAACCCCCGAAACAACGAAATCCCGAAACCCAACTTTCCCCCTTCTTCATTCTTACCCTAGGAGGACTGTAATGCCTTATTGTTCGCTCTAAAATGCTGCAACGCCTTCTTCTTCCCGAAAATTCTCGCACGCCTCCTCTAATCTCTGTCGACGCAGCGTAATCCCAAGCGACGGTGACACCCTCAACCCTCAGCCGTTTATGAGAACAGAACACGGAAGGACAAGATAAAGAAGGTGCGAGTTTCTCTTGTTCAACTGTATTTCAAGTTATATGTTTTTCAAATCTAACTGTATTTCAAGTTCTATCAATCTGACCAACTGTATTTCAAGTTCTATGTTTTTCAAATCCAACTGTATTTCAGTATATATCGAACTTGAAATCCTAAAAATACAGTTGAAGTTCAATATTAAAATATAGTCGTACTATAAAAATACAGTTGAAGTTCAATATTAAAATACAGTTGTAATTCAGATGCAGTGCTACCATAAGAAACACTACATACAGTACAAACAATTCAAAAAAGAACCACATTTGAAGTTCAACATTAAAATACAGTTGTATAGATGTACAACTCACAAAAAATGACAACATGCTCGCAGAAAAACTAGGCAACAGATGCAGTTCATGGAACAAGTTTGAGGAAATACTTCTGAACATTCAACATTCATTTCACCGCCGCTCAACCTCATTTCACACAACATTTAACCCCAGTTGCAGAAACTATAATATATAAAACTTATATGTTCTTCTTTATCCATTTCGCCACTGCAGACTCCCATACTCCCCTGCTCCATTGATCACGAATGAAGCGACGGAAGCTTGACGGAGATGGAGACTTACTTGATGAATCTGGTGAAATAGACGGGAAACTGAAGGTCGATGGAGGTAAAAATAATGACGGAAAGGCTTAGGATATGCTAGAAATATTTCTGCAAAAGTAACTACCGGGGAAGAAAAGGAAAAAGGATGATGAAATTCGCGATCATTTATTTACATCCGTTCCTACTTTTGGGAAAGAGAGCAGTCACAAAAAAAATTTCCCAATTGATACATCAGGTCTCACAATTACCTTCCACATTTATTTCTGCGCCAAAATGGCTTCCTCGCGCTCTCCAGCTCAGTTTTAGATCTCCTTGAAGCCACAACTTTAGCCCCTTCTCCCTTCGAAGATATCTCCCCTGTCCCGTCTTCTTCTATTGTTCCTCATCGTGATCGGGTTGATCCACGAAAGATCGACGGAGAAGCAGCCAAGCGCAGAGATTACGACACGGCGGCCTTCTCCTTTAGGAGCGCGTATTGACGGCGATGGTAGGGGCCGTCATAGGGTGGCTGTGCGCCTTCTTCATCCTCATTGGCCTGCTTCTCCTCGTACTTTATCAGGTTTTTCCCGTAAAACCCCTACCGAGATAGAAAACCCTTGTTCCAGGAGCCACTTATTTTGACATTAGCATTGCACAGTATATAACTTTTGGGGTTTACTCCCATTAATACCGAATCAATTAGTCCTATGTTGTGAATACTCACAGTTATGATTTTTATATTTCTACATGACTTACGATGAGGTGTGGAAGCTCTATAATCATTGGTCATGGTGCTATGGATGTCTTAAATTTTACATGAAATGCTATGTTTCCGGGGCAGAGCATTGCTGTTACTCTAGGGACAGTAGATAAGTCAAATGAAGGCTTAGTTGGATCTTTGGAAGCAGTGAGCTGCATGATCTAACAATGAGTGAAATTACCTGATATTTTGCGCATGATCTAGCAACAACATTTTGTTTCTTGCTTTTTCATGCAATGATGTTTCCTTCTATCAATACACAATATCCCTACATCGATTTCCCATCACTTGGGGCACGAGCCCTATTTACATAGGTATTTGCAAGAATGTTTGAGTGGCCTCTATTTGCATAGAATATTCATATCCAGGGACCCTCTTATGCATCTCAAGATTCACACAAATGTATCTCTATGACTATCATATGGAGAGTTGAGAAATTGGCCTTCCACGCTGATTGCAAAGGTATGTTGAGCCTAGTCATAATTAGGTAATTCAATTTTCGAACTACTCTTCAATATCTTCATGGATCAAAATAAAGATCTCCATATTTTGATGCCAGTTTAGTATTTGCGACAATAGGAGTATCAATAGGTTTTACACCCTATTATTTTAGTTTATTCTAAAATATCAAGAGCATACTTCCTTTGAGATATGACTATCCCTATTTTGACCGAGCATTATCCATATTGAGGAAATTGCGCAATCATCAAACTCCTTTTGTTTGGAAGTTGTGAAACATATGTTATTTGAGTTGGATGATAACTTCATGAGTGTTTCCTGTAATTACTATGTCATCAACATATATGACGAGGTAAGTATGAAGAATTCTTATAAAAGACTGAGTGTTTTGATCAACTTCAAGGTATCCCACATTGTTGAAGTGGAGCTGAATCTTTTGAACCATGCTCGAGGAGACAATTTTAGTCCATATAAGGCCCTGTGTAACTTATAGACTATGCTCCTTGACTTTCATGAGCAATAAAACCAGGTGGTTACGCAAGTTGTACTTCTTCAAGAAGGTCACCGCAAAGGAATGCATTCTTGATATCCTTTCAACAACCTCATTCTGTTGGGATGTATGAAGACATGTGTATTGATGGATAATGCCACAAGCCACCATGAATTGAGCGAGAAAGGATTAAAAATATTCTTTGGCATTATTGCTTATTAATATTCGAATTGTTTCGTTAAATTGGTTTTGAATTTCTTGGCAAAAATTTCGAATAATAGCAAACAATTTAGAACATTCTTTCATTAAATAAATTCAAGTGCATATGAAAAAACCATCAACAAATATGGCAAACACTTAAGTCAACACAAAGCTAACATGATTAGGACCCAAACATTTGATTAAACTATATCAAAATGTGGTTTTATTTGGTGAATGATGGAAAGGATGTATGACTATGTTTACCAAGCTGATGCGACTCACACTCTAGGGATTGTAAATGAGAGATGTGGAACCATCTTCTTGAATTTATTGATGCTTGGTGACTAGGATGGTAATGTAGAAGATTTAGATATAAAGCAACTAGAGGGGGTTGCTGTAAATATTAAAGTTCATATAATTTAGTACATAATAATAAATTCAAATGTCCAAGCAATGCTCTTTATGAAAGACAACAAATACCAAGACAGCAAACAATGCTTCAATAGATCAATCCAAGAGAACCTCCTGCCCTAAGTTTCTTGAAATGAAAAGCTCATAAAATGGGTTGGTCTGCTGATGAGTAAGGAAAACCCTTCCCCCAAGTTACACTAAACCAATATTTAACGGAAGTTGTAAATATGCGTGAAGTTTCTGGTGCAAACAAAGTTTAGATATCATGATTATTAAAGCTGGCTAAATATGCATGATTAAAGCATAAAATGAAACATATTAATCATAATCACACTTGTTGAATTTTAACTGTTGGGTATGATATGCCCTTGTGCAAGGGCCAATGATATCTTGTCGCATGTTACACATTGAGTCCCATGACTGACCGGAGATCGTGATACACGTCTCAGTCTTCACATCCTGCTGGGGATGTTCCATGCATAGATATATATCTCACCACAACGGTCCTCCTTAAGATCCGTAATCTCTGGGAAGAACCCTCGTTGCACACTTATTCCATTCGGTCCACCGTGTGGGGGGTGGTCCCCACTTGAATTACACAGTCCTCGCACCAACTCAGGATGTTCCTCGCACAACGTTACATATCTCGTTACAACTCAGGATGTTCCTTACAATAACAAGCACGCCCACAATTTACAAAAAAACATGAACAACCATGGCTACCTCATACGATGCAAAATGAACTTGGAACCACGCTCACATTCGTACCGTGTTATCTGGGTGAACAAGATAACCGCCAATGTTAGCCATCAATGTTTAGTTTCGATTCATCTATCATATTTTGACGATAGGCTTTGGTGCGACATCTTTCCAATTTCTGATGGACATAGCGCAAATTTTATTATGACGGGCTTGGCTTTATGATCAAGTATCATGTGTTACGAACAGTCTAACATGCATGCCTTCTTCAACAAGGTTTGAAAGATCACCCTCTCCCCGACCCAACCCAAGGACCCCTCCAGGGGTAAAATCGAGTCATCCATGAGTGTCTATTCCTTAAAGCCATTACACATATTGAGGAAGGGTAATTTCCTTAGGGAGAGCATATATATAGTGTTTGTTTACGTAGTGAACGCCATCCAAGCTTCCGAAGGCCACACTGACATTATTATTATTGATCCTTTGATCCGATTCTTACTTGATGAGTATACTGATATCATGTCGGATGAACTTCCTGATGAGCTCCCTCTCTTGAGAGATATTCGACATGCTACTGATCTCGCATCGGGGACATCTCCACCCATTTTACCTCTTTATCTTTGAATATGATCGATCATGTTGAGTTGAACCATCAAGTCGATGATTTTCTTCGGAAGAATTTTATCCGGGCTTTGAGTTTGCGTGCTACTCTAGCCCTTCTTATCCCGAAGGACAAAAGTTGGTGCATGTGCATTAATAATAGTGCTGTTATAAACAAAATTATTATGAAATATTGTTTTTCAATCCCTCACCTTGATGACCTGTTAGCCATGATGACTGCTGCCCTAATATTTTTGAAGACCGATTGATGTATTGGATACCATCAGATTAGGTCTGTGATGGTGACGAGTGTAAGGCGTCCTTCAAGACAAAGGATGAATTATATGAGTGGCTCGTTATGTCATTTGAGTTATCAAACGCTCTCAACACATTCATGATGAGGATGATTTGCATTCTACACGAGCATGTTCCTGGGGGTATTCTTATCAATAATCAGGATGCGCTAAGCACCCTCCTCACATTAGACTTCTGTTTGATATTCTCCGTAAAGAGCATCTGTATGTTAACCTAAAGAAGTTCCCACTTTTATCGAGTCTGTTTATTTTTTAGGTTATATAGTGCCCACCTCTAGTATTATCGTGGACCTGGCAAATCAAATCCATCTGTGAGTGACCCATTTATATGAACATTCATGAGGCCCACAACTTTCATGGAATTTCCACATTCTTTAGGTGGTTTGTTAAAGGTTTTAGTTCTATTATAGATTCTTTTACGAGCTGCCTTTGCAAGAATGATTTTTTTTGGACCAAGGCGACTGCACATGTGTTTGAGGAAATTAAAGACAAGCTGTGATGCAGGACGACGCGTAGGGTTTGCGCGCCTGTCGATTTTTTTTTGGAAACCCAACTGCATGCAATGTTTAATGAATTTTGCAAAAATTTTTGAGTGGGCGTTGCACAAACTTTAAGAAAGAAAGCAACTTAATTTTTTTTGTAAATCATAGACAAACTATTTTGTTTCAAAAATGGATTTTCTTGAAAAATAGTTCGAATGAAAAATCCAGGGAAAGGAGATTAGCAGCCTTCGTTCTGTTCCCCTTATCGTAGCAAAATAAATATTGTGGACTCTAAGTTACGTTTCCGATTTGAGTTTTCGACATAGCGTTTGCTGACAAAATCCAGGCAAAAATCCAGTAAATGAATCTAGTAACCTAAAGAGAAAATGTAGACGCACACAAGGGAGGGGGAAGAAACACTTACCCACAGAAAGGTACGTCTTTCTGCAATTGAAGTCGACGGCGATCCTGCGAGAAATTCTTCGTCACCTTCGATCTCCCGCTCCGAGCTCGGTCGCTATCACACACGGGCACCACAGAATTGATCCTCTCTCTCTCTCAAAGTGGCTCCAACGAAATCTCTAGCACGAGTCTTCCAATTTCACTCAGCTGAACTCTCAAGAATGGGAACCACAATCAGGTACCAATTTCTCTTTACTGTTTACAGTAACAGTAAACAATCTAGCAAATTTTTTACACCAACTTCAACAAATCCAAATCAGAAAAACAACAAGCCCCAAATACGAATGTTTCACTCTACTGAAATGCAATCACAAGCATCAAATTTCGATACAACTGTTCACCAAAATTTCATTAATCAAACTTCATCAAAACAAAACCAAAAAAACGGTGCCCTGTTCAAACCCTTATATACGAGTTATGAAAGACAAACCTAAAAAAACATCCCATGATTTCCTCCACGGGCGGAACTCCCGGAGCCTTTGTGGAGGAAAAAAATGAGGCCAGAAAATGGGGTTGCAGACTTGCGGTTTTTGCGCTGGAGCAGCACACATGGCTTGCTGATGGAGTTCATGAGGTTGTATGCGACATCGTGGTAGGTTGGCGCTTGCGTACTGGATGGCGATTACTGGACGTGGCCGGAAGAAACACTGGGAGCCCACGTGCTAGAGCTCTAACCGCGAGCAGTCGACGAATGCGGGAAGCGCCTGCGACTCTGGCCGACTGGGGGAAGAAGACTGAACCGGAAATAAACTTGTGGCTTCTTTTCTTTTTAAGAGCAAAGGCTGAACCAGCTTTTCAAAGTTGGAAAGGTGGACCGGCTCTTCATGAAGGATTATATAAAAACAATAAAGTTGCCGAGGAGATTGTTTGAGACCATAAATTGAATTTTTGAGGTGACAAACTCGGGACTCCCCCATGGTTTCAAATCCGGGAGGCCGTTGCATGTGGACGGTTTCTTGTAAGTTGCCATTGAGAAATACATTCTTGATATCCAATTGATGTAAGGGTCATTGTCGATGTACAACCAAGGAGAGTAGGACACGGATCGTGTTGAGGTTTGCCACCGGAGAGATGGTTTCCTCATAGTCGAGGCCTTTTTGTTGAGTAAACCCACGAGCCACATGACGGGCCTTGAGACGGTCAATCGTCCCATCAGGAGCATGCTTGATCACAAAGACTCATTTACATCCAACACAACTTTGTCCTGGGGGAAGAGAAACCATATCCCATATTTGATTAGCCAAAAGGGCAGTCATTTCTTCTTCCATGGCCGCCCATCAGCCCGGATATTGGAGAGCCTCATGCACAAAGTTAGGTATAAAGATGAAGGATAATGAAGTAGCAAAGTTTTGAAGCGCCGGGGATAGGCGATGTAAGGATACATAATTCGCCATAGGATATGTTGTGGAGGCATGAGTCTGATCAACAGGCCGCATGGTGCCAGAGGTTGAAGGCGACTTTGACGGGGCGGCGGAGCTAAGAGGACGACGAGTATAAACATGAAGAAGAGGTGGCTTGTGCAGACCGGGAATCGGGTTAAGAAGAAGTGGTGAGAGAGGAGACGTAACTGGGATGACAGGTTGTGGTAATAACAGTGGTGGAAGTGTGGGGGGGGGGGGGGTTGGAGTAGAGCAAAATGCTTGTTCTTCCAGAAAAGTAACATCAGCAGAGACAATCACCTTGCAAGTGGTGGGAGAGTAGCACATATACCCTTTCTAAGTACAGGAATAACCAACGAACATATGTTTGGTTGCCCTAGGGGCGAATTTGTTAGTGGGAGGGCCAAGCATATGGACATAGCATGTACAACTAAATATCAAAGGCATGAAAGAGAAGGGCGGTGTGGAGGGGAAGAGAAGACAAAACAAAGTGACATAGTTGAGGACGGATGAGGGTAGACGATTAATGAGATAACACGCCATGAAAACAGCAAAGTGCCAATAAGCTTTGGGGACCTTCATTTTAAATACGAGGGAGCGAGCCAAATCAAGAAGATTTCTATTTTTGCGCTCAACTAAACCATTTTAGTGGGGAGTATAAGCACACGAGGTTTGATGAATGATCCCAAACTCAGAGCTGAGATTATCAAACGCACAACTAGTGTATTCACGAGCATTATTAGTTCAGAGTATTTTAATTATGCAGAAAAATTGTGTGCGTTTCTCAAGAATAAAAGCACAGAACACATATGTAAGCTCAGAGCAATCACGAAGTAAGTATAACCATGTCATACAAGAATAATCATCATTAAAAGTTATAAAGTAGCGATAACCAGACAGACTAGCTATTTTGTACGAGCCCCAAATATCAGAATGTACTAAGTCAAAAGGAGCGATACTTCGAGTACAATGAGGAGGGAAAGATAAGCCATGTTGTTTTCCCTGAATACATGAATCACAAGTAAAAGCTGGAAGAGGAATATCAGGAAGAACCTTCTTGAGGACCTGAGGAGGAGCATGCCCAATACGCCAATGCCAGTCTACAGAGGAGATAGAGGAGAGAATGGTAGTAGAGATATCAAGAAGGTAAAGCTCATTGTGCAGTCGTCCTTTACTAATGATACTCTGCGTCCGTTGATCCTGCATCATAAAAGAAGAAGAAGTGAATGTGATATAGTAATCAAGATCGGTAGTGAGACGACTAACATGGAGTAAATTAAATGTAGATCCCGAGACATGAAGGACCGAGCGAAGAGAAATAGAAGGGTTGAGAGGTATATAACAGAGTCGAAGACAAGAACGGTGTCACCATTGACTACTGTGATAAACTTGGGATGCGGAGAGACCAAGTACTGAGGTGATTTCAACGAAGTGATATGATGAGTAACACCAGAGTCCACTATCCAGCATGGACTAGTGGAGATACAAGCGATACCTTCATTAGAGATGGACGCAACAGAGGCAGGCGGGCAGTTGAGCAACCCTTGAAGTTGCTGGAGTTGGAGGCGCACTTCATCAAGATCAACACAAGTGGCAGAAGAGGTGTCGACAACAACATAAGCAGTAGGACGAGGAGGAAAACCATGTTTGCGGTATCAAGTTGCCTCAAGATGCCCATCTTTATCACAGTAGGTACACTTAGGCCTCGACCGGCTACCACGACCCCTCCCGCGGGAGCCTGAGTGACCTCCTCGGGTAGAGGGAGGAGGGGGTGGGGGTGGGGCAGCAAAGTGCTGGAGAAGAGCCGGTGAGGGAGGGCCGGTAGCTTCAGGAGTTGGTGTAACCTTTACCAGCATGGAGCAAGCATTAGAGAATGAGGGAATAGTAGCGCAAAAGAGGATTTGAGCCCAAACACTGTGAAGATGAGGCGGAACGTGAGCCATTATCATGACAATACCAACAACTTCCTTTTGAGCGCGCTGAGTAGCTAGATCAGTAGTAAGGGGTTGATGCTGAATTCATGCCTCAACCAGAGTCTTGGAACGCGCAACAAAGATGGTTAAGTCGGCAACATCGCCTGAGTCAAGGGTTTGAAGATCAATGATGATATCATACATGTGTTGGAGACTGTCCTTGTCGGAGTAAAGGGAATGAAGCTCATTCCACATTGCCTTGACCGTCTCATGATACATGGTCATACGGTAGAGTTCTCCATCTAGGGAGTTGAGGTGCCAAGTCTGAACACGACCATCGTCACAAAACAGTCATCAATGGGTGCAGAAGGAGTGTCCTTAGTCAAATGATGCAGGAGACCCTTCGTCTGAAGAACCCGACGGACAGAGTGCATCCATTCGACAAAATTCTTCTTCCCACTAAGAGAAATGGTGGTGATTCACAACTCGTCACGGACCTCAGGAATTGGCATAGCTGCACGAGCAAGAAGAAAAGGCGCTTTAGAAAATGGCATAAAGCCCAGAGGTGGCTACAAGCAAGATAGCGACGACCATAAACAAAACAGCGGTGGCAACAAACTGGGTGGCAGCTGTAACACCGGCGGTTTGACAACAAACTGGCGGTCTGGCCATATTACTGGCGGTCTGGCACAACTCAACTCAACAACATACTGGATGTGCGGCCTGAGTGGCAAGGAACAGGGCTGGCGGTCTGGTAGCAAGCAGACAACAACGGTCTGGCAACAATACTGGCCGCCTGGCAACAATACTGGCGGTCTAACAACAATACTGGCGGTCTGGCACTACGCAGTACAACAACGGACTGGATGTATGACAAGGAACAAAGCTGAGGACAGGTAGAATCTGTGGCCAAACGAGCCGAGAAGGTTTGCGGATAGGCGGCAGGCAGGTCCAGCTAAATACGACCGCTTGGGTAGAAAGGGGCAACTCTGCGAACAGAGGAAGCAGACCAGGTGCGGGCAGTTAGCAACCTGAGGAGAAGAGCGCGACGAGCAGCGACAACCAAATAAAGCCCACAGTGGCGAGGAAGAAGTTGCAAGGAACGCGAGCAGAGGACAACGTGCGGCCAGGAAGAGGACCTGTAGTGAGAAGAGGAGACCATGACGAACAACAATGGCGGACACAAACCTCGGCGAGAAGAAGATGCACGGTCACGACTCAAGCAGTCCGCGACGAGCAGAGATATCAGTGGGCCCCATTGAACAGAGAAGAGAAACTATATAAGAAGGAAGATGGGAGGGGTGGAGCCACGGATGGGAGGGAAAGGAGATGTGTTGCGGGTAGAACTAGATAGGCCGCAGAGAACACAAGCAACAACGGTGTGGTTAGAACAAGGGAGTCCGCGGGAAGCAGGGAGACCTGCGGACTGCGGTTAGAGAATGTCTAACTGTTGAGAGAGCGCAATGTGAACAAAAAAATCGTAGGACCTAGTTAGCTCTGATACCATGTAGAGAAACGCCCAGAATTTTGGGAAATAACTGAAAACTTTATTAATTCTTTTTCATTGTATAAATACAAGCATTTCTACACTTATATAGGAAGAGAAACGAAGAGAAAGATTCTCATTCAAGATGTGAGACTAAAACATAAGGAGGAAGATGGCCTAAAATGGGCCTTTCTTTGGGCCTTTACAGTTTTTTCTTCTAACAGATATATTAGTCTCATATTGTGTATCACAGATTGTATGCCTTAATTCTTTTATATAAATACCCCTTGAACTTTTATTGGAGGGACCAAGTCTTCCAAATCATCGTAACAATAACGATTGCCCTAGACAGCTTAGCCTATTTATATTCGCTTATGATGACATTTGGAGGGATCGAGGTGGGATCGAGGATTCACGATGAGAAACTGGAACCTCTCGGTTCAAAGAGAGACGCACCTAGTGACGCCGTCGCCGCTTGATTTCCCTCTCCCTGTGGTGATAGCTCCAAAGGTCTTCCATTTCGAAGTACAACCGCCCACCCAGTTCCATTTTGAGCTTCCAATGAGCTACCATTGACCCCACTGCCACTTCTCGACCAAATCCAACCTTCTGTTCTCCCCGCACCCTCTACATCTGCCGCCAACCTGAATCCGACCCTCCTCTTCCACTGCCTGCTCTCCCTGCACCCTCTACAATCGCTGCTAACCTACAACCAGCCCCCTAGCACCGTCTCCCTTCCGTGCACAGTCAACAATGCCCACAAGTACTCCCCGCACCCTCAATCATGGCTAGTTCCAAACTTTCATTTCCCGGCCCTACAGGCTAGAGGCTCATATCCGCCCTCAAACCTTTGTTTCCTCACCTTTTATCATTGTACTAGTGGATATTTCATATGATTATATATGGATTTTGAGTTGTTTTTTTGTTTATGTGATATCACCATATTTGGAGAACTCATTCGCTAGACACTTGAAAGTACTCGTGCACTCGCTTGATTTGCGACGTGAAGCTTGTTTAAATTTCAATATTAAGGTGTGAATTGAATGTGTTAATTTGTGATGTTGTCTTTGTTTGTTGGTTATGATTTGCGATGTTTAGCCGAACAACATGCGCATGATCATTCCACAACCCAATTCATAATATGGCATATAGGATTTCCCCGAAACTGCACCATTAGGGTTCATGACCTAGGTCAGCACTCATCACCCTATCCCGAGTCATGTTCCTTGCGTGAAACACAGAATCTCATTTAAATATATCTAATTGTGCAAGAATGAGTCAAAGTTCCCCATTTAGAGCTCAATGGTCTACTATGCCCTATGATATGGTGGTATGCATCCACCATTCTGTTACGTGCTGGAGATTGGGGGGAAGGAGACGGAGATACAAGGGATAAAACCTAGAATTTGAGAGAGAAGTTGAGAAGAACTTAGAGAGAGAGAGAAGCTAGAGAGAAAATAGAACTTTCAGTACTTTTACTTAATGGTTACATGACCCCCAAAGGCCCATATATAGGCACCGATGGCAACGACTCGATACAGCGACTCGATACAACGACTCGACTCCTAATAATAATAATAAACCAACTACCTGACTCGATACAACGACTCGACTCATAATAATAATAATAAACTAATAATAATATAAGATAACCAATGGAGGACCCGTAACACTCCATCCGTTTTTCAAAGCGAGCTTGCCCTCAAGCTCGTGCTCCCTGCGGGTGGCCGGACCATCTGGTACCTTGATCTCCCTCCAGAACAAGGCGCGGTAACGTGTAGCGGTTGCAGTGGCGTCGGCGAGGAGTGGTGACCCATCAGTAAAACAGGCGGTAGATGGAATGTCATTGTCTGGCTTGCTGGAGGGGCTGATAGCAACAGCCACGCGGAGGCCGGAGGGCCGACATGCGGCAACAGGAATGGATCCGTCGAGGTCGGTGGAGCAAGTGTCGGTGGTCGAGACGGCGAAGCGGCCGGTGGGATTGACATGGCAGGGGCCGACGGAGCAAGAGTTGACGATGTGTCCGGAGGCGCCAGAGCTGAGGTCCGAAGTGGAGGTGGAAGCGTGACCTGTCGAGCTGACGGAGTAATAATCGACTGAAGAGGCGGCGCGGTGGTCGGGGCCAGTAACTGCGGAATGATGGCCACAAAAGTAGAGGGTGGTGGTGGTGACTGCTCGAGAGGAGTTGGTGGGGGTGGAGGCTGCGTCGAAAGGTTGATGACGGAGCCCCGAAGTGAGGATGGCGGCGAATTCGGGGAAAGAGGGTACCTGAAAAGTCGAGCGAGATCCTCCAGAAAATGTGCGGTATTGGCGGTGACTCGGCGAGGGTCGCCTCAAGTTTCGCAAGAGACGCACGAGCGGAGGCCGCCACAGCAGCGCTTAATGGTGCATCTATAAAAAAAATCAATCAATTTTTTTTTTTAAAGGCAGGGAAGGGGGAATCTGGAATAAAATAAAAGTGGAGGGGCTCGAGGCAGAAAAAGGCGTGAAGAAGTGAGAAGGAAATACGCGTGAGGGCTGCAGATGGGAAAGGGCAGCAGAGAGGGTTGGATCGGGGCCGACGGAAACGGAGAAAAGGCGCGATCGGCCCGGTGCTGACTGTTTGACTGCGCGGAGGAGTCGTGCGGCCGGAGGAGGGCGGGGAGTGGCCGAACAGGCCACAACAGGTCGGAGAAGGGCCGTGCGGGCCGGAGGATGGAGGAGCGGCGCTGGTTGGGGCGGATCTGCATCGGGCTGGTCGCGGAGGAGTCGTGCGGGCCAGAGGAGGACAGGGAGGGGCCGGACGGGCCGCAGCAGGTCGGAGAAGGGCCGTGCGGCCGGAGGATGGCAAAACGGCGCTGGTCGGGGCGGATCTGCGTCGGGCTGGCTGGATCGGCCTCTGCAAGGGCAAGAAATGCTGGATCGGCCTCGGCAAGGGCAAGAAATGCTTGATCGGGAGGTGCGGCAGCGGGGAGGAAGTATCCCTCTGATGCCAAGTTGTTACGTGCCGGAGATTGGGGGGGAAGGAGGCGGAGATACAAGGGATAAAACCTAGAATTTGAGAGAGAAGTTGAGAACTTAGAGAGAGAGAGAGAAGCTAGAGAGAAAATAGAACTTTCATTACTTTTGCTTAATGGTTACATGACCCCCAAAGGCCCATATATAGGCATCGATGACAACGACTCGATACAGCGACTCGATACAACGAATCGACTCCTAATAATAAAAAACCATTTACCTGACTCGATACAACGACTCGACTCATAATAATAATAATAAACTAATAATAATATAGGATAACCAATGGAGGACCCGTAACACATTCACGGGAGAAACACCCACCATTGCCCCTACTGAAATTTACATGTAGTGGCCGTCCTATTCATTCTAGTAGGTCAGCGACGTATCCACTAGTGTAAGAGTTCATGATTTAATTCATTCTCTATTCTAGCTATAAATCTATTCATTGCTTAAATTTAATGCATTAACAGATTATGACATTAACAATGAAACCTATATTTATATATGTTATATATTAAGATTTTGTGCACTAATATGCTCAAAGTGTTCATGCAAATCATCTGTGCATAAATTGCATAAATCAATGAAATTAGCTCTATGGAATTCTTGATATGCCTTAAAGAGAGCAAAATAAATCCTTACGTAATATTCCAACGTTCATAGATACCCGGCGTGGCGACACATTTCCTCACAAAAATGCGGTTTACTATGAAATCCGCACTACAAGTCTAAGGGATGATGTCTAAATGCAAACACAAATCCGACTACAATCTTGCAATAATGAAATTTTATAAAGTTATAGTAGATAGACCACAATTGATAAAACTTAACAAATAAGGAAACATGTGTTGTTTTGCGTGAAAACACACAATCAAGTTAATCAAGCAAATAGGTACATGCAATGTTACAAAAAATCGATTACAAATATTACAAAATGATAAAAGCCACGTAGAGAACTAACACGAATTCAAAACAAAATATATTACCACAAACTAGAAACTTACACAACTATGAAGCAGAGGGCTTGATGGATACCTGACAAACCTCAGGTTTCCGGGGAAGTAGCAATAGATTGGATTAGGGCCTCCGGGGGATCTCAGTTTGCTGAACTGGGCTGCTGCGGTACTTGATGAATGGGAACATCAGCTGGATAGGTTGTATGGGCTGTTTTGAGGGGCTGAAAAACAAAGAACCGTGTGCTGTATTTAACTCCAGAGGATGGAATGTAGTGCTGGGAGAGATTCTGGATGGTTGGGGGTGAGAAACATGGACATCTTGCTACTGGAATTAATTTCAGTGGCTGGAATATGTGGTCCTGGGCAATTTGGGGGCTGAAGCGCAGAGAATTGAGCTGCTGCAATTAATTCCACAGATTGGAACTGAAGCTGGGGGGATGGGGTGGAGGGAGGGGGTCCTGGATGCTTGGGAGGCTGTAGAGAGGGAGAGTTGGGCGTCCGGGAGGTGATTCCAGGGGGCTGGGAATTGCTTTTATCCGTTCTGGACAGTGTTGGGACAGAGGAGAGGGAATTGTGGGAGTCGAGAAGCAAGAACTGGGCTATGAGAGTTAGTGGTGGCTCGGTTTGGGATGAGCTGGGGGTGTTGGCGTGAGAGGTGGAGAGGGAAACAATGGGAAGTGGAGAAGAGATGGCTGTAAGGGATTTTAGGGGGAGTGGGCTTATTTTTTAGGAGGTGGTTGTAATGGGGTAGAAGGGAGTTGGCTAGGGAGTGGGGATGGTGGTAGCCGGCCAACGGTAGCCTGAGGAAATTCCGAAGGTGGTGGTGGGCGGAGGTGGTTTTCGGCGGTCGCCAAAAAACTGAAATGGAGGGAATTTTAAGTGGTGATGGTGGAGGAATTTTGAGAAGGTGGTGGTAGTTTGAGGGAGGTGGGAGGTGGGGAAGAAATGGAGGGAAGGAGATATGGCGGGGCTTGGTGGAAGCTGACTGGATGCCTGTGGAGGGGAATGAGGTGGGGTTGGGTTAGGGGCCAATTGGATGAATGAGGGCTGGTCGGCTGAACGATTGGAGGAGAGAGGGGAGCCGACTGTGAGGTGTAGAGGGGATGAGGGGGTGGGCCGGCTGGTGACTTGGGGGAGAAAGGGTGGTCGGCTAGTAGAAATGAAGGGGAAAATAACTAATAAACTTCACACTTGAGTTCGGTTTCGGCACCGGGAGATCAAAAATGGCATTCTTGCTCAATCTTTCATTAGTCTCTCTTGGAGTCTTCTACCCATATTTATAGACTAGAGAGTAGGGAGGGATAACGAACGATCATGATCCTTCGTTCGTTGTAACCCCCAAAGTACACAAATAAAGTGGAAATTAAAACATACAAAGAATATAAAATTATATGCCGTCAGTAAAGGCGCGTCCCTGACAATGAACCAAGTATTAGACTATCTATTACTGGTGTGAACTTGTGGGCCTCAATCTCAGTGATGACATTGAAAGGTTCGGTGTCTGTGGATGATGATGCTTATTTTGGAGAATTTGGTACTGTTGCAGAAGAAGTCGGGGCTGTTGTTGGATGATCAATCGGTGCCGAAGGCTGGGGCTGCAATGAAGTAGTAGGCAAAGACTGAGACTGTAGTGAATTAGTATGTGAAGACTGAGGCTGAGGCGGCGAAGGGTACATATAGTCGTGTGGCTTGAAGAATGAGGTCAAATATTCAATGTTGAATACATGTGAAATTCACATACTCGGTGGAATATCTAGTTTGTAAGCATTTGTTGCAATCCTTTTGATAATCGTATGTGGACTAAGGACCCATTTGCTTGACATTTAATTTTCGAGCAGTTTTCTTTAACAAATCATGATATGAGAGTAATCTCTTCTCATATATTAAAATTTCTCAGATCAAGATTATCCCTCCTCTAGTAAATTGAATCCCCAAATAATTTTATCAAAGGGAGCTAAATAAAGGGATGTGTCAAACCTTTTTTAAGAACATAAATGTTGGATTTGGTAACCCAATGTGTGTCAAGCACCTTTTAAATTCTCTTGACTATTTCCTAAAGTGCCAATGTCCAAAATTTGAACTAGGCAGGGATGAGAGAAATATCAGAGAGTTTCATCTTAATTCAATAATAAGAGGAGTTGCAGCAATATGACCAATAATGGTAAACCAATTCCTTAGCCCGACTTTCCATTCAGCAGGGTTCATCAATCTCAATGGCCTCTTGTATAAAACATAACTAGAGAGTGAGGTGCGAATGAGTGTGTGCTTGTGTGAATGGGAGAGTGATTTATATGCAACCATATCATTTATCACAAACTGCCAATGGTTTGGCCGCACTTGCATGATATGGTGACATTTTGGTCTAAATTCTTTTGGCAAAATTGTGTTCATAATTGTGCCTAGTTCTATCTTCTCTCTGTGTAGCTTCTCACACTACATGATGAAGTAATAACAATTTCATTTTCATGATTCCTTTCGAGAGGCGATGATGATTGAATCAAGATTCAAACTTTATTGCAAGTAATCCTACATCAGATAGACTCATGCATACTATGAAGGTGTCTAACAAAGGGCTCGTCAAACTCGCTAGGATGGGACTCTATGGGTAGACGAATAAAATCTATGAGCTTCCTAGGTTCATAACCCAAGGCTACTTGAATTGGGCTCAACTTTGTCGGCCTATTTATCAAGCTATTGAATTCGAACTTTGCTACGGGTAACATTGAATCCCAGAAGGAGGTGTGGTCACCTACGAGGCATCATAATAGATTTCTTAGACTCCTACTTACTACTTTTGTCTAACCATCCGTCTATGTGTGGTAACTGGTAAACAAATGAGAATTTTAGTGGTGTCTACCTTCTTTCTTAGTGTTTTCTAGAAATAACTCATAAATCGAACGCCGCGATCAGATACAATAGTCTTGGGTAATTCGTGAAGCTGAAAGACGTCCCTAAAGAATAGAGATGTGACGTATGACGCATCTACAATCTTCCTATATGCGTTGAAATGAGCCATTTTGGAAAATAGATTGAATACATTAAGGATGGAATTGTACTTGTGCTGGGTGCGAGATTGTTCGAGCATAAAGTCCATACTGATGTCCATCCATGACTGGTGTGGGACTGAGAGTGGTTTGTATAGATCCGTGCTCTGCCGTGACCCTTTGTCCGACGGACATATGTAGCAATGTCGGACGACTCGAGCGATGTCTCTTTTGAGGGTAGGTCAACAGAAACAGTCTTTTACTAGTGCGATGATCTTATCTCTCTCAATGTGCCCGACTGCTGTTTTCCCCACCAACATGCATCTCCTAGACTAGATGATCTCAGATGAATGTTTGGGGAATGCATTAGAGGGTGTCACCAAATAAAGAACCTTTGGTGATTGAGAAGTTAGACATGAACTCAGGTGGTTTCTGAGACAGTGTTTTGTATATAGTCATAAAGTCGGGGAAGGTAGAATACTCCGTGATCAGGTGCTCGAATCTCGTGGTCTGAGTGATAAGGGTGTGGAGTAGGCTCACTCTACATGTCTGTAACTAAGTGTGTCGGCGTGTTTGTTCTCAACAGTAGCTCAATGTTTGAGAACATAATGGAATTCTTGTAAGTATTCAACCTACTTATCATGACAATGAATCAATTTTTTCAGGGAATCTAAATAGCGTAAGACCTGGTTATCCAAATAAAACACGAATTCACGAGGGGGGAGGTAGTGTATGCACTATTGTAGAGACTGAATAATCGCGTAAAACTCCCAGTCGTAGTTGGAATACATTTGTCTGGCGTCATTCAATTTCTTATGGAAGTAAGAGCCTGGATGACCTTTTTGACTAAGTACTCCTCCTATACCTACGACGTAAGCATCGTAACTCATAAGCTACCTCAAATACTCGGCTGAAGTCGGGTAATCAGAGAATTGGGGCCGAGGTTAATTTAGTTTTAATGTCCTTAAATGCTTGAGTGGCGGTGGGTGTCCACTGAAAATCTCTCTTACGAACACAATTTGTGTAGGGAGCCATAATGGTGCTGAAACCTCTGACAAAGCGTCTGTAGAGGGTGACCAATCCATTAAAACTATGAGCTTCATATATATTTGTGCGGATTGACTATTCTTGAATGGATTTGACTTCGTCACAACCTACGACACGCCAAAGGCGGAGATGATGAACTCTATGAAGTGTATTGTCTTTGATAGGAAAATGCATTACTGCACTTTCTCAGGTGCAAACAGCCACGAGTGTGTGAGGTGCTCTTCGCAGTGGCGGAACTAGGATTTTCGCTCAATCCGGGGATCTATTAAAACAAGTTTTCAACATCACCTAAACGTTGTGATTTACTAACTAAAAGTGTCTTTTCCAATTTTTGAATTGTTTTGCATACTTTTACAATTTTGAAAAGAATCTGTCTCTCCATGACATTTTACAAGTGTTAGTAGATGTTAAGATTTATATGATAGCCTTTGCGATATCCAACCTCAGTATCTTCATGTTTTCCTTCACGGTTTTTTTCCTCAACACTTAGCTCATAACACAACATTTATGCAGATCTCCGATGATCGAAACCACACAGATCTACCAAGTTGCGGATATGCAAAACCTTGGCTTCCAGGTGGAGTTCACATTCGGCGAGCAGATCCTAGGCTACTAGGTCTTGGTTGATACTTCGACGAGTAGCTCCTTGGCATCCAGATAGTGGACAACTTCCCAAGTCCGCGGTTGATACTCCGGCGAGAAGCACACGTCCAATGCGATCATGATATTCCAAAAAATTAAATCAAATGTGACTAATGACTAATCAACCCCATACAGAACTCACCTGTTGCGACATTTAGGCAAAAAGAAACTAAGGAAGAAGAAATGGGATAGAGTTCCGTCGCAGCTAGCGCTCGCTGGTCGCAAGCAGGAAATTGGGAACGACGAGGCGATCTTCAATATTTCACGAAATTTTTGACATGTGCCCGGGTATCCCTTCATGTGGGTCAGCCCATGGCTCTTCGTGAGTTTGACTATAGACTTAGGATATCATTGAAATATACTATGAGGAACTTACCCATATACAAGTGTAAAATCTGAGTCATCGCGCACATAAATGTACTGAGGGTGGTGGATAGACCAAAAGGCATAACCAACCTCTCAAACAGACCATCTTTTGTTTTAAATATGTTCTTCCATTCATCCCTTCTCTGACCTTAATCTGGTGGTATCCACTCCGAAGGTCTAGCTTTGAAAAAATCTGGGCAACTGACATAATGTCTAGAAGGTCAACGAGTTGGGGAATGGGAAACCGGTATTTGATCATAATCTTGTTGATATCCCTGCTATCTACACACATGCACCAACTACTATCCTTCTTAAGGGTAAAAAGGCAGGTACGACGTAAGAACTCAAACTTTCTATAATAAACTAATTCCGTAGACGGTCGGCGATATTAGTTCTTAATGTGCATCTGGATTCATATAATAGTGTAGTAGGTTTGGAAAAGACGATCCCGACATAAGTTTGGATCACGTGCTGGATGTCCCGTCGTGAGGGTAGCTCCTCCGGGAGCTCGTCTGACATAATATCACTGAACTCGTCTAGGAGGTGCTGAACATCAGGGTGAACGGTCCCTATGTCCATAATGTCCTCCACAGTCTACGATGCAATAACTACATAAATGATGTCTGTGTCGTGAGTTGTGGATAGGTCTTGGGGCATCTGTGCTAATTAAAGGCTCAACCTCTCCTTAGGGGAATTCTTGGGTTGGGTCGGGGGCAATGCGATCTTGCGGCCCTTGTCGAAGAATACAGATGTGTTGGACCATTCGTAACAAGTCACATCCCTATTATATAGCCAGAGTCTGCCTAATAGTACATGTACTGTGCCCATGAGAATGACGTCACACCAGACTTAGTCCCCGAAGGAAGTAGGCCGAATAGGTACGAAACACCTATGAGTGACCTGGATTACCGTCTTATCCACCCAGACAACTCGATATGGATGTGGAGGAGTTCCACTTTTATTTTCATCCGTTCGAGCCCCTTTTGGGCAATAATATTTGCACAACTGTCACTACCGATGACGAGTTTGCAGGCCCTACCTGTACTCAAAGAATAAGTATTAAATATGGTGGTTCGACTCCAATCCGCAACAGTTTGGGGAGTTTTTTGTATATGACGGATAATGCCCATCTCAAGTGCACGATCTGCTTCATCGCCCCAACCCTCGTATATAGTCACAACAATATCTTCTTCGGGTGGCTATACTGACTCAGTACTAGGGTTGGGGTCCTCCTCCTTAAGTAGATTCTGTGTGGGACACTGTGCCGCCACATGGTCTTTACTCCGTCATCTATAACACTGGATTCCTCCGGTCTTTAGGGGCCCAATGGCAGTGGGTGGGCCTTTCATGTCAACATGAGCATGAGTAGGTATGAACTGGGGGGCCTCCTAGGCATAGAACTGTCAGATTTTTGGTTAGGTTGCCTTGGACCTAAAGTACGTAAGTATTGCTCATATTCTAAAGCGAGCTGAAGGATTTATTCGACCGATTCCAGGTGGATGGGGAATAAATTCCCTATGAATGACATCCTTTAATCCGGTCTGAAATCGGGAGGCTATCACTATATGCTCCTCAGTGTTATCACTCCTAACGATATGCTCTTCAAAGCGGGCTATATACTATGCTACCAAAAGGGTCTTCTGTTGTAACCACGTAGAATGGAATATCGATACGAATGCGGCGTCTGATATCATTCTCACCAACATGACCTCTCTGGGGTTCATAATAATCCATATAATCATCATCTCAATCTTGGTTGAACCGTGCGTGGGGAACACGACTATCTCTATGAATGGGATATTGGGGTTGTGATCATTCTTCTTGAGGAAGATGGTGTCAATCAACAATAGGATCTCTTTGACGCTCATAAGCTAGCGCCGGACCCCCTTGGAAGTGTGGGGGAGGAGTCTAGACAAGAGAATTGATGAACATATGGTTAGAAGCCCCTCTATGTCACGATGACCCTCAATGGCTTGGGGCATAATGGTTTCTTATGGACGAGGGTTTCTATGCAGGTCTAGACCATGCACTCTAGCGTTGAGGATTCCAAATTGCTCCCTAAGGTCATCAAACTGTGCATCCATTTGATCGAAGCGATTAACCATTTTTTGTTGGAAATTGAGCATTGACATATCGGTGTTAGAATTGATAGTTGCTTGGTTATCCAAGGGAAAAAACCTTGCCTAAACACATTACTACTACAAAGCATGCAAAAAACCTTAATCTGGGGCTTTGATATCAAAACGGACGCAAAGTAGGGTCCTATCAGGGACCAAGGGATGATATTTAAATGCAAACACAAATCCAACAATAATCTTGCAATAATGAAATTTTATAAAGTGATATTAGATTGATCACTGTTGATAAAGCTTAGCAAATAAGGAAATAAGTATTGTTATAACAGAGACATACAATGCTACAAAAGTTCGGCTACAAAATTACAAAATGATATAACTTAAGTAAAGAACTGACACAAATTCAATACAAAATATATGACCACAAACTAGAAACTTACACAACTATGGAGCAGAGGGTTTGGTGGATGCCTGATAAATCTCAGGTGGCTGTTAAAGTAGGAATAGACTGGATTAGGGCCTCCTGGGGAAATCAGTCAGGACTGGATGACTGGGGAACAACAGCCGTGTAGGTTGTTGGGGATTTTTGAGGGGCTGAGGGACTGAAGAACAAAGAACCGTGTGCTGTATTTAACTCCAGAGGCTGGAATCCAGTGCTCTGAGAGATTCTGGATTGTTGGGGGGTGAGGAACAGGGAAATCGTGGCTGGAATCTGTGGTTGGGAGGGATTTTGGATGATTGGGAGCTGAAGAGGAGAATTGAGTTGCTGTAATTAATTCCAGAGACTGGAACTGATGCTGGAGGGGTCTTGGATGCTTGGGGGCTGAGAGAGTGAGAGCTGGGCAGCTGGGAGGTGATTCCAGGGGGGATGGCAACTGCTTTTGCCCTTCTTGACAGGGCCGGGACATAGGAGGTGAATGGTGGGAGTGGAGAAGCAAGAACCTGCAATGGGAGTGAGTGGTGGCTCGGTTTGTGTTGAGATGGGGGTGTTGGCGTGGGAGGTGGAGAGGGAAGTGGAAAGGTCTGTGAGGGATTTTGTGAGGGATTTTAGGAGGAGTGAACTTATTTTTTAGTAGATGGTTGTAATATGGTAGTGGGGAGTTGTCTAGGGAGTGGGGATGGTAGTGGACGGTCAAGGGTTGCTGGAGGGAATTGTCGGAGGTGGTGGTGATTGGAGATGGTTTTCGGCGATCATCGAAAAACTAAAATGGAGGGAAATTTAAGTGGTAGTGGTGGTGGAATTTTGAGGATGTGGTGATGGCTTGAGGGAGGTGGCCGATGCAGAAGAAATGGAGGGAAGGAGATATCGTGGGGCTTGGTGGAGGCCGGCTGGATGCTTGTGGAGAGGAATGAGGTGGGGTTGGGTGAGAGGATCGTTGGATAAATGGTGGCGGTCAGCTGGATGGGTGGTGGTCACCTGGAGGGTTGGAGGAGAGGGGAGCCGGCTGGTGGCTTGGGGGAGAAAGAGTGGTCAGCTAGTGGAGATGGATGGGAAAATAACTACTAAGCTTCACGTTAGAGTCGACTTTGGCACCGGGAGATCAAAATGTGATGTTCTTGCTCAATCTTTCAATAGCCTCACATGGAGCATTTTACCCTTATTTATAGACTAGAGATGGACAACGAACGGTCCCGATCTTCCGTTCATTATAACCCCCCAAATACACAAATAAAAAAGTACAAAAAACATTAAATACACTGATTGGCGATCCACTTGTATTGAGCGGTCTCGATTGTCACTGAGTCTGTGTCGGTGCAAGTAGACCCTCACGGGTCGTGTGGCATGATCCCCATCATCTTCTTTCACAATCTACGCCAAAATCCCTACAAAAATTAATTAAATGAACCATTAAAAATTGAATAATCTCTTACTCCTAATTTACTGAAAACGTTCGCTCCTTGCCCCATCTGCTTAATGCGCTGTTCTCTATCTGAGATGTTGAAACCTTTGGAGCCCTTCATATATGGCCTTAGGTATGTTACATAGAGCCTCATGATATCCTTAAGCCAGACGTTTCCGATGATTGGGATCCGTGGTTGCCTTTTTTTGAGCCTCAGACCCGGAATATAAAGTCCTTAATGAGGTTTAAATATCTGGATAGTGTTTGTTTATTATAAAGTCCTTAATGAGGTATGTTACATAAAACTTTCGAGTTACGACAGTTACGACCTAAGGGATATTTAGCGACAACGACAACAGGATCAGCAGAGGAAATAGGAGCGGCGGCGGGAAACGGGATCTTTAGCGGCAGGGGTAGCAAGATCGGCAGTGGCAGCGGGATCGGCAACGAAGCGACACTGGGTAGATGGAAAAATGAACAAAGGAAAACCTAAAAGCGCGATATTACTCGTATCCGTGCGTATGGTGTGCGTACCCGTATGGAAAACGCCCCTGGTACGGGTACGGGCCTAATAATGGCGTATCCGTGCTTCATAGATGCACATGTATATAGTAAAAATAAAATAATAAAATTTAAATCAAATTCGTTAATTGTAACCAAAAAACTTAAATCTGAAGCACTCTTTCCTGGTGATTAGAAACCAAGAGCCTTTTAGAGATCATAGTACATAAGAGGTATGATACACATTCTATGATATGTTTATTAGTTGTTACCTTTCTAACTCCACCCTGTAAAAGCAAGTGAAAGAGAAGAACCACTTTTAAACAACTTAATAAAGCAAAACGTATGCCTGTTTTCACGTGCCATAAAATGGTTTGTTCCAATGTAGAGATTGGATTACTTTTTTATAAGAATATGCATGTTTTTTTAAAGAAACATGCTGGCAGAATTCACTGGAATAGTCAGTACGTAACGAAAGCAAACTTGGAATTAGTTTCTGACATGATTTGATTAATGGCTCATATCGACATATGTTTTTGAAAGAGATTGGGCTTATCATTTTAAATGTTCTATTTTGGAGTGAGCAAACATACTGATCTTTCTTTTGCTTACCCAAAAAGTTGCACTTACCATTTAATGGAATTGTTTACACGTTTACTTTCCAGCTAATGACCTTGGCGGATCTGGAGTTTGACTATATTAACCCATATGATTCGTCTTCAAGAATAAATGCCGTGATTTTACCAGAATTTGTGCTGCAAGGTGCCCTATGTCTGCTCTTTCTATTATCAGGTCACTGGATGATGTTTCTTTTTTCGGCTCCAATGCTCTATTACAACGTGAGATTGTAAGTTTACTGTTTTCTTTTTAACATTTACTTCATTTTTAAGAATCAATAGTGATTTGCAAAATTTGCATATGCCACAGTTGCACCATCTGTTGTTAAGTTTGTCACTATTATCATTTCTGATACTGCTTCCATAATATATTATTCTGAAGATATCATGTTAGCCAATACTCACATGTTTGAAGGCTATGATTTTCTGTGTTGCCACTTCTCCCATCTTTCAATTCTTATGCTTGAGATTGTAGCAATCTGAGCTGTTCATGAAAAAAGAATGTATGCCAGCGACAATACATATGGGACACATTATCTTTGTATGGGCTTATTTCTGCTCTATGTTGTTCTTATCACCATTATCTGTTTGTTACCAATGAGAATAGTGTCTTTTGTGGTATTAAATGCCAACTTATTTTGGCAGTGGTTCTTTCATACCATTTAAATGTGCCAGAGAAGGCCCGTGTATAAATAGTCAATTGGGCCCATTCCTCTCTTAGACTTCTTTAGTCCCACATCTTGGGTTCACTCTTACCTCCTCATTCTTTCTATATAAGAATCATCTTGTACATGTATTAATAATTAATTTTTCAAGGAGATTAACTTATATTTTCTCATTTCGTACATGGTATCAAAGCCGTACAAATTCGGAAATTTCTTTTTTGATTGAGCTAACGCTCTCGTTCCAGGCTTGAGCCCATGCTCACTATTCCCACAAATCGCGCAGACTCGACTCTTGTAATCGTAGCTCTCCTTTGCTTCCACTACGTAGCTCTCACGTTGCCCTCTTGCTACCTTTATAGGCTCTCACACTGCCTGCTGGGACCCGCCGCCGCCGCCCTCCTGTTCTCCATAGCTCCTGCAAGTTCGCCCCAGCCACCGTCTTCTGTGAATATCTTGCATGCGCGGCCTCAACCCCCGTCTTTTGTGCTTGTTAGACCTCTTGCGGTCACTTATTCGTAACTGCGACAACAACACTCACGTCTCCTGTGCCCTCCAAGACCCCGCTCTTATATTCTAGTTGACGTTGAGCTCGCCGATTCCTTATTCCATTTGCGGCCACCTGTCTGTAACCAAAACAGCGGAGCCTGCACTTCCTGTGCCCGCTACGCCCGCCCTTCCATTTCACATTGAGCTCGCTGATCCCCTGCAGTGACTGCTAGAACCACGAAAGGTCTTCTCATTCTGTCCGTACCTCCTGAGAGTCCTCAGAGCCTCCTCAGGACCTCAGCCCGCCGAGCTTACTGCTTGCTTCTTGAGTCCGCAACACTCAGTCCGTCTCCTGCATTCGAGACCGCTCCTCCTAAGTCCACATCACTCAGACCGCGACTCACTTCCTGTTTTCACGCACTTTTTTTGCCGCGGCGGACTTGTTATTGTAACTGCCTAGTCCCTCTTTAATTTGTGCTCCTACAACCTCGCCACACTTCTGACTCGCCCTTGCTAGGAACCAATGTTGCACCTATTGCCTCAACACTTCTGACTCTCGCTCCAAACCCTCTCCCTGATGCTCGGATTGAACACTATTTCCCTCACCGGGAAAAAGAATTTTGTGGAATGGGTGCATTCGGTGCGTCACGTTATTTAAACCAAGGGGCTTCTCCATCATCTCACTCGGGACAAGCCCGTCGAGCCCATTGAGCATATCTGGCTTCGAGACGGCGACAAAGTTCAATCTTGGATCTTGAACTCCATGTATAGTGAACCATATCAGACAACTATGTATCACACCACCGCCAAAGTTATGTGGGATGAACTGCACTCCCTTTACTCTGGGAAAGATAGCCTCCAACACTTATTTTACATCTTCATGTCTCTTTAGAATATCGACCAGGGTGCAGTGGTGAGCTCACATCCTTTGTTTCCCAATCCAAGACTCTTGTCGAGGCCTGTTCAACACCAATCCCCAACGTCTGATCTTGCCGCTCAACGGGCTCAGAAAGAAGCGGCTGGTATTGTTATAATGATGACCCGTATTCCCTCGCACCTCCACAGTGTCTGGTCGCATATCCTTTCCTCTCATACTATTCGATCACTGTCCGATGTTTGTTCCATGCTGTTGAAGGTGACGCCCCTCTTGAACTCCCGATGTACTCTCCTCCGATTCTCCTCCAACATGTCTCTGACAACAAACCTCCACCTTCTTCTTCTCATGGAGACCATTCTGGCACTCGGGGTAGTGGGCGTGATGGTCTTCATCGCTCTAGGGGACAACTCCCTCTCCCGTGTACTAATTGTGGTCGGCCCAATCACACTAAGGCTACTTGCTTTCGTAAAAATGACTTCCCACTGTCAGCTTCTTCTCCGCCGCATGCCTCCCTTGCCGTTGATCGACCTTCCTCCTGTACTGACATTGACACCTTACGCGAGTAACTCTAGAATCTTTGGGCAATGATCTCTCATCCTTCCAGCTTTGTTGCCTCTGTCTTCAACGAAGGTACCTCATGTTTGTCACATAGTCTCTCTTGGATTGTGGACTCGGGTGCCACCAATCACATTATTCCGACAATGTCTTCTTAGTACTTGGGCTCTTTATGTCCTAAGTTCATTACGGTGGCAAATGACAATACCACTCCAGTTTCTGGCTCTGCCAATATGTCGCTCACTCTCTCTCTCTTTACTTCAATTTTCATGTTCCTGGATCTTGCTTTAATCCATTTTCTATCAGTTGCTTTACTTATGATCATGACTACTTAATCACTTAGTCCTCTCCTTCTTTTGTTGTGTAGGATCAAAATACGCAGGCTATTATTGGTAGAGGGAGACTTTCCAATGAGCTTTACACACTTGATCTTCTCCTGACCGTTCTCTCTTCTGTCGGCACTGTTGATTGACATCGACGTCTTGGTCATGCTTCTTTTCCCATCCTCCAAAAGGCTCTTCCAGATTTTTTTTGTCTAGTTTTGATTGTGAATCATGCATTTATGAGAAACAACATTGCTCTGTTTTCTTCTCATTGTACTCAGATCTTGACTCCCCGAGTCTTTGGCTGCGTCCAATGTTGTAAATATCGGATGTCGGTGACATGTCAGTTTAAGTTTTTAAATATCGGATGTCAGAAGTCGGAGACATGCCAGAGGTATTTTAAAATATCAAATTTTTATATCTTATAAATAAAAAATTATTTATATATATATTAAGTATAATTTTATGTTCTAAATGAAAAAAATTAACATAACAAACAATGAGTCATGTATATCACAAAATAAATTTGAAAAATATTGGATGCCGAAATTCGGAGACATGTCGGAGATATTTTAAAATATCAAAATTTTCATGTTTTATAAAAAAAAAATTATTGTTATTTATATTAAGTATAATTTTATGTTTTAAAAGAAAAAAATTAACATAACGAACAATGAGTCATGTATATCACAAAATAAATTCAAAAAATATCCAAATAAAATATTATAAAAGTACAAATCAATACAACATAAAATATATTTAATATTATATTAGAATTTTATTTTATTAATACTAAGTTTTATAACAAATAAAGAAGTCTGAAAAACTAAATATCCTTAATTGATTATGAGTCTTTTCATGTTTATCAAGTTTATGTTAAAATCATATAAATAACCATTAATAAATGTATTGAACTTTTTCACATCTTTGTATTATGAAAAAATATAGTGTATAGTACAACAACAACAACACTCAAGCCTTTATCCCACTATAACGGGGTTAGCTATATGGATTTTTTGTCGCCATTGTGCCCTATCTTGTGTCATAATCTCACTAATGCCTAAGTACATCATGTCTTTCCTTATAGTTTCATTCCAAGTCTTTATTGGTCTACCTCTCCCTCGTTTAACATGCCTAGTGACTAGACTCTCACAACGCCTAACAGGTGTCTCTAATGGTCTCCTTTGCACGTGTTCAAACCATCTTAGTCGAGCTTCTCGCATCTTCTCTGCAATTGGTGCTACTCCTATCTCATCCCTGATATATTCATTCATAATTCTATCCAGTCTCGTGTGTCCACACATCCACCTAAGCATTCTCATCTCCACAACTCCCATTTTTTGCTCATGTACACAATTCACTGCCCAACACTCAGAACCATAGCGCATCGCTGGTCTAATCGCAGTACGGTAGAACTTGCCCTTAAATTTTAATGGTACTTTACGATCATACAAGATCCCTGACGCGCCTCTCCACTTAAACCAACCTGCTTGGATTTAATGTGTCACATTTTTATCAATACCTCCGCCGTTTTGAACTATCGATCCAAAATATTTAAAACATTCACTACGGGAAATATCTTGATCACCCAACTTAAAAACAAAGTCATCTGTCCTTGCACTGCTAAATTTAAGCTTCATATACTCTGTCTGTGTCCTGCTCAACCAAAAAACCTTCTTTTCTAAAGTGTTTTGCCAAGATTCAAGTTTTGCGTTTACACCCTCGCGCGTCTCATCGACCAAAACAAATCATTCGCAGATAATAAACACCAAGGTATTGCTTGTTGGATATGTCTGGTGAGCTCATCTAAGATAAGGGTAAAGAGATAAGGGCTTAAAGTTGAACCTTGATGTAAGTCAACATTGATAGGGAATTCATGTGTTAATCCTCTAGATGTCCTCACCCTTGTCACTGAATTTGTATACATATCTTTGATTACGTCAATGTATGATACATTTACACATTTCTTTTCTAAGACTCTGCGTAAGATTTCTCTTGGAACTCTATCATAAGCCTTCTCAAGGTCGATAAACAACATATGCAAATCTTGTTTTCTTTCTCGGTAGTTGTCAATGAGTCTCCTCAAGAGATGTATAGCTTCCATGGTCGACCGCCCTGACATGAATCCAAATTGATTCTCCGAGATGTTAGTCTTCCGTCTTATTCTTCTTTCTATTCTTCGTTCCCATAATTTCATGGTATGACTCATCATTTTAATTCCACAAAAATTGTGTAAAGTAATTATACAAAATTGATTATAAAAAAAAGAAATTAAAAGAATGAAACAATAAGTGTAATTGATTTAAACATGCACAATACATTATATATGTGTGTGTGTGATTTAGATATATACTGCTAACATTACATAAAATAAAATAATAGATGATATGTTCATGTTGATTAAGGGAAAGAAGATTAATTCATTTCATTTAGAGACCCCCTCTATATATAGATGAGAAACACAAGATACAAATGTGCTATTTGCACACCAGAAACAAACTAAACTATGCTAACACTCCCCCTCAAGTTGGGCGAGTGATGTTAAACATGGCCAACTTGTTCACAATCTGGTCAAAAGAATTCCCACTCAATCCTTTGGTGAGAATGTCGGCAAGTTGCCCGTTAGAGGGCACAAAGGGAGTACATATGATTCCTCTTTCAATATTCTCCTTGATAAAGTGTCGATCCACCTCGATGTGTTTTGTCCGGTCATGTTGAACTGGATTGTGTGCGATACTGATAGCTGACTTATTGTCACAATACAGACGAATGAGTCCTTCTTCCAAAAGACCAAAGTCGCTCAATAAGGTCCGAAGCCATAAGCCTTCATAGACCCCATGAGTCATAGCTCTAAACTCAGCCTCAGCACTAGATCGTGCCACAACCTGTTGCTTCTTGCTCCTCCAAGTAACAAGGTTTCCTCCAACAAGAGAGCAATATCCAGAGGTGGATCGCCTATCGTCCACAGACCTGACCCAATCAGCATCAGTATAAACTTCAATCTTTAGATCAGGACTCGGGGAAAACAGGATTCCCCTTCCTGGTGAGGACTTGAGGTACCGAAAGATTCTGTGTGCCGCATCCACGTGCCGCGTCTTTGGAGTATGCATGTACTGACTCACAACACTTACCGTATAGGAGATATCTGGACGAGTATGAGACAGATATATCAGCCTCCCTACTAACTTTTGGAACCCTGAAATATCTTCAATCTCCACTCCATCATCACGCCCCAATCGATGATTTGCCTCAATCGGAGTATCAGCCAGTCTGCATCCGCTCATCCCCATCTTCTCAAGGAGATCTAACGTGTATTTCTGCTGAGAGAGAAAGATTCTCTGCTTTGATCTTACAACTTCAATTCCCAAAAAATACTTGAGTTTTCCAAGGTCCTTGACATCAAACTCTCTGGCAAGCTTCTGTTTCAGATTCTGAATTTCTTCATGATCATCACCAGTTATGACAATGTCGTCAACATACACAATGAGGACTGTAATTTTCCCAAGCCTACGTTTGATGAACAACGTATGGTCAGCATTACTCTGAGAGTATCCAAACGACACCATCGCCTTGTGAAACCGGCCAAACCATGCTCTTGGGGACTGCATCAGTCCGTATAGAGCCTTCAACAATCTACAAACTTTCCCTGAGGCACCAGCCGGAGTGAGACCCGGAGGAATAGACATATAGACCTCCTCCTCCAAGTCACCATGGAGAAAGGCATTCTTCACATCAAGCTGCAGAAGGTCCCAATTTTTGCAAACAGCAATGGACACCAATACTCTGATGGTATTCATTTTAGCAACCGGAGCAAACGTCTCCTGATAATTAATGCCATGAGTTTGGGTATAACCCCATGCAACCAACCGTGCCTTGCACCTTTCAACAATCCCTTGTGGATTCTGTTTCACAGAAAACACCTACTTGCACCCAACAGGTTTTTTTCCATGGGGAAGAGAGACAAGATCCCATGTATGGTTCTTATCCAGAGCCTTCATTTCCTCAACCATCGCATCACGCCATATAGGAACCTCAAGAGCCTGTTGCCATGACACAGGTATAGAAAAAGTAGCAAAGGAGGAGACAAAGGCCTTGTAAGAGGTAGACAGAGAGTCATAAGAAACATAATTAGAAAGAGGATGACGAGTACAAGACCAGATACCTTTTCGAAGGGCAATCGGTAACTCAGAAGGCCCTGAGTCAGGATCCACTGACTGTTCTGGTATCATAGCAGGCTCCTGTGTGATTTCCCATTTATACGCCGAGTATATACCTGCAAGGTCGGGGGTGAAGGCATAGAGGAGGGAGGATCCATAGAGACGGGAGGAGACATAGGAATAGAGCCCACCTCTACTGGAATGACAGGACTCACTTCTCCTGGTAGAGTCTCCCCCTGAAGTGAGGGGTATGGAGGAGGTATGGGCAAAGAAACAGAAGGTGTACCCGAGGTTGAGGAAGCAGGCAAAGGGTAGTATGATTCGGATTCACGGAAGGTAACATCCATGCTAACAAACACCTTTCTTGTAGGTGGGTGAAAACACTTGTACCCCTTTTGCGTAGGAGAGTAGCCGATAAATACACACTTAAGAGCCCGTGGATCAAGTTTGGAGGGACGAGGGTGATGGATGTGAACAAAGCACACACAACCAAACACCTTAGGAGGAAGGCGAGTAGTAGGAACGCCAAGCGTGTCTAGGGGAGTAGAGTTCCCGAGGACACGAGTGGGCATACGATTGATGAGGTATGCAGCAGTAAGGACAACATCTCCCCAATAGAATTTCGGAAGATGCATTGGGGACAATAGACACCGAGCAACCTCCAGCAGATGGCAATTTTTTTCGCTCAGCAACGCCATTTTGTGCTGGGGAATACACACAGGTAGTCTGGTGTATGATGCCGTGATCAGCAAGGTATCGCTCAAATTGTGAATCCATGTATTCACGACCATTGTCGCTACGAAGAATTTGAATTTTCGACTGAAATTGAGTAGAGATCATGACGTGAAATTGTCGGAAAACAGAGAACACATCACTTTTTCGATGCATAAGATATAACCTTGTAGTGCGTGAGAAACAATCAATAAATGTAACAAATCATGTACAACCAGAAATAGAAGGGGGGGGGGATCATGGGCCCCAGATATCAGTATGAACAACAACAAAAGGAATAGAACTGGGCAAAGATACATGCTTAAAAGAAGTACGATGATGTTTGTTGACACTACAAACATCGCAAGCAAAAGACTCAAAAACATCAGCAGACATTGCAAGAAATAATAACTTCATAACAGAGAGAGAAGGATGTCCCAGGCGACAGTGCCCGGAGTACAGAGGATGAACAGTGCTGCAATGAAGAGCGAGAGTAGATGTATCAGCGCCAGAGTCAAGCACGTAGAGGCCATTCACCATGCTACCAGAGCCAATCACCTTCCCCGTCGTCAGGTCCTGAAACACACAAGAAGACGGAAGAAAGGTCACAGAGCAGTGCATGGAGTTGGTCAAATGACTAATTGAAAGTAGATTACGAGTAAAGGCCGGGACGTGAAGGACAGAGGACAAGGTGAGAGAGGAGCAGGGGATGGTTCCCTTCCCAGCAATAGAGGAAAGGGAACCATCAGCAATGCTCACCTTATCACGCCCAGAGAGAGGAGTATAGGAAACAAAACCTGTAGAGGACCCGGTCATATGATCCGTGGCCCCGGAGTCAATGACCCAATGAGTGGAGGGAGAAGAAACGACAGAATGAGCACCTGGCAGTCCCGTATGAGCGTAGCAGGAAGAGGCAGAAGGCTCTGTAGAAAGACCCTGCATCATGCGTCGAAGTGCAAGCATCTCGTCCGCAGTAAAAACACCAGGGGTGGCAGAGGCATCAGTACCAGAGTATCCATGAGACATATCCGCAGTAGCATCTGCCAGATGGGTCGCACGGGGAGCAACATGACGACCCGAGGAGCGTCCATAACCACGACCACCACGAGGCGGAGCACCCCCTCTTTGGGTAGAAAACCCATGAAGCTTGAAGCATGTATCCCGAGTGTGGCGATTCTTGCCACAATAATCACATAAGAGATGATCTTTATCGGAGCTCTTGTGCTTGGGATCTCGAGATGGACGAGTGCCAAGAAGAGAGGGGATGGAAGTAGCCAGAGCAGAGCTCTCTTGCACAGGGTTCGGAAGGAGGGTCTGGCGACGATCAAACTCCTGCTGCACTATGCTGTAGACCTCAGAAAGGGAAGGAAACTGGGGTCGTCCGAGAATCTGAACACTGATCTGATCGAAGGCGCGATGCAATCCATGAAGAAACTCGAAGATGCGATTGCGGTCATCCCTGGCCCGTATCATCGCCTCGTCAATAGGGCTAACAAAGACAAGAGGATCAAAGTGATCATACTCTTGATAAAGCTGTGTGAACTCCAAGTAATACGCTGAAGGAGGACGGTCACCCTGCCGGAGTAAGCTGATCCGGCGGCGTAGCTGAAATATCTGAGCAGCATTGCCGCGACGAGAGTAGGTAGACTCTGCACGACGCCAAATATCAGCAGCACTGTCAAGAAAGAGATAATTGCGGGCAATGGACTCTTGCATCGAGTTGGTTAGCCAAGACATGACCAGGGAATTCTCGGACTCCCACTGCGGCCATTCTGAAGAAGTCCTATCGGGTTCCGTCATGTGGCCGGAGACATAGCCGAAGAGACGCCGACTTTTGAGCGCCAGGGTGATAGAACGGGACCACAAGAGATAATTGGATTCATCTAGCCGAAGGGTAGTAATCTGAGAGGTATTGTGATCAGTGGTTCCACGGTAGAAGGTCGATGAAGGACCACTAGAAAGAGCCGGAGTAACACCGGTAGAGAGAGTAGCTGGAGTAACACCGGTAGAAAGAGAAGGAGAATCCGCTCCACTAGATGCCATGTCATAGGAATAGAAATCCTGAGGGAAGGAGCAAACCGGAATAGAAATCCGAATAGGGAGGGAAAACAAGAAATTAGGGCATCAAGAGGTATGTAGATCCATCCGTTCAAGCATCACAAGGGCAGGTGGCGTCGGAGAAATCAAGAACACTGTTCCGGCGCCATTAGAAGAGGGCGGAAGCGGAGGAGAGAAGGCGCTGTCGAGCGCTGGCTTGCGGGAGGCGCTGCGAGACCTGCACTGTCGGAAGCGGAGACGGGCGGAAGCGCGACGAACAAGTTGTGCGGGTTCTGGAGACGGAGGCGAGCGGGCTGTCGAGCGAGGGAACGAACGCGGGAGGCGGGCTGTCGAGCGGAGGCGGGCTGTCGAGCAAGCGAGCGGCGGAAATATTTGGTCACGGGAGAACCTCCCTCTGATACCATGTTGATTAATGTTGATTAAGGGAAAGAAGATTAATTTATTTCATTTAGAAACCCCCTCTATATATAAAGGAGAAACATAAGATACAAATGTGCTATTTGCACACCAGAAACAAAATAAACTATGCTAACAGTTCAAAAACTGTGTCGACCGATATATCAGAAAAAATCAGATATATCGACCTATATTATACAAAAGGATAATCAATGTTTTTAGGAAAAAATATCGTTTTACCCAAAAAAATGACATTTCAGACATGTCGGGGGACATTTAAAACAATGGTCGTGTCTACTTTGTCCACCACCTAAGACTCCCCGTGGACAAGTTGATTCATCGTGCTACATGATATATGTTTCTTAGTTGTTCGCTCACCCGGAAGGGGTTTGTCTGTTAATCCTCTTCAACTTAGAATCTCGTTACGTCTACTAATGTGACATTTCCTTTTCATCTTACTTCCACACTGGCTATGCCGATCCTGACACCACCACACATCTTGTCCCATCCTTCGAGTCTATACTCGTCGTCCTCCTCGATCCGGAGTACAGAACCCGCTCCAGTCTACTGGATGGATCACACGCTGCTGATTTGACACCATCCTCTACTGCTCATCCACTTTCTAATAATGTATCCCTCCACCGTCTCTCTTCTGACCAACGCATGTTTGTGACTTCTTTGTCTTCTATTTCCACCCCTCTTATGTGTATGAATCAGGCAATAATGAATGAGGAAATGGCTGCGCTTTGGGCCAACCATACTTGGGACCTCGTTCCTCATCCTTCTAATCAGTATGTGGTAATCTGTAAGTGGATTTTTATCGTGAAACATCATCCTAATGGGACGATTGATCACTTCAAGGCCCGTCTTGTTGCCAGAGGCTTTACTCAACAACACGGTCTTGATTATTAGGAGACCTTTTATCCAGTTACGAAACTCAACACTGTCTGAGTCTTAATTTCTCATGTCATCCATCAACATAGGCCACTGTATCAACTTGATATCAAGAATGCCTTTCTGAATGTCAATCTTATGTAGACAACCTCTTGGTTATGCAACCAGGGGGGTCACTAGTTTACCATATGAAGAAATCTCTCTATGGTCTCAAACAGTCTCTACGGACATGATTTGATAAGTTTAGTCTGGTGGTTCGTGATTGTGGCTTCATCCGGAGCTTGACAGACTTCTCCCTGTTTGTTCGTTGATGTCCATCAGGTACAATGATTCTTCTGGTTTATGTTGATAATATTCTTGCCACGTGTGATGATTTTCCTGACATCACTCAAATCAAGAAACACCTTGCCTCTCACTTCCAAACTAAAGATTTGGGTCGACTCCGATGCTTTTTGGGGATTGGGGTAGCCTTACGACCTGATGGAATGATGGCCTTGTCCCGCCTCAACGAAAATATTGCCTCGATTTACTTCATGATGCCAACTACTGTGGGTGTAAGCCCGTGGATACACCTATGGATGTCAATCACCAGCTATGTGCTCATGGTTCAAACTCTAATCAACTGCTCTCTAATTTGGAGTATTATCGTCGCCTCGTTGGCAAGCTTATCTATCTTACTGTCACACAACCCGATATATCTTTTGCGGTCGGGGAGATCAGTCACTTCATGCATGCTCTGCGAACTTCCCATCTTTAGGCAGTCGAATGTATTCTTAGATATTTGAAAAATGTTATGGGTCAAGTACTAGTATACAAGCCTTCCAATTCTCTGTCTCTGATTGCATACCGCGATGCTGATTATGATGGGTCTCTCGATGATCGTCGATCCACAAGTGGGTATTGCACATATATTGACAGAAATTTGGTTATCTGGTGAAACAAGAAACAGACTGTGCTTGCTCTCTCCTCTGTTGAAGCTGAGTATCGTTCCATGGCCCCCACAATTTCAGAACTCATATGACTAGAAAGTCTCCTTACTAATTTAGTATTCAAACTTTCATCACCGGTCATTCTCTTCTGTGATTGTCAAGTTGTCATCCATATAGTTGAAAATCCTGTGTTTCATGAACGCACAAAATATATCGAAGTCGACTATCATTTTGTCCAAGAAAAGGTTCAACTTTGAAGATTGATTCTGCGACATGTATCGGCTGCTAATCAAGTTTCAGATATTCTCACTAAGGCCTTACCTCGCGCACTATATAAGTTGTTTCTTTCCAAGCTTGACGCCACGATTTGTATGCTCCAGCTTACGGGTGAGTGTTAGAGAAGACCAATATATAAATGACACATGGGGCCCATTCCTCTCTTAGGCTCCTTTAGTCCCACATCTTGGGTTCACTCTTAGCTCCTCTCTATATAAGGGGCATCTTATACACGTGTTAATAATTTAGTTTTCAAGGAGAACAATTTATATTTTCTCACTTCGTACTGTTGAAGTAATAGAAAGAGAATACTCTAATAACGTCATAATATTAATAACTTTAACACTCTCCTTAAGCTGAAGGGAAAATCTTCTAACACCCCTACCTAGTTCAACATCAATTCATAAGTCTGGCCGAAACTTATGATGTGAGGCAAACTAAGGCTTCATTTGGTTCCACTTTTTAGGTCCGGTTTGTTTTGTCAAAACGTGTGTAGTAGCCCGGCTCCCATTTGTTTTTCCGCCTAATGTTCGAACCTCCCGCGTTTTTGCCGGCTTGAAATTTCTGCGGGACGAAACTCTGGCGTAGCGCTCCAATTTTACGCGTTTTGGAGGAGAAAAGAGGCGTGCGCTAGGGCATCAGGTATCGCCACCTCTCCGCCGTCTCTCTGTCACCGCAAAGAGAATCCATCCCGCCGCATCGAGAACTCCGACGACATCCAGGGTTTCCGGCACACGACACTCTTCTCCGCCGCATCCAGGGTCTTCCCCGACCTTCCAGCACCAGGATTATTCCTGGATCTGCAGGTATTCTTCTCACAACACCTTCTCCTGCTGCATCATCTTCTCCTGTAGCATCTTCTCGAACAAGCCCTCTTTTGTGCATAGACATCTCACCTCTCCCCCCTGTTTTGTTCAGTTGTGATCCCGGACAAGCTTTGTTGGATCATCTTCTCTTGTAACATCTTCCCGGACAAGCTTTGTTGATCTTTCCCCTGATCTGCAACCCTAAACAACAACAAGTATACCTGCCCCTCTTGGTTTTTTTGGTGATTTGGATTGTGTAATGTGTAGACTTTTATGATGTGTGAATGTGATTTTTGTTGGATTGTAAAAATTGTGCGTAAGCCTATGATTTTTTATGTGCACTTGTGTGTGTGTTGTGTGTGTGTGTGGAATGTGTGTGTGTATGTGTTGAATGTGTGTATGTTCACTTGTGTGTGCTTGTTCATGTATGTAGTAATGTGTGTGTGTGCATGTATGTGTGTGTATGTAGTAATGTGTGTGTGTGTTGTGAGTGTGTATGTAATGTGTGTGTGTGCTGTGTGTGTATGTACTGTGTGTGTGCTGTGTGTGTATGTACTGTGTGTGTGTGAGTGTGTGAGTGTGTAATGTGTGAGTGTGTATGTGGTGTGTATGTGTAATGTGTGAGTGTGTTGAATGTGTGTGTGTGTTGTGTTGTGTGTGTGTGTGCGCGCATGTATGTATGTGTGTGTGAGTGTTGTGTGTGTGTGTGTGTGCATGTATGTGTGTGTTTGCGTGCATGTATGTGTGTGTGTGCGTGCATGTATGTGTGTGTGTGTATGTAGTAATATGTGTGTTGTGAGTGTGTATGTAATGTGTGTGTGTTATGTGTGTGTACTGTGTGTGTATGTGATGTGTGTGAGTGTGTAATGTGTGTAATATGTGAGTGTGTATGTGGTGTGTATGCGTAATGTTTGAAGAGTGTGTAATGATGTGTGTGTGTGTGAGTGTGTAATATGTGTCTAATTTGCGTAGATTTGTGTAGGCTTATGAGTAAACATAAAGAAGGCTGTGCGAGTGCCACAATTGGGGGGCCAATGATATCCTAATTTTTTGTGACCTGTGCATGACAGAAATTGAGTTCGATAATCACCCAATCATACACTTCAGTAGGGAGGGGTGGACTAACCTGCAACACATTTCTTGGCTCGCACGGGAAAGGCGTATGATCGAAACCAAATGAAGAACAAGTGAGACCAGCTTAAGAAAGATTGGAAGTTGTGGCGAATGCTTAAGGGGCATGAGACAGGGTTGGGTTGAGATCCTATTCGCTAAACTATTCTTGCTTCAGAAGATTGGTGAAAAGAATGCCTTAAAGTATGCATTTTTGTAACTTTGAGATCCTTGTTTTTTACACACTACGGTGGATGATATGTCTAATACGTACTCTTTTTCATGTTAGGTTCTTCCGTGTGTAAGGAAGTTTCAGTTCTCTGGCATATCTCCTGAGTTAGAAGAGAAGCTTCATATGATGTTTAGCCAGGTCGTTGCAAATGGAGATCTTGCATGAGCGCCAAATTCTAGAAACTTTGAGCATGAGTCAATTGACGAACAAGACGGGTCTGCTGGAGATGATACACAGAACATCAACGAGTCTCAAAATTCTACCGCAGCGCTAAAACGGACATCTAAGAGAAAAAGTAAGAACACTGCGAAGAAGGCATAGAGTTTGACAATGGATGAGTTAGTCGAAATATCACGCATTATTGGGCAATGCATGCAAGAGTCGCCTCACATTCAGATATCTTCATCCTTATTCACCATTCCTGAGGCCATTTCAGAGCTCGAAACTATGACAGGGATTATGGATGAGTGCATGGGTCGCTGAACTTCTCACACTTCAATATGTCAAAGGTGATATTGGGCAATGCATGCAAGGGTCGCTGAACTTCTCGATGGACACCCGCTTAGATTTTTCAATTCCTTCAGAATGTCGAAGACTCGAAGGTGATATTCAGTGATTTGCTTATACTTCTCATACTTTAATATGGATTTCAAGGATCCAGAAGAACTCTACCACGTGAAGTGCTTGCAGTTATATTGTACATTTTAGGCCACAATCTATCAATGCAACTGGCAAGTGAACGATTTCAACACTCTACAGAAACGATGAGTAGATTTTTCGCAAAGGGTATTACTGCAATTAAGAGACTATCTTCTGATGTTATTAGACCTGTAGATCATCTTTTCAGTGATATTCCTCCGCAAATCTTAAATGATACTCGATACATGTCTTCCTTTAAAGACTGTATATGAGCTGTTGATGGAAAACATGTGAATGCTCGAGTTCCAGCTGATCAACAAGTTTCCTAAATTGATTGGCATGACACAACAACGCAGAATGTGATGGAGGTTTGTGATTTCAACATGTGTTTTACTTTCGTATTAGCAGGTTGGGAGGGTTCTACTAATGATAGCCGTATATTTCAGCATGCTCTTATGGACCCGAGTTATAATTTCTCGTATCCGCCGCCAGACGAGCCTTTTATATCTTGAGACCATTTTTTATAAGAATTTTTTAAGATTATTTTGGTTACGGTCACTATTGTTTATACATAAATAATCTATAATTTTGCAGGCAAATATTATGTAGTAGATGCCGGATATCCACTACAATATGGTGTTTTTTAAAACCATATTCAGACACACGGTATCATTTATCAGATTTTAGAAGGGGCAGTAGGCCTATACAAGGGCACCGAGAAATATTCAACCAGACTCACTCGTCCTTGCGCAATGTCATAGAATGTTCATTCGGAATATGAAAAAGAAGTGGAAGATACTTAGAGATATGTCGTCATACAGTTTGACAAAGCAATGAGACATTGTGATTGTAACAATGACTTTGCATAATTACATTCGCAGACATCCATCCCGCTCAGACACTCATTTTTCGTGCTTGTGATGAAGACGAACATTTCATTTACCCGGTGGGCCTTCAGAGAAGAACATGACAGATTAATAAAAGCTCAAGTGGAGACTATGTTAGAGGGATTCAGGTAGGGGTAGATGAGATGGTGGCATTGCGTGACTCCATTGCCGATCAACTACACAGAGCTTGAACGTGTTTGCAGTATCTGCATAGTCACCTGTTGTATTTCGGGTTTTCGATATTTTGATGTTTACAAGTATTTTGGAGTATTTGGAGTATCTGTATAGTTTGAACTGGGCCTCACGGTCACAAGCACCGTCAGAAGTTAATTATAAAATAATTATTTTTTTTCCAAATAATTATTTTTAACAATTAGAAATATATATACATATAAACAACAACGACACTCAAGCCTTAGAAATTTATATACATATATTATAAAAAACAAATTTAAAAATATATTTACAAAACGCCACCGCTGTTTTGCCAAACGGTTCTCTGTTTGGAACAGCTTTGCAAACACAGACTATCCAAACAGATTTTCATTTCCAACAACCAGTTTCCAACAGCTCCATTTACAAACCTGCATTTACAACTTCTTTTACAACCGCAACTGCTCTACCAAATGAAGCCTAAACAACAGTATAAAATTAGTATCATAGCAAGATTAACTAATTTTTACGGTGAAAATAAATGACTGGAACTAAACATTAATAGAGTATCTCAAAATTTGGAACACAGGGCCAACTAGGAAGTACGAGCGAACAACTTGACCCGTTCTCCATGGAATGAAAATCCCGAAAACGGGTCAACCCACTGACGAGCAAGAAAGACTTTTCCCCCCAACGACACTAAAAATATAAGTTGATTAAAGTATAAGACCATGCTTTGAAAATAATATTTTTATACTAACAAATATGAATTGTGTTTTATACATTCTTTTCTATAAAGTACTTGAACCTTTAAATATCTGATCTATATTGTGATCTTAAACTGAACTTTTCTCTAAATCTTAAAATCATTATAATACACAAATTTCTAGATTTTGAATTGCATTTGAAACTGTGATGTGTTTATTTAATATATATTCTTTTCATTCTTAGTTTAGTAGATTTGTTCGCACATTTTAACGATTTGAGTCCCTACTGACGAATACATGCGTTCTATTGTCTCTTTGTCATAGACACAGACTCAAATCTACTAAAACTATATGGGGTGTCAAACTCCCAAACTGGAGACTCATAAGGTCTGCTACGCCCTGTGAGGATGATGGTATGCCTCCATCAATCAAGAGGAAAACTACTTCTCATCCCCCCCTCACTAATCATCTAGTGGTTGGTACTATCAATATAGTATGTCGTCCAACTAAGGACACTAGTCTGAGATTTGTTACGTATCGTAACTCTTCAACTTTTAGTCTAATTGCAATTAACATATTTAATTGATTTTGTTCGTATGTTAAGATGTTATTTTTGAGTTGTTCTGTATGCCAAAATATACTAATTTAATTGACATTTAGTATGTATTCATACACTGCTAAAGATTCAATTCTACGTATGTTTGGTAATAATTGTTTATATAAATATGATTTCATGTGCTACTGATAATTCAAATTTTCTTGAGTGCTCTAGAAAAATATGTCTAACTATGAATTCACGTGTTTCTAATGATCTGTTCTCACGTGTGTTCTGTGTTATTATTTGTTTGAATACGATTTCAAGTAATACTGCTGATTTGATCTCATGCGTGCTCTACAACAAATCATTTGTCTAAATATGTATTCATGTACTACGAATGATTTGATTTCTTATATATACTATAATAACTTATTTGTTTGTTGATATAGTCTTGCATTAATCTGTATGTCAAATTATGTTAATCTAATTGACATTTATAAATCCATGATTTAAGCAGAAAAATCTTGCGCAAAAACGGTGTGCCGCCTGAATTTATTGTAATGAAAGTGAGGAATAATAGTTCTGCTTTTCCAAGAAATATTGCAACAGGACCCAAGGTTTATTATTTGTTTATTTTGGCTAAATAAACTAAGACAGTTGAACATATGGGATGGTGGGGTCTTAGGGGACCGGTTAAGACTTAAGAGTGTGGGTTTAGTGTTTGTTCCCCTTAATAGAGATAAATATATATTGATATGGAGGGAATGGAGGGAGGATGGAAACTGGGAGAAGTGACATGAAATTTGGCTCAATTAGTTTTTACATTAATTGATATATCAAATAATTTAAAGAAAGAAGCTTGTTATTCATATGGTGGGGATGTGAACAAACTTAGCTGCGCGGGGATGCTTTGGTCACCGGGCTACCCTTTTTGTAGGTGCACTTGGGAGTTGGGATAGGCGCAATGGCTTCAAGTTAGTGTTTTTCTTAAATGATTGAAAATGCATTTGGTTTTTTTGGATAATTCTGAATTAAAAATCAATTTTGAGTCATTTGAAGTGATTTATGATAATTTTTTGTTTGATTGTAAACTTTCCACTCATTTCCGTTTAGAAATTTTCCTTTCTTTTTTAAGTAACCCTGCACACAATTGCATTTTAATCGTTAGAAAAAAAAACTCTAATGATTCAAAATGCGGATTTTTGCTGCTCATGACACAAATATTTGTCATCCAAGTGCACCTAAAAAATTCTCTGAACAAACAATGTCCATTTTTAGTTTACAACAGTTATTCTTTTCATTCTATTACAAAAATATAGGTCAGATACCTTATGAACATATACCCTTCCTCCAACCAAGGTATTTTTTTGCATTCTACATGCTGAAGTAGCCTCATTTTTAGTCCCAAATTGCGCTGTGAATTTCAGATATCGGTTGCGGAAACACCTAATAGATGTAACCGAGATCTTTAGCCAGCTCAACGGGGAGAAGACGCACCGCCTCGCCAAGCTCATCTATCTTGTCGTGCTTCTCTTTCTATCTCTGTTCTGGTATGCATGTGATTGGATCTCACGGAGACAGCCCCACCTATTTTAAGCATTTAACTTATAATTCTTCGCAGGATGATATGGAGCGTGTTGGAGGATGACTAGTCGCAAATATCCGCCGTCAATCCGCTTACTAAGCTCATGAGTTGCGCGCAATTCAACTAGTCCTCCGACCGAAGGTCAGAGAATTGTTTGGTATTGTTTTTTGATGAAGAGCTGATGTATCAATATTATTTAACTCCACAAGGTTCTGGGGTTAATTGAAAGGTGAGTTGAGCATAGTTTTTTCGATCTCCTTCGCCCGCGGTTTGAAAACCATAAATTTCTATGAATCGGCGTTACTTATATTTTTAGTCATCGAAGAAAATGAATATAGCCAGTTTCTTTCAACAAACTGTGTCAGATTAAACTTTTTTATATTGAATTAGATTTGGTTTAGGGTTTGAAAAGTTGCGAAAACCAGTTAGTTTCCATTCAATTCATTGCGCGGCTTGGAAGACGATGAAGCATATCTCATATGGTTCTGATCAATTTCAGATCAAACCGAATCGTGCCTTGACTTGACGGATGTGATGAATGATCTTGTAGTAAAAATGATAGCAGCTGAGATAATTTCAAGTTATTTAGAACCCTGTTTGTTTGGGAGTATTTTGTTCGCATAAATATTATTGCTTGACCGTTTGAATAGGCCTCCATTTGGAGCTACCAATTCCCCAAAATGTCATTTTATGTTTGATTTCAATCGCAGAGAGGGAGCTTCATTCAAGAACATACTCTTTTTTTATCTTGACTTCTAACAGCTCCATCCATCTTCAACTACCACAACCCACCTAAACAAATCCTTACACAAGTGTTTACAACAACAAAAAAAAGATATAAATTGATGTAGTACAATTAAGGCTCCGTTTGGGGGGACTTATTTTCACCGGTCAAGCGGTCATGACCGCATGAACCAGACCCTAATTAAGTCCCGGTTCATGCGGTCATGACCGCTTGACCGGTGAAAATAAGTCCCCCCAAACGGAGCCTAAGATAAAATGAAGAGTTGCAACATGATAATAAATTGATAAATAAGTGAATTATACAGGTGAATATGGTGATATTGATTAACATTTCTAACATTCATGCACAAAAAAAAGACTACCTCTGATACTTTTAATTTCAAAATTAAGAGAGGGCAACCTGTAATTTTACAAGCTTAGAGGGGGAGGATCATATAATTGCACAAAAAGACTACTTCAGATATTTGTAACTTTAGAAACTTACAGGCTATGCTAGTTTTTGATTGTGTGATTATTCTAAGCACACCCTCATGTATTGAGTATTTAGCCTCTTATGCGTGTTCACCGCTTTTTATTAAGGGTGCCGTTATTAGCAAAAAAAAAAACCATTACTGCGAGCAAACCATTACACAATATCTAAGTTGCTCCCTTCATCAGATTCATGCATAAACTTCTCTTCATCAGATACTCTCACTTGGGTATTCATTCATGCACAGTTTATGTTAGAACGTAACATACATTCATGCGTAAAAAGACCTCCCACCCCCTAGAGATTTTTACTCCAAGGGAGGTATTTTTTGTGCATGGACATTTTCAAATGTAAATATTGTGAGGACGTTTTTGTAATTTCAAAAAATAGAGGGGTTCAAGCTGTAATTAAGCATATACCCGGCCGGCGACAGTACACAACCAGCAGTGGCGGGCTTCGCCCGCCGCCCGCCTCCGGTGGATTGATTTAAAACTAAATTATTTTTTAAAAATATTAATAAATAAATTATTAGAAAATAATAATTTATTTATTATCACTAATTTTTTGAATTTTGTAAATAAAAAATTAAAAAAACTGCATGTTTCTTCCTTGCGGCCGCCGGCGGCGGCCTGTCTTGCTAACCACGGCGGGTTCACCGGAGGCCGGCGAGCCCGCCGGTGGGTGCCGTGCAGGCCGCCGCCGGCTCCGCCGGCCTCAGCGAGGAAGAAAATGGCTGCCTTCACTGCAGCCATTTTCTTCCTCGCGGCCGACGACGGAGCCGCCGGCGGCCTGCTCGGCTACCCCCGGCGGGTTCGCCGGAGGCCGGCGAGTCTGCTGGTGGGTGCCGTGCAGGCCGCCGGCGGCTCCGCCGCCGGCCGTGAGGAAGAAAATGGCAGCCACACTTTTTTTGGGGGGGGGGGTCTGTTGATCGGGTTTTAGGGGAGAGAGAGAGGGGGAGGTTTTTTGGATTTTTTTATGTGCAAACCTAATCCGCTATTTGCAGCCCCAGATCTAACGGCTTTGAATCAAACGATTGCAAACCGACGACCCTTGTTTTTCCCCCTATTTTTGAACTCACACTATTTGCAGGGCGCAGTATATCTTTTTATAATAGTATATATATATATATATATATATATATATATATATATATATATATATATATATATATATATATATATATAGCATGGACGCCGACAATCCAGGGCGGCCGGTGGCCGGCAAGCCCGCAGCAGCCAGCCGCACTGGGCTCGCACTGATTTTTGGGATGGAGGAGGGCGCGATTTTCGGAACGCGGGAGAAAAGTCGAATCTCTCCCGCACTGGTTCGCACTGGTTGAAGATGGGTGGCCGGTCAAGGGCAAAGAAGACGGTTCACAGAGCGGCGGTTGTGGGCTCACTGACCACCGATCGCTGGGGTTCGTCAGCATCCACGCCGACGAGCCCAGGGCGGCTGGCGGGCCTGCAGCCGCCGGCCGCCTCTGCAGCAAAGCACTGGATGGGGGTGGAATCGGGAGGGGTGGGATGGCTGGATGGGGGCGGAATCAGGTGGGGTGGGTTTTGTTTTTGTTTTTTTTTTTTTATAAAATAATAATAATAATAAAGATCGTGGTCTTCCAATAGGTTCGTTTGCACGGAATTGGAATTCGATATTGGAATTTAATATTGTTGAAAATAAAAGCTCGTGCAAAAAAATCGCGTTCGAGTGAAAAAAGCGTGACTGGGCGAAAAATTCGAGGCAGGGCGAAAAAAACACGCTCGCGTGAAAAAATCGCGCCCGGGCGAAAAAATCGCGCCTGAACGAAAAAAGAGCGGTCGGATGAAAAATTTGAGGCATGGCAAAAAATTCGCGTCCATGCGAAAAAATCGCGCCTAGTCGAAAAAAGTGCGGCCTGGCAAATAAATCACTCATGGGCGAAAAAATCGTGTCTGGGAGAAAAAACACGCCCGTGCAAAAAATCGCGCCCTGGCAAAAAATCGCGCCTGTGCGGAAAAAAATCGCGTCCGGGAGATAAATCGCGCTCGAGTGAAAAAATTCTGTCCGGGCGAAAAAATCGTGCCGGGGCGAAAAAATCGCGCCCAGGTGAAAAAACGCGCGCCAGGGCGTAATACGCCGCCCTGACAAAAATGCACACCTCTGCGAAAAACACGCTGACGGGCGAAAAACGCGCACCTGTGCGACAACACGCGCTCCCAGACGAAAAAATTACGCGTTTAGCTTAAAAATGTGTCTCAGCCGGAATTGTCCAATTCTTATATAGATTGGAAAGAATCGTCTTTAGTTCAAAATGAATTCCATGAAATTCATTAAAATTTAAATTTCAACGCCAAGTGTGCAAACGAACGATGGAATTAAAATTAGACATTCAATTCCAATTTCTGAAGCTCAATTCCGTGCAAACGAACGGACCCTTAGAGATTATTTTGACGGAGCCATTTGTGGCGACATATTGCTATCCCAATTCCCAAGGAAGCTAGCATTTTTTTTCTCTCCCAAATATTAGATACTGATAATTATGAAAATTGAGAAGGAAAATATTACCTCTGAACATAAAAATGGATGAAATTTCTTAGCCTCTTAGATGAGGTCGGAAGTTTACCAACACCGATTCATAATCACTGCATTCACAGCCACCTCCACGGTGCCGAATGCAGAACAGACCCTTCGTATACTTTGAGATGTGGGTATTTTACGAAATACTGATATAAAATGATTATTTCTATACAATTAGTTTTTTTTTTTAAATATTCAATCGTAAATTTTAACTATCTTCAAAACAAAATTATCACCTAATTTATTGCAAACAAATCTTCAAAAAAAATATTAATTATTGATAGGAATGGGACTTTTTTTTATGGAGGATCGGTGTGCATTTAGCCCGCGCAATCCGCACAAGTGATCGCGCGTGATCCGCGTGCGGGATCCTGCACCCGATGGCCGGCCGGGGCCGGCTAAGCCGGCGGCCCCTCTCCCTCTTCTCCCTGCCGGCAGGCCGGCCCGAGCAGGCCCGAATTCAGGCCGGCGGGGAGGCTGTGCCTTGCGGCCGCACGATGCGGCCACCTCACCGGACGCGCGACCAGTGGAGGCACCCCCCTCCCAATGCGGCCATTACGGTCGTGGGAGGCCGCCGTGGCCTCCGGTTGCGCCCTGCCCTCCGGCCGGACGCGATGGACGGCCGCGCCCTGCGCGCCCCGACGAGTGGTCGGCCGGTGTCAGGTGCACGTTTGGCACCGGCCTCGCAACCGGCGCAGGAGGCGCGCCCGGTCCGCCGGCTCCGGCCGGCCGCTCCCCACGGTCGGCCGGCACCTTGCCGGCGGGAAGCGGCCTACGTAGGAGCCGACCGCCTCCCTCACCAGGGATCGGCGTCTCTCCAGTCAGCCGCGGTGCCGCCCCACTCCTCCGTCATCTGATTGACTCATTGTAGTCACGACCGTCCGTTTCAGGAAAAACCGCTCACGTAACTTCCACTGATAATGGGGGGCATCATGGTCATAGTGACGACCTGCATTTAGCGAGAATTATACACTCCAAATCATGATAAAGACATTAACGTTGGTGGTTACGGTGTGCGGATAGTCGCATAACAACCGTAACCACCTCATGGGGGCTATAAAAAGGCCCTCAGGTCTACGCATTTCTCACTTTTTTGCTCCTCTATTTTCTTCTTCCTCAGGTCAGAGCTCTGTCGGATTCCTTCTACGAGCCATCTTCAAGCCTCCTCCAAGCAACCTTCGAGCCACTCGCAAGCCACCGCCTCATCGCCAAAACTCGCCTAAGTCCGCAACGAGTAACGAGAAGGAGATTCCTGCTGCAGCAAGCACCCCGTTCGTCCACAATTCCCCTGCAAACAGTCTTGCGCAGAGTAGCTTGTTCCCCGCCACGAGTCTGCAACTCTCTCTCACCTCAAAAGTATAACGAGGAGGGGTCTGTCGTCCTCGATTCTCCGTAAAAGTTGTAACCGTAATCAAATAATGGAGTTCGACCGGCACAAATCCGGTCGCATAATTTTTTACAAAGTTGAGGAATTTTTCCACGTAAAAAGCATCATGCGCATAATCTCTTTCTCATTGACCGTGCGCGTGCTCAACCGCTCCGAGACTTAAGACAGTCCACATTATTCCGGTCCGACCGAAAAGTTGAGTTTGACCGCAACAATTATACTCCTTGTTTGTGACAATAAGATCCTGCTTATGATGTTTCAAGAAAAAAACACAGCAGAAAAAATAATTATAATAAATATAATTTCATCCATTATATGTGCGTCTAAAAATATTTTTATGAAGCATTTGGGGTGACGATGGCAGTCCAATTTCACCTAAGGAACTGCATCAATTTTTATGTTTTAAGAGCATCTTTAATGAGTATCTCTATATTTCGAGATCTCATTATACTATGTACTTCAAATATGAAGAACATGGTTAGAGCAAATCCAACCATGCTCTCCAAATATAATTAAATTTTATTTATATTATTGTTGCGGACTAACTCGAGGCCCCGGTCGGACCGGATAATCTCGGACCGCCTTAGCTCGCGGAGCGGTCGAGCGCGCACACAGTCAATTGAAAAGGGGGAATGAACACAAGGAGTTTTAGCGTGGAAAACCCTTCAACCGGGTGAAAAACCACGTGACCGGGTCGGTGCCGGTCAAAATCCACTAGATTGCTGGAGGTTACAATTTGATGGGGGAATCGGGGCGACAGGCCGCTCCCGTTACAATCTTGAAGGGAGAGAGTGTGTATGCAACCGTTGGTGGGCAACAGACTGCCTCGCCAACAGGACTTGGACGGTGGAATGCGCGGGATGCTTTAGGCGCGTACGCTCAGAGGCGGCGCATATTCAAGGGTTGTCGCTACCTCCCTTGCTCGTCTTTCTCTGTCCTTGGAGTGCTCCTTTCTAACTGAGCGCTGGTGGGGTGCCAATAGCCGATGGCAGGCGCTGGTGGCCTTCGACGAGTGCTGATAGTCCTTGGTGGGTGTCGATAGCCATTGATGGCCGCTGGAAGTTGTGGGCGGCTGCTGGTGGTTGGCGGCGAGAGATGGTCGCCGGCGGAGAAAACGGGAGAGCTCCCACCTGAGGAAGAAGAAGAAGGGGGAAGCGTAGAAGAAGAAAATGATCAAATGAGGAGCCCCTGGGGTCCTTTTATAGGCTCCAGGGGGAAGTTATGGCGGCCCCCACCACTAACATAGTGGGTTAGTGAGTGGTTTTGCCCCGATCGGACGGCCGGCGGGGCCTCCCCCTTGATCGGACGGCTGGGGGGGGGGGGCTTCCCATGATGGCGGGCCGTCATGACGGCGACGGCAGCCGGGCGGCCGGCGAGGGAGGCCGGTGGCGGCCAAGGTCACGGCCGGCCATGGCCACGGCCGGCCATGGCCACGGCCGGCCATGGCCGGGGCGGCCATGGCCTCGGTCGGCCATGGCCGGGGCGGCCATGGCCGGGGCGGCCATGGCCGGGGCGGCCATGGCCGGGGCGGCCATGGCCGGGGCGGCCATGGCCGGGGCGGCCATGGCCGGGGCGGCCATGGCCACGACCGGCCATTGCCGGGGCGGCCATGGCCACGGCCGGCCATGGCCGGGGCGGCCATGGCCACGGCCGGCCATGGCCGGGGCGGCCATGGCCACGACCGGCCATGACCAGGGCGGCCATAGCCGGGGCGGCCATGGCCACGGCCGGCCATGGCCACGGCCGGCCATGGCCGGGGCGGCCATGGCCGGGGCGGCCATGGCCGGGGCGGCCATGGCCGGGGCGGCCATGGCCGGGGCGGCCATGGCTCCGGCGGCCATGGCTCCGGCCGGCCATGGCCGGGGCGGCCATGGCTCCGGTCGGCCATGGCCGGGGCGGCCATGGCCCCGGTCGGCCATGGCTGGGGTTGCCATGGCCGAGGCCGGCCACGGTCGTGGTGGCCGTGGGAGGGCCGGCCGCCGGTGGTGGCTCGGCCTCTTGCCGGCGGCGGTTCCTTTGGCGGCGGTTTCCCCATGAGGGGAGGGAGTGGGGGTCCGCCTCCATCATCTCCATGAGAGATCATGGGGGGGTGGGGCCCACCCATGACTTTCCATAAAAAGGGGAAACCCATCAAATGCCCCCCAAATCTCTACTTGGCCGGGAACGAAGCGAGCGTGAGGAGAGATTTCTGGAATTTCTTGTTGTCATGGTGGGTGCCGGCGAGAGATCCGAGGCGGCGGCGATGGATTGCGGTATTATGTCGCGTGGAGGCTTGGCGAACTGGCGCCTGGATGCCTGCGGACGGGGGCCGGTGCGGTACACGAGTGTTAAAACAGCGCACGCGAGGATTGGCCGAAGGGGCAGGTGTTGGCCGCGCGCGCAGGCAGCGCGTGGGCTGGTCGCGCGCGTAGGACTTGCGTGCGCGTAGGCAGGCTGCGCGTGCAGGCCTTGCGTGCGCGCAAACCGCTTGTGCGCAGACCGCTTGTGCGCAGGCCGCGCGCGCGCAGGCCGGTCGCGCAGGTAGGCCGCGCGCGCAGGCCGGTCGCATGCACTGGCCGCGCGGGCAGGCCGCGCGCGCAGGCCGCGCGCGCGGGAAGGCCGTGCGCGCGCGGGCCGGTCGCATGCTTTGGCCGCGCGGGCAGGCCGCGCACGCGGGCAGGCCGCGCACGCGGGCAGGCCGTGCGCGCACGGGCCGGTCGCATGCGCTGGCCGCGCGGGCAGGTCGCGCGCGCAGGCCGCGCGTGTGGGCAGGCCGCGGGCACGCAGGCCGCGCGCGTTCGTGCTGGCCGCACGCGCAAGCTTTGCGTGCAGCTTGTGCGCGATATGCGCAAGGTGTGCGGCGTGTTCACGAGGTACGATGCGCATTGTATGTGTACGATGGATAGTGAGTGACGCGTGCGTGATGCATGCTGCATACGCGATGCGCGCAAGGTGTAACATGTCTGGCGAACTAAGCACCCAAGGGAAGAGATTAATGAGGCAGAGTTTCACTTGCCCCCCGAGTATACCATCGAGTACTTCTTATACAAGGTTGGACGGGGAAACTTGCTCCGACGAGATTCCCGGATGTGAAGACGGTGCTTTCAGAAGGGAACCTCAGTTGGCAAAGTTCATGTTGTTTCGCGTGAGTTTGACGCGTAACGTTTGCTTTGCGCGAGACCGATTTGCGACTATTGCTTGCACGTGCTTGGCTCGTGATTTTTGCTTGCACAAGACTTGCTTGTGAATTTGCCTTGCGCGGTTTGGGACCGTGTCTTAGTTTGCACGAGGCTGGCTCGCGGCTTCGCTTGTACGGGGCTCGCTTCCGACTTTATTTGCGCGGTTTGAGACCGCGGATTAGTTTGCGTGAGAATTGTACGCGGCTTAGATTGTGTGAGGATTGTAAAGAGCGCGCTGCATGAAGGCAGTTGTTGTGAGGAGCGCGCTGCACGGAGGCAGTTGTTGTGAGGAGCGCGCTGCGCGGAGGCAGCTGCTGTGAGGAGCGCGCTGCACGGAGGCAGTTGCTGTGAGGAGCGCGCTGCACGGAGGCAGTTGCTGTGAGGAGCGCGCTGCACGGAGGCAGTTGCTGTGAGGAGCGCGCTGCACGGAGGCAGTTGCTGTGAGGAGCGCGCTGCACGGAGGCAGTTGCTGTGAGGAGCGCGCTGCACGGAGGCAGTTGCTGTGAGGAGCGCGCTGCACGGAGGCAGTTGCTGTGAGGAGCGCGCTGCACGGAGGCAGTTGCTGTGAGGAGCGCGCTGCACGGAGGCAGTTGCTGTGAGGAGCGCGCTGCACGGAGGCAGTTGCTGTGAGGAGCGCGCTGCACGGAGGCAGTTGCTGTGAGGAGCGCGCTGCACGGAGGCAGTTGCTGTGAGGAGCGCGCTGCACGGAGGCAGTTGCTGTGAGGAGCGCGCTGCACGGAGGCAGTTGCTGTGAGGAGCGCGCTGCACGGAGGCAGTTGCTGTGAGGAGCGCGCTGCACGGAGGCAGTTGCTGTAAGGGTAAATGAACGTCTTTGCACTTGGGCGAGGTGAGTATGCATTTCAAACTGCATGGATGATGCTCGCCACCAACATGCCTAAAATGAGAAAATGTTAACTTTTCTAGAGTTTCAGTCGTGAGACTGTTCTTGCGGGAATACATAATTCGTAGGAAAGTAAAATTAATAAACGCCATAATAGATAGAGCCCTTGCGAGGTGCAAAGCCCTCTCTTGGGTTGGTTGTCTAAGGGGTTGCCCCCCAGTCCGGTCTATCAAATGGTTGGCCGATTTCCTTTCAGCGGACTTGTGTGCCTATCCTCGTAAGAATCTCCCCAGGAGGCCTTGTTTGACGAGATACTCAATCTCCTTCTTGAGCTTTGAGCAATCTTCTGTGTCGTGTCCTTGTCCATGGTGAAACTCGCAGTACTTTGTCTGGTCCCCCGTATTTTTAGCGAGAGGTCTGGGCCTGCGGAGCGCCTCGTTGCCTTGGATCGCATGAAACACATTTGTCATGGAGGTGTTTAAGGGTGTGTAATCCCGGGGCGGCTGATCTCTCTGATGGTCACGTCAGTGTTTTTCGTTCTGATGTTCTTGTCGGGATCTTCCTTCTTGGTGTTGAGGGGACGGTTCTTTTTCCCTTTTTCGCTTCTGATTGTCGTCAAACTGTTGACGATGGGCTTCAATAGCCTCGTCGGCTGTGATCTGTGCCTCTACGCGGTACACGAGGTCGGGGTAGCTAGCGACGGTCTCCCTCATTAATGCTGAATAGAAGCCACCAGGACGGAGACCCCCAAGGAACACTCCTCTTAACAGTTCTTGGTCGACCCCTGGGATTTGGCGGGCTTCTGCGGAGAACCTGCGGAAGAAGTCCTTCAAAGACTCCCCTTCATTCTGGCGGATTCCTGATAAGTGGGAAGGGTCGCGGACGATCCTCCGATTTGCTATGAACTGATCGACAAACTGCCTTGTTAGCTCTGCAAAGCTAACGATGGTACTAGCTCTTAGCGAATGGAACCATGTTCGAGCTTGTCCTTTAAGAGTAGCTGGGAACACCTAACAGAGGAGTTGGTCTGGAGCATTGTAAATTCTCATGATGGTAGTGAAATGGTTGACATGCTCCAGCGGATCATCGGTTCCATCAAATGTTTCGATGCTTGGGAGTTTAAATCCGTTTGGAATCGGATGTTCCAGAATCTGCGGTATCAGAGGGGAAACTTGGCATAACGGTCGGAGGGCACGAACATCTCTTGCTCCAGCCTGGCGGTATTCTTCGGCGATAACTTCTCGAATTTCTTCTCGAGTAAACCTTTCTGGTGGGGGTAGGCGTACTTCATTTGCGGGCTCATACTGATGATCAGCCCTTGCCCTCCTTGGAATGGGATGAGCAGAACTTGCAGCCTCGGAATATTCCTCGGACATTTCATGTCTTGGAGGAACCTCTCGGGCTCCGCCCTGATTTGGTTGTGGTAATGGATCCACACGAGCTGGTTGCAGCGGGGGAGCTGGAGGCGCTCCAAGGTTCCGCAGCAGGGTGAGCATTTCAGTTTGTTGTTCTTCCATTTGGCGAACGCGTTCCTCCATGGCGGCGACAGGGGCAAATACGGCTTCAGCGGTCAGTGGTACGTCCACCAGAGAGTGTGAACGTGCGGGCTCGGGGTGTCCACCAAGGGCGGAACCTTCAGCGGTACGAGTGTTTCTCTTTGCCATTGGGGCTGAACTCGGGAAAAGTGATGCTTGCGATCTTGTCCTTCGAAGGATGTTGGGGAAATCTCGTTTCCCACAGACGGCGCCAAACTGTTGCGGACTAACTCGAGGCCCCGGTCGGACCGGATAATCTCGGACCGCCTTAGCTCGCGGAGCGGTCGAGCGCGCACACAGTCAATTGAAAAGGGGGAATGAACACAAGGAGTTTTAGCGTGGAAAACCCTTCAACCGGGTGAAAAATCACGTGACCGGGTCGGTGCCAGTCAAAATCCACTAGATTGCTGGAGGTTACAATTTGATGGGGGAATCGGGGCGACAGGCCGCTCCCGTTACAATCTTGAAGGGAGAGAGTGTGTATGCAACCGTTGGTGGGCAACAGACTGCCTCGCCAACGGGACTTGGACGGTGGAATGCGCGGGATGCTTTAGGCGCGTACGCTCAGAGGCGGCGCGTATTCAAGGGTTGTCGCTACCTCCCTTGCTCGTCTTTCTCTGTCCTTGGAGTGCTCCTTTCTAACTGAGCGCTGGTGGGGTGCCAATAGCCGATGGCAGGCGCTGGTGGCCTTCGACGAGTGCTGATAGTCTTTGGTGGGTGTCGATAACCATTGATGGCCGCTGGAAGTTGTGGGCGGCTGCTGGTGGTTGGCGGCGAGAGATGGTCGCCGGCGGAGAAAACGGGAGAGCTCCCACCTGAGGAAAAAGAAGAAGGGGGAAGCGTAGGAGAAGAAGATGATCAAATGAGGAGCCCCTGGGGTCCTTTTATAGGCTCCAGGGGGAAGTTATGGTGGGCCCCACCACTAACATAGTGGGTTGTGGGTGGTTTTGCCCCGATCGGACGGCCGGCGGGGCCTCCCCCTTGATCGGACGGCCGGGGGGGGGGGGGGGGGGGGGCTTCCCATGATGGCAGGCCGTCATGACGGTGGCGGCAGCCGGGCGGCCGGCGAGGGAGGCCGGTGGCGGCCAAGGTCACGGCCGGCCATGGCCACGGCCGGCCATGGCCGGGGCGGCCATGGCCACGGCCGGCCATGGCCGGGGCGGCCATGGCCGGGGCGGCCATGGCCGGGGCGGCCATGGCCGGGGCGGCCATGGCCACGGCCGGCCATGGCCGGCCGGCCATGGCCGGGCGGCCATGGCCGGGGCGGCCATGGCTCCGGTCGGCCATGGCCGGGGCGGCCATGGCTCCGGTCGGCCATGGCCGGGGCGGCCATGGCTCCGGTCGGCCATGGCCGGGGTGGCCATGGCCGAGGCCGGCCACGGTCGTGGTGGCCGTGGGAGGGCCGGCCGCTGGTGGTGGCTCGGCCTCTTGCCGGCGACGGTTCCTATGGCGGCGGTTTCCCCATGAGGGGAGGGAGTGGGGGTCCGCCTCCATCATCTCCATGAGAGATCATGGGGGGGTGGGGCCCACCCATGACTTTCCATAAAAAGGGGGAACCCATCAATTATATTTATATATTTATATTTATATATAAATATATATAATAATTGTAATAATAAATTATTATTTTAATTATTATTTTTGTATTATATTATAATTTATTAATTTAATGAGGAGAAAATGATGTGTGGATATATTAACAGCTATAGAGATTATCGAAGGTATTCGATATTAATCTCGTTTTATAGGTCTCGAAAAGATTATTTTATTGATATATTATGCCATATTTGAAGAAGTATATTGACGGTTACGGAGATTATAGATTCATACAAAATTTTTGTAAATAAATAGTTAAAAGAATTAAAAAAAAGAAAGAAAATACAAAAAAATACAGGGCTTCATTTCCTCTCCCCCTCCTCGATTTAGAGAAAATGGAGGCCGATTGGAGATGCTCTAAACTAGGGTTTCGTTTGGCGCAATGGTGATGGTCATGAACCGTCGTTCGTGATGCCCAACCTCCCCTAAAAAAATTCATGCATTTTATGCTCAAAACTAATTTTTTTCTTGGTAGCGGTCATAATCTGTCTTGCCAAACATAGATTATATATTAATGAGATTTTTGACCAAATTCACCCCCGAACAAATAAGTCGCGCCAAACAAAGCCTAGTTTTTTTTCATGACAACGGTGGTAATCATTGTTTTGTCAAACACTTTAGACAGTCCATGGCAATGGCTGGGACACCAATGATGTATATTAAATGATTAATTTTAAATTGGATAGTATATATATCAAGGTTTTGAAAATCGGACCGAACATCGAACCGGCGGAGGGAAAGATTCAATGTTGAACAGACTCAACCGGAGTCGAACCGTTATATATATATATATCTATACTATATTAAAAAGAAGTAATTAGTTTCAACCGACAAGATAATTAGACAAGCTAAAAAAACATTGGGATAATTTCAACCATTGGATCAAACATTATATTTAGTTTTTTTATACATGTATTTTTAGGAAAAGTGTTCAACACGAAAGTTGTAGATCTCGTCGAGATCTACAACTTTCGTGTTGAACATTTTTCCTAAAAATGCATGTACAAGGAGTATTTTCAAAAGACGCGAAAAATTAAGAGTCAATAAAGTGCGAATATTCAAAAGTGTAGTATTAATAACAGTCACCTTTTATTACGGTAGCATTATTGTCCAAACTCAGGGAAACCGTTGCACTTAATGACATAGTGCAACATTGATAATGCATATATGCAAATAATGACGTTTTAAGTTAAGAAAACAAATAATTCTCAAAAATGTTTGTTTACAATAGCATCTAAAAGACATTTTATCGTGCACACGTTTCTGTTTTATATAATTAGAGAGAGATTTAGGTACGCTCAGCGTATATATGAATTGTATGAGACTGTATTTTCAATTTAAATTACAGTACTAACTACAATTAAGATTGTAATTGAACTGTATTTTCAATTTAATCGTCATATCTGAGTTAAAAAACACTTTTTAACAATTATATTTTCACCCAAAAAAAACATATATATATGGGGGCACTGAAAAAACGCGCAGCTCTTTTTTGACAAATATACGTGCTCCCCAGAAAAACGAAAAAAACACCATCTAGACAGCATTTTTAGAAAAAGTGGTCAACATGAAAGTTGTAGATCTCGTCGAGATCTACAACTTTCATGTTGACCACTTTTTCTAAAAATACTGTTTAGGGGGTCTATTTTCAAAAGGCGCAAAGGGGATTCCGTCCGGTAAATATTACGATTTATATTTATTGCGCGGACCCCCCTTCGCGCCTTTTGAAAATAGACCCCCTAGACAGCATTTTTAGAAAAAGTGGTCAACATGAAAGTTGTAGATCTCGACGAGATCTACAACTTTCATGTTGACCACTTTTTCTAAAAAAGCTGTCTAGGGGGTGTTTCTTTCATTTTTTTCGAAAAGCGCGTTTTTTAGTCAAAAACGAGCTGCGCGTTTTTACATATATCTGTATGTATGTATATATATATACACACTTAATATAAGCATAAAAATATAATAATCAATATTACAAAACTTATTTTGCTAAAAAATAAAAATTCTAGCCCAAATTCCCCATTACACATAATTATCATTATTATTATTATTATTATTACTGTATAGTACCATCAGATATTCATCTTCGACTTTATTTAAATATATAATGCTTTATTAATTATAATAATTAACATTTAAATTATTTATTTAGTATTTCTCCCACCCTTCCCCTCTCCCTCTCTCTCTCACACACACACATGCTTGATTGCTTTGTTTTTGTAATCTAGTAAATAGTTAAAATATGCGAGGACAAATTTGGCAAGCCCAAAAATGGGCATCAGCAAATCCATTCAAGTATAAATTTCTTTTTAATGGTGTCAAGAAGTTTAAACTTATCACCCAAACAAGTAACTAAAGCTTTCTGGAAAGTGATTTCAGATTCAACTTCTTCTGATTACAAAGAAACAAATGAGTACAATAGATGGCTGCAGTCATTTCAAATGAGATTCATCTGTAAGAGTGGTGAAGACAACAAAATCAGAAGTCTAAACAAACTAAAATAAATAAAAAAGTTCAAGGAAAAAAAATGGAATGAAAACAACAGATTACAAGCATGAATTAGAGCAAATGGGAATGGATGAGGAGAAGGCAGAGTTTTCTTCTGAGTTAGAAACCTCACTCTAAAAAAAACCGAGTGACGCCTGCTAATGGCTTCACCCTCCGGGCAGCGATATGTTGATATCAGTAGCAGATTTTCTACTGTCAGGTGCTGAAGAATGGAGAGAAGACCAGTTTTCTCCTTTGAAGGAAGAAGAGATGGTGAGATTTGGCTTTAGAGTGTAAGTGAACTGTTGTGTCTGCCCTCCTCCTCCGTTGTGGGCGCCGTCCATCTCTGTCGCCGGCTTTTGAACGGCGGCGGCAGACGGGGTGGAGACCGATATCTCCAGCTTGGGTTTCTTGGTGTTCTGCTCCAGTTGGTAGCTCGGCAAGAAGCTGCCGACCACCACCTTAAATGGAAAGAAACGTCAAATTATTCCCATCATGGGGACAATGTATGGTTCCTTCTTTTGCTAGTGAAGGTAGACAAATGTCAGAAATTGTGCCGGAATGAAAGGCGCGAGTTTGGAAGGAGAAATTGCTGCATTAGTAACTCAATGCGGATGACTAGTCTTAGGCTCCGTTTAGGGGGACTTATTTTCACCGGTCAAGCAGTTACAACCGCATGAACCGGACCTCGGTCGTAACCGCTTGACCTGTGAAAATAAGTCCCCCCAAACGGAGCCTTAAAAAGAAGTAGGTACAAGTTATATAAGAATGGAGTTTCCATGATGTAAACTGTTATTGCGTTCATTTTAATGCTTAAAAAAATGCAGTTTGAATCATTTTTTACCATTTAAATATAAATAAAATAGGATGTAATTATGAATATAAATTGTGGGCAAATGATCCAAGATGATTCAAATTGCATTATTTTCAAACATAAACTGAATGCGATAACATTTTACTTGATTCTATGCAAAAAAAAAAAAAACTTTGGATTCTTTTTCTGACCATTCAAGTAAAAAGACATTGAATGTAAGCATGAACATATATGATCCAAAATGATTCAAATTACATTATTTTGAACCTTTACACGATTCTTTGCAAAACAAAAAAACTTTGGAGGCATAGAAATATAGAATTGTGTAAACTGCTATTCAATTCATTTAGAATAAAAAATTATGCAATTTTGATCATTTTAACCAAAATTTTATGTGTAAATTGTAGGAAAACTGTCAAAAATGATCCAAATTGCACTACTTTTGAACAAAAATTTATCACCACTTGACATTAATGCTCTTAAGATTATTTAGCAATAGTTGAGTGGTTTTATTTAGAATGAAATTCTTCCAATACTAATCATTATGAAATTATATAGTTAATATACAATTATAATTATTATATATGAACAATAATTAAACATAATATATGAAAATAAACTAATATCATCCTCTTTATAATTATGCAATTAGCATATATATCTGAACATTCATTTTGCTATCTTCTTCGTAAAATTAGATATATAATTTTGGAAGAAAATTTTAATAATCACTAAAATTATTTAATAATTTAAAAGAAAATTTTATGATATGATCATAATTAAATTTTTATTTAAAAGGAGGCGCTTATTAGATGAGAAAAGTAGGCATTTCTTACTTTATTCATGTGCATTTTCGACGTTAGGCAGAATGCTTTATAAAAGTTCTTTCTGGTAGTAAAATAAATTTAGTCTTTATAAAAAGTAGCTTTCAACAACAATATGAGGCTCCTGTTGTTTAGAAAGTAAACATCCAAACAACCTCCCGTTTTCGAAGCACAAAACAGTTGAAAAGCTTAACCAAACTGACCATATATGCGTTCAATAAATTCACCTTCTAATAGAAATTAAGATTTCAAAAAATGATCTCCGAGATTTCAAAGTATCATGTATTTCTCATCATCAGGCTAAAGAAAGGTGAGAAACAAATAGATTGAAGGAAAAAAGAACTAAAAGAGAGTGCACAAAATAGTCTCACATCTGGAAGCTCATGCAACCTTATACACTTAACATAGATTATAGGTTCCTCCACCAATAACAAATTAATTTAGGTTGAATGCTTGGGTTCCAATATGATCATAGCAGGTTAGAACCAACTGACACTCCAATGAGACGTAATCAAATAAGTCCTAGATCGAGAAACTCATATAGGATTGTGCACCTGAGCTATGTTTGGAGAGAGGTGGAAGAGTGGTTGAGGTTGTGAATGCAATTATGAAAAAAGCAGGAAGCATTTGGGTAGGTGTGACCACAAATGTTATTTTCTAAAAATGACTTTTTAAAATAAAAAGTCACCACAGTCAAGCAAACGGCCATGTTTTAGCGGCCGTGAATGTCTAAACCCTAGAGGCCCAGAAAGTGAAATTTGGGCCAAAAAGCAGTCATAAAAGTTCAAAACGCAGGTAAAACACAACCATGTGTTTACTGCAGAGCTTAAACGCTGCAACTGTCCCAAATGGAGCTTTGATATAGATTCTAGATCCCTCCACCTATTACCAATTGAGCTTGGGTTGGATATTTAGGTTCGATTAGAGAGTGTGAGTTCATGGCCAAATAGTTGTGATGGGCGGAATGGTATGGATGGCATCATTATGAGCACGCAATGTTGAGCGCTTAGGCAATGATTGCCAACCCCGAGTGAGAATGAAATGCGGGTGCTAATCGTCAAGTGAGCGCTATGCGATAATCGACTATCATCAAGCGTGATATGTTGGTTGATGATTACATGAAAGCAGCGGCCTACAATTTTAGGTTTCCCACCTTCATTAAGAGGCCAATCAATAGTCCCACACCAGCTTAATTAAGGAGAGATGATCTGGGCAATAAACAATGGGCCGAATCATTCCAAAGTGAGATGACCTTGGAGACAACCAATAATGAACTATATATTCACACTTTGGAGACAACCAATAATGAACCAATAATGAACTATATTCACTTTTAGGTATTGTCCGCCTTTGGTTCATAGGTGGACCTAAGGTGGACAATACCTCACACGAGTTGGGTTCAGGCTGTTACATTGTTGTGTTTATAATCCTACCCACAAGTTGCAGCCTAACAAATGAACTATATTCACGTTACATTGTTGTGTTATAATTCTACCCTCAAGTTGAAGTCTGACCAATAATGAACTATATTCACAAGCATTACCAGATGGATGACGCGAAATAAAAAAGGAAAAAATTGTGTACCTGCACAGGACTTGCGGCGACCAAAAGACCCGCAACCCCTCCTCCTACAACACGGCCATCGGGGCTTGCCAATGAGACACTCATCCCACCAGATCGGCTCTTCGTTCCTCCATTTTCATTCGGCATAAACGATCCTGATAAGGATAGCAACTCAAATCGTCCCTGCAAAGAAGTGGAACAAATGACTAAGGCGTTAGCAAATAAATAGTTCCAAAATAAGAAAGAAATGGAAAAAACATTTGCATAGTAACGAGCCACGAAATATAAAGATCAAAGGTTACTAAAGATCTGCCATGTTGTATTTGGTATCTAAACAATTTCAGACATTGGGGACACTCAAAGACAGCAATTTTGCATTTATTTTATTTGTGTTGACAGCTATTGAACTTTCATTGCCTCGACAAGCTACTTTAACTAAGCTGTGGTGTTGTGGTAAAGAGCATTTTAAAGGGGACAAAATACTATGTGGAGGTAGATTAAATTTGTTTTTCCCAGATTTCTGCTAACACCAGATCAAAAATTATTTAGATCTAGATTGAAGGTTTGGCAAGGAAATTTATTATCTGGAGCTCATAAATATATATATGGAAAATTACTGGGACCTCTCCTGGGACTACGCATAATCATAAGGATCTCTCATGTATTTCTAAAATTTACCAAAACTTTCAACTGGGACGGGTGCACTAGTAATGTATGACAACTGAAGTCCCAAGGGAGGTTCTGGTAATTAATAATCATATATAAAAGAAAAACAAATGTTTGTCTTGGACTTGAAATAGGACCATCAAATAATTCTAAGCCCTTTGATATCAATCTCCTTAATATATGGTTTCTTTAATACATTGAGCTATATATATATTACTTACGGATACTAGCAGTCATGCATATGGTCCCTTCGTGCGCAGTATGCGACATCAACAGTATTCAGCATTCACTTGAATGTGATCGGGTACTACCATCGTTGCACACTGCAGGAAGGGGAGACCAGTGTATAGCCGCTAGTGTGTGTATGTACAGTATACACACACACATACATATATTTTAATGTTTAAAACAATCGAGCACTTGCAAGCAAGCAACATAAATACATTTCATTTTCAGGGGTCATAAATTTTGTTAAACCAAGGTAACATGTACTGCTTAATGTGTGTAATTCATGTCCAGAGCATCAATCCGGTAAAATTTACTAAGAACTACAGACAAATTAAACATCTCTGCAAGTTGGAGAACAAAAGCTTTCTTATTCACTAAGTGTTAACAAATTTAATTGTTTTCCACATCTGACTGATTCTTACAAAGAATATGTTCAAAAATAAACTCATTTCTATGAATAAAGTTTACATAAAAATTGACATGAAAAGGGTACTATGGCTTAGTACTTTCAGCTGCCTACAATGATAGTTTAGCTCAAACCTCATAAGTCAATGTGCCGCCAGAGGAATCAGGTTGGCGAAGGGTAACATTCGATATAACACCATTGGCTGAGAGAATACAAATTGCTCGAGGGCCTAGTTGGGAAAATGAAATTATCTTCATAGTAACATCCTGAAAAATATAAGAAAAGAATAATAAATTGTTGTAGATAATAGCATAAAACTTGGGTTATTTACCAGGACCTCCTCCCTTAGGACTTTGCATAATTATAGGAACCTCTCATTTATTTTTTGATATTATAAAAACCACACATTGGAGTTTTCAGAGTTGCAAGACACCTTCACATAGTTAACATACATTATGACTGCACCCCTCCAGAGGGGTGATTTACTATACAAAAAAATAATAATGTAAACACAGGAGGCAAGTTTTGGTAATTTTAAAAAACAGAGTGGTAATCCTTGCAATTATACAAAATCCCAAAGGAGGTCCCGGTAATTAACCTCATACAACTCTAAAAAGAGTTACTGATAAGCTGACTCAGGAAATAGCTGCAAGGACATAACAAAAATAATTTGAATCCATAAATGTGTCATGTTCCGCTCCATATATTGAGAATGCATGGCAACTTTAGACAGCTATACTCTGCATTAAAAAAAGTGTGTAAATTTTTCTATACTGCATCTGCTTCCTCTACATTTGGCAACAAATTCCATTGTTAGACATTCAGCCATGAAGTAGACGCCAAAGGGAATAGTATTACAATTAAGGATACATAAAGCACAACAGCATTGATAATCCTTTTATATTGGGAATCGATAATTTTGATGACTATGTTAGGTTAATTGTTGATATGTATGCGCGCACGTGCACACACACACATATATGTACATCAACATATATATACGTCTTTGTGCGTGTGGATATGCGTGTGCATGCGCACACACATATACATAGATGTAAATATATGTACATATATGTAGATCTGTGTGTGTATGTATAGTCCAACTTTTCAAGTTTGACTTTAAATACTTGTTTTTATCGGGCTTGACTGCCTTCGGCTTCTTATTGATCCCTCAGCTAACGGCATACCTAAAACAACACATTCCCTGCTCCAACTCAAACCATATCACGCCGGCTCCATACTCATTCAGACTGTTGGGTGAGTTCTTCATTTTAATTTCTAATTCGTCTATTATACATGAACGTGCCTTTATTTTCTAGTGATAGTTTATTTCCTGAACATATATAATTTATTTAATTTGCACTTAATTTACGTGCACTCTCATCAGTATGCACTTATTACATGCTAGTTGATGTAGGGTAGGCTACGTGTGGGTGAATACTAGAATGCAATCCTACTATGACGTGCGGGAGGATAACTCAAATCTTCATGGCCGCTAAATGCAACACACATGCAATGACCGACGGTGCAATCAAACATAGCAATAAATGATTAAATCACACATAGATAATTTAAGCAAAGCAAAATTATTTCTATAAGCAAGCAGACTTTGGTTTTCCTCCGAGTGGAGGGCCAAAGCGAGAGTGTGCAGCGAATAGCTCCTGCAAATCATAAAATATTCTAGAGAAAATGACTACCAACAGAAGATCCTATCAAGCATGAAATCGCACAACCATATATTAATATTGAAGAAAATATTTTATACAACGATAAAATACTCACTAATTAAGCGGGTAGCCGTAGACATCGCAGATCCGGCGGTACAAGATGTCGATGTGTTGTCTGGAGAGTGGAAAGGGGGTGGTTTGGATGCTGGAATTAGTGGACAGAAAGTGGGGGACTGGTTCGGGAATTGGATTTAGAGGGGTTGGGGCGTGGGCACTCAGGAAGGGAATTAAGGGCTTTTGTTGGGGGACTGTTCGTGGGGGCTGCAGGAAATGATCCGGTGGAGGCCATGCGGAGGTTTTGGGAAATAGTGAAGGAGATTTAGGTAGGCTGTTGGATGAGATTGGGTGGAGGAGGGATTTGGAAACCGGAGGGGTACAGTTTTGGAGGGAAAAAAGGATGATAACAAGTTCTCCTGTGAGGGAAGGAGGGAATATTGCGGCTGGAGTGGACAACAGCAAGGCTTGTTCGTGGATGGAGGGCGGCGGAATTTTCAGCGGGAGTATGGGAAGGAAGTGCGGTGGCAAAGAGAGGGGGTTACAATGGGTTATAGGAAAATAGAGTCGCCACCTAGAGCCTCACGGAGTCATATCCGTGAGAGGATCGCCGGATTTCGGAAATCCTTCTCCAAAAATTGTCATAGGTTGATGGCTTCCCAGTTTGCTCTTATTTATAACAAAACAATATTAGGGCACCCTAACATCAACGACTATGATTGGCAGAGATTGTCGAGTACCCGATCTCACTAAATAATGACTAAAAATAATAAAGTAATATATGAAAAAAATTGTAAATAAAAATCTGGATGATCCGTGGAGTCGGATCTTCAATCTGAAGGCCCTAAATATAGCAGATAACCAATTGACCACGAACATACCCAAAACTCGTGCTCCTCCGTAAGTCTGCATCGCCGATCCTCATCACTAGTTATCTTGAATTATTTGTAATCGTTTTTTTGCATGAGTTTTAGTATTTCGTTATTTAATTGATTGCACATCAGAATAATTGCATATTGATTCACTTGCAGCACATTAACGTTAGGTTAACTGTGGATTCAATTGCATTTATTAAGTACTAGCTTGCTTTCGTACAACAAGGACCTATAGATTCATCTTTCTTCAATAAGTCTTCTCATGTTTAATAAATTTGTATTTAAAAAATCATTAGCTAATAAAGGTATTGAATGTTTTAATAATTATAAATGAACTAAGAAATAGTGTGTCATGATTGTTCAAAGTTAATTATAAAAATAACACTTATGAAAGAGAATGAAATAATAAGTCCAATTGAATTAAGTATACATAATACAAATACAAATACATATACATAGAAGTGATTTAAACATATATACTATGAACATAATCTAAAATCAAACAATGAGTGATATTTTAAAAATTGTATCGGCTAATATATCGGGAAAATGGATATATTGGCTTATATTTACTAAACGACATAACATATTTTTGGGGAAAAATCATTTTACCCTTGAAATCATCGTAGCACATTCAAAACACATGCAAAACAATTGTCTCCAGGAGGGGCCTAGTCATATCTTAGATCTTGTCTTCCAGGAGAGAGACATAGTCGTCTCTCATACTTCTATCCATAGTAGATATAAAGTCATCTACTGAGTTTACAGGAGAGACTTGGTCGTCTCTAGGCTTCTATCAACGGGAGAAACTTGGGCCTTGTTTGGAGAGGGGGAACTTTCGTGTTTGAAATGTGGGTTGTAACGGCCTCCCCAGCACACAGCTCGTAAGGACAGCTGTCGGCACCCCCAACATCCATCTCGAAAGGGGTCAGCCTCAACTGGTCTGCAGAACATGCACGCCAACCCCTCTCTAGCTCCTCTGGGGAGTTGTTGGTGGCCGCAACATCTCTTAGATGAGGAACCTCAAGTTAAGCAGCCAGTAGGGGGACTTCTCAGGAGGTCACCCATCTCAAGACTACTCCAACCCGAACACGCTTAACTATAAAGTTCTTTCGCTCAATTGGTGATGAGAAGCGAAAGAACATATGGGCTCAATTGGTGATGAGAAGTGAAAGTACTCTATAGTTAAGGGTGCTCGGGCTGGAGTAGTCTTGGGATGGGGACCTCCTGGGAAGTTCTCGTGCTGCCCACTTAACTTGAGTTTCCCTCGTCAAAGGGAGGCGGCGGCCTCTAACAACCCGCCTATGGGTATGGAGATGGGTTGGGTGCTTGGGCTGCAACCTAGAAGACGCCAGCTGGGTCCCGTTGGGTCTCCCTCGGTGGATGTGGTCCCGATTGGAGCCGGGTCTGGGTCGTCACAAAAAAGTGCTCTTTTTTTGTAACGGCCTCCCAAACACACAACTCGAAAGGCCGACCAACAACAACCCCAACACCCAACTCGAAAGGGTTCAGCGCGAACAGGTCTGCAGACCAAACACCCCAACCCCTCTCCATCCATGGGCGAGTTGTTGGAGGCCACCGCCTCCCTTTGACGAGGGAAACTCAAGTTAAGCGGGCAGCACGAGGGCTTCCCAGAAGGTCACCCATCCTAAGATTATTTCATCCCAAACACGCTTAACTATGGAGTACTTTCACTTCTCATCAGCTCAATTGGTGATGAGAAGTGAAAGTACTCCATATTTAAGCGTGTTCGGGCCTCCTGGGGGCTGGGAAGTCCCCATGCTGCCCGCTTAACTTGAGTTTCCCTCGTCAAAAGGGAGGCAGTGACCGCCAACAACCCGCCCATGGATGGACAGGGGTTGGGGTGCATGGTCTGCAGACCTGTTGAGGCTGAACCCTTTCGAGCTGGATGTTGGGGGCCCCGACGGTCGTCCTTTCGAGTTGTGTGTTGGGGGAGGCCGTTACATGGGTATCTGCAGATTTCATGTGCGCATGGTTGAGCATTCACCTACCGTGGTGGCGTTCCACCAGATCCGTGTCATGGGATATCTGCCTCTCCAAATGGGGACCATAGTTGTCTCTGGGTATTGTCTTCCACATGAGCGATCTAGTCATCTAATGGGTCTAGCCTTTCGCATAAGTGAACTAGTCATCTCTCATGCCTTAACTTACAAAAGAGAGATCTAATCGTCTCCTTGGCTTATGTTCACACAGGAGAAATAGTCAGTCTCCTAAGTCCTATTTTCTACGGGAGATACCTAGTTGTCTCTCGATTTCCTATTCAAGGGGAGATTTAGTATTCTATTGAGTATTGTCTTATGCGGGAGAGACGGGACCTAATCCCTCAAAGTTATTCATAAACGTTGATCGTGCCAAAAAATTAGCAGGTTTGTGGGGAGAAATGATTGTATTGATAAAATTTAAGGGAGGTAACAAAAGAATACTATCCACACTCCAAGTAGGTGGCCTCTTGCATGGTGGACACCCTTTTTCATCCCTGGTCACCCTCCATTTTCTTTCTCTTGCCTCTTTCCATCCCACAACCAAAAATTGCTTGAGCTTCCCCTCTTTGATTACCTCCTAGATAATTTTTCATAGCGTCCTGCAATTTTTGTAATCATGGTCGTAGTATCGTGTATCGGTAGTATTTGCAATTGAATTTATAACATACACAATATCTTGAAATAGGTCTTCTCTTGCATAACATACACAATATCTTGAAATAGGTTGTCTCTTGCATAACATACACAATTTCAATCATTGTTGTATTAAGCGGCGTTTGCGGCAAAGGCACATCTCCTCGAAGGGGTTGTCGGGCTCCTCATGGTGAAGCGTTTGCCACAGTGGGTCGGGTACGTTAGGTTTCTATCTCCTACGGCAACAGACCGATGTTGATCTCTCATAGGTACCACTCTCATTAGAGGTGCGGGCAGGCTCGATTGATCAATTTGGTCCAAAACCAAAATCAAATCGAGGAGTATTGATTTTGGTTTGAGGAGTATTGATTTTGGTTTGATTTTTGAGTGATCTACTCACTTCAGTTTACTATTTTAATAGTTATGATCTTAAATGTCTAAGGATTTTAAGTAATATCATTTTTTAACGTTGCATTCTTTAATTTTATGGTATTTAAAATATATAAATAAATTTAGATTTTTTGTTTAACAACTTACATTATGATGCATGACGAATCTATAGGTAACGGATGTAATGTTGCCCTAACCCTACATGCAATGCAAAACCCGACAGATAATTCAAATTGAGCATTAAATAATTTAATCGCACGCGCTTGATTACGACAAAAGCAAAAATAATTCGTTTAAGCAAGCGGGTTAAGCTTTTCTCCGCGTGGAGCACCAAAGCGAGAGCGCACGACGAATAGACCCTACAAATCACAATAATAATTTAAATCAAACAACCGCAATACAAGAGATCCAAACAAGTATGAGATTCAACTGATAATAATAATGCTGAAAAATAATCGCCCAATACAACAAAACTCACCAAATAGTGGGCTGACCAAGCCAGTGAAGATTTCGGAGCCAGATGCGTTTTGACGGCGATCTAATGTGGAACCGGAGGCGGGGAAACATCGTAGGTGGTTGTCCTCGGCGGTGGAAGGCGGAATCGGGCCGAAAATGAGTAGATCCGGCTATGTATGGGTGAATCCGAGCGTAGGAGGGATGGATCCAAAGTTTTGAAGCGGATTCAGGCTGTAGGACGAGGGGTGGGTATGGCGGAAGGGCGGATCTGGGCTGGACTTCCCAGAACTAGGAGGATTTCAGAAGGTGGGTATGTGAGGTGGCTCCACAGGGTGGGGAAGCTGGTGGAAAGAGGGTTGGTGCTTTGATGGAGGGGCGGTTGTTGCAGGGAAGCCCCAAGGGGCTGGCGGTGGGTTCAGAGGGTGGTGGAGTGGGCGGCATTGGCTGTTGAGGGGGCTAGGAGGGTGGAGACTATGGATGGATGAGGAGGGTGGCCGGCTGTGTTGTGGGGTGGCCAGGGAGTGCCGGCGGGCGTGGCTGGATGTGGAGGGTTGTCGGTTGTGTTGTGGGGTGGATAGGGAGGGCCGACGACTGTGGCTGGATGTGGAGGGTGGTCAGTTGTGTTGTGGGGTGGACAGGGAAGGCAGGCGGCTGTGGAGGGTGGCCGACTGTGTTGTATGGTTGACAGGGAGGGCCTGTGGCTGGGATTAAGGGTGGAGGGGGCGGCTGTTGTGGGGGAACTGTACCAGCGGACAGCCAGCTGGAAAGAGGGCTTTAGGCAGTGGTAAGGGGGATTGGATGATGAAAAATGATGCTTTGGGTTTAGAGATACCTTGGGGAGGAAGATACAAGTCTAGGAGTCGACACCTAGGGTTCCACAGAGTCGGCACCGTGGGATGATCGCGGGAATCCGGGAATCAACTCTCCAAATTTTGCAATGCCTCAAATCAGCTCACTAACATCCTATTTATAATAATAAGAGAACTAGGGCATCCCACTATCAACGACTATGATTGGTCGGAGTTAGGTTCACTCAAATACATCAAATAAAATGCAAAAATAATAAAGTGATATATGAAATCGATTCACAATAAGTATTCGGACGCATCCGCGGAGTCGGATCATCGATCTGGACACGCCATATATGGTAAGTCGTCAATCGACTCCAAACGGGCCCAAAGCTCATCCTTTGCTGCAGGTTCACGTCTCCGCTCTGCATTATTCTCCCCGGCTTGAAAGAATTCATCTCCCGATGAATGGAGATCGGAATTGTTTCAATGTATGTCAGGTAAGACTCGATGAGGTCCACTAGAGATTGTCTAAGTGTCGTCGCTGGGAAAGTATCCTCGGTACTCAACTCCTCTGGACTGAAAAACTTTCATCTCCGATGAATGGAGACGGTCATACTGAAGTCGAAGTACAAGGGGGAATCGATCAAGTTCTGCTGGTAGTATCGAGGTGTCCTCAGCGTCTGTAGCAGGAACGTACAGGTGGAATCTGGTCTCCGTAATGCTCTCAGCACTCAACTCATGAGTGGTGGATCCCGGTGCGATCGGCGGTGCCGTAGTTGGAACCAAGGAAGACGAGTCCCCGGTTGGGTGGGTGTTAGAAATGGGTGAACCGTGGTGGCCATCAGCCGTGAGTGGACTATGAGGGTGGTAAGGCAGCAGGAGTAGAGGTGTGGGCGGCTAAGAATCCCCACTGCTTGGGTCCACATACTCGCGAGGCTCGTAGTATGACGTCAGATCTTCAACATTAAGTACCGAGTGGATATCCATATTTGCAGGGATATCAAGATCATAGATATTTGCTTCGATCCGTCTTATGATTATATAGGGATCCATTCCCCAAACGCTCAAACTTTTAGCAGGCCTCGCACGGAGCCTCACAACGCGGATTCTCACCATCACCTGCGCACCTTCATGAATTACCTGCCCTTACCAATGAACATCCACATGCGATTTATATAATTTATTACCAATATTGATTTTCCGTCGGACCGACTTATGACACACATGCAAATGCTGAACAAATAACTCAACAGACACATGCAAATGATGAAGAAACAACTCAACATACACATGCAAATGATGAAGATATGACTCAACAGAATCATGCAAATGAGTTGGCCGATGCAGGAGGCTTTCTCGGTGAAGTGTAAAAAAACTCATCCAGTGTACGATGAGTGTCCAAATGATCGGGTGAGATATCAACACCCAAAGATGAGCTCATAAGATGTCAAATGTCTCTTGGGGATTGTGACGCATCAGGAAGCTTAGCCAGAGGTATGTATAAAAATTCATTGTGAATGTGATGACCACCTGAGTGAAAATCATGAACACAGACTAGAAGACGTGACTCTAGAGTGTGGTGAGTGTCCCTGAAAAGAAAAAACTCGTCTGGTGGGTCAGTAGGTGGTGTGTCCCAAAACTCATCGAGAGTGTGATGTGTCACAAGATAGGTCCCCAAAATATTAGGAGTATGCTCAAGTGTACTCAAGGGAGGCACTACATACATAATGCTCCACTCAAGATCCATTCCTCGGGGAAAGACCAGAGATGATAACGAAAGTGGCGCCAATAACTCGAAACTCATAGATGAAAGGCTCACCGGAGTTTCATCCTCACCAGGATGTGACGGCTCATCAGGAGGCTCAACTGGGGGCTCGTCATAGAACTCATCAATAAGGTCATGATCCTCCAGATGAGTGCCAACGTAAAGAGTAATGTCCTCATAAGTGGGTGAGATAGCCACTACGAGATCAACACCGGGCTCTAGGCACTCGGTCGTGACGTGTCACAGAACAATGAGAAGGGGAGAGGGGCATAGACTTATTACCACGAGTGAGTCTGTAGGTGCGGTGTCAATAAACGGGTGTATGGTAGGGGTGCTAACTAACCCAGTGCATGACAGAATAAGAGGTGTAGGTGAGGGACACCACTACAGAATCGAAAGGTCTCTCTGACTCACTCTCAGTCGGGGTCACCAGAGAAGAATCAGACACAAAAGATAGACCACTCACCGGATTAAGCACCTTCTGGGGTGAGAAAAATCCATATCAGGTATCACTTATGTCGTGACTGACAGGACAATGGTAGGATTCGTGGTGACATCGGTATAGGAGAGACTCGTAATACAAAGGTCAAGGTGTGAATTCAATCGACTAACACTTGCGGATCTCGAGGTCTGTTCATGATGAAGGGCGGGCTGATATGTCTGCTCAAGGGACTTTTAGCTATGATAAACCAACTCTGTGCGTATGTCAGATTGAAGTCCGGACCGAAATCGGAAAGTGGTCACAGATGCCTCCTCTCGGATATCACTTCTCACAACTAACTCATCAAAACGATCCATGTACTCAGCGACAGATATAGATCCTCGTTGAAGGGAAAATAACTGATCGAGCAAGCGACTCTGATATGACAAAGGCAGATACCTCTGACACAATACACGCTTTATATCCACCCAACTCGTGATGCGATGAAGACGATCTCCCTCGCGGGTCTTCTCAACTCTACACCAATATGCTCACGCCCGAACTAAAAGCCTAAATTTCGCAAACTTGATGCGACGCTCACCGAATAACCCAAAATGAAAGACTCGAGACTCAATGAGCCATCAAAAGAAGGTACGAAACTGACTTCCGAGATCTCTCTCAAAACGGCTATCCTCAAAATAATCATCCCTAAGGTAATCGAGTCGTGTTGAATGATCAACACAATCCACTCGCGTGTAATGATATGAATGACGACAATCATCATACTGATCGTCTCTAACACAGTGTGATCGTGTCGGTGCATAAACACAATCCCTAGAAGTGGTGTGTTGCGATCGAGAATAATCATCATAGTAACATTAGGATATCTCTGAAGGGGCTATATGAGTGCGGGTGTAAGTGGACGCTTGATCCCCAAATAGATAAGAGGAATATTGGTGATACCTAGACATGAAGAAATCTATAGACTCTATAACTGCGTATCAAAAGAGTACACACATATGGCTCTGACATCAATTGACGCGGGACGAATCTATAGGTGGCATATGTAATGTTTCCCTAACCCTACATGCAATGCAATGCCCGACAGATAATTCAAATTGAGCATTAAATAATTTAATCGCACGTGCATGATTATGACAAAAGCAAAAATAATTTATTTAAGAAGCGAGTTAGATTTTCCTCCGCGTGGAGGGCCAAAGCCAGAGCGCGCGGCGAATAGACCCTGCAAATCACAATAATAATCTAAAAGCAAACACCACAATATAAGAGATCCAAATAAGTATAAGATTCAACTGATAATGATAATGCTAAAAAATAATCTTCCAATACAACAAAACTCACAAAGTAGTGAGATGACCGGGGCAGTGAAGATTTTGAAGTCGAATGTGTTTTAACGGCGATCCAATGTGGAACCAGAGGCGGGGAAACAATGTAGGTGGCTATCCTCGACGGTGGAAGGCGGAATCGGGACGGAAATGAGTAGATCCGGCTATGTATAGGTGGATCCGAGCGTAGGAGGGATGTATCCGATGTTTTGGAGCGGATCCGGGCTGTAAGACGAGGGGTGAGTATGGGGGAAGGGAGGATCTGGACTGGATTGCCCGGATCTGGGAGGATTTTAGGAGGTGGGGCTGTGAGGTGGCTCCACGGGGTGGGGAAGCTGGCGGCAAGGGGGTTGGGGCTTTGATGGAGGGACGGTTGTTGTAGGGAACCCCCAAGGGGCTAGCGGTGGGTTCAGAGGGTGGTGGGGTGGGCGGTGTTGGCAGTTGAGGGGGCTAGGAGGGCGGCGGCTATGGCTAGATGAGGAGGGTAGTCGGTTATATCGTGGGGTGGCCAGGGAGATCCGACGGCTGTGGCTGGATGTGGAGGGTGGTCGGCTGTTTTGTGGGGTGGACAGGGAGGGCCGGCGGCTGTGACTGGATGTGGAGGGTGGTCGGCTGTGTTGTGGGGTGGACAGAGAAGGCATGTGGCTGAGATTAAGGGTGGAGGGGGCGGCTTGTACAACCCCGTATCCGGCGAGCGGGTCAGCAGAAGCCAGGCCGGCCAAATCGAGCAGTCTGAGTCCCTGGGCGAGCTCAGCAGGGGGAAGAACTCGGCAGTCTCCGACTCGCCCAGACGGGGTGAGACACTTTTGGGAGGTGAGCTTGTACTCGCCAAGCCCCGCTCGCCGAGCTCTGGGCCGCTCGCCGAGCTTTGGACCGCTCGCCGAGCTCGGGGCTGTTCGTCGAGCTCTGGGTTGTTCGTCGATCTCTGGGATGTTCGTCGAGCTCTGGGCTGTTCATCGAGCTCTGGGCTGTTCGTTGAGCTCTGGGCTGTTCGTCGAGCTCTGAGCAGTTTGTCGAGCTCTGGGCCGCTCGTCGAGTTCTGACTGCTCAACGAACTCGCGACATGCGAGCAGGGCAGGCCGGGCCCGTACTCGCCAAAGGTCGAGCAGAAGCGGCGAGTGCTAGCTCCATCGAGCACTCGCCGCCCTTACGAAGCAGAGGTTGTTGAGGGCCACTCGCCCAATGATCTGTAAAGTGTTTTTACCATTTTGTCCCCGCTGGCCTGCCCATAGCCAGTTAGAACAACGGAGTTACGATGTTAGCAGACCCAGTTGGGTTGCACATAGCTGTTTAGAACAACGAAGGTTGGCTATTTGCAGGCCGTTTTCAGAAATCTATAAATAGGACCCAAGAAGTACCTCAGAAGGCATGCTCACTTGATTCCCAGTCTTCTAGCGCTTTTTGAGGTACCTTAGCCCAACATTTGGCTAAGGAGGGGAAGCGCTCTGAGATCTTCCGGGTGTGTGGTGGGTCCTCCGCGCCGAGCCCTTGAGTAAGTTCCATGTTCTACTTCCTTTGTCATTTTGCTTGCAGGAGAGAAGTAGGTGCGCGATCACCCCTTCCCCAAGGGTGAACTCCACAGATGCCGATTTTTCGGTTTCAACACGGCTGTTGTGGGGGAACTGTACCAGCGGACAGCCAGCTGGAAGGAGGGCTTTGGGCAGTGGTAAAGGGGGATTGGATGATGAAAAATGATGCTTAGGGTTTAGGGATACCATGGGGAGGAAGATACAAGTCTAACAGTCGTCACATAGAGTTTCACGGAGTCGGCACCGTGGGATGATCGCGAGAATCCGGGAATCAACTCTCCAAATTCTATAATGCCTCAAATCAGCTCACTAACATCTTATTTATAATAATAAGAGAACTAGGGCATCCCATCATCGACGACTATGATTGGCCGGAGGTGGGGCCACTCAAATACATCAAATAAAATGCAAAAATAATAAAGTAATATATTAAATCAATTTACAGCAAACATCTAAACGCATCCGCGGAGTCGGATCATCGATCCGGGAACGCCATGTATGGTAAGTCGTCAATCGGCCCCGAACGGCCCCAAAACTCATCCTTCGCTGCAGGTCCACCGTCCACATCTCTGCTCCGCATAACATTATAAAAGGAAAAAAATGATTGAATTTTTTTTACTGGGAAACCGAGAAAAGAATACAAAATACAACAACACTCAAGCCTTTATCCCATTATAGTGGGGTCGGCTATATGGATCCTTTATCTTCATTGTGTCCTATCTTTAGTCATAATCTCACTAATGCTTAAGTACATCATGTCTTTCCTTATAGTTTCAATCCAAGTCTTTATTGGTCTACCTCATACCCTGTTTAACATGCCTAGTGACTAAACTCTCACAATGCCTAACAGGTGCCTTTAATGGTCTCCTTTGTACGTGTCCAAACCATATTAGTTAAGCTTCTCGCATTTTCTCTGCAATTGGTGTCACTTTTGTCTTATCTCTGATACATTCATTCCTAATTTTATCCAGTTTCGTGTGTTCACACATCCACTTATGCATTCTCATCTTCACAACTCCCATTTTTTGCTCATGTAAACAATTCACTACCCAACACTCAGAACCACGGAGCATCGTTGGTCTAATTGCATTGTGGTAAAACTTGTCTTTAAGTTTTAATGGTACTTTACGATTACATAAGATCCTTAACGCGCCTCTCCAGTTCAACCATCCTGCTTGGATTCTATATATCACATCTTTATCAGCACCTCCATCTTTTTGAACTATCAATTCAAGATATTTAAACCACTCACTGCGGAAAATATCTTGATCGCACAACTTAATAACGAAGTCGTCTGTCCTTACACTGCTAAATTTAAGCTCCATATACTCCATTTTTGTCATGCTCAATCTAAAACCCTTATTTTCTAAAATGTTTTGCCAAGATTCAAATTTTGTGTTTACACCCACGCACGTCTCATCGACCAAAACAATATCATCAAGAAACAATAAACATCAAGGTATTGCTTGTTGGATATGTCCGGTGAGCTCATCTAAGATAAGGGTAAAAAGATAAGGGTTTAAACCTAAACATTGATGTAAGTCAACAATGATAGAGAATGTGTTAATCCTCCAGACGTTCTCACCCTCGTCACTGAATTTGTATACATATCTTTGATTATGTCAATGTATGATGCATTTACACATTTCTTTTCTAAGGCTCTCTATAAGATCTATCTTGGAATCCTATCATAAGCCTCTCAAGAAAACAGTATATTCAAATTTTGTTTTCTTTTTTGATAATTGTCAATGCGTCTCCTAAAGAGATGTATAGTTTCCATGGTCAAGCCCAGGGTAATGCTTGTTGGATATGTTCGATGAGCTCATCTAAGATAAGGGTAAAGAGATAAAGGCTTAAAGTTGAACATTGATGTAAGCCAATAGTGGTAGGGAATTTATGTATTAATCCTCCAGATGTCCACACCCTCGTCACTGAATTTGTATACATATCTTTGATTATGTCAATGTATGATACATTTAAACATTCTATTCTAAGATTCTCCATAAGATCTATCTTGAAATCATATCATAAGCCTTCTCAAGAAAGCAATATATGCAAATCTTGTTTTCTTTCTCGATTGTTATCAATGCGCCTCCTCAAGAGACGTATAGCTCTATGGACAACCACCCTGAAATGTATCCAAATTGATTTTCCGAGATGTTAGTTTTTTGTCTTTCTTTTTATTACATGTTCTCATAGTTTCATGGTATGACTCATTAATTTAATTCAACTGTAATTAATACAATTTTGTATATCTTATTTGTTTGTATACAAATGTACTAAAATACTTTCTTTTCATTGGTCTGGCGTCCTCTTTGACTTTAGTATCTTATTGAAAAAACATGCAAGTCACAAAATTCTTTCTTTCCCTAGACATTTCATACTTCGATGGGTATATCGTCTGTCTCAACCGTCTTTCCATTTTCAATCTTCTTTAGGACATCATTTACCTCTGATACTTGAATTTTACGATAAAATGTAATGTCTCAATACTCCTCTGATTTACTTAATTCTTCCAAATTCAGTTCATTGTCTTTTGTTTTATTACAAAGTTGATAAAGGTATCCTTTTTATCGTTCTTTAATAGTCACATCATCCGTCAAAATTGTATTTGTTTCATCCTTTGTGCATTTAACTTGGCTTAAGTCTTTTATCTTCTTCTCTCTACCTCGAGCAATTGTATATCTGTCATGGTTTTCATTTTTGATATTAATCGCTTATAAAATTCTTCATAAGCATGCTTTTTAAATTTATTTACTACATGTTTAGTTTCTTTTTTGACAAATTTATATTTTACCAGGTTTTTATTACTCCTACAAGCGTAGCGTATTTTATAACTGACCCTATTACCCTCAAATTGTCTTGCACTTCCTCTTTCCACAACTAAAATTCTTTATTTGGAAGCACACGATCTTTTGATTCTCCAAATACGTTCTTTCCACTTATACAAGACATAACTTCTCATGAGACAGTAGGATCAACATAAGGGTCATCAAGTAGTTATTTTGTAATTGTTGTTCTGAAAGCAACCTGTTTTTCTATCTTCAAGTTTCACCACCGAATTTTTGACAATACTTTTGTCTTTTGTCTTAAATTTATTATATCTAATTTGTACGTCCAACACCACTAACATATGTTGTGTTGTCAAACTTTCTTCTGAATACAAAATAATATAAAAAAATCAACTCAATACATTGTTTATTTATTCTCAGTGCATAAAACATATACATTGAAAATTTTGTTTAGATCTTAGTAATATAAAAATCATTTAGATGATATAACTTATATTATTTAGTTAATGACATCAGTTGAATATTCTTAGCCAGTGGCCAGTGCGGTTCTTAGCCAGTGCGGTTCGATGTAAATTATTAGTCAGTGCGAATCAATTTTTCAAAAAGGAAAATCAAAAGCGAATTGAATCCTTCGGTAGGTGTAAAATAGGTTTCTATTTGAGGTAATTCGACAGATTTTCGATTTTTTAAGCACACTTTTAACTCTTATAGCACATCTTTGTCTTGCGCCACAGACTCCCCTCTGAGGCTGAGGATCTCTCTTCTGATTAACCAGGTTACTTTCCTTGGCATCTACGTGGACATGAGCCATGCCAAGAATACCCTCGTAGAGCCTCTGAGGATAGATAATGAGTTTGTATCTCAACTGACCTGACCTTAGTCATAATAACAATGCCGCCCAAGCCAACTTGAACTTCATAACATCTATTTCCCTCGTCATACTTTATATGAACTATAACAAGGTCTCCTATTTGTCTTGCTTGAGGCTAAAAAGCATATGGGAACTCGGGCTTCCTCTTCCAAGAAGGTGAAGTACGTCAACAGTAGTCTTCTGAATTCTTTGAGGCTCTGCACTGACCCTGTGAACCAGTCGCACGGTCTCCCAATAACTTTATTAACTTATATCAACAAAACTGACATTTCAAAGCTCTGAATGGTTTCAAAGTCGTGATAAATTCATACAATAAGTTGTAATTAATTAATATTACTTAATGTTATTAATTAATATTAATTAATTGTACTAATCAATATTAATTAATATTATTACGTATGCCCTCCCTTGTATATATAAGGGGAGAGGCTTGGGATTTTGGGATCCGGGGTGGATCATAAGTGTATGGGATCTCTCTCTCTCACACATCTAGATTCTTGTTCGTAACAATTGGTCCAACCTGTCGTTTTTCGTCCATGATTTTCATCACCGGATTTCCACCAGCGCTTCAGTCGGAGACCGCTCGGAAACCATCCATTTCGGCCATATCCTCCACCACCGCATCGGTACACAAGTGTCTTGATCGGCACAATGACATGCATGCACACATCCTCGTCATGGCGCAATGTCTCGAGGACAAACTTGATCGATACGACGCGCTCAATCAAATCACCATGAACCTTCCTCCTTTTAGTTTGCGACCCACTGCCTGGACAATTCCCGCCGCCGCCACACCATCCATTTGGTCATCGTCATTGCAAAAGATATCCCAGCCACTCAGTCTGCTTCACATCAAGCCATCTGTTGGGAAGTTGGCCCACCAAGAGGAGATATATTCCTCGATTGTTATCAAACCAATTGTGTTAGGGTCCTCTGGCCCTGTGACCAATGTGCACGGAACCAATCAATTGCAGTCGACACGCTGGGACGCCCGCGTACTGTCGCACGTGCCGACGGAAGCCACCACTGGTATCATCACGACGATTGACGCACGACCTTGGCTAGGACTGTAACAGTTTGATTTTTAAGCAAAAAACGTAAACTGAACCATACCTATGTGGTTCTAAAAATTTAAAATCGAACCGTGCAAACCATTGGAACCAAACCAAACGGTTCAATTTTGGTGGTTTAAAATAAAAAGGAATACATAATCTAAGAGAAATTTGTAAATAACATAGTTGCATACTTACATACATGATATTTATCACCGTGACTCATGTGAGAAGAAAAGTAATGTGCGACTCCAGTTAATAACTTTATGTAACACAAAATAAGTTTTTATTAAACTGCTACCATGTCAACCATAATGCCCAAATAAATAAAAAAATTATGATACTAAATTATTAATGTTAATGTAAATGCTAATACGACTATGTTCAATTTGACAATCAAAACTGTGAACTGAATTGAACGTGTTTTTTAAAAATTGGAACCGTGACTGAAAAGCAACCTACTAAAACCAAACCGTGAAGTTGGGTTTGCTTTGGTTCGGCTAGGTGGTTTGGTTGGTTCTGACTTACACCCTTAACCACAGCTCACCTCGTCCTCTTCTTCTCCCCCGCCCCTCACGCACAACAACCACCCTCCTTCCGTTTTTTACTTCCCTAGCGATCCGCTGCCCTACGCTGCGGAACACATGCCTCTGTTGTCATTCTTGTCAGGCCTCCATCCAGTGACGTTGACGCCTCCAAATCTTGCGCCTCCTTTCAGTTTTTCTAGGCCGAACATCCGTCAATTCACATCCATGCCCCATCATCAACGTCCAAAATATGTCTTCCCCACTCTCATGACACCCATCAGCGTCTAGCCTCAGAACTTCACCCCACATTCCCAATTTTAGGCCCCACCACATAAGTTTTTTCCTGGTGAGACTACTGCATTCTTTTTTATGAAGCCTTTTCTTGCCTTGTTATCTCCTCGCATGGGCCAAATGATGTCACTCTCTTTGCCTTGATATTGATCCCCACTCACACTACCCCATTTATTACCACCATTTTAACAGCTTTCTTTTTCGGCTATTCCCCTCTATTTTTTTCAAAGCCTGCATACCCCTTTCCACAAGACTACACCGACCTCCCTACATGACCCACTTGTATCCTTTTTACCCGCGGCTACCAAACGTCTTTTTATTCAACATGCGTACATCCAACGTCACACTTTATCTGATTCAAGACTCCCCAACCATTGTCATCGTCTTGTCCCAACAACAACTGTTGACTTTCATCATACGTCCTTTTAACTTTTCTACTTCACCACGCGTCCTCCCATGCCCTCCGATCATGCCTTCTACTCCGCTTCAACAATACCATACACCATCACAATTTTTAAAGATCCTGACAAAAATTTGAGATTCGACCTTGAGGGCAAGGTCGATTTAAAGGGTGATAGAGTGTTGCGTTCACACATTTGCTCAAGCGGACTCCCCTCATCGAAATACATGGAGGGCGCATATGGAAGTCGTCGTGATAGTTTCATATAATAAGTTGTAATTAATTAGTTAAAATTATTTAATAGTATTAATTAATATTAATCAATAGTATTAATTAATAGTATTATGTATGCCCTCCCTCATATATAGGGGGGGGGGGGGAGTTTTGTGGTTTTGGGATCTGGGATGGATCATAAGTGTATAGGCTCTCTCTTTCTCTCTTCCTCCCACCCTCTCTCCTCTCTACCTCTTTGGTATGTATCACTTATAAATGCAATGCATGTTCATCGTTTTAAGTTGCGCAATCTCTCTCGCATGTGCATCACATTGAGTGGATCGCTCATCTAAATTCTTGTTCATACAATCCATGAATTGAAATACTTGAAGTGCTCGTCAGGATCTGAATTACCATCGTAGTGGTTTAGTTAAGTCTCTTGAACCATTTGTTTTGCCTCATCCGCATGAATCCAGGTGCTAAATATGGAAGAAAAACGTTGCATTCTTCATCTTATTCATAGTGCTACTCTTCCCCTAGAAGGATTGGTTCGTTTTGAAGCTAAAGTGGAGATGCGACTTGTTGAGACTCTCTGCTTGTTGATCCCTCGCTCCTCTGGGAATCCTTTAGATTAATGTTGTGGTACCAAGTTGGCACGCCATCTGCTAGGGGGAGACCATCAGTGCCACCTTATCCTCCCGTGTTATCTTCGTCTCCATCTGTTGGAGATCTCGTCTTGGGACTATGCTTCACTAGGGTTATGGCCTACTCATGCTTGTTGTTGCTTGATAAATTCATATTGTCATTGTAATGTTTTGGATACTTGCAACTAACTATCCACGCTCACCGCGTGTTTCGAGCATTAGAAGATATTATGTACAGCAAATGCCAATTGAGAATTTCTCAGTCAATCATGGACAAGTGAGTCGAGAGAGACAACATCCAGGGGTGCCCTCCATTGACCCAAGAGTATGAAGAACCCTCCAAAACTCCACTGATGCAAGCTAGGGTTCAGAAGAAGAATGATCATGTGCAAAGGATCTAGATCCTTATTCCTCAAAACAAGGAGATGTCATGGGCCTAAGGATGCTTGGATAGCGTGACAGCTAGTTGACACAAACATGTAATCCTTGACATCATATCAACGACACTGCGTTTGTATGTAATGTGTATGTGTTGTTGGGGCTGATTACACCTACCAAAATAAGTGGTTTGCTTTGGTAATCATGCTTTCATCACAACCGCTCCTCTGATTAACAGAAGATGAGGTGTTGTAGGGACAATTATGTCAGATTTCCTTCCTTGATGGTAATCCTCGAGTGACATACCCCAGCTAGGAGCTTCATGTAAGAAATCCGCAAGAAGGGCTTGGCAGTTAGGACCCATCCAAGAAGGATTCCTTCTTGAAGGATGATCTGACTAGAATGTCTTCTCGATATTTAATGACCGCCACAAGTCATTCTTCCGAGCGCCAAACTGGCGCATGTTGCCAATGTGGTATTGAGGGGGAAAATATGGTATATATAGCTGCATGGTCATCTTTTTTTAGATCGTAATCCCTCAACCTACTAACTTATAAAATGCCGCTTCGAAGACATGGGCTCCGTTTGGCACGGCGTTTTTGCTCCAGTGAGTTTGGAAAAAAAATGTCACCGTCAAATAATGTATGTTTGGCAAGACAATGGTTATGACCGCACCAAGAAAAGAAAACTAGTTTTGAACATAACAATGAATGAAGTTCCTTAGGTGAGGTCGGGCGTTCACGAACGACGGTTCATAACCACTGCATTCACGACCGCTACCGCCATGCCAAACGGAGCCATAATCTACTCATGAATCATAGAAATCAAATCTTAGGTATCCTAAGAGAAATGCCTTAGCAAATGAATTAATTCCACGTTTTAGAAACTTGTTATCCCCATAAAATAAGTAAGCATCCTTCTTTGGGTCCTTTATACCAACAGTCTGTACAGTACCAATATACAATCTCCTCAACAGGAAAAAAATATGATTATAATAAATTTTTAATCAGTTATAATCAGAAAAAAGTAGCATCTCAAACAAACATCACATCTACAAACACCAAGAGATTGCAACTGATTCAACAAACCAATAAAACCATACCTCGCCAGCCGCTACAGTGATAATATGAGGTGTGAAATTTGCACCGGCAGAGTACGCCACCATTTCACCTGAAACCACCACAATAAAATCTTTCACAAACCGATTGAATCATTCCAAATTGAAAAATAAAGGATTCAGAGAAGCAAACCGTTGGACATCTTACTGCCCGCAATAAAACTAAAAACTGAAAAGATTGATCTTTAGATTCCCCAGGCCTACCGCGTACTCAAACACTACTTAACCAGCTCTTCCTAGCTTGGAAAAAGTCAACCAAGACTACTACGAGTCTCATTCCCTTGGATAGAGAGCAAATCTAGATCACCTTCTCTAGGCAAATTACAGGTTGACATTCAATTGCCAGAGTTAAAAATCTGAGTTTTCATTTTCATGTACAGAAAAAAAGAGTAAGCTAGATTCAGATTCTAAGCTTCAAGGAAACCCCACTATCCTGGATTCATGGTGGGATATGAAGAACATGTCTGGGCTGTGGTCCCAAGAACATAAACCAACAATTATCCCTAAACCCAAAGCTGAAAGCAACGTGACCAATGCAAGAGAATCCGAAGGGATAAAGACACAGAGAAAGCTACCGCAAGAAAACAAACCGGAAAGCACGAATTTGTTCGCTGGGCAAAAAGTTCCATTGAAACCGCGACAGAAGAAGAATTGCGCCAAAACAATCTCAGAATATCAAATTTGAAAAACGACAGGAAATACTCCGAAAATATTGGGGGGAAATTTAGTCAGAGTATGGAGTGAAGTGGTGATGATTAACCTAGAGATTCCATCTCAACTCTCGGGTGATGCTTCGTCAAGAAACCGCTTGGCCGTCCTCTGCCTCGCTTCAAAGAGAACACAGCTGGAGCGGAGTGCTGCCCAGGCGGCGGCGAAGTTGAGATCGGTGTAGGGTTAAGAGGCAGCATCACAGTCCCATCCTGGGCGTACTTCCTCGGTCTCCCCCTCTTCTTCTTCGCCGGCACCACCACGCTGATTGATCCCGGCCATGACGAAAAACCGGATGGAATTGTTTGTGCGGGTAACTTCTTCTCCGTCGTCTCTGCAGACCTCGGAGTGGGCATCGCTGCAACTGGTTGATGTGGATGCGGATTCGAACCGTCCGGAGGAGCTGGAGATATTACGCCCTTAGACGGATTCTCAGACCTTACCGGAGCCTCACCTGGCTGGGGCTTTTGATAGCTTCCGCCGCCCTCCGCCGCCGCCGCCAGTAATCCACCTGGTTTCATTCCTTCCCTCCCCTCCATGCATAACACACGCCCTACGAACACCACAGAAGCTCGCGTCTCCGCCGCCTTCCTGCTCGTACAGCAGCGTTGGATCGGCACGCTTTCTCCTAGGTTTTCACTGCCATTGAAGATGCTTGGATCAAGAAAAAGGTCAGGGGCAGGAGCTCAATCTCGCAGAAGAGCTTCTCCAGTCTGCTTCCCCGCGATACTCCGGCGATCTAAACCACCGAGTAGATCAGAAAACCGCCGTGTTTGTCGGAAAACAGCCGCCGGCGCGATGATCTCCGGATTTGAGCGCTCCGACCAAGCTTGCGGAAAATGCGGGCTGGTTGAGGAGCGGAAAATTAATTTATGCTAAATAATTTAAATAATCAATTAGCGATAAAGTAAAAAAATCTTAATAAATTATGACTTTTGATTTTTTTTTTTAATAATAAATGTATAAAGTATAAACATCCTTATATTGATTGGGAACATTAAGCGTGGGTGAGAATATACATTTTTATTATTAAATACAAAGCTTTCTCCTAGCTTTTAATTTTAAATCTAATTTTATTGTGTGCAAATAGCGGTTTTATGTGTGCGTATATCCTATTAAGGGGTGCGTATATAAATCGCCTTAAATAATAATCAAACAATAAATTATTAAATACAAAGTCAATGGCGAAATTAGGATTTTTGTGTGGCCCGAGCACAATACTTTTAGACAATATTTGTTGAAAAGACGGAGTATATGAAGCTTAAATTTAGCAGTACAAGAACGAAAGATGGCTTTGTTATTAAATTTGGTGATCAAGATATTTTTCATAGTGAGTGTTTTAAATATTTTGGATCGATAGTTAAAAAGACGGAGGTATTGATAAAGATGTGACAGATAGAATCCAAGCAGGTTGGTTGAAGTGGAGAGGCGCGTCAGAGATCTTATGTGATCGTAAAGTACCACTAAAACTCAAGTGCAAGTTTTACCGCACTTCAATTAGACTCGCGATTCTCTATGGTTCTTAGTGTTGGGCAGTGAGTTGTGTACATGAGCAAAAAATGGGAGTTGTGAAGATGAGAATGCTTAGGTGGATGTGTGGACACACGAGATTGGATAAAATTGGGAATAAAAATATCAGGGATAAGACAGGGGTAGCACCAATTGCAGAGAAGATGTGAGAAGCTCGTCTAAGATGGTTTGGACACGTACAAAGGAGATCATTATAGGCATTTGTTAGGCATTGTGAGAGTCTAATCATTAGGCATGTTAAACGAGGGAGGGGTAGACCAATAAAGACTTGGAATGAAACTGTAAGGAAAGACATGATGTACTTAGACATTAGTGAGTTTATGACAAAAGATATGGTACAATGGCAACAAAGGATCCATATAGCCGACCCCACTATAGTGGGATAAAGGCTTGAGTGTTGTTGTTGTTGATGATGAAAATATTTCTTAGCTTTTAGCTTTTTGCCCTTGCATCAATATGAAACCAAAGTGAGGAAACCATATCAACCTAAATTCATCTAGGAATGTGTTATTCATGACTAGTAAACAAAAGGAGTATATAAAATTACAATTGCTAGAGCTAAAGCTCATTGTGAAGTGCAAAATATGAGTTTTGTGAATTGTGATATAAAAAATTTACCTCACATCCTAAGTAACAACATCATACAATTGAAACAGATCAGTTGTATTTTCTGAAACAAAGTTTTAGTCAATAGTAGAGCTTAAGTAAGTGCACTCTAAAACAAACAAACTATAGACTTGGGTGCATGAAAACACAAAATATCATAAATATATAGAAGACTAACAGTGGATAAAAATATAAAATGACATTATAGAGATTGACATAGATATCAGAGAAGCAACAAATCTATGGAGACTATTAAAAATGAATTGGTATTCATAGAAATAGATCCAAACCTATAAAACGGTAAGGGGCGGACTATAAAACTGTAAGGGGCATAGGTTGTAACCTCGAGCAAATTTTAAGTTGTAACCTCATGTAAATCATAGGGGCATAACTTGCCAAGAGACAACTGCAAAGACCAAAGTGCCGACTGCAAAGCAAATGGACAGAACTTGGAAATGGACTAGAGCCTGCATTTGGAGAAAATGAAAAATCAATGTGTTTGCTTAAGCATTGAGAATGAGTACAAGATGTCAAGAATGAACCCCAAAAAACTAGTGAGGTAGAGCAGAAACGAGACCAAGAGGCCTAGAAAATCACTTTGTATGGAGAAGCTGGATCATCAGGCGCTTGAAAATCACTTGAATAGGAGAAGCGGAATCTGTCGTCGTCCTCGTCCAGAAACGAGATCTGCTGGTTCTGAACTTCAGATCTCCACCAACCATCATCCAGACAGTGACCAGTGAGGCTGGGCAGCCCGTGAAGGAACCAAGTAGGAGATGTCGAAACTGCGAGGGGCGAGACGTCGCGTCGTGAAGGATGGAAAGAAATGACAGAAGGCAGTAGCATCACGGGTTTAGGTCAGGCAGCCGGCAGGAATTCCGAATAACCTCTTGTTTTCTCGCGAATTCACGCCCGGGCATGTGCCCGGGCGTGTCTCTTATTGGGTCCGCCTGTGTACAAAGCTCATACATGATGAGAATCAAACTCATGACCTTCTGGTCATGAAGTCTTAGATTATCCAATTGGACCAAGTCTCATTAGCAAAATTTTGCAAATTCTATCATAAATATAAATTTAAATATTTTGCAACCCAAAATTTTAATATTGACATTTTACACCTCTTAATTGAATATTTAAGATGCCAAATATAAATGCTAAAGTCATTAAAAATTCAAAATACTAAAACTAAATATTTATAATATAATATGCAATACCTCCTAATTAGAAGATGCTTCTAATAAATTAAGATAGAAATATTTTATTTGAGCTTCCCGCAATAATCGAAATATGCTTCCGTCCATTACGGGAAATTTATTAATATTTAAAGTGGAGATAATTGGTATATCAGGAAAAAAATTTGTTTTTAAAATATTTAATTCATTTTCAAATTATATCTATTTAAACAATTAATTTCGCCTCCATCCTTCCTAAAATTATCAATTTTAATTTAATTTTAAAAGTTGAAGGAAAACGTTGGAGTCCTGCATTTTGTCTACCACTGATCTGTCCTCCCTTCCTCCTTCGCCTTTGAGTAAGAGCCCTCGAGAGCCATACAATTTACAAAAATACCATTAAAGTGACCCGTTTGCCCAGCGTGCAATTGTCAGAGATGGCCGGTCCAGCTTTATGAGTTGGGCCGGTCTAGCAACAGCTTGGTTCAGGAGTGTCTGTGTTTACTCATTGTATTTCTTTGCTAGCTTAATTCTGTCACGCTTGTAGCATGATTCATCACAATTTATTTTTGGGAGGTTTTTTTTTTTTGCCACAAAAGCAAAGATATTCATTTATTGGAATACAACAAATTCAACACACAAGTAGACAAAGTTGTAGGTGAGTGAAAAGAAATAGACGCAATAGTATGTATCACCCAATTGGTCATACACCAAGAGAATAAAAACTCAACACTCAGAATCCCTCAAGCCAGCAAAACAATATCCGAAATAATAGGTCGATCTAGTGAAGAGGGCACCACACCAGCCCTCAACGATCTAATAAGAGTAGCTCAATCACCCTCTACCAACACAGATGACCAATCAAGCTTCAGAGCCATCTCCACAGCCAAGCAAGCTGCAAGTGCATCTGCCACTGCTGGAGATGCGAAGTGAGCCTAGTTCGCAGATCGTCAAGCCAAACACTTACCAGAAGAATCACAGACAACAATACAAGCACCAACCAATGTCAGCTCCCCTCAGGTAGCCTTATCAAAGTTGATCTTAACAACCCCCACAGGGGGCAGAGCCCAGACATACGTGTAGGAAGGCTCAGCAGGCGAAAAGATCGCAGGGGCGCAACAAAGCCGCACAGATGAAGGTCACAGTCACAACCAAATCCTGCAGAGAACCCTCCCAAAGCATATGATTGTGATGTCACCACAAAGCCCAACACGCAGTAGAGAAAAGAGCAAAGTCCTCTGATGACAATGAAGTATGAACCTTCCGGAGACAATCAAAGTCAGAGCCAAACATCCCTTCATGGGCCACAACCGGGATGCCCAACAAGGGCCAAATAGGGGCCACCAACGGACATGTACAAAAGGCATGACTAACGTCCTCATCGAAGGTTCCATAGAGGGGGCAACCTGCCACAGTCAAACAATGCCTATGGCGAAGGGCGGAGGCTGTCGGTAAGATATTCTGAGCCATGTGCCACAAGAAACTACGGACCTTGGGCATCACCCGAGCCTTCCAAATAAAGTCCCATGATGCCGGCAGAGTAGAAGAAGAAGCACCTCCAGATAGAAAGGTACGAAGAGTCAGGCGGTACATACTTCGAACGAAAAAATTGTCATTCGGCGAGTAGTGCCACACACAAGCGTTCGACAAAGCACTCTGCCCCAATAAATAGAAAGAATGGCTGCAACATCATTAATATCAAAAGTGTCACAAACCAAAGAAGAATAGATATTTATAATTTTAAATAATTAGATATTTACGATTTTAAATAGTTATTTGAAGTTCCTAAATAGATATTCACAATTTTAAATAATTATTAGTTAATATTTTATAATTTAAAATAAATTCTTTATTTGTATCCCCTTTCTAACTTAGGGTTTGTTTGGCTAAGCTGTTGCTGATGATAAGCTGCTGACGGAAAGCTGCTGACAAAAAAAGTGCTGTTTTTTAAAAACAGAGTTTTGTTAAAAAAACTGTTTGGGTAAAATGGAGTTTGCAAAGCTTACCCATAAGCTGTTTTGTAAAAATTGTTTGGATAAAATGAAGTTTTGACAGCTGTTTTTTTTATAATGAAATATAATATTTTTTTTTGAATTTCAAATACTTAAAAGCAGTTTAAAATTACATAATAGCAGTAGCGGGTGCATGAATACATAATAGCATGAATAATACATATCAGTAGCAATAACAATAACAGTAGCAGATACATAACAGTAACAGATACATAACAGCAGCAGATACATAACAGTAACAGATACATAACAGTAACAGATACATAACAGTAACAGTTCCTACTCTCCCCGTCACTCGTAGCGGGTGCGCATCCACCTGACCTTGTACTCCTCCTCAACGGCCATGAAGGTCTCCCTGTGGTTCTTATCTATCAGGAACATTGTTGTAAAATCGTAGAACTCATACTCTCCACGTATCTCAGGGTAGGTTCCAACTTTCACCACAGCTTCGATAATAGTAAAAGGACACGACGACTTTGGAGGCTCCCGGAGAGACATACTAATGTCTTTAGTGGACTCCACCAAGTCACTTAGGAATGATGTAGATGCTTTGTCATTGCCCTTCTTTCGACGCTACCGAGATTCAGTTGGAGCACTATCTACGTTCCCAGTGATGTCAACTGGATCATTTTCTTCCTCGGACATAGTACGCTCTGCTATCGACTCTCGGCCTTGGGATGCGGTATTTGGTGTACAAGCATGCACGCCTGTGGCAACAACCGAACTGAACATAGCGTTCATTTTTTCTTCAAGCTCTGGGGCAATTCCTTCATACCTAAACTTCTTTGCCGCAGACACAATCACCGCTTAAACTTCAAGCTCTGGGGCTCAGATGGACTGGTCGAAATAGTAGCTTTTTAAAATTAACCTAAAACCAGCTGTTGGAAGTAAACTGCGTTTTCCAGCTTTACCTAAACAAACACCGCTTATCTAAAAAAACGGTGCGGCCGGTAAGCGCCGGAGGGAAAAAGTCTTCCCAAACGGCACCTTACTTGGTCTCACCAGAGACTGCTGGTTTTCATTTCGGAGACTGCTGGTTCCCGCGCCGGATACCGCTAGTTTCCTTGCCTGCTGTCGGAGCCGTCGCCCACCACCAAATCCCACTGATGAGTTGTTCATTTCCGTCTACCGCCTCCTCCCCTGTTTTATTTAGAGCTCGAGCAAGAGGAAATAAGAAATATTTTGCCTCATACTCCGACGTCTGAATCAAAAAATCCCACCAGTGCAATCGCTCTCGGAGAAATCATACAGTTTGTCCCATTGGTGGGGTGTTTACGAACCGAACCGAATCAAATAGATCGAATCCAAATTTGACATAAAATGCAGATATTCGAATTTGGATTCATTCGAATATTTAATTATATATAATAATTTTAAAAAATTATATTTAATATTTAATTACTGTTGCGGTCAACTCAACGTTCCTGGTAGACGGGTTGACCGGACTAAATTAGGCTGCCTTAGCCTGTGGAGCGATCGAGCGCGCACACAGTCACTAAATAAGTAGCAAAGAACACAAGACAATTTTGACGTGGAAAAACACCTCAATCGGGTAAAAAACCACTTGACAAGTATGATGCTTGTCAAATGTCATTATTGACAGCAGTTTACAGATTGTTGGTGAAAGTGAGGGCGACGGACCGCTCCTCATTACAGCTTTGAGATGAGAAAGATTATAGGTGCGTTCGATGGACGATAGATCGCCTCACACGAAGCTTAGTTTCTATCACTTTCAGGTGGTGGCAAACGCCCTTAATGTTGCTCGGCTGTCGAACACTATGTCGGGATGCATAGAGATGCGTTGGTGAGAGCTTGCGGGGTGTCGCACACGTAGGAGGCCACTAGGAGTGGTTGACTAGACGTCTTCTTCATTGGGGCGTTGTGGACTTAGGTGAATTCTCGGGTGGCTTGTCGGGAGGAGGAGGCTCATAGGAAGATTTCGGCAGAGCTCCGACCTGAGGAAGAAACACTACAAGCAAAAAAGTTTACGACAACGTTTTTTTACAACGCTTTATACAACACGGTGAAAACTATTAACTTTAACAACGCTTGTTATGTAAGTGTTGCAGTAACATTCTTTTAGCCACATTTTTAACAAAACCTCTCTAAATTATGCTAACCTAATTAAAAAAAAGTGTGCCTACCTTTTGATTTCGTGTGGATTTATTATTTCATGCAAAAAACGAGCGCCTACATTTTGATTTTGAGCGGACTTGTTATTTCACGCCTCCCAAATTAAACGCAAAACCCGCTCCCTCGTCTCCTCCCCATTGCTAACACTACCCTAAACCCAAACCTAACGTGTCGCTTCCTCCCTGTTTTCGCCCCATCTCCCGAATAAGCCGCAGGAATCCTTCTCTTCTCCTTGTTGGAGAGAATCGAAGCAACCTTCTCGTTGGAGAACCCTTCTCTTCTCCTTACTGGCGAATCGAAGCCACCTCCTCTTCTCCTTGTTGGGCGAATCGAAGCCACCTTCTCTTTTGCACTGCTTCTCTTCTCCTTGCCGGCCTCCGGCCATACCTAGGGTTCTCCTCGTCGTCGTTCTCCTCAATCGCCGACGTTGTCGTCGCCTTCTCCAAACCCTCCTCCTCCACTCTTCTGTGCAGGTTCCAGTGAGATCATTGGTACTCCAACTTAACCGCGCACTTTTTTCAATTTGGATTTAATTAATTAGTATTAAACTTGTACTGTTTATTATGGTTTATTTATCAAGAGTTGGATTATGGATTGTAGCATATTTAAGAAATATTTTGTTAAACACATTAAACTTCTTGGGAGGTGTCTTTCTTGGTGTCCAACTCTTTCAGCACTAGCAACCTTAAATGTACATATGATATTATGATTGATAATTTATTAGTGTTTTACCACTTATTTTACTTTAAATGTATTATTCTGCGTTTGAAATTTGTTTATATTTATAGGTAAGCTCTTTTGTATAAGAGTTATAGGCACACCAGTTTTGGATATATGCAACCAAAATATAAATCCAACCTAATTTAGACATTTGCACACCAAGCATATAATTGCACACAAAAAATAGATTTTTAAAATTTGCAAATTAACTTACAAAATCACTTAGTGTGCACCCACCATTCTTTTGAGCTTTTTAATATGATCAGTTCATAATCTAGTAATATTAGAAATTTCAAGACAAACAAAACACAAGAAATTTGTAACAGTAGTTCAGACAAAAAATAAGTTAACCAACATAAGATTCTTAATAGTCCATTATACAAAATGAGTTAGCCAACTTAAACAATCACTTTGGTAATAGATCACATCAATGGTTCAAAAACTTGAGCTTAAATTCTTTTCAATCGTCTCGACCTGCATGTATTAAATTTAAATAAGAATTTTACTATGCATCACGTGACATAAAATTGAAAATACAATGTTGTATCTCTTCTTTTTGTATTACTTCTTTGCAATGAATATCCAAATATAAATGTGATACTTCAAATATCTACACAAAAAACTTTTATATTAATATTATAGTAAAAATTAATTGTTATTATGAATGATTGATAATAAGAAGTTTACCTCCTATTAGGGATCCGCCAAATTAATAAGTTCTTCACCTTGTTTGTTGTCTTCCGGCTTGTTGGAGGGGCAGTGTGCAAAGTTAGGAATGTGAAAGACTGGAATTTTGAGTAATGAACTACCGCCACATTATAACATGATGCGATCACCAATCTCATGTCCGGCATTGTCATCCATTTGTCTAATAAAGCTGGCACTGAAGTACAATCCAAAGATAGCAATAGCTCTGCACGTCTCACATTTCCAAAAAGATTGTTGTATTGATTTTCATGATTTTTTATCTCTTCTGCTAATTCATTTCGCACTTGAAACCAATTATCACTCATATTTAGTGCATTGCTAACCACTCGGTAGCCACAATGTTCATCACTAATTACATTTATTGCATCTGTTATATGAGTAGATATATATAAAGTTATTTCCTTAAGGATGCATTCAAGAAACCTACTTGTATTCACACTTCTTCTTGGAATCAACTTCTTTGCTTTTGGAGGGAGGTTCTGTTCCTTTTTCAAGACATGTTTAAACAAAGAAAGCTCTCTTTTTGTAGATTTGTATCCCGTCATAATTTTTTTGTAGCTTCCACGTGGTCTTCCTTTCAATCTTAAGGGTACCAATAGTTCTTTTGTTTGAGGTGTGGTGAGTTCCATTATCTCATGCAACTTACGCTTCATCTCATTTCTTTGATCATCGAATATACTATTGTATTGCTTTAGTAAACCGTTCAACACAACTTATATAACATTCAATGAGTCATTCTCCTCTTTTACTTGAGTTGCACCAAATTTTGTAGATTTTAAGGTTAGTTGCCTCCAATATTTATGCACCATCCATAATGAAAATGCAACAGATTGATTCATATAAATCATTAATTCATGAGAACAAAGTAAGCCCATTATATACCTTATTTTGTGTAAACATTCTGTAGATGTCGGATAGACACTCTTTACTATTTCTTCTTCTTTATTTATTATATCCAACGCCGCAATCGAAGCAAAACCGAGCAAATCTGTATATAGTGGTCCTCTAAAACCGGCGTTTACTTGTATCGAACTTTGACCAAAAGAACGCTTAATCTCAGTGTGTTGTTGATTAAACAATTGATCAAATGTTTTTCATATAAAGGTTAAATTACAAACAGATACTTCTAAAAATCTCTTAAGGTGGCTATGTCTGCTCTCCACACAGTTGGTGGTGGAGTTTCCAAAATGCAACAACTTATCAATCCAAACTGAAACAAAATATTCTTTGTATGGTTCTATCCAAGTTGTCATCATATAATTCAAAACATTGGGATATTTTTCGGAGTACTTGGCTAACAAAACATACAGATGCATGTTGTAATCATTAATGGTTTGTGAGTTCATCAACGTTTGTCATTCTTGTAAAAAAACTTCACATTTCTTACCATGCTTGAAAAACTTCTTGCAATGTGCTAATATATTACAGTTAATGTGCACCTGGCACAATATAATTATTGTTTGAGGGAAAATCACTTTTATGACATTCATTAAACCGACTTCCCTGTCAACTACCATTACATTTGGCAAAAAAGTTGCTTCCAATGTACTTTTAAAATATTTTAAAGCTCATTTATAACTACCTTCAGCTTCATTTGATATAAAAGCAAATTATGAGAAAAATGTCATATTGGTAGATGTCAACCCAACAATAAAAAGTAAAGGTAATCTATAACGATTCGTCTTATAAGTGCAATCCATGATAAAAATATTCAGAAACAGATTGCTAAGCTGAATAGAAGTAGGATGTGCAAAAAATAAGCTCTCCAAATTTTTAGTGACTTGATTGACATGATTATAACTAATGTACTTTGCATCCCTAATGCACTTATATAGAAACTGAATTGGGGTCCCAACTTGCAACTCTTTCTTGTACATCCTTTTTTTCTCATTATAAATAGTTCTCATTACGGAAGAATTTGTTGGATTTCTCTTTTTTAAGGTTGATAGAAATTTTCGAGGCTTTACGTCGGATGCATATGTTTCCTTAATAAATTTTTTCTCATTTTCATTTAGTCTTGTAATATAGTTGTGAGGCTCAAGATGTACAAATTCATGATTATACAAACCACATTTGACTTCAACTTTTTATTCATCCACACATGAATTTTTTGGCCAAGTAAGGAAAAGGAGCATCTGCATCTTTTGGAGCTTGTTTTTCTTATATTTTCTTCATACAACCCTTTGAATGTTGACTATCACGATGAGAATCACCCCTATCACAACTTAGAAAACTCTTGGTTTAGATCTTCCATCAAACTTATCTACTCTATGTATAACAATAATAAACATGACTCCTTTAGCAACATTACGAGCTCACTTAACTATGTTATCTTTGCTAGGAAAAATTGTATCAATCACAAAGTAATCCCCGACATCTACTGTACTCGTTCTGCATTTATGCTCAACTACTGACAATGCATGCTCCACATTCATTCTAATTTAAAAATACAAAAAACTGATAAACACCATAATAGAACCACAGTCATCACAAAACTGCAACTCTAAAACCAAAATAATATTCTTCAATCCAAATAATGGAGGTAAAAAAAAGAAAACAGAGATGTTATACCTTGATAAAGGCCGGCTAAGTGAAATAGAAAAGGAATAGTTTCGGTTTGGAGAAGAACACAGAAATCTGGAGTAAAAATGTGCCCAAAGTTAGAAACCATAAATACATGGAGAGCTTTGAATCCTAAAAAAGGATACATGGGAGAGAAGAGGGACTCTTACCAGTCAAACGATTGATTTTTCCGACGAAATGGGTTGCTGGCGGTGGGGATTAGGGAGTCGGCGAGAGAGAGAGGCAGAGACCTGTGGGCGGCTACAGTTCGCAAAACAGACGAAAGGGGACGGTGTGCGGGTGTGTGTGTATATAGTTGGAGTAGAGTAAGTTTTAAGTTTTTAAGACTATTTTTTTGGGTGTGCCTATAACCAATATAGATGTGCATATAACATCACTCTTGTATAATACAATAGTAGATTTCAGATGAGCTGCCTCATTCTAGCACACTTACTATGAAACATGCTAATCAAAGTATAGATACCAGAGCTTCATGTTTTAAAATTTGGAGTTTTAAACGTTGTGGACGAAGATGTTGTGATTGAGGAAACAAGTCAAAGAAATGATTAGTATTGAAGAAGAAAGCATGAGTTTAATTAAACTTGTATGCTGGGTAATCTGTTTTTATAGGCTAGGAGGAGAGAAAGTTAGAAATGAGAGAGGACTGGAGGCCTTTTTATAGGCTCCAGAAGATGGTTACAATTATAGTAGTTATGCGGCTATCCGCACACCGTAACAACTCAAATTACTGGGTGTAGACCATATTTCGCATAGTTTCGAATACATATTATTTACATGATATTTATTATATACATGCCGTAATTAAATAAATAATATTCATCATTAACCATGGTAGTTACGTGAGTGATTTCGTGGGTGGTTTCCCACGTAACAGACGACAGTGATTGTGACGAGATGATCGAACGGTGGAGAGGACCCGCTATCAACAGACGACCGACTTGGCGGCAGACGGCCGCTGGAGGAGGAGGAGCCGTGACGACCGGCCATGGGGCGTGACCGGCTGAAGGGAACTTGGGGGTCAGGCGCGGCCGACCAAGCATGCCTGGTCGGAAGGCCGGGTACGGTCGGCCGCGGCTCGCAACCTAGCCTTCCCCGTGGGGTCGAGATCTTGCGGCTGCAAGGAGCGGTCGTGGGAAGACGGCCGCGGCGTGTGGTCGTCCCTTGTGGCCGAAACCATACGGTTGCAGGGAGCGATTGTCCTTGCAGCCGCATCCACGACCGCGAGGGAGGCTGCACCGTCAGCCAGGAGGGCCGGGAGGGCTGCCGCGCCTTGGGTCTATGACTTTGTGACGGCGGGGCGCAGCCTCCTAGCCGTTCGTGAGGCGTTTTAGGACCCCCTGGCTCGAGGTGATTGGTCGCTAGGGGCAGAGGCGGCTGACCATTACGGCCGATCGTGGGTGGTTTGCGTGCATGATGGGATTCGTGTGCGAGCCGCGCGGGTGATCAGGGGTGCAGATCGTGTGCGCAGTTGTTAGCCCCCATGATCTCACCAGGTTAGTGGGGATCATGAGTCACGAGCTATTGGCACCCCAATTTCTCTTATATATTTTACCTTGGCCTCATCATATGCCCCAAAAATCCTCATTGCTTTGAGCCGGAGCATGAGAAGAGCGAGGATTTTTACGAGACTTTTTCTGTGATGATGAATAGAGAGGTGCCAGGGGGAATGACTGGCGACGGTGCACGTGTCAAGGTATGTTGCAAAGTGACAGAGCAAGTGAGCGGGGAAGAGGTGCGCAGAGGCTGGACTGTACGTGCATCTGTACGCGGAGGCGAGTGGGTGTGTGGACCCGCGTGTGGAGGCAGATGCGGATGCATAGTCCCATGCGCGCATCCGGGCGCTCCTGCGTGCACATGTGCAGGACTGTGTGTTTCTACCCGCGCGCTCCCGCACTTGGGGGCGCGCGCGGGTTTGCGCACACATGCCCGCGAGTTCGTGTGCAGGAGCACGCACAGGTTTTGCGTGCGCATGCCCGCGCACGGGAGTGTGCGCAGGCCTACGTGCGCATGCCCGAGCGTGCCATCGTGCGCGCGCCTGCACGCCCGTGTACTTCGTGTGTAGGGCATATCCGGTTGTGTGTGCTCATGTCTGCGCTTTTGTGTGTGGGTTGTGATTGTTATGTTCGAGCACGGGAGCCCCTTTTGAGCGTCCACATCGTGACTGTCGTGTTTACGAGGTGACATTCTTTTTACCGTGCGTGACCGTTTTTGGTGTTCTTTTTGCGTGTTTTTTTGTTTTGTCTTACTTTTCAGGCTTCAAAGCGTAACACACAATGTCGTCCAATGCGGTTGCGCTCCACGCTTACTGCCGAACAAATTGCGGTTTGGAGAAAGAGATACGGGATACTTGTCGATCTTGAAGTAAAGATACCTCATATTGGAGAGAGAGTTCAAAATCTGTTGAAGGGTTGGCTAACAGTTAGTGAGGCGATACTATGTTCCGGATTCTGATTTCTGTCGTGTGGAGAGATGATAGATATTTTGAAGTTCTGTGGCATCCCGATGTCTCAATTTACTTCTTTTGGGATGACCCGCATCATGAGACAAATTGCATAATAAGAATTTTTTTAGTTAAAAATATTTCTCGCAACTAATATCCTTATGTAGGCAAGTATACCTATAAAAAAAAATATAGAAAAAATATCGTATTTGCCCGGGGCCTGTCGAATAATCTTACTCATGCAAAATTTCTATTAATTTATTGATTAAAATTGGTTTTGTTTTTTTGGAAATTTAAAGATTGCAAAATAAAGAATTACTAAAGAGAAAATTCACTATTTAAAAAACCTTAACACTGGATTGAGTGTTTTTGTGAATCAAATTATAAAAGATACGTTCTAATTCTTAAAATTCTGTTACGATTGAATGATTGAAAAATATGATAGAAGGTCGCTAGAGTTGACTATCGTCTAGTTCTAATACTTCAAATATAATCTCTTAAAATTTTTAATAAATTAAAATCGCATAAAAATTAATCCAAAAGACTCGATATTTCCAATTCTCAAAAAAAAAATATCAATCTATTTATTTCCGAGAGATCTAAAGTATCTACGAGCCTCTCAGCTACTAAGATGTCAATTGGATAACGAATTTTATATACTGGCAAAATAAACTCGCAATCAAATATTAATCAAAAATAAATCGAAACAAAACTCTAAAAATTAGAGACGGCAAATTAAGATTAAATCTTCATCTCAATACTAACAAGTCAAACACTAAGAAATGATTTAGCTACTTATGGTGAAAAAAAATAAGAGAAATGGAAGTATGCATTTTCATTAATAAAGAAAAGAAAGAGTACAACATTTAAATAAGAAAACTATGATATTATAGAAGGAAGGGAAAACATTCATAAAAAAACAACTTCTAAAATAAAACTCTCAACATGTAACACTCATATGAAATTGGAAATTTCTTTAACTATCTTGAAAATGTGAACTTAATGTCTCCTCCAACACTCTCCAAATGTCTTGGACCCATGCCCTTTTTATAGTCATAAGAGAAGATTCTAGAAAAGAAGAAAATGAAGAGCCATAAGGGGGGTGGCCACATGCATGAATGGAGGAATAAATTGGAGAGAGGGGAGGTGAAAGAGGGTGGCCAAATACATGGAATGAAAAGTGAGAATTAATGAGGAGGAAAAGGAAGTGGCCACATACATTGAATTAAAAAGGAAAGTGTGGAGAGAGGGGGGGTCGACCACATGTATTGAAAATAAAATAAAATAAAAAGAAGAGGAAGAAGAGGATGACTGTCATAGTGGCAGACGCGGGAGTTTTATTCAGTGTGGGCAAAATATAAATCATTCAAAAAAATTATTCAAAGTCTACACTACTTAATAGTTTTTTATAATAAATGCAATCATATACAACATAAAAATGTACTTGTTTATTAAAAAAAATTTAATAAGCCACATATTAATTAATTTGTGTATAAAAATAAATTTTAAAGAAATTGTTTATAAAACTAATGTTTTGAACAATGACATAATAATTATTTTATTTATATAAAAATAAAACTTTAAACCGAGCAACAAATTTATTTATAAAAAATAAACTTTAAATAAGACATGGTTGGGATTCGAACTTATGACCATGTAGATAAAAAACAAACACTCCACCAACTGAGCTATGAAAGCAACATTATCTTAATTTGTAATATATTTAATATTATATTTTCACTAATTCCTTATTTATCATTACAACTAACCTATTTCCTATTATTGAAAGAAGAGTTTTTTAAAATCCAGTGTGGGCGGCCGCCCACACTCGGCCCTATGTAGGTCCGCCCATGATGGCCGACCATGCATTAAATGGAGGAAGTGGCCGGCCACATGATGTAGTGGCATGTCATGAAATATTTGATAAAATATATAGGTGGGGCCGACCATGCATGGAAAAGGTGGCAACATGAAATATTTAATAATATATGTGATAATTTCATGCAAGTGGAGGAGCATGAGAAAGGTGGTGGAATGGTCATGCATGCAAAAATATTATTTGCAGGAGAACAATTTCTCGTACAAAAGTTGACAGCGGACTTTTACGACGAGACGTGCCCAAATTCAACACAGGTCTGTCATAAAATAAAATAAATTAACATTAATGTGAATTATATAAAAATAAAAATAACAAGCTAATTAATATCTAATTTAGAGAATATATATATAATTTATATATATAATATAATAATTATGATATGCATATGTAAGTCAAAATATGCATTATCAGTTCATTCTTCATGGAGAATGGCTCGAGATTTTCCTTGGACTTATTCAGTGATTGGTGCGAGGTTTGTGTTGATGACAGTGGCCGTGTTGAGATCTCCAACAACAAGAGTTGACTTTACTTTGAGAGTCCGACGGATCGTCGCAATGGGAACACCTTATTTGGCTATGCCAGAAATTCCTGGGGCCTAACAGGCTTTGGAATTATTTACCAGATCGTTGTCGTCGCCAGAAGGGCCGAGAGTGGGATTTTTCTCTGGTATTGGGGTTTATAGAGTCTCGGGAACTGACGGACCGTCTATTCAACTTTTCATTATTTGTGGAGGAGAAGTGCATGATGTCATGCAAACTTTCAGCTAATCATGAGCATGTTGTGACGACACCATTGGTTCGCGATCGGAAGAGAAAACTTGTGTTGAAGGGCAACAACGATGTGGATATGGAGCCTCGACCTTCTTCAAGGCAGAGGGATTGTCAGGTTGAGGAGGTCCCTTGTGATGAGATTACACGGGTTGATCCTGATCTTGAAGTGTTAGGGTCATCTGCCGCCCGAGTGTCTTTTTATTTGAAGACGATGAGCAATGTGGTGAGTGAGCTATTTTTTCTTGTCTTTGGTTTGATTACTTTGTGCAATTCTAACCCATTTCTTCTTAGTTGCAGATTAAAGCTCAGGCTCATATAGCGTTCACGTGGAACGATCATTATGTGCGCTTGAAGGATTGATACTTGGCCCTTCAAGAGCGGAAATTTTTGGGTACGTATGCGTACCGTGCGCGAGGTCAAAATACGATCGTAATACATGTGTATTACGACTGTATGTGTATTTACAACCATATTTTGAAAGATCCGACGGTGAGATCTTCTCGCGCACGGTACGCATACGTACCTAAAAAACACTCCTTCAAGAGAGGCTCCGGGTGGCAGAGGATTCACTTGCTACCTCGAGAGAGGAACAAGATTGAGATATATCTCGATTTCAGCAGATTGGGTAGAAGCTGAAGGCTGAGCTTGAAGAGGCTCGAGCAGCGTTGCAGGCTGAGAAATCCTTGGTAGAGAAGACTGCGCAGTTGCTGAAGACCGCTTAGGAGGAGACTTCTCGTTTGGAGATAGAGCTGGGGGCTTCAAAGGCTAAGGTGGAGCGACTTTCTTCAGAGGATCGGACATCAGAGCTGAAGGTCGTAGGGCTTGCTGAGTACAAGGATTCTCTGAACTACATGCGCGATCATTGTTTACTTGGCGAGGAGATCCTGGATGAAATTTGGACCAGATAGGTGGAGCCCCAGATAAAAGATGTTCAGGAGGTTGCTCTTAGGCGCGGAATGTTGAAGGCTCTTCGAATGGTGACTTGGAGACTTGAGTGTGACGTTTATTGCCTTAATTTTGACGATCTTTCTGAGGATGACAGCTCGAGCTTTGAGTCTGATGTTGATGTTGTAGGCAAGTAGTTGGTTCGTCTTTGTTGAACCTTTACACATTCACGTTGTGTTGTTGTGTTTATATCGGGTACCTTTGTACTATGTATTCCAGTACTTTGTAGCGACTTTGTATATTATTGGCGGTACTTTGGAGTTTGGACGCCCTCTTTGCATCACATCTTTGATTGTAGTTTTTTTTGGTGTGGACTCATGTTTCCATGTTGGTTGAGCTTGTGGGGTGCTGGCACCGCTGCTTTGCGCGTGACTATGATCTCTTTTTTTGATGCTTGCGTTTGAGAGCGAGATCTGGGCGGTGTTGTATCCTTATTCCGGGACTGAGAGCGAGTACTTCTAGTAAACTAGCGAGAAATCGCAGGGGAGAAGCACACTGTTAGGAGGAATGTGTTATGAGCGCGCTGCCTGGAGGCAGGTGCTATTAATGAGCACATTATACGAGGGTCGGTGGTGTGAGAGCGTTGCCCGGAGGAAAATGTTGTTAACGAGTGCAATGCACCAGGGCAGGTGCTGTAAGCACACTGCTCGAAGGCAGGTGTTGTTAATAAGCGTGTTGCACGAGGGCAGGTGTTGTGAGCGCACTATCTGAAAGCAGATGCTATTAATGAGCGCGCTACACGAGGTCAGGTGATGTGAGCGCACTACCATAAGGTATGAGATATTAATGAGCGTGTTGCACGAGAGCATGTGTTATGAGAGCGTTGTCCGAAGGCGGGTGCTGTTAATGAGCGCGATGCACAAGGACAAGTACCGTGAGAGCGCTATTCGGAGGTAGGCGATGTTAATGAGGGCGCTGCACGAGGGCAGGTGATGTGAGCGCGCTGCCTGAAGGCAGATGCTATTAACGAGGGCAAGCTGGCATGCACTGGCCCCAAGCTCAGGGCGAGTGACGAGTCCTAGCTTCATTGGGCACTCGCCACCCCCAGCCGAGCAGGAATAACGTACATAGCTAACTCGCATAGATGCGCTTTCTTGGATGCCTTATTTTGGTTTGTCATTAGCCGCTCCAAACAATGGGATTACGTTATTGGTAAACAATCCTCAGAAAACTATAAATAGACTCTCATGGGCACCTTTGGAGATAACTTTTTCCTCATTTTCTCTCATTTAGATAGCTTTGGTTGGCAAAAGCTCCAGCTCACTACTCACTGTGGTTTTCAGGTGGGTAATCGGGAGTCCTCGAGGCCCTCCAGGGTGCCCAGGCTCAGCATTGGCTTGGGAGGGGAAGCTCTTTTAGATCTTCCGGGTACGTTGCAGGACCTCCTCGCTGCAGCTCAGAAGAAATAAGCGTAGGTTACCACCCCCTCGGTCCGAACTCTCTTTGAACCGTGGTTTTCGGGTTCAACAGACCCCCTTATTTTTTGCGATTTTTATAAGCAGTTCATAAAAGGGACATTCGTAGTCCGCAGACCAAAATTTACTATTTGCATACCGAGCCCATTATTTGTGCACCGCCCCTAGGGGTGTGCACGGTGCGGTTTGGTGCGGTTTTGGCCCAAACCGCGACCGCATCGTAAGGGCTCGATTTTTGCCCGAGCAAAACCGCACCGCACCGAAATTATGCGGTGCGGTTTCGGTTCGGTGCGGTTTTTTGCGGTGCGGCTGCAGTTTCGATGCGATTTTAACATGTATTTTTCATAGACTACATGTAAGCATCAGAACTATGAATGTTGATTGATAATTTATGAGTTCTTTTATGTTTTGCTGTTTTTCTCTCTTTATTATATTAAATTACATCATTTTCTTACAACAGGTGATTTCATTTTCATAAATTTTGATGCAGTTATTTGTCTTTTTTTTGGAGATGTCATACCAACTTATGAACTATATAATATTTTGTGAATATCATGTTTTATAGACAAATATTTTCACACTAAACTTTATTGTAGGAGATTCATTCATTCTTATATATCAACACTTCTTATGCAATATTTTGTTTTAATTTGAATTATTAAAACTAAGAGACTGTTCTAATTGATATTCAAGTTGTCTGTGTGTGGAAGAGATACAACAACACTCAAACCTTTATCCCACTATAGTGTGGTCGGTTATATGGATCATTTGTCGTCAATGTGTCATATCTTGGCATATTCCCACTAATACGTACATCTTTTTTTCCTTATAGTTTTAAGCCTTTATTCCACTATAGTGTGTGTGTGGAAGAGATGATTCAGCAAAAAATCTCACTTAATTATATTAACTCTGACGGTAATATATCATATAAATATATCAACTCTTACTTAATATACTTAAATGTAACGTCACATAATTATAAAAAATTAAATACACAAAATATTCGGTGCGGTGCGGTTTTTGCCAAATTAACTCTGAGGGTATAAAATTCAAGAACTTCTCTTTTCCAAATGTTTGAAGGTTCAAAAAGTACATATTCTAGTCCTACGTCGGTGATTAGGGTACTAACATCCTTGATATCTTCAGTTGCTGAATTAAAACCATTTTGCACTAGTTTGTATCCTTTGAAAAGATGATCTTCATTCTTGGGTGCCATTTGAGTAGAGAATGAGGAATACAGAGTTGACAGAATTCTAGGGCTCGACACTCAGAAAGAAACAGTTCAGAATTACATGAAGGTGTGGTCGACTTCTTCTCACACATTCTATTTATAGGCTTCCTTACGGGTAAAACGAAAGGGCGCGCTCAAGGTTTACTAATCCAAAAATTGTCTAGAAATGATAAAGTCTCGACACTGACAATTTTGTGTCGACACCTATCGACACTGGTGTCTGTTGAAACCGAGAACCGGTTTCTTGTGGAATTCACCCTTGGGGAAGGGGTGGTCGTGCACCTACTTCGCTCCTGCAAGAAAAACAACCAAGAAAAAGAGCAAAGGACTAGACCAAGGGCCCGGCGCGGAGGTCCCACCACACACCCGGAAGATCACTGAGTGCTTCCCCTCCTTAGCCAAGTGTCGGGCTCAGAAAGCACTAGAAGACTGGGAGGCAAGTAAGCATGCATTCTGAGGTACCCCTTGGGTCCTATTTATAGGTTTCTGAAAACGGTCTGCCAATAACCACCCTCTGCCGGTCTGAAATTACTGAAAGCCCATTTGGTTGGCCTGCCAACATCCAAACTCCGCTGTTTTGCATGGCTATATGCAACCCACCCGGGTCTGTCAACATCGAGACTCCGCTGTTTCAACCGGCTATGGGCAGGCCAGTGGGGGCAAGATGGTAAAGAACACATCACAACTGAAGGGGGCGAGCTGCCCTGCAATGGCCTCTACTCGGCGAAGGCGGCGAGTATCAATGGAGCTGGTACTCATAGCCTCGGCTCGGCAATAGGCGAGCTTAGTCTCAGCCTGCTCCCCTTCGACTGCCGAGAGTGCGAGCTGGCGAGTGTGAGTTGACGGGTGTCGGGATGTCCCTCAACGCCGAGGTCAAGGAGCGTTGACAGAACTCACCTCATTCGACGTCGCGGCTGAAGGCGTTGAGTGAGCTCGCCTCACTCGGCGCCGCAGCTGAAGGCGTTGAGTGAGCTTGCCTCACTCGGCGCCATGGTCGAAGGCGGTGAGTGAGCTCTACTCGACGCCGCGGACTTGGCTCGCCTGGGGCCTGGGCTAGACTTGGCCAATCTGGCTCCTGCTGACCCCACTCACCGGATACGGGGTTGTACAGTGTCGACACAAGTCAGCATCAGAAAATTGTTTCTCGACATTACCTAGGTGTCAAGACATTTGTTGGTGTTTCGACACATTCTCAGGTGTTGACACTTTCTTTTGTGTAACGACACATTCTATATGGACTTAACCAAATTTTTATTTTCTTATTTTCTTACTAATGTCACTTGACCTTTTTAATGTCTCACTTGTTTATTTAGGTAAGTAGAATTTGTTACTTAACTTATACAAGTTGAACATGGATTTTCTAGGTACCAATGAAAATGGTTATTCTGAACCTGAATTCTTGTGTACCTTAATGACAAGATTTACACTATGTTTAACATACCTAGTTCAAACTGTAAGAAATTGAACTTGTTTTCATCTAAGGGTTTTATGAATATGTCAGCAATTTGATTTTCAGTTGGAGTATAATGTAAATAGATATTGTTTTTTTCTACATGTTCTCTAAGAAAGTGATATCTGATTTCTATATATTTGGTTCTACTGTGAGAAACTGGATTATTAGCAATTGAGATTCCACTAGTAGAATCACAATACATAACAGATTTACTTAGTTGTACACTGTAGTCCAGGAGTTGATGTTGAATCTATAGTAACTGAGCACAGTAGCTCCCAGCTGATATATACTCAGACTCAGCTGTCGAAATAGTTATATTTATCTGCTTCTTGCTGCTCCAACTGATGAGTCTTCTCCCCAGAAATTGACAAGTTCCTGAAGTACTCTTTTTGTCCTCTACAGCCTGTAAAATCTGCATATGTGTATCCATTTAGATCAAAATCACCATTTCTATGATACCAAAGCCCAAGATTGGGTGTGCCCTTTAGATATCTCAGTATTCTTTTAGCTACTGTATACTAAAACTCTTTAGAGCAGGCTTGGTACCTAGCACAGACACATGTTGAAAACATGATATCTAGTCTACTAGTTGTCAAGTAAAGGAGTGATCCAATGATGTATCTATACAAGGATTCATCCACTGGTTTCCCAGATTCATCCTTGTGTAGTGATACTGAGGAACCCATTGGGGTTCTCATGGTAGAAGAATTTTTCATATCATATTTCTTAATCAACTCCTTTGTGAATTTAAACTGAGAGATGGATATACCTTCAGATTTTCTAACTTAGAATCCCAAGAAGAACTTCAGCTCACCCATGCTGCTAATTTCAAACTTTTCATGCATACGCTTAGCAAATTTCCTACATATCAGCTCATTAGTAAAACAAAAAATGATGTCCTCTACATAAATCTGGACTAGGATGCTTGAACCTTTGATGTCCCTTAAGAATAATTTCTTATCTATCTTCCCCCTAGAGAATTTATTCTCTGTGAGAAAGCTAGATAGGGTCTCATACCAAGCTCTAGGTGCATGTTTTTCATACAATGCTTTATATAATCTGAAGACATGAGAGCTAAATTTAGGATTTACAAAACTTAGTGGCTGTTCTACATAGACCTCTTCTTTCAATGTACCATTTGAGAATGCAGATTTAACATCCATCTGGTAGACTTTATATTCTTTGTAAGCTGCATGAGCTAAAAACAATCTAATGGCGTCTAGCCTAGCTACATGTGCAAAGGTTTGGTCAAATTCTATTCCTTCTTCTTGTCTATACCCTTTAGCCACAAGTCTTGTCTTGTTTTTAACTATGACTGCATTCTCATCTAATTTATTCCTATATATCCATTTAGTTTCTATGATATTGTGATTTCTAGGTCTTGAAACTAGACTCCAGACCTTACATCTCTCAAATTGATTTAGCTCTTCTTGCATTGTCATGATCCAGTTGGGGTCTGAATTGGCTTCTTCATATTTCTTAGATTCCATCTGAGAGAGAAAGCTAGAGAATAGAACCTCATTATGATGTCTAATCCTAGTGATCACACCTAGCCTGACATCACCTACTATTTGATCAATATGATGATCTCTAAGGTGTCTAACAGCTATAGGCAGATTTCTACCATCACCTAGTTCTTCAGGTAGAGAAGGGTGAGTCTCTTCCTCCCCCTGGGCAGTGACTGTGTCTTCTATAAGAACTATAACCTTATTTCTAGCCTCTAATTCTATAGAAGATGAATCTCCTATATTTAATTTTTCCATCTTAGAGTCAACATCTCTTAGACTAGAATGGTTAGATAGTATATTATGTAAAACAGAAGTTTCATCAAAAACAACATTAATTGATTCTTCTACCACTTGATGTTTCAAGTTGTAGATTCTATATGTCTTGCTATGATTACTATAGCCTACAAAAATACCTTCATAGGACTTCTCTGAAAACCTAGTTAGATAAGTCTTCTTATTGTCTAGGACATAACACTTACTTCCAAATATCTTGAAATAGGACAGAGTTAGTTTTCTGCCCTTCATTAGTTCATAGGGAGTCTTGTTGTGACTTTTGTTGATCAAGGCCCTATTCTGAACATAATAGGCAGTGTTTATAACCTCAGCCCAGAAATATTCTGGGAGAGATGTGTCACTTAATTAGCATAGTTCTAGCAGCCTCAATGAGAGTTCTATTTTTCCTTTCAGAAATCCCATTTTGCTGGGGAGTTCTAGGAGAGGAGAATTCCTGAAAGATCCTTAGCTTTTTTAAAGAAATTGTCATTCTTTCAGATTGAAATTTTGTGTCATGATCACTTCTGAACTTGACCATAGAACAACACTTTTCATTTTAAATTTGTTTGACAAAATCAGCAAGAATGTCCAGAGTTTCAGACTTTCTTCTTAGGAAGAATACACAAGCAAATCTAGAGTGATCATATACAATCACATAGGTGTAAGACTTCCTACCTAAACTAAGAACTTACATATGACCAAATAGGTCCATATGAAGTAAGTACAGACACCTCTCAGTGTCTTTGGACTGAATGTTCTTAAAGAAGACTTTGTCTGTTTGCATCTTTGACATGCTGGACACATACCTTCTTTGTAGCAGTTTAGCTGAGGTCCATTTCTAACTAAGTCCATAGAAAGCAACTTGCTCATAGCTCTATAATTTAAGTGAGCTAGCCTCTTGTATCATTGCACACACAAAGAGTCTTTCTCACTTGCTACTAGGTATATAGGAGAATCCTCATTTATACATAAAAAATTTAGACAATAAATATTGTCACTCCTAGTGCCTGACAAAATGATCTCTTGATCACTTGTTTTCCTTATCAGACACTTATCATTGTGGAAGGCTATTTTATAGCCTATATCACAAAACTGACTTCTGTTTATCAGATTGTGTTTCAATCCTTCCACATAAGTCACTTTTGTGATAGTCACTAGACCATTAGAAATGTTACCATATCCTTTTGTGTAGCCTCTTTCTGAGCTACCAAAGATCACCTTTGGTCCAGCCTTTACTAATCTATTGTCTATCAGCAGACTCCTAGTTCTAGTCATGTGCCTGGAATAGCCACTGTCCAAGTATCATATAGGCATTTTTGTGGTATATGGATCCACCTATAATCATAGAATTAGTTAACCTTAGGCACCCAAATAGTTTTGGGGCCTTGGTTCCTGTTAGACTTAGCTATGTGAACCACAACAGGTTTTCTGAATGCATGAGACTAAGATCTAAATGAGGGTCCTGTTGGATTGTATCAACAATCTAGAGCAAAATGCCCAACCTTCCCACAACACCAACCCTCATATCTATTATACCTTCTCTTAGGCTACACCTTTGAAGTTGAACTTTTGTGTAACTTAGAGTTAGCTTTCAGATTCCAAGGTTGTGGTGCAGAATTGACACCTTTCCCTTTCAGAAATGAGTGATGTGCACTGAAACCAGATCCAAGAATTCCTTATCTCCTTGGATTGATCACACTTTGTGGAGGTCTATAGACCTTATTGCTATTAGATATAGTTCCTTTCCAGTAAGGCTCTTTATTGACCTTGTGGTGGAGCACTCATCAATCATGTGTCCAGGAACATATGATGTTTTGCATCTGTTAGAAGTCAGATGCTTGACTGGTGGTTTAATTGAATCCATTGGGGCTTTCCTTTTGGATCAGGTTTCTTATAGATCTTATTATCCTCAATATATCCTAAACCACTTCTAAATGGTGCAGAAAATGTATCAATAATGGGCAAGACTGACTTAGGCTTGGAAAACTTATCCAAGAGCCGTCTTTCCTGAAAAAGCTTTGCTTCCGGGTTCTTGACTGTCTTGGCTTGTTCAGCAATGATTTCAGTTTGTTCATCTAGTCTGTGAGTTAACTCTATCAATTCCAGTTTTTAATGATCCAACTTTATGGTTGCATCCTTAAACTGAAAAGCAACAACTCAAAGATTCATAATTTCCTTTGCTTGTTTTTTAACAAGTTCTGTATTGTTCATAAGAGCTTTCAACAATATCTCATACTTCTCTATGAGATTGTTGATGTTTGTACAACTCCGTATTCGCGGAGTGGGGTCCTCAAGCAAGCATAAGATGTAATCCAGAGAATGGTCCAGGGACAAGTGAGCCCAAAGGCTAAGGGGTCAAGAGGACGGTGCGGCGGGAGGCCGGCTCCCGCCCCGGCCCCATTCCAAGGCGGCGGGTGCGGCGGGAGGTTGGCACCTGCCCCGACCCCATTCCAAGGGGGCGGGTGCGGCGGGAGTCCTGCACCCGCCCTGGCCCCTCTTTTAGGGGGTGGGTGCGGCGGGAGGCCAGCACCCGCCTCGACCTATTTTTAGGGGTCGAGTGCGGCGGGAGGATAGCACTCGCCGCGGTCCCTCTTTCAAGGGACGAGTGAGGCGAAAGGCTGACACTCGCCCCGACCCCTCTTTTAGGGGGTGGGTGCGGTGGGAGGTCGACACTCGCACCGACCTATTTTTAGGGGATGAGTGCGGCGGGAGGTCGACACTCGCCCCGGTCCCTCTTTTAGGGGTCGGGTGCGGTAGGAGGCCGGCACTCGCCCCGGCCTTTTTTCAAGGGGCGAGTACGGCGGCAGGCCAGCACTCGCCCCGACCCCTCTTTTAGGCGGCGAGTGTGGCGGGAGGCCGGCACCCGCCCCGACCCCTTGAGCAGCTCGCCCGGCTTGAGGGTCTGCTATTTTGCCCCTGGTGGGCTGTGAATAGCTATTCAAAATAGCGAAATATGGTTGTTGACAGACCAGCCCAAGGTATTTCAGTAATTTTAGAGCAGCGAATGTCGGCTATTTGCACGCCGTTTCCAGAAATCTATAAATAGACCCTTGGGGTGCCTTGGAGAAGCATCTATTTTTCACCAATCTTCATCTTCTTCTTTCATCCTCCAAGGCACCTAGCTCAGCATTGGCTAGGGAGGGGAGATCTCAAAGGTCTTTCGGGTGTGAGGTGGGACCTCCACGCTAGAGCCAATGGTCATTTTCCAAATTCATGTCTCTCACCAAGGGACGGCTTGGGAGAAGTAGGTGTGAGCCGCACCCCTAGATCCGAACTCTAGGTAGAACTGAATCTCGGTTCTAACAATGTCAACCTCAGATTTTGAATCTTGTTCATAGTCTGAGTCTGAACAAGAACTAGAATTTAAACTACTGGATAGAGATTTTACCTCATCAGGATGGTGTTCATCCTGAGCCTTTTCATCTGTGTTGGCCATGAGTCCCTCCTCTTTAGAATCACTGTCAAATGTGGAGAGTGGAGCTCTTATTCTCATGTCTGAGTCTTCAGTGGCTATCAAGGCCATTAGAGCCTCCCCTTCTTCAGACTCTGAAGATTCAGTTTCACTTTCTGAAAGTGTTGACTGCTTCTTAGCTAACAGACTCCTATCAGCCTTCTTATGTACATTAGACTTCCTGTTTTCAGTCTTCTTTTCCTTTCTTTTTACTGGGCATTCAACAATGACATGCCCTAACCTGTTATAACAATAACAAATAACATTAGTCTTAAACAGTTTGTTCTGAGAAGAGTCATACATGTCCCCAGACTTCTTTTTCCTGGGATTCTCTGAATAGTCAGTCTTCCTGTGAGAAGAATCTACGTCAAGACCCTTCCAGCTGTCTTGCCTTTTTCTCATCAGAATCTTCTTAAACTTCCTGGAGAATAATGACAATTCTTCTTCAGTTATATCTTCTCCAGATGAAGCAATTTCAGAGTCTTCTGATGGTGTTTCTTTTCTGACTGTGGGTACAATATTTTCTTTGTTTTTCTTGGATGAATCAACCTTTAAAGCCAGTGTTTTCTCCTTACTATGAGCCTTAGTTGTGTATTCTTCAGACTTCCTAAGGTTTAGTTGCATTTCATGAGATAACAGCTTGCCAAATAGAGTCTGGGGGTCTATATTGGCTAAGTTACACATTTCCCTGATGTCACATATCTTGATGTCTCATTACTTGTTTAGGGACCTCAAGAATTTATCATTCAACTCATAGGTTGTGAATTTTCTTCCATAGGTTCTCAGGTTGTTCACAATTTTGAAGAATTTCTCAAAGATCTCAATTTCTGTGTCTGTTTTGTCTTGCATGAAGGCTTCATACTGCTGGTTTAATAGAGATTTTTTGTCATCTCAAACCTCATTAGTGCCTTCCATGTATAATATCAAAGATTCTCATATTTCTCTAACTATTTTATAGTGAATCAGATTTTGGAATGTGTAGTCATCTATGACACTGACAATTATATTCCGAGCCCTCTTGTCCATAGAGGCCAGAATTATCTCATCATTATCCATCTCCATGTAGGTCTTAGGTGTCCTTATATTGGCATCAAGACATGACACTTTCATAAGTATGAAAGGTCCTTCTAATATAGTGATGTATATTCTTAGATCTGCAGCCTCCATAAAGAGTATAACCCTTTCCTTCCAGATCCCAAAGTTTTTTATAGAACAGATTAAGAGTTTAATGGAATGGTTTTCTCTATGAGCCATGAATAGATCTCAGTTAATCCTTAAGATTCTCACTAGGATATTATGCCTTCAAAGTGAATCTCCCTCTGATACCAATTATAAACTGTTTGTTTTAGGAAACTGATTGACCTAGAGGAGTGAATAGGTCCAATTCGAATTTATTCTAATCTTGGCTACTTATGGACACAAATTTTTTTTAGTGAGGAAGTTAACACAACCACAACAATCAAGAAAACAGATAAACTAAGATCAACACAAATCTAATCTAACATTCACAGCACAAACCACAACACAACACATATGAATTTTATAGTGGTTTCTCAAATTATGAGTACATTCACTTTCCTCCTTTGCCTATCTAGCAATGAATTAGATTTGGCCAAACTCCTCCTTTCTTTTCCTGAGATCCTCAAAAATCTTACACCTCAGAGCCTAGCTGGCTCCTACAACTCAGATTCCCTTCAAAAATTCTATCTCAGAGTGCACCTTTACTCCTACACCTCAGGCAAACCCTTGCTCTACACCCTCAGAACACAACTGTTCCTACAACTCAGAGAAAGTCCTTCTCCTACCTCAGGCTCTCAACCCTACCTCAGTCTTTATAATTTAGGCTTACAGCTCAGAGATAAATATATCTCCTACCCCTCAGATCTGCTACCAGATCTTATAAATTAAGAATTAAAGCAGACTAGAATTTGAGATTTGATAAATCACCCAGCAAGAAAGAAACAAGTGACTTCTTCTTGATCAAATCTTGATGAGTAATCTTCTTCATTGAACTTGATTGAGAAGAAATAGTTCAACCCTTCTTAGCTTTTTCAAAGCTTCTTGAAGGAGAAGGTAGGGTTGAACTTGGCTGGAAAAAATTGGAGTTGATCCACGATCTGCCTCCTCTCCACCTTCAGAATTCTGTTGAATTGATCTGACAGACTGAGATGAGAAGAATGAGAAAATCTATTATGGTTTCTGTTATGTTTGTCTCCTTATATAGGCTTTGGCAAGAGTGACTGGTTGCCCCAGTTAATCAACTAACATTTGACAGTTCTGACAGTTATCAGAACTTCAGGCTTCAAATTCTGGACTTAGAAGAATTTCTATCTTGAGAGCTTCTGCATAAAGGTGTTGACACCAGTTTTGGGTGTTGACACTTCTGTACTTAGATTCTGTCAACACCAATCCTGGGTGTTGACACTTTTCTTATAAGGGTGTCGACAACACTCGATTGTGTCAACACTGCTAGCTTCTTGTCTCAACACAACTTAAATAAAAGGTGTCGACACTAGTCTTGAGTGTTGACACTGCTGGTTTCTTGATTAACGGTGTCGACCCAAGTCCTGGGTGTCGACACAGCTTGCTTCCTGTCTCAGCATTACTTGAATAAGGGTGTCGACACTAGTTCTGAGTGTCGACACAACTTGATTCCTTGTCTCAGCACTATTTTTACAAAGGTGTCGACACTTGTCTAGTGTCTCGACACTTTTGTACTTAGTTTATTTTCTTCAATATAGAACCTGCACAAGTAAACTCAACATATATCAAATACGAATTTGTGTATATCATTGAGTTGAAAGGGTTTCTTCAAATCAAATACGCAATTCCCAATGTACCCAACAGTTACATGGGTGGTTACTCATGTAACAGACGAAGGAGATCATGAGAGAATGATCTAACGATGGAGAGGGGCTCATCATTGACTATTCGCGGGCAACGAGCCCCCTGATGGCGGGTGGACTCCGGGGGAGGAGGAAAAAACTGCGATCGACCGGGCAGCAGTCCATGGGCGCGCAAGGTAGGGCGCCCGGGCATAGTGTCGGTCGCACCCTGCGGTGCGGCGCCTGTCGCGGCTCGCAGCCTCAGCCATTCATATGCGCGTGTCGGCCAGAGAGGCATGGCGCAGCCGATCGTACTTAACGGTCGTGGCGCCAAATGCTGCATGCGGCCGCGGGCTCACGACCACAAGGTGCGGCCGTGACCTACCGCTTATGCATTGGGGAGGCCAGCCGCTCCTTGCGACTGTGGCGTCGATAGCTACCCGCAGCTGTGGTCGTGCGACCGCGAGAGGGGCCTTAACTATCACAACCTGCATTTTCTCCGCAATTTATAATATATCAGAGTAAGAGAAAACACGTGTCATGATGTCACGCCGTACAGGGGATAACTACATGTGCTCAGGCAAAAACTCGAACCTAACACTTTATAAGAAATCCTCAAATTTATTATGAAGAAAATTATAATTTAAGTTAAGTTTTGATGGTTGTATCTCTCGGCTCAGTGGATCAACTAGTCTACTAGTAAAAACATGAATATACGCTGCGAAAAATACTTTGTTTTTATAGATTAACATCCTACATGAGCATAAACATGCAAATAGGACAACTCATGATATACATACCTCTAGGTTTAATATAAGTATAGAAATAGCTTTTACATTTGTTAAAATATAGTGGCTTTAGTTTAAAACAATGCTATGAATGAGATAGTCCAAATGATACTTTTATATCTTTTAAAAAAAACCAACATGCAATCCTAGCATAAAACCTTCTCAGAGAGCAAGTAAAACTAACAAGTCATTCAAAAGAGACTAAGCATCTAACAAGTAACTTAACAATATAAAAACTTCAGTGGGCGTCAACAACCTGACACGAACCCACTAAACAAATAGCATGTATGTCTGAACTAAACAACAAAATAACAACACTACCTCACAATGGTGAGGAAAAGATGACTGCAACAGTTGCAGAACACCAGCAACCACCAACCCTAGCCGCTCAACCGACTACTGCTCCAAACCTGAGGTGTTCCAAAGAAAAGAACACCTCAGCAAGAATATATAAGTGGCGAATAAAAAATCAATTTCACATGAAATCAAAGGAGTCAAAGGGTTACCGACACAAACAGGAAAGTTGAAAGGAAAACATCAACACTCAATCACAAAGTAATAAGTAAGAGGGACTCACAAGTATTAGATATCCCAAGTTACACCAAGTGCGATAAAGATCTATACTTTATAAAACTTTTGTATAAGTAAGTGTATAAATATACATAAGAGTAGAAAACTCATCATAGAATGAGCATAAATACCGGCAAAATCCGGCACCTGCGGTGGTGGGAACCTACCCAACACACCAACAGTAAAAACTTCACAAAGGCCCAAGGAAAGGTGGTCTCATTTATTGACACACCCATAACCGGGGAAAAACCGGCACTTGAGGTGGTGGGAACCTACCAAATGCACCAACAGTCACAAACCCATACCGGGTAAACCCACTAGGACAAAGATTCACAAAACAGGTTACTGTGGAGGTGGTACATTCCATTAACACCCACATTCCCAAATAGTACAAACATCCAATAAACCTAAAAAAAACTCAACCAAAAACACATGTTTACTCCTATGAAAATAAGGAAGAAAAACCCAAAAATCACCCAAAAGCCATACTCGACGAATTGGACTCAAATTGGCAAAAATATTTCTAAGTTCACACGGATTCGTCGAGTATACTCGACGAATATAGTAGACACTCGACGAATCATACTTAGCAAAACTGGTTAACTTGATACACGACGAATCGACGAAAATTCCCCAAGTTCACGGAAGTTCGTCGAGTATACTTGACGCCTCACTGAGTCCACTCAGCGCCTGGACTTAACTCCACAGTTTTACTTCACTCAACGTCTTCACTCGATGTCTAACTGAGTTCACTAAGCGAACTCGATGCCAAAGGCACTAAAACTCAACACCGTCTGGTTCACGCGACGCTCTCGACGCCAAACTGTCAATACTCGATGAATTCGTCGAGATTACACGACGAATTAGACTTAGCCTCGCCGGCTCTCGATGCTCTCGACGCCAAAAACAAATCACTCAATGCCAAGCCTGATACTCGACGAATTTGACTTAGACTCACAGATCACTCGACGCTCTCGGCGCCAAGTCAAATTCACTCAACGCTAAGGCTGATACTCGACGAACTCGACGCCTAAACTCAACTAATGCAGAATCACTCAATGCAGAGACTGTTACTCGACGAATTCGTAGAGATTACTCGACGAATCTGACTTTACTCAACGCTTAGACTATTCGATGATTTTGACTTAGTTCAAAACCCATACTTGACGAATTTCACTCAGACTGGCATCATATTCGACGAATTCCAACTTAAGCTAACTGGCATATTCGACGAATTCCAACTTAGACTAACAGTCATACTCGACGGATTAAACTTAGACTAACCACCATTCATCGACGAATTAACCTAGACTAACAGCCAAAATAATCGACGGGTTTTACTTAGGCTACATGCCCTCTAATCGACGGATGACCCTAAACTAGAAATCCAACACAACGTGGCAGACCAGCCTTGCCCTAACCCTACACTACTCCTAAATGTTAAAGAGGGAAGAAAAAGAACCAGGAAATACGCAAAGGAAGACATAGCAAGGGGAAGAAATCACCACTTGCCTCAAATCGTCCGAAATCCGGCTACGCAAGCGCTCCTCCTCCAAGATCTGGCCACAAGAACACCTAGGCAACGATTCCTGAAATTTTTGGGGGTAAACGAGGGTCAAAACGAATAATCTAATGCCCAAAAATCTAAGAAACGGGAAAACTCACCGTACGAACGTAGATCTCGGCGATAGCTATCCGAATCTGCCCTCCGACAACGATTTTGAGCACCAGAGCTCCTTCAATCGGCGGCCGGAGGCCTAACGATGTCCACCGTTTTCTCTCTTCCGTGAAACGGTCTGACGGCTTGGGGGAGACGATGAATTTGATTTCCGTCATATCGTAAGGATATTTATATTTATAATATATTATTATTATTATAATAAACGTCCAAACTACCGATGAATTCAAACAACTCGAATTTTCACAAAATTCGCACCGAAGCTAAATATCGATGCTACGAATCCAACGACGAAGTCGAAATCAAAATCCAACAAACCAAACTCGGGTAAAAACTTCCTGATGTCCAAAACACCAAATATCCCAAAAAGGCTCCACCGAGTTCCAAAACAAACCCGGCTCGCAAGAGAAATCTGAAAGACACACTAGAAATTAGGTAAGCTAATATTCTAAATCAAAACCTCGGATATCAATGAGCAAAAGTCACGCTCCAACAACGGTACCCGTCAACTACGCGTCAACGTAACGTCTTGACGTCAAAAACACGTCACAGAAGAAATTAAAATAAATGTCGAAAAATTAGGGGAGTTACATCAACCGGCCACGCCCACCCGTCGGGTAGGTCAATGGAGGCACCGACCCGAGAGGGGGCCAAAAGCCGGCGGCAGCGGCGGCCGGCCGTTTCGGCCAGCCGTGGGCGTTAAGTTGTGCACGTGGTGGGATCTAGCGCGCAAATCGCGCATGGATCGGGCACAAACAATCGTGCGCTCGGTGGTTACCTTCATGATCCCCACCAGGTTAGTGGGGGTCATGGATCACCGATTAATTACACACCGGTTTTCTTACAAACAATATATGGCCCCATCAATTTTGTATGACTTTATAATATCAAATATTTTTCATTTTATATATTATGTCATTTAGAAAACAAATTTTGTGCACCATATTACAAATTTTCTAGATCCGCCACTGTTGGTGATGTTGAACTCACATAGGGCTAGAGGCTCGTACCGTTACACTCATGTAGGGTCAAAGACCCGTTCTATTTCACTTATATATAATAAGAAATAAGATTAAATATTTTATTAGTTTTGATGGGGTTACCCCTGAATTTCAAAAGTCAAACCGGGAATATTTCGACCAAAGACACGATGGGAAGTTGAACCATCCGAACGAGTTGCGCGCACCAAGCCGCACTGATCAAAGCGAAACTGTACAACCTCGTAGCCGGGCGAGTGGGACCCTCCCCAAATGTCAGCCTAGGGGTGTGCTGTGGGCGACGTTTTGGCATCCCTGTTCGAGGACGTGTGGGTGCTCGCGCGTGCGTGCGGAGGTTTTATGTGTATAGACCTTTTATATATATATGTGTTATATATTATATAATATATTTATTTATTTATATATATATATATGTTATATTTTATAATATATATATATTTATATATATAGGGAGGGAAAAGGAAGAGAGGCAGCAACATTCCCCCCCCCCCCCCCCCCAATCTAGGGTTCGGCCATGAAAGGAGGCAGCCGCCGCCCCTCCCCTCTCCCTCTGGCTCGGCCTGGAGCAGCCCGACGGCAGCCGCCGCCCCTCCCCTCTCCCTCTCCTCCGGCCGCCTGCAGCAACCAACCGGCCGCCTCCCTTCCTCTCTCTCGGCCTGGAGCAAGCCACCCGCTCCACCCTCCCCCTCTCCCGGCCTGGAACAACAAAGCAGGGTCGAACCCTAGCTCGGCCCCCTCTCCCTCTCTCGGCCTGGAACAACAAAGCAGGGTCGAGCCCTAGCTCGGCCCCTCTCCCTCTCTCGGCCTGGAACAACAAAGCAGGGTCGAGCCCTAGCTCGGCCTCTCTCCCTCTCTCGGCCTGGAACAACAAAGCAGAGCCGAGCCCTAGCTCGGCCCCTCTCCCTCTCTCGGCCTGGAACAGCAAAGCAGGGCCGAGCTTCTCTCGGCCCTTCTTCCCGTCGCCGACCTAAGCAAGGAGCAAAAGCTCGGCTCTCTCCCGGCTCTCCTTCCTCGCCGCCGCCTGCAACTAGGTCGGCCGGGAGCTCCTCTTCCGGCGCCGCTTGGAGCTACGCCGGTCGGGATCAGCTTCCCCGACGTCGCTTGAAGTTGTGGAGGCCGGGATCAACTTCCTCGGTGCCATTTGGAGTACGATCGGCCTTGGAGAGACTCGGCCGTGGAGGGAAAAATCACTTGGAGCCTTCAACTCTCCTGCGGAGGTCGGATCCGAGCATGGACAACCACTACGGACGCTAGACGTCGAGACTCGGGCAATATGCGCGGTTGTGGCTTTGTCAAAACACGCGCCAAGGGTAACGAAATTTCTATTCGGGCAGGTGAAGCCCTCAATTTACATATTTGCATGGAAGCCCCTCTCCACCAACGGGTGGGGGAAGGGAGCTCTCCGACGGGTCGACGTGTACGTCCCCGCAGTTAATTGCATTAGCACCCGGAAGCATGAGTACGGGTTTAGGCATGCTGTGTGAAGCCCATCCGGATGTGTAAGCCGGATTGGTGATGTTCTGGGGTTCCCGGAAAAACCCTGTGGAAGTTGTTTATTATTTGCTCTTGGGAGATAAGCATTACCGCCCCGAGGCAAAGGCGGAGCCGGTATTTGCTTTACCATCGCTTGGCGGGACGTTGGCGTATAGGTGCTGCAGTAGCAAGCGGGAAGTAGCGGGCTTAAGCCTCCAGTTTGTGCCGGCCCTCGAAAGCCTTTTTCTGCTTATGTTGCCGGCCTGCGCGCCGAAGTATGGAATTCATATTCCTGTAATTATCTAATGTGCTGTGATGCCCTGTGAATATTTTTTATCCTTTTCATCTTAGGCAGGCGGTACGTTCGCGAACCGCTCGCCCCGTGGGAGCCCCGAGGTGTAGTTGTCGGGAAGCCCCTGATGGCCTGTTGACAGCCTTTTAGGACAACGTAGTTATGTTATTAGCAGCTCAATTGGTGCTGCGTAGGGTAGGGCTGCTAGGCGGTATTACGCCATTAAAAAGGCAGGCGGGGATCGAACAGTTTTCATAGACCCAGGGAGACACCTCTAGTTAAGGAGTGGATCTTGAGATCCTCCTTAGATGTTCCGGCCGGCCAAGAGAGCCCGCCGAAGGTGTCTTAGCTCAGCCCCTGGTGTGGGAGGGGAAGAGTTTGTTAGTCTTCCGGGTATACAGTGGGACCTCCACGCTGAGGCCTTGGGTCTGTCCCTTGTGTTCCTAGCCTTGAGCCTAGATTGTTCACTTGAGTGTAGTAGGTGTGCGGCCACCCCTTCCCCAAGGGTCGAACTCCACAGAGACTGATTTTTCGGTTTCAACAGAAACGATGTCATTCGCCAGCGCAAATTCCACCCTGATGCAATTACCAACATATCCCTTTAGAAAACTATAAATAGCCCCTCATGCCATCATTTGAAGGCAAGTAACTCTAGAGGTTAGAGAGAGCTCTGAGATTTTTCGGTAAGAGCGTAGGACTTAAATCGTTTCTCCACTCGGAATTCGCTCTGCTCCTACTCTAGTGCGAAAACAACTCAAGACCTATAATACACGACATTGTTTTCCTCGTGAGCGCTCTCATCAAGGCTTAGACTTAGTAAGAGTGCTTTCATCGAGACTCCGAGAACTTAGCGATTTTCCTAACTCGAGCACTCTCATCCAGGCTCCAAGAACTTAGTTTCTGTTTCACTATTTTCATACTTTGTACTCTTAACGGAGAGGTGATATGTCACCCTCTGAGGAATTGTCTCAACTCATATAAACTTCAACGAAATAATGGATTTTGGCTCATCACAGATCCTTCTGCATGGTTTTTTACCCTTTTTGGGTTTTTTACATAAATTTTTTTGTCATTTGCTGCAGTTATTTCATTGACTATTTACGCGACCTATCTAGTTCCGAGCTAAGGCGGTCTAATTCTCTGGACTGGGGAAAAACTGGGTGACCCGCAGCAGTTTGGTGCCGTCTGTGGGAAGGTGTTTCCAAAAGCTCTAACAAATCTCAAAATAACAACACCAATAACAATGGCGAAGAGAGGCGCACGAACTGCCAGTGGCGCAGTATTAGAGGAATGCACCAATCCAACCCCCGCCAACTCGCCCGCAGACAATGCCTCGCTTTACGGGGGATCCACCATCACCGCATCACAAGCATCAGGGGAAGAATATAGGCGCCCGATAAGGGAACGCCGCTCGAAGGTGCTCACCTTGCTAAAGGTGTTCACCTTGCTAAGATACCCAGGCTTCGTTTGGCACGATGGTGGTGGTCGTAAAAGCATGGGCTAAATCGACATTCGTTAAGGATTACCTAAAAACAACATTCGTTTGAACATAAAATGGATGAAGTTCCTTAGGTGGGCGTTAACGAACGACAATTTAACCCTCATGTTTATGACCGCCACCACCGTGCCAAACGGAGCCCTAAGGGCTCGTCGCGCCCCCAATGCGGACATAACACAAGGAGATCAACCATTATAGATCTCAAGTCAGATAATGTTTGAAGGCACGACCCGTTTTAAGGATCCCATCACGAACGAATCGTCCAACGCTGACAACTTCGCACACCCCGCAATATCTGGTGGGATTCCCAGGCGCACGCAGGGAAACTTTTATGTGATGAAGGAAGTGGCTGACAGCAAAAACATCTCCCAAGTAGCTCCATCAGTCCTGGCGTATCTCGCTCTACCCGGGATTCAACTCCGTGACTTCGAAATATTTGATGGACCAAACGACCCTCTGGAGCATTTCAGGCACTTTGAAGTTGTCATGCACAGCTACAATGCCCCGGACCCACTCTTATGCCAAGTATTTCCAACAACACTAAACGAAGAAGCTCGCACCTGGTTTCATTCTCTGAAGGAGGGAGAAATCAAGAACTTCGTAGAGCTCAACCAGCTTTTCACGAATCAGCTCATCGACAACCAACAAATTGTTTGAGACCCCTCGCACCTTTTGGGGATCAGGCAGACTGAGGGAGAATCGCTTAGGGATTTCTTTTGTCGCTTCACCACAGAGGCACGACGGATTTTGGGGGTTAACCCCGAGCTCCTACGCGAAACTTTCCTCGGAGGACTCAGACCAGGAAAATTCCACTCCATGATGATGAGTGAAACGGCTCTCACTACCTTGACCTCATTCGCCGAGTCAGGGCTAAAATCACGACAGAAGAGGAAATCGAAACACATCAACAACAATTCAAAAAAATTGAAAAGGAGGAGACCTCAGGAGCCACTGCCAAGTCCTAGGGGGAGTAACGAACACCACAACGACTCCCGCCGAATCGGGGACATCACCACAATCAAACCTTCACTCCCCTCAATGCTTCACGGATGGAAGTATTGCTCGCCATCCGCAAGCATCCCTCTCTTTAGAGTTCAATGGCTCTCGCTCCAAACTCAAGGGACCAGTCCAAGTACTATAACTACTACTAAGGACGCGGACACAATATAGAGTTGTACACGACTAAAGGTGGAAATTGAATGATCTGTTCGTCTAGGACTCCTCGGAGAAGTTTTGTAAGACAATAGCCCTGAATTAACCACTCTAAAGTACGCCCGCATGGAGGCAGCCCCTAGAGCAACTATCCCAAGGGAGAATTTGTTCTCTCCCCATGGAACTTATGCACCCGGCACCTATACTCTTATTTTATATATCAATGCAATAAGACCCGAGTTTTTCGTGTGCCCAGACCATAGAGTGTCTACATATCCCAAGTGAAGACTCTGATCTCTCTCAAACAGAGTGCCCGGATATCCCAAGTGAAAACTTTGACCTCTCTCAAACAAAGTGTTCGGATATTTCAAGCGGAGACTCCGACCTTTCTCAAACAAAATGTTTGGATATCCCAAGTAGAGATTTCGACCTCTTTCAAACATAGTGCCTGAATATCTCAAGCGGAAACTTTGAACTCTCTCTAATAGAGTGTACGGATATCCCAAGCAAAAACTACGACCTCTCTCAAACAGAGTGCTCAGATATCCAAAGGGGAAACTTTGACCTCTCTCAAATAGAGTGTCCGAATATCCCGAGCAGAAACTTTGACCTCTCTCAAATATTGTGTATGGATATCCCAAGCGGAGACTCCGACCTCTCTCAAATAGAGTGTCTGAATATCCCAAGCAGAAACTCTGACCTCTATCAAACAGAGTACTCGGATATCTCAAGTGGAGACTCAGACCTCTCCCAAACAGATTGTTCGGATATACTAAGCGAAAACTTTGACCACTCTCAAACAGAGTACTCAAATATCCTGATTGGGGACTCTGGCCTTTCCAACAAAATGTTCAGATTTCCTAGAAAAAGACTTCGATCAAGCTGACGGATTCCTCTCAGGCAAGATCGACGAAAGCCCTTTTGCACCTTCCAAGCGAGACGAGCAAAGGTCCATCTGCACCTCTCAGGCGAGATGGACAAAGGTCCATCTGCACCTTCACCCAGATGGACCCTGTACCTCCTGAGGCGCGAACGAACAAAAATTCTTCACTACATTCACCCAAACAAACCAGGTCTTCCTAAAGCACGAACGAACAAATGTTCTTCGCCATTTCCAACTGGACAGACCAGGTCCTCCTAAAGAACGAACAAATAAATGTTCTTCACCACCTCCGCACGAACGGATTAGGTCCTCCTAAAGCACGAACAAACAAAGGTTCTTCGCCACCTCCACATGGACGGACCAGGTCCTCCTAAACACAAACAAACAAAGTTACTTACCCACCTCCAACGAACATGCTTCGGGTCCCTCTGGAGCATGTACAAACCAAGGTCTGTCGCTGCCTCCCAAAACAAGTAGACCCTCGAGTCCATCTATGTCGCCAAGGCAAGGAGGGCAAGTGTCCTCCCTCATTAAACTTAAGCAACAAGTCCCCAGCACTAACGCTCAGCGACAATCGCCAGAGACAGCGCGCAGTGCGCAAGGAATGTAAATCATTAGATACTCATGGACAACCATATCACGAAAAGATCAAAGTGCGAGGACTTTCCCACTATAAGGGCTGTAATAGTGCAAAAGCAAGCTACAAGTCGGGCCAATTCACACCTGCGACAACAAGGGCAAAACACTAATAGAAAAGACAAAGCATGCATATGACGCAGATATGATCAAGCACTCCCCCATCGTCAACACCAACTTTTGAGGCATCACCTGTTCAGGGGATGGAATGCCCATGCATCCTTCACATTACGCGAAGCCCCTCGCCAAGTACAAGGCAGAGCTCAACAACACGCTCGTCCCGTCGTAACGGATCTACCCTCATGGTCATTATCTCAGGACCAGCTCAGCCATCCGGCACCACTCCATTCCAAGGCCGTAGGACCCCATGTATTCTACACATGTCAGAGCTCGCATCATTCCGGCATCCTGAGGTACATACGCCATCAACAGCTTCCGCCTAAAAGAGCACTATCTCAACTTTTGATGAGAACGGACATCAAGTCCTTCTATGCTTCCACGCAAATGCAGACACAAAGTCCTTCCAAATTTTCTAGTCGGAATGGACCCACTGGCCCCTCCGCAAAATCAAGACAAAGAGGGTAAGACATCCCTCTGCGTAACATTATATCTAAGAATCCACCGCCAGCGCTAGCCTTCCGCGGCAACCGCACAAGCTAGCGCGTAGCGTCATACTCACATATTTATAAAAGGAGAATGTGTGAAAAGTGACATGCTTCTGCACCAACGCAGCACATGAAGGGCAAAGCAGAGGGACGTACCTGCAATGCGCCGCAAGTGTCGCACTAAGAGCATGGACAATGCACGAGCAATCAACCTGTAGTACTTGCAGTCTAGGCATCCACCGCAGAGCCTTCAAAGCCGACACCAAGGCCACCACCGCTCTCGTAAAGTTCCGCAAATAAGGGGTAATCCGCCCAACGCAGAATCATAATCCTATGACAAAGTGACCAAGTTTGGAAATTTTCGAACTCAACACTTTGTGGATCATGACCCACGAAAATTTTCGGATGCGCGCAGCACGCACGCCGGCAGCCCCCGCTGCCCCCGCTGCCCCCTCCGCTTCCGACCTCCTTCAGCCTCCTCCGTCCGACGCCGGCCGTCGCTGCCCGTCGCCGCTACCGGGCACCCTGTCAGGGCCGCCCGAACCGCCCTAGGGGGACTTTCGTCATTTCGCTAAAATTGGCGATCCAGGTAACTGAAATGAAGCGACGTCATTCACCAACACAAAATCCGTCCCGAGGCAATTACCAACATATCATTCCAGAAAACTATAAATAGGCTCACATGCCTTCATGGCTTCATTTGAAGGCAAACAACTCCAGAGGCTAGAGAGAGTGAGATTTTCCAGTGAGAGCGTGTGACTTAGATCGTTTCTCCGCCCGGAATTCGCTATGCTCTCACTCTAGTGCGAAGGCAACTCAAGACCTTTAAAACGCGATATTTTTCTTCGCGAGAGCGCTCTCATCAAGGCTCCGACTCCGCAGGAGCGCTTTAATCGAGGTTCCGAGGAATTTGCCATTTTTCCAACTAAAGCGCTCCCATCTAGGCTCCATTAAATTTTTGTTCCACTATTTTCATAATTTGAACTTGTAACGGAGAGGTGGTTCGTTACCCTCTGAGAAATTGTCTCAACTCATGTACACTCCAGCGAAAAATAGTGGATTTTGGATCGACACAGATCCGGCCACGTGGTTTTTCACCATTTCCGGATTTTTCACGTCAAAAAAAACCTTTTGTTATTTGCTGCAATTTTTCATTTACTGTTTGTGCGCCCGATCTACTTCCAAGCTAAGTCGATCCGATTCTACGGACGGAACAAAAATTAAATGACCCACAATAAATTTAAATGTTTTTTTTTGTGAAGTGGTTACGCTGATTGATTGTGACCGTTTTCTATTGACTTTAAAATTAGTCATCGGTAGACGGTAGGGCCACAAATTTAAAAAATTATTCCATTAATTATTTAATATTTATTTTATAATGGCTGTGGCATTAAAAAATGATTCCGGATGAAATATTCGCATTATTTTACAAACCCCAATATCGTTGTGAGGGTATTATTATTTAAAATGACATTTTCCAGGAAACTGGTGGAAAATCAAAACACAAGGAAAAAATAATGAAACTTTCAAAATTCTATTTTTTTTTGTTAAAAAATAATCATTATATTGATAAATTTGATTCAAAGAGGATTTTTTAGAAAAAATCCATTGCTCGAAAGCAACCCCGAAAAACTTTTTCTGCTCGGGTTATTCATATATTTTATTGCCGTCAAACTCTATTCTCGATATAAATTGGACCGTTTTAGTTCGTGAGATGATTGTGCGGATAAATAATTAATGTAAAATGAGACAGTTAACAAGAAGGCTTTTTTTTATCGTGAAAAGCTCCTGAAAAAGGGCTGAAAAATCAGGTGGCCTGATCGATATCGACCAAACTTCCACTATCTTTTTTGAGTTGCTATAATGCTTTTAATAGAACTCGAGGGTGACAGACCGTCTCTCGTAACAATTGTTGGGGGAGGAGAGAGAAAGGTTCTGCGTGTGACAGGTCATCACTCACAGAGCTAAGTATTTCTTCTTGTATATATGGGAGTGTTGCGCACTTGCGCTTTGTAGTCTTTGGTTGCTTTTCGGAGACTTGAGCGACGCGTTCTGCGAGTGTTCGTGTATGCGGTTTGTCTCCTGTTGCGCGTGAAGGAGTTCAGAGCGGTGGACTTGCTATTGACAGGAGGGCTTATTGCTAATTGTATGGTGCAATGTGCGTAGAGTGTGTTTGGTGCGAAACACAGTGCACACAATGTTGAATGTGCGTTGGGCGAAACCTGCTGGGGAAGTCGAAGAAAATCAAAGGCCTTTGTGAGATCTTCAAAGATGCTCGAAGAACTTTGAAGAACTATTTGTAGTCACAAGGAGACATTCGGAACGGCTCTCTTGTGCGTGGGAGGAGAAGTGAGAGGAGGAGAAAATGGTGAGATCCTATTTATACCTTTTGAGGGTGATTATGGTGACAACGTGGCTATCCGCACACTATAACCGCTTTATGTGTTATACACAGAACAATTTCTTATATTTTATGATGCGTATTTTTAAGGGATATACTATGTGAACACCTATCACATTATCCAGGTGGTTACACCGCGGTGGTTACGCTACGATTGGACGATGGAGATTTGTTGGCGGCCAAGGGGCCCATCTGAGGAGAACTAGGAGGCGGCAGCGAAGGGGCCAGCCGGGTGACCTGCCGAGGGTGCCGGTCGAGCGTCCGGTCTAGCGCAACTAGTGCTAACGGCAAGGTGTCTTCGAATGAAGGCTCAGAGAACTGAGGGAGAACTCCAAAGGATTTTCTTAGTAGCTCTCTCTAATGCTAAATGCAAGGTGTCTTCGAATGAAAGCTCAGAGCTCCCTTTATAGCTTTGACACAGGAGGTTTGGTAATTGCGACGTCGTAACCACCATAATTATCAGACGAACTAATCACGCTCCTCGATTTAGAGAATGCGTATATATTTTCAACTTATAAGGGGTTGCAAATTGCAATAGTCTTTATAAAACTTATTGTTGTGGGTCGCCCGGTTTTACCCCGATCCGGAGAATCGAACCTCCTTAGATCAGAGTCGGACCGGGCGCGCTAACAGTCAAAGAAAATAGTAGTGAATGACAAAAGACTTTTTTTTTTACATGGAAAACCTAGAAAGAGTGAAAACCACGTGATCGAATCTGTACCGGGCCAAAATCCACTATATCGTTGGAGATTATAGGAGTATGAGATGATTTCTCAAAGGGCGACATGTCACCTCTCCGATACAAGCACAAAGTGGGAAAACGATGAAAAAGAAACTAAGTACTTGGAGTCTCGATGGAAGCGCCCTGATATATAAATTTGGCTAAGTCTGCGGAACCTCGATGGAAGCGTTCCGGTCTGGAAATTTGGCTAAATCCAAGGAACCTCGATGGAAGCGTTCCGGCCTAGACATTTGGCTACGTCCACGGAGCCTTGAAGCCTGCTGGAGCCTTTACACTAAAAAAAGAACAGAGCGAATTCCTAAGCAAAGGATCGACCTAAATCCACGATCTCACCGGAAAATCTCAAATCTTTTTCTAGCCCCTAAAGTTGTCTATCTTCAAATGAAGGTTTGTGACCCTATTTATAGTTTTTTGGAGAGATACGTCGGTAATTGCGCTAAAGCGGAATTTGTGCTGACGAATAGCGTCGCTCCATTTTGGTCACTTAGAAAACTAAATTTAGCAAAATGGCAAAATTACCCCCCCCCCCCCCCCCCGGGCTTCTCGGGCTACCCGGGAAGGGTGCTAAACGGCGGTTGTGGTCGGCGGCAGCCAAAAGCGGCGGTGGTGGACAAAGACGGCGGGGGCTCTGGCGGCGCGCGCGGGGGATTTGGCGGCGCGCCTGACGGGTGCCACGCGCGGGGGCTCTGGAGGCGCACGACACCCGCCAGAGGGGTTGCCCGGGGGTGGGCGGCCCTCATAAGGGCCGACCGCAGTGAGGCCGCTCAGAACTGAGCGGCCTTGGCCGGTCCCTGCGAGGGCCAGCCGCTCGGGATCAGGCTGTCTTAGCCGGCTCTTCGCAGGACCGACCACAACAAAGCTGCCCGGGATAGGGCGGCCTTGGCCGGCCCTCGAGAGGGCCGGCTGGATCGGGCAATCTTAGCCGTCCCTTGCAAGGGCCAGCAGCGGAGAGACTGCCCGAGATCGGGCGGCCTTAGCTGGCCCCTCACGGGGGTCGGCCACAGCAAGGCTGCCCGAGGGTGGGCGGCCTCGACCGGCCCTTGCAGAGGCTAACCGTGCCCAGGCCACCCGTATCTAGGCAGTTAGAGGGGCATCCGGCCCGGGGCTGGGGCCGGCCAATGCTGTCGGGTGGTTGTGGTTGGGCTGCGGGCGTGATCCGACGCACAGTAACTACTGCGGGGATCGGGCGCGCGAATCCTGCACGCGGCGGTTGCCCGCGTAATTCCCATGACTTTAGTGGGGGAGAGGGTGGTTTCGCTATGTGCAGCCCGATTCTTTCTATAAATTAGGGCTGACCTTATCATTTACCCCTCCAAAGACCTCGGAGTATGGAGCCGAAGCGAGTGGAGTCTGTGGGCTTTTACCCTTACGTAGATCAAGACATTAATGACGGGTACGGCGGAGGATGCACGTGATGGCGCGGTTGAGAGTGAAAAGGTATGATGATGGGGTGAGTCCCGGTGAGACAGAGCGGGACGTCCACCCCCGTGCAAGGTCACGTATATGGAGCGCTCCGTGCATGCGAGGGGTGCGTGTGCGGGTTACACCCTGCGCCCTGTGCGCAGGTTGTGCACCCGTACAATGCACAATGTGGGGGGGGGGTACGCGTGTGTTGCACCGTGTGCGGGTTATCCCGCGCATGGTGCGCACTGGCTAACCCGTGTGCGGTGTTCGCGGGTTGCCCCGCGCCCAGGGGCTGGTTAGCCCGCACGCGGTGCGCGCGGGCTGCTCCTGGTGGGGAGCGTTCCGATCGCATCCTGCGTGTCGCGTGCAGGTTATGCCCTACGTGTTGCTCGTGCGGGGTGTGCCTTACGTGCTATTTGCGCGGATTGCTACGACGCATTGTGCGTGCGCGCGCTTGCCTTGCTACTCCCGACGCATGGGTCGTAGCTCCTGAGGTGTGGACTTGACCAAACTTTTTACTTATTTTTTGCATGTTTTTTCCAGGCTCAGAGACATGCTGTTCACGGTAGGCTGATGTATATGTGTTCCACTCTCACTACAGAGCAAATTGCTTCTTGGAGGGGCGCTACTACATTTCCTCCAGTCTTGAAATCAAGATTCCTCAGGACGAGCAGCGGGTGCAGAGTCCCCCGGTGGGCTAGACGACTTTATGCGAATCGTCTCTTAAGGCCGGTCTTCGGTTCCCACCATGTGAAGAGGTCACAATGATCTTGAAGCATTGTGGTGTTCCGACCTCACAATTCACCCCGTTGGCGATGACGCACATTATGGGCCTGATCGCCTTCTTCCGTGAACATGGCTCGTAGTTCTTGCTGGAGCTTTCAAGGAATGATGTGATGTTCGTGCCGATGTCGGTGGACGTATCGAGGTTCATGACAACAAAACTTTGTTGGTGTTTGAGAGTCGGGTGGACAGGCGCACAAGAACACAGTATATGAATACATCTGAAATCTCTGGGAGTGGCCTTGCTTTGGAGCTCCCTTATAGACCGATAACGTCGAGTGATGGGCCGCGAGCATGATTTTACATTGATGCTCGAGTTTGAGGCTGCTAACGAACTGACAGACCATCTGTTTAGTATTTCTTTGTTCGCGGAGGAGAAGCACATGCTGCTATGTTGCCTTTCCGCTGATCCGGAGCTTTCATTCGCTGCTCCGTTGGGTCGCGATCAAAAGAGAAAGTTGGTGTTTAAGAGCCATGGAGATTCGACCACGACGCATCGACCTACTGACCCGCTGAAGGAGCGTTCGGGAGCGGCCCCTAACAATTCCCGAGTGGCCGGAACTCCGCTTGTTGAGGATCAGGATGTTGAGGATCTAGGATCTTCTGCCTCGCAGGCCCAAGAGGAGGGGGGCCCAAGCGAAAGGGAAGTGTGTCTCTTTATCCTTAACAACGATGAATAATGCGGTGAGCCTATCTTTTTTGCTTTGGTTTCTGTTTGTCGTTCTTGACTCACTGTGCTTTGCTTTCTTTTGTAGATTGATGTGCAAGCTCAAATTGCTCATACTTGGAACGATTGTTACGTTGATTTGAAGGACGCTTACCTCTCCCTTCAGGAGAAACTTCGAAGTGCAGAGATCTCTTTTTTTTTGATTTGAGGGGGAGGCACGAGCGCGACTTGTCTCGCTTTCGGCAAGTTGAGTCGGACTTGAAGGCTGAGACGATGCGGCTTCGGGCGGAGCTTTAGGCAAAGAAGCTTTTGGCAGAGAGTGCTCTGGGGGATGTTGCCCACTTAGAGTCCGAGGTGGGACATCTTTCTTCAGAGGAGCGATTTTCTGAGCTGAAGGAAGCGGGGGTGACATAGTATAAGAACTCGATCTCCTTTAAACATGACTATTATTTGTTGTCTGAGGAGATTCATGAAGAGGTCTGGACAAGGGAGGTAGAGTCCTATCTTTGTAATATCCGGGAGGTGGCGTTCCATCGCAGGATGGCAAAGACCCTTCAGATGATATCTCGTAAGCGTGAGTGCGATGTCTCTGATCTTGTTTTTGATGACCTTTCAGAGGACGAGTGCGTTGAGTTTGTTGAGGAGGTGTAGACTTCATCTTTGTTGTATCTTACTTTGGTTGTACTTGTAATATGCTTGATGTGCATCTGTGACTGGTTCTTGTGCCCTTATTTTGTTGTAGCAGTTTTATTCCTTCTACCTTTATTTTGATGGATTGCTTTGTTGTTATTTTGATCTATTCTTGTGAGACTTGTTGTGCTAGCCCCACTACCTTAATGCGGGCGATTTGGTGGCAACTCTTTGAGGTTGATTGTTGAAAGACGAGACCCAGATGGTTCCACAACCTACTACCTTGGTGAAGGGCACAATCTTCTAACCAGATAGTGGGAGGTCGGGTTTAACCAGTTCGAGGGGTATCATTGAGTGGTTGGTGGTGAAGGGAAGACCTTCGAACCTAGGCGGCTGTGAGGGCGCAGGCCCTGGCGGTGTCGCGACCTACTGAAGGAGAAGAGAAGACCTGCGATCATTGGTAGTGTGAGGTCGCAGGGACATAGCCCCGAAGAGGCGATGAAGAGTGGGTCTTCGAACCGGTGGCGTGCGAGGGGGGCATGCCCTGGCAACGTCGCGACCTACTGCGGAGAGAAGGGCATAACTTCGATCATCGATAGTGGGAGGTCGCTGGGACGTGGTCCCGTAGAGGCGGTGAAGAGCGTATCTTCGAACTGGTGACGAGCGAGGGGGCGGGCCCTTACAATGTCGCAACCTACTGCAGAGAGAAGGGCAGACCTTCGATCGTCAACAGTGAGAGGTCGTTGGGACCTGGTCTCGTAGAGGCGGTGAAGAACGAATCTTCGAACCGGTGGCAAACGAGGGGGAAGGCACTGACAACGTCGCGACCTACTGCGGAGAGAAGGGCATACCTTCGATCGTTGGCAGTGGGAGGTCGTTGGGATGTGGTCCCGTAGAGGCGGTGAAGAGCGGATCTTCAAACTGATGGCGAGCGAAGGGGGCAGGCCCTGACAACGTTGTGACCTACTACGGAGAGAAGGTCGGGCCTTTGATCCTCGATAGTGGGAGGTCGTAAGGATATGGTCCCAAAGAGGCGGTGAAGAGTGAATCTTTAAGCCGGTGGCAAGCAAGGGGGGCAGGCCTTGACAATGCCTTGAGCTGATGCAGAGAGAAGAGAGGACCTTCGATCGTCGACAGTGGGAGGCCGTTGGGAAGTAGACCTGTATAGGCGGTGAAGAGCGGATCTTCGAACCGATGACGAGCAAGAGGGCGGGCCCTTGCAATGTCGCGACCTACTGCGGAGAGAAGGGGGGACCTTCGATCGTCGGCAGTGGGAGGCCGTTGGGATGTGGTCCCGTAGACGCGGTGAAGAACAGACCTTCAAAGCGGTGGCGAGCAAGAAGGAAGGCCCTGACAATGACGCGACTTACTGCGGAGAGAAGGGCGAACCTTCGATCGTCGGTAGTGGGAGACCGCTGGGAAGTGGTCCCGTAGAGGTAGTGAAGAGCAGATCTTCGAACCAGTGGCAAGCAAGGGGGGAAGGCCCTGGAAACGCTGTGACCTGCTGCGTAAATAAGGGCGGAGCTTCAATCGTCGGTAGTGGTAGGCCGCTAGGATGTGGTCCCAAGGGGATGGGGAAGGGCGAACCCGGGCGTCTGTTTCGGCCCACTGCATGGGAGAGGGACAAGCCTCTAATCCATGGCAGTAGGAGGCTCGTGGGGTTTCATCCTTATTGCTACTTCGAGGATCGGACCCCGGGCGTGCCCTTAAAGGAAAATAGTTCAACGATGCAAATAAAGCGTGAAGTGGCATTGTGGTCCTTTTGTCCTGAAGTTTCTCCTAGGGCTCTCCTGACTCGCTTCCTCGCGCCCTGTTGGTATATGGAACTGCTCCTTGTCTGGGGTGCATCTAGTATAAGTAGCACGTCCTGGCTGCTTCTTGATTTCCCTTTGCGACTCCAACTCCTACTGGCGTTGCAAACTTCATAGCCAGATGGGGAATTGACGAAATTGCTCTGAATGCTGCCTGGAGCAGGCGACCAAAGATCACATTGTATGGTGTCTCCATTTTTACTGTCACGAACTGAACCTTGTGAGTTGCTTGCTTGGAAATTCTCCCAAGGTAACTGGGAGGGTGATGGTTCCTTTGACTGGTACCGGCCCTCCGTTAAAACTGTAAATCGGGCCAGCCGCTGGCTTGAGTTTCTCCTTGGGGATGCGCATTCCTGGAACTGCCGCCATGAAGAGTACATTGACCGGGTCTTGGTGTGGTGTCAACAGTCCCTCGAGGTCCTCGTCTCCGAAACTGCTCCTTTTCTTCATTGATGTGTTTGGCCCTGGTGTATTCTGAGCGATTGAATTTACCGTTGCAAACGGAGACTCGACTATGGTCTCCATTATCCCCATAATTTGTCTGCCCCCATGCGCTTCTTGATGTTCAAGTGGCTGCTCACTCCTCTGCTGGGCTGGTTAGCCTCTTGCATGTTCTTGAAGAAACCTCCCGAGGACCCCCTGTCGGATGAACTGTTTGATCTCATCTTTTAACCCGACACATTATTTCATTGAGTGACCAGTTCCCTTGTGAAATTCGCAGTATTTTGTTTGATCTCCCTTCCCACAGGGACTTCTCGGGGAATCCGTAATGCTGGGTCATTGCGAATTGTGTAAAGCACGTTAACACGAGTGGTGTTGAGCGGCGTGTACTTCTGGTATCGCCTGTGGGGACGGTCCTCATGATGACCCTGCTGGCGGGCCCCCCTGCGCTCCTCTTATCGCCTTGGTGGCGATTATTCTCTCTTCCTTTTAACTCATCCTTTAAACTGTCTTCGATGGGCCTCGATCGCTTCGTCGACCGCGATATGAGCTTCGACCTGGTGCATAAGGTCTGGGTAGCTGGTCGGGGACCGCCTCCCTCATCAACACAGAGTATAATACTCCCAACCAGAGCCCTCCGTGGAAGACCCTACGCAGGAGTTCTAGGTCCACCATGGTATCTATCGGGCTTCTGTGGCAAACCGATGGAAGAACTCTTTAAGAGTCTCTCCCTCATTCTGTCGGATTCCATAAAGATGTAAGGGATCCTTTACAATGCGGCAGTTGACCATGAATTGATCCAGGAACTGCTGGTAAAGCTGGGTGAAGTTCCGGACGGTTCCTTCTCTGAGCGAGTGGTACCATGTTCTTGTCTGTTCATTCAATGTGGCAGGGAAACTTGAGAGAGCAATTGGCTCGATGCATTGTAGATATGGAGGATTATGGTGAAGTGATTTACATGCTCCAAGGGATCTTAGGTCCCGTCGTATGATTCGATGCTTGGAAGCTTTAAACTTGCGGGGATCGGGAACGCCAACACCTCTGGTGTTAGAGGCGATCCATTCCTCGCCGGGCGGTGGACTTGCGCCCCTCGACGACCGACTTGGCTGAACTCTACTTCAAACAATTTCCTCACTTCTTCTCGGGTCAACCCCCTTGCTAAATCCCCAGGGGCTCCCGTCCGGGCGCTGGTGGTGGAGTTAGTCCCCGACGGCCCTGGCCTGACGGGCAGGATGCTTTGTGCTGACTTCTTGCAAGGATTCAGAATCTTCCTCCTTATGAGCCTGTGGTGCATTCTCTGGAGTTTGTACTCTTGCGGGTGCCTGGGTCGTGGTCATGCCTCCGAGGAGGTCGAATATTTCCACAAGGTGTTCCTCCAAACGATCGTTTCTCCCGACGAAAGCAGCATCTGGGACGGCGACGACTTCCTCTTGTTATAGTGCGTTGATAAGAGAGTGTGACTGTCCAATCTCAGCGCGCCGATGTGCTGACCCCCGAGTTGTTCGAGTTCTGTGTCCGGCCATTCCTTCCTCTAACTAGTCCGACGGTGCGGGGTGTCCTATCCTTTGTGCTTCCTTGAAGCTCTTTGGGAACTTATGTGCCCATAGATGGCGTCAATCTGTTGGGGAATCGCGCGACGTTCTCATTAGACCAGCCCTATTCAATCGTCTTAACCCATGAGCGACCGAGCGTGCCAACAGTCAAAGATTATCTAGCTGCTGAGACAAAGACTTGATGACGTGAACAACCCGCAATAAGGGTTAAAAACCACACTGTCGGTACAGTGCCAACCTAACTTACACTATATTAGAGTTTGTTACAAAGCTTTTTGGAGGAGAGCGAGAGCGACAGACCGCGCCTCATTACACTTAATGAGATGGGGGAGAGTGAATGTCGGGTGTCGTTGACCGTCGTGCAGGTCTTACGATCTTCCATCATGCGTTCATTGGAGGTGCAGACGCTTCCTGGCTTTCGGGGTTGTCTCGATGCGTCAGTGGTGATGACTCCGGGTGCCTTGTTCTTGACTTGATTCTTCACCAACTTCCTCTTGATCTTGCGGTTTTGGCGGAGCCTTGCGGGAGCAGTCTTGGATGAGGATTCTGCAGAGAAAAAGCAAGGGGAAAAGAGAGTGAGGTGAAGTGAGAAGGGGGAAAGACCCGTTTGAAGTAGAAACTATGCCTATTTATCGATTTTGACGAGGGCGATCCGGTAATTTGGCTAGTAACTACCAGACCGACCAATAGAATTGCTCGGAAACGATCACACGAATCACCACTTTTAGGAAATGACCACCATGCCCCTGCCCGCGAGCAAAGGCGGTTCGACGACGCCGACGTGGGCGGTCGTTCGCCGGCGCTCCATACGGGGGGGGGGGGGGCAGCCGGGATGGGCGGCCAGCCGCGGAGGGGTTGCCTAGGGGTGGGCAGTCTCAGGCAGCCCTCACAAGGGCCTGCCGCGACGAGTCCGCCCGGAACCGGGTGGCCTTGGCCGGTCCCCACGAGGGTCGGCCGCTCGGGATCGGGCGGCCTTGGCCGGCCCCTTCGGCCCCCTCGCGAGGGTCGGCCGCGACGAGGCCGCCCAAGGGTGGGCGGCCTCGGCTGGCCCTTGTGGAGGTTGTCGTGCCCGGGCCGCCCGTCTCTGGGCAGTTAGAGGGTGCGGCGGGCCCAGGGCCGGGGCCGGCCAACGCCGCCAGGCAACAGCAGTTGGGCTGCGCGCAGTAGTTACTGTGTGGATCGGGAGCGAGGCGGTTGCCCGCGTAATTCCCATGACTTTAGTGGAGGAAGAGGGCGGTTTCGCTATATGCAGTTTCGCTATATGCAACCCGATTCTTTCTATAAACTGGGGCTAACCCCGTCAAGAGACATTTGCGGAAATCCCGGGCTTCGTTGGGGAGAGGTGTTCGCGAGGTAGAGATTGGCTAGGGCCAGAGACTGGCTAGGGAAGAAGAGCCGGGCAAATAGAGAAGGGATGATCTTCACGGTTATTTTCTAAAGAAATAAAAAAAGAAATATTAAAAGCTTTTTTTTGAGCAATAAATGTCCAAACTTCATCATATTGAGAACATTAATTATCGATGACTATATCATTAAATAACAATTAATCAAACAATAAACTACTAAATAAACAAACAAAACTCACACATAATAATAAGAATCTAACTCACTCTACCTCAGCTTAACCAACTAGACGAAGCCACGTAGCTATTTATAGGCTGCACATAACACCGCCAAAATATAATTGGTAGTTTATCAAATTTGAGTACCAATCTCCAAACGGAACCCTCCGTTACTTTTTCTGTCACCGTGACGCCGGAGGGGCGGAGGGCCGAGGGCAACTGCAGGAGCAGATACAGACTCGACACTCGAGAACAGAGAAGCAGATACAGACTTGAAAAGAGAGGGGGAGAGAGAGAGAGAGAGAGAGAGAGATGGCTGCCCGAGCGCTTTCACTTCTCTCCCCTCCCACCTTACTCGCACATTCAGCATCGAAGAAAGCAACCAAATCCTCCTCGTTGCTTTCCGTAACATCGGCCGAGCGCCGCTTCTCTCCGCCCGCCGGATCGTTTTTCGGCGACTCCATCCACCAGCCCCTCCGGTCACCGTCCATTTCTTCAAAGCTAAGGCTATGTGGCTCAGCTACGATTCTCTCCATGCTCCCCACCGCGTATTTCTCTCAAATTTCCCTAAACACATCCTTTCATATCTTCCTTTCCCTTTAAAGTCTAACGCAATTTGGCCTTCCTGCTGCAGAAAACCAAACAGGCAAGCGACTGACAAAATTTCCAAGTAAGTTTTCGTTAAATGTTTAAGAAGAGGGAATTCTTTCTATCACGACTCTTTGCTATGGTGATTTGTCCGGTGAGCAGGTGGTCGGCGAGGGCGATTAAGTCCTTCGGAATGGCGGAGCTGGAGGCGAGGAAGTTGAAGTACCCTACCACGGGGACAGAGGCTCTACTCATGGGAATTCTCGTAGAGGGTTAGTGGATCTCTGTGTTTTCTTTTGAACCTGATTTGATCGCGAGATGTATTTTGTAAACGATGCATATAATTTATTTAGCTGATGTTGCTAGCAAATTCATAATGCTGAAATTTTGGAAATGTCAAGGAGCTGTATTTCACAATTTGATCTGTTGAAATCTTGAAATGCTACATTTTTCTGAAATTTATAGCCATAATTCACAATTTGATCACATTGAAACTTGTTATACATTCACCTAGAGATTTTAGTTTACTTGAAGAATCAGTTTATAATACCACTTTGAACCATTTCTCCTCCAACTGTGATCATTGAAATGTAGAGGTTATTGCCATGCTAGCTGTCTTTTGTTACTTGCCCACTGCATTATGCAATGGCTAGGGAAGTTTAGTAGGTTTATAATATGTGATAGATAGTGTGACAACATATGTTGAAGATTTTTTGCGGGGAAAGGAAGAATCCAATATGGTCTAGAGGAGGAACAGAGAGATCAAGAGATGCAATTGGTCAAATAGCGACTAAAGAATGTGAAAGAGAATGATGCAAGAGAGAGTGAGGGACAAAAAAACTTTTATCGAAACATAAGGCTATGAGATGAGAAAGAATAGCGCAAAGGCTATCTCAATTTTCACATTCAACTCAATAATCAATTATCATTGAAGAAGCCTTAGGATTTACTTATAGAAATCATAAAACCATAATAATTACAAGATTAAAATAAAACAAAATTTATCACCAAATAGATAAGTTTAATAAAATATTGTTTTTTAGAAACAACACATTCTCTAAAATTGAATGTCAATTAATAAGCTAGAAATAACATATGATCTCCATCAATTAGAGGACTGGAGATGTATAAAGAGAAAAATAATAATCGAGAGACGAAAGAATGTCTCAGAAAAAGAGAGGGACAAATATCACTGAGAGAGAAGAATTTCTAAAAAAAGAGCATGAAGAAGACAAAGGGAAAAAGGCGTTTAAGTTTCAATATTCGACTTTATTAGCAATGGTCAGACCAATAAACCATAGGGTTATATTTATAGAAATAGTGTCCCTAAAGAAACATCCAAAGATTAAAATAAAGTATCTCTTGCAATTTGAATTTGATCGTGCAATTCTCTCATTCCGCATGTTGCAACAGTCTAATTTCTAGAACTCGCTTCTTGTCCCACTTCCAGTTTTAGGTGAGCGGTTGAATTATATATAAGTTGATATGAGAGCACAAGGGTTATCGGATCGTTTGTTCATGATGTTGGTAAGAACACATATGAAAAGATGAGTGATTCGTTACAACTAACAACTCTGAAAAAAAATTATTTCCAATCAGGGGGTAACTGAATGCCTTGCTGAGTAGCCTTCTTCAATTACAAATGACTATGATTATGGGTTTATTTACCAATTCTATATTCTTAGAAAAAAATTGGCGCTTGATCATCACAATGAATAAGGCTTGTGCATCAAATTAGAGTTTTTTTCATTGAGTTATGAGGAGGGTGAATGGAGAAGATGACATGCCCACTGTGTATTACAAAAAAGCTTTCGGTTCACCTAGATCATCAGTATGGAGCTCTTTGGCATTGGAAATAATTCCTAAAATCCATTCCCACTAGCTTCACAATCTCTGCTATCATTCTTGTTTCCACTCATTACCTCCATCCTTCCCTATGTGCTTGAACTTGTATCTCAAGACCTAGACCAGTCCATTCATGATCAACTCATGGATTGTCGCCTTTCATAATCACCTCCTCATTATGAATCAGAACCATTCATCTTACCTCAACTTTAAATCTCCACTCCAACTATAGATCCATCTTCTATCACCACTCAACCATTCAACCGATCAAAGAGAACTAAAATTAAGTAGTAAGGGAAGCCTAATTGGCCGTCCCAAGGATAAACCCAACTCCTTCCAGCACTCAAAACTGCTCATCCATGTCGATTATTTAAATAATTATGAAGTGAAATCTTGTGCAATATCCAAATTTAACTGCAATAAGCTCAACAAAACAATAACATAAAGGTAAATCTTGCAATAAACAACAACTATTACCCCAGTCTCCACTCTCTCCTTCTATATCTCAATTCCCAAATTTCAACCTCTCTCTCTAGATCTGTCCTGACTTCTCTCCTCCTTGTTTCTGATCTCAACTGATCTCAGGCGATTTCAGCCAATATCAGTAGATCCCAAGTGGCCAGGTTTTGTTTATAACGTTTCTTGCTCCTGTTTCAAACTCAAACATCCCGTAAACTTTGGAACTAGATTCAGAGAGCTACTACAACTGATCACTAACCAAGAAGAACTCCATGATCACGACCAAATGTTCGTTTTTGGACCTCAATTTGTCCTAGAGGACCTAGACTACCGCTCGAGCATGACACAATACAACTTTGTCATCAGAGGGCCGATGCGGCCGAGGCAAAGAGAACTAAACCATTCAATCAGTCAAAGAGAACTAAAATTAAATAGTAAGCGAAGTTATGGATAAAGGAGGTGAATACATAAATATGATGGAGAAAGGAGACTCAAAGCTCAGGATAGTCGATGTCATGCGATTAATTAAATAACATACAATGATACAATAATTATCACAAATTTCCAATAGATTCTTGAAACCACATTTGAAACGTGAGAGATCTAACTACCTTCAAAATGTGTCGTTCTTCCACTCAGCCACACCATTTTGTTGTGGTGTATATGCGTGTGACGTTTGATTAATAATACCCAAGGTATTGCATGTTTCTTAAAATTTGTGACTAATATACTCACGAGTATTATCACTCTCAATGATTTTGATATTAATAGAAAATTGATTACAAGTTTCAACAATAAATGAGCAAAACCTGTATTATCTCAGATTAATCACGAAATAAATACACCCATGTCATGCAAGTATAATCAACTATAAAGATTGTAGAATAATGATGTCCAAATAAACTAGCAGTTTTATATGGACTCCAAATATCTAAATGAACTAAAGGGGGGTGGGGGGAGTTGAATGATGTTGTTTCCATCCTGAGACGTTAAAATGAATGGTTTTTTCCATTGGTAAATTTAGAAAAGGAAAATTTGTAAGTCCCTTTTGTAAGATTGTGGGAGGTTCATGACCGAGACACCGATGCCAGACGACTGAAGTGATGAAAGAGAGAGCCGAGTAGGAAAAATCCAAAATGTAGAGCTCTTTCGACAATCATCTCCTACTAATGAGACTCCATGTCCGTCGATCCTGCACCATAAATGAAGATGATGAAAAAGTTATGAAGCAATCATGATCTTGAATGAAGCGACTAACAAATAGGATATTAAACCAAGAATCAGGAACATGAGGTATAAATCATTGAAAAATATAGGAGGTAAGAGGCACGTATCCTGAGACGTTAACATGAATGGTTTTTTCCATTGGTAATCGTGATAAACTTGGGACAAACCGTGATCATGTGCCACATTGGTTTCTATGGAGTAATGTGATTTGTGACTCCATAGTCTACTATCCAAAGGGACTATTAGAAAGAAATGGTATACCTTCATTTGACACAAAGACAATAGACCTAGACATTCGAGTAACTAACCCCCGGAGACTTTCGAGTTCCTTCTGCAAGGCGTTAATTTCATATCAAAACGTGTTGTGAGTATTGGTTTCAAGAGAAGTTTGGTGAGGAGGGTTTCGTTGTTGCTATGAGAATTCATGTTTTCTATAGCAAGTTGCCTGAGTGTCTAGGTGCACATGTGAGTGCTCTGTCCCTTAGGATGATTTCAGCTATCTTGCCGATCATCCCCGAGAGTTCAAGCGACCTCCTCGGTGCTCAGTTTTGGGAGGATTTGCTTTAATATAACGTTGAAGAGAGGCAAAAGATAAAGTCGTATAGACATCGGTAGGTGGAGTGACTTTTAAAACCATTTAGCAGACATTTGATGAGGATGAGATAATTGGAGACGATAAAACACTGACACAGATAGATACTGCAAAGATGTGGTGGTATTCTAGCCATCATCATAGCTACACCCACACTTCTTTTTGCACCCTCTATTTTGCTAGATCAAGAGTAGGAGATTGGTGTTGAATCCAGGCCTCGGTGAGAGTTTAATATCGCGCTACAAATAATATCAAATTGACATCCAGGCTAGGCTCAACAGTCGGAAGGTCCCAGGATTGATCAAATAAATGTTGAAAGCTATCTTTCCTAGAGTAAAGGGACTTTAGTTCATCCCAAATAGGCTATGCATTTTCATGGTGCATAGTCATTCAATATGACTTACTTTTCATAGATTTCAGTATCTAGGACTGAACTTGACCATCATATCAAAACCATTGCTCAGTAGACTCAGTCGCGGGGTCTCGAGTCAGATGATAAATTAGACCCTTAGTATGGAGTACTCGACGCACTGATCAAAAACACTCAACAAAATTCTTCTTCCCAGTGTTGAATCCAGACCCTTAGTGATGATATTCAAATCACCTAGGACTTCATATAAGGGAGTGGGAGCGGGGGTGACCAGGATTGTGGATGAGGCTGAAACAACATTTGTTTCCATCATGTAGAAAACTGATGAGGGTTCTGCGAGCTTCTGGAGTTCAAGCAAAAACGGCCAGACTTTCATTCCAATGAGTTTGTCGATTCCTGTAGGGTCGGCGAGCTCTCATCTTGATGTCAGGAATGGGCAGCTAAAGTAGAAGAATTACTAGTTGGATACACGATGACCAAATTTTTTCAAAAATGGATATCTGACTGAACTACATCAAATCAGAACACATGAGATCAGTATTCATTTTGTTGCATTAGTCTCACTAAGAACATTATGAGTTCATGATAAGGGCCTTTAGTGTAACACCCCATTGGCATCCCAAACTATGTTGAATGCTATTGTTAGGGCAAGAGTACTGAGAGCAACTACGGGGAAGAGAGATCTAGAGAAGGCAAGGAGAATTCTAGGAGAAACTAGGGTTAGGAAGGAGGAAGGGAAATACCTGATAATACTCTTCATAACCCCCCAAAAGGGGGCTGCCCGGATATAAATATATCCGGGCATGGAGGGGCCGGCCGGCCCCTCCAAGGGGGCTGAACCCGCCTGGTTCAGCCCCTGGCCGGCCGGTTCAGTGAGTGGGGGCTGAACCCAAAGGTTCAGCCCCGTTGTTAAGCGCTCCCTTGGTTCTCCGTACATAATGACGCCCGGCAAAGCGCAGCGGGGGCGTAACATTCCCCTCCCCATCAAGAGCCAGCTTGTCCTCAAGGTGGTAGTGCGGGTAGAGCTCTTTGAAGTCGAAGAAATCCACCCAAGAGTTGTGTGCTGGCGAGAGGCCCTTCCATTTGACCAAGAGCTCGGGCCGGTATTCCGTGCCCCGACTCTTCCACCGGTGCCCCAAAATATCCTCGGGCAGCGGCCGCAGCTCCCCCAGAGAAGTAGCCTCGGGCAAGTCAGTACTGGGATGGATATGCGGACCCAACTTCCGCTTGAGCAAGGAGACATGGAACGTCGGATGAATGCGGGACCCCTCCGGCAAAGCTAAAGTATAGGCCACCGGCCCCACCCTGCTGATGATCTGAAAGGGGCCGTAGTAGCGCGGGGACAGCTTCTGGTTGCCACGATGAGCAACGGACAACTGGCGGTAAGGCTGGAGCTTAAGAAAGACTTCGTCACCCACGGCGAACTCCCGCTCCGTACGGTGATTGTCCGCCTGAGTCTTCATGCGATCCTGTGCCAGGCGGAGATTCGCTCGAAGAGTAACCAACATGCGATCCCGATCCAGAAGAGCCCGATCCACGGCCGGAAGAGCGGCGCTACCCGGCTCATAACTAGCCAAAGACGGCGGCGGCCGTCCGTAAACTACCTCAAACTGCGTCATTTTGCTGGCGGAGTGATAGGAGGTGTTGTAACAGTATTCAGCCCAATGTAACCAATCTGGCCAACTCCGAGGCTCATCCATAACAAAGCAGCGAAGGTACGTCTCGACACCCCGATTGAGCACCTCGGTCTGGCCATCCGACTGGGGGTGATGCGCTGTGCTGAAGTGTAAGCGAGTGCCCTGCAACCGGAAAAGCTCCCTCCAAAACCCACTAATAAAGGTGGGGTCTCGATCAGAAATAATGGCACGAGGAAGACCATGCAAACGAACGATCTCCCGAGCGAAAAGTGCTGCCACAGATACCCCAGAGTATGGATGACTGAGGGCCAGGAAATGACCATACTTGGAGAGCTTATCTACCACCACCAGAATCACGGACTTGCCCTTAGATTTAGGCAGCCCATCGATAAAGTCCATGGACACCGTGTCCCAAACAAGCTGCGGAATATCCAACGGCACGAGTAGCCCTGCAGGAGAAGAAGTCTCATATTTCTGCCGTTGGCAGATGTCACACTGCCGAACAAACTGCTGAATGTCCCGGCGCATGCCGGCCCAAAAACAATTAGCACGCGCCCTCTGAAGGGTGCGTAGCACCCCCGCATGCCCCCCCGTGGGAGACGAGTGGAACTCATGCATCAGAACTGTCTTCCAGGCTGAATTGGCGGGCACGACCACCCGGCCCCGATAGTATAGCCGACCATTACACAGATGATAGCCGGCCGCCACCTGTTCGCCTTGCTGGAGGGCTTCCACCATCGGTCCGAGCGTGTCGGATCGCAGCACCTCCGCCTGGATATCCTCCAGTGAATCGATCAACGGACCTGAAAGGTGAGAAAGAGCTGCCTCGGGCAGACGGGAGAGAGCATCGGCCACCACATTCTCTTTACCCCGACGATAAACGATCTCGTAGTCATAGCCCAGAAGTTTGGTCACCCACTTCTGCTGTAGCGGCGAAGAGACCCGCTGGTCCAGGAAATGCTTCAAGCTCTGATGGTCCGTCCGAATCTTAAAATGTCGGCCCAGCAAATAGGGCCGCCAAACGGCCACTGCGTGAATGATCGCCAATAACTCCTTCTCGTAGGCGGAGAGACCCAACGTACGAGGAGCTAATGCCTTACTGTAAAAGGCTATGGGCCGCCCCGCCTGCATCAGAACTGCCCCGAGGCCGACTCCCGAGGCATCCGTCTCCAACATGAACTCCTGCGTAAAATCTGGTAGTGCCAACACTGGTGTGGAGGTCATAGCCCGCTTGAGGGCCTGAAATGCCTCCTCCGCCTCCTCACTCCAGGAGAAAGAATCCATCTGTAGCAGCTGGGTCAATGGCCTAGCGATCTTGCCATAGTCCTGTACGAAGCGTCGGTAGTATCCGGTGAGGCCCAAAAAGCCCCGCAAGGCGCGAACTGTCACTGGTCGCGGCCAGGACTGCATACTCTGTATCTTCCGCGGGTCGGCCCGCACGCCCTGTCCCGAGACCAAATGGCCTAAATACTCCACCTCCTCCTGCCCGAAAGAGCACTTGGAACGGTTGGCATACAAGTGGTGCTGGCGCAAGCGAACAAAGACCTGTTCCACGTGGCGCACGTGGTCCTCCCAATTGGCGCTGTAGATGAGGATATCGTCAAAGAAGATCAAGACAAAGACCCGCAGGAAATCCCGGAATATCTCGTTCATGTTAGCCTGGAATGTAGCGGGCCCTCCAGTCAGCCCGTTGGCCATAACCAAAAACTCATAGTGGCCGTCATGAGTCCGGAACGCCGTCTTGTGGATGTCCTCCTGCGCCATCAAAATTTGATAATAGCCGGAGCGCAGGTCTAACTTGGTGAATCGCTGTGCTCCATGTAGCTCATCAAGTAATTCCTCGATGTGAGGAATCGGAAAATTGTCCTTGACGGTAACACCATTCAAGGCACGGTAGTCCACACAAAATCGCCAGGACCCGTCCTTCTTTTTGACCAAAATAATGGGAGCTGAAAAAGAACTTGTACTCGGCCGAATGATGCCAGCCGCCAGCATCTCGCGGACGCTGCGTTCAATCTCCGCTTTTTGAACATGGGGGTAGCGGTACGGACGAACATTCGTAGGCTCAGCCCCCTCCTTGAGCGGAATACGGTGGTCTCGAAACCTCGGTGGTGGCAAGGAGCGGGGTTCCTGGAAAACATCAGCAAACTCAGTCAGAAGTAACCGTAACTGAACCGGTACCTCAGAAGAAATGGACTCGTCGGTCTGAACCGTCCTGAGAACGGCCATCATCTGCCCTTCCCCGCTTAACCGCTGCATGCTGCGAAGAGAGACCTCTTTAACAGGAGATGACATCATACCCTTCAGGCAAAACCGCCTCTCGCCATGCACGAACTCCATGGTCATGTGTTGCCAATCAAAAGTCACGCGCTGTAGCTGACGCAACCACTGAACTCCCAACACCATGTCGAAGCCACGAATAGGAAGTAAGTAGACATCGGTCCGTCCCACATAACCATGAATCTGCATCTCCACTCCCTTCAGCACCCCCTCACACTGCAACTTGCTGCCATCCGCCACCATAACGTGGAAAGCCGCTCCCTTATCAACCAGATGCCCCACACGTCGTGCCACGTCGGGGTGTATGAAGTTGTGGGTACTCCCACTGTCCACCAGGATAGTAACTTTCTCTTGGGCAATCCGGCCCGCCAACCGTATAGTAAGCGGGGGAGCACAACCCTCGAGAGCATGTAAAGAGACCCCGAACTCCGTCTCGTCCAAGTCCACGTCCACCTCCAGTTCCTCAACGGAGGCTGGCTCGTCACCCTCCTGCTGCAACATGAAAGCCTGTAGCTTCTGACACTTGTGACCAGGCACAAACTTCTCATCGCAATTAAAGCAGAGGCCCTTCTCCTTCCGAGCGGCCAACTCGCTCCAAGACAACCGAGTCACCGTCGGTCTGCTACCCACCGGTGGCTCCCGACGCGCCGCTGTGGCCGGGTTCGACGACGGCCTACTCATGAGCCGTGCCCGCTGCCTGTTAAACCTCTCCTCCTGGATCCGAGCCAAGGTAATGGCGTGGTTCAATGAACGGGGCATGAGCGCCTGTACCTCGTCTCGAATGTGTTCCTTGAGACCAGAGATAAAACAGCTGTAGAGAGTCCTTTCCGGCCACTGAACCCGATTTGCTAATTTCTCAAACTCCGTGCGATACTCCATCACGGACCCCTTTTGACGCAGCTTCTGAAGGAGGGCCTCAAAATTCTCATACTCCAGTGGACCAAATCGGGCCGTAAATCCATCCACAAACTCCCCCCAAGGCACGTAATCCCGGCTCCGCAGGAACCACTGCGTCCACTGGAAGGCGTCATCCTTCAAGTGGAAGGACGCCAGCTGCACCCACTGCCCTTCTGGTACCTCCTGGTACTGAAAGAAAAGCTCCGCTTTATGAATCCACTCCAGGGCGTCACCGCCCTCGAACTCTGGAAAGTACATGCGGGTAAGTCCGGGGGTCAGACGTTGTGTCCCTGGACCTCCGTCCCGTCTTGCGTGTTCCCCATGTTCAAATCCGCCGTAGCCGTGCTGTTGTCCTGCTCCCCAGGGCGGAAATTGCTGCTGCCCGCCCCAACCTGGGCCCAAACCGGCCACTCCGGGTGGCCCAAATCCACGTGGAGGAGGAAGGAGTCCCCCCCTTGGCTGTCCCGCCATGTCGGGTGGCCGCCGGAGCCCGAAAGGCTCCTCCCCGCCTCGGCGCCACTGTTCTGGGCCCGATCCGAAGTCGCCGAAGGCTGCTGCTGAAGATCCCGCCGGAAACAACCCCGATCCCCCTCCAAAACCTGCTGCCAGGCCCGCCGGAGGTCCCTGGGCCGCCGACGCCCCACCTCCCGCCGTTCCGAGCCACGCCGCGCCGGGCGGAGCCCCTCCCGCAAGCCGCACTGCCGCCACCCCTTCCGCAAGCCGTGCGGAAGCGAAAACAGCGGGATCGGCCCCCGATCCGCCCGATCCGGCCGAGTCGTCGTTCACAGGCGCTTTCCCTTTCAATAGGGTCTTCAACTCTTCCAATCGGGCTTCCAACCGCCCTTCTAGGGCCGCCATCGAATCGGTTAAGCCAACAACATTCTCCTCTAGGGTTTCAATCCGCGAGGATTCCTCTTGATTCCGAGTGTTCACCATGGAGAGAATCGATGCCTCTGATACCAAATGTTAGGGCAAGAGTACTGAGAGCAACTACGGGGAAGAGAGATCTAGAGAAGGCAAAGAGAATTCTAGGAGAAACTAGTGTTAGGAAGGAGGAAGGGAAATACCTGATAATACTCTTCATAACCCCCCAAAAGGGGGCTGCCCGGATATAAATATATCCGGGCATGGAGGGGCCGGCCGGCCCCTCCAAGGGGGCTGAACCCGCCTGGTTCAGCCCCTGGCCGGCCGGTTCAGTGAGTGGGGGCTGAACCCAAAGGTTCAGCCCCGTTGTTAAGCGCTCCCTTGGTTCTCCGTACATAATGACGCCCGGCAAAGCGCAGCGGGGGCGTAACAGCTATTTTTGTAACACCCCATCAGCATCCCAAACTATGTTGAATGCTATTTTTGTATCCCAAAAAAATTCGCGTGATTTTTTTATTAACATTTTGTTCTACAATGCATCTTTTTGACAAATGTACAACACTTGCAAATTGCGTTACATGGACTGAGAACTACTAAATTATTTGTCGTCTTAAATTCATTTTTGGTACCCCTATTGTGAAATTCTTAGGACATGTGATAAACAGCGAATAAATTGAGATTATCCCAACTAAAACAAAGCCATTGTACTGATACATTAAACCGAAGTACTTGGATCTCTTGGCATCAACTTCATTTGAATCAGCAATGAGGTTTATTAACTCCGGTGCGTTTTTGAACATGAATTCCTTCGCACGGGAGTTTGGCACATGCACCATTGGTAAGATTGGGGTTTATATTTTGATGACTGAGAAGGCTAGACACAGAATTCAATTATCAGGAAATTATCATCATAAAGTGTCAAGGCCAGTGTAGGAACAGAAGGCTTAGCATTCCTCTTGCCCAGCATGAAACACAACTGTCAACAAATTGAAGTGATCCAACATTTTGTCCCGTTGGATTGGAATGAATCCTTAACACTTCCATAACGACTCCTTTAGCTACTTGTACAACTAAATGTGATTTACCCGGATTCTATCCACTCCGCTAATCATGCATATTTAACCTACTCAATACTCATCAATTGAAACATTCTGGCTTTGACCACAACCATGAACTAGTATATTCCTATAATCACCAATCAGCTGTCATTTAATCACGATCCAAGAATAGGATAAGAAAACATTTTTGACATGTTTTTTCGAAAATTCCCTAACCATTATTGTTTCCACATTTTTTGCTGGACCACGATAACTATAATTATGGCAATCAAAGTCCAGTACAGACCTTTCCACATGGCCTACTTGTGTTGCAAACCACAATTCCCCACATAGCATCATAGGGTAATAAGCGAGATAAGTATCTCCTCAGCAATGATGTGAAGGACCAGCACCGGGAATGGAGAAGGTTGGTGGTTGATGGACTCTCCGATTTCCAGAGTTCTTCTCTACAGATTTCACTACTCAGTTTCCTTGTCTTCTTCCTCCACGAGCTCTTGCTCTAGAAACTAAAGCTTATTGACACAGTATAATACCCACACTGGCTTGATTCTCACAGTTGACATAGATTTTTAGATCATTCCTTTTTTTATTTCAATTCACACTCTTTTGTGCATGTTTTTCTCTATTTTCGTGTTTGTTTGTTCTTGATCTTGGCTCGACCACTTCTTGAAATAATTCAGTTTGATATCTTGTTACTGTGAACAAAGAATGGGGAAACTTTTGAAATAAGGCTCCTAGTTTGTTTCGGCTGTGAAGGTAGTTTGCAATAGCCGGACAACATGGAATGAATGTTTAAAAATATGAGCTCCTTATGATATGTTGGTAATTTTCTTCAGTGAATGAAATGGCTTCTTCCCCAAAATCTAATGTAGTTCTTAACACAAGGGAACAATGATGAGGATTCATGAGATCAACCACTAATATCTTGAATAAGCATAATGATTATAATTAATGAAATGAATTCTTACTGTAAGCCCATATCAGTTGTGAAAATCTTGCAATTGGCCTCTGTTAGGGACAAGCAGAGCAGCAAAGTTTCTGCGCGAAAATGGGATTATGCTATTCAAAGTACGCGAAGAAACTGTCAAGTTACTTGGAAAATCAGACATGTATTTCTTCAGTCCAGAACACCCGCCATTGACTGAACCTGCTCAGAGGGCGCTCGATTGGGCTGTTGATGAGAAGTTGAAATCAGGTATATTTTGTGACTTCTAATTGTGCAAACCTTACACCAGCTTTCATGTTTTTTTCTTCTTCTGTAAAGTGTATATATTTGTATGGTTCGTTTTAGTTTATTATTTTTCCAAATAATACTGTTTAATGCATGCTAAGGGTCTATTTGGTTGAGCGGTTGCGGTTGTAAAAGGGGCTGTTGTAAAAGCATGTTTGTAAAGGGGGCTGTTGGAAACTGGATGCTGGAAATGGAGATCTGTTTGGATAGTCTGTGTTTGCAGAGCTGTTCCAAACAGAAAACCGTTTGGTAAAACAGCGGTAGCGTTTTGTAAATAATTTTTTTACCAAAAAATAGAGATATATTTTTATAAATTTTATAATTTATGTATATATATTGCTAAATGACACATAGAAACTTAAAATGTTGCATAGTATTACAAATATATTTATCTTTTGGTAGTACTTGTGACCGTAAAGCCCAGTTCAAAATACATATGAATAACAGATACTCCATAGTAATGCAAATACTCAATAGACAACATCAAATATTGAAAACTGAAATACAACATGTGACTACTCATATACTGCAAACACGTTCAAGATCTGTGTAGTTGTTCGGCTATGGAGTCACGCAATGTCACCATCTCATCCACTCCGACCCGAACCCCTCTAACATGGTCTCCACCTGAGTGCTCATTAATCTGTCCTGTTCTTCTCTGAAGGCCCGCTGGATGAATGAAATGCTCGTCCTCATCACAAGCACGAAAATGTTTGTCTGAGCGCGATGGGTGCCTGCGAATGTAATTATGCAATGCCATTGTTGCAATCACAATGTCTCGTTGTTTTGTCAAACTGTATGGCGACATATCCCTAAGTATCTTCCACTTCTTCTTCCATACGCCGAATGAACGTTCTATGACACTGCGCAATGACGAGTGCGCCTGGTTGAATATTTCTCGACGCCCTTGTATAGGCCTACTGCCTCTTCTAAAATCCGGTAAATGATACCGTGTACCTGGATATGGTTTTAAAAAACCACGTTGTAGCGGATATCCGGCATCTACTACATAATATTTGCCTGCAAAATTACACCTTCATTAGACAAGCAAAAAAATCTTACAGAAATGTAATAGAAATTGATGCAAGATATAAATGTCTTACCTGACGGCGGATATGGGAAATTATAACTCGTATCCATAAGAGCATGCTGAAATATACGGCTATCATGAGTAGAACCCTCCCAACCTGCCAATGCGAAAGTGAAGCACATGTTGAAATCACAAACCGCCATCACATTTTGGGTTGTAGTGCCATGCCGCCCAATGTATGAAACTTGTAGATCAGCTGGAACCCGAGCATCCACATGTGTTCCATCAATAGCTCCTATACAGTCTTTAAAAAAAGGCATGTATCGAGCATCATTTAAAATTTGTTGAGGAATATTACTGAAAAGATGATCCACAGGCCTAACGACATCAGCAGATAGTCTCTTAATTGCACTGATACCCTTTGTAAAGAATCTACTTATAGTTTCTGTAGAGTGTTGAAATCGTTCACTCGCTAGTTGCATTGATAGATTGTGACCTAAAATATACAACGTAACGGCAAGCATTTCACGTGGTAGAGTCCTCCTTGATCCTTGAAATCCATATTGAAGAGTGAGCACAGTAAGCAGATCACCAAATACCACCTTCGACATGCGAAAGGCACTGAAAAATCGTTGCGGGTGTCCATCTAACAGTTCAGCTACCCATCTAGCCCCTGTTTGGGCAGATGTCATGCAAGGTCTATTAGATGATGTGATAGTCGTAGTTAATAGGGTGGACGAAATTGTAACAAATTGACTTCCATCGAGTGCTCTACCACGATAAACCAAATCACCAAATTGCTGCTGAATTTCCTCATTAGAACTGTCTGATGATGACATTGTATCCGCTATAAAAGATGAAAACACATACATTAGATTCCAATCGCATGAAATTGAAGAGTGATTACAATTACATCAAACTGAATAGTGAGTACAATGTTGCATCACATCTAATTCAAGAAATAAATATAAGTCCAGAAATAGAAAATAACAAACAAAACAGAAATACATCATAATCCGAGCACAAATACATAATTCCAGAAGTAGGAAAAAACAAACTAAGTCGCTCGCTCATCAAAACGAGCCCGAAGCCACCTAAGACGCCTCTCCTTTTGAATGCTCATAAAGGTTTCTCGATTTTGTTTATCCTTCAGCACCATGGTAGAGTAGTCGTAGAAAGCGAACTGGGCCTCGTCCATAACTTCCGGCATACTTTCCAGCTCTGAAATGGCCTCAGGAATTGTGAATAATGATGAAGATATTTGGAAGCGAGGCGGTTCTTGCATGCATTGCCCAATAATGCGTGATGTTTCCACTAGCTCATCTAATGCCGAACTCTTTGCCTTCTTCGTAGTCCTCTTTCTTTTTCCCTTAGCCGATTGTTTATCCTTAGCTGCGGTAGAGTGTGGAGAGTCGTTGATGTTTTGCGTATCATCTGCATCTGACCCGTCTTGTTCGTCGATTGATTCTCCAGCAAAATTTGCAGAATTTGGCGCCCATGCAAGATCTCCTGTAGCAACGACCTGGCTAAACATCATATGAAGTTTCTCCTCTAACTCAGGAGAAATCCCAGAGAATTGAAACTTCCTTGCACTCGGAAGAACCTAGCATGAAAAATAATAAGTATTAGTCACAATAAACAATAAAGTATTTTTAAACAAGAGACTATTAAAATGTTAAGAAACCTTACTGTAAGGCGTTCTTTCCACCACTCTTCTGATGCTAGAATAGTCTTGCGAATAGGATCCCAACCCAACCCTGTCTCACGCCCCTTAAGCTCGCGCCATAATTTCCAATCTTTCTTAAGTTGATCCCACTTGTTCTTCAATTGGTTTCGATCATACGCCTTCCCCGTACGAGCCAAGAAATGTGTTGTCAGGTTAGTCCACCCATCCCTACTGAAGTGCGTGGTTGGACGATTGCCCAATTCAATTTCTTTCAAACACATATCACAGAAAATTAGGACATCACTGGCCTCCCAATTGGCACTCACACCTCCTTCTTTATGTTTACCCATAATCCTATAGAAAATCTACACAATGAATCATCTACAAACACAATACACATAAAACACATACACACACACTACACAACATTACATACACATTCATAATCGAAACTCATACACACTCATACACACACTCAAGATCTACATACACGTATACACACACACCACACACTCACACACATCATACAAAAAGCACACACACTCCACACCATCACAACATACTCATCACTCAACACACAGCACTCACACACAACACACTACCACATTATACTCACACATTGCATTCACACAACACAGTACACTCAACACACAGCACTCACACACAACCCTATCAGACACATCAAATACATTGCACATAAACCATCAAAAAAAATCACACAAAAACCTTGCTGGAGAAATACACACTACCACATTACTCACATCATATACACTCACACACAACACACAAAGCACCTACGCACACTCTCAAATCAAAAACACATTACGTACACACATAAGCACACATTACACTTGTGTAATCATACCCAAAGCCTAGGCAAATCCCACACAGATCATCACATGTACACACAACAATCACATCCAACACGAAATTGTCATGCATAATAGCTGTGGAATGATATACCTCCTGCTAACTGTGTTGCTGCAGATTTTTGAACGGAGAAGTCCTGCTAGGGTTGCTAAACAGGGATGGCGCTTGAGAACAGGGATGGCGCTTTTGCTGCAGATCTCACGACCCTTTTGCTGAAGATTCCAGAGATGGCTCACCTGCGGGAGTTCAATGGCGGAGAATATGCGGATCAGAGAAGTTACCTGCAGTCGGAAGAAGGAATAGAAATCGAGAAGTTTACCTGCAGTCGGAAGAAGACGCAACAGCAGACAAGGGGCGGAGGAGAGGCGGCGAAGAAGAGATTCCAATCGCCGTCGGAGAAGAAACTCCCGCACCGGGAGAGGCGACGGAGGAGAGGCGGCGACCGGGAGAGACAGACGGTGACCGGGAGAGGAGACGACGGAGGATCTGGCGAGATTGCCCTAGCGCACGACTTTTCCCTTCCTCCAAACGCGATAAAACGGTGATCGATCCCGTCGGTTTCACCCGCGATGTTTTGGGCCAGGGAGATACGCGCTGCGGGTGGAATGTATGGCGGAAAAACAAATAGAAAAAAGATCGGGAGGTGCGTTTGAGGGAAACGAAACGCTTAAAAACGCTCAACCAAATGGGCCCTAAGTTTTCTTTTACTATCACTGGGAAACATCAGATGGGATTCTGTGTGAAGTGTTGATTAATTGTACGGATATACTAAGGCTTCATTTGGTTCGGCGGTGGCGGATCGATCCGGCGGGTGGCTGCTCCAAACGGAGCTTTTTGGGGCGTTTCTCAAGGCGGGCGGGTGGAAACGGAGCAAATGCCGCCGGAGGTTCATTTGTTTACCCTCCTTCCGGCGGCGTTTGCCCAAAACAGAGTATCAAAACACCAAAACAAATAGAGCCTAAGTTTCTCATCAGTAATGTTGCATCTATCATAATTTTACTGGTGATCATCCTGTTTTGCTACTTGAGCTCATCTACTCTTTGATAAGTATAAAAATGAGAGGAGGATAGACAACAAAAAATGGTGAGTTCCTGTTAGAATCGGTGCCAGACCTGCGGAGGTGTCCCCCATATCTGCACCACGCCAAAATATCTGCCCCAAACGAGAAAACTCTCTGAAATTACAGATGGATGGTATTTGAATGTAACTGCAGAGTTTTCCCCCCACTTCTTCTGTGGTTTGTGTTAGATGACATAGGAAAGACATTGTAAAGGCCCAATTATAGGCCCATTTTCTTCTTCTCCTTTAGTCCCACATCTCTTTTATAGGATTGTTCTCCTTCTCTTCTCCTATATATTTGTATTCTCTCTTGTATTTTATACATGAAGAAGCATATGCAAGGTTTGCCCAATCCTTTCTATATGGTATCAGAGGGAATCAGTCTCTCCTTGTGGCTACCATTTTGCTAACCGCCCGATCTTCCTCTGCTTGCGCTAAGGCGCGGTCTGTGTTTTCTAACCGGACGGTTTCTTCTTCTCGCTCCGGGCGTGGGCTTCGCGGCTTGGCCTTTTCTACCCGCTTCCCTTCTCCTTCATTCCCGTGGCCTCCACCTCTCCTATCTTCCCTTTTTATAGGTTTTTCTCTGGCACGTGGGGACCACTTCCTTTTCCTCCCTATCCGCGCGGTCTCCTCTCTACCCGCACATTTTCTTCTCTAACCGCTGCGAGCTCTACCCTCTCTTTCTCCTTCCCGCTGCGACCTCTGCCCGCTGCGATTTCTCCTCCTCGCGGCCTCGTCTTCTCGCGGTTTCTCCTAGCCGCTGCCTAGTCTTGCCGCTCGACTTCTCCTTCTCGCGGCCTAGTCTTCTCTCTTTGTCTTCCCGTGCGGTCTCTCCCTCTCCGCTGCATCCTCTTCCATTTTTTCTCTCTCTGTTTGAGCCGACCTCTCTTGTTGCTCCTTCTCTGGCCGCTAGTGTGTTCACTGTGACCGTGCGGTCTGTTTCTCCGCACTTGGGTCGCGGCCTTCCTCTCTGCTTCTCTTGTCGCCTTGACTACCCGATGCGGCCTCCCGTGTAATCGCGCAGGTTTGTCGTGCAAGAGTGCTCTCCCGCAACAACCTCTTCTACCCGCGGCGACCTCGTTCACCCGCGGCGGCTTTTTCTCCGCCCTCTCGCGGCTTCCCCTCCCTTCTCTTCTCGCCGCGGTTTGCTCTTTAACCGCTGCGCTCTCCGGATCTTGGTCGCGACATCTTCCGTTGTCGCTGGTGTGATCACCGTGACCGTGCGGATTCCTCGCACTGCTTCTTCTCTGGCTAGTCGCTGCACCTTGTCTCCTTGCCTGCGGCCTCTCGCGCGATCTTGTCGCTGCAGACTCGGCGTCTTTGTCACGACCTCTTCTTGTCACTGGTAGGCTATTCTGTGCAGTGCGGCTTCTCGCCCAGCTTCTCGCGCGGCTTCTCGTGCGGTTTCTGCTCTGCTTCGCCTCTGCGGCCTGTTCTTGCTGTTTCCCGTGCCTCGCTGCCGTTCAGTCTTATGGCATTTGACTCGCTCACTGCTGATGGGGTTGCTGCGTTGCGTACTCCACTACATCATCTTCAAGGGGTGGTTAATCGCTCCTCTGGCTCCGTCGCCTCGCTCTTCAAGGACGCTATATCGTGCCTCTCCCACTGCCCTCACTGGATTGTGGACTCATGTGCTACACACCATCTCTCTCCGCAACAGCCGCCCAAATATTTGGATACTGCTTACCCTAAGCGCATCACTGTGGCCAATGGTGACACGCTCCCGGTGTCTGGTGCTGCTAATCTGTCCCTTACTCTTTCTCTTTCCTTATCCTCGGTTCTTCATATTTCGGGCTCTCCTTTTAACCTTCTATCTGTTAGCCGTCTTACGCATGACCTTGATTGTTGTGTTACTTTCTCACGCTCTTCATTTGTGGTGCAGGATCGACTGACGCAGACTATACTTGGTAGAGGGCGACTGTCTAATGGGCTCTATCTTCTTGACGTTACTCCCACTGCTCTCACCTCTGCTTTCACCTCTGTGTCCACCACTGATTGTCATCGACGTCTTGGGCATGCCCCCTCTCCCAATTCTCAAGAAAGCTCTTCCCACTGTTTCTCTCCAAGAGTTCTTTTGTGAATCATGTATCTTCGGTAAACAACATCGTGTCTCCTTTTCTCCTTCATGTACTCGGAGATATTCTCTTTTCTCCCTCGTACATTCTGATATCTGGGGCCCTTATAAGGTCTCTAGTTTCTTGGGGCATCGGTACTTTGTTACCTTCATAGATGATTGCTCGCGAGTTACATGATTGTATTTACTTCATGATCGTACCGAACTCACGACTACGTTCCGTGCGTTTCTTACAGAAACACGCACTCAGTTTTCTACCTGTGTCAAAACTATTCGTATGGACAATGCTCGCGAATATACTGGTTGCACCTTCTCCAACCTGTGCGCTGAGTTCGGTATTATACATCAGACTTCGTGTGTTTATACGTCTCAACAGAATGGCGTAGCGGAACAAAAAAATCGCCACCTCCTTGATGTGGCTCGATCTCTCATGATCCAAATGCAGGTCCCTCCCCTCTACTGGAACTTTGCCGTCTCTACTGCTTGTCATCTCATCAATCGTATGCCTTCGTCTGTCCTCAACTTTGTGGCGCCCATTACTCTCCTTTACCCATCCATAACTCTCTTCTCTCTCACACCCCGTGTGTTTGGGTGTACCTGCTATGTCCACCACCTTGGTCCTTCCAATGACAAGCTCGCCCCTCGTGCTACCAAAGCTATGTTTGTTGGGTACTCCCACACTCAGAAGGGACATGTCTGTTTTTCTCCTACCACTGGTAAGGTGATTGTGTCTGCTGATGTCTCCTTTCATGAAGACCAATCATATCACATCAGTCCTTCTGATCCCCTTCTTCCTCCTCCGCTACCTCAGCCCATCATACCTTCGACGTCTCCACTTCCATCACTTCTCCCTCCTACTCCACCTCCGCCACTTCTCCCTACTCCTCCTCTGCTTCCGATTCCCACATCACCACCAGTTCCTTCCAAACCTCCTGTCATACAGGTATACACTCGTCGTCCTCCACGTCCAGATGCCCTGCAACAGCTTCCCCCTACCGGTGTGCTCTCGCGGCCCGTTGATCCGGCAACCTCTTCAACAACACATCCAATGGCCAATTATGTCTCTCTACATCGGCTCTCTTCACTTTTTCTTAACTTTGCTCTCTCTCTCCTCTATCTCTATACCTAACTCTCTGCAGGAAACCCTCCAACATCCGCGATGGCGTGCCGCCATGGACGAAGAAATGACTGCTCTATGGGGTAATCACACCTGAGATCTTGTCTCTCTTCCTTCTGGTCACAGCTGTGTTAGCTGCAAGTGGATCTTTACTATCAAACATGCTGCGGATGGGACGGTTGATCGTTTAAAGGCTCGGCTGGTGGCTCGGGGCTTTACCCAATAGTATGGCCTTGATTATGAGGAAACTTTTTCTCCAGTTGCAAAGTTGAATTCCGTTCAGGTCCTGCTCTCCTTAGCTGTTCACCGCCGATGGACTCTTCATCAACTTGATGTCAAGAATGCTTTCTTGAATGAGGATCTTCTTGAAACCGTATACATGCATCAACCACCCGGGTTTGAGACCACGGGGGAGTCTTGTGTATGCTTACTTCGCAAATCTATCTATGGTCTCAAACAGTCTCCCCGAGCATGGTTTGGGAAATTCAGCAAGGCCGTTCGTGAGGTGGGCTTAAAACAGAGCTCTGCAGACTCCTCTCTCTTCACTCGTCACCAGTCAACTGGGACCATTATACTTCTGGTTTATGTAGACGATATTCTGATCGCTGGTGATGACTCAACCGGGATACAACATGGTAAGCAACATCTAAACTCTATTCTCCAAATCAAAGACCTGGGAAATCTTCGATACTTTCTGGGACTGGAGGTAGCTCGACGATCTGATGGCCTAGTCTTATCTCAGCGTAAGTATTGCAGTGACCTTCTGCAAGATGCCGGCCTCTCGGGGTGTAAACCTGCAGATACCCCGATGGATGTCAACCACATGTTGAGTGCTCAGGGATCTGAGGAGGACTCTCTTCTTCCAAATCCAGAATACTATCGCCGTCTTGTGGGGAAATTGATCTACCTAACCGTCACAAGATCAGAGATATCATTTGCGGTTGGTGTGGTAAGTCGGTTTATGCATACCCCATGGGTCTCTCACCTTTAGGATGTGGAGCGCATTCTCAGGTATCTGAAGACTTCTCCTGGGCAAGGACTTGTGTACAAGCCATCCTCTTCTCTTTCTCTTATTGCATACTCAGATGCGGATTACGCGGGCTCGTTGGACGATCGACGGTCTACAACTGGGTTTTGTACGTACTTTGAAGGAAATCTTATCACATGGCGGAGTAAGAAACAAACAGTTGTTGCTCGCTCGTTTGCTGAGGCTGAGTACCGTGCAATGACGGCTGTTACTTCTGAACTAACTTGGCTGGGAAGTCTCCTAGGATATCTTGGAGTTAAATTGTCCTCATCACCAACTCTATTTTGTGACAGTCAAGCTGCAATACACATTGCAAAGAATCCGGTGTTCCATGAGCGGACTAAACATATTGAGGTTGATTGTCACTTCGTTCGAGAGAATGTCCAATCAAAGGAGTTGATTCTTGAACATGTTCCTGCATCTGGGCAAGTTGTCGACGTCCTCACCAAGGCTTTACCTCGCAAGTTATATTACCAGTTCTTGTCCAAGCTTGGTGTCTACGATTTGTACGCTCCAGCTTGCGGGGGAGTGTTAGATGACATAGGAAAGACATTATAAAAGCCCAATTATAGGCCCATTTTCTTCTTCTCCTTTAGTCCCACATCTCTTATATAGGATTCTTCTCCTATATATTTGTATTCTCTCTTGTATTTTATACATGAAAAAGCATATGCAAGGTTTGCCCAATCCTTTCTACAGTTTGTAATGCAATGTTGGAATTGTTTAGATTGAGAGGGGGTATTTTGGTATTTTTATCCTTTTTAGCAATAGAATCACGCTATATTAAAAGTTTTCATCACAAATAGTGCAATAAGAAACTCTAGTTTAGCTGCCGTGGAGTAATTTTCATTCTGTAAATATCATTTCTTTAATTTTTTGTTCGGATTTTATTCTCTGTAGCAAGACGGGAAGTACAAAAAGTATCATGTTCATGGAAAAAACTTGTGTTAAAATGCAGTCAAACATAACAAAATAAAAAAATAATATATATTTTTGAAATTTTTAGTTCTTATTTGTGAATGGGAACTTGGCGCACCGGTTGAGGTGTTGTTGTGTGACCTTGAGGTCATAGGTTCGAGTCTTGGAAGTAGCATCTTGCAAAATTGCAGGGTAAGGTTTGCGTACATTTCACCCTTGTGGTGGGACCCTTTCCCAAACCCTCGCTGCGCAAGGATGCTGTAACGGTCTAAGCCGTTACAAGATCGCCGGCGTCAGAAGGGGGAGAAGGTTGGGCCTTCGTAGATCTAATAAGTTATAACTACTCATATTCTAAGCTAGAAAGAGAAACAAACATTCTTTATTCATTCTTGCCTAAAGTATAACAGTGGAGGCCTATTTATAGAACCCAATTACAATAGCAAATGCCATTATAAGCTTGTCACGTGGTTGCTATACAACTGTTAAATTCATGTCCTTCCCGTGTAAATGACGACCTCGTCGTTTGATTCCACCAAGATCAAAGACCCAAATGACGCGGGGAATGCATATGAGAACAAAACGTGCGTCATGAAATTTGATTATTGGCGACTCCACTTGTGCAAAATGTATCGAAACGGTACATCCTCCTGGATCGAAGACATGATTTGTCCAAATTGGTACATGGCTGCGGAAACACATGTCATCATGTGGCTGACCAACTTGAGTATTGTGAGCAGAAACGCCCTCTATGTTTTTGATCCTCTTAAGACCCAACATGCTTTGAAGTAGCATATTCAAGAACGACATTCTTTTTCTCCCTGAAACTCAGAGAAGGCTCTGAATGAACATTTGAAAGCCTCGTATTGCAAGTCTCCGTGAAATTGGTCCCAGATCGTCTCCATGGGAGCTGATCAGTGTGGAAATATGTTGAATGCCTTAGTTTATTTTGAGCATTGATTCTTGTAAACGATCAAAATGTTCATTGGTTTCCATCTGAAATGAACTAAGCTGTATAGCGAACTTGTGCAAATGGGTGGTGAAATCAGAATCGGCCATTGAAAGGTTGATGGAGAGATCTTTCATCTTCATTTCCATTTTGAAGGAGAAATCGATGGGTCTTTCATCGAAGTTTCCATACGGATGGTCTACGACCTCTGGGAACACATGGAGCATCGGTGATGCAGTTCCATAGCTCTTTGAAGCTCTATCCGTGGGATTGGTTGCAGATAAAAAAGTAGGTTGTTCAAAATCCGAGCTCAAGTATACTGAAGGAAAATATGGGAGATTATTCGGATGTCCCAGAGGTGGTGCTCCACATTGGAAAGAACATGGAGTGGCGGCGTATGTGCTTGGAGCGACGATGATGCCGTATAAGCTTGGAGCAACGGCGACGCCGTATGAACCTAGAGCGATGGTAGCGATATATGCGCTTGGAATGATGGTTGCACCGTATAAGCTTGGAGCGGTGGCGGCATCATATAAGCTTGGAGCGAAAGTGGCGTCGTATGAGCTTGGAACGACAGTGGCGCCGTATGAGCTAGGAGCGACGGTGGCGCCATATGAATTTTGAGCAACAGAGGCTCCATATGAATTTTGAGCGACGGAGGCTCCATATGAATTTTGAGTGCCAGTGCCATAAGAACTTGGAGTGGCGGCGCCGTAAAAACTTGGAGTGGCGGCGCCGTAAAAACTTCGAGTGGCGGCGCCGTAAAAACTTCGAGTGGCGGCGCCGTATAAACTTGGGGTAGCGGCGGTATGCGACCAAGAAATGCTTGGAACAGAGGATGGCGGTCCAAGAGTGTTTGTTGTTGGTGTTCCAAAGATTTGTGGGCGTGCAACCCAGTGTGCAGCCCACGGTGCAGTAGACGACTGGCCAGAAGTAGGTCCATACATACTAAAGTAGTTGGAGGCGTCTTCTGCTTTAAAAATAATCTCAACATTTTAACTGCTCCGCCGATTGTCAAATCAAAAGTAAAGGGCGGCAAACATTAAAAGGTTTTCCTGCCCACTGTAGAAGATGGCAAAGACAACTGGTCAAATCCAATGAAAAAGAAGTAACTAAACTTTCGGTAACTCTTTCTCTTGACACTGTTTGTCAAAGAACTTCAGAGATCTGGAGGAGAGATTAGTTTTCCTGTCATCGAGGAGATGTTATATGGATCCAAAGATCGAAGAATGCAGCCTGGTGTTTGACGACAATGGACCTTCGGCTTCCTTTCAATAAAAAACAGAGATGACGAGATGTCCGACAAGATTGCCGGAGATGACGGGCGGTGATGGGTGAAAATCGTCTCACGGACTACAATCCGAATAGGCAAGTGTATCTATCGTTTTATAGTATAGTGATAAAAATATATCAAGGTCGTATAAAAACTCGGGGCAGGCAAATACTATTACTCACAACGATTCTATTATCTTACCGAACGATTGATGAGTTTGAAAATTAAAATAAACTAAGCTTAACTAAAAGAGAAATAAAATATTGCAAAAGAGTGCTCGATCGACGATTCACTTTGAAATAAAATAACGAAATAAATTAGTTTAACATTTACAATACTATTAAGATCGTGACGGATCCGATATTAGGAAGTAATCTCGCTAGAGCATTAAATTTTCTAACTTATAGACGTTTTGACCGAAATCTCTTTACAAGTCAAAATGACCTAAAGTCGCATTACCGAAGTGACCCGCACTATTGGATTTGACTCCAATCCGGAGGATTTACGTCATCCTATCTCTAGGGTTGCGTGCAACTTCTTCCTTCTTTGAGTGATCTTTCAAATCAATGAGTCTCTCGACTTCTATGAAATGAGATCAATTGCCTACTACCGTATACCGGAATACAGAGTCGACACGATAAAAATCAAAGAAAGATCAAAAATAGAAAGAAATACAAATGCAAACATAAAATTAAAGATGCGTTATTTTATCGCAAAGTTCATCGCGATCGAGCACAAAATAAAATTAGCTAAGCATGTTTAAGAAAGAAAGCACAAAAAGATAAAAGAAATTCGTTTTCATTGTTGATAGAAAAGAAGAGTACGCAATAATAAAAAGACAAGATTACACTAATAAAAAGACTATTACAATAATGAAAAGAAAATCTACTTAGCAACAAGAAAAAAACATAAACTAATAATAGCTATCTAACTTGCTCTCTCTCTAATCCATTCATCAAATGCTTGAGGCTAAGGGTTCCTTTTATAGGAGAGGAGGAAGAATCTAGAATGAAAGGAATATGAAGGGGGGAAAGGGGGTGGCCGGCCATGTAAAGAGGAGAGGGTTCATGCATGTCATTTAAATGAGGGAGAGAAAATAGTTAGATTCATGCATTTTATTTTAGGAAAATGAAAAGAAAATTAAACATAAGAGAGGGGGGATGGATGAGTCTTAAATGAGCATGAGAGAAAGAAAAAGAAGGGGTGAATGTTAAATAAAAAGGGAAAAAATAATAAAGGAGGAGAGAGAGGGAGGGGGCCGGCCACATACATGAAGAATTGCATGCATGTGGTCGGGTTTGACATGAGGGGGGCTTCTTGGGCTTCAATGGGCTGCTCCAATAGTGGGCTTGGGTCGGTCTTGAAGAGGGGGCTCAGGTAGGTCCATTGTGGGTTGCATGTGGAGCTTGAACTTGGGCTTGAATTGGACTAAATGGGGGGGGGGGGGCTCGGGTTGCATCATAGTGGGCTGCACTTGCATTGAACCTAAGAAAATAAGACAAAACATTAATATAAAAACAAAAGAAAACATAAATAACATAACATACTATTAATTAATTAATTATATAACAAAACATAAGTAAACATAAAACATGTACTAAAACTATAGATTTTTATATCAAAACATAACAAAATAAAATTGCAACGTGACAAGTAAATAAAACTATAATAAAACTAGGAATTATAATATCCTAACACAAAAAGACAAAACATGCATAAAAATACTTAAAACATATAATTAGACTATGAATTTTGCATACTAAACTACCCCAAAAAGGGTTGACTAAAACTAGTCATCAAACTCCTCCATGCTTAGGCTTTTGCTATTCCAGAGCAAAAGTATGAGAAATATTTATAAGACAATTATAAAATTTTCAATTAAACTTAAAAATTTATTTACACCAAAATATAGCCAAAAATAAAATTTAGATATTTACGAATTAAGTGCTAAATTATGAAATTAAAGTGAAAAGAGAGATATTTAGCTAAAAATTCTCTAATAAATTAACTAGCACTCAAAATTGAGTAAAGTGCATCAAGGTTAGATTGAAATTATAAAAACTGTAACTTGAAAGAAACTTAAGGAAAAATTGCAACCTACTACTTATGCTCTCCAAATATTTTAATTTAAAAACTAAGACAATAATATTGGCTAAGGGGTTTGGGGAGTAAATCAACATGAAGAGGTCTTTGATTGGAGGTGATCATAATTATTTTTTTCTTCACACTCCACACAATTTTTTTTTATATAAAATATATATGTAATACCAGAAAATGATAGACTAACATTCTATCACTTAACTTTTAATTCATCTCTTCATCTAGGTTGCATATGTGTACCAGAGAATAAGGAACTAACATCTCCTTATTCCCATGACATATGATCTAACAATAAAAAGAAAAAAAAGGGTTAAACAAAATATTAGAAAATAAACTAAAACGCTTATAAACAAACTCAAACTAAATTTCTGAAAATAACAAAAAGTTAAGCATGAGGTTTATTATATTTTTTTTGATTTTTCTGACAATTTTCATTTTTTTTTTGAAATTTTTTTAATTTTGCAATCTTAAAATTTTGGAATTTTTGTTTTTATAATTTTTTTGGGTTTTTGATAATGCTAAATAAAAGCAGTACTAAAGAAACTTAATAAAATATACTAATCTTTTTTTGTAGAAATTTAAAACATTTTTTTTTAGAAAAGAAAGAAAAAAAAGAAATAAAACAACTAAACCCTCCCCCATGCTTGAATTTTGCATTGTCCTCAATGAAAAATAAAAACAAGGAAGAAAAAGGAAGAAGAAAGGGGAGGGGGATGCAATAAAGTAAATAAAAAAAGAAAACGACTTCCCCAGATTCGTAAGGCCGAATGCAGATGTCGCTCCCCCATGCTTGAGCTGGACACCGGCTCAGGCCTAAGGAAGAGAGGAAATGATGGAGCTAAACGAACAGCCGGAGGTTTTATTCCTGCAAAACAAAACAAAAAGAAAAAGAAAAAACAAAAAGAATAAGCAAAGGGTGCCTCCCAAGAGCGTTCTTTGTTTAACATCGTCTGAGCCCGACGTTATTGGTTAGCTAAATGGATAATAAAAAGTAAATTGAAGTGGTAACTTTCTAAGTATGCGCTTAGGGGAGTAAATCAAAAAAAGAAAAAATTGAAGAATCGCACCGACATGCGGTGGAATCTTCAAGGGAATGACGTCCGAAAATGAACGGACGGAGTTATAGAAGAACTCCGCCGTATGTAAAATGAGAAAGAAATGGTCGTCAAAAGAAGAAGAAAAAAAAGAAGAATAAATAGAAAGAGGAATAAAAGAAGTAAAAAAAGAAATTTCATTAACGGAAATTTCACAAGGAGAAGGAGAGTCTTGTCAAATTTCGGGAGAAGAAGGGACAAAAAAAACTAAAGGAGAGTCATCTAAAATAAAAGAAGAAGAAGAAAAAGATTCGCTAAAAATAGAAAAATTTGGAACAGTTGAATTTGAGATTGAAATGGAATCACAAACGTCTTCAGAAGGAGAAATAGGAGACGTCTCGTCATCCTCAACGAGTAAGAAGCACGCCGGAATATCCATAGAGGTGTCTTCCAAAAGAGGAAGGAAACAATCCGGAATATCCGAATAGTTATCCTCCTCGAGAGGAAAAAGACAAGCCGGGATATCCGGTGACTCATTACATAATGAAATTGGAGGAGACGGAGAAGAAGACGAAGAAAAAGATGCGGCCTCACGAGAAAAATAATGCATAATGGTTTTGAAATGCGAATTAATATTATCAATAGAAGTTTGCAATTCAAGATACTCATTATCGATAAAATTAAAATTTGGAGGCGCGGCGCTTTGCGGGGCAAAATCATAAGAAAAATAAGACGGGTTCCCCATCTCCCAATTTGGAGGCGCGACGCTTTGCGGGGCAAAATCATAAGAAAAATAAGACGGGTTCCCCATCTCCCAAGTTGGATAAAAATTGGAGTAAGGGTCAAATTGGCCACTTTGACCTGCTCCAGAAAAATTTAAATCAAAAGAGGGCGGGGTTCCCGAAAGACATTCAGAATAAAAGTGGTCGGGCGACCCGCAAAAAGCGAAAAAAGATGATGATTCCATAATAATAAAAAAATAAACTGTTACAAAAAAGAAAAAGAAAATTTTTTTTTGATATTTTTTTTAGAAAGTTGAAAAATTAAAATAAATATATTTTTTTTAAAAAAATAGTAGAAGTAATAAACTCGGTGCTTTCGTAATATTGTCAAAAATTTCCCCGGCAACGGCGCCAAAAACTTGATGGGTGAAAATTGTCTCACAGACTACAATCCGAATAGACAAATGTACCTATCGTTTTATAGTATAGTGATAAAAATATATCAAGGTCGTATAAAAACTCGGGGAAGACAAGTACTATTACTCACAACGATTCTATTATCCTACCGAACGATTGATGAGTTTGAAAATTAAAATGAACTAAGCTTAACTAAAAGAGAAATAAAATATTGCAAAATAGAGTGTTCGATCGATGATTCACTTTGAAATAAAATAACGAAATAAATTAGTTTAGCATTTGCAATACTATTAAGACCGTGACGGATCCGATATTAGGAAGTAATCTCGCTAGAGTATTAAATCCCCTAACTTATAGACGTTTTGACCGAAATCTCTTTACAAGTCAAAATGGCCTAAAGTCGCATTACCGAAGTGACCCGTACTATTAGATTTGACTCCAATCCGGAGGATTTACGTCATCCTATCTCTAGGGTTGCGTGCAACTCCTTCCTTTTTTGAGTGATCTTTCAAATCAATGAGTCTCTCGACTTCTATGAAATGAGATCAATTTCCTAATACCGTATACCGAAATACGGAGTCGACACGATAAAAATCAAAGAAAGATCAAAAATAGAAAGAAATACAAATGCAAACATAAAATTAAAGTTGCGTTATTTTATCGCAAAGTTCATCGCGATTGGACACAAAATAAAATTAGCTAAGCATGTTTAAGAAAGAAAGCACAAAAAGATAAAAGAAATTCGTTTTCATTGATGATAGAAAAGAAGAGTACGCAATAATAAAAAGACAAGATTACACTAATAAAAAGACTATTACAATAATGAAAAGGAAATCTACTTAGCAACAAGGAAAGAAACATAAACTAATAATAGCTATCTAACTTGCTCTCTCTCTAATCCATTCATCAAATGCTTGAGGCTAAGGGTTCCTTTTATAGGAGAGGAGGAAGAATCTAGAATGAAAGGAATATGAAGGGGGCAAGGGGGTGGCTGGCCATATAAAGAGAAGAGGGTTCATGTATGTCATTTAAATGAGGGAGAGAGAATAGCTAGATTCATGCATTTTATTTTAGGAAAATGAAAAGAAAATTAAACATAAGAGAGGAGGGATGAATGAATCTTAAATGAGCATGAGAGAGAGGGAAAGAAGGGGTGAATGTGAAATAAAAAGGGAAAAAATAATAAAGGAGGAGAGGGGGGGGGGGGGGGGGGCGGCCACATGCATGAAGAGTTGCATGCATGTGGTCGGGTTTGACATGAGGGGGGCTTCTTGGGCTTCAATGGGCTGCTCCAATAGTGGGCTTGGGTTGGTCTTGAAGAGGGGGCTCGGGTGGGTCCATTGTGGGCTGCATGTGGAGCTTGAACTTGGGCTTGAATTGGACTAAATGAGGAGGGGCTCAGGTTGCATCATAGTGAGCTGCACTTGCATTGAACCTAAGAAAATAAGACAAAACATTAATATAAAAACAAAAGAAAACATAAATAACATAACATACTATTAATTAATTAATTATATAACAAAACATAAGTAAACATAAAACATGTACTAAAACTATAGATTTTTATATCAAAACATAACAAAATAAAATTGCAACGTGGCAACTAAATAAAACTATAATAAAACTAGGAATTATAATATCCTAACACAAAAAGACAAAACATGCATAAAAATACTTAAAACATATAATTAGACTAGGAATTTTGCATACTAAACTACCCCAAAAAGGGATGACTAAAACTAGTCATCAGGCGGAACTCTCAACGATGAAACGGTGCCCCACCGTTCTTGATGGTTTCCGGCGAAGGCCCCAACAGCAGTGCCTGAGCTCCAACCCTCTTCCAGTTCCCTGTTTGGTGGCGTTCTTGATGGCTTTTTTAGGTGGCATTCTTGAGGAATTTATGGGGTGGAAATCTTGAGGTGGTCGGAGAGCACGAAGATGCAGGCTATTAGAAACCCAAACCGGTGGGGCTGGGCGCACACGTGGCAAAGCCGGATGACCCAAGACCCGGGGGGCCGACTGCAGTCGAATAACAAACATCTCCAACCAAATCTCCCTGGACCCACAATTGGGGGGAATCCCGGGTAGGTTGTTGAGGTCTGGGGCTTGATCCCGAGACCTCCTTTATTCGGCTCAGCACACTTGGGTATCAGGACCCCGCTTAGGAGCCTGATAAAGGAGGTCCCGGGATCAAGCCCCGGGCCTCAACAACCTACTCGGGATTCCCCTCAATTGCTGGTCCTGAGAGATTTGGTTGGGGATGTTTGTTATTCGACTGCAGTCGGCCCCCCGGTCTTGGGTAATCCGGCTTCGCCACGTGTGCGCCCGACCCCACCAGTTTGGGTTTCTAACACAGGTGATGTTCCGACAAGAAAGCACTGATTGACATGGAGGAGCTGGAGGGGAGAAAGTCTCTCCTAGGAGGATTGTTTTTCATCTGAAATGAACTAAGCTGTGTAGCGAACTCGTTCAAACGGATGGTGAAATCAGAATCGGCCATTGAAAGGTGGATGAAGAGATCTTTCACCTTCGTTTCCATTTCAAAGGAGAAATCGATGGGTCTTTCGTCTAAGTTTCCATTTGGATGGTCTATGACATCTGGAAACACATGAAGCATCGGTGATGTAGTTCCATTGCTCTTTGAAGCTCTATCTGTGGGGTTGGTTGCGGATAAAAAAGTAGGTTGTTAAAAACCCGAGCTCAAGCATGTTGAAGTAAAATGTGGGAGATTATTTGGATGTCCCGAAGGTGGTGATCCACATTGGAAAGAACGTGGAGTAGCGGCGGCGCCGTATGTGCTTGGAGCGAGGGTGGCATCGTATAAGCTTGGAGCAACGGTGGCGCCGTATGAACCTGGAGCGATGGTGGCGGCATATACGCTTGGAACGACGGTTGCACCGTACAATCTTGGAGCGGCGGTATCGTCGTGTAAGCTAGGAGCGAAAGTGGATTCGTATGAGCTTGGAGCGACGGTGACGCCATATGAGCTAGGAGCGACGGTGGCGCCATATGAATTTTGAGCGACGGTGGCGCCATATGAATTTTGAGCGACGGAGGCTCCATATGAATTTTGATGACGGAGGCTCCATATGAATTTGGAGTGCCAGTGCCATAAGAACTTGGAGTGGTGGCACCGTAAAAACTTCGAGTGACGACGCCGTATAAATTTAGAGCAGCGGCGGTATGCGTCCAAGAAACGTCTGGAACAGAGGATGGCGGTCCAAGAGTGTTTGTTGGTGGAGTTCCAAAGATTTGTGGGCGTGCACCCCACGGTGCAGTAAACGACTGACCAGAAGTAGGTCCATTACATACTGAAGTAGTTGGTGAGGTCTTCCGCTTAAAAAATACTCTTAACATTTTAACTGCTCCACCGGATGCGGAAGAATGGAACCCTCTGATGCCAAGTTGTTATGGACCTTCTACTGTTGCCCGGAGGAGAGGTCGACAGAGGTGATCGTAGGTGGCCGGATGTAGAGATGTTGGTGGTGGTGATGATGACGGGATACTACGGAGCCGTGACCGCGGCTGCCTAAGCGGGGTTGCTCGTCGGAGGAGAGAGCCACCAGTTATCTCACTAGAAGGGGCAACATAACTTCATACAAGACTCTAAGGGTCTATATATAATAGGACCCAAGGGCATAATTGTAAATACGCAAGACATGAATAAAATACGCAACGACTACGATTGGACTCATACGACACTTAATAACACACTCGACTCGACATAATACATATAATAATAGAGCCATAACATCTCATCCGTCCTTGAAATCGAGCTTGCCCTCAAGCTCGAACCCCATGTGGTGACTGGATCATACGACAGATTGATTTCCCGCCAGAACAGTGCATGATATCGCGTAGTGACGTTGGCGGCATCGGTGAGTAGCGGCGGCGCCGTTGGAAAGACGAGCGGCGCCAGTAATGACTTTGGCAAGGTCGGTGGAGCGGTGAGGAGCTGCAACAGCAGGTAGGTCGGGGAAGCGACGACTGGCATAAGGAACGGTTCTGTAGGTGGTGAGGTGACCGTTGGGGTCGGTAGAGTGGTGGTTGGCGGAGCAAGTGCCGGCGGAAAGGCGGCCCTGATGTTTGATGAAGGTGGCCCAAGGTGGGGCGGTACCGCCACGACATGTGATGGCGGAAAGGCAATTACCGCTAAGAGCGGTGGCACGTCAGCGGGCGGTGCAGTTGGCGACTGCACGAAAAGAGACGGCGGTGGAAGCGGTACAGACACGGGCTGCGGCAGAAAGGCAGATGTCGGGTTCTTAATGTGGTGGAGGAGTGCGTCGGCATTCCAAAGGCGTGTGCCCATGGAGGTCATCATTTCTCGTAGCCTCGATTGGATGGCGGCGGCATCCGCGACAATTAACTTGGTGCTCCCCATAAGATGACTTAATTAATTTAATTAAGAAGTAAGCAAATCATTAATAATTAATTAATCCAAGATAGAATTAATCAATTAATTAAAAGTTGGTTTGTTTTAGGGTTTAGGAATAAGTGCAGAGGGCTGAGAGGGCTGTTGCCGGACAAGATAAAAAAAGTTAATATTATAAGGATAAAAGAAAGTGGGCAGCAGGTGGGGTCCACTGAAAGTAAAAAGAAAATTAAATTAAAAGGAGTGGTGTTGTGGAGGTGGTGGGACCGGCTGCCAAATAAAAATGAATGCGGGAGGGCGCCAGATAAGGACAGCGGCAGCTAGCAGGGGGAAAATCAGAAAGGAACGGGGCTCGATGTAGCAGGGCGCTGGGCTCGACGAAGGCGTGCTGCGGCGGTGAGGTAGAGGATGGCGCAACGCGTGTGTGGCGTGGGAAAAGGCGGAGGAGAAAGAGGAATGTTCCGTCGCCCGTGCCAGACGAACAGGGGCAGAGATCGGGGTGGCCGAAGCGGCGCGGCTCGACGAGGCCGGGGACGATGCCGCGGCGATACGAGGGCAGAGAGCTGGCGGAGATGCTGGACAGGGAGTAGGCTGGTGCCGGAGAGGGTGGCGGCGTTGATTGTGCTGGACAGGGAGCAGGCGGGCACCCGATGCAGAAGGCAATCCCCACCTAGGTCCGGAAGGAAGCACGAGAATGGGGGAAGGGCCCTGTTGGTGTTGAATAATCGGATGCGGAAGAATGGAACCCTCTGATACCAAGTTGTTATGGACCTTCTACTGTTGCCCGGAGGAGAGGTCGACGGAGGTGATCGTAGGTGGCCGGATGTAGAGATGTTGGTGGTGGTGATGATGACGGGATACTACGGAACCGTGACCGCGGCTGCCTAAGCGGGGTTGCTCGTCGGAGGAGAGAGCCACCAGTTATTTCACTAGAATGGGCAAGAAACTAGAACTTCATTTCCATTCATAACTTCATACAAGACTGTAAGGGTCTATATATAATAGGACCCAAGGGCATAATTGTAAATACGCAAGACATAAATAAAATACGCAACGACTACGATTGGACTCATACCACACTTAATAACACACTCGACTCGACGTAATACATATAATAATAGAGCCATAACAGTTTTCCTGCCACGGTTGAAGATGGCAAAGACAACCGGTCAAATCCAGTGAAAAAGAAGGAACTAAACTTTTTGGTAGCTCCTCTTTCTCTTGACACTATTTGCCAAAGAACTTCAGAGATCTGGAGGAGAGATCACTTTTCCTGTCGCCGAGGAGATGTTATATGGCTCCAAAGATCGAAGAATGCAGCCTGGTGTTTGACGACAATGGACCTTCGACTTTCTTTCAATAAAAAATAGAGATGACGGGATGTCCGACAAGATTGCCGGAGATGACGGGCGGAACTCTCAACGATGAAATGGCGCCCCACCCTTCTTGATGGTTTCCGGCGAAGTCCCTAACGGCTGTGCCAGAGCTCCAAGCCTCTTCCAGTTCCCCGCTTGGTGGCGTTCTTGATGGCTTTTTGAGGTGGCGTTCTTGAGGAATGTATGGGGTGGCGTTCTTGAGGTGGCCAGAGAGCACGAAGATGCAGGCGATGTTCCGACAAGGAAGCACTGGTTGGCGGGGATGAGCTTGAGGGGAAAAAGTCTCTCCTCCCAGGAGGAGTGGTCTGTTTGGCGTTCTTGATGGTGTCTGGCGAGTACGATGTTCCTCTAGGAGAGCCGTTCCGACAGTTAGCAGTGGTTGGTGGATAGTTTGTCCGGTCGGAGGAGCAGCCGGTGGCGATGACGTTCCTGTTTTCAGGATTTCGACGAAGGCGGTGGTGTAGTCATGTAGTTGCAGAGGTTCCAGCGGCGTTCTTGAGAAGGCGGATGAAGATGGTCGATGAGCTGGACGTGGACGTTCTCGTGGTGGGCGCCTTTCTCTCAACGAGAATGCCAATGTAACGGTCTGAGCCGTTACAAGATCGCCGACGTCTATCGCCGACATCGAAAGGGAGAGAAGGCTGGGCTTTCTTAGATCTAATAAGCTATAACTACTACTATTCTAAGCTAGAAAGAGAAACAAAACATTCTTTATTCATTCTTGCCTGAAGTATTACAATGGAGGCCTATTTATAGAGCCTGATTACAGTAGCAAATACCATTATAAGCTTGTCATGTGGTGGTTATACAACTGTTACATTTCTTCCCTTCCCGTGTAAAGGACGACCTCGTCGTTTGATTCCATCAGAATCAAAGACTCAAATGATGACATATGAGAACGAAGCCTACATCATGAAATTTGTTTATTGGCAGGTCTACTTGTGCAAAATGTATCAAAATGGTACATCCTCCTGGATCGAGGACATGAACTGTCCAAGTTGATAAATGGCTGCAGAAACACGTGTTATCATGTGACTGACCAACTTGAGTATTGTGAGCAGAAGCGCCCTCTATGTTTTTGATCCCCTGAGACCCAACAAAACTTTGAAGTAACATATTCAAGAACGACATTCTTTATCTCCTTGAAATGCGAAGAAGACTCTAAATGAACATTTGGAAGCATTGTATTGCAAGTCTCCATGGAAATAGGTACTAGATCGTCTCCATAGGAGCTCATCAGTGTGGAAATATGTTGAATGCCTTGGTTTATTTTGAGCATTGATTATTGTAAACGATCAAAATGTTGATTGGTTTCCATCTGAAATGAACTAAGCTGTATAACGAACTTGTGCAAACGGATAGTGAAATCAGAATCGGCCATTGAAAGGTGGATGAAGAGATCTTTCATCTTTGTTTCCATTTCGAAGGAGAAATCGATGGGTTTTTCATCTAAGTTTCCATCCGGATGGTCTACGACATCTGGGAACACATGAAGCATCGGTGATACAGTTCCATGGCTCTTTGAAGCTCTATCCGTGGGGTTGGTTGTGGATAAAAAAGTAGGTTGTTGAAAACCCGAGCTCAAGTATGCTGAAGGAAAATGTGGGAGATTATTCGGATGTCCCGGAGGTGGTGATCCACATTGGAAAGAACGTGGAGTGGCGGCGACGTCGTATATGCTAGTAGCGACGGCGACGCCATATGAGCTTGGAGCAACGATGGCGCCGTATGAACTTGGAGCGATGGTGGCGACATATGCGCTTGGAACGACGGTAGCACCATATTGTAGGGTTTTTTGTGGATAAGAGGAACAACACATCACATGTGCGCAGCGGAGTAAAGTTCTAGAAAACTCTAAAGAGAAACTGGATCTTTCGATGAAACACTAAAACAAGAAGTATGAATCTGAGGCGCAATATACCTGTGTCGGATCGAGACAAACCCGATCCAGATGCTCCAAGGAAATCTTCCTATTTTGTAGAGTCCGAGAGGCGAGAGCACAGAATAGCGTTTGCGCCTTTACGGGATTTCCACACTAACGGGAGAAACACCTCTCCGTTGTCACACGAGGGCAGGCTGGAAGGGATGATCGAGGCCTTCGTCTCCACGAACTGCTAGGTTCGCTTCTAAGAGAGGACCGCCGGCGCTAGGGCTCCGAGTCGCAAGGGGAGGCCGCCATCAGGTTCGCCGCTCGAAACACTTCCAAGATTAGGGCTCGGTAAAAATCGGGGAAAGTATTGTCTTAACTTTGAAATTATATCTATATATAATGTCCAGTGAACTAGGTTTAGCTTTACAGGAATTACCCTTTAGAAAAGCCAAACCGGGTTCAGGGCTTAAAACAAGCAAAAGGCGGGTCCAACCGATATTGTCCAGTTGACATTTGTCCAATCGACACTGGACTTAGTCATTTCCATCAATCTGAAACTGATATACATTATATCGGCTTGATCGACTGCATGATTTGTCAACTGCAACAACCACATCATGTCAACTGCATCATATCGACTGCATCGACTGCATCATGTCGACTGCATCAAGTCGACTTCATCGATTGCATCTTGTCGACTTCATCGATTGCATCATGTCAGCTTCATCGATTGCATCATGTCGACTGCATCAGCTACATCAACTGGACCATCCAGTCGACAAGTCTATCTAGCTGATAAAGCTTCTTGCCGATACCTACTGGTCGACAAACCTTCTTGCCAACAAACTTTCTAGCCGACAAACTGTCTTACGGTTTCTAATCAACTAAGTTTGCCTTTACACCCATAACCTTTATGAGTTGAGCCACCTCGATCAATTATCCAATTTATCGTACGTTATTATGTGCGACCCCATAAACTCATATTGCACTGACAGCGAGATTAACTCGTTGACTACTTCTAGATCACAAAGACTCCAACACATATAAGCTTGGAGCGGCGGTGGCTTTGTATAAGCTAGGAATGAAAGTGGCGCCGTATGAGCTTGGAGCGACTATGACACCGTATGAGCTAGGAGTGATGGTGGCGCCATATGAATTTTGAGCGACGGAGCCTCAATATGAATTTGGAGTGCCAGTGCCATAAGAACTTGGAGTGGTGGCGCCGTATAAACTTGGAGCAGCGGCTGTATGCGTCCAAGAAACATCTGGAACAGAGGATGATGGTCCAAGAGTGTTTGTTGGTGGAGTTCCAAAGATTTGTGGGCGTGCAGCCCAGTGTGCAGCCCATGGTGCTTAAAAAATACTCTCAACATTTTAATTGCTCCACCGGTTGTCAAATCAAAAGTAAAGGGCAGCAAACATTAAATGGTTTTCCAGTGAAAAAGAAGGAACTAAACTTTCGGTATCTCCTCTTTCTCTTGACACTATTTGCCAAAGAACTTCAAAGATCTGGAGGAGAGATCAGTTTTCCTATCGCTGAGGAGATGTTATATGGCTCCAAAGATCGAAGAATGCAGCCTGGTGTTTCACGATAATGGACCTTCGACTTCCTTTCAATAAAAAACAAAGATGACGGGATGTTCCACAAGATTGCCGAAAATGACGGGTGGAACCCTAAACGATGAAACGAAGTCCCATCATTCTTGATGGTTTCTGGCAAAGGCCCCAACAGCAGTGCCAGAGCTCCAACCCTCTTCCAGTTCCCCGCTTGGTTGTGTTCTTGATTGCTTTTTGAGGTGGCGTTCTTGAGGAATGTATGGGGTCATTGGGGTGGCGTTCTTGAGGTGGCCGGGGAGCACGAAGATGCATGCGATGTTCCGATAAGGAAGCACTGGTTGGCGGGGAGGAGCTGGAGGGGAGAAAGTCTCTCCTCCCAGGAGGAGTAGTCTGTTTGGCGTTCTTGATGGTGCCCGACGAGTCCGATGTTCCTCAAGGAGGGCCGTCCCGACTATTCCGGCAGTTAGTAGTGGTTGGTGGATAGTTCGTCCGGTCGGAGGGGCAGCCGGGGGTGATGGTGTTCCTGTCTTTAGGATTTCGGCAAAGGCGGTGATGTAATCATGTAGCTGCAGAGGTTCCAACGACGTTCTTGAGGAGAAAGGCGGAGAGTGGTTCCGACGATGAAGATGGTCGTTGAGCTGGACGTGGACGTTCTCGCGGCGGGCGCCGTTCTCTCAACGAGAGCACCAATGTAACGGTCTGAGCCGTTACAAGATCTCCGGCGTCGATCGCCGATGTTGGAAGGGGGAGAAGGCTGGGCCTACATAGATCTAATAAGCTATCTGCTCCTATTCTAAGTTAGAGAAACTATACATTCTTTATTCATTGTTGACCTAAGTATTACGGTGGAGGCCTATTTATAGAGCCCGATTACGATAGCAAATGCCATTATAAGCTTGTCACGTGGTGGCTATACAGCTGTTACAGATGCTTTGTGCACCGGGCTGCCCTTTTTTCGTTCTTATTTCGCTCTTCGTTACAATACAGCAGAATACAAAGCATCATGTTTGCACAAAAACATAACAAAATCAGATGCTTTGATATAATGCTTACTCCTTAACCTAATAACTGGAGCCTGAGTTGTTACCGATTATACTGATTCATGCGTTCATCAGTTGTGTTTTTAGGAATAATTTGCTGGAACCACTTAAATGCAGGCGAGGGGGATGAGATCACCACAACCCACATGCTTCTCGGCATATGGTCGGAGAAAGATTCGGCAGGTCACAAGATACTAGCTTCTCTGGGTTTTGACGACGAGAAGGCCAGTGAACTGGCGAAATCTGTACGTGTACCTCCTCTTCTGCTTTGATATTTTCGCCGGGGTCTTTAATTTTATACTTATTATTATTTTCAGGCGAACGACGAGGTTCTCTTGAGCTACAGGTAGCAGGGTTTTAGGGTTTGTTGAATGGTTGAAGATGAATTGAATGGGTTTTAGTGTTCCTTTATTTGCTGTATTATCGTTTTCTTTTCATGTAAAATTGCTGCCATTTATTTCTTCAGTGCTTAATGAGGTATTGGTTTCTGATGATGAAAAATGCCAATGCCCAAGATTTTCAAACTAAGATAGAGTAATTGTACATTTTTAGGGCAATGGTATAGTATTAGCACCCAGATATTGGCTATGAACACTCAAAATAACTCATTTTTAGGGCATTACCCCAAAACTATCCACACTCGCCTATTTTCCTGTCCGCCGACTTCTCTCTCGCGTGCTTGCCCCGGACGTCTCCTTCCTTCCCCCCATTTCCCTTGCTCTGGAATGACCAGATGCCAGTTCCTACTGAGCAGAAAAGACCAGGAGAACATTACCAAGGCTTGATGCCAAATGCTTCAGAAGTTTTCTCTTCTGAACTAATCAATCGTAGAAGTTCTGCATGAAAGAAGAAAAACTTTGTCATCGTGAGAAAGACTAGGGCTGCGTTTGGAGCGGCTTATCGCAGCTTATTTGCTCCGGTGAGGTTGGACAAAAACGTCATTGTCATAGAATGTATGTTTAATATCACAAATGTTACAAAAAAGAAATTAGTTTGAGGCATAAGATTTTGGCATGACAATGACATTTTTGTCTAACCTCACTAGAGCAAATAAGTCATGATAAGCCGCGCCAAACACAACCTAGATTGAAGACGATGAGAAAGCTAGATGCATTCATCTCCTGGAAAGATTAGAGGATGCTGTTTCAACTGTACACACCTCAGAGGGCTCAATAACCACGTGGGAAATGGTGCATAATAAACCAAAGCCTTGCCTCTCCTTGAAGTTAAGTCGCTGCCTGAAGCCCCACCTTTTCCTGACTACGCTCCTCCGCTTGATTCGACGAGAGTGCGTAGAGGAAATTTGAGCACTATTATTCCTCTCACCAATTCTCGGCCACGAAGCTTTCTGGTGCATGCATATAATGTGGTGGAGAGTTTGGGCGAGGGGGTAAAGGCGATGCCAGTGGGAGACACGGTGGCGCCGACCTCTGATCAGAGAAGAGCAATTTCTACAGTCCGACGTCGCACCTCTTGTTCTGAGAAGAGTCGTGCTTTGGTCTAACAAAAACACTTTTGGTCTAACACTTAACATTTTCGGTCTAACATTAACCTTGAGCTACCATTATCCATAGTAGGTCTGACCATAACATCACCTTTTTTTTATTAAGGTTCTTGCAAAATGATATGAATTTATGCACGCATTTTCATGACAACACGTGTGACCAAGAGTGAAGCCAAGTGGTGAAGCTCACATAAAGCAGCTCTTAACATGTTTCTGGGATGAGGTGCTTTCTCACATTGAATTAGAGAAAAAATCGTAGAGTTTAACCAATAATTCAGGACCTTAAATATAGGAGGGATCCTTTTGGGAGCAGCTATGAGATGTGTGATATTTTGCGAAGGACTTATCATCTTATCGGTCACCAGTGGTAAAAAGATAAAATCGTGCAGTTCAATTTAGAATTAGCTAAGATGAACAAAAACGAATAATACTTCTGATAATGTGAGTGTATGATTGCTACATGACAAACACATAATTTTTTCTTTATATGAGCATTCAAAATGAAGAAACATTTAGAATCTCATTATACATCTATATTATATATATATATATATATATATACTTGTAAGGAGTTTGATTTTCATGTGACATTCTCAAACTCATTTTGATTATCCTATAACATATCTTTTACCCAACTTATGCCCAATAAATGATCCACAACAATTTGTTATTTTTATATTTTATAAAAAGTATAAAAATACTAGACATATGCATATTATATTTCTATTGTTAGTATTAATATTCTTGTGAAAAAATAAACAATTAATATTATTCAAAATTAGGTCAAAATAAATAAATAAATATACTTATATATTGTTTACATGGGAAAATTTCCTTTTTAATGCATTCCACCATGAAAATATTTTAGACCACTACATTTATTTAATTATTTTATATAAAAAACTAAATTATACTAGTCTTAGGAAGAAAAACAAAATTTTGAACTCAAAACAATATGAGTCATTCAATTTATTTAAGTGTTCAAAATAATAACTTGAAATATATGAGTCATTTTAGTAAGTGAAGGAAATACTTTTGAGCACATCTTTCATATAATTTTTCTAAATAATATGAAATTTTGATATTAAGCATCCTCCAATTAGAAGATGTTTACCTATTATATCATAAATATTTAATTTTTACATTTGATAAGTACAAAAAGATTTAATATTGTCACTTTCTATCATAAATATTTAATAAAAAAGATACAAATTATTAGTATTAAAATGTTTGAGAATTATAAAATATCGAAATTAAATATTTATGATATAATATTAATATGCAAAAACTTTTCAATTAGAAATGCTTAGTGCAAATTGCAAAAAAGACCTAAAAATAATTACCATTAGATCTGCGTCGGCCCAGCCAGAGTAATAAATACCCGCACCGCGAAAACCCTAGCTCTGTTCTTCCGTAGATTCCTCCTCTCCTCCTCCCCCCGCCGCTTCGATGGGCCGAGTGATCCGAGCTCAGAGAAAGGGAGCTGGCTCAGTCTTCCGATCCCACACCCACCACCGGAAGGGCCCTGCTTGCTTCCGGAGCCTAGATTTCAGTGAACGCAATGGCTACCTCAAGGGCGTCGTCACCGACATCATCCACGATCCCGGCCGCGGTGCGCCGCTTGCTCGCGTTACTTTCCGTCATCCTTTCCGTTACAAGCATCAGAAGGAGCTCTTTGTCGCCGCCGAGGGCATGTACACCGGCCAGTTCTTGTACTGCGGCCGCAAGGCCGCTCTAATGGTTGGGAACGTCCTCCCGCTCCGTTCTATTCCCGAGGGAGCCGTCGTCTGTAACGTTGAGCATCATGTCGGCGATCGCGGTGTGATCGCAAGGGCGTCGGGCGACTATGCCATCGTCATCAGTCATAACACCGATAATGGAACAAGCAGGTCTGATCCAATTAACCCTATTGCTCTCCCTCTATTTATTGTTTTTCAGATCTCCATTGATAGATGCCAGTGATTGCACAATAGACAAATATAAAGCTACGAGAGATTATTTTGAAGTCGAGCATTGCATCTGTGATTGAAGTGGTGGAAATAAGTTTATTTTTTGTACACTATCGGCAAAATCAGATTGTTGCTTTTGAGAAGAAACTACTGAAAATTATGCATTGATGTGTTGATAATATATTTGTTCTGTAAACCCGTGCCAAAAGATAATTTTGCACAGTAGATAACAGTATGTTCTGGCTTGATTTTTTTAGTTTGCTTATTGTCCATCTGAAATCTAGTCATGAAGATCTGACTTGTTAAGTTACAGCCTATTCTATCTTCCTTTTTGATGCAAACTGAATTGCATGGTTATTTATTTTATTGCATTTTTTTGAATATTTTGTTGGCCATGTTATCGCACAAGTTTGTGCTTTATTTTTTGTGTATTTGTGTGTTTTGTATCACTCTTGCGCAAGTGTTTGTACGGATTATTGATGTGACCGACCAATAAGTCCCTGAATAAATTGGTCTGTCAAATTAGTGCTAGGATTACTTTTGGGCAAGCAAGAAAATTAAAATGATTAAATATCATTTTTGAAAATGTTTTTCCTTTGAGAATCTCAAGAGTTCTTGGACTCATTTGTCATCCCCATTTTATATTTTAAAACCTAAATGTTTTCAATTATCAAAATTGTCGGCCTATTCAGGCTCCCGAATTTATTTTCTAGCCATTTTGTAACTCTTACCAATTAAGAAAATTAATAGCCCTAAATTCTTTTTAAACTCAAGTTCCCTTGAAGGGAAGGAGACCGGAAAAGAATCAGACATAGACCTTTTACTCTACTTGGTATTCCCCTACATTCCTTCGTCAAAGACGTCGTCGTCGCTTGTTGAACGCCAACCTCTCCCTGCCGATGCCTCCAGAAAACATCTCCAGTGTCGGCGACCGCGCCTCCGTCTGACATGTCATCTTCAAGCCCAGTGGCAGTCTTCTCTTAGCTCTCCGACGCCTTCTGCTGCGGGAAGCTTGTTTCCCTGCCCTGCATCCGCCGCTGAAATCTTCTTTGGCTTACCTCCGGCCACCAAACTCCTCCTCTGGCTGTCAGCAGTCAGCTCCCCATCTTTTCAATCTCCGATTGAGTTTTTCCCAGTTCGAGACCTTTCTCCAGAGCCTTTCCCCTCTGTCCAGCTTCAGGCCAAGGAAAATCGGTCCTAATCTCCTCTTCAACACAGTTGGGACACATTGTTTGTTGCTCACAATGATGGTATGATCCTCACCTCATTTCAAATCTTGATTACTCTTAGTCCAATTTTCATGAATGCATCGGATGTTTAATAAATTTCGAAGCTTGCTTTCCAGAAATTAGCCTTAGTCCTATTTGATGTTAATTTGCTTTCACTATTGTCGCTCTATCTGGTTGAGAAGCTTATGGACGAGTTGTTTATATTGTCGATTACAGACTTGTGAAAGTCGCTTATGCGGGTTTACAAATCCGTGATTAAATTATAGCATGTCCTTACCCGAGAAGTCTTATTTTCATTGCATAATTTTAAAAAGGCCTCAAATTTTATCAATGAAATCCAAATCAGATTTGGAAATACATCACTTCTAAGAAGATTTTTTTGTTGCTATTGATCGAACTTGTTTCTTCTTCATTGCTTGGAAAGCCTTCTGGCATTACCCATTTGCTTACATGTTTAATTTGTCCAATAGATGGAGTGAATTGGGAGATGAACCGGCTAATGATTGGAGCTGTTTTGTGTTGGAGCTGTTTTGTGTATCTAGTTCTCTTCAAGGACAGGATTTATTATAGTAAAAAAAAATTTTATTTTGTTAATGATGTCGATGCGAATTTACTTGTTTATGGTTGTTGATGGTCTAGTCTTGAGCCAACCAGATACTTGTTTTGGATTGCTAAAACATAAAAGATAGAGATTGGATTGTAAATTGCCTAATCAATTATACCTTGGATCAAAACAGAGTGACTTTATCCATCCAGCTCAATATTTACAACCATTTAAGATGTTATTTATGTAGTGGGCTATTACGGTCTTAGCGATTTTAGTTGATGAACACATGCTAATATGATTTTTTTTTGTGCATTACTGCACGATAAAACATAAAATGCAAGAACCTACAGGAACAACTGATGCTAATACAACCATGTACAGTTCAAAAGTACCAAAATATTAAATATTATTTATCCAAAACAGTTGACTTGAGAATGATTTGAATTGGTCTTATGCTATATTTGATTAGGCGGTGGCGGGTGCAGCCGGCAGGTCGAAACGGGGAATTGTAACCGGAGGGGGAGAGGCGGGGGTCGAAAAGGAGCGGATCGGGAACGTTTCCTCCTTGCTGCAGGTTGAAACAGAGCAAACGCCGCCCAAGTGCGTTTGTTTACACGCCGTCCGGCGGCGTTTGCCCCAAACGGCCGGCGAAAATACCGCGCCAAACAAAGCCTTAATCACATTCAATTCAAACAGTTAATGGACTTAGGATGGTAAATAATTAGTTGTAACTTGCAATCTAATCTTAAACTTTTGTAAAAATGCTAAAACAATCTCTTAAATGAAGGTGTTCAACTCACTATAAGGCATGAATTTAGTTTTCATTGATAGGCATGAATAAGATTATGTGGGAGATGATAGCCCATACCATAGCACCGAGCCTAGTGGCATGTGCTTACAACATATTCCCATCTTGGAACATATTGGCACTGTTTTATGAGTGGTACTAGTAATTGAAAGAGTTGATTAACTTATTTATCACTTTGAATGATGTAGGATTCTCCTAGAGCAAAAATTATGAGAGCGATGAGGTGCACAAGGAGATTGTGAGAGTTGAGAAATGAGTCATGTGGTTCAAGAATCTTGTGTTGGGATATAAAATTGATTGCTTATATATTGGATTAGTTAGTCTCGACCCTTGAATCTAATACACCCGTTGCCACTTGCACAAACCGCCATCCCGAGGGCATATGTATGTATACTTATAAGCAATCGTGCATGATGTTCTCCCTTGTCCCAATGCGACAATACAACCGTTGCTCGCGGTTTTTTTATATCCTATATTGAATCAAATTGAATCAAATTCAAATAATATTGATCCGTTCTTAGCACACCTCTTAATTGAAAAAATAAAAATAAAAACTCATTTTGAAGTTTTGGCTTTTTGATTGGATTGTTTGTTTTAGTTCGGGATCAACACCATCCAAGTCTAGGCCATTTTGTGTCTATCCTCAATATTTAATAAAATTGGCACACACACTTCTGGTGAAGGGTGAAAAATCGAAGACCTTCCTGACGTATATTGATTTCAGAAAAAGATTGAATTATTGGTATTAAGAAATGAAACATGTGTTATATATAATATTGAAGGCAATTGATTAGAAATCTGTAAACTTTGATCGAGTTATACCTTAAAGTGAAAATAACAAGGCCTTCGATAATTATCGTGACAAAGGAAATGCAATATGGTATTTTGAGAAAATTTTGAATTAGGAATTTAAGATAAATTTTAGAAGAGCATTGTTGGCTTACATCACGATGTATATTATATTAATATATGAAAAATGGAATTCACTTTATCATGATATATAAAGGTAAGGCTAATGTCCACATAATGTTCCTATTAAGTTTTAGAGAGTTATGGGCAATATTGCAAGAATTTGATTGATAAATACTTAAATGAAATTTGAGAACCAAAAGGATGTCAAGTGGTTTGAAAGTACCGCAGTATCTATGAACTAAGAACTCTGTTCATGTTTATGCTTAATTGGTTATTATAGATGAATCAAACTTATTAGGACAGATTTTACTGAAACATATGTTTAGAAATTAGAACAAAGTGTTATTATTGGAGAATCATTCCAGTTTGCATGCCAGGAAGATTTTTTTATGGAAGCAGTTTTTAAAGACATAGTGCTTAAGCATACAGAGAAAATAAAAGATATAATTTTTAAAAATTCTTTAGAGGCATATGATCAAGTATCAAATAATTGATTTGATTATCATTAAGGAAGAAATGTGTGAATTCAAAGATATATTGAATTTATTAAAGATATATAGGATTGAACTTCGACTAGTATTATAAGTTATTGTGGAATGTATAGTTGTTATTAAGCTGATCTCAGCTTGTTATGAACTTGACTATAAATCATATTGAGATAAAATTTGGTTTAGGGGAACTGGGAGGATTAAAATCCTGTTATAATGAGAGTAAATTTTTTGAAAAATGTTATACAATTATAGAGAGAATTCAAGGTTGATATGAAAGTAAAAGATACAAGAATAAATAGCAAACAATTTAATATTAAAGATAACGTTAACTCAAAATCCATAAGGCATTTATCATAGAATATTAATGACTGAGAAGAGATGTAAAGATTCCAACTCGGTGAATTGAGAGGTGAGAAGAATGCTTTAGTGGTAGTGAGAAAAAAATAGTTTGAATTAGAAAGGCTTGCGGTGGAGGTGCTAGCCAGAAAAGAGGTGCTAGCCAGAAAAGAGATGAGGACAAAGAACACACAAGCATAGAAAAACGAGTTATGCATAAAGAATCATTTGAAAAGTCAAATCCCTTACTTTAGCCTTTAGTACTAAGCTCACTCAATTGCATTCTGAATTATTTCATTTGATCTGGGCTGATCAATCAAGATAACATTTGTTTGAAAAAAGTGATTATTGATTCAAATTTAGGCACACCACAAGACCTACTCAGAGCTTAACAGTAAGACACGAGCCCTACATTTACATTTTGCAAAAATTCCTCTATACTATTATATTTATATTATACATATTCTTTAACCTCTAATTTCAGTCAAATTTTAAATTGGACTGATCAAATTAGAGTTCGAGTCGGAATTGGATCAAAACACTGTCAACCCTTTTTTGATTATGGATTGACTTGTTTTGTTCTATGTGAGCCAAATTTTAGTCAGATCTTTGAGCTACCTTCAACTCTCAAGCCAATGTAGCATCCTTAGTGGAGTGATCAAAGAGTTTCATATTAAGTAGGTCTTTATGAAGTATCAATATTTAGAGAAAGCTCTTTTAATTAATATTTTAATCGAAGTGCCTTGGTGTATATTATTTAGTAAATAACCATTCTAATTGATGATGCATCTATTGTGATAATTAAATTTTTTGAACAATGGAGATACTATTTAGAATATAAAGTGTTTAGAGTAGTAGTATATGATATGCAGTTTTAGTGGGGTAATATTAGCAATTATCGATCTGTCTTTTTAGAAGATACGAAGATATTTAGGTGCGATAAATTCAGGTATAGTCGATCTATTATTCAAGAAAATAGAGATTCAATAGGCATATACTTTTAGAGTTAAGGGTCCTGGGTACTTAAAAAGAAGGTGTTCGGTAGTAGTATGTGGTCAGGAAATATCTTGAGATGCAAAGGTAAGTTTAAGATCCATAATTATGTTGGTGATGTTCTGTAAATGTAAATTTTGTGCAATACAAAACAAGTTGACATCTAAGTTTAAGATCTGTGTATGTATGTTTTAATGCCTCAAAAAATACCGAGTAACAAATGAAAAGTGTGTTTATAAAGCCACTATATAATTTGGATAGGGCTGCTTACTCTGGTTATTGCTCACGATGGCAATGACTCTTATTATTGCTGATAGAATGTTATTTATTTCTATAGGAGTGAATTTCATCTTACTTTATTTTCTTGCTTTATAACTTTTTTAAGGTGCTTGTTACGGGCCTTTGTTTGAGATTTTGTTCGCGGTGAATTGAGGGGAAAGTCCTGTAGAGAAGTGGCGTTGGCCTTGCAGGGTTCTCTGGAACTTCTCTCTCCCTGAGAGGAGCGACTGAGGAGGGTTGAGTGGCATCGATCGGAGGCTTGTGGCGTTGTGGAGCTCGGTGTAAGGTGCGATCGGCAGACGCTAGGGCACAGGCGTGTGTTACAAGCAATAAATTTGAAAGAGGTTTTGTGGGTAGTGCTGGTCCCTGAAAGAGGTCTTTGCTTGGAAACCAGAGTGATTGTAAGAAAAGGCTTCTAATTGCCACTTTCTCAGCTTCTGCTTCTCACTTCCAATGTTGCTTTGTCGTCGCATCTGTTTTTACTTCTTTGTGCATGACTCATTGTTACTCGTCTATGCACTACCTCATGTGGTGATACTTTCTTTCGAGGACATTCCCCGTTTATATTACTCAAGTCTATGACCAATATTGATGTCGCCCATTATCAGTTGCCACTAAACTTGATCTGAAGTCACTGCTTCTTATGATTAGTTGCTAGTTGCTACCTAAAGGTTTCCTCGTCCACTGCTTATATGTTATTTGTCTGCGTGCAGTTGTTACTTGTTTCGTTCAGCCCATTGCTTGGGGTGATGCTGAGTCATTGCCGCCTATAGAGTTAATTCTTCATTGCCATTTGAGTGGAGAAATACTTCAGGTGGGTGAAACGGATCAACTTAGGCTTTTTATTAAAATTTTAATTTGTCAAGATAAAATAACTTATTTTTGAACTTCTTCAAAGCTAATATTCCTAATTTAAATTCTGAAAATTGAAATAATTAGTCCGTACTTACAACATCAATCCGAGAATCTCCACCAATTCATCATGCAACTTCATGTTATTAGCTATTTTATTCAAAATTATATCGCACTAATCTCCTGTGATGATTTTGATTGTGTCCGTTTCATTCATATATCATTGTTATCATTCATCACCATCAATAAAGTTTTTTTTACGACTCTTCATTTTTCATTCACTCTTGTCTAGCGTTGTCGTTGATGTTAAATTTGAACTGTACAAATCATCTTGAACAACGTTCATCTGTATTACCTTTGCATGCGTTTACCGCTTCTCCCTCATTATCCCGTGACACTAACTTTATTTGCCCTTCAAATTGGTGCATTTTCTGATATTCGTTCATGTCAATCAATCCATATATTTCTTACTACACAATGGCCTTTGAACTCATTCATATCAAACTATTTTTTAATTTAAGCTATTTATCTCTTTCTCAATTCACTTCGCCATCTTTTTAAGCTGACATGTGTCACATGACAAATTTGGATTTTGCAAAGCTGTAGATGTTGGCCGACATGTCTGCTTACATAAAAGTAGAAAACACTACGACATCAACATTTTAAGCAAAAATGTCATTTTTGAAATATTTCGTGATATATCGAGCGATATCTCGCTGCCGTTTTATCGTCGAGAGTATTATTATTATTATTATTTTCATTCCTTTTAAGCGTCCTAGAAGCAGTATTTCATTTCGTGTATCTCTCTAAACCTAGATTCGACAACTTTTTCGTTTCACCCGCATTTGATGTTCTTTATGTTATTTACTGCCGTCGACAACTCTTTCCTGTGTAATTTATAAATATACATTATGCACATATATGTTTATTTTATAATTTATAAATATATATTTTATGTACAATTGTGCATATTTGTAAAAAATGTGTATATATATTAATAAATTTATTTAAATATTAAAATCCGATATTGTAAAATATCCTAGATATATCCTCGCAATCTGACATTTCAAACTCAAATCGACAGAACCCGAGACTTCTGCAACCTTGAAATTTTGAGAAAAGAATCCATGAGCGTCCAAGATATGCCACTAGAACTGTTTCCAAACATTAGTGTATACAATCTCCAATTGCTTGGTCTTAGGTTCTTGATCATCTAGAGCATAACAGGCCTTATCTTATTCTTTACCAGTGTCCAAATATTCAAAACCTTATGTTTATGTTAGATTATAAGTCCACAATAGCTCTCACTATTTACGATTGAAGCAACATATATCTCCTCATCACTGCTTTCACTATCACCATAACGACTTTAAGCACCTTCTAAGTTTCATTATAAAAGGTAGCAATGTATTCTTCTGCCCCCTTGTGCACCCTATATCAATTTCCTAAACCAGCAGGAATTTCGCTTGTGAACGGTATTGCTGATTGTTGTGCCAACATGGCCATTGCGCGAGGAGATTTCTCTTGTTCTGCGGAATCGTCCCACTGAAGTCGGGGTCTTAGTTGAGGATGACGGGAATCGTGTGCAGTGTGAAAGAGTACGCTAGCCATTAGTGTGACTCGCCTTTCCTAGAAAAAATCCTCCTCTAGCCTATTGAACGCTTCACCCTATGAAGCTTTCATGTATTCTTATTTGAAAATTCAATCAGCATATCGTTAAACTCCTGTTATCCTCGAAGGCTTTTGGTCAACTAGATGTACTAACTCAAAGTCTCCTAGATCATAGGCAGAAATTAATATTTTAATAGGCGCAGGGAGTGTGCACAATCCAAATTAAAGATTCATTGGCCTATTTATATTGGCAACCAGTGCATCATGAAAATCATATATATAGGCATTTACTTCTTCATTTGTCTGAGTAAGATTTGTCCACCTTGTCAAATAGAGGCATTTATTTCATCTCTATTGATTATTTCTTAGATACTTGCCCTTCTTCTTTGCTTTTCAAAGTTCAAAGCAGAAAGCGATGTACATTTACCAAATTTCCCCCTTATGATTTCCTTGCTAAAGATCAAATCATCAATGTCGTTCGTCCCGATCTTCGTCAAAATATGAGAATTGTGACTGAGAGTAAATGCTCTAGCCTAGGTATCCGGTATTTGATGACATCAAAATCACTAACTTCGTCGTCAAAATGAACACCATATGCAATCATCGATTGGTGATCAAAGTTCGTTTGTTTAATTGTTTTGCTGCTGGAAGCCGCCTCTTCTGTTGTCCTGAGATGTTTCTGTTTCCCCCAAGTAGATTTCCTTGATCACAGTTTACTGTTTCTCCTACACCTCTGTGAGGGCATTCTTCAGCTCAGCTGAGGTATGTTTGTTATGGATGTTGAAGGCCACATTCATTGCTAAAACATCTATATGCCGTCCCGTTGCTTGTCTGTTGGTTCATTAGGATCCCAAGTCCTCGAGCTTAACTCTGTAATATTGAGAAATGGAGTGTTTCTGTGGAAAAAGAAAATCTACTATGTATATTTGGTGAGAAGTATTTATGCTCTTTCTTCTGTTTTCACAAACACAGGAGAAATCACCATTCTTTCTTCTGCTCTCATACATCAAACCTCTTCCAATTACGAAGCGCTGCTAATAGATCTACCCAAGACTGCAAGAATATTTTGATTTAATCTCAACCATCGGTCTAGATTATTTCCTCGTTTCTCCTCTACTCATCCAACCACTGTCTCAATTTTTTGCTGCAGGATCAAACTCCCGTCCGGCGCAAAGAAGATCGTCCCAAGCGGATGCCGTGCTATGATCGGGCAGGTTGCTGGCGGAGGTCGAACGGAGAAACCTCTACTCAAAGCGGGTAATGCCTACCACAAGTACCGGGTGAAGCGGAACTGCTGGCCGAAGGTCCGTGGTGTCGCCATGAATCCTGTGGAGCATCCTCACGGAGGTGGTAACCACCAGCATATCGGCCACGCCTCGACCGTCCGGCGTGATGCGCCCCCCGGGCAGAAGGTCGGTCTCATTGCCGCCCGGAGGACCGGGCGGCTCAGAGGGCAGGCTGCCGCCACTGCTGCGAAGGCCGACAAGGGTGCATGAGAGGGATTACCCTGCCATCTGTTTTAACTTATCTGGAGATATTTATTTGAAGGTTGCTTGCATTTTATATTTAAGAAATCTGACAATTTTGTTGTATTTCTGTTGTATTCCTGTTGGAGATTTGCCCCAGTGAGGTGCTAGAGTTTGTTGAATGTTTATTTTTTAAAAAATCTGTTTTGTGATTTGAATGACATTTGTTTTTGAGCAGGTATATCTTTGTTCAAAAAAGCATTTTCTTTGTTATTTTGTATTTCTGTTGGCATGAGTTCAGCCTTTTGATTTCGCTGAAGCTGTTTTTGCTCCATTTCCGATGGTTAATATGCTTTATTACAATTGCTAGCATTGTCTGTCAAATGATGTTTTTGCTTGTTGAAGTAATTGTTGCAAAGAAGATCCGAGAAGCTGTCATTAACAACTACATTGGTTGGTTATATGTTCTTTTTGCCATGCCCCCACAATGAAATGGGTAGATCAACAACAACACTCAAGCCTTTATCCCACTGTAGATCACCAACAACACAATGTGCCCTATTTTTTTGTCATAATCTCACTAATGTCTGAGTACATCATGTCTTTCCTTACAGTTTCATTTCAAGTTTTTATTGGTCTACTCCTTCCTCGTTTAACATGCCTAGTGATTAGATTCTCACAACGCGTAATATGTGCTCCTAATGGTCTCCTTTGTACGTGTCCAAACCATCTTAGACGAGCTTCTCGCATCTTCTTTGCAATTGGTGCTACCCATGTCTTATCCCTGATACTTTCATTCTTAATTTTATCCAATCTCGTGTGTCCACTCATCCAATCTCATCTTCGCAACTCCCATTTTTTGCTCATGCACACAATTCACTGTCACTCAAAATCATAGAGCATCGCGGGTCTAATTGCAGTACGGTAAAACTTGTCCTTAAGTTTTAGTGGTACTTTACGATCACATAAGATCCTTGACGCGCCTCTCCACTTCAACCAACCAGCTTTGATTCTGTGTCACATCTTTATCAATACCTTCATCTTTTTGAACTATCGATTCAAGATATTTAAAACACTCACTACGGGAAATATCTCGATCACCCAACTTAATAACGAATTCATCTGTTCTTCTTGTACTGCTAAATTTAAGTTTCATATATATTTTCAAATTATATTTCAAATCATCGAATATTTTAAGTATTATAACATGTCTTTGATCCATGTTATTCATTGTTAGCCCTTCATTTTCTATCCATCGTTCATTCGCCCTAGCCCTAGGTCATCTTCTTGATTATCCAGTGCGCTCGCCTGCCCTGGTCCATTGCTCTCCTCTGCACCCCCACACCTAGCAATTCCTGATGATTTCTCCAACACATTAATTCCTATTAGCTAGCTAATAAATACCAATAGGACACTCATTGATGCATCAATAAAGACCTTATTAATGCCCTAATAATGATGCTAATTAATACACTAATAATAGTGCATACTAACTACCTAACCAAAATGTCTAATAAGGAGACACCTAATAAAAATGTTAATTAATTATATCAAATTACCAATATAAATAATTAATAAGATAAGATGTAATTTACTTGAATCATGCTTAAATCACCCACAATAAACTTAGCTAGAATCAAATATTTGAATAGGAGGTTGAACCAATGACTTGAAAGTAAAATATTTTGACTTAGAACAAATCAAACTTAAATCAAACACCTAATAAACATAAAGGATATTTCCCACCACCATAGGCATTTATTGAATTTAAACTTAGAAATTATGTTAGAATTGATTGAAAATTATCTTAAGACTACATCTTGCATCATTTTTGTAGAGTGCTAATGTTTGGTATATCAAACTTTCAACTAAAGGTCTGTTTATTTGAGCGTTTTTTATCTTTTTTTTTGTTTGGAAAAGAACTTTAAAAATATTTGGTAAACTCTCATTTCCACCTCCATCGTTCAAAAACTCCATTTATGTCATTTTTTGATATCACACACACCTCTTTCCATCTCTCACCGCTTGCAATATTCCCACCACCCAAAAAACATACCATAAGTCATTTGATCACAATCACAAATGCATTTGCTAATATTCAATCTCTAGGATGAGAGTTTTATAAAAACTTAAACATTCTCTCATTTAAAACGACCCTAACGATCATTATTCACAAATCCTCTAATCACAATGCGAAGGTTCTCCTTTGAGACGAAGAAATCTTTCATAATAATTGTTAGGGTTGCACATCAATCGGCAATATATTATTCTCAACAATGTAGCGGAACAGACGAATAGTCAAAGTTTCACTATTTTCATAATACAATTACAAAGATAATGGATCGAGATATACATTAATCAAGGCATGCGTCAACAAACAACTAACAATCTCAAACAATCAACATTTGGAGACTCCAACTTTGAGGACCAACCTCTTTACAGCTTCAAAACTTGATTGGAAATAAATATGGATGAATGGAAAAGGAGGGGAGGCCTCTCCCTTATAGGTTAATATATTTTTCCCCTAAAAAATCATAATGCTCTTGATGGGGATTAACCCATTTTTAAGGAATTTGGTGTGCGCATAGCCGTTCCAAATGAGGGGATCATGGGGTTGACTAGTCAACCCACTCCCCATGATCCCCATCATGATAGGAGGAGAGTGGGGGGGCCCACTTCCCCATGATCCTCATCATGATAGGAGGAGAGTGGGGGGCCACTTCCCCTTTTATCTCTCCACCAATTCCTCTCCCATCACAAAAGGGGGTAACCACCCACTACCCCACCACTTTAGTGGTGGGGCCCGCTATGATCCTCCGCTGGAGGCTATAAGAGGACCCCCAGGGGCTCCTCATTTGGGACCTTTTTTTTCCTTCTCCGGTTCTTCTTCTTCTTCCTCAGGTGAGAGCTCTCCCGCCTCCTCCACCAGGTCGGCCTTCGCTCACCGCCAACCACCAGCAGCCACCGACGGCCACCAGCGGCCACCAGCGGCCACCAGCATCCACCGTCGGCTACAGGCACCCCACCAGCACGCAGTTAGCAAGGAGACGCCCAAGACCGCGAGGAAGTCGAACAAAGAAGACAGTCGAGGCCAGCAAGCGCGCGCCGCCCCGAGCGCACGCGCCAGAAGCATCCTGCACATTCCATCGTTTAAGTCATTCCGCGGAGCAGCCTGTTGCCCGCCGGAAGCTACAGTCTTTCTCTCTCCCCTCAAGTTGTAACGGGAGCGGCCTGTCGCCCCGATTCACCCAGTGTACTGTAATCACCGAGAGCTAGTGGAGTTTGACCGGCACAGACCCGGTCACGTGGTTTTTTACCCATTTAAGGGGTTTTTCCACGTCATCAAGACTTGTGTCTACTGTTCAACTTCATTGACTGTGTGCGCGCTCGACCGTTCCGCGAGCTAAGACGGTTCAAGTTAATCCGGTCCGACCGGGGTATCGAGTTAGTCCGCAACAGCTCTAAGATTTCATCACCTCTAAATTTGTCTAGAACCTTTTAATCTCCCCATACACACATTTACTTCTTACATACAACATTCTTCTACATAACTTTAAAATACCCTGAACTTGTATAGACTCATCCACATATTTCTACATAACTTCAAAATGTTTCAGAATTGTCTACACACATAAAGTTTTTTTTTATAATATTTTACATATGTACATTATACTATAGTATTCTATATAAATCTAGAATATTGAAGACTTGGTATTATTCTAGAATTTTCCAACATCCTTGATAATTTTTTTCCCAACCTTTTGGAACATCATGACTATGCTTTCTCTCATCAACCTCATTCAACAATGTCATGCATGGTTGCTTGGGCATGAAACTTTTGGAGGCAAGCTGACCATTGGTGTGCCTAAAGTCCCAATACAGTGATTTTTGAGAAGGAAAATTTGTTGGTTGAGTTACCTTTTATAAAGTAGTTAAAAGCGGCCAAGTAAATGATAAATTTTACTTTTTTATAAGCTATGTTTAACTAAAATAGATATAAGAAATGTTTGTGCAGGATGAGATGCTTTTCGCTAGTGGGCAATGGATTCAATTCGTCGGGCGATCCCGCTCGAAAGAATTCATATCCAGCAATCTCGATGAAAAGTAGATGCGGTTTCTTTATATAAAAAAAATGGGCTCGCAAACTTTTCTTTAGCGTGCCACAAATGGAAAGGGTCCTCTATTCCTCTCCATTCTCTTGTAATAATATTTTAGTCATTGATTCTGGTGGATGAACATGCTTTTTTGTCTTTGTATATTTCAACATGTTCAGGGATCTTCTCATCCAACTCAACTTTAAGTATGATATGAAATTTGATATATTCTTGATGAGATAACGATAAAATTTATAAGGAAATTGGGTTGTCCTGGAGCCTATAAAAAGGCCTCCAGATTTCTCTCATTTCTAACTCTTCTTCCTCTAGCTTTTTTCTTTCTCGGGTCGGAGTTCTGCCAAAATCCTTATAAGAGCCTCCTCCCGTTGAGTCATCCGAAAATTCACCTCAAGTCCACGATGCTCCAGAGAAAAGATGTTTTGTTCACGTCACTGTGAAGTCTCCTATATGGGTGATGCACTTCAAGTCCCCACCAACGCTTCTCCACGCATCAGACCACGAAGTTCACCGGCCAAGCTGCGCCCGAGAATGCCCGTCTCCACCCGAAAGTGACAGAAATTGAGCTTCGTGTGAGGCGGTCTGTCGCCCATCAAGCGCACTTGCAATCTCTCTCATCTCAAAGCTGTAACGAAGAGCACCGTTCCGGTCACGTGATTTTTTACCTAGTTGAGAGATTTTTTCGCGTTAAAATCGTTTCGTCTTCTACTCTACTTATTCTGTAACTATGTGCGCACTCGACCGCTCCACGTGCTAAAGCGGTCTAGTTTAGTCCGATCTACCAGGAGGGTTGAGTTGACCGCAACAATTATATATATTATTAGAGCAACGGTCATGCACAAACAATGTATTCCTGCAATAATACTCTACCTTTGCGCGCGGGGATATTGAGGGTTTGTTTGGGATACCTTTTTGGGCCCATTTCGTTTTAACTGGACCTGTACAATATTTTTGGTACCTGTTTGGTTGGAGCCATTTTAAACCGGCCGGCTGAAAAGGGTAAAATCCCGTCGTTTTGAGGTTGGAGGAAAGAGCACCAGCGCGCCCGTCCGCAACCCGCCGTTCTGCTTTTCCTCTTCTCCTTCGCTGTATACCAACCCCCCATCTTCCTCCTTCGTGCAGGTCTTCCCCCTTCGCCCATCCGCAACCAGCGTCGGTCTGATTTTCCGGTGTTGCTGGCCCCCTTCAAAGCCGATCTTCCTCGCTCGCGGTGAATCAAACGCCGATCTTCCAAACCCTAGCGTCGCTCTTCCTTCACAGTACATTTACAGAAGTTTATTAGCATTGTTATCAATGTGAGATTTTTAACAGAGCGATTTATGAGGGTTTATCGGTTAATTTGCTGCAAATGAATTCAGCCTGTGGAATTGAAGGGGTAGAAACCAGTAAATCATCAAAATGATCTGTTCTCCTTTCAGCAAATGATCTGGTCCTTTCATTTGATAACAAATAAGATGAAATATGATTCAAGCCTTCCAATATTTTCCTCATAAACAGTTAATCAAATCCTAAAAATGACGCATTCTTTTGACAAGGTAACTTATCAAGAAATATGCTGGAAATAAATGAGAGCTTATGCCATGGGTACGCAGCTTTTTCCTGGACGAAAGGAAATATTCAACCAGACGCACTCGTCATTGCGTAGTGTGATAGAACGAACTTTTGAAGTGTGGAAGAAGAAACGACGTATTCTTCGTGATATGGCGCAGTATGGCTTCAAAAAACAACGGAATATTGTGATCTCCACGATGACACTGCATAATTTTATACGCAGACATCATTCTAATGCAGACAGTCATTTCTACCGATGCGATAATGATGAGAATTTTGTACACCCCCATGGCCCCATGCGCGTCTGATTAGACAAGGGGTCCAAATGACAAGGAACATAAGGAGGGAGAACAATGAAATTGATAGGGGTGGAAGGAGTGACTCAAGTCAAATTTGCGACACTGCGTGACTCTATTGCCAAGCAACTCTTTGAAGCCGTCGAAAATTGAAGCTAAACTTGTTGCATTTTTATTTTGCTCTCCACTTTTATAAAAATATTTTGTCATTTTATTTAAGTTGTATGTGTTTTATTATTAACACACATCAGAACGGTGTTTTCCCAAATAGAAAAATTATTATACAAGAGGTTATCCAAACACAACTTCAGTTTTGAAAATACAGTTTAGAGTCTCTCTTTTAAACTGCTCCCTTTTAAAACAGCATCGGTATCTCAAACAGACCCTCAGAGATGCCCAAGTAGTGCTGCCGCGCGATGATAACAGGCAAATTTTTTTAGTAATTAAACTATTGAAACGCTACAAGGCACTGTATATCTTGCACACTAATAATAATTAAAGCATTGTATTCAAAACTCTAGCATTTTGAATCATATTGTTTTTTTTTTTTACCTAAGCCGCTAAGCGTGACACTATCTAATTTAAATATTGAACAGAGCGAGGGACTTCACTAGAAATGAAGGAAGAACTGCAAGGATTTAAATAAAATAATCCCCAATTAACAAAAATAAATAAAAAATCCGGGTGAGGACCGTTGCTGCTTCTTCATATCTGAGAAGAACTGCTACGGCTTCGCCGTGGCGTGCAGGAAAGATGGCCGGAGAATGATCGGCGCCCAGGGCGGCAGCACGCCGGTGGCGGGCGGGCGTGTCGTCCTGGAGAACTTGGCTGCCGGCGGGGGCGCGGAGGCGGAGGGATTGGAGACGGCGATTCGTTCGCAGGAGGGACACATGGTGAGGGTTGTGGGAGGAGTCATGTGCGAGTAGAACTGCGGGGAGAGTTTGAGCGCTCTGAGCTCCTGCACCTCCTTTTGTAGCCGCCGATTTTCCTCCGTTAGATTATCACAACATAGCTTCAAGAACTCGCAATCCACCTCCGTTTGCTTCAGCTTCGTCCTGGAGTGCGTAATCAATAATTATTTTAGGGTGCTGTTATGTGCAGATTAATTTTGAAAATGATCAGTTTGTGTGCATAGCGGTTTTGACAATTTTTTTGAAAGCATAATTTGCACGTAGTCAAAATTAATTTATAATTAAAATTTACATTATTTTATTTATGAAATATTTAAAACACTATTTGATAGAAAATAAATACAATTTTAGCTTGGGCCTAATTATTCACTCACACAATGGGCTGGTTTTCGCACGCTCATGGGGAAATTTTTATGGTGAGTTCTACGCATCAAATCAGATTCTTTAATCTACAAAAGATTCCTACAAAATAATTACAAAATATTAATTTTGATATTTTTAGGCAAAACCTTTAAATTAATCCCTAAAGTAATCATTATTTATGAAATAAGTCCCTAAATTTTTATTTACTTGAAATAGGTCCCCAACTTTATTGAAATGTTGAAATCAGTCCTACTTAACAACATATGCTAACGAAAAACAACTTAAATGATGATACATTGATGTATGAATTAATAAAATAGCATCATGTGATGATAAATATTATAAATAGCGTTTTTGTTACAACAAAAAATACTTTTAATATTGTTGGTTATAACTTTAAAATAAGATAATTTATGTTTTATAATGGTTTTGTTCAAATAAGTATTTTTATTTTGCACAAGTGTTTTTATTTTATTTTATATCTGACTAGCTTATTTTTCCGTTGTATTTTTATTTTGCACAACTTGAATTTATATTTTATTTTTCTTGCGGGTGCGAGCGCAAGGGGTGAATGCACGTGGGCCGCGCGTCGGGCGCGCTTGCGCTCAAAGGGGTGCACGCTATGGGGGCTTGAGCGATGCGCGCGTGCTGCGTGCTCCTGCGTGCTGCGCCTACACGCGAGGGGGCGCGCGCTGCATGCACGGGGTCCTTTTGTACTGTGCGTGATGGTTTTGGGTCCCTTCAAGTAGGTGTGGTCCGATCTGTGCAGGCGACTCACTCAGACGGATTTGTCATTCCTTTTTAAATTTGTAAGAAAAGATCAATATTTCATTAAAAATATTCATTAGCATATTATTGCAATAGATAAAAAATATATATAAAGTATCTTATATCAATATTATATCTAATAAAGTTAAAATTATATTTTCGTTGTAATTGAAATGCTATTTATAATATTTTTCATCGGTTGATGCTATTTTGTTAATTTATGTATCAATATATCATCATTTAAGTTACTTTCCGTTAGCATATGACCATATGCTGTTAATTGGGACTGATTTCATCATTTCTCAAAAGTTGGGGACTGATTTCAAGCAAATAAATATTGAAGGACTTATTTCATAAAGAATAATGATTTTGGGGACTGATTTACATATTTTGCCATATTTTTATAATCAATTTTATAAGTATATAATCAATTTTATAAGTATATAATCAATTTTATAAGTATCTATTCGTTCATATTTTGATTAATTTTCAAAGAACTAATCCAAAATCATATAATCCGATAAAAAAATCATGCATTTAAAAAAACAGAAAAATGTTTTAATTAAAAATAATTATAAAATATTAATTAGATTTTTTTTTACAAATATTTTGAGAATCTGATTATACATAAAAAAAATGTTTAAAAAATAATATCGGGCGGAAGCCGCGGAACAAGGAGCTTTGTTAAAATTCGATCAAAAATACAATTCTAATATACGCTCCTCGTATGTAAAAATTTCTTGCAAGACGAGTGCCCGCTTGCCAAAGACAAGTGAAGTCACTTCAGGAATTTAGAGAATGTAGAAACAAAAAAAATGTGACGGCAAATGTGAATAGGTTTGGACTGCGGATAACGTAATTAGTACGGCTAATAAGATGACTCCGGCTTCGTCTGGAAAGACGGCGGGAGCGGGGCGGGAGCCAACGGAGGTGGGGAGGCGGGGTTGGAGACAGCGGTGTTGCCCCTTTTGCGAAGACATATAGGAGCAAACATCGTTGCCCGTGCACGGACATGCGTTTATTTTTCCGCCTTGCGGCTGCGACCAGACCTCAGTTTACTAACTTCATTGTATAAGAAATCATTATTTGCTTATTATTATTTTATACGGAGGATAGAATATATTTAAATTAAATAAATAAATTATCATTAGGGAAAAAATGGGTGGATAAATAGCAAATAGTAATGGTTACCTTGCTCTTCGATTCTGGAACCAGACCTCCACCTGCCTGGGTCGCAGGTTGAGCTTGTTCGCCAGAGCCAGCTTTTGCTTCTGCAGATTCCGACAGCGTAGGGTTAGCGCCGGAATTAATCATCAACGGGAAAAAAAAAAGTAATCTCCGGCGAGAAATTAAGCTCACAGGATTGAGCGTGTTGTTCTCCTTGAAGCTCTCCTCAAGAATGGCGGCCTGGTCCTTGGACAACCGAAGCTTCTTCCTCGACCCCTCGCCGTCATCTTCATCACTCAATCCCCGGGAACACGCCCGATCCGCGTCGATCTCCTCCCCACCGCCTGCGATGCCGTCGCAGATGTCATAACGGCGCTTTTCCCCGGCGCTTCCGGTGGAAACGGTACTGTTCGGCGACGCCGCTGCATCGTCCTCGATCTCTAGCTCCGTCACGGGCGAACGATTGACGTCTATCCCATGAAAAACTAGCGCCGTCCTCCGCTCTGCTGACATTAAATCAACATCGGATCCGCAATTTTGGTCTCAGATCGGAGGAATCTGTGATAAATCAAGCAGACAGAGGCAGCAAATTACCTGATTGCGATCGGATATCGGCGGACCACCGTGGATTCGACTGTAAAAACGTTGGCGCCGGCGAGATAGGCGGCATTAGATTCAGCTGTACGGAGCATCTGTCCCGTGAGGAGCTCAGGCCGAGGCTGAGCCCTAGATCGTGATCATTCTCTATCAGCATGGATCTGATCAGCCCTGCTAGCCGCCCTTCCTCTTAATTTGCCCCTTTCGATCTCCTCTGCTTTTGCCCCTTTCGATCTCCTCTGCTTTTGCGGCTATGGCAAGGATGAAGGCGGAGGTAAAAAAGAAAATCCGAAAGAATTGGGGGTTTGAGGAGTGAAGGGAGGAGCGAGTGGAGCCTGGTTTTAAATAGGAGGCTTTGTTTTTGGCTTCAATCATGGCGGGTTTTAGGAGCTCGCAATAACTGCAATCATGGCGCTGCGTGTCCCCAAACCCTAACCCTAGGTTAGTTTTTAACCAGGGTTTAATTATTCGAGGAAGAAAGATTGGCTGGCTTGGCTGAGCGGCTGATCCCCCCCACGTTGCGCCGGGAAACCGGCGGCTTCATACAAGTGTAAAATAAAATTATATTTATGCAATTATTTTTTATATTAAAATTAATTATTTAATGTGTAAATAATATTAAAAGCTGATGGGAAAAGGTGGCAGCATGTATTGGAAAGTAATTAGTTGAGGAATAATGGTGTCATGATGGCCAGCTGGAAGAGAATGAAATGGTAAATGATTAATTAATGCCTCTCCCTCCCTCCCTCCCACCCATCACCAAATATAAGTATGCATGCACTTGTCCTTTTTATATATCAACACAATGTATTTATTAAGCCATGTGATAGTATTTATTTTGTTACCCATTTGCAATTTTTAGAAAATTAAAATTTAGTTTTTTACCATTTTGAATTGTGTCTATTTTGAATCTACCAAAACACTATTTTATGTCTAGTTATGATAGCAAAGAGGGATTTTCGTGCAAAAACATTGTTCTTCATCTCTAACAACCACCGCCCGTTTAAATCGGGCATACACGAGATTATAGGATTTCATATTTATCATTTTTATTTGTCGAACAATGAATTAATTTGAGGTTTCATTTGTTTTGCGCTTTTTACTCGATCAAATTAGTTTTTTAAAAATGTGAACGCAATTTTTGTCACTTCGATTAGCTGTCATTTGGAGCAAATGATTCCCGAAAACATTGTCTTATGCTTGATTCCAAATGCAGGGAGAGAGCTCCATTCAAGAGCATTATTTTATTTTCATCTCGAACTGCTCCATCTCCAACCGCTACCGTCCACGTGGGCCCTTATTAGTGTTTGATGTAGTTCATGATATGTACCTTTATGAAGAAAATATTAAGAGGCTTATACGAGAAGGAATGTGCAAAAATACTCATTTAACCTATTTATAAATGAAATTAAAATCTTGATGTATAATGCTAATCTTAACACACATATAGTGTTTCCTTTACTTGAAATATAAGTTACATTTTAGAATGAATTTAACCATTACAATTGATTACGTATTAGTTACATTGGTAATTGATGGGTTACATCTCTATATATAAGAGGAATTCTCCCATGATCTCCTCCTAAAATGAGGGATAATGGGGTTGATTAAGTCAACCTCCTCCACCCATAACTCCCCATTATGAGGAAAACATGGGGAGTGAGCCCACTCCCTCTCTCTCCACCAAAAACCGCCCCACTTTTGGGGGAAATCGCCGCCCGGCCGCCCCGTCACCGTAGACGGCTCGCGTCCGTCCAATCATGGTGGGATTTCCTTGCCGTCCGATCTGGGGGATAACCACCCACAAACCCACCAAGTTAGTGGTGGGGCCCACCATAATCCTCTCCCGGAGGCTATAAAAGAAGTCTCCTCATAATTCACTTTTTGGCTCCCGGTCATCTTCTTCCTCAGGGAATTGCTCTGTCGGACTCCTCCCTCGGGTCACCCTCCAGCCACCTCGAGCCACCAGCGGGCCACCAGCAGGAAAACGCCTAAGTCCCGGAACGAACGAAAGAAGGAGGAAGACGACCACTGCAAGCGAACAAGCGCCAAAGCCGCGCTCCAAACTTCCAAGCACCAGAACCTCTCCTCGAATTCCAGTGTCCAAGTCGCTCCCGTGGTGCGACCTGTCGCCCCATTGGGAGCAGAAGTCTCTCTCTCACTCCCCAAGTTGTAATGGGGAGCGGCCTGTCGCCCTCGATTCTCCCTACACATTGTAACCGTAAACAGCTAGTGGATTTTGATCGGCACAGATCCGGTCACGTGGTTTTTTACCAGATAGAGGGATTTTTTCACGTCATCACGTCTTGTGTCAACCTCTTATTTTCATTGACTGTGTGCGCGCTCGACTGCTTCGTAAGCTAAGACGGTCCAAGTAAAGCCGGTCCGGCCGGGGCATCAAGTTAGTCTGCAACAGCTTGACACCGTCTGTGGGAACACGATTCCCAACATCCTTGAAAAGAACAAGATCACCAGCTTTGCCGCTTCCAAGTTCTGCTTCAATGGCAAAAAGAAGCGCTCGCACCACTGAAGGATCCTTTGGCGGACACGCATGCTCCCACTCTTTGGTGGACGTGCCACTGATAGCTGAAGTCGCTTTCATCCCTGTCACCGCCCTGGAGGAGCGTGTTCGCCAGATGGAAGAGCAACAAACCAAAATGCTCACACTGCTCTGAAACCTGTGAGCACCTCTTGCTCCCCCGCTACCACCATCACCAGCCATTCCCCCGCCTCTGCAAAATCATGGCCCGACGCAAGAATTTCCGCAAAGAAAAGGACAAACTCTCACGGGACAGGAAGAATGGCGTCAGGCTGTGCCCCGTCGGCGTAACCCTCCAAGGACTAGGGGCAACATCTACCTCAAGAATACTCCCCTCTGAATACCACCCGCATTGACATGATGTACGCAATGCGGAATGATCCGACATTCCACCGACCAAGAATTCCTCAGCCATTCAAACAAGGTTATTTACTGCCATCAGAAGAACTCTATGCCTCAACCAGACATTGTTTGCACAAGGAGTACGACATAGAGAAGGAATTTTCAAGCACAAGTAGCTCCCCCGCACCCGTAGCATCACTTCAAGAGATGTATGATCACCACCTCGCATATCCTCATTATGAAGAGAACTTTGGAAACGTGATGGGTCCTGATGCCTCTGCCACAAAGCAGAGACTAAGTGAATATCTACCCAACTACAACTCACCAGACTCCTGGGCAGCCCCGGGTTCCTCCTAACCCGTTGCTCACACTGCAACTCCAATTTAAGCCATATGCGCGGGTCAAGATTCCCCAAGTCCCAAAACGATCAAAACATGCATATAACCCAATTATGTTCAAGGTTGGCTCTCAGACCACCAAGTTGGCAGAAATGCGTTTCCGCCCAGTTTTCCGGGTGCACCTTGGAGTTAATCCCCAAGACTCTCTGTTGCAATCTACCACGTACAAAACCCGAAAACAACCAAAGGCACGGAGTCTTCTCCGGCTAATCATGCATAATGAAACATCACCGATCCATACCAACATGTCTGGGTAGGCTTCACACACCATGCCTATGTCCGTTTCTCGATTTCGGACTCTAAATGCAAACAAGGGAGACTTTACATATCTACCCCAAGTAACACCGCAAACTCGATGCACACTCGCGGGAGCGGGTTTTCCCTATGCAAAAGAAGAAGAGCTTCACATGCTCAAGTAGAGAATCGTTACACTAGCATTCCTCTTCGGCGCCATGGAAATCTACACGGATGAAAAGTATCGCGATGATCTCGCCTTCATAGATCTGGACTTGGTTTGCGATTTGGTGCTCCGAATCTCCTCCGGCGACCGGATCTTCCCTCCTTCTTCCTCCTTGCTCTCCCTTCTCTATAGAACTTAGAAAGAGAGTGACCAATGAAAAGTGAGGGTTTAAACCCCTAATCCCGGCCTTAACCCTAGGATGGAGAGGCCTGAACCGTTAGATCCCAAAATAAGGAAACGAACGGCCACGATTCGCCCTGAAAATAAACTTCCTGGGCCGAACACGGCTTGTGATACGCCTGTGTCCAAGGCCGTGTAACTCATTCGCCGCTGAAACCATCGCGCCCTGAAAAGAACACGGGTACTCGACACGCCCGTGTCAGGCTTGACACGCCCGTATCATCCAGTACATGCACGTGTAGCTGGGCGTGTTCCTCCATCGACATAGGTACAAAACGTCCCGAGAAGGACACGACCATGTGACACGCGCGTGTCACATGCCGTGTGCTAGACATGCCCTGGGACACGCCCGTGTCCCAGGCCGTGTAACTCCCTCAGCACAATCCAGCAAACTGCCCGAGCAGGACACGACCACTAACACGCCCGTGTGTCAGGCCGTGTGCCCTCACTCAACGCTCGTTGAGTGCTCGGCGAGATGTCGAACACGCGCCTGACACGGCCCCGAGACACGCTCGTGTGCGTGTCCCAGGCAGTGTGACCTTTACCAAGGCCCAAACACGCCTAAAAACGTTGTCTGTTGCTCTTTTGAGTTTCGGTGCGTTACATGCGCGCATACCCGCGCGCATTGCCTGGCGCGCGCGGGCTGGTGCGCGCTCATCCACATCCGCGACCTGGTGCGTGCGGACAGGGGCACGCCTACCGGCGCGTGGACAGGTGTGCACATACCCGCTCGTGCGGCCGGAAGTGCACGGACAGGTGCGCCCGCGCCCGTGCGCGGACAGGTGCGCACACCGCCCGCAGCTTGCCCGCCGGCGCACACTCACCCTCAAGGGGAGGATATCTTCCCCGGCCTCGTTCGACATCCTCGCCCGTCGTTCCGCCTTCGGCAAACTTACTCCAGGTACCTTCGAAGCGCCGTCTTTTACCGTCTCCTCCTTCTCGCCGGAGGTTGTCATGACAGCATGGAAGAAGACGACAGCAGGAAAATCCTTATTCTCTTGATCACTTCGCTCTCCAATAATAACAATTAGGGGGCAATTGATGGGTTACACCTCTCTATATAAGAGGAATTCCCCCATGATCACCTCCTAAAATGAGGGATCATGTGGTTTATTAAGTCAACCTCCTCCACCCATAATTCCCCATGATGAGGAAAACATGGGGAGTTAGCCCACTCCCTTTCTCTCCACCAAAAATCGCCCCACTTTTTGGGGAAACCACCGTCAGTCGCCCCGTCACCGTAGACGGCTTGCCTGTCATCCTGTAACGGCCTCCCCAGCACCACGCTCGCAAGGACGGCCGCCGGCACCCCCAGCACCACGCTCGAAAGGGTTCAGCCTAACCAGGTCTGCAGACCATGCACCCCAACCCCTCTCCATTCACAGGCGGGTTGTTGAGACCGGGGATCGAACCCGAGACCTCCTTGATAAGGAGTTTTCAAACCACTCCTCATCACCAACTGAGCTACAAGGGTATCAGAGGGGAGAAAGTGATCCAGATTTATAAAAATAATCACAGGCGGTTCACCACCTTATGATAGCTAGTTCGAGGACGAACTGCGCAGCGGAAGCGTGGTGGGCCCATAACCCACAGGTCGGAGGATCGAAACCTCCCTCTGATACCCTTGTAAGATCCCCCTGGTTTTGAAGGGGGGGATCTTACACATCCGATCATGATAGGCTTTCCTCGCCGTCCGATCTGGGGGGTAACCACCCACTAACCCACCAAGTTAGTGGTGGGGCCAACCATAATCCTCTCCCAGAGGCTATAAAAGGAGCTCTAGGGTCTCCTCATAATTCACTTTTTGGCTCCCGGTCATCTTCTTCCTCAAGGACTAGCTCTGCCGAACTCCTCCCTCGGGTCACCCTCAAGCCACCTCGAGCCACCAGCGGGCCACCAATAGGAAAACGCCTAAGTCCCGGAACAAACGAAAGAAGGAGGAAGACGACCACTGCAAGCGAACAAGCGCCAAAGCCGCGCTCGAAACTTCCAAGCACCAGAACAACTCCTCGGATTCCAATGTCCAAGTTGCTCATGTGGTGCGGCTTATCGCCCATTGGGAGTAGAATTCTCTCTCACCCCCAAGTTATAACGAAGAGCGGTCTGTCGCCCCCGATCTCCCTGCACATTGTAACCGCAAACAGCTAGTGGATTTTGACCGACAAAGATCCGGTCACGTGATTTTTTACCTGCTTGAGGGGTTTTTCCACGTCGTCACGTCTTGTGTCAATCTCTTATTTTCATTGACTGTGTGCGCGCTCGACCGCTCCGTAAACTAAGACGGTCCAAGTAAAGCCGGTCCGACCGGGGCATCGAGTGAGTCCGCAACAGTAATATCAGTTTCTTTTTGATATTTCTCATGACCCTCTTTATTTGTATAATAATTTTATTTCAATTCTATTCTTATTAATTTTACATTAATTTTAATGTTTATTAAGCATGTTTTTTATTATGATCACGATTAGTTATGGGGAAAATTTTCATGATCACAAAGAGAACTACATTCACTCGTATATAGTGTATATATATAAATATATATGTAAGAACAATTATCAAAACTTTCCCTTGAAGTTGGCGTAATTAAAGGTTGCACCTATTTAGTTTTAAAACACAAAAACCTTACATTTCATAATATCCATACCTAAAAAAACACTCTTTAAGTAAATCTTTAGAGGAGTCTATTTGTGCATGAATGCTATGAAATATAAACTTACATGAGAGGTTTTTTAATTTCAAAAGTAAGCGGTGTATAACCCATAATTTGTCGAGATTAGAGGATCACGAGGACGACTCAGAAGACATCGCCCAAGCAGGGAGCGAATTGAGGAGTGATAACTTCTCAAAAAGAAGTTATCTTGAACTTTAAATACTACTATTTTGATGAAGAGATTTAACAAATTTGTATAAAAAAGTATTGTATTTAAATATGTATACATCTTTTAAAATTGAGGGTATTAACGTCATTTCAATATGTTCTTATCATAGGAAATCTGATGTATTCAGCTCGATGAGGCACGGGTCAAGTTCACGGAAAATCCAGGAAGTTGTTATAACATTGTTGTAATAGTTTTGGGGTTGTTTGGTGCAGTTTATATTTTCTGGACAATAGGAAATTTGTTATAACAAATTTCTATTGTTCAGAAAATTTGTTATAACAAGTTGCGGAATTCAAATTTTGAATTCTGAATTCCTTCATATTTTTGGCAGTTATAAATCATAGATGACAACCTTTCAGTAATAAAAATATTCCTTTTGGATGGGAGGAATAGAAAGAGGGGATGTGAGAGAGAAAAGGAGAATTATCTCTTCATAATTTGGAATTTCAAAAAGAGATCTAGGTTTTGGGAGAGAATGAGAAACCGCACTGGATCTTCATCAACGAGGGATCTTGCATGCGTTTAAGAGGAGTTTTCTACAACGTTTTTGAACTATAAGCATGATGTTTTGTAAGATCTATCCAATCTTGTATTCCTCTTCTCAAATCATAAACTAAATTCCCTAGGTTTTGTATTTTGAAAGTACTTTGCTCTATTTTGATGTGATCTTTGTTTTTATTTTGATTTATGAGAAAATTAGTGTGATTTCTTTATTTAGTTGATGATCTTGTGGTAAAACTTTTGGATTATTGTTTCATTCGATGCTTCATTTCGATATTCGAGAGAGGAGAATTGTGAGTGTTTTAGTGAAACATATTTTACTACATGGCGAGATTCGAGAGAAAGAGTCACATAAATTTTTAACCAAAGTTTTTGGCTCATTTTACTACGCTTCGAGATTCGAGAGAGGAGAGACGTAAGTGTATCATCAACTCGATATAGCGGAAGAGGGAGAAAGAGATTTCACATTTCCGTTAGCAAATTTTATTTCTATTATTAATAATATTCTATGTTTGTCTGAGTTAGAGATGACAAGGGAACAAAGGGTATAATGATTTCCGATATCGAGAGATACAGATCTCTATCATAAAATCATTGTAGGAAAGCGCACCTAGATTTCTTATAAACATCTTCTTTTGATCCATCATTATAGACTTAGAAAATCAAAATATAAGACCGTTTTTCCCAAACTTGATAAATAGTAATTTTAGTTAGTAATAATTTTCCTTTAGAATTTTGTTTACCTTTAAACTCATTCAAAATCTTCTAACTTGGATTTAAATAAGAGGACTAGATAGTATTTGTGAGCCTTAGATTAATCATCTCTCCGTGAGAACGATCTTTACTCACTCTTTATTACTTGATCCGGCACGTGCACTTGTGTAGTTTACGTATACCTATTTCGAGCGTATCAAGTTTTTGGCGCCGTTGTCGGGGATGTGCAATTAATTTATTGTTTTTATCTTGCAATATTAGTAAACCATGAGTATTTAGATATCAAGTTTTTATTTTATTCTTATTTTTATTTGTAATGTTGTCCAGTGCATGCCATTTTTTTTAGAATTCCTAAATAACATTTTTTAGTTTTATCTTATCCTAATCTATTTTAAAAATTTATTAAGCAGGTTATTTGTGTCTGAAATAATTTTGTGTGTATTTTATTTTTGCAAAGAAAAGTTGATTTTATTGTATCCGCATTTATTCCAAATAAAATAAAATGTATACACATGTGAGATGCGAGTGGTGTGATTCGTTTAGTCATACTACTGATGCGTGTTATATGGGGACTGCTGGATATCATTCGTGGCTCGCAAAATATAAAGAATATTTAGGTCCCCAATAATGTGCTGCAAATTATTATAATTTTATGTCCCCACATTAAATGATTCCTCGACCTTATGACCCGACTCCTTGGCTGTCGAGTAGTAATGTTAGGAAGTGTTTATTTTGTCATAGTATGAATCACGTTTTGAAGGATTGTGTCACTTATAAAAGAGAGAGGGAGAAAAATTACGAATTGGGCATCCAGACCATATCTACTGATGTAGTATCACCATTTTTGCGTGAGACTATTGCGGATAAGACCCTTATAATTGTGAGCCCATATATAAATATTGATGCATCACCTCCCCATCCACAAGCATCACCTAGTTTTGATCCACCCGCAAAGGAACCTAAACATATATTTTTTGAATTAAATATTAATGATATTCCTCAATCTTATTTGCAAAAAAATTCTACGCATATGTTTATCGATCCAGTCGAAGATTGTGCGCAGGGTGAGGATCCAGAACCCGAGGTTGCGCCAAAGTGGGACAAAGATATTGATCTCTCTGATGGAGGGAATCATTCTCTGGAGCATGATGGCGCATCACGGTGGGATGAAGAGGATATCCTTTCTGATGAGGAGGTTTACACTTCTTCATTAGATGAGAAGGTTCAACTCACCACCGAGACCCTTGAGTTCTCGAGTCCCCCTTGTTATGATGACTATGAGACCGACATCGATCAATTTTTAGAACCTGCTGGGAGTGAAACCGCGATCACTTCAATGATTAGAGATCATTTATGTCTTTCCTCTATTTTATTTCCTAACCCCCTTCCAATATCTGAGCTTGTGAGTGTTGATTTGTCACGGGCACTCAAACAGGGCATAGATCATTCTGTTCAGGTCAATGATGAAAACATCTCCTCATGTGAGGAAGTTCATTCCTCCTCCATAGGAGAAGCCTCATTCATTCTCTTTTCTCCTGGTAGCCTTCTTATTGATGATGATACCTTGTTGGGCAAGGATATATATTTTGGTGAGATGGGTGAGGAGCACTCTTCCACCTCTTCTTATTTTTTATTCTCTCTACCTGTGAGGTGCATGTATTATTATTTAGGTAGATGTGTAGTTGTTTTATCGTCGTATCGGTATGCGCTACCGACACGGATATTAGAACAGTTATATGTTCATTTTTCTTTTCATCGTCCCAGAATTTAGAATTTTAAAATTTTTGAATAAGTCGTGCTGGGAAGACAATAAATCAAGTAGTTATCTTTCGTTTATTACATATTTTGTTTTAATTTTTTTGTCCGTTTTTGCAGTCCTGCCGGGACTTGTAATAAGGCGCTGCTTGGGAGGCAACCAAATTTTTGCTTGTATTATTAGTTGGCCTTGCAACCTTTATTATAATAATTATTATTATTATTATTTTAAATAGGGTTTTATTTTAGTACGAAGTATGCTTGAAAATTTTTGTTTATGTTAACAAAAACAGTTTTGACGTACGTACAGGATTTTCAGACAGCAAGAATTATGTTTTTCTAGTTGAAAAACCATGTCATAACATAATTCTTGCTGTCATTTATTGGGGATTTCGGCCCTGACCCGCCGGTCCAACCGAACCTGGCCGCCTAACATAATTCTTTTTTTTTTCGGTTTAAAGGGAAACCTAAAACTAAAATCCGGTCCACCTCTTCCTAAAAATCCCGATCACATTTTATTCCCTCTTTCCTAAATAACGATTCAGCTTTTCTCAAACCCACGACTAGGGCAGCGATCAGCGGTAGCGATTCCGGCAAGGTCACGAGAACGGAGGCCGGCAATCACTGGCATCCGACGACGTTTAGAGCAGAGGCAAGTTCACAGCGGACGGCGATCGTCTGGCTTCCGACGAGAATCCCGATTAGCGATCGAAAGAAGAAGAAGCGGCGGACGGGCGAGATTCCGAGCGGCGAGTCCGACGGTGTCCGACGGCAACTCCATCGGAAAGTTAAGGAGAGGATCAGCGTTCTCCTGTTCTACATCTTCACCCCGACCCCGACCCCGATCTTCTGCACCGCTCATTAAGGTCGGCGGCGGCACCGAGCGGCAAATCCCTACTTCCAACGACGACAACTCTAGGAACCCTAGATGAAGTTCAATCTGCATTATTGCGGCCACCCTCACCCCGATTTCAGAGGCATTAGTGGTGCAGTCGACGGAAGAAGAACGTAAGGAAGTCGCGGGATAACCAAATCCTCACTCATCCGACCATTCTCCACCCTCCGTAAGCTATCTGTACCCTCTTTCTCATTTGGATTTTTAGATTGAAATGCTAGGGCAGCCCTTTACACCAGCATAATTTCAGTTTCAATTGTCCACCCATTTCATGAACCCAAGCACGAACCTGAAGTTGCGAAGCCCGCCCCTTTGAAGCAAGTTGCTGGAAGATTTCGGCGGCGCTAGTTGGAATCGTTGAGCCTAAATTAAGGACCGAACATCCTTGCTCAACTTTAAAAAATCTCTCTTACCTCTGTAAGTGATTTGCAATTCTTTTTAATCGCATTATCTGTATTCCCCTGCAATTGTTTGTCTTATACGAACTCTTGTGATCAACCCATGTGCGATGTCTGGCCGAAAAGGGAAAGGGAAAGTGGTTGTGTACAAGGATGATAGATTTGTTAACGACGAAGCGAGGGTTATGTATGACTTGGTAAAACTGAAGCCAGTGTTTTTTGAACGGGGATTTGAAATGGAGATGAAATACTGGAGTAAGGGGTATATCGATAACATGCAGAAACAAGGTTGGTCGACCTTCTGTCATCCCCGAACGGAGGCGATCCTTCCATGGGTTCACAAATTTTATGCCAACGACAAATTTAAGAACGATGACAAGGTGCTGGTGAATGGAAAGGAAGTCAACTTCTCGCCACAAGGGATTTGTGAGTGCTTCGATATGGAAAATCCAGAGTGGGATGAATACGAGCAGATTAAGAACACAGTCTCCCCTAACGAGGTGGCAGCCGTCCTTTGCCAAACTAAAGCGGATGTGTGGGCAAACCCTCGAAAGCATGTCTTGAACTCCACGAGGGAATCAAAAGTTTGGATGCTATTTGTAAATGCGAGCTTGCTTCCGACGAAGCACGCGAACCAGATTTCCCTTGAACGGGCTGTTTTAATATACTGTATTCTGCTTGGATGGAAGATTAATGTTGGTCAAATGATTTATGATCAGTTGAGAGAGAGGTTTGCGGCTAGTGGAGGACGACCGTTATGATACCCCACGCTGATCACTATGATGTGCCGCTTTGCTGGAGTAAGCCTGAGGGAGGGAGACATATGTACTCTGGTGGGCCACCATATCACCGAGACTGTTAACTTCAAGAATATCAAGGTCCGCACGGATCAGGGTTATTTGCCACCTATCTCCAAAGGGCAGTCCACCACGACAGCTCATCACATCGACATAGATATTCCAACAGTGGACTGCGGGTCGGACCCAGATGTCATGATGGAGAATCTGGAATGCATCAAAGCTTACCTTAGATGCGAGCACGTCTATTCTGAGTCCCGGCGAGAGCAGGCTCGGCAGAAGCGGGTGTTGATTATGCATAAACTCAAGATTCCAGTTGTGGAACCTTTCTACAATCTCGGGGGCCAGTTCGACGAAGAGGGATGTCTACTAGGAATTGATGGATCGAGGGTGGATCCATCAATTCCATCAATTCCTAGTAAACAAGAACTAGGTCAATGATGATGGCTAAGATAGTAGGTTTGGATAGTTCCTTGATACAATAATTAAGGTCACATTCTACATTGAATTACATTCTCCACTGCCTTTTGAGCCAGAGCCTTCTCATTTTGATTCATGATCACCATGTGTAATTCTCTCATATTTTCACTAGTTATTTCTTGATAGTCTTTTCAACTATGGGTGTTTTCAAAAAAAAAGTGTATCATAGTTATATGTGGCCTAGGTATGTCCACTCACAATTAGAATGATCTCAACTATGATTATAATTACAATTACAAAAAAATTAGATAAAAGTCATAGTGATATGCGGCTTAAGTGTGATTGCACCTGCTTGGAATGAACCCAACTCCTGACTTAAAAAAATGTATAATTGTGATTGTAAACCCCATAATAGGTTAAGTTATTAAGAATTGTGGCTAGGAGAATACTTTTACCCAATCAAAAATGAAACTACGAATTCAAAATCAAGCCAAAGACGATCAAATTTCAAGTCATTATGATTTTCTTTTAGCTACTAAACCCTTGTGGAGGCCAACTCAAAGATTTAGCCTATTGTTATCTTTTCCTTCTTATGAGAGGATTAATGAGTTAGTTTGAATGAGAATAGGTGAGTTTAAGGATGAGCACACACATCACTAGGAAATCATTATGGAGCTTTTACTTGTATCACACAAATGAATCTATGTAGAGTTGAAATTTTTAATGATTGACATTTTTACTAATTCAAATCTCTTGTGCAGTCTTGGTTAAAAATACAAAGGGTAAAGAAACTCGGATTAATTTTGTTGTTAGATAATCGCGCACTCAAAGAGCTTGCAATGATTCATCTTTGCTAGGGACTAACAAAGGTTTAGCTGTGGGGGTGTGATAACTTCTCAAAAAAAAGTTATCTTGTGCTTCAAATACTACTATTTTGATGAAAAGATTTAACAAATTTGTTTAAAAAATTATTGTATTTAAATATGTTTATATTTTTTAAAATTGAGGGTATTAACATAATTTCAATATGTTCTTATCATAGGAAATCCAATGTATTCACCTTGATACGGCACGGGTCAAGTTCACGGGAAATCCAGGAAGTTGTTACAGTATTGTTGCAACAATTTTGGGGCTGTTTGGTGCAGTTTATATTTTCTGGACAAACGGAAATTTGTTATAATAAATTTCTGCAGTTCAGAAAATTTGTTATAACAAGTTGCGGAATTCAAATTTTGAATTCTGAATTCCTTCATATTTTTGACAGTTACAAGTGCATAGATGACAACCTTTCAGCAATAAAAATATTGAAAGTCTTTAGTGTCAACTAATTCCACCTATGAGGGGGAATAGGTGAATTACAGTCTTTTGCGGAATTTAAATAACCTGCACAATTAAACAAACATAGCACAGAAAAGCACACAAACAATTATAGTGGTTCCCCGATTTGGGTACGTCCACTCTCCCCCTTCGACCTATCTCCCACCAAGGGACGACTCGGTCACTTCATCAAACAGATTGAAATCCAATCCTCACACTACGGAAGGCACCCTTCCAACCGAAGGAGTTACTACTCCTCCACCACGGGTTGCACCCAACCCTTACAACTAGGAATCACTATTCCTTTACAACAAAACAAAAATAGAATGTACAAGAGATACAAACTACACTTGTGAAGAATCCGATGTCCCTCTTCGTTTGTTGAAGCTTTCTTGAAGAAGACGAAGAGTCCACGACCGGAGTACTCTCTTGGAGAGGATCTTGCCAAGATCGACGGCGGCAAGTGAATGCGGCAGCGATGCTTTGTAGATCCAAACTTCATGACGAAGCAATCAAGGTCTACCAACGATCTCAATCGGATCGGTCGTCTCAATCGATTCGGAATAAAGAACTAACCTCGTTCAATAAATCGAGAGATAAGATATATCGAGAGAGAAGCGTGAGATGCTAGACTTGCCTCGGTTCTGTCGCCGGAAGATCAAAGATGATCTGAGATCTGCGGCGGCGACTAACTTGTGAGCGGCGATGACGAGCGGTGGAGTTCCGCGATCGGCTAGGTCACGCACGGCTGCTTTTGATTTTCCGTGGATCGCTACAGCTGATGTTCGAAATAAGCATGTATATATACTGTAGAATAACCCTAAATGACCGTTGTGGGGCCCACAAAAAGACGCCCTAGTTCCGGTCAAAACAACGCACAACATCTTGGTTCGGTCCAGCGAACAGAGCAAATTTGCCTAAGGCAAATTCGGCGAGAATCATTGGTGATTCTCGACGAAGTCGGCGGGAATCACTTGTGATTCCCATCGAATTTGCCTTGGCAGGATTCCAGTTGAAACTCTAGTCATCCGGAGGGAATCGGCGGGAAAGCAAAGTTATTCTCGACGAATCAGTGAGAATAAGTTAATGATTCCCGTCGATTCTTCCTTAGCAGAATTTCTGAAGGAAAGCAGTCACCCGGAAGAGGTCGGCGGGAATGAAGCCTGATTCCCGTCGAATCGGCGAGAATCACAAGTGACTCCCGTCGAAGTCGGCGGGAATGACTTAGTGATTCTCGCCGATTTTAACTTAGACGATTTTCTCTTCCTTTCTATGAACTTGGTCTTTGACCCATCTTTGCTCCTCTTCTACTCTTGATCTATCTTGATCCTATACTTGAAAATAAGTACACTCCAATAGAGAGAGCACACGTGAGTCAACACACTGATATGCTCAATGAGAGATTACGTTGCGCAGACCCGTGTATATTGACCCACTGTACCCTGACATTGGTGTGTACTTAGCATGGAATATCTGCAAGCATAACTTGATAGAAAATCATCAAATACATTGTCAATTCAACTTAGCTTGTTTAGGGGCTTCTTCAAATCAGGTACATTGTGGATACAATACCCAACAATCTCCCCCTATTTGAAGAAGTCTAAACCCTACAAGCTAAGGTGAATAGAAAATATGGGAATGAAAATCATAAACTAAAAATTCAGTTGAGAGTGAAATTCATTACCATTTTCTCCTGAGAGCATACTTAACGTTGGCAGCCACCTTAGCCTTAGCCGAGAGGGTAATCTCCCCCTTTTCGGATTCTGCAAATCTGGGACTTCACTTGGAGCCACATGCTCCCCCTCTGATCTTGCATCCGTGCTCGAGCTTAAGTTCATAGCAGATGCTCCCCCTTGATCCAAGAGCCTTGACCCCTTCAGGCTTCAATCTTCATAGTTCAGCATGCCGAGTTCAGTTTTGAAGAGACTGAACTTGGCCTCGTCTAGGGGCTTTGTGAAGATATCTGCATTCTGCTTATCCGTGTGGACATAGCAGAGAGAGATATCTTTGTTTTTCACATGCTCCCGAATGAAGTGGTAGCGCATTATCTCTTTTCCCAACTTTCTTGTTCCAGTGCAAGCCTGAAACAGCTCTTGTCTAGGTCACATCATGTTCCTGGGAACCTAGACTATCCTGCAAAATATAATTACCTTACCTTAGGAACCCAATAGGCATTGGGTCCTAGGTTCCTAGTTAGCACACTCCCCCTCGGTTGGTTAACCCTACGAGTGGTCGACCTCGCATTGCTAACAACAGGAGTCTCATTATATCTTGGATTAAACCAGCAATCCACGACAAAGTGACCAACTTTGCCACAGCACCATCAGTCAAACTTATTGTACCGCTTCCTAGGCTCCAGCTTCACCCTTGGTATGGTGGGTCCAGCTGGGGCCTTGGATCTGGAGGTGGAGGCATCATGATGACAACAGTCACATGATTTCTTCACTTCCTGTTCCTTCAGTATAACAGGTTTGGCCTTTGGTGCCTGATTCCTATTATGGCCGCTAGAGAAGTGTCCATAATCCTCCACTTGGATTTTCTCATAAGGTGCCTTGAAGACACTCTCACCGTAGTTTCGGGAGAAGGTCCAACCATCATACCGGCTCTTGGGCTTTTCAACCGATGGCCGGAAGAAGTGGCCATAGGTTGACTCAAAGTCCTGCTCATTGCAAGGAAAGCCAGGCTTTCTAAATGAAACAGGATCGAGTGGGGCCTTTCCCTTTTCTGCAGCAGAGGCCTTCTTAGCAGCCTTATTTTTCCTCTGTTTTTTGTTTCTCCTGGATGATTTACCAGGCACACCCACATGCCCTAAGCCAGCCCCTTTAGCCTGAGCAGAGAATTCATCAACCAGAGGAAAAATGGTCTTGGGCATGGAGAAGCTTTTGATAATCTTCCTTTTAGCCGCAAGTTGTTCTTCCAAACTGTTGATTTCTTCTTGTTTCTGGTCAAGGAGCCTTAGAGACTCTGAGTGCTCAGAAGTCAGGTCCAGGTGTTCCTATCGGAGAAAAATTAAGCTAGTGATCTCTTCTCTTAGGGACACACCCTTAGCCTTAAGGAATTTGACTTCCTTTTTCTGAGCCCTCAACCTCTTACAGTATTCCTCAAAGGTATTGAGCAGAAGCTCATACTTTTCGAGGAGCTCAGCTTTACAGGCAGATGGGCTGTCCTCGAGATCATCATCAGGAGACTCAAAGTCAGAGTCAGAGAGGGGGGTACGATCTTTTACCTTCCTAGTAATTGGGGGGGCAGTCTCCTTCTGAGTCAGAGCGACCCATTAGCCCAAAGTAGGCTTTCTCATCATCACTGGAGTATGATGAATTAGACTCACTCAGTGTCTTTGTCTTTTTGGCAATGTAGCTCCTCTCCTTCCTCTTATATCTAGAGGACCTGTGCTCCTCTCCCTTCCCCTTTTCTTTATTGCTTTGGTGGCAGTCAGCAACGACGTGGCCTGACTTATTGCATCCAAAGCAAATAATGTCAGCAGAGCGATGTTTGTTCTGTTTAGGTTCATACCTGTCAAAAGAGTAATTCTTCTTCTAATGTCTGGAGGAGGAGCCGTCTCTCTTTCTTTGATTCCTCATCTTGAGGAACGTCTTGAATTCTCGAGTGATGAGGGAGAATTCTTCTTCAGATAGCTCTGTGCCGGAAGAGCACGGCTCAGAGTCTTCTTCCTCATCCCTTTTCTAGGAGCGGGACGTGGCTGCACCCTTGCCTTTCCTTGAGTGATTGGCTTTCAGGGCTATAGTCTTTTCTTTGGCATCAGCTTTATCGGCTTCTTCTTCAGCTTTTCTGGTGTTCAGCTGAAGCTCATAGGACATAAGCTTTCCAAACAGAATCTGGGGATCAGTTTCTGTCAGCTTGCCAAACTCTCTGATGGCACAGATCTTGATGTCCCATTCCTTAGTAAGGGATCTAAGAAATTTGTTATTTAGTTCACCATCGGTGAACACTCTGCCATAACCATTCAGGGCATTGACGATCTTCAGGAAGTTCTTGAATGTCACTCCGATTTCTTCCTTGGGATCTTTCCTGAAGGCCTCATACTTATGGTTCAGAAGGGATCTTCGATCATCCCTTACTTCATCTGTGCCTTTCATCAGAATGATCAGGCAGTGTCATATGTCCTTGGCAGTCCTGCAGTTGCAGAAATTCTGCATCATGGAATCATCGACGGTGCTTACTAAGATGTTTTGAGTCTTCTTGTCGAGTCCTACAAGCACCATCTCATCCTTATCCATTTCGGAGAGCTTCTTGGGCATCATCTTGGTCGGATCAATGGTGGAGACCTTAGTGGGGATATAAGGGCCCTCCTCCACTACCATGAAGAGTCGGGGGTCGACTGCTTCCACGTAGAACCTGATCCTTTCCTTTCAGATGGGAAAGTTCAGCTTGGTGCACACTAGGATCTTCCCTGAATACTTGAGTCCTTCCATTTCAGAGATCTTCTTTCTTCTTGACACTAGACACGGGATCTTACTTAAGGTGTTAACCTTATTGACGAGTAACCTCCCTCTGATACCACTTGAAATTCTTTAGTGTCAACTAATTCCACCTATGGGGGGGGGGGGGAATAGGTGAATTGCAGTCTTTTGCGGAATTTAAATAACCTGCACAATTAAACAAACACAACACAGAAAAGCACACAAGCAATTATAGTGGTTCCCCGATTTAGGTACGTCCACTCTCCCCCTTCGACCTATCTCCCACCAAGGGACGACTCGGTCACTTCACCAAACGGATTGAAATCCAATCCTCACACTACGGAAGGCACCCTTCCAACCGAAGGAGTCACTACTCCTCCACCACGGGTTGCACCGAACCCTTACAACTAGGAATCACTATTCCTTTACAACAAAACAAAAATAGAATGTACAAGAGATACAAACTACACTTGTGGAGAATCCGATGTCCCTCTTCGTTCGTTGAAGCTTTCTTAAAGAAGACGAAGAGTCCATGACCGGAGTACTCTCTTGGATAGGATCTTGCCAAGATCGGCGGCGGCAAGTAAATGCGGCAGCGATGCTTTGTAGATCCAAACTTCTTGACGAAGCAATCAAGGTCTACCAACGATATCAATCGGATCGGTCGTCTCAATCGATTCGGAATGAAGAACTAACCTCGTTCAACAAATCGAGAGACAAGAGATTTCGAGAGAGAAGCGTGAGACGCTAGACTTGCCTCGGTTCTGTCACTGGAAGATCAAAGATGATCTGAGATCTGCGACGACGACTAACTTGTGAGCGGCGACGACGAGCGGTGGAGTTCCGCGATCGGCTAGGTCACGCACGGTTGCTTTTGATTTTCTGTGAATCGCTACAGTTGATGTTCGAAATAAGCATGTATATATACTGTAGAACAACCCTAAATGACCGTTGTGGGCCCTACAAAAAGATGCCCTAGTTCCGGTCAAAACAGCGCACAACATCTTGGTTCGGTCCAGCGAACAGAGCAAATTTGCCTAAGGCAAATTCGACGAGAATCATTGGTGATTCTCGACGAAGTCAGCGGGAATCACTTGTGATTCCCGTCGAATTTGCCTTGGCAGGATTCCAGTTGAAACTCTAGTCACCCGGAGGAAATCAACGGGAAAGCAAAGTCATTCTCGACGAATCGGTGAGAATCAGTTAATGATTCCCGTCGATTCTGCCTTAGTAGAATTTCTGAAGGAAAGCAGTCACCCGGAAGAGGTCGGCGGGAATGAAGCCTGATTCCCGTCGAATCGGCGAGAATCACAAGTGACTCCCGTCGAAGTCGGCGGGAATGACTTAGTGATTCTCGCCGATTTTAACTTAGACGATTTTCTCTTCCTTTCTATAAACTTGGTCTTTGACCCATCTTTGCTCCTCTTCTGCTCTTGATCTATCTTGACCCTGTACTTGAAAATAAGTACACTCCAATAGAGAGAGCACACGTGAGTCAATACACTGATCTGCTCAACGAGGGATTACGTTGCGCAGACCCGTGTATATTGACCCACTGCACCATGACATTGGTGTGTACTTAGCATGGAATATCTGCAAGTACAACTTGATAGAAAATCATCAAATACATTGTCAATTCAACTTAGCTTGTTTAGGGGCTTCTTCAAATCAGGTACATTGTGGATACAATACCCAACAAATATTCCTTTTGGAGGGGAGGAATAAAAAGAGGGGATGTGAGAGAGAAAAGGTGAATTATCTATTCATAATTTTGAATTTCAAAAAGAGATCTAGGTTTTGGGCGAGAAGGAGGAACCGCATCGGATCTTCATCAACGAGGGATCTTGCATGCGTTTAAGATGAGTTTTCTACAGCGTTTTTGAACTATAAGCATCATTTTTTGTATGATCTATCCAATCTTGTATTTCTCTTCTCAAATCATGAACTAAATTCCTTAGGTTTTGTATTTTGAAATTACTTTACTCTATTTTGATGTGATCTTTGTTTTTATTTTGATTTATTAGAAAATTGGTGTGATTTCTTTATTTAGTTGATGATCTTGTGGTAAAACTTTTGGATTATTGTTTCATTCGATGCTTCATTTCGAGATTCGAGAGAGAATAATTGTGAGTGTTTGAGTAAAACATATTTTACTACATGACGAGATAGGAGTCACGTAAATTATTAACCAAAGTTTTCGACTCATTTTACTATGCTTCGAGATTCGAGAGAGGAGAGACGTAAGCGTATCATCAACTCGATATAGCGGAAGAGGGAGAAAGAGATTTTACCTTTCCGTTAGCAAATTTGATTTTTGTTATAATTATATTCTATGTTCGCCTGAGTTAGAGATTACAAGGGAACAATGGGTATAGTTATTTCCGATATCGAGAGATACGGATCTCTACCGCAAAATCGTTGCAGGAAAGCACACCTAGATTTCTCATAAACATCTTCTTTTGATCCATCATTATAGACTTAAAAAATCAAAATACAAGACCGTTTTTCTCAAACTTGATAAACAGTGATTTTAGTAAGTAGTAGTAATTTTCTTTTAGAATTTTGTTTACCTTTAAACTCATTCAAATCTTCTAACTTGGATTTAAAGAAGAGGACTAGCTAGTATTTGTGAGCCTTAGATTAATCACCTCTCCGTGGAAATGATCTTTACTCACTCTTTATTACTTGATCCGACATGTGCACTTGCGTAGTTTACGTATACCTATTTCGGGCGTATCAAGGAGGTATCGCCTGAGCCGGGGGCGAGTTGAGAAGGCCTCGCCCCAGCTGGAGGCTAGTCGAGGAGGCCTCAGCCCAACCGGGAGCGAGTTGAGAAGACCTCTCCCCAACCGAGGGCGGGTTGAGAAGACCTCACCCCAGCAGGGGGAGAGTCGAAGAGGACCTGGCCCCAGCAGGGGGCGAGTTGAGAAGGTCTCGCCCCAGCACGGGGCGAGTTGAGAAGACCTCGCCCCAGCAGGGGACGAGTTGAGAAGGCCTCGCCCAAGTAGGGGGCGAGCTGAGAAGGCCTCGCCCAGCCACAAGCCTACATGTGCCTTAAATACTGCCTTAATCCTAAACTCTAAACCTAAATCTTAAACCCTAAACTCTGGTGTCTTTTTCATAAATAATTTTTGAGAGCGTCACTCGCTCCCAGAGAAAGGAGCGCGGGTAGCGATCTCGCCGTCCAATTGGGCTTCAAAATTTGTGTTTTTTCCTTTGTTTTTTTTTTATTTCGTCGAGATCACCGACGTACGAGTTTTTGCCCGTATTTCGTCAAGCTTTCTCCTAGTGTTTACTTCAATTCACCAAGTGAAAGTTCGGATACTCTATGCTCTTTTGATGTTGGCGCACATCAGAATTTTTTAGGATCTTGCGGAGTTTTGTACCTTAGTTGAAAGCTCTGTAGAAGAGTGTGGTGCAACTTAATTCTGATATATAATGCGCAATAGCGCTGTCGACACATCCATCACACACGTTTTACGTCTCCCACAAATTTCATTTCGTCTTTCGTATATTTTCCTTGTCTCCCACTTAATTTTGCGGTCGATAAAAGCCTATAATGAGCGTTTAGCAATCACGGGCGACTCGAAGGAACGGTTGGCGATGGGCGATCTGATAGCTCACCGACCGCGGATCCGGGCCACTGAACGCGGATGAAAAATCAGCTGCTCTCGGGCACACGGGAGTAGAGATCGCCGGTCCCATGGGCCCATGGCGATCAGCCATTAGGGTACTTGGAGTGCGGGCTTACTATCATGCGGGTCGCGGGACTCCCTCTTGCCAAACTGCTCATGTGTGTGTGTGTATTGTTTTGTTGGCCACCAAGAGATCCATTCCAATTTCTATGGGAGAAGAAATTAAGACTCCGTTTGGAGGGGGGCTTATTTTCACCGGTCAAGCGGTCATGATCGTATGAATCGGTACTTAATTAAAGTCTGATTCAGGCGATCATGACCGCTTGACCGGTGAAAATAAATCCCCCCAAAGGAGCCTAAGTTGACCACTTTAGCTCATGGTTTTAAACTTTTTTTACTATTTATGACAAAAAAAAATTAAAAGAAAATCACCAGCTAGCAAGCAATAATCTGATTAATTTCTCGCATCCTCGGCACGTACGCAATGGTTTGACCCTCGCTTAGCTCTCACGTGCGGCAGCTGTTCGAGGGTCCTAAAATAAAAAAGACGAAAAAAACTGGTTAAATAAAGGATTATTGGAATAGTGGGAGCAGTGAATGATTGGAAACAGCGTGTCGTGTCGGTGAGTCGGTGGGGTCACGTGAATTAGGCTTGTTTTCATGGCTCTCCCTAAACCGGCAGGCGTCGGGCGAGCCATCAAGCTTGTCGGTGAATTATAAGCATATATATAATATAATGCAGCCCGTATCTTGCATTATATTTACTATACGCTTCCCATGCTTATCTGCAGTAACTACATTGACTACTGGCTCTAATCATATATAAATACAGTCACGGGCCGTGTCGAGCGGGTCTGGAGCACCCGCGACATGAGCTGCAACCATCCCAGACCCGTTGTTGTAGTACTGGCGTGTGTTAACCAGGCCTGTTTGTCTGTTTGGGAGGACGGCAGCGATTGAAAATATATAGTACCATTTCTGCTCATGAACGGAGTAACCTCTTTGTGGATGGAATTGTGGGATTGATATTTAGATGAATCAAGCAATAGTAATTGATGGGGTCAAGTCCCTTTTATAATATATTTGGGGTGCAATTAGTTCATTCCCCCATAATCTCACCATCTAAATGGGGATCGTCTGAGGGGCGACCGACGGGGTCGGCTCCTCTATCCCGCCGCCGGCGGGCCGGCTTAAGCTGGCTCGGTTTCTGGCCGGCCGAGATCCGCATGCACCTTGTGGCCGCGCGCTCGCGGGCGCAAGGCCCGGCGCTCCTGCTGGCCACCCCGGCCGGCGGGGGGGGGGGGGGGGGGGGGGGGGGGGGGGGCTTCCCACCCACGGCCACTGCGGGAGGCGTCGGGCGCGGCCGACCCCATGGCGAGGAGGGCTCGGCCGAACGCCCCCTCGGGTCGGCTCCGGCCAGCCGGCCTTGCGGCTGGACGGTGCCGCGCCTTGTGGCCGGCGCCGCGGCTTGCGGTCGGCGCCCGGTTGCTAGCCGCCGCCGCGCCCGGTAGCTGGCCGGCGCCGCGTCCAGTGGCTGGCGCCGAGGCCGCGCCCGACGGCCGTCGTCGTGGCCGCGCCCGGTGTGTCTCCCGGGTGCGGCCGACCGACCCTCGCCGACAGCTGGTCACGCACCCGGCTAGGGGTGCAAACGAGTCGAGCTCGTGTCGAGCTTGGCAAAATTTCTAAGCTAGAGCTCAAGCTTTTAATTTCGACCTCGAGCTCGACGAGTTCGTTTATCCCAGCTTGAGCTCGAGCTCAATGCCAACTTTCGAGCTCGAATTTCAAGCTCGCGAGCTTTTTATCTCATGAGCTTTATTTTCAATTTTTTTAATGTATAAATAAAAAGCTCCCGAGCCGGCTCGCGAGCTTATGAACAACACTAGATGAGCTCGAGCTCGACTCGTAATCGAGCTCCACATGCTCGAGCTTGAGTCGAGCTTTTTTTGAGCCGGCTCATCTATCTTTCAAGCTGGCTCAACTGATCAACAAGCAGCCCTACCCCCGGCCGCTTGCCGTCTTCGACGGGGCCGACCACCCGTGAGGTGATGGTTGGCCACTTCTCCCTCCCCTCTTGGGTGCCTTTCTCGCCGCCCGATCATCTCACCACGATCATCGATGTGCACTTCAAGCGTAACCACCCACTAACTACCATGGTTAGGGGGCGTCCATTAATTAAGAATAATGGGTCTACGTTTAACATAATATCATGCGAATAATATTCGCGTAGCACCATGCTTAAGATATATTATTGGTGGTTACGGTGTGCGGATAGTCACATAACCACCGTAATCACTTCCCGGATACTATAAAAAGGCCCTCAGGCCTCCTTATTTCTCATCTTTTCGCTCCTCTGCTTTCTTCCTCCATAGGTCAGAGCTCTGTCAGATTCCTATTACGAGTCACCTTCAAGTCACCTTCAAGCCATCTTCAAGTCATCTTCAAGCTCTCTTCGAGCCACTCGCAAGTCATCGTCTCATCACCAAAATCTGTCTAAGTCCACGAACGAGCGACGAGAGGGAACTTCTACAACAAGCGCCCTGTTCGTCCACAATTCCCCAACAAATAGTCCGGCGCGGAGCAGCCTGTTGCTCGCCGGGAGTCTAAATAACTTTTTCGCACCTCCAAAGTGTAACGAGCAGCGGTATGTCGCCCTCGATTCTGCAAAGAAGTTGTAATCGCAAGCAGATAATGGATTTCGATCGGCACAGACCCAGTCGTGTGGTATTTTACCCAATTATGAGATTTTTTTCACGTCAAAACCACGTGCATACGATTTTTCTCTTATTGACTGTGTGCGCGCTCGACCGTTCTGAGTGCTAAGGCGGTCAAAATTATTTCAGTCCGACCGGGATGTCGAATTTGGCCGCAACAATATTAAACTTGTAGGCACTTCTGTCATTTCGCTGAAATTAGTGATCCAGGTGATCAAAATGGAGTAACGCCATTCGACAGCACAAATTCCGTCCGACGTAATTTCAGGCATATCCCTCCAGAAAACTATAAATAGGTAGTCCTCAGGCTTTCATTTGAAGACAAACAACTCTGGAAACTAGTGAGAGCTCTGAGATTTTCTGGAGGCATCTCAAGACTTCTAAGACACGACATTCTTCTCCACAGGAGTGCTCTAATCAAGACTCTAACTCAGCAAGAGAGCTTCCATCGAGACACCGAGAACCTGACGGCTCTCCCCACTGGAGCGCTCTTATCCAAGCTCCAATGCCTTAATTTCTTTTCCACTGTTTTCATACTTTGTACTTGTAACGGAGAGGTGACATATCACCAGTGACAGAACTAGGATTTTGTAGTCGCACGGGCACAATTTAAGTACTGTCAATTCGGGGGGTTCGAGGGGCAGCGGACCCTGAGCGGGGGTTCGTGGGCAGCGCCCCCGAAAATTTTTGTGGAATATTTGAATATTATACATCTGATTTTTGAAACATTTGAATATTATACATCTTGATTTGATTTTTCCCCTTCAATTAAATGTCGTTTTGCAGCATTATTGAAAAATTCGTGTCCCTTTGTTCATACTTTATAGGGTGTTTCACTCTTTGAATCTAGAATTCTAATAAGATTCAAAAAGGTTTTCATTGTTGTTTCGCATTTCATGAGTTTATTGCTAATTGGGATTAATGTAGCTCCAACCTTTAACTCATTTTAGAAGGTAAATCTGATTAAAAATGTTATATTGCTTGATAAGAAAACATTGGTAGGTCTAAATTCACTTGCTGTTTGCTTTTAATAAGTCAAATTTCTTATTGAATCAATCCTTCAATTTGAAAGTTTGAACAACTCCATCAAATTTTTGGCATGGCTTGAGCATTTACATTTTTGGCATGGCTAAAGAGATGTCTTTATTTCATATTTGAATAGTATAAGTGTATAACTACTACACAAATCTAGTTCCTTGAATTTGTTTTTACACAAATCTAGTTCCAGTTGCTGGTTTCTGATTGTGTGTTTATTTTGTCAATTTGGCAGTTAATTTAAAACTAAAGCATCCCGCATTTACTTTTGATGGGCGCACTGTCTACAACAGGACCTTGACTGAGGTGGAGCGATCTACGATAGAGATTTTTCAATTCGGCAGTTAATTTAAAACTAAAGCATCCCGCATTTACTTTTGATGGGCGCACTGTCTACAACAGGATCTTGACTGAGGTGGAGCGATCTACGATAGAGATTTTGGATAAAATCGAGCATTTGAAACATAATGCAAAGAAGAAGAAGAACAAGAAGAAGAAGAAGAAGAAGAAGAACAAGAAGAAGATCGAAGAAGCACAACAACAAGAAGAAGAAGAAACAAATCGGGGGCAAACAGAGCAGCGGCTAGGGCCTGGGGCAAAAACAGAGCAGCGACTAGGGCAAAATAAGAAGAAGAAGAAGAAGCCTGAACCTTGGGGTTGAGGAGGCGAGGAGCAGCGACGATCGATGGACTCGGGAGCGGCAGCGATGGACAATCGGGAGCGGAGCCGGAGCACTAGACGGGAGCGGAAAAAATCGGTCGGGCACGTGCCCTACCGTGCCCACATATAGTTCCGCCCTTGCATGTCACCCTCCGAGGAATTATCTTAAATCGTGTAAACTCCGATGAAATAGTGGATTTTGACCCATTGCAGATTCGACCACGTGATTTTTCACCCTTACGGGTTTTCTCAGTCAAAAAAAATCTTTTGTTATTTGCTGCTATTTTTCTTATCCTACGAGCCTTCTCCACCAGCCGGACCACCCGAAAATCCGTCTAAGTCCACGACATTCCTGAGAAGAAGCCTCCTACGTGCGCAGTGCTTCTCGAGTCATCGCCAACACCACTCAGCTCACTTTGCCATGGAGTTGGCCCGCCAAGCAAAGTTTGAGAACGCCCGCCCCCACAAAAGCATAGAAGAAAGCCAGCTTAGTGTGAGGCGGCCTGTCGTCCACCAATCACTACTCAATCTCTCATCTCACTATTGTAACGAGTAGTGGCATGTCGCCCTCGGTTCTCCGTACAATCTGTAAACAGCCATCAATAGTGAAGTTTGACTGACACCGTACCGATCACGTAATATTTTTATCCATTTTAGGGTTTTTCCTCGTTAAAATTGACTTGTATGCTTCTGTTTATTTCTGTGACTGTTTAATCCAGTCAGTGGCGGAACTAGAAATTTTTTGAAGCCCGGGAACAATTAATTTAAATTTAAAATCAATTAATAATATTATTTAAATATTTATACATCAATAGTGCTAATTCAAAAGTGAACATAAATATTCAAATTTTTAATCATTCAACACTACATTGTAGATTTATAGAGCAAAAAATAACATGATAAAACTTACTTCTCAACAAGCTACTTTTCTTGTACACATGTTCTGAAAGCAGTAGATAATTGTGTCATTTGTAATTTCATCAGCAACATCTTTTTCAATATAAGCAATTAAGCAATCATTCATCAATTCATCACTCATTCGGTTTCGCAAACGACCCTTTATGATCTTCATTGCAGAAAACTCCTTTCAACGGTCGCTGTTGCAACTGGAAGGAGACATGCCAACCTTAATAATTTGAAAACTAACTGAAAATGTTTGTCCTTTTTCAATCCACTAATAGCTGAAGAAGTCCATTTATGCCTTTAACGTGAGATAATATATCAACTGAAATTGTGTGCATGTCACAAATATAAGTATCAAGCTGACCTTCAAGTAGTTGCAGTTCTATTGCAGTGAAATCGTATATATAGAATTCTGCAAGTCGAAATAACTTTTGTTTGTCATATGAACCAAAGTTATCGCTGGGATCAAGGCAAGAAACACATAACAACAACTCAGTGTTAAGTTCATCAAAACGATCATTCAATTCATTTAGCATCCAATTCAGTACTGTATTAAAAATTTCAACTCTAAAGTGATGGGCATTTGTAATCTCATTTGCTCGACGTCTTGATCTCCCTGGTTGCACATACTTTTCATCAATATTTGGGACTTCTATACCATGCTTGCTACAAAAAGTGGACACTTCAATCATGAAGGTTTGTCATTCAATATCATCATTCCTCATTTTGAAAAGTAGATGTTTTGAAATCTTCACAAAATTCATTGCCTTTACAATATCTTGATCTTTCTTTTGTAAGGCTTGAGACAATTCATATATTTTTGCAAGAATATTTTTCATCAAATGCATTAGAAATATAAAATCAAAAGTCAAGATACGAATAAGCAATCTTCTAAGCAATCAATTGTTCTAAGCAATCTCCTTCAATTAAAATACCTGACACTTGTTTGACTGATTTCACAGCAGCTTCATCACGAATAATTGTTTCTTTCTCCTTTTTCTGAGCACTTCCTGCAGATTAAAACGAACAAGAGAATCAATGAAAAACACCAAACAGTACAATAGCAAGGGGGCAACAGCAAGGGGGCATCCAGCAAGGGGGCATCCAGCAAGGGGGCAACCAGCAAGGGGGCATCCAGCAAGGGGGCATCCAGCAAGGGGGCAACCAGCAAGGGGGCATCCAGCAAGGGGGCACGGGGCATCCAACATCCAGCAAGGGGGCATCCAGCAAGGGGGCATCCAGCAAGAAGAAGAAGAAGAACGGCGGCTTACTTCCGGGAACGGGAGAGGGCACGAGCGCCGGGATCGGGAGAGGGCACGAGTGCCAGGATCGGGAGAGCCGGAGAGGGCACGAGCGCCGGCCGCCGGGATCGGGAGAACGGGCACGATGGGAGCAAGGAGAGGCGGGCTAGGGCACGGAGAAGTGCAGCGGCGCCTGTACATATAGCCGAAAAAACGCACCCGGGCACGTGCCTGGGTGTGTCCAAACCTAGGTCCGCCTATGAATCCAATCTACCAAAAGGATTGAGTTGGCCGTAACAAAGTACGAATATATATCTTTTTTTAGAAATATATATATAGGACTAGCATACAAAATTATATGTATATGCACAATGCAGCCGTACGTGTAACAGCAATAGTAGTCAGCCTGAATGTTGATCAGGCTGTACTTAATTATTTCACGGTCGTACATTGCACATGAGAGGACGCCCCACATGACCGCCAATTATATATAAAAGAATTACTTTCGGAAAATAGGCCTTCAAATACTTTTGAGCTATTCACTTCAATTTTCTTCATCTAATAATATATGAGGCATTGGATTTCTTAAATACTCAGGAGTAGCATAAAAATAAAGTATTGTTTATAGCTACTAGTTGCTACCCACATGGTACCCCTTGTGTAGGGCGTCATGAAAATAATACAACGTAGCTGCACAAGTGTTATACATTGCATGTGTGCGAGTGATCGAAGCCCGTGATGAACTGCTAAAACATTATTTATTTAAGAACTTGTGTGATGTTCGGCGCGGGGAAGGAAGTGATCAAGGCAGTAGCGCCCGCAACCCGTTTGGCAGAGCCCTGGATGACCGGATGGGATCGGCGCGCACGACAAATCTGCAAATTGCTGTGGATCGCAACCGCGTTTTCCCCTGCGGCAATCCACCAACCCTAAACCAGCCCTTAATTGTTTTACCCGGTCATTCAATGTGAACACATGATGGTGTTGAATGAAACACTTTCAACATCTGCCTAAGGGAGGGCCCAACAACCCGGTCCAACCGATCCGTCAAATTAAAAGGCAAGTAGACCGGTCCAACCTACCCGTTAAATTGTTTCATTAATATGACATTAATATTGTGTTTGTCTTCTCTATCAGTGGAAAACTCAGCTCATCTAAAAAAAATTATTGTCTTTTAGAAAGTCGTTCGTTTCTATCAGTAGTAAACAAACACAATATTATGGATTGTGACGTTTTGTAGAAAACAAAAAGGAAAAAAAATCCTCCCAAACTGTGCCTAAGGCTCCTTTTGGGGGGATTTATTTTCACCGGTCTGATTCATGTGATCGTAACCACTTGACCGGTGAAAATAAGTCCCCCCAAACGGAGCCTAAATTAAGGCTTTATTTGGCGCAGCGGCGGCGGATCCATCCGGTGTTTCCTCCCACGGTGATCGAACTGGAGGCGGGGAACTGAGATCAAAACGGAGCGGTTAATGGCGTTTTTCAGAGGAGAACGGAGCAAATGCCGTCAAAAAGTGTTTGTTTACCCGCCGTCCGACGACATTTGCCTTAAACGGCCGATGAAAACTCCGCGCCAAACAAAGCCTAATAACTCTCATCACGTGCGTTCCTCCCACCAAAACAATTCACTATGCCATCAACAATGCGCATGACTTCGCATTTACGCTACACAACGCGGGCTCATCAATAATTGGGACAGCTGTCAGCATCACACAATATAAGATAAGATCACAGTGGGCCACCGTTGCCTCCAGTCAAAAACCATATGCACGGCGCCACACCAAATTCTTTAATACAACTTCACACGACCCCTTCGATTCGCTTTATTTTGCGTGCCCCTAGGAATGAACGTGCACGGAGCAGGCTTGGAGGGAGGGCCCACTTCATTTATTGAACTCCGTAAACCCCGGCCCGGATCGCTCGTTCTGTCGGGTTGGACCGGAGGGAGTGAACCGTGGTTCATCATCATGAGCAATCAACATCCTACACATTAATGATCGGAATTTCACTTTTTCTTTGGAGATAATTTGATTCTCATCATATCCGTAAATAGATTTCTAAGCACGCCAAATCCGAATACTCCGTTTTTTTTTATTCTTCTAAATTTTATTATTTATTTTAATTAATTGTCATATAAATTGATATTGACTTTGACTAACTCCGTATTTTCTTTGGTGTTGGCGGTCATGAACATGAGGGTTAAATTGTCATTTCTTAACGTCCATCAAAAAAAAAACTTAATCTACTTTTATGTTCAAACAGATGATTTTGATTTGATGATCCTTAATAAATAACGGTTTAACCCCTGCGTTTATGACCGTCACCACCGTACCAATCAGAGCCTTTTCCACATGATTTGTCGTGGCATTATTCTCGATCTTTTAAGGTGTTGTTACAAGGAAATTTTGATTGGCTATTAGCAAATTCATATTTTTGCCTTCAAATTTTGATCAGATCACAGTGCGTTAACTTTGTGAACACATACGATCACATTTTGATTACCATACGATTAAAATTGGACGTATTACGATCATAAGTTGTGTGAAATAATCACAGAAAATTAATTTTTTGAATAACGTTAATGATTTCCATCCTACAAAAAAACGCAATTATATGATATGACATCGTAACAATCAAATATTAACGCATGGATATCACTTCGTATACTCAAACAATCAATACATTACTTTAAATAATTTTAATATGGAAATATTTATCATTAGAAATTGATGATATACTTAATTTGACCAGAAACCTTTTGTAAAGGGCACTTAATGCATTACTTTGTCTTTAAGATATTCCACCCATGCGTTATTGCCTCTTTTAAAAACTAAAATAAAAAAGAGATAAAATTGGCATATTGAATTCTACATCAAAGACTACTGCTTTCTTATAATAGTAACTAGTTGTAGTACACGAGGTCTTGCCCATGCCCAAATACGAACTCATGTGCACGGGCTCCTGTTCGTGATCGACTCCACAAGTGATTTATTGAATATTGGAAATGCATAAGTTAAAAAGTAGGGGCATATTTAAGCTCCGTTGGGGGGGGGGGGCTTATTTTCACCGGTCAAGCGATTATGACCGCATGAACTGGGCCTTAATTAAGGTCCGGTTCATGCGGTTGTAACCGCTTGATGATCTGTGAAAATAAGTCCCCTCACACGAAGCCTTAGTATAATAAATGTTAAACTATCGTTTTCTCTTATAATAATAGAAGCAATCATGTAAGGGGGGTTCTCTTGTGCCCTGTCGCGTGGTCGAACTGAATCGTTATTGCAATCCGATCGGGGTTGCGGTTTAAAAAATCTGATATGATTTGGACAGATTTAAGAGCAAACCTATCTCTACTTGTATACAATAAAAAGAGGAACTAGCATACGCACAACAAAATTGTATAATCAAATATTTTTACTATCCGCAAATCTGAAAAAAGTAAAAATTATCATTCGCAAATAATTTTGTCATCCGCATATAATTGCAAAAAAACATAAGATATTCATTCCTCCAATTACAAAATCTCTATCTCGGTAAAAAAAAAAATTGTTCTATCTTCTTAATCCAATTAGAGAGTACACACGATTACAAAAATGTCAAGCATATAAAATTAATTATTATAAACACATATAATTTTAAAATGATAATAACTCTTTATAATTTCATAGGAACTACAATAATAGCACCAAATTTCAACAACAACAAAATTTATAAACTTTGATAGTTTTTATTACTTTATTATTGATTAGAAATTAGATATTTGATTTGCGTACCAATATCAATTTTCTAATAAATAAATAAATAAATCACATATAAAGTCATTAATGCATATACGAATTATTTACATCAAAATCATTAATTCTCATTGCGTGTCCATTTAATTCTCATTACGCCATGTACTTTCTTCATTTTAACTATTATAGTCGGCGAGCCGCGCCGAGCCGAGAAGTCGTGGCGCGTGCGGTTGGAGACAATCACGTGCGAGGCCATAATTAATTAATTATGTAATTATTATATTACCCGATCACATGGATCCGGGGGGCAGGCTGTCCTACCTCGGCACGTGCGATCACAAGGGTGGGAAGATGGGAGCATGACCCGTGGGGTCAACTTTGACACGATCGTTGTTCCCCCGGGCCCCGACATCCATGGCTCACAATCATTGGCCTTCTTTTTTATTTATTTACGCAATTACCCCCAAACGGGTCAAAACCCGAATCCATGATCAGGGGTCGGGATTTGTTTAGTTGCTGGAATAAATCATGGGTGCTTCAACTTTAATCTTTTATTTAAAAAAAATGAATTATCACTTTTAAAGCCAAAAAAAAATAATTACCACACATTTAATAATAATTTTTCAATTATTGTACTATTAAATTGTTATGAGCATCATCACACAGTCAAGCGTTCACGGCTGTGTTTAGCATAGCGTATCACAGCTTATTTGCTCCAGTGAGGTTGGACAGAAATGTCATTGTCATACCAAAATTTTATGCACTAGACTAGTTTTTTTTGCGGTAACGGTAGTAACATTTGTAATACCAAACATACAATGACGATTTTGTCTAACATCGTCGGAGCAAATAAGCTGCGATAAGGAGCGCCAAACGCAGCCTAAGGGTCAGTTTGTTTCAACAGTGACGGTGACAAAAGAAGCTGTGAAAATGAAGCTGTGAAAATGAAGCTGTTGGAATGAAGCTGTTCAGAATGACAAAATAGTTTGATAAAACTGCGGTGACAGAGCTGTTCAGAATGGAGAAACAGTTTGGTAAAACAGCAGTGTCGTTTATGTTATAATTAATTATAAATTTATTTTACAATTACATTGATTAAAATGGATTATAATTAATATTTATTATAATTTTAATTTATTCTTAATAATGATATTAATAATATTATGCTAATCACATAATCATAATATAATAATAATAATAATTATAATAGAATATAATAATAATAATAATATAATAATATAATCAGAATAATAATAAAATGAGAACTTTAGGACTTATATCACCGGAAGATCCAAATCACGGGAGGAGGATCCAAGTCACGGGAGGAGTAGTAGGAGGAGGAGGAGCATCTCAACAGCAGGGGGGGGGGTGGTGGGGGGGGGGGGGGAGCATCTCCGGCCTCCATGGCAGAATCTTTGGCGTCCATGGCAGAATCTCCGACGTTCATGCACAGATCCTCCTCGGCCGGAATCCATGGCTGGAGATCGAAATAGCTCCGCCGGTATCCATGGCTGGAGATCGAAATAGCTCCGCCGGTTTTAACGGTGCTTTGCCAGAGCATTGCTAGAGCACCGCCCCAAGGTCGGAGCACCGCCAGAGCACCGCCAAAGTAGTGCCGCCGCCTTCGCCATAGGTTGTGTTGGTAACGCTCGAATTGGAAAGGAGGTTGGAGCCGAAAAGGAGCGTTAAGACTTGAATTTCTCTCCTTCGATGCCGACAGAACGCCGAAACTAACTGTCAAAAAAAAATTCCATTCTGATGCCAACGCAAAGGAGGAAAAACGCCCAAACAAACTGACCCTAAGACTAATTATTCAATTTTCTATTCATAGAAGTTTTAGTTGGGTCTTTTTAATGTTAGTTTGTCTTTTTAAATCTCATTGTAGAAGTATTAACATCATGGAGAGGAAGAGATGGAGTAGGAGGGAGAGAATTTCTTACAAAGCCTTTTGATATTAATAAATATGAAGATCTTGTTTGATTTTAAGGAGGCTTTGTGAGCATTTTCTCATAAGAATATTTGATTCTAAAAGGCCGATAGTTTTTGATATAAGGGCATGAATTATATTAGCAAATATATTTATGTTTGTTAAATTTAACATATTTAGGTTAAAATCAATTTTGTTTAATTTTAAGGATCTTGTTGCTTGTCACCTATAATTGTCGATGAAGGGTATGGTTAAAAGTTGGGTGACAAGCATGTGTAGCGTGATGTATGTTGGGAAATAAGAATATCCCACTGCACTTACATAATCTAGGCTCACAGAAGATGCAACCACATCAAACACAGAAGAAAAACATGTTGGGAGTGGTTCCCATCCGAGTCGGTAAAAACCACCGGGCGCGCTGGGTGCGGCTCGTGATTCTACCTTCGGGAGCGCAAGGAATTTATAAGGACGAATTTCTGCAATTATTAATTTCCTGCAGAAAGGTTGCAACCTGGGAAAAGTAGGTTGCAACTTCTAATTTACTGCCTCTTCTTTTATTCAGTTTTCCTGAACCGGCTCAGCTTTTTTTTGGGTTATTTTATTAGATAAAATTAAAAACCTATAAAAAGGTTTCCCTGCAACCCTAGCCGCATCATCACCTCCCCGTAACTGCTCCTCCCTCTTTTGTCCGCCTCTCTCTCCATCTCTCCCTCTCGCGCTGTCTCTCGCCGGAGGAGATCCGCCGCCGCTGTTTGGAGTGCCGCCACCGCAGCCGCTGCTGTGTGAAGGGCTGCCGCCGCCGCTGCCGTGCTCTGGAGCCGCCGCCGCCGCTGTCTTTGGGAGAAGACGTCGCCGCCGCTGCTGTGTGGAGGAACCGCTGCCGCCATCGCCGTTGAGGCCGCTGCCGCCGTCGCCGGTCAAGGCCGCTGCACCATCGCCGCCGCCGCCCGTGGAGGAGCGTCCATTGGGCTGTCCAAGTTTGTCGCCGACCGGATTTGTTGGCGCATCTTGTTCGTGACTTGGAGGTTGAAGACGAAGAAGGAGGGGCTGTGCTTAGCCGTCTTGTTCGTGGATTTGGTGAACGTCATCTTTGACGTTGGGACGGATTATTCAATCCGTCCGGGTAACGCTTTCTCTATCCTTGTTGTACTTCTCTTTCGTACATTGTGCTTTTGTGGTTTGTTGGAAGAGGAAGGTTGTAGTGGTGTAGATCCTTTGTGGATCGTGTTGGTGGTGGAGGAGTGGAGATCCTGTGTGGATCGGTGGGAAAGCCTGTAATCCGTGAGTGTGTTTTTCACACATCTTTAGTGGAGGCTTTCCGGGTTGGACTCCGATCGTCCCGTGGTTTTTCGCCCAAGTTGGGTTTTCCACGTAAAAATTTTCTGTGTGCTTTATTATTTTTCTGCATTACTTTGTGGGATTGCGCTTGCTCGAATTGCAACAGGTGTCCTGGTCGGGATTGCACGCTCTCTTTCCCAACAAGTGGTATCAGAGCGAGGTTGATTCAGTGATAGAGCCGTTTCAGTGACAGGGCAGTTACCGGGCTGACCTTTTGGGGTTTCAGGACGAGTCGATCGGGATCTCGGGTGTGCATTTGGGTGCGGTAGTTTACGACCGTTGGTCCTCTGGCTACCCTCTCCAGTTGTATACTTTGAGATAGTCGACTCAAAGATCAGTGGTCGGTCCGGCCAGTTGGCAGAGCGAGATGGAGTCCACATCAGGTTCTGGTTCAGATCAGATGGTAAAGTTGAATGGTGCCAACTATCACCAGTGGCACCTACTGATGGAGGATTTGATTTATGTGAAGGGTTGACATGCTCCTATCTTTGAGGAGATGCCAAAGGATACGGATGAAGCAAAATGGAAGGTGGAGCATCGGAAGCTGTGTGGGTTCATCAGACGGTTCGTGGAGCCGAACGTCTACAACCATGTGGCTAGCATCAATGATGCAAAGGATCTGTGGAAGACTCTCGAGACGTTGTATGCCAAGAGCACGGGCATCAACAAGCTGTACTTACTGAAGAAGCTTGGAGAGTTCAGATACCGGGAGGGCTCACCTATTTTGGATCATGTCAACGAGTTTCAGGGGATCATTGATCGTTTGACGGCCATGAAGGTGACATTTGAAGATGAGGTGAATGCATTGTGGCTACTCAAGTCACTTCCAGACTCGTGGGAGATGGTCAGAGTTTCTCTGATCAATTCTTCCCCCCAGGGGATTGTGTCCATGGAGATCGCCAAGAGTGGGATCTTGAATGAGGAGGTGAGACGAAAGTCTCAAGGGATTTCGGGCTCTTCTTCACGAGCCGATGTTCTCTTTACTGAGTCCAGGGGGAGAGGAAGGAGTAAGAGCCGAGGAAGGAAGGAGGACAGGAGTCAGAGTAGGGGCAAGTCGAAGACACGCTATCAGAACGTGGAATGCCACTACTGCCACAAGAAGGGGCACATCAAGAAGTTTTGCTATTCTTTGAAGAATGACCAGAAGAAGAAGGGGATTGCCACTGAGGGCAAAGATGAGGGTCACACGGCAGCCACCGTTTCGACTGAGGAGGACGACGTCATTATTTTTGGCGACGACATCACAGCTGCACTTTCGTGTGATGACCGATGCTGGATCGTTGATTCTGGAGCTTCTGCGCATGTCTCCCACAACAAGGAGTTATTTGCCACTTACACCACTCATGACTGTGGGGTGTTGAGGATGGGCAATGGAGATACATCCAAGGTACTTGGGCGTGGAGACATGCACTTGAAGACGAGCACTGGAGCCCTTCTTGTTCTGAGGGATGTGCGACATGTGCCAGACATTCGCTTCAATTTGATATCCGTTGGCAGGCTGGGAGACGAAGGACACCTGAGTGTCTTTGGAGGAGACTTCTGGAAGCTGATCAGGGGTTCACTTGTGATGGCCAGAGGTTACAGAGACTCTGGTTTGTACTACATGGAGGGGAGGCCAGAAGCTGCTCAGGCCAACTCCGTCAGGGATGAGGCATCCACTTCCTTATGGCACAGGAGGCTGGCACACATTAGCCAGAAGGGATTGGGATGCCAGGCGAAGAAGAAGCTGATTAGTGACATTTCTGATGTTCACTTGGAGAGGTGCGACCACTGTATGGCTGGGAAGCAGAACAGGGTTTCATTCCACAGCCACACATCCACCAGTAGATCGGAGCCATTGGAGCTTGTTCACACTGATGTGTGCGGACCACTGAAGGTCCAGACTAGAGGAGGAGCATCATACTTCGTCACTTTCATTGACGACCATTCGAGGAAGCTTTGGGTCTATGCCATCAAGACCAAAGATCAGGTGCTCGATACTTTCAGGAGATTCCACTCTGAGGTGGAGAGACAGTCTGGGAAGAAGCTGAGATGCATCAGGTCTGACAACGGGGGAGAGTACATTGGTCCCTTTGACGAGTACTGCAGGGACCATGGCATCAGACATGAGAAGACCCCGCCGAAGACGCCGCAGCTTAATGGCGTAGCTGAGAGGATGAATCGGACACTGATGGAGAGGATTCGATGCATGCTATCTGAGTCGAAGCTGCTAGGGATGTTCTGGGGCGAGGCTCTTCTTACTGCAGTGCATGTCATCAACCTCTCGCCGAGTTCAGCTTTGCAGGAGGATGTCCCAGATAGGGTCTGGTATGGGAAAGACCCCTCTTATAGTCACTTGCGGGTATTTGGCTGCAAAGCCTTTGTGCACGTCCCTAGGGACGAGAGATCGAAGTTGGATTCGAAGACCCGGCAGTGCATTTTCTTGGGGTACGGCTACAGTGGAGAGTTTGGGTACAGGTTCTTTGATCCAGTTGCGAAGAAGCTTGTACGTAGCCGTGATGCTGTTTTCAGTGAAGATCAGACTGTTGGTGATTCTGAGGAGACTGGTGATTTTGAGGTTGACTCTCGTACTGCCGCAGAGTCGCCTACAGTTGGAGTTGATGATATTGAGGAGGCTGCTAAGCCTGAGCCAGCACAGGGTACTGATACCCTTCCAGATCATGATATCACCACTGATGGTGAACCGGTAGTTGCTGAGGATATTGCTGATGATATACCTGCACCGGCCCCGGATCCGACCCTACGGAGGTCTGATCGAGTCAGGCACCAACCCGTTAGATATTCTACATCAGAGTTTATTTTGCTGACTGATGCGGGGGAGCCTGAGAGTTATGACGAGGCTGTGGAGAGCACGGAGAAGCGTCTGTGGACAGATGCTATGCAGGAGGAGATGCAGTCGCTGCAAAAGAACCACACATATGACTTGGTGAGATTGCCTAAGGGCAAGAAGGCCTTGAAGAATCGCTGGATTTTCAGGGTGAAGCAGGGAGACTCCTCCACACCTCCCAGGTACAAGGCCAGGCTTGTGGTGAAGGGTTTTGGACAGCGACAGGGTGTAGATTTCGATGAGATCTTCTCACTTGTGGTGAAGATGTCATCTATTCGCGTCGTCCTTGGACTTGCTGCGAGACTAGATTTGGAGGTTGAGCAGATGGACGTCAAGACCGCCTTTCTGCATGGCGATCTTGACGAGGAGCTTTACATGGAGCAGCCTGAGGGTTTCAGTGTCAAAGGGAAGGAAGGTCTGGTGTGCCGCTTGCAGAAGAGTTTATATGGCCTGAAGCAGGCCCCGCGGCAATGGTATAGGAAGTTTGACTCTTTCATGGGGGAGATCGACTTCAGGAGGACCACCCTTGACCACTGCGTGTTTGTCAAGCAGTATGCTCCAGAGGACTTTATCATTTTGCTTCTGTACGTGGACGATATGTTGATCGTCGGGAGGAACACTGCGCGCATTGCTGAGTTGAAGCGGCAGTTGAGTGCCACCTTTGAGATGAAGGATCTGGGCGCTGCGAGGACAATTCTGGGTATGCACATTCGCAGAGATAGGGGAGCCAGATTGCTTTGGTTATCACAGGAGCGGTACATCCGCAAGGTGCTGCAGAGATTCGATATGGATCAGGCGAAGAAGGTGAGCGTGCCGCTTGCAGCTCACTTCAGGCTTACCGCTGATCAGTGCCCCAGCACACCCGAGGAGATCGAGGCTATGCAGAAGATTCCCTATGCATCTGCAGTTGGGAGTCTAATGTATGCGATGGTGTGTACACGTCCGGATATTGCGCATGCTGTTGGGACAGTTAGCAGATTCCTCTCCAATCCTGGGAGAGAGCATTGGAGCGCAGTGAAGTGGATACTGAGATACCTGCAGGGGACGTCCGACTTGACGCTGAGATTTGGAGACAGTGAGCCTGAGCTGTTGGGCTACACTGATGCTGACATGGCTGGAGATGTAGACTCTAGGAGGTCGACGTCCGGATACATGATTCTGTTTGCAGGGGGAGCTGTCTCATGGGCGTCAAGATTGCAGAAGTGCGTTGCACTGTCCACCACGGAGGCTGAGTTTATTGCGGTTACTGAGGCTGGAAAGGAGTTGCTTTGGATGAAGAGGTTCATCAAAGAACTTGGGTTCACTCAGGACCGATACACACTCCTGTGTGACAGTCAGAGCGCTATTCACTTGGGGAAGAACCCCACCTTTCACTCGAGGTCGAAGCACATAGACACTCGGTATCATTGGATACGAGATGTTCTGGAGCAGAAGGAGCTTGATCTTCAGAAGGTGCACACTGATGATAATGGGGCAGACATGCTGACCAAGACCGTGCCAAGAAGAAAGTTCGAGCATTGCGTTAGAATCGCCGGGATGGCGGTTTCTTCCGTCTCGATGTGAAGGGGGAGATTTGTTGGGAGTGGTTCCCATCCGAGTCGGTAAAAACCACCGGGCGCGCTGGGTGCGGCTCGTGATTCTACCTTCGGGAGCGCAAGGAATTTATAAGGACGAATTTCTGCAATTATTAATTTCCTGCAGAAAGGTTGCAACCTGGGAAAAGTAGGTTGCAACTTCTAATTTACTGCCTCTTCTTTTATTCAGTTTTCCTGAACCGGCTCAGCTTTTTTTTGGGTTATTTTATTAGATAAAATTAAAAACCTATAAAAAGGTTTCCCTGCAACCCTAGCCGCATCATCACCTCCCCGTAACTGCTCCTCCCTCTTTTGTCCGCCTCTCTCTCCATCTCTCCCTCTCGCGCTGTCTCTCGCCGGAGGAGATCCGCCGCCGCTGTTTGGAGTGCCGCCACCGCAGCCGCTGCTGTGTGAAGGGCTGCCGCCGCCGCTGCCGTGCTCTGGAGCCGCCGCCGCCGCTGTCTTTGGGAGAAGACGTCGCCGCCGCTGCTGTGTGGAGGAACCGCTGCCGCCATCGCCGTTGAGGCCGCTGCCGCCGTCGCCGGTCAAGGCCGCTGCACCATCGCCGCCGCCGCCCATGGAGGAGCGTCCATTGGGCTGTCCAAGTTTGTCGCCGACCGGATTTGTTGGCGCATCTTGTTCGTGACTTGGAGGTTGAAAACGAAGAAGGAGGGGCTGTGCTTAGCCGTCTTGTTCGTGGATTTGGTGAACGTCATCTTTGACGTTGGGACGGATTATTCAATCCGTCCGGGTAACGCTTTCTCTATCCTTGTTGTACTTCTCTTTCGTACATTGTGCTTTTGTGGTTTGTTGGAAGAGGAAGGTTGTAGTGGTGTAGATCCTTTGTGGATCGTGTTGGTGGTGGAGGAGTGGAGATCCTGTGTGGATCGGTGGGAAAGCCTGTAATCCGTGAGTGTGTTTTTCACACATCTTTAGTGGAGGCTTTCCGGGTTGGACTCCGATCGTCCCGTGGTTTTTCGCCCAAGTTGGGTTTTCCACGTAAAAATTTTCTGTGTGCTTTATTATTTTTCTGCATTACTTTGTGGGATTGCGCTTGCTCGAATTGCAACAGGTGTCCTGGTCGGGATTGCACGCTCTCTTTCCCAACAAAACAATCCAACACAGAAATCACACACACAAGCAGAGAACACCGTCTTTTACATGGAAAACTCTCTCTCAAATCAATGAGGGAAAAACAACTGGAAAAGACACTCAAAAATACATTATAAATAGTAATAAGGATTACAATAAAAAAACATTAGGTTTGTCCTAGATCCCCTCTAGATTACCAAATTGAATTCCTCTCTCAGATCACAATAGAAAACTTCTCTCCCTAAGAAAAAAGGATCACAAACTTTAGATATCTCTTCAAAACATCTAAGACACCTGAATACGAGAAATAGAGCAAAAATATCCTTACAACGAAAACAAGGTATTGATTTGAGAAAACTTTTATTCTTCTTTGCGAAGAACTCTTCCTGCAGCAATAATGGCGAAAAGCCTTCGTCTCAGAACGAGAGCTCTTTTGATGGCTTGAAAACTTGAAGTACTTCCTCCTGGAATAGGTCGATACCAATTCAGGATAAAAGGAGGCTATCTTAGCCCTTGAATCTAGCCCCAAACAATCAGACAACTGAATTGAAATTGCGCCCTTTTACGTAACAACCACCGTTCGACGCCTCATTACAACGATATAGAACAATTTGGAGTCAACAAAATGACACCCAACAGACAGCCACTGCACACGACGGTATTGACGTGTAAACACGACGATATCACCGTGTTCAACACGACGATATCGTCGTGATAAACATGAAGGAAACTCTCTTCTCAGTTATGGTCTGATTTCTAAGTCCTCCAACTCTTTAGGGGTTGGAACCCAACAAACTTCCCCTCCAAACTATAAAGAGGAGTTCCAAACCCGCCATCTTCAGATTGACATCATGCCGATCAATGATCAACAAAACCCGAGCTTATCCTTTGACACAACCTTCATCAACATGTCCGAAGGATTTTCGTCTGTATGAACCTTTTCCACCTTCAACAATTTCTCCTCGACAACATCCTGTATCCAATGATACCTCACATCAATGTGTTTTCTTTTGGAGTGATAGGTGAGGTTCTATGCTAGAAAAATACTACTCTGACTATCATTAAAAACAGTGAACACCTCTTATTAGAGTCCAAGTTTAAGCATGAACTTCTTCATTCATAAGATCTCATTTGACGCCTATGTCAGAGCGATATATTCCGCCCCTGTCATCAACAGTGTCATGCACTTCTGCAACCTTGACTGCCACGACACTGCTCCTCTGCATAAGTAACAACAAACCTTGAAGTGGATCTCCTGGAGTCAATATCTCTAGACATATCCGAATTAGAGTACCTAACAAGAGTCAGAGACTCTCCACTATACTAAAAACAGTAACCTGAGATACCTCTGAGATATTAGAGTATCCACTTCACAACATCCCAGTGGATCCTCCCCGGGTTCACAAAGTATCTGCTCACTACCCCCACTATATAAGCAATGTCTGGCTTCATGCAGACCATAACATGCATCAAACTCCCCACTGTAGATGCGTAGGGGACTTGACACATCTCCTCCACTTCCTTCTCCTATGAAGGACATTGAGAGAAAGATAGCTTGAAGTGTCCACCCAGCGGAGTAGCAACCGGCTTTGCCTTCTCCATCATGAATCGCTTCAATACTTTCTCCACATTATCACGCTGAGATTGCCACAACTGACCTTCACTTATGTCTCTGGTGATCTTCATCCTCGGGATCTTCCTTATTGGTCCCAAGTCCATCATCTTAAAGGTCTCACTAAGTTTCTTCTTCAACTCATCAATGCTCGACTTGTCATCACCGACAATCAACATATAATCCACATACAATGACAAAATAATAAGAGACTTCTCAGTCTTTCTCACATAAACACAGTGGTCATCCCTGGTCCTCTAGAACCTGCTCTTCAGCATAAAGGAATAAAACTTCTTGTATCATTGCTTGAGTACCTGCTTCAACTCATAAATACACTTCCAGAGTCGGCAGACTAAATGCTTCTTGCCCTTGGCCTCCAAGCCTTCAGGCTGCTCCATATACAGCTCCTCATCCAGATCTCTATGCAAGAATGTCGTCTTAAGATACATCTACTTAATCTTAAGATCATTAGAGGCAGCCAAACCCAATACCAGTCTGATAGAAGACATTTTCACAATTTGTGAAAATATCTCGTCAAAGTCCACACCGTGCTTTTGACTAAACCCTTTGACTACCAACCTTACCTTATACTAGGCCTGTTGAAACCAAAAACTTGGTCTCTGTGGAGTTCGACCCTTGGGGAAGGGGTGACCTCACACCTACTACACTCGGGGGGATGTCATGGACCGAAGACTTGGGAAACTAGGAACAGACCCTCGGCTCTAGCGCGGAGGTCCCACCACACACCCGGAAGGTCACAAGAACACTTCCCCTCCCTTACCAATGAGAGCTGGGTACCTTAGAGAGTTCTCTCAACTCTACCAAGAAGAAAGCTAGGGAGGAGGAAGCCAAAAGCCAATGCCCCTCCAAAGGTACCCAAGGGGTCTATTTATAGTTTTTCCAAGTCCTGGGGATAAAATGACCAAAATGCCCCTACGACCAATTGGCCTTGAGCTCGGCGGACTGGGGAGCTCGGTGGACTGGGGAGCTCGACGGCCTGGGGAGCTCGGCAGCCTGGGGAGCTCGTCGGCCTGGGGAGCTCGGTGGACTGGGGAGCTCGACGGCCTGGGGAGCTCGGCAGCCTGGGGAGCTCGTCGGACTGGGGAGCTCGGCGGCCTGGGGAGCTCGGCGGCCTGGTGAGCTCGGCGGCCTGGGGAGCTCGGCGGACTGGTGACCCCCCGAGGGGGCCGGGGGGGGGGGGATATTTCACCCCCCTACTAGTATATTTCCAAGTCCAAGCCAAAATTGGCCACCAAGAGTCCAAAATCTCTAAAAAGCTTAAAAACTTGAAACTGGCTCTGCGCCTACCAAAGGGGGCCCTACTCTGCGAATACGGGGTTGTACATAATCCCCGCTCTTTTCGAGGTTGACACAAGCTCAGAAAGAAACATCCAACCCAACGTATTCGCTGAGTACAGCTTGCTCTCGTGGTGTCGAAAGACTGTAAGGCCTCTTCCGAGGGGTCATCCTGCCATGCCAACTGATGAGAGCCTGGGTGACGAGACCTACTCAGGGCAAAAAACACTTAGCCTCCTGGGGGGGCCAACCTGCCATGCCAATTAATGAGAGCCTGCGTGACGAGACCTACTCAGGGCAAAAAACACTTAGCCTCCTGGGGGGGCCAACCTGCCATGCCAGCTGATGAGAGCCTGGGTGGCGAGACCCCCTCAGGGTAAAAAACACTTAGCCTCCTGGGGGGTCAACCTGCCATGCCAGCTGATGAGAGCCTGGGTGGCGAGACCCCCTCAGGGTAAAAAACACTTAGCCTCCTAGGGGGTCAACCTGTCATGCCAGCTGATGAGAGCCTGAGTGGCGAGACCCCCTCAGGGTAAAAAGTCAACCTCTACCTGCCCTGCCAGCTAGTGAGAGCCTGGCAGCGGAATCATCCCGGAGCAAAAGGACTTAGCTCCCACGAGAGATCAACCTGCCCTGCCAGCTAGTGAGAGCCTGACAGCGGAATCATCTCAGAGCAAAAGGACTTAGCTCCCACGAGAGATCAACCTGAACCCACCAGCTAGTGAGAGCCTGGTAGCTGAATCATCTCGGAGCAAAAAGACTTAGCTCCCACAAGAGATCAACCTGCCCTGCCAGCTAGTGAGAGCCTGACAGCGGAATCATCTCGGAGCAAAAGGACTTAGCTCCCACGAGAGATCAACCTGAACCCACCAGCTAGTGAGAGCCTGGCAGCGGAATCATCTCGGAGCAAAAAGACTTAGCTCCCACGAGAGATCAACCTGAACCCACCAGCTAGTGAGAGCCTGGCAGCGGAATCATCTCAGAGCAAAAGGACTTAGCCTCCACGAGAGATCAACCTGCCCTGCCAGCTAGTGAGAGCCTGACAGCGGAATCATCTCAGAACAAAAGGACTTAGCTCCCACGAGAGATCAACCTGAACCCACCAGCTAGTGAGAGCCTGGCAGCGGAATCATCTCGGAGCAAAAGGACTTAGCTCCCATGAGAGATCAACCTGAACCCACCAGCTAGTGAGAGCCTGGCAGCGGAATCATCTCGGAGCAAAAGGACTTAGCTCCCACGAGAGATCAACCTGCCCTGCCAGCTAGTGAGAGCCTGACAACGGAATCATCTTGGAGCAAAAAGACTTAGCTCCCACGAGAGATCAACCTGCCCTACCAGCTAGTGAGAGTCTGACAGCGGAATCATCTCAGAGCAAAAGGGACTTAGGGACGGGACGTGTCACCTGAACTCTGCCAAAATTCAACATCCTCAAAAGGGGAAAATAGTTGGGTTACATGACCTCTCCCGACTCAGTAGGTCGGGGGCTAGACTCAGTACAACATAATAAAAAATACAAGATCCTATTGAGGCAAGGCTCCTTCGCCTATTGCATCAACCGATCCTTCCCCGGGTGCCCACGTCGACCCGATCCTCACATCTGTCTTCCTCCCTGGCTTGGGGCGGGGCTTCGATCTGCCTCGGGGGTGGTTGCTGGGCTTGACCTCTCGCTCCTCTCACCTCCAGGAATTCGGGGCAGGTAGCTGTTGCATGACCCTCCTCCTGGTGGAACTCACAGTAGGGTAACTCTACTCTTACTCTTCCTCTTCCCGTGCGGTTCCTCCTCTCCCTTCGACCGATCGCCATCGCTTGCTGGGGTGGGGGCAGGAGTTGTCTTGGGGCTTGCCTCTGGAAGTTGAACCTCCCTTGGCCCCCATGATGGTTCCCTCCATCCTGGATGAGAGCTCTTCCTAGACCATGGGCAGGTCCTCCCTGCTGCCTCCAGCCTGGCTCTGGACCCTCCTGTCTCTGGAACCCTTGAGCTCTATGCTCCTCTCTCCTTCTCCCTTCATGATGCCTCGAGCCACCTTGCTCCTTTGACTCCACCTCTGTCAACCTTGCCAACTTCTTTACAAAGGCCGGGTTGGCTGCCTCCATAGCTATTTCCTCTGCTGCCCTTTCCATCAGCTCCTCGAAGGAAAGGGGGGTCTTCCGGGTCAAGCTCATCTTGAAGAACCCTTCGCGCAACCCCACCGTAAACGCCATCTGGAGGGCATACCCTGGCACCTCTTGGATGTCAAGGACCTCCTCTTGAAACCTGTCAACGTAGTGGGCCAGCGGCTCCTCAGCCCTTTGCTTTATCAGGAAGAGGGACTCAGGACCTTTCTTCCTCTTCTTGGAGGTGGAGAAGCGAAGTTGAAAGCTCCGGCTCAAGTATTCGAACCCGAAGATGGACCTTGGAGGGAGTTGATGGAACCAGTCCCTCGCCTTTTCTTTCAAGGTGATCGCAAATAGACGGCACTTGAAGGCGTCCGTCATTGGCCTGATGGAGACGGCATCCTCGAACCACTGCAGGTGCTGGACGGGGTCATCCTTCCCGGTATAGTAAGCCATGTCTGGCTCTCTGAACCCCTCGGGAACGGGAGCTGAGATGATCAACTCACTAAAGGGTGACCCCCTAAGGGGGGCTCTCGCCACCTCTACTCGCGCGACCTGCTCGCCAGGAGGGTAGCTCTCGCCGGGCTGGGGAACAGCTCTCGGCCTGGGAGGTCTCGCTCAATCCCCTCTACCATCCTTTCCTTCCCAGGTCTCCTATCCGGCACACTTGCTTCTCCCCCTGCTGGGGTGATCTCGCCTTGCCCCCTGGGAGCCAGCTCGCCGAGACCACTCTGGGTTAGCTCGCCGAGACCCCTGGGAGCTAGTCCCTGGGGGGTGGGGGTTAAGCTGTCAGCCCGAGGGGCAATGCTTCTAAGCATCCCCATGATGCCTTCGATGGAAGCCATGAACTCCTCCCTTCCTACGAAGGGTCCTGGGTTGGGGAGACCGCCGAGGTCATCACTACCTCCCTGATCTCCAGCCATGACACTCTCCCGAGATCTTCTGTGCTGGTCACTCTCCACGCTCACCGCACCAAAATGTTGAAACCAAAAACTTGGTCTCTGTGGAGTTCGACCCTTGGGGAAGGGGTGACCTCACACCTACTACACTCGGGGGGATGTCATGGACCGAAGACTTGGGAAACTAGGAACAGACCCTCGGCTCTAGCGCGGAGGTCCCACCACACACCCGGAAGGTCACAAGAACACTTCCCCTCCCTTACCAATGAGAGCTGGGTACCTTAGAGAGTTCTCTCAACTCTACCAAGAAGAAAGCTAGGGAGGAGGAAGCCAAAAGCCAATGCCCCTCCAAAGGTACCCAAGGGGTCTATTTATAGTTTTTCCAAGTCCTGGGGATAAAATGACCAAAATGCCCCTACGACCAATTGGCCTTGAGCTCGGCGGACTGGGGAGCTCGGTGGACTGGGGAGCTCGACTGCCTGGGGAGCTCGGCAGCCTGGGGAGCTCGTCGGCCTGGGGAGCTCGGTGGACTGGGGAGCTCGACGGCCTGGGGAGCTCGGCAGCCTGGGGAGCTCGTCGGACTGGGGAGCTCGGCGGCCTGGGGAGCTCGGCGGCCTGGTGAGCTCGGCGGCCTGGGGAGATCGGCGGACTGGTGACCCCCCGAGGGGGCCGGGGGGGGGGAATATTTCACCCCCCTACTAGTATATTTCCAAGTCCAAGCCAAAATTGGCCACCAAGAGTCCAAAATCTCTAAAAAGCTTAAAAACTTGAAACTAGCTCTGCGCCTACCAAAGGGGGCCCTACTCTGCGAATACGGGGTTGTACAAGGCCGGGAAAAATGTCATCAGTCTTCAACTTGAAGACCTACTTGTTCTTCAATGCTCTCTTCTCCTTGGGTAGCCAGATCAACTCATAGATCTCATTATTTTGGAGCGAGTCTAGCTCCTCCTCCATAGCTATAATTCATGACACTATGTCTTCATATCTCTGAGGCTACTCAAAATACTCAGGCTCTCCACCATCAGTAAGGAGAACATAGTCTTACAGTGAATACCTAATGCTCGGCCTCCGAACTCTGTCAGATCTCCTGAGGGGTACCTCCACAATAGGTGAAACATTTATAGGTAAAACTCCCCCTCCATCAAGGATCTCCTCCTGATTTGAAACCTGCACAGCTTCCTCCTATACATATTGTCCATCAACACCAACATACTTTGGCTCATGAACTTTATCAGAACACTCCACAACCAGTGGATCCTGCTGCTCAACAACCTCCTGCTCACCAACAACCTAGTCTTCTACTAAGACCATATCTCTGCTTCTGATGATTCTCTTTCTCTGTAGGTCCCAAAGTCTATAACTAAACTTCTCATATGAGAACCCAAGCAAGATACACTTCTGAGACTTCTCGTTAAGCTTAAATCTCTCCTCCTTGGGGACATGAACATGTACCATGCAACCAAACACATGAACGTTTCCATAAGACACCTCATTCCCGGACCAAACACACTCTAGGATATCTCCATCTAAAGGTTCTAAAGGGGAAAGATTGATCAAGTGCACAGCAGTTTGTACAGCCTCTTCCAAGAACTACTTGTCAATACCTGCCTGAGAGATCATACACTTGATCTTCTCCACAATCGCCATGTTCATCCTCTATGCAAACACATTCTGTTGCGGCATCCTCAAAACCGTCTTCTCATGTGCAATGTCATGCACCCTGCAGTAGGCACCAAAGGCTCCAATGTACTCACCCCCACTGTTAGATAGTATTTGCTTGATCACCTTCTCGGTCATCTTCTCCACCTTTGCACTGAACTCCATGAACCTTGCGAAAACATTACTCTTCTGCTTCCGAAATTAAACTCATACATTCCTAAAGTGATCATCTATAAAAGTGACGAAATATGCAGCTCCACCCACAGATCTGAGCTTAATCGAACCACACACGTCCATGTGTATTAAGCTCAGCAGCTCTACCCCTCTCTCTTTGGTTTAGCCTGTACAAAAGAAACTCGTCTATGCTTGCCAGCCAAATAGTGAACACAAGTATTAGGAAGCTCCCCTAATAACTCTGGAAGAACCTTTTTCTTCACCAAAATCTTCAAGTTCTTCTCGCTGATGTGGCCGAGTTTGCGATGTCACAACTCTATAGAGTTATCTTCAGCTGCATTCACACTCGGACTGCAGATCTTGGCCTTTGCTTGGTACAATCCGCAATACTTCCTGCCCCGAGTCACCACCAATGACCCCTTCACTAACCTCCAAGCATCTTTGCCTTCAATGCTTTTGAAAGCTTCATCATCTAGCCTGCCAACAAAAATGAGATTCATGCTTAATTTAGGAATATGACTGACATCCTTGAGGATAATCTTTAACAAATTAGTCTCCAAGTGGACGTCTCCACTACCAACAATCTTTGACACACCGATATTTTCCATCCGTATAGTGCCAAGATCTCTAGCAGCATATGAATAGAAGTAATCTCGATGAGGAGTACAATAGTAAGATGCTCCACCATCCACTACCCAATCCGTGTCAATACACTCCTAGAAAACAGTCCCACTATAATGTAAGCACAATGACTCATCCACCGCAATCGAGGCTGCACCTTCACCCTCACTTGATTCTCCTGTCTCCTTTGACTTCCCCTTCAGATCTCATTGTAATTTGAAGCAGCCCTTTTAAAGTGACCATTCTTCTTGCAGTAATAACACTCGATCTCCTTCTTGGACTTAGACCTGAACTTGCTTCTGAAGTTAGCATATGACTTGCCTTCCTTTTTAATTGGCGCGCCTCTTCCCTCCATAAGGGGAACATTTGGTATAGAGGCTCCAAAAACCTTCTTCCTTAGCTCCTCGTTCAAAATGCAGTTCGTCAACATCTCCATTGACACAATGTCATTCGACGCAGGATTGCTCAATGACACCACAAGAGTTTCCCAACTCTCTGATAAAGAACTAAGAACCATCAATGCTCACAACTCATCCTCCAAAGTGATTTTCATGGCCTCCAACTTGTTGATGATGCTTTGGGCAAGGTTCAAATGCTCTGTCATTTGAGATTCATACATGTACTTCAGATTTACTAGCTTCTTGATCAAGAAAGCTTTGTTTCCTACTTCTTTTCGCTCATACAGTGCTTCAAGCTTCCTCTAAAAGGCCTAGGTTGATGATTTTGTAGATACATGGTGAAAGACAGAATCGTCAAGCCATTGCCAAATGAAACTCACCGCCTCATGATCAATCTTATTCAACTTTGCTTCATCTAACACGGTAGCCGGACTTTCCAACAACGGGGCATAAAGATCCTTGCAATACAACAGATCTTCCTTCTGCGGTGTTGAAACCGGAAAACCGGTCTCTTGTGGAGTTCGTCCCTTGGGGAAGGGGTGGCCGCGCACCTACTTCACTCCTGCAAGAAAATGACAAAGAAAAGAGAAGAAACAAGGACTAGACCAAGGGCCCGGCGTGGAGGTCCCACCACACACCCGGAAGATCTTAGAGCGCTTCCCCTCCTTAGCCAAATGCCGGGCTAAGGTACCTCAGAAAGCGCTAGTAGGCCGGAGAGTTAGTAAGCGTGCCTTCTGGGGTACCCCTTGGGTCCTATTTATAGGAAAAGATGGCCTGCAAATATACAACCTTCACTGTTTTCGAGGACTACAGGCAAACCAAAAGGGGCCACATAGTAAAAGTATGCCATGGCCAAGATGCGAGCTGGACCTGAGGGGACACTCGCTCGGCAAGGGGCCCGACTCGCCTCGCCCTGGGCCTAGGCGGGCACGTACTCGGCGGACTGTGCTCGGCTAGCGCTGAGCTCGGCTTGGCTACCGCCGAGCTCGGACTCGGCACGGCGATCGTCGAGCTCGGACTCGACACGGCGATCGCCGAGCTCCAACAGAGACTGAAAACGGCACAAGGATCGTCGAGCTTGGCTCGACCACCGTCGAGCCCTGTTCCCGCACCCGAGCTCGGTCTCGGCGTGCCGGGCTTCGTTCAGCCATCGTCGAGCTCGGCTCGACTATTGCCGAGCTCGGGCTCGGCATGCTGGGTCCAAGTTGGTCTGAGCCGGTCGGTTCAACTCCTGTCGACCACTCGCGGGATACGGGGTTGTACATAATCCCCGCTCTTTGCGAGGTTGGGACAAGCTCGGAAAGAAACATCCAACCCCATAGGATCCGGCGAGTGCGACAGGGGCAAAAAGGAATCTTCTGGTAGGCCCCACAGGTAGCTATATATATGTACCCCTGCGCATCTGGCTGACCTTTGCCCTTCCCCAAATTCTGTCAAGATGCCGCTCCCCAAGGAAGTCTTAGAGCGACTCGCACGTTCCCGCGAAGAGATCGCTGCCCAGGCCGCGGGGCTGACCAACCTTGAGGCCCCTGCTCGCCGTTTTGCCGATTTTGGCTCGGCCAAGCGGGCGAAGCCCCTTCCTCCGGGGGCCGTACCCATTCTGGCCGACTTCACTGCCGCCTTGGGGAACGGGGCCGGTTCCTCCAACCAGCCGGTTCTTGGCTCTTCCACTAAAAATCTCGTGGAATTGTCTTCCGACCGGGAGAACAGCGGCGAAGCGTCCACCCCTCGGGCCAAAAGTATTCCTGTCAACTCGCCACGGCAGGATCCCGAGGTTAAGGAGCCGGGCTCGCGAGAACTGGCGTCGCCGAGTCGCCTCCCTTCCCGGCAACCCTCCCCTGGATCCCTGGTCGTGGGGAGAGGCGCCGGGATTATCCCTGTTCCCGGCTACCAACTCGCTCCTCAAGAACTGCTGGGGCGTGGCAAGGACCTGCGCCACTTCTCTCCTCGCGCCAACCCGGAGGAGCCAGGCTCGCGCGGTAAGTTTCCGGCATCGCTCTTCTGTTCCGTGGATATTTGCTTTTCTAACCGTCTTTCAGTTCTTCACCCAGAATTTCCCGGGCGGACGGAGGACGGCGAGTCCGTGGATCGACCTCCTTACTCGCCCCTCCCTTCTCCAAGTGCCCTGGACGCCTTCCTGGACTCCGAGGTGGGCAGCCCTGAACGCGCAAGACGGGAGCGGAAGGTTCTCAAGAAGCTGGTGCGCGAGCTCCACGACCTGCGGAAGGACAACAACAGGCTGCAGTGGGAGTGCTCGCGTCTTGCGGACGGTGCTGGAGTCAGCCTGGCGTTCGAGGAGGCGTCTTCCCTAGTGCTGATGGACGAAATTGACGAGAACCTGCGGGTGATAAATAGGAACATGGGGCGGCTTCGCGAACTTCATGCGCGGCGGCCTGCGACGGCGGGCCGGCGAGACCGGGGAGAATGAAACGGCTCCTCTGTCAGTCGGCCGGTACTCGCCCCCGCCCTCGCATGGTCCTCGCGCCCTTATTTATATTTTTTCTTTTATTTGCTCTGAATGGTCTGCTTGTAATAACTTGGAACAACTTTTCAACCACTTTGTATATGTAGATGCTTTTTCAATATTTTGGTGAGTCTTTTCGAATTCCCCCTTCGGGGGCCTGGCCGGCTCGCAGGACTTGCGAGGAGAGGATGGCGAGGTGGCGCGGCGAGACTGGACCGATCGGCCGACTCGCCCTCCCTCTCGCCCTTCTTTACCTTTTTCTATAAATAGACCTTCTCACCTACCCCCGAGGCACGCTTTTATTGCTTTCGACTCCTTGCTTTGTCTCTGTCTTCCCGAGCTCGCGATTTCCCTCTTCTCTGCGACCATGGTCAAGACCAACCCTGACGCGGACGGTCGGTCTAAGTGCGCCCAGCACTTTGTTGACCATTGCTTTTCCGAGGGGCACATTACAGAGGAGGAGCTCGCCGAGTTCACGGCGGCGTTCGTCCCCCCCGGCTTCCAGGCTCGCAGGCCCGCCGAGCATGAGGCCATCAACTCCTTCCTGGAGGGTGAGCTCGCCTTCCCCATCTCGCACTTCGAGGTGGGACTGCGCCTCCCCCTCTGGACAGAAATCCGCCAGATCCTGAAGTACTACGGCGCGGTTCCCGCGCAGTTGAATTCCAACGCCATTGCTATGATGGTGGCGTTCGCCTGCTTCCTTCGCCGGGAGCGAATTGAGTTCAACCTCGCGGTGTTTCGCAAGTTGTTCTCTTACAAGGCTACCCCCGACGGGGTCGCCTACTTCGGCGGGTCCTTCATCAAGGTTCGCGAGCTAGCGAACAAGAATCACAATTGGATGACCCGGCTCGTCTTCATCAAGGGCGAGCTCGGCAACATCCCCTTTCGCCCCCTGCAGAAGAGCGAGGACATATATCGTCCTCCTTCCCTGTCTGGCAGCGACGCCGACCTCCACAAGTTTTTCCTCCACAAGGACTTCGAGGTCGCCTTCCTCCGCCGCGGCCTTGACTCGCTTCAACCCGTTCTCCCCGGTGAAGGTACATCTCGCTCAGTCCTCTCGCGAACTTTATCAAGGTGGATCTTATATCATTTTTCCCTCTCTCTTTTTTTTGACTAAGTCTTTCTCTGCAGGGGAACGGGTTCTGCCGGAGCACTCGCCGTTCGCCGACTCGGGGATATTCTCAGATCCTCTGGAGCTGGCCCGGGCGGCAGCACTGGCTTGTCGCGAGGAGCAAGCGCGAGACCAACTCCCCGGCAGGAAGCGCTTGGAGTCCGGGGGGTCAAGCTCGCGCCGCGAGCCTTCACTCCCCAAGAAGAAGAGGGCGAAGGTGGTCTCGCGCGGACGGCTGCACCTTCCTCCGTCGCCTACCAAGTTCATGAGCTCGCCGGAGGCTCTGTCTGACGAGCCGCCCTTGAGTCCGTTGAAAGAAGCCTCCTCCCCCCGAAAGGGGAAGAAGAAGAGCGGGCCGTCCTCCGATTCTACCGGGGAGGACACCTTCCGCGAGCCCAGTCTGCCGAAGGATCACCCCAACTTCGGCAAGGGGTGCAAGAGCAAGGATGCGGCTGGCGAGCCCATCCTGAAGTGGGACGAGGGGGCTCACCGAGTTTCCGTCTCTACTCGCGCCCCCTCCTGGGGAGCTCGCCGGCCGCCCACCGCCCACGCCTTCGCTTTCGGCTTCGGCCTCTACAGCCGCGACAGCGCCGAGTCGTACAAGAAACTGACCCCCAGTCAGCTCGGCTACGAGGGGATGCAGGCTCACCTGCGGGCCTTCGAGCTCCATCACATGATGGTCCGCCGCGGCTTCCAGCTCAGCAACGCCCTGCTGACTGCCGAGCAGGAGCGCGACCTGGCGAAGGAGAGCGCGGTCGACGCGGAAAGGCGGTTCGGCCTCGCGGACGCTCTACTCGCGAAGTCTGTCGGTGGCCTGGTAATCACTGGATACCTCTATTTACCTTGCTTAAGATTATTCCTGCGCGTGTTCTGAACTTTTAATCTTACGGGACGCCGAAGCCGCTAACGCGATGCGAGACGAGGTAGCTCAGTTGCGGGCTCAGCTCGCTGAGCGGGAAGCCCAGCTCGCCGAGCAAAAGACATATTCCCGGGAGCAGGAGGCTGTTGCCGCCCGGCTGGGGGCGGAGGTGGAGGAATTGAAGGAAAAGAACAAGGGGCTCCTGGGAGAGGTCCTCCGCCAAGCCGACGCTCTCCTTCCCCCGGACGCCAGCAAGCCGGCCTTCCCCTTCAAGAGGCCCCGGGTGTTTGGCGAGTCTGATGTCGCGGAGCGGCTGCGAGTCAACTCCGTCGAGGCTGTCGAGTGTCTTCTACAAGCCATGAGGGGGACAGGGATTTTGGCGGAAGGCTGCGAGGAGGTCACCGTCCGGGAGCTTCTGCCAACCCTGTTCCCGCCCAGCCCGCTCAGCGAGAAGGAAGATAGCTTCGACTCGCTCTTTGCGGGGGTGAGGGAGAAGGACGCTCGGCTTGGTGACGAGGAGGACCGTCACTCGAGGGGGGAGGGCGAGAGTTAACTTTTGTTTTCTTCTCTCTGTTTTTTTTGTACCCTGCCGAGGCGGGCCTTGTAAACTTGTAATGATGAATCAAAGATATTTTGCACAATTTTGCTATCTTCTTTTTAAGCTCACTTGCGACATTATACCCGCGCGCTTGGTAGAGCGACCTCGCCCGTAGAATGTCTTGAGTTAGGACCAGCCCCCGCAGTGCTCGCGGCGAATCCCTAGGACACGTGCTCGCGCCATATCCTACTCGCGCCTTACCTTCCCCCGCCATGTCTCGCCTCAGTTTTTCGATAATTCAGACAAGTGAAAATACGCTTGGGTCAAGATGTTGCCGGCATCCGCCTTAGACATCAGGGCGTGTCGTTCGCCGAGTTAGCTGGAGCGAGGCTAGGCTCGCTGGAGAGAGAGAGGGGGGGGGGGGGGTAGGATATTCCGAGCTCGCCGTCTTGACTGGCGAGCTCGCACCCTGGTGTTTTCCTCGGGCCAACTCCCAGTCTCAACTCCAGGGTCGTAGCGATGCCCATCGAGACTCGGCCGTGCCAGCTAGGTGGGAGCCTGACAGGGGAGTGATGAGACCTAACCCCAGAGCGAGAGGACTTAGAAACTTTTGCCTCTCCCGGGTGCTACCACCGGGCCAGTCAGCTAGGTGAGAGCCTGAGGGCGGGTGTTGAACATCCTCCGGGCTCAGCCCCAGGGTCATAGCGATGTCCATCGAGACTCGGCCGTGCCAACTAGGTGGGAGCCTGGCAGGGGAGTGACGAGACTTAACCCTAGAGCGAGGAGACTTAGAAACTTTTGCCTCTCCCGGGTGCTACCACCGGGCCAGTCAGCTAGGTGAGAGCCTGTGGGCGGGTGTTGAACATCCTCCGGGCTCAGCCCCAGGGTCATAGCGATGTCCATCGAGACTCGGCCGTGCCAGCTAGGTGGGAGCCTTACAGCGGGAGAATCGAGACCTAACCCCAGAGCGAGAAGACTTAGAAACTTTTGCCTCTCCCGGGTGCTACCACCGGGCCAGCCAGCTAGGTGAGAGCCTGAGGGCGGGTGTTGAACATCCTCCGGGCTCAGCCCCAGGTTCATAACGATGTCCATCGAGACTCGGCCGTGCCAGCTAGGTGGGAGCCTGGCAGGGGAGTGACGAGACTTAACCCCAGAGCGAGAAGACTTAGAAACTTTTGCCTCTCCCGGGTGCTACCACCGGGCCAGTCAGCTAGGTGAGAGCCTGAGGGCGGGTGTTGAACATCCTCCGGGCTCAGCCCCAGGGTCATAACGATGTCCATCGAGACTCGGCCGTGCCAGCTAGGTGGGAGCCTGGCAGGGGAGTGACGAGACTTAACCCCAGAGCGAGGAGACTTAGAAACTTTTGCCTCTCCCGGGTGCTACCACCGGGCCAGTCAGCTAGGTGAGAGCCTGTGGGAGGGTGTTGAACATCCTCCGGGCTCAGCCCCAGGGTCATAGCGATGTCCATCGAGACTCGGCCGTGCCAGCTAGGTGGGAGCCTGACAGCGGGAGAATCGAGACCTAACCCCAGAGCGAGAAGACTTAGAAACTTTTGCCTCTCCCGGATGCTACCACCGGGCCAGTCAGCTAGGTGAGAGCCTGAGGGCGGGTGTTGAACATCCTCCGGGCTCAGCCCCAGGGTCATAACGATGTCCATCGAGACTCGGCCGTGCCAGCTAGGTGGGAGCCTGGCAGGGGAGTGACGAGACTTAACCCCAGAGCGAGAAGACTTAGAAACTTTCGCCTCTCCCGGGTGCTACCACCGGGCCAGTCAGCTAGGTGAGAGCCTGAGGGCGGGTGTTGAACATCCTCCGGGCTCAGCCCCAGGGTCATAACGATGTCCATCGAGACTCGGCTGTGCCAGCTAGGTGGGAGCCTGGCAGGGGAGTGACGAGACTTAACCCCAGAGCGAGAAGACTTAGAAACTTTCGCCTCTCTCGGGTGCTACCACCGGGCCAGTCAGCTAGGTGAGAGCCTGAGGGCGGGTGTTGAACATCCTCCGGGCTCAGCCCCAGGGTCATAACGATGTCCATCGAGACTCGGCCGTGCCAGCTAGGTGGGAGCCTGGCAGGGGAGTGACGAGACTTAACCCCAGAGCGAGAAGACTTGGAAACTTTCGCCTCTCCCGGGTGCTACCACCGGGCCAGTCAGCTAGGTGAGAGCCTGAGGGCGGGTGTTGAACATCCTCCGGGCTCAGCCCCAGGGTCATAACGATATCCATCGAGACTCGGCCGTGCCAGCTAGGTGGGAGCCTGGCAGGGGGAGAATCGAGACCTAACCCCAGAGCGAGAAGACTTAGAAACTTTTGCCCCTTGGGGTTTTAAGCTGAGAACCCCTTTACCCTCACTATCTTGACAGAGCATAAAATACGACAATAAGATTTGTTTTCATTCTCAAGGCCAAGATATTTATAATATTTTCAAGGGTAGAAACGTTTCAGATCGTCGCCTCTCCAAGTGTGGCTGAGGGTGTCCCCTCTTACATCTTGGAGGCGATGTCCCCCCGATTTCAAGACTTCCTGCACAATGTAGGGGCCCTCCCAATTGGGGTGGAGTTTTCCCACGGCGGCTGATCTCCCTGCCGCGTCCACTTTTTTCAAGACAAGGTCCCCCTCCACGAACTGCTTGACACGGACGTGTTTGTCGAAATACTTGGCCATCCTTCGCTTGGCCTCTTCCTGCCTGACGACGGACAAGTCGCGTAGCTCTTCCACCATATCAAGGGAGAGTCGAAGCTCCTCCTCATTCTCTGACCTCCATTCTTCCCTTCCGGCTACGGCCTCGACGACCCGAGGCGTCTGGACCTCGAATTCGATAGGTAGAACGGCCTCGCAGCCGTGAGAGAGTTTGAAAGGTGTCTCCCCTGTGGCCGTATTGGGGGTGGTCCTCAGGGCCCAGAGGACTGATGGAAGTTGTTCCACTCAACTTCCCCTCAAATTTTCCACTTTCTTTTTTAAGAGGTTCACGATGATCTTGTTGGCCGCTTCCACCTGCCCGTTGCTCCTGGGGTGATGGACAGAAGCAAACCGAAGGTCAATCCCTAGCTGCTCGCAGAAACGAACGAACTCCGTACTGGCAAACTGAGGTCCGTTGTCCGTGACGATAGCCTGTGGCAGCCCATGCCTGCAGATGATCTCTCCCCAGATGAAGTTCCTGACTACCTGAGAGGTCACCTTGGCTAGAGCCTTCACCTCCATCCACTTAGAAAAATAATCAACCATGACCAACAAAAACCTCCTCTGCCCGCTAGCCTGAGGGAAAGGTCCTACGAGGTCCAGCCCCCATATGGCGAAGGGCCATGGTGCCATGATGCTTCTTACCCTCTGAGCCGGCTGGAGCTGGAGCGGGGCATATAGTTGGCACTTATGACATTTTTTCGCGAATTCGGCTGCATCCTGACCGAGGGTGGGCCAGAAGTACCCTTGCCTGACAATTCTCCCTTCCAGGGTCCGACTCCCCGAATGACTCCCACATTCACCGGAATGGACTTCCTCCAAAATTTTGTGCACCTCTCTTTCGGCTACGCAACGGGCCAACATCCCTGAGAGGGTCTTGCGGTACAACTGTCCCTCACGTAGGAGGTAGTATGCCGCCTTGTGCTTGAGCCCTCTTCGGTCCATTCCCTCCGGGTATTCTCCGGTGGACAAGAAGGTGACGAAGGGATCCATCCATGAGGGGTGTTGTTCTACTTCCATTAGTTCTCCCTCCTCGATGGAAGGTCGGAAGAGATCCGTAATGGTGCCTCCCATCCGGGGGCCGTGCTTTGCTAGCTGGTCGACTGGCTCGTTTTCCCCTCGCGGCACGTGCTTGATTGAGAAGGTCTGGAAGGTCCCAATGACTCCCCTTACCTTCATCAAATAGAGCTGCAGGGTGGGCTCCCTCGCCTCAAACTCCCCCTTGATCTGGGAAGCCACCACCATGGAGTCAGTGAGGACCTCCACGTCATGCACCCCCAAGTCTCTTGCCAGGCGCAGACCTGCGATTACGGCTTCGTATTCGGCTTGGTTGTTGGTGATTGGAAAGTGCACTACCACAGTCTGCTCGATCTTTATCCCTTGGGGGCTTTCTAAGATGACCCCAACCCCTAAAGAATGCTTCCCCGAGGCACCGTCCACCCTGACTTTCCAGGGGAGAGGGCGAGTGAGTCTCTCCTCCGCCACCTCGACCACATACTCTGCCAGGAAGTCAGCCATAGCTTGGGCCTTGATTGAGAGGCGGGGGACGAAGGAGATGTCGAACTCGCTCAGCTCCACTGACCACTTGGCCAACCTTCCTGAATGCTCTACCCCCTTGAAGATGTTGCGCAGGGGGTGGTCAGTCACTACTTGGATTGAGTGTGCCTGGAAATAAGGCCGAAGCCTCCGGGCTGAGATGATTAAGGCGAAGGCCAGTTTTTCCAGGATGGGGTAACGGAGCTCGGCCCTCTTCAATATCCGACTCACATAATAGACGGGGAGTTGCCTCTTCCCTTCTTCCCGAACCAAAACCGAACTCAAGGCTTCAGCCCCGATCCCTAGATATAGGAATAAGTCTTCCCCCTCCTTGGGCCCTTGGAGCAGGGGGGCCTGAGTCAGCTGTTTCTTTAAAGCCTGGAATGCCTCCTCGCACTTCGAGGTCCATTCAAACCTTCGACCCCCTCTCAAGGTTTTGAAGAATGAGGAGCACCTCTCCCCGGCCCGGGAGAGGAATCTACTCAACCCTGCCAACTTCCCTGTCAGTTGCTGTACTTCCTTGGTATTTTGCGGCGACCTTAGTTCCAGGATTGCCCTCACCTTATCTGGGTTAGGTTCTACCCCAGCGGGGGTGAGAAGATGCCCTAGGAACTTTACCCGGCTTGCCCCGAAGACACACTTCAAGGGGTTCAGCCTCATCTTAAACTTACGGAGAGTGGCGAAAGTCTCTTCCAAGTCCTGGATGTGGGAGTCGACATCCAAGCTCTTGACCATGAGATCATCCACGTACACTTCAAGATTCCTCCCCTTCTGCTCTCGGAAGACCCTATCCATCATTTTTTGATAGGTAGCCCCTGCATTCTTTAGCCCGAAGGGCATCATTTTGTAACAATAACATCCGTCTCCCGTGATGAACGAGACGTCTTTGACGTCAGGGGGGTGCATCCTGATTTGGTGATAACCTGAAAAAGCATCCAGAAAACTCATTACAGGGAAACCGACGGCTGAGTCAACCAGCGCGTCGATCCGAGGCAAAGGATAACAATCTTTCGGGCATGATTTATTAAGAAGAGAAAAGTCGATACACATCCTCCACCGGCCGTCTCCTTTTTTAACCATTACAACGTTGGAGACCCAGCCGGGGTATTGGATTTCAGATATGAAGCCAGCCTCGAGGAGCTTGGCGACTTCCTCTCTGATTGGCTCGGCGAGCTTGTCCGTGATGGATCTCTTTTTCTGCTGGATGGGGGGAGCCTCCGGGTCCAGGTTGAGGCGGTGGCAGGCCACGTCGGGGTCGATCCCTGGCATCTCCGCGGCGCTCCAGGCGAAGATGTCCACGTTCCTCTGGATGCACTCCAGCATCCTGCCTTGAGCTTCCGGGGTCAGGCCTCCGCTGACGCGGACCTTCTCCACCCTGCCTCCAATGGTGAGGACCTCCATCTCCCCCACCTCTTCCGCTGCCTCCAGACGGGACTGCTCCTCCCATTCCTCGATACCTCCCCTTCCGGGGGCGAGGACCTCTTCCTCAGCCTCCTCGACGGCCATGGCCTCGGCCGACCCCCGAGTCTCTTCCGCGACCTCCTCCCGAGCGCGGCACTCCACCTCCATTTCTTTGTCAGCTTCCTGCTCCTCCTCCAACCTCCGCCCCATCTTCTCGGCCCCCTCCAACCAAGAGATGGAGTTTACCGCCGAGACGTAGCACTCCCTTGCCTCCTTAGGGTCTCCTCGAACCCGGATCTGAACCCCCTCGACGTTGAGCTTTAGACACTGGTGGAAGGACGAGGGGACGCAGCGGAAGGCGCTGATGAGGGGTCTCCCGAAGATGGCGCTGTAACTGCTAGGGGCGTCCACGATAACAAACTTGCAGTTGCGTGACTGCCCCCCTAGAGTGACATGGAGTCCCACTCCTCCCTCGACTTCTTTCCTCTCCCCTGAAAAGCCGAACAGAGGCCCGTCCGAGGCTAACACCCTCCTGGCCTCTACCTTCATCGCATCGAACGCCTTCTTGAAGATGACGTTGACCGAACTCCCATTGTCCACAAGGATTCGGGAGACAGTGAAATCCTCGATGGCTGTCTGGATAACCAGCGCATCGCAGAAGGGGTCCTCGTGACCCGGCAAGTCCTCTCTGGAGAAGGTGATTTTCTCCTCGGGGGGAGGGGATTGGGATGTGGAGCCAACGCTCCTCCGGTACATAGTGAGGAGGCTTGACTTACGGGAGGCCTCGATCCCGGCCCCCCCGTGGATCGCTCCGATCCTTCCCCGGGTGCCCACATCGACCCGGTCTTCACACCGATCCCCCTCCTCCCGAGGCCGGATCTCCTCTATCCGAACTTCCTGATGGCCTTGTTGTTGCTGTTCCCTTCTCCCTCTCACCTCGAGGAACTCCGGACACGTGGATGTGAGGTGCCCCTCTTCCTGATGAAAGTCACAATAGGGCAGGTCCACCCTGACCTCCCTCCTTCTCCTCGGCTGTCCTCTCCTCCTCCCCCTCATGGCAATCGCCATTGCCTCCTCCTGGTCGGGGAGAGGGGGTCTCTGACCCTGCCTACCCCCCTGGGGGTTGTACTGCCCTCGGCCACCCTGGCGGTTATCTCCTCCCGGATAACCTCTTCGTGGTGCCTGGTCTTGCCACTCGGGCCTCCATCCCAAACGGTGGGTTTGCTCCGGACGCACCCACCTGGGTTGCGGCTGCTGCTGCGGCTACTCCCTTTGCCGAGGTTCAGCCCTCCTCTCCTCCTGAATTCGGCCACCCCTTGGCCTTTCCTCTTCCACGGCCCACTTGGCCAACCTTCGAGCAAACTCTGGATGTGCTGCCTCCATTTCGGCCTCCCTGGCCGCCCTCTCTAGGAGTGCCTCAAAAGACACTGGAGGTGACCTCTTCAGTTCCATTGCGAAGAACCCGGACTGGAGACCCAGGGTGAAGGCCACCATCATGGTGTGCCCTGGCATCTCCTGAACTTGGGACAGTTCCTCTTGGAACCTGTCCAGATAGCTTCCCAGGGTCTCTCCCACCCTCTGCTTGATGCGGAACAAAGACTCCGCCTCCCTCTTCCTCTTCTTAGAAGTGGTGAATCTCAGCATGAAACCCCGTCGCAGATCCTCAAAGCAGTAGATGGACCCGGTCGGGAGTTGGTGGAACCACTCTCTCGCCTTTTCTCTGAGGGTGATGACGAAGAGTCGGCACTTGAAGCCGTCTGACATCTGTCGAATGGAGACCATGTCCTCAAACCACTGGAGGTGGTGGACCGGGTCTCGTCTCCCGGAGTAGTAAGTCATCTCCGGCTCGCGAAACCCCTCGGGAACTGGGGCTGAAGAAACGAACTCGCTGAAGGGGCTCCCCCCCTCAGCCGGGCGAGTCGGGAACTCCCTCCCTGCAGTCTCGCCGAAGTGGTACTCGGCGGCCGAGCCGGGGAACAGAACTCGCCCATGGAACTCGCGTTCGCCCCTCTCGGCGGGTTCTTTCCCTGGTCGCCTGAGCGGCGCGTCGTCGCCGAGTGCGGGAGTGGCGACCACCGGGACTGCCGGCGTCGCACTCTCAGCTCGCATGCCGAGGGCGGTCCTGACGAGCCCGAGGATCTCCTCCCTAAGCTCCGCCGGCACACTCGCCGCTGGGGGTGGGGGAGGGGGTGGCGAGTTGCCCCTGCCTGATCCTTGTCCTTCATCTCCAGTCATCGAGCCTGCAGAAGGTTTTCTCTGCTGACCACTCTCCACGCTCACCGCACCAAAATGTTGAAACCGGAAAACCGGTCTCTTGTGGAGTTCGTCCCTTGGGGAAGGGGTGGCCGCGCACCTACTTCACTCCTGCAAGAAAATGACAAAGAAAAGAGAAGAAACAAGGACTAGACCAAGGGCCCGGCGTGGAGGTCCCACCACACACCCGGAAGATCTTAGAGCGCTTCCCCTCCTTAGCCAAATGCCGGGCTAAGGTACCTCAGAAAGCGCTAGTAGGCCGGAGAGTTAGTAAGCGTGCCTTCTGGGGTACCCCTTGGGTCCTATTTATAGGAAAAGATGGCCTGCCAATATACAACCTTCACTGTTTTCGAGGACTACAGGCAAACCAAAAGGGGCCACATAGTAAAAGTATGCCATGGCCAAGATGCGAGCTGGACCTGAGGGGACACTCGCTCGGCAAGGGGCCCGACTCGCCTCGCCCTGGGCCTAGGCGGGCACGTACTCGGCGGACTGTGCTCGGCTAGCGCTGAGCTCGGCTTGGCTACCGCCGAGCTCGGACTCGGCACGGCGATCGTCGAGCTCGGACTTGGCACGACGATCACCGAGCTCCAACAGAGACTGAAAATGGCACAAGGATCGTCGAGCTTGGCTCGACCACCGTCGAGCTCTGTTCCCGCACCCGAGCTCGGTCTCGGCGTGCCGGGCTTCGTTCAGCCATCGTCGAGCTCGGCTCGACTATTGCCGAGCTCGGGCTCGGCATGCTGGGTCCAAGTTGGTCTGAGCCGGTCGGTTCAACTCCTGTCGACCACTCGCGGGATACGGGGTTGTACATGCGGCTTCCCAATATTCCAGTTCTTGTCATTCATGCTAATCATTCTTGTGCTCTGCTCCATCTTCTCCAACAGCATGACAGTCTTAGACGAACCTACCTCTGATACCACTTATTGGGAAATAAAAATATCTCACTACACTTGCACAATCCAGACTTATAGAAGATGCAACCATATTAAACACACAAGAAAAATAATCCAACACAAAAATCACATACACAACTAGAGAACACAGTTTTTTATGTGGAAAATCATCTCTCAAATCAATGAGGGAAAAAGGATAGGGTCGGGCACTCAAAAATCCATTATCAATAGTAATAAGGATTACAATAGAAAAACACTAGATTTGCCAACATTGATCCCATCTGAATTCACAGGTTGAATTCCCCTCTCAGATCACCGTAGAAAGCTTCTCTCCCTAAGAAAGAAGGGTCACAAACTCCAGATCTCCCTTCAAAACCTCTAAAGCACCCGAAGACGAGAAAGAGAGCAAAAATACCTTTACAGCGAAGACAAAACATTGATCTGAAAAAACTCTTGTTCTTCCCGAAGAACTGTTACGACAACAATAATGGAGAAAAACCTTCGTCCCATAACGAGAGCTCTTTTAATGGGTTGAAAACTTGAAGTACTTCTTCCTTGAATAGCGATACCTATTTAGGGTAAAATGGTGAGGCTATCTTAGCCCTTGAATCTAGCCCCAAACAATCAAATAACTAAAATTGCATCCTTTTATGCAACAACTGTTGTTCGCCACCTCTTCGCAACGATATAGAACAATCTGAAGTCAACAAAATGGCATCCAACAGACAACCACCGCTAACACGACGGTACCATCATGTAAACACGATGGTACCGTACACGACGATACCGTTGTGTAAACACGACAATATCGTCGTGTTTAACACGACGGTATCATCGTGATAAACATGAAAGAAACCCCTTCTCAGTTCTAATCTGATTTCTGAGTCCTTGACTTTTTAGAGGCTGGACTCCAACAATGTATGGAGCTAAAGCTTGAACTTGATACATCTTATGAAGAGGAGACGAGTCAATCCACTGAACAAGGTGTTGCAACTCTACCATACATCTTGGTGCCCGTTTAACATGTGTGTGGCATGTTGAGATCTTTCGTCACACAGTTCAAGATGAAGTCGAGAGTTCCAGCAAAGATGAAGAAACAAATTGGACCTTTTGCTCCTACTATTTATATGGACGAATAGAAAAAATGAGGTAGTCTACAACATACCACAAAACAACATTAATAAACAAAAATGAACATCACATTGTAGCAGTCAGGTTTACATTTAAGGCTTCATTTGCTCTTGTTTTCTTTTTCGATTGCATTTTTCATTAAACTCAAACGGTATTTTTTTTTGAATTATTTCAAAAGCTACATTTGGAACGCCTAATTCTAAAATATTTTCATTTTATGTCAAATTTAAACCACAAATAATTCAAAATTAATATTTTAATGAGCACTTCTTACATAGTTTTTTTTAGGGAATCATCTAACAATGGAAATAAAGCCCATAATAAGGAATAATTAACCAGACTAATTAATTTCTGAGCAATAAGAGGCGGGCTGATATTTTAATATATTGTGGGCCGAGAGAACTGGGCCCACGACTGGCCCTCCTGGGAAACTGAGAATTTAAACCCGGCATGATGTCGGGCCGGCGTTGATTAATGCCTGCCAGCTGTCCTCAATGCAGCCCTCGTGAGCCGCACGTGGCGCTGGCCCTACTTGGGCTCACAGTCACTCCCATCAACATGCATGATTGCCACTCTGTTTCCCGAGCATCCCGGTTATTTTATTCCGCCCATGCCGCCCTCAAAAGCATGCAATCCGCACGTCCGTTCTCAGACCCGGTCAACTGAACCGGTTTCCCGAAGCCTTTTTCGTCGCGGAGCGTTGATTTTGGGACGGGATTGGAAGATGGAATATCGTCCGTACGATTGTCGTGGTGGAGTTTTCCCCATCCAGAAAGGCAAGGTCGTTGCCAGCACGTGCTAGCGCCTCGGGCGCCGAGAGAGTCGCACGTGCCCGCGTTGGTTCCTTGCTTCCTGCAACACATGGGCTGTTCCCGGGCCGACACATGCTTACTGATTGTTTGTTCGGGCCGCACGTTCAAAGATTTTAGGACATATGCCCTTAAAAAATCGAAGGGTAAGTATTTTGTGGCCCTCCTATATTTTAGAGGGAAAATGTTCTGAACTTCGTAACTTTTTAAATGACCTCAGGATCCCCTAATTTCTCATAAATGAGACAAAATATAAATAAATCAATTTTTAAATTATAAAAATGAGAAGATTGATTATTTATAATATGGAATTCCTATATAAAATTCATTTTAACCTAATTATATAACATTATTCGGTGTGGTTAAAAACCTCTCCTGACAATTTTCCATGGTTGCTCTTCGCCCACGCTGGTTGACGTTCTGGGTAAGTTAACGTCTTAGCCGCACGCTGGTTGACGTTTCTGCCGCACGTAGTCAACGCCCAACCAACGGTTCAATTTTTATTCAGAGGTCCATTTCAACGCTCTATCACCCACAAAGAAAGAAATAAGTCGAAATGTTAGCGTTCCGCACGCTAGCCGGAGGGTTGTCCTAGAGTGAAGGACATCACAAGGTTTGTTCATTTCTCAAACCAGAATGTACGTATGAACCAAAACATATAAATAGGAAATGTATGAATAAATTGTGTGCTAAATGCAGTCCGGAGTAACACTGAAATTTTTTCTAGGTTATATTGAGCCAATAAGTCAAATTTTTTCTAGGTTAAATTGTGTGCTAATTGCAAGGCGGAGAGCTTACAGGGATCGCGAGGGGAGGATTCGGATCGGGATCCTCTTCATTTGGGACATCAAATGGAGGTTCATTTCATGGTCTAGATGCATTCTCATTTGATCTAATGATGTAAATTTTTTTGAATAAATAATCATATAAAAGGATGAGATTAGTGAACCTGTCGATCAGTCTCAAAAAATATAAACTGTGAAATGCATACTATCAAGTTCGCTTGAAATATAGGGGGAGGCTAGATGAGTAGACAGGCTCATCACGCCCAACATGTCATCTTGAAGGCGTCTAGAGAAGGTTTTGTAGGGGGAGATGTCGGTTTTGAAACATATAAAGCTATGTGAAGTGTTACAAAGCGGTGCTAGTGGAGAGCGGGCTAACGCTGGCTATCGAATTAGTAGGCCGTGATTGTGAATTTCGGATTCTGTTGTGGTGGTGCTTTGAGATCTATGGAAGCGATCTAATGACGCGTGAGGTGTACTGCTTTCTGATGCGATGAAATATCAGGATAATTAATATCGAATTCACTCGTGACCAACACATATCATGCCTTAAAAAAGCAAGATTATGCTTTACAATATTGCTACAAATATGATTTCATAGTCATGAAAGTAAAACATTTCTCAAATCTCATCGATAGAGAGAACAATGAAAGCTAATCTTCTTCTTCAAAGCCCGACATTCTTAGAAAATCCGAATTTTCCACTGCATCTTCTCAATAGTTTTGTTTATCAAATATATGCCTTATGAAATTCCATCTTATCAATTTTTTTAGAGATCGTGAACGGCCGATCTCACCTAAGAAATTTCATCCACTTTATGTTCAAACCTAATTTCCTTTTTTTTATTATCGTGGTCGTAATCATTGTCAATCTGTCATGCCGAACATACATTCTACGACGATAGGATTGAGTTTATATCCAAACTCATTGGAGCAAAATAGCCATGCCAACCAGAGCCTAATAAAGGAACCTATGTAATAACCCCATATATCATTCACAATTACCACACTGCCACCGGTCATCAATTAGCTCATGAAATGTCTCTGGACTACAAAGGCATTGGACAAATTAGGCCGTACATTATATATATTTAATTATATATGTCTCTCTATATTTATATTAAAGTCCATAATCTTCTGATTAAGATAAATAAAAAAGAGATTAAGTAGGGAGGATAGGGGGGACAAGGCGTATTGGGCTGAGAGGATTAGCTGGAGCCATCCAATTAATAATTACTAATTATTAAAAAAAATTATTGTTGGGCACGTGCGCCGTGCACCGTGCGTGAATGTGATGGAAAATATTCCCTTGCATGTTGTTGGTGTCATCATTCCAGGCTAAACTAATCTCGTTTACTAATCTCGTCATTAATAAACGTGATTAGCATCTAATTAATTTACTGTGGTCTTCTCAATCATTGTCACAAAACCCCACGTGCTGCCATCATTTTAAGCTTCCCTATCGCCTGTCGGTTTGAAATTTGAATCTTGGGAGTTTCTAAAACAGCAAGCTTTAATTTGGTTAAAGTTTGAAGTATATGCCGGAAAAAAAACTTTGTATTTTGTGATTTTTTTTACTGATGCACAGTGCTTTTCAAATGGGTTTGTTGATTTGCTCTTTTTTGGTATGGCGAAAAGTTTTTTTGCGTGTCTGAGCGTTTTCGAACGAGCGAATAGTTATGAAAACGGAGGGTTTTAAATAAGCAGATTTGAGGTCAAATTAACCTCATGGGTGTAAGCCCCTTTTCGCTCGTTTCAAACAGTGGGTGTAGTAACCAATTTTCTTCTCCCCGGTTGTTCTCACTCGCTTGCAACTGCTCGGGTCTTACGTTTTTCGCTCACGATCAAAGATTTCTTGAGAATTTGATATAGGTTGTGCCGCTCTCTATCTTTTGAAATTTCAAAAATCCCTCCAATACGTTCACATTGTATAATATGCATCCACAAAAATACCCTCCTCCAAGGGGAGATCTAAGATATATTTTTGTGCATACATGTTGTAGGAGATATTTTTGTAACATAAAAAAAAAAGTAAATGTGCAATCTATAATTTTACAAATTTACAGTAAAAAATCTAGCAAACGGCTATATATATTAGGGTTATACATAATTATACATATAATATAGTCCCTTTTCATTCAGTTAAATTAGTTGGACCAATAGAATCTTAGACCTCTTAGGCTCCATTTGGCATAACGTACGGTGACAGTCATGAACGTAATGATTGTAAACCATCATTCATAAATACCCGACCTCGCCTAAGAAACTTCATCTACTTTTACGTTCAAAACTAACCTTCTTTTCTTGGTGGCGGTTACAAACGTTGTCAGACTAAACCCACATTCTATGATGATGACGTTTTTGTTCAAACTAATGCTGTAAAAACCTCAATGAATACTAAGCCTCCGTTTGGGGGAACTTATTTTCACCGGTCAAGCGGTTACGACCACATGAATGAGACTTTAATTATGGTCCGATTCATGCGGTCGTAACCGCTTGACCGGTAAAAATAAGTCCCCCCAAACAGAGCCTAAGGCTCCGTTTCTTGGTCTGGTTCATGCGGTCGTAACCGCTTGACCGGTCAAAATAAGTCCCCCAAACGGAGCCTAAGACTACTAGATTAGCATTTACAGTTGTTATTTGGTTCTGTTAACTTTCTAGCATGATTATTAATATTATTTTCCACTAAATTTCTGTAAGAAATTCTTTGAACAAAACTTATATATATGTTTCTAATATATAATACAAGAAAAAAGAAGGAATAATGATTTTATGATCATTGAAAAAAAGCCAAACACCCAAAACACAATAATAATTTCATTTATTCATATTTTACAAGAAAAGCGGTGGTGTTTAACTGAAAGATCTCCCCTTGAAGAAACAAGAACTTTAAGTCTGAAGGGAACAGAGGTATTAAAAGATTTGAAAACAGCAACACAGCAGCAGGGGCTTCGATGCTTCGCAGGAGAAGAGAGGAGATACTGGCGAGCATCGGGAATGCGAGGAACCTGCGGGCCCGGAGAAAATGCGAGTGTCGCGGTTTATCTCTTGACGAACAAAATGGCTTCTCTTTTTGAATTAGAGGGATCATTGTTGGGCGCAGTTAGCAAGTGATGATCCGGTTCCTCGTCGTCGCTCCCCTCCGAAGTTGAAGCATATGAGTCTGTTTCATCGCCTGGAGTGTCGATTTCCGCGGCAGTGATAGAGAAGTTAGTGGCCAGATTTACAAAATTCTGCAGGATTCAACTCCAAAGATGCGGGAAAAAATTTGGAAAGAGCGCAGAAAAAGTTTGCTTGCGAAAAGGCGATGCAAAAATATGAAATTTGTTCCTTTTAAGTTGTATGCATTTCTAAAATCTGTTCCTCAATTTCATTTCGCAAAATTTTGGTCATCTTTTTCTCCAAGTGCAGAACAGTGAGGGATCAAAATAGGGGCCTAATCTAATTTTGTTCGAAAAGACGAGAGATCAAAACCCTGCAAAAAAAGTGTTGAAGGGCTGATTTCAAAAAAATTTGTAAAGGCTACCGCTCTGTTTGGCGCGGCGGTGGCAGTCGTGAACGTGGGCGGTGGTTATGAACCATTGTTCGTGACAGTGGCGGACACACAGATTTTTTGGGCAGAGATATAAAGTAAAAATAAGTTTGGAATTTATGCTAGCAAATCACAGAAAGTAAAATAATTTTCCTGATTAGAAATTTGGATTTAGTTACAGCATCAATTTTGATGAAGATCTTAATCACAAGTCATGGTTAATCAATTGGTACAGGTGTGCTAATTATGAGAAAATCAGAATGGATAATAAGAAAAGGGACTTCCAACTAAACATGGAGGATTCTTCATCAAAATACTCCAGCAGACAGGTAAACAATCTCGGAATGAAAACATCATCAAAGTAAAATATCTGCCCAACAAAGCCAACGGGGCTTACCTTGGGATGCCTTTGGGCAGAAGGCGAGGAGCATCCTCCACAGATCCGGCCAGAGATAGTCGGTGTCCCTCTGCGATCTCGCCGTAGGGATGAAATTGGAAATAATGGCTCCTCCGCACATCTTGATGAACGGGAAGTCCATTGAGTTGTAAAGGAGGTAGCTTCATCCATCCCCCGTTTCACTGAAGCCGGTGATGCAACAACCATGCTGCTGCCTCTTCTCACTGTCCAGGCAGCCGAGTCGGAGGGATGAACATGTGAGGGAGTTGTACAAAGGGAGAGAGAGAGCGGAGGGTGGAGAGAGAGAGCTGAGGGAACGGAGGAGGGAGAGAGAAATGTCAAGGAGACCGAAGTGAGCGGAAGAGCAGGCGAGAGCGGCGAGGGAGGAAGATGATGAGGGGGAGGCGTGTCGGAGGATGAGGTGATGGAGGTGGTAAGTTCGGCAAGCATACATGGCGTTCACGATTTATCGAGTGCGGGTGGCCGCCCACACTCGCCCTAATGTACGTCCGCCCCTGGTTCGTGAACGCACAACCTCATATCAGTAACTTCATCTACTTTTTATATTCAAAACTAATTTTTTCTATTCTTGGTGGCGGTCATAACCACTGTCATGCCAAACTTACATTTTATGACGACGATGTTTTTCTCTAAATTCATCGGAGCAAATAAGTCGTGCCAAACGAAGCCTAAATGTTAGTCCCCAATGGAATGGATGTTGGAGGGGCATGTGGAAACTGTAAACCCATAGATGATCCCTATAAGAGTATGGTTGATTGAACCCGACTTAAAGCACACGCATTTCGCACATGCAATATATTTTGATTTTATATTGAGCTACTCGATCCGATCAAAGCTTAACTCAATTCATGTTTGATCCGAGCCGGGCTTGGCTTAATAATCTGTCTCTTTAGTTCAATTTGAGAGCTATTTTATATTAAAATCAAGACGAGCTGTGCCACTTCGAAGAGTTTAAACTCAATTCACATTTATATTTCAGTTTACTCTCGCCTTTTTCAGTTTTCCAATAAATCAGAGCTGCGCCACTTCAAAGAGTTGTGACTGTTGCTCAGCCAATATGAGAGCATCGGGTTCTTGTATTTTCGGTTAGAATTTCCTCCATGATGCAGAGTCACGACCCTTCCTAAAAGTGGCAACTGCTCAGTGTGCACTTATTGTTTCTCAAACGGTGCTGCAGTTTTTTTTTGCTAGTGGGATGCTTTTGGTGATACAGAATAAAACTGCCTCCTCCATTTAAAAAATTGTAGATGAAACTCTTCATTCTACTCTATTCAGATTCTCTTCCTAAAGAAAGAAGCAAGGCCCTTGGTATTCTCTCCACAAGAAGAAGAAAAGAAGCAGCTTCTCTCATTTCGGACTTGTTAGCGTCTCCGTTTCCAGCGATTGTTGGTTCCACTTCATAGCCGCATTCAAGGAGTATGTCATTGTGTGCTTTCCATCCCTAATCTCCTCTCCTGCGAAGCCGTAGAAGACGTTGAAGTTTCTTTGAAAGTAGCTGTTTATATTTCCTTCTTTTGGAGTTCCAAGTTTGTCTTTCTGATTTTGGGGGAGTCTTCCCGTGATGGCGATCAAAGCATGTCTCACTGCGGTGAATCACGTGGTGCGATTGTTTCTCTCAGTTTTTTTGTTTGGACTTCTCCGGTTGTAAGCATATTTTGAAACCTTGAATTAAATTTGATTTGCGTGAAGTTTATCCCATTTGGGTTTATCTATTGTGGATTTCATTGCGATTGAAATCCGATACTGCGCAAAGAGGTTAAGTGATCTTGGACACGTGAAATTTCTACATGATATCAGAGGGACGAAAGTTTTAGCGGGGCTAAGTTCTTTCATTTTGCAATTATCTTGATTTCTCATCAATGGAAGGCAATGGGTGGTAGTTCCCGTGGTTTGGGGATCGATATGCCCACACATTCAAATTTCAAGAAATGCAAGTCACGCTTGGATTTGTGGGACGTCCTTGGTAGAGATGCACAGACAGAGGTGGTGCCGACTGAGACGAATGCTCGGGAAGTCAGTATGAACGCGAAAGAGAATTCACTTTGAAAAAGACTGTCTCACCGGACTTGTTCGACCACATCATAGGTTGTAAATTTGCGTCGAAGATTTGGGGGGCCCTTGATGGTTTGTTCAACAAGAAGAAAGTGGTAAGACCGCAGTTCTTGGAAAACGAGTTGGTGAAGGAAAATCAATGAGAGCTTTCCATCACGGCTTATATCCTAAAGATGAAGAATTTGTGTACAAAAATTACCGCATTGGATCCAGAAGAGCCAATTTTTGAGGCGAAGTTGAAGAGACATTATCAGGGAGTTGCGAAAGGAGTATCTATCTTTTGGCACAGCGGTGCAAGGATGAGCTACTCAACCATCTCTGATGGAGTTGGAGAATCTCTTGGCGTCTCATAAGAGCATGGCTAGGCAGGGATGTCTATCTCTAGTGAAGAAAGTGATGTTCTCTACACTGGGAAGAAGAAATACTGAGATAAGAAAAAGAAGCACAATGACAAAGAAGGTCCTTCTACCTATTCTAGGGAGGACAGTGCTTGTTTCCCTCCCAGGAATAATGAAAGAAAGAGGAATGTCAAGTGCTTCAGATGCAATAAACTTGGATACTACAAGCGTGATTGCAGAGCAAACCTCACACCGGGTCATACAACAGAGGAGGAAGGTGCAACGGAAGACGAAGGTTGGGGGAGTTGTTTCCTTGCGGAAAGTATTTCTACTGTGGAAGCCTTGGCCTCGGTGAACTTCGAAGATGATTGGATCATCGATTCCGGGTGTGGGCATAACCTTATAGGCGACAGCTCAAAGTTCTCATCTCTGCAGAAGTATGAAGGATGTTATGCTATCATGACGGCGGACAACACAGTTCATCCAGTGGAGCAGGAAGGGATTTTCACAGCGGGCTGTGATAGGAGTGCACTCACGCTGAAGAGTTGTATATCATGTGTTGGGTATGAAGAAGAACATGTTTTCAGTGACAAATGCAGTTGACGCAGGGTACCACGTTCTTTTTGGGCCGAAGAAAGTGACGATCCTATGTAACTTGGATTTGGTGAAGGCAAATGTGACTCACACTAGAAGGCAGGTTTGTGAATTGCATGTTCTTTCCCCGACATCGTACGTAGACAAGATGAAAGTGAATGACAATGCTGTGATTTGGCAAGAAAGATTGGGGCATGTCGAAATGGAAAAGCTAAGAGCGATGGTGACGAAGAGTCTTGTTAGAGACTTACCTCGCCCGTTTTCTTTCGATAACGGACATGCACGCTAGGATTGTTAATATGGGAAGTCCCATCGTCTTTCATTTGGCACGTCTCTCTCGAGGAGCAAGAGACCGTTGGAGTGCATCCATAGCGATGTGATGGGGCCAAGTGCTACCCCAACTTATTCAGGAAAAAAGTATATGTTTTTGTTCGTGGATGATTTCTCACTTTATATGTGGGTTTATTTTTTGAAAGAAAAGTCAGAGGTGTTTGACAAGTTCTTGGAGTTCAAGGAACGAGTTGAAAGGGGGATGAATCTGCGGAACAAGAAGTTTAGGACAAACAATGGAGGGGATTTCAACTCCACGGAGTTCTCTACATTTTGTAGGAAGTATGGGATCAAGCGAGAGCTATCTTGTACCTACACTCCACAACAAAATGAAGTGATAGAAAGGAGGATCCGACACATTTCTAATATTTGCAGATGTTGGTTGCATGCTAATGGCCTTCCCAAGGCCTTATGGGGAGGAAATGAGCGCATCCGGCATGACTATCCCGAGTGCCCAGATTTTAGCGATATTTACTCTGCCTTATCGGGGGACCCTCCCGAACCCCGTTAGGGTTTCATCATTTTTGATGGCTATCTATTCCACGACTCTCGCCTCTGCGTGCCACAGACTTCCCTTCGGGACTTACTCATCTAGGAACTGCACGCGGGCGGGGCCGCGGGACACTTTGGGCGGGACAAGACGATTGCATTAGTCGAGGACCGCTTCTTCTGGCCTGTCCTGAAGAGGGATGTTACTCGGGTCGTTCGTCATTGTCATATCTGCCATACAGTGAAGGGATCCCGACAGCCCACAGGTCTATAAACTCCATTACCTATCCCACATGGACCCTGGATAGATATTAGCTTGGATTTTGCACTCGGGCTTCCCCGCACGCTGCGGAAGTTCGGCTCGATTTTCATTGTCGCGAATCGCTTTTCGAAGATGACCCACTTTATCCCGTGTCATAGGACTTTCGATGCGCCCCACGTGGTTGCCCTGTTCTTTAGGGAGGTTTTCAAGTATCATGGGTTGCCCACGTCCATTGTTTCTGATCGTGACATCCACTTCATGAGTTATTTATGAAAGACGTTGTGGAAGAAGATCGGTACGCTACTAAAGTTTTCCACCGCCTATCACCCACAGACAGATGGACAGACGGAAGTTGTCAACCGTAGCCTGGGGACTCTTTTGCGTTGTCTAGTTCGGGATAGCCCGTTCACCTGGTATTCCGTCCTGCCTGTCGTGGAGTTTGCATGCAATAGCTCAAACTTAGTCCATTTCATGTCATATTAGGTTATGCGCCTAGGAAACCCGTCGACCTGGTAGACGTCCCATTAGAAGCCCGACCTAGTGAGTCCGCCGAGTCGTTCATTCAGTATATACACGCACTTCATGAGGCAGTCCGAAGAAAGATCGCAGCTAGCAATGAAATTTATAAAGCTCAGACCGATCTGCACATGAAGAAGCAAGTTTTTGACATTGTAGAATAGGTTATGATCCGCCTTTGACCTGAGAGGCTCCCATAGGGGGCAGCGAAGAAGTTAAGTGCCCGTCGAATGGGCCCCTATACAGTCACTTGACGGATTGGTGCAAACCCTTATGAGGTTGATATCCCACCTGAAATGGGAATTCACCAGGTGTTCAATGTGGAAGATTAACTCCTTAGTCCTTACTACGAGGAGCAAGTGTATGTGGAACCATTGTCTTTAGCTACCCCTGAGCCACAACTTGCCCAACCCCTCTCTGACACCTCTGTAAACAAACTGCCCAGACAGTCGCAGCCGGTTGAGCACCGCTCGGGGGACCACGGCATTCAACCGACAGTTCCAGTTGTACCACTTTCAGACGGAGATACATCGCTTTGACAGTCGCCTAGGCCTACCGGAGATGCACTACAGATCATTGGTCACGATTTCACTACGATGGGTAGTCGGATGGTTCTGCGATATTTGGTTCATTGGCTCACTCGCCCGCCCGATTTCTGACGATACTTGGATTTCTGCTGAGGAGCTCGAGAGACACGCCCCAGACTTACGCCGAAAGTACGACCGTCTTCACTAACCGGGGATGAGTGCTTTCAAGTCGGGGGGATTTGATGGCGATCTACGACCCACACGCTTCTATTCCCGCAGGAGGCGGTGATCGGCGACCCATTTGAGCGATCCGAGTCCGCAGATGTGCCCGGAGGGTCATTCCGAGTCTGTTTGCTATTTTATTTTATTTATTTCGTGTTGTATTTCGCTCCGATCGGCTTGAACGTTATTAGACGTCCATCAGGGTGCCCTAGCTTTATTTTCCCCCTCTCCCTATTTATACTCATCTATGTGGCTTGTGTTAGGGATCAGAGTTGCTTTTTCTAGCAGCCAGCCTGTCCTCACAGTGGAATCCCGAGCAGCTTCCATGTTTGCGCGCGCCTCCCCTACGGCCTTCCCCTCCCCGGCGTTCCTCACCCAGCCCCGTCCCCTCTCTTCCTTGCGATCCGGCCACCCCAACCCATCTCTCAACCTCCCGCCACTATCCTCTCCTTCTCCCACGCTAGATAGGCCCCGTCTCTGCTCCCTCAGCCCACAGCCTCCCCTAATACCCTACCTCCAGCTCGTTAGTCATCGTCCGACCACCCCACTCCGATCCCCATACCCCCAGCCCCGACCTCCGTCGTGCAACTCTCCCACTCCCCTCCTTCTCCCCCCCCCCAATCAGCCAATCCGCACACCCTTCCGGCATCACTACCCGCAATTTCCTCCCCTCCCTAACCTAAAACTCCATATCTACAACAAAGCCCCCAGCTGCCCACTTGGGGATCCCATTCCCGAGAACGACGACACCGTTGTCGACTCCCTATCCCTAATCCCGCCGCCGCATGCACAAGTAAATCTAGGTATGGTTGTTGAATCTTTTTTCATTTTTTTCTTTGGTAAAGACTCTTGCTTTGGGTATTAATTTTCATAAGTATTTGCTATCTTTATTCGTGGTGTAACTTGTGGAGCGAATTCGGCACACTTGAACGGAATTGCGCTTCATCTCGTTGGTTAATGATATCTGTTTTTTACTCTTCATGGCTTGTTAACCAATTGTGCAATTGGTTGTTTAGATGCTTTATAAATTTTAATTACTTGCTAGTAGATCTCAATCCGGACTATTGTCTCTTATTTGCATGCGCACTGCATTTAGATCGCATTTCAATTAGTGAAGTTTCGGCCTGTCTACCATTGCATCACCGGGGAGGTGAAATGCTGATGGCGCAGGGGCAGGACAGCAGTTTTTACAGTAGATTTGCACTAATTTCAGGGGGTGCTGAAGTATGCGAACGGTGCGGGAAGACTATGGAGATTTGGGTGAGTATGCGGAGAGGTATGCAGAGCAGTTCCAGTCCAGAACAGCAATTCAGTGAGGTAAAGGTGGTTGGCAGAGCTGTTCCAATCCACATCCACTCCAGAACAACAATTTTGGGGAGTTTGGATGAGCGGCAATGGTTGAAATCAGTGGAGTGCTGGGAAGGTTAAATCTGAAGGGCTGGAGTCTCCGTAGAGCAAATGAGGAGTCGTAAAGGGAACAAGGGCTGGGGAGGAGGTAGTTATGGCTATGGATGTGGCCGGATACCGAATATGGGCAGGCAATGGGACGATTACAGCAGTGACCAGTGGGGAGAGAGAGGAAGCTGCTAGAAGAGGTTCCGGACGGTTAATTGATAGTTATTAAGTGGTAGGGTGGTGGTTATTGTAAGTGGGGTGAGTAGGGAGAAGATATTTAATGGATAGTAACTCCTGAATTTTTGTTGGAACAAGGGAATGGACGATTACAGTAATAATAGTGGTGGTAATGGGCAGTTTTTTGGTAGTTATATGTGGAGTGAGGGATAATTAATGCGGTACTTATGGAGTGATGGGGGTAGTTACAATGTCTCCTAATTTATCACATTGTCTCCTAATTTATCACAACGTCTCCTAATTTATACATTGTGAACCTGTCCGTGACCTCCATCAGAAAGGGAACACCAATATCTCCTAATTTATCACAATGTCATTAGGTAAATATTACATACTAAATGCAACAATTAATATGACACTCCTAGGACGCCGTATCAGGATCTCCACAGATAGAAAGAGCCTGGTCTTCTGAACGCTTACAGATGTCCATCAAAGGTAGGTATAATATTAATGCCTCGCTCTAAATATCGACTTTGTCCTCAAGATCATATCGGGTCATCCTTGAGTTTAAAAGCCTTAAACTCAGCAAGGGTGATGTGACCTTCGGGCTAAATCCTAAGACGAGCATAAGAACTACAGTACAATGTTGATGAACTAAACTTGCAATAATAAATGTTATAAATAATATTAGAGAAGTCGAAATCAAATTGAGTTTCAAATAGAAAAAAAACATGCAATGTGGTATACATGTGATAGCGCAGGAAAATAACTATACAAGCAAATAAATCCGAACAAGTCACAAGAGATTTGCGAACAACAATTACAAACTAATAAACCCAAAACAGGGAATAAACATACAATTCAACACTAAAATTCAATGCAACTAAACTATAACTCAATATTTATGGGTAGAAGGTTTGGGGGAATGCCTGTGAAGGTGCCGGTGGGTGGAGGCGAAGGGGGTTTGAACAAAGATAGTTGGAGGAAGTCTCAGAACTGTGTGAAGCGGTAGGGCTGCTGGAATCTCTGAATCCTGACGTTGTGAAGGGGTAACAGACCAAAAGGAAGGTTTGGGCTGCTGCAGCTGATGCTGCATGGTTCTGTCTGAACCCAGGAAAGAGAAGTGCAAGGGTTTTCAATACCTGCGTGGGATTAGGTAGGAGGGGAAAGTCATCATGGGCTTAGGTGGGAAGAGAAAGTCATCGTGGACTGGGAGGAAGAAATGAGGAGGGATGCAAGGAACAGCAATTGGATGGGGAATTAGAGGGGCAGGGGTAAGTTAGGAGGTAATTGAGAAGGGGGGAGGGGAGTTCTGGGAGTGGGGTGTGCAGAAGGGAGTTTGAACTAGGGGAATAGTGGGTTGAACGTGGGTTAGAAGGGGGGAATTGTAGCTTGAGGATGGGAGAGAATTCAGGAGTGGTGAATGAGACGTAGGAGTGATTTTAGGAGTTGAGGCTAAATTTTAGGAGGGGGTTATGAGTGGGGAGGTGGTTTGGTAATTATGGAGTGATGGGGAAGAGGGGTAGCCGACCAAAGGTGGCCGGGGGTGGTCACTAGAGGTGGCGGTAATGGCCAGTGGTGATCACCGGAGGTGGCGGTGATGGCTGGCGGTGAAGGCTGGCGGTGGTTGTGGTGATCACTGGAAATGAGGGGCAAATGGGGTTGTGGTCCTTGTGGAGGGTTGGTCGGCCAAGGGTTGTTGGTGGTGGTCACGGGTGGTGGTGGTGGTAGTGGCCAGTGGATCTGATGGTGGGCACAGGTGATGCAACCTGAGTCGCACTCGTGTCTCATTTTATTCCATGCATTTTTATTTAGTATTTTGTAGTGCATGTATTAGAGCATATGCATTTTACTTCGCACTCATTGTACGGCTTATTGAGGTGATCATCCAATAAGACCCTAAATAAAAAGATCTGTCAAATTAGGTACAATGTTAATTAAGGAAAACACTCACAAATGATTTATTATAATTAAGCATAAATTATTTTAGGTAACATATAAATTAAAATGGGATTATATTCTCAAATTTAAAATCAAGATATGAAGACCTTTTTTTTTGGAAATCCCCAAATTGATTACTCCTGTCAAAAAATAAGTCATTCCTTTTATTATCCTCTGCCAAAACTTACCAAATATTAAAAAGCCTATTAATTCAAATCCCCTCCTCCTAAATCGACAGCTTGGACAAATTTTGGAACAAAGAATTTAATTCTCTGTTTCTAAAAGTCCAGCCCGTGACCCTTCCTCCCCGTCCCGTCCCCGTCCCGTCCTTCTCCCAGCAATAGCCTTGGCTTCGGACGATTCCCACCTCTTCCAGGCCACTGCTGCCCCCTGCCCCGTCAACTACCGCCGGCATGCTCCAGTTGATGTGCACCGTCGACTTCGAAAAACTCCTCCTGGTGCCCAGAAATCTCTGGCGACCTGTGCCCGTTATTCCCCAGCCGCCTCTGTTTACAGGCATCAACCACTCCGACCAGGGTGCCGTCGATTGCAAAACTCTCGTCCGGCGTCCAGGGAGTTTCCTCCTCCGTTCATTGCCAAAGGCACAGTCGCCGTCGTCAGCCTCCTCGTCGTCAACCTCCGTGAGCTCCGGCGAACAATCGTCTTCCAGCCCTCCCCTTCCTCCTCCACATGTGGATCTCGTGCCTGCTGCCTCATGTGCCGAGGGTGACCTCCTCCATCTCGTTCACTTACCGTTAGTTTAATTTCATGCTTTATTTTAATAGGTCTAAAAATTCAGAGCAAGTTTGCCTTTAAATTAACATAGAACCTTTTTTGCCGATAATTTTAAACGCCCTTGTTCATCCTTTGCCCACGCACTTGTGGAAAAGTTATTTTATAATTGCTAAATATGCTCGGTTGCTAGGCTCATAGGTACGTTTGTGAAGCAAAGATCGATTGTCGCTCTCCGTTTGCTCGAGAAATTCACGCTAGCGCAATTTTATAAGAAATTTTCAATTTTTTTATTTAAAATCATCTCGAGGACTTCAGTCTACATCAACAGGGAAACTAAAATCGAGCAGAGCGGAGTGGTAGAGGGCCGGCTAAGGTGGTGGAGAATTATGTGGGGGTGGTCAAGGGGAAGTGGGGAAGAGAGATAAGGTCCAAACGTTACACTCGGGCTCCGGTTTCAGCACTGGTGATTAAAAGGAGAAATTTTTCTCGAACTTTCAATAGCCAACAAATGAGTTTTCTACCCATTTATAAACTGAGGGGTCAAGAACAGTCAAAGTTCTCCGATCATGACAACATTCATAAACAAGTAAGATAAAATACTAAAATTCTACGGTCGATGATCCACTTGAGATGAGTGGTTGTGATCGTTACTAGCGGTTCTTTGGTCGACGCGTGCAGATCCCTACGGGTCGTGCGCCATGATCCCCATCATGATCTCTTAGACTTCGGCATTGAGCAATAGGCAAAATTATTTAAGTGGACATTTGTGAGTAAGAAAGTAAGCTTGTTTGCAGTAAAAACAGAGGTCTTCACGGTATAGATCAAGGTAATCATGGTGTGTGAAAAGCGGCGTGGTGGGAAGTTTGGCTTAAGTTGGGGAACTGGTGGGGGCAGTGAACGAGGGGTTACTAGCATAACCGGTGGTGGTGAGGCATCATGTTGACGAATGCGAAGGTCTTATGCCTGGTTGGTCAGGCCCGATTTCAGCACTGGTGATCAAAAGGAGAAATTTCTACTCGAACTTTCAATAGCCAACAAATGAGCCTTCTACCCATTTATAGACTAAGGAGGGGCCACGAACAACCATAATTCTCTGATCATGACCACATTCATAAATACGTAAAATCAGAAAATAAAAATAAAATGCTAAAATTCTACGGTTGACGATCCACTTGAGATTAGCAATTGCAATCATCATTAATGATTCTTTGGCCGACGTGTGTAGATCCCTACGGGTCGTGCGTTATGATCCTCATCATGATCTTTTCGACTTCGCCATTGAGCAGTAGGCACAATACTTTAAGTGGACATTTGTGAGTAAGAAAGTAAGCTTGTTTGGAGTAAAACTGATGCCTTGACGACAAATATCGAGGTAATCCTTGTGTAAAAAGTGGTGTGGTGGGGAGGTTGGCTTGGGGGGGGGGGGGGGGGCTGGTGGGGTACCAACGTAGCCGATGGTGGTGGGGCATCATGTTGACAAATGCGAAGGTCTAATGCCATGTTGGTCAAGCCGTTGTACGACCTAGATTGGTAAGACAACAACTGTCAGGATCAGCCTGGTCCCAGTAAGGTACAAAGTAATTCTAGAATTTCTGATTATAGTGACCGGTGGAGGCCCCGATTGTCTTTGTAAATTTAGCCTCCACAAATTAGGCCTGCTGGATGACCAATGCGAGCGTGGTCGGCTCAAAGTGCACAAACTGGCACTTATGTGCTATTGCGCCATGCATAAAGTATCTCAGGCTATGAAGCACAGATACTTCCCCAAAGGCAGCGTACCCGTACCGGATACGTATCTGATACCGGTACGTACCTGATACTCGACGGATACACCTATATGGACACACTTGGACTTAACACATTATTTTGCATATTGTGATAGGAGTTTGTTTTTCTAGAGAAAACAAAAGTTGGCTTTATGCTAGGAAGAGTTTGTTCATTCAATTAAATCATGTATCTGTACCGAGTATGTTTCTGGTACATGTACGTTTCTGTTATAAGTACGTGTAATTGAACGTGTTGATACGACGCAAGTTATTAACAAAACGACCAACTTGTCTCTAGACTAACCGGAGATTGAAGATGTTGATCTCCAACAATGAAGAAGAAGAAAAAAAGACTGATGAAGAGACTAAAATTTTTTATCTCTTTTGGTTAAACATAAATGATAACTTTTGTAATATTTGTGAATGCTTAACGTTTGAAAAGTTCATGTTATGTTGCATTGTGTGTCATTGATAAACCTGAAACATGATGTGCCGTCTACATAAAATCATCCATATAGGCCTCCAATGAGTAGATTTGATGAACTGCACGTAGACACTCAAAGGTGTTCCCGGGACGACGCGTGTCATACTGCAATACGAGTTCCTTCTTCAACAATGTCCATGCCATGTGTGGAGTCGATTTGTGAAGCCAACATATCCATATAAATCATCGCTAGGGTTACCTTGTTGGCTTCAAGGATGAGCATTAACTGAAATGACTCATTTGTAGGAGCAATTCAACTTAATGGATAGGTACCGCCAAACATGGGAGCCTCTACGCGCATGCTGGTAGATGCATGTGAAACAAGGCTAGGGGAGCCCTGACATAGGGACCAGTCATGCTACCAAGGTTTGTCAGATTAATGAGAGTGGAATCCGTGGTTGGATATGGGGGAACTTTGCTAATAGACGAGCGACCTTGACACTGCCTAGGAAGCCTAGTTTGAATCTCCACTTGCAGAGAGATGGGTCTTCTAAAAGAGTATATGTCCACTGATGGTGCGTATGCGTAGCAATAAACTTGTTGATACACACATGGATGAAAATACGAAGCTATTATCTATTTTCACAGCTCAAAACCACAATTAACCGATCCACAATATTATTGGATAGTTAAGAAGTTGATTTGTTGATAGTCACACGTCCATACATAAAATTTATTGTCAGCAGGTTTATGCAAACATTGACGGTTTCATGTCTATAGGTAGTTGAACATATTTTTTGGTATCTCAAATGCGCTCCTTGGGCATGGATTTATCTATCAGTCATCTTCTACTCTTCCATTTATGGTCTATTCCAATGTTGATTATGTCAGATCCATTGAGGATCACAGATCTACTAGAGGCTTGTGTACGTATTTTGGCAGCAATCCAAACACATGGAAGTGTAAAAAGTAACTTTTGTAGCTCTTTCAACATTCGAGGAAGAATATCACTTGAGGAACCATACAATTTTCAAGCTTACCTGGCTTATGAGCCACTTGGGATATCTGAGTCTATCAACTCCTATGGCTCTCTTAGAGATAATCAAGCGGCTACTCACATTAATGAGATCATATGAAGCATGTTGAAGTGGACTGTTATTTTACCAAAAATAACGTCAAGCTACGTGAAATCCAACTTTAGCATGTTTCCAACGCTTCGCAGTTGTAAACATTTTCACTAAGACATCATCTAGCTCGTTATATCTTAAATTTTTTTAAGTTTGATTGATATGACAAGTATCCTACAAACTTGTTGGGGAGTGCAAATAGTAATCATATATCTTTTTTTATTTATTTATTTGGTATTTTAGTCTCACCTTTTATATTTAATATTTGGGGCAAGTGCAGATTTGTATATAAAGGATCATTTAGATGACCAAATTATCAATGAGAAAATCTTTCTTGAATTTCTTCAACAACATTATTTTAGTTTGTGTTTTTCATGCATAAATAATTATATACAAAGCTATACAAACGGTAGTGCACAAGTTACACATTGCTCTGACAGCGACAGTCCCCCTGTTGTCGCCGACCCCATGAAAAATTATATTACTCTGAATACAAAATAGGGGACGGAGAGTTGTAGGGTACTATGTGAAGCAGTGGAGGGATGACTGGGAAGGGACAATTTAAATGCAACCCAATTTGTGACGAAAAATGATGGTTATGCAAGAGAAGGTCTGCACTAACAATTGCAACAATAATTAATTATTATAAAAAATAACAGAGGCACGTACAGTCACAAATATTAATTAAAGGGAAACAACTATCAATTCTTCAAACGACAAAGGCGCAAATACTATTTAGCACACACAAAATGAGTCCTGCAAATTGCACAACAAAACTACTAATAGCAAATAAAACATAAATCTTGTTACGGGTCCAAGTGTTACGTGATCACCGTCATTTATCTTATTATATTAGGGTTATGTTATATCGAGTCAAAGTTGTCATAGCGTTTAGGTGTTTTTAATATTCGAGAAATGTTGTGTTAATTACTGTTATGACATCGATGCCTATTGATATATAGGGTCATTGGAGTCATGCAACTCTCATGGAATAATTAATCTAAGGTTCTCTTTATCTCTCTAACTTCCTCTCCCTCTCTCTAGTTCCCTCCTCTCTTCTAGGGTTTCAATATCTCCCTCATCCCCGCCGGCCTTTTCCCTTGCCGGATTCCTCCCAGAAATTTATCTTAATCGCAACGGCCAACCCCCAACCAGATCTGCCCGTTCTACACACCAATCGGCCAACATCATCTCCAGTCTACATCCTTGGCACCATGGTCGCCGCCCATTCAGCCGCTCCCGGGCCGTTGTTCTTGCCGTCGCCAGACACCAGCCCTCGGCTGGATTTTTCTGCCATAGCTACACAAATCCAGGCCACATGCGCCTCTCTCCACGCCAAAGTCGATCGTCTCCTCGCTTTCGACGGACGGGACTTCGCAACCTCCCACGAGGCTCCCTGCCCTAAGTCGTCTCCACCATGGCCGCCTCCTGCACCATGTGAGAGTTATCCTGCCATATCGCCCCCAACATTCCTCTACGACACCAACCTGCCCCTACGCCCCGCAGTCGATCCATCTATCGAAAACGCACCGGCCACTGATGTACCACATCTCTCCACGGTGGTCATACTTCCACCGCTTCCGCCACCTCTCCGGCCACCCTCTCTGCCTCCTCCTTCGGCCATCTCACCGCCTCCTCTCCCGGATCTTGCTTCGCCGGTCCCGGCCTTGCCGCTTCCACCGACCGCATCGCCGCCTCTTCTGCCGCCCCGTGCTTCGCTGTCCCCGACGGATCTGTTCCTGCTACCGGCCGTCGCGTCTCCGACATCCTTGTGGATGCTGCTCACCACCGCTCCACCGACCTTGCAGAAGCCAATAGCCATTACTTCCGTCGCCCTTCTTTCGGATGGCGCAGCCACTACTCGCCAACACCGCCGCCGCTGCTACGCGCTACCTGGCCTTGTTATGGCGGGAGGTCAAGGTACCAGATGATCCGGCCACCCGCTTGTTACACGATCTTGAGGGCAAGTTCGTTTTGAAGGACGGATGGAGTGTTACGGGTCCAAGTGTTACAGGTCCATTGTCATTTATCTTATTATATTAGGGTTATGTTGTATCGAGTCATAGTTGTCGTAGCATTTAGGTGTTTTTATTATTCGAGGAATGTTGTGTTAATTATTGTTATGTCATCGGCGCCTATAGATATATAGGGCCCTTGGGATCATGTAACTCTCATGGAAGAATTAATCTAAGGTTCTCTTTATCTCTCTAACTTTCTCTCCCTCTCTCAAGTTCTCCCCTCCTCCCTTCTAGGGTTTCAATCTCTCCCTCACCCCCGTCGACCCTTCCCCATGTCGGATTCCTACCGGAAATTTATCTTAATCGCAACAAATCCACTACTGTTTGAGTGCCAACATAAACAACAGCAGAATATAAGACAACAAACCACAACTCACGCGTGCAGGCGGCGACAAAGACGGTTGTTGGCGAGCATCCAAAGTCGTAGCAAGCGGGGGAAGGTGTCGTAAGTGTGGATCAGGACTGGTGGTGGCTTGGATGGGCTAAAAGGTGACTGTTAGGGAGACGAGAATGGTTGTTTTGGGTTTTCATGGTGAGGATGTAGGCTAGCGACAGAGGAATGAGTGAAGGGCTCGACTGTAGAGGGGTGGACGGGGAGGGGGTTGTTGTAGAAGGGTGGACTGAACGGGAAAAGGAGGAGGGAGGAGGCTTCTGGTGATGGTGGACTGAACAGGGAAGAGGAGGAAGGAGGAGGTTTCTGGCGGTTGAGGACTGAACGGGGAAGAGGAGGAGGGGGGAGGAGGCTTCTGGCAGTGGTGGATAGAACGGGGAAGAGGAGGAGGGAGGAGGCTTCTAGCGGTGGTGGAATGAACGGGGAAGAGGAGAAGGAGGAGGGAGGAGGCGCTTACCCTAGGCATCGCACCCGGACGGAAGATTCTCTGGCATCGCACCAAAGACAGACCGGCGGTTCCAACAACTTGCGAACTCACGATGCCTCCACCCCTTAAACCGCACGCTATATATAAAAACTCTAACTCATAACCACTGCTATAACTATAAATCCAATAACCACCCGAATCGGACGGCACAAACTATCTGGATCGATCAAGCGTCAAATACAACTCAAAATATAAAAAGTAACATATGAACTCGACTCGGATCGACCATCCAGACGCAACCACAGACTCGGATCGTCCGACTGGGCAGCGGATCACTGCCTCCTGCAGGAATACACCTGTGTTGGGCGTGGCGCGCCATCACTATGACTGTTGAGACGAATTCTACAATTATATACATCCTAATTACATTGAAGTATAAATATTACCATCAAAAAATATTAAAGTAATTTTATTGTCATACTCAACAAATATGAGTCAAATGAGTATAATAATAATTGTGTGATCTTTTCTCACCTCTTCCCTTTTGCTTTTCTTTTGTAAAAATAGGAAATAATGAGGGGATAAAATGTGAAGGATTGTGTTTTATCAAAGAAAAGTTCACTTATTATATAGTATAGATATGCATAAGTATTTTATATATGTATGTATGTTGGAATACAAATCTATCTTATAACAATGCAAATTAATAGAAATCAAATAAATAACCATCGCGTCAATATTATAAGTCATGTCTGGCCCAAGCTAAAGATCATATCTTGAAGCAGAGGCCGATCAGATCACAGAAAACCCTAAAGATATTTGTGCTATAACTAGCAACAAACTTTGACCTTATTTTCAATAAATTATAAAAAAAATTATATATTTAATTAAAAATAATAATATATAAGCATCAACAAATATGATCTCAACTTGAAGGCATATTCTCCACATCTAACAACAAAAAGCAGATTCCTTTTGCTAGAGTAAGGCAACATTATTAGAGAAGATAAGAGAGTGAAACATAGAATTTTTTGTTAATAATAAATAAGATAAAAAACGAGAATAAGAATAATATTTGTTTTTGATTGCAGATATCTTGACAAATATTACAATGATGCCATCAGTATCTTTAAAAAAACTTTAAGCTGATAATTTCTAGTTAAATATTACTTATTTATTCTTTCATGTTATACTCTCTCTTTTTTCACATAGATCAGTTTTAGACTTCTTTTCTTTGGTCAACTGGGTAAGCATAGGTCTGGGGAAGTGTGTTTTCTTGCTCCACATTTATTTTGTAACTTATATAGTTTCTTTATAATGAATCACATGAATCATTTATTTTGTAAACTTTTATAGTTTATTTATAACGAATCACATGAATCAAAAGTGAGACAAAATATCAAAGGCCCAATCATGATAATAGAAACACACTGAGACCGGAGGATCATCCACTCCGGCCTACTGTCCTAGAATAGGGATATTTGAACCAAGAAATCAGATGAAACACTATACCAATTGGGCCGGTGAGTGAGAGAATGTACCAATGGTTCAATTAGAACTGGAGAATTGTTCACTCTGGCTCACTGCCAAAGGATGAGGATTTAAAGCAGTAATTCGTTTCATACAAATTACTACACAAGGATAAATTCAAAGCAAGAAAAAAAAAGTTGTATCTCAAGGCGCTTGCTTCCAAAAGAATTATTTCTGCTTCTATTACTAGAGATCATAAGAAAATTCTTAATGGCTAAGAGTGTATTTACTTCAACCCAAAGAAGAATCACAGGGAATATAATATAGGGAAAAACACAAAGTATCGGAATCACGAAAGTAGCAATGAAACTCATCCGCTGACATCGTACCACATAGCTAGTAACCATTGTTAAAGTAAAATTTTTAGGAGAATTTAAAAAGCATTTGGCCAATTGTATAAAACTGAAATCAAGACAGGACACGAAAAATAATTTGTAGACCAAGATGGCAAAAAGATTCTTTTTAAGAGCAAACTACATCTTACCTGAGAATGCAGCATGATCAGGAAAATGCCTAACTTCTGTAACATGAATATTTTCTGGCAGAATACAATTGCACAAAGAACCTGAAGCATAGAAATTATACAAATTAAGAAGAAAAATTGCGGGCACTTCACATCGCTTCTGAATATATTTTTTACCTATCCTGGCAAGGCGATTTACCCATCCTGGAACAGGCTTTCCGGTCAGCTGCATACAAACTTCATTAGTGAAATGATTGCAGTTCTTCCCTATCAAATTATAGGTGTCACCATGATACTTCCTAGAGAGTTGTTCGATGAACGAACGAAACTCAGCTGGTGGCATGTTAGTGGTGCCCAACCATACAGTGCGCCTGTAGATAAATCCAGGGCAGCTTCTTGGTTCTACCTCGAACACTCCACTAGATGAAAATTCATGGGCTCCAAACCCGTACTCCATGCCATGAACTGTTTCATTTGGTCAAATACTAATATAAATCATTGGTTGAAATAAAATTAAGGATGATAATCATGTGGGAATGATGACAATGTATTTCAGCTCACATTCATTAAATGAATGATTTCTGCGTATCATTTAAAATATTTGAATTTCCTCGCCTTCCCTTGGTGGCTTCCGTTCCCTTGGGTGTTTGATCAAATAATGATGCAACTCCCAGAGCATTACAAATGCAAAAACGAAAATCTCAAGTTTGAGTTTCGGGATAACTATTTCTTTCTGCTATTTTCATTTTAGATTAGGTGAACATCTATATATTATTTACAGCAGGTATCAAGTCATAACTCCAAAAGATATTGACAATAACCAAGTAAAAGATGGAATGAAAAAGAAAATTAATAACAAAATATAAGATTTTATAGGTGTGCAAAATAGTGAAAGTTATTATTTATTGTTACCTAATATTTGTTTTCATGTTTTATTTTTGTTTCCTGTTGTATTTCCCTATATATATAAATAGGGGGCTTTCATTATTCAAGTAATGAAATTATTTCCTGTGTTTTCCGTTTGACATGCTATCAGAGCTACGGAAAGAAAAGCCCCAGCCGCCGCTCGATACAGCGCCCGCCTCTCTGCTAGTTCCCGCAGCCCAGCGAACCCACCGCCGTCGGCCAGCCTTCTCTCCCTCCACCTCCCTTCTCTCACTCTCATACCCCGCTTCCTCCGACTGCCGCGGGTGGCGTAGCCCACAGATCAGCGCCCGGATGGCCGCCACTCCGGCAACCGTCTGATGTACCCCGTTTTTCTCAGAAAAGTTTCGTTTTTCATCCCTCTACCTCCAACTAGAGGGATCAAGTAATGGCTCCACTAGATCTCCCTATATCATGGATCTTGGGATTTCTCTCCTTTGCTTTCTCACATGAAAAGGGTTCGGCCTCCTCCTTCAAGCCTTCCCTTGACTTCAGCACTCAAGGATCTATTGCTCCGGGATCCGAGACAATCCTATTGGTGGTGTCCGACATTTTTTTCAGCATCGCCCTTTTTACGGCGATCTTCTGGAGGATGTTTTTTTACAGACTCGGAATTTTTTTTTCGACGCATCTTTGTTCTCTGATTTCATTATGTCTGACGTGATTAATTCTCCTGACGTATCACAACCCACTGGATCTATCCGGGTTGGGCATGATCATACGGCGTCTAATATCACTATGATTCGTCTTGATACAACAAATTACCTATCATGGTCTCGATCTATTGTCTTGGCCCTTAAGAGTGGTCGGTTGTTTGGCTATGTTAACGGGACTATCAAGGAGCCAAAGCGGACTACATCTACGTGGGCTCAATGAGAATCAGAAAACTCTTTGGTGATGTCACGGTTGATTAATTCCATGCAAGAGACTATTGCACGGAATTACCTATTCTTGGATACCGCTGCGGATATTTGGAGTCGTGTCGAATCTACCTATTCCTGAAATGACAACACTGCTCAAATCTTTCAGCTATGAAGAAAGATCTTTCTCCTTCGGCGGGGTGATCGACCACCGTCTGTTTATTATTTGAAGTTCACTCAGCTATATCAGGAGTACGACCATTTTACATCCCTCGGCCTTGTCTGTACTGTGGATGCTCTTCTTGTTCGTGTTCATGAAGATCAGAATAGGGTGTTTGAGTTTCTACATGTTTTACACTGAGACTTTGAACAGATTATTATTCAGATCCTTGGTCGCATACCAGTCTCTTTGTTGTCAGAGACCTATAGTATTGTCCAGGAGGAATATGACCGTCGTCAGTCTTGGAGTTCAGAGGTTCTTTCTAGTGGTTCTGCTCTTGCGGCTTCTCATTCTAAAGGCATTACTCTCGGGACTTTAAGCGCAGACCCTCGGACAAAAATCACTTGATGTGGGATTATTGTGGTCGAAGTCGGCATACTCGTGACACTTGCTTCAAATTGCATGGGCTCCCTCCATCGAAACGTGTCATGGTTCCTCGTGGGGGCCGTGGTGGACGTGGTCGTGGCCGCTCAAATTTCAGCTCTCCTCGCTCTGCTCACCTAACTGAGTTCATTGATGATAGTACCTCTAGTGCCCAAATATCTGAGCCTCCGTCTCTCCCTGGAGCCTTTTCTGTTGATGACATGATGACTCTCCGTCGCATGATGCAGGGGTTATTGATGCATCCGTCGTCGCGCCCGAAGACGCGTGAACCCATCACGCGACCGTTATCTTTTTATTTCTTTTATTTATTTGCTATTTCATTTTCTGTATCTCTTTTCATGCACTCGTTATTAGTTTCGGCTTATCGGTGTGACTGGCAGGTATGACCGGCCGGTGTGACCGACCGGTGTGACCGGCCGGTGAGACCTCTAATAAGAAAGGTCCGATAATTTGAGTAGTTAGGACGATAGGGGCAATCTTAATTTATTTAAGAGAGGTACAATTTTAATCTCATGAAAATCAAGTCAAATATATGCTCTAACTTTGGAAGTCCAGCTACAATTTGAAAATACGTTATTGTGCTGAAATATTTTGGAAAGCAATTTTTGGAAAGCTGCCAAAATCTGCTAAAGAATTGAATTCAAACAAATCTTTGGAAATCAATGTGGGGACTGCCTCAAAACATTTGTGGAAAGCTGTGAATAGGACAAGGAAATAAAATTTTAAGATAAGCTATAAAATACAACCATGAAGGAGAAACGGATAGACCCGAAAAATCAGAGGAAAATGAACTTATTTCGTTTTCCCTCTGTGGCCGGTTCGATTCACTCTTCCACCGTTATCCCCTTCATCCAGAGACGCCATCAGTGTTGTGCCGCCAAAATCGACGAAGCCGCTGCCTCCAGTAGCCGCTATTCGACGGCCCCGGTCTCGCTCCAGGCGGACATACTGTCGACCTCCCGTCTGTGCGAGTTTCCACCGCCGCTCCTGTTCAAGACCCGCGACCCAGAGCCGATCCTACGACCACCAGCCCTTGCCCTCTCAAATCGCCGTCGACAACAACGCCATATCCGGCGATTTGAACCCTGTCAAGTGCATTCCAAGGTCGGCGGTTTATTCTTAAGTCCGCACCAGCAAACAGTCAAGTAGTAGAATACGCCAAGCTTTCATCGGGGGATTTTGGGAGAGCCCATGAAGCCTAGGCAACACTTGCTCTTTCGCTGCTTCAAAACATCAAGTTAATTTTGTGTGACTCAATTAAATAACGTTAAGCTTGCCTCGAACGTTCGAACTATTCATATTATCGTTACTTCATAAGTTGTTCTTATGACTCTGCTTGTGGATGTGTAAATCTCGCAAAACGTTCAACTTGGAAGCGCATGAGAGGACCGCCTCTAACTAAATTCGACGATTTTATTAAAGTTCATTACGACGGGAGTAGTTTTCGCGCGCGAAGCATGGATTTTGGCCCGCTCGGCCACATTTGAAAATTAAAAAGAAAAAGAAAACTATTTCTTTCAAATCGCTCATTTTAAATTTATAACAAAATAACATCTCTTTGCTTAAAAATATTTAACTGTGAGAACCCTACTATGAGCCAACATCAGTTTGGAATCAGAGGCAGGTTGTGATTCGCTCCTATCACGAATCACGCGATCTGCATTTCAAAAAAAAAATTTATTTGAAAAAAAAAACAAATCTATTTTAAATATTTATAATTTTATTCAAAAAAAAAATTTATTTGGTCTGTCATTTCAAAAAATAACAATAAATCTTTATTTTATTGTTTAAAAAATTTCAAATTATTTTAAATGAAAATTGTGTGGGCAATTTAGAGAATGGAGTTGCCGATCTGAGCGCACAAATTAAAATTTTGACTAAAACCATCGAAGTGTTAAGCACGAATGTTACCGCAAACATGAGAGATGTGGGACAAGTGGTAAATGGGTTACGCACGCGTGTAAACACCTTGGAGGCCAATCAACAGTTAGGAATTATCCCACCCCAAATTGAAGAAGATCCTAACCCTAGGCAACCTAAAAATGACAACCCTAATCCACGACAACTTGCACAAGAACGCCAAAATGTTAGGGATCCACCCCGATGGGATGTAGGAGTCAAATAAGACGTTGGTGATTTTGAGGTATATTTAGAGCCCGAGGGTTGTCTAGACTGGTGTGATCGAATGGATCACTTTCTGGCTTGGAAGCAATTGTCCCAAGGTAGGCAAGTCGAGTACGCCACCCTTAGGTTGAAGGGTTTCGCCTTGGTTTGGTGGGGTCAGCTAGAGCGGTCTAGATTCAATTTAGGACTGCCCCAGATTACTACTAAGGATGAGTTTAAAATTCAATTGCAAAGGCGGTATGTTCCAGCGGACTACTTGCACTCTACCGTAGGTTCCACAACCTACGATAGGACAAATTAACGGTAGATGAATACACGAACGAATTTCTAGTCCTTCAGTCTCGCCTCGACCTCCGAGAGGATGATGACATGACTGTATCCCGTTATCTGAACGGGTTGCGTTATTCCATTAGAGACCAGCTAGAATTATTCGATTACAAGAACTTAGGAGAAATATCGAGTCGAGCACGGAGAGTGGAGGCCTCACAAAAACGGTCATCCGGAGCTAGATCTACTGATAGATCCACCACGAGTGTCACCACCACCACTACTGCTAGGATTTCTGATTCCCCTCACCCTCCCATCACTACCGGGAACAAAGACCTGTTGATGCGGAGCAAAGACGAAGATGCGTTTTGGGCCCGTTCGGGGCTGATTTGGCAACTTTCCATATTTGGCGCGCCCGAATCGACGATCGGACTCCACGATTGCGTCTGGAACGTCGTCGCGAGTCAAAACGCTATATTACTTTATATTTTTGAGTTTATTTTGATGTATTTTAAAGGGCTAACCCATCGGCCAATCATAGCCGTTGATGGGGATGCCCTAGTTTGTGTTTTCTTATAAATAGGATGCTAGGGGGCTGATTTGAGGCCATTGCAGAATTTGGAGAAGTATTCCCGGATTCCAGCGATCCCTCCCCGGTGCCGACGCCGTGGAACCCTAGGTGACGACTCCTAGGCCGCAAAACTCCTCCCCAAGGTACACCCTACCCCCACCATCGTTTTCCACCTCTCCTGCTCCATTTCTAGCCTCCGAAATTTCAGATCTACACCGATTTCCTGCAGTCCTAACTTTTAATTCAGAATTTTGTTATTTCCTTTGGGATTTGTATGTGTTATTTGGTTGTGAAATATTGTATGCTCTGTGGTATTTGTGTCGTATTGGAATTACAGCTTGTTATCATTTTGCCTGTGAAGATCTCTAACTTGCAGGTCGCTTAATTCGCCGCGCGCTAATTTTAAGCCTCCGTGCGAAGGAGTGTTTTTGCCTATGCCTAAAGAAATTGCTCTGCCGCCTAATGAATAAATGTCATGTTTAGTTTAATGTTTTGTTGCTTATCTTGATTAGCGCGCTTGATCATCTTTGTGTCAACATATAGACATTGCTTAGGGTGAGTCCACCCCCCTTCACGGCACTAGCGGGCGTCTTAGGACACCACTACACAGCCTACCCTACATCAAATTGGTATCAGAGGTCAAGGTTTGACCATTTGCATGTTTTGTAGTGGTAGGTCATATAGAGTCTCTAGGTTCATCCATGACTAATTATCGGCGTCGTTCCTCTCCTCTCTTGAGAGATTCTGAGTCCGCCTATTTCCAATCTCAAAGAGCGACTTCAGAGAAATCTTCACGTTATCATGATGATTATTATCATCTGCGGCACACCACTTTCCGAGATCGTGTCAACCCACCGACACAACCTCACTATGGCAGAGACGATCAGTATGATGATTGTCGTCGTTCATATCTTTGCACGCGAGCGGATCGTGTTGATCCTTCGACTCGACCCGATTACCTTAGGGATGACTATTATGAGGATCGTCACTTTGAGAGAGATCTTGAGAGTCGGTTTCGTACAGTTTCCCCTTCCTTTGACGGCTCATCGAATCCCGAGTTTTTCAGTTATTGGCTCGTGGATATTGAGTATTATCTCGATTATTTTGAATTATTCGATGAGCGTCGCATCAAGTTTGCGAAACTTAGGCTTTTAGATCAGGCGAGAGCATATTGGTCTAGCGTAGAGAGGACTCGCGAGCGAGATCGTCTTCATCGTGTCACGAGTTGGGTGGGCATGAAGCGTATTTTGTGCCAGAGGTATCTGCCTTCATCATATCGGAGTCGCTTGCTCGACCAATTATTTTCCCTTCAGCAAGGACCTGTGTCTGTCGCTGAGTATATGGATCGTTTTGATGAGTTGGTTGTGAGAAGTGATATCCGAGAGGACCCAGCCATGACCACCACCCGATTTCGGTCTGGACTTCGATCTGATATACGTACTGAGGTGGCTTATCACAGTTCGAAGTCCCTCGAGCAGACATATCAGCTCGCCCTCCGCTATGAACAGTCCTTGAGATCCGCAAGAGCTGGTCGATGGGATTCTCTCCTTGACCTCCGCAGTACGAGTCCCTCCCCTATTGAGGACACCACGATGCCTGGTGCGGATTGCTCCCACCCCAGTGAGGTGCTTAGCCCAGTGAGTGACCTACCTTTGCTTTCTGACGCTCCTCTAGTGGCACTGACTGAGAGTGAGCCTGAGCGACCTATTGAGTCTGTAGTGTTGTGCCCCTCACCCACACCTCCACTTTTGGCATGTCCGGGTTTGATTAACACTCATACCCTAGACTCATGTCTTGACACCGCACCCGCAGACCCAGTCTTGAGCGTAGGTTTATGTCACTTTTCCCTTGGCATTACCCTGAGCCACGTTACGATCGAGAGCTCAGAGTTTGGTGTTGATCTCATAGTGGCTATGTCACCCATGCACAGGGGCACTACCCCTTTCGATGGTACTCATCGGGAGGACCTTGACCTTAGTGACGAGCCCTATGACGAGCCCCCTGTTGAGCCTCCTGATGATCCGCCACATTTTGGTGAGGTTGAGACTCGGGTGAGCCACTCAGGTATGACGCCTCTTTCATCATCATCTCTGGCCTTGCCCAAGAGAAGGGATCTTGAGTGGAGCATGACATATGTAGGGCCTACCTTGAGTCCATTTGAGCATACTCATATTGTGAGGACCTACCTTATGACACCTCACACATTGGATGAGTTTTGGGACACGCCACCCGCTGAGCCACCCGATGAGTTCTTTCTTGTCTGGGATGCTCACCACATTTTAGAGTCACTACTTCTAGTCAATGCACACGATTTTCACTCAGGTGGTCGTCTCCTTCGTGATGACTTTTCTTACACACCTCCTGGGGACCCCCCTGATGCGCCACGTTCCCCGAGAGACATTTGGCTCTTTACGAGCTCGTATTTGAGTATAGTTGTCTCTCACGGTCATCTGAGCACTCGTCACACACGAGATGAGTTTGTCTACACTACACCGAAAGAACCTCCTGATAGGCCACCACATTTGAGAGACATCTCAGGAATTTTTAGATTTTCTTATAAGGAGTGTACCGTGTCTGTCATGTTGTCTTTGCATCATTTGCATTACCTGCATGAGTCTGCTGATTCATTTGCACAGCATTTGCATGATTTGCATGAGTCGGTCCGCCGACGAATAATAGCAAGCAATGAAAATTACAAAGTCCATGCAGATAAGCGAAGGCGAGAACAAATACTTAATGTATGCGAGAAGGTAATGGTGCGAGTCCGCCCTGAGAGGCTCCCTTCGGGGCCTGCCAAGAAGTTAAGCGCGAGGCAAATGGGTCCGCACTCAATTATTAGTCGTATTGGGACCAACGCTTTCCGACTTGACATCCCGGCCAGTATGGGAATTCACCCTGTGTTTAATGTTAAAGATCTGACTCCGTACTATGAACTTCATGAGTATGTGGACCCGAGCAGTGGAGATACCCAGCCACCCCCATCCCCACTGTCGTTACCATATCACCCTCATACGTCCTCACCCATTGTTGACCTCCACCCACCTGGGGACTCGTCTTCTTTGGTTTCACCACAGGCACCACCGATCGCACCGGGATCCACCACTTGTGAGTTGAGCGTTGAGAGCTTCATGGAGACCAGACTCCACCAGTGCATTCCCACTACAGACGTTGGTGACTCTTGGGTACTTGCAGCAGAGCTTGATCGATTCGCCCCTGGACTTCGACTTCAGCACGTCCATCTCCATTCACCGGAGATGACATCTTTTCAGTCAGGGGGAGTTGATCGGCGAGGACACTTTCCGGCGACGATACTTGGGCGACCTCTGGTGGACTTCTTCGAGTTTTACCCGACATGCAGCGAGAGAATTTTGATCCCTATTCATCGGGAGATGAATTCTTTCAAGCCGGGAAGATTGATGTCGAGCAAAGACGAAGATGCGTTTTGGGCCCGTTCGGGGCTGATTTGGCAACTTTCCATATTTGGCGCGCCCGAATCGACGATCGGACTCCACGATTGCGTCTGGAACGTCGTCGCGAGTCAAAACGCTATATTACTTTATATTTTTGAGTTTATTTTGATGTATTTTAAAGGGCTAACCCATCGGCCAATCATAGCCGTTGATGGGGATGCCCTAGTTTGTGTTTTCTTATAAATAGGATGCTAGGGGGCTGATTTGAGGCCATTGCAGAATTTGGAGAAGAAGTATTCCCGGATTCCAGCGATCCCTCCCCGGTGCCGACGCCGTGGAATCCTAGGTGACGACTCCTAGGCCGCAAAACTCCTCCCCAAGGTACACCCTACCCCCACCATCGTTTTCCACCTCTCCTCCTCCATTTCCAGCCACCGAAATTCCCAAAAAATCCCATTCCCAAAGCTGTTTACTGTTCACGGAACTGTTCACCCGAAAACACTATTCACCCGCACTATTCATCTGCCGTTCCTGTACGCAAACACTGTTCACCCGGCCCTACACTTCTTCTCCCCTTCATGGATCCACCTCCCACCGCGCCGAAAAACCTAGATCTATTTTGATCTAGTGTCATCACCCTCCGATCCATCATATTCTTCCGTATCCCTCTCCACGTAACCCGGATCCGCCATTAAAACACTGGATCTATCCACCTTCGCCCGGATCTCTTTCCTAGCGGCCGGATCTTTTCATTTCCGGCCCGTTTCACCCCCTCTAGCCTTGGACAGCCACCTCGCCACCACCGCTCCACCGGATCCACTTCCGATCGCCGATCTACGCATCCGGACCTCCGATTCTCCACCACCTCGGATCAGCCCACTGCATCGTGAGTATCTCGTGGTATTGTGTTTTGTATTTAACATTTGCACTTGGTTGTTTATCTATATTTGTGCTGTGATCATAGTTTGGTAGTTATTGTACTCTTACGCTAATGTTGTTTGTGGAATTAATCGCCGCCGCTTGCTTAGGCCCTCCGCGCGGAGGAAGCCGTTGCCAAATTGCTAAAATTATTTAATTGCTTCTTTATTTTGATTAACTGTGTGGTGTTGTTAATTCTCATTGCTTAAATTAATTATCGTTGCTATCCGACTGTTTCATTGCATGTAGCATTGCATTCGCATATCCCCTCACACGTGCACGAAGAGTCCTAGCTCCCGAGCACCACTAGCCTACCCTACATCACCTGTCCACTAACCACTTCAAGGGTAAGGAGATTATTGGGGCTAAGCCCAACACTGGAGTATTTCGATGCTTCAAGTGTATGGAGCCGGGGCACAAATCATCTGAGTGCCCGCGACGCCACTTCGTCGCTATCATCGATTCTACTGATGGACGTGAGCCTGAGTATGGAGTTTACGTGAATGAGTCTCACCCTGAACCTGAGCACGAACACGAGACTAAGGATGTCATAGAAGTGGAAGGTGAACACGCCGAACACTTAGTCTCCGTCTTACGATATAGCTTGATCACCCCTAGTGAACCTACTGAGGACGATTATAGGAGACACGATATTTTTCGCACTATTGCACGCATCAAGGGACAGTTTTGTTCCATCATCATCGATAGTGGTAGTATGAAAAATTTCGTTTCTCAGTGCATGGTTAACATATTAGGACTTCAGAGTTGAGATGCACCCGTTAGAAAAACCCTACAGCTTATCCGGTGTGATTAGTCAATTGACTATGTCCATCACTCATTATTGTCTAGTAGAATTTTCTATAGGGAGTACGTACTCGGATAGAGTATTATGTCATGTCGTTGCTATGGATGTTTGTTACATCCTACTAGGGAGATCTTGGCAGTACAATCGATGTGTCATGCACGACGGCACGAGGAACTCTCACTCCTTCAAGCACCACGGACATACGATTGTTCTTTTACCCCAGAAGAACTGTCTTGTCCCAAGGGTACACGAGAGTACCACTATGACTTCTAGCTCACTTCTCGTTACCTCCACCACATTACTGCTAACCGCACTCCTGCCTGATTCCCCACCCCGTGAATTACTTTGTGGTCCAGATTTGGCGCCCACCCCACATTTATCGACTCCCGACGTACCACCTGATATTTCTCAATTTTTTCATACTGTAATGGAAGACCACCCACTTCGCACTCCCCACCCGATCGATTTTATATTTAGAGACTACACTTTTATTACACCTCACTATCATTTGGTTATAAACATATTTGCGGAGATAAATAAATATATTAAATATTTTCTACCATATGTATGGAACATATTATGTAGTCAACTAGGAATCAAACTTGAGGATAATAGTGCTTATTACACTCTTACTGATGGACAGACTAAGGTCATTGAAGGTAGCATGATAGGCCTTTTTAAGCGTTTAACTGAGGCGAACGCCAAGCAATGTGATCTTATATATCCACAAACACCGCTCACATATAACAACTCTAAAAATCGAACCAATAATAAATCTCTTTTCGAGATTATCTATTTGCCTTTAGTATGCCACCTTCATGACCGCCACCCCTCCTACTCACATGAACGTATCTCAATCGAGGTGCAAGCTCAAGCTAATTATTTAAATGAGTCACGTAAGATTATTATTGATAATTTGCAAGCAACCTTTGAACATTACAAACTCACGGTCGGTCATTATCACCATGAGTTGTACTTTTCAAAGGAAGATTGAGTGTTTGTCTATTGCGGGAAGATTGGCTCACCCCAAATTCCGGCGTACATTGAACCATCTGTTGAGGCCCCAGACATTTCACCTGATTTAGCACCAGCCACGACGCCAAATCGCCACATTACCGGTCTTTACGAGTTCTCGCTGGGGTCGAGTTCTCTCAACCCTAAGGGAATTGATGCATCCGTCGTCGCTCCCAAAGACGCGTGAACCCATCACGCGACCGTTATCTTTTTATTACTTTTATTTATTTGCTATTTCATTTTCTGTATCTCTTTTCATGCACTCGTTATTAGTTTCGGCTTATCGGTGTGACCGGACGGTGAGACCCCTAATAAAAAAGGTCCGATAATTTGAGTAGTTAGGACGATAGGGGCAAGCTTAATTTATTTAAGAGAGGTACAATTTTAATCTCATGAAAATCAAGTCAAATATATGCTCTAACTTTGGAAGTCCAGCAACAATTTGAAAATACGTTATTGTGCTGAAATATTTTGGAAAGCAATTTTTGGAAAGCTGCCAAAATCTGCTGGAGAATTGAATTTAGACAAATCTTTGGAAATCAATGTGGGGACTGCCTCAAAACATGTGGAAAGCTGTGAATAGGACAAGGAAAGAAAATTTTAAAATAAGCTATAAAATACAGCCATGAAGGAGAAACGGATAGCCCAGAAAAATCAGAGGAAAACGAACCTATTTCGTTTTCCCTCTGTGGCCGGTTCGATTCACTCTTCCACCGTTATCCCCTTTATCCCGAGACGCCATCAGTGATGTGCCGCCAGAATCGACGAAGTCACTGCCTCCCGTAGCCGCTATTCAACAACCCCGATCTCGCTCCAGGCGGAAAAACCGTCGACCTCTCGTCTGTGCGAGTTTCCACCGTCGCTCCTGTTCAAGACCCGAGACCCAAAGCCGATCCCACGACCACCAGCCCTCGCCCTCTCAAATCGTCGTTGACAACAACGCCATATCCGGCGATTTGTACCCTATCCGGTCCATTCCAAGGCCGACGGTTTATTCTTAAGTCCGCACCAGCAAACAGTCAAGTAGAGAACACGCCAAGCTTTCACCGGTGGATTTTGGGAGAGCCCGTGAAGCCTAGGTAACACTTGCTCTTTCGCTGACATCAAGTTAATTTTGTGCGACTCAATTAAATAACGTTAAGCTTGCCTCGAACGTTCGAACTACTCATATTATCGTTACTTCATAAGTTGTTCTTGTGACTCTATTTGTGGATGTGTAAATCTCGCAAAACGTTTAATTCGGAAGCGCATGAGAGGACCGCCTCTAACTAAATTCGACGATTTTATTAAAGTTCATTACGACGGGAGTAGTTTTCGCGCGCGAAGCCTCGATTTTGGCCCGCTCGGCCTCATTTGAAAATTAAAAAGAAAAATAAAACTATTTTTTTCAAATCCCACATTTTAAATTTATAACAAAATAACATCTCTTTGCTTAAAAATATTTAACTGTGAGAACCCTACTCCGAGCCTACATCAGTTATCCTCGGAGCCCACTTCTGGTCCATCCTCGTCCTTTGCTCATTCATGTAGTCCAAGTGTTCACTCTGTTGTTGTATCGTCTGCCGCTCATTGAATCATTGATTCTGGAGCTACAAATCATATGGCTGGGTCATCGTCAAGTTTTGTTTCCTATTCACCATTGTCTGGCGGAGACAAGGTAAGCATTGCTGATGGAACCCTTTCCTTTATTGCAGGAAAAGGCTCTATCACTTGCTCTTCTCTTACCTTGGCTTCTGCCCTTCACGTCTCTTCTTTTCTCGCAACCTCTTATTTGTTAGTCATTACAAATTCCAAGAACTTATTTGTCACTTTCTTTCCTTCTTATTGTATCGTTCAGGACCTGCAAACGAAGAAGGTAATTGGCTCTGGTAGGATGTGTGATGGATTGTACGTGTTTGATGATGCTATTCATCAGGCCTTGTATGCTCAACAACTTCCTCAGTTGGCTACCTGACATCGTAGCTTGGGCCATCCCTCTATTTCTACTATGCAGACGTTATTTCCCAGTTTTTAATCTTCTGTTTTAAAACTTTTATGTGTGATGTTTGTGAACTTGTTAAGCATAAGTGTGTCTCTTTCAATCACGTGTCTAAGTCTTCTGTTGTACCTTTTCATACTATTCATAGTGATGTATGAGACCCTGACTCTATTGCTTCGATCTCTGATTATCATTGATTTGTTACTTTCATTGATTGTTTTTCTCGCACTACATAGGTTTATTTGATGCATAGTAAAAATGAAGTGTTCTATCTTTTCCAAAATTTTCATAAAATGATTTATACTCAATTTAGTGTCATCATTAAAATTCTTCGCAGTGATAATGAGTGTGAATACATGGATACCAAATTTGAAAACTATTTGAGTGCTCCTGGCATCGTTCATCAAACCACTTGTGTACATTCTCTTGCACCAAAATGGTGTTGCTGAATGAAAAAATCGTCATCTTCTTGAAGTGACACGATGCTTGTTATTTATGATGTCTCTTCCAAAATACTATTGGGGTGATTCCCTTCTTACTGCGGCTTATCTCATCAATCGTATGTTGTCTCGTCATCTGGACAATCACACTCCTCTTCATACCAAAGGTATACCTCCTACTACTCTTGTACCCTGTGTGTTTGAGTGTTTATGTTTTGTTCATATTCATAACATTATTCGAACAAAACTTGATCCTCGTGCCCTTCATTGTGCGTTCATTGGTTATTATCCTACACAGAAATGGTACAAATACTATCATCCTCCAAGCAGGAAAACATTTGTCTCCATAGATGTTACGTTTCATGAAAGTACCTCCTGTTATGAGTCATCATTTCAGGGGAAGTCTTCATACATAGAAGTGAGTGCTCCTACTCTTCCTCTTTCTATTCCTCCTCCATACATTGCCACTCAGGGGGAGAGTGAGGATATTTCCAAAGATGTTCCCAAAGAAAAGGATTTGTAGGTGTACACTTGGAATAGCAAAAGATCAAACACTCAATCACATCCCAAAATACCAGAGCCGTCACCGGATTTGTCTACATCATCCCTAGAGTTACCTATTGCCCTCCGAAAAGGTATACGCTCATCCACTCAACATCTGTTATCTAACTAAGTGTCATATGCCTCTTTATACTTTTCCCATAAAGCCTTCGTCGCTTCTCTTTCTTCTGTGTTTGTTCCCAGTACATGGCAGGAAGCACTTGGTTACCCAAAATGGACAAAGGCGATGATGGAGGAAATGCATGCTCTAAAAAAGAACCATACATGGGACCTGGTCGATCTCTCTCCTAGCAAGAGGACAATGGGTTGTCGATGGATTTTTACAGTAAAGCGGAATTTTAAGGTATTGTGGAGAGATTCAAGGCACGATTAGTGGCAAGAGGCTACACCCAAACTCATGGTATTGACTATCAAGAGACTTTTGCTCCCGTGACAAAAATGAATACAATACAAGTCCTATAATCCTGTGCCGCGTGTAAAGAGTGAGGCCTTCAACAGCTAAATGTAAAGAATTCTTTACTTCACGACGAGTTGGAAGAGAAAATCTATATGGAGATGCCTCCAGGTCTTGTCCCTATCGACTCTGAAGGGAAATTGTGTAAATTGAAGAAAGCTTTATATGGGTTAAAACAATCTCCGAGAGCTTGGTTTGGGAGACTTCACAAAATCATGATCTCATTGGGGTATACCCAAAGTCACGCTGATCACACTCTATTTATCCTATGAAAAGAGATGAAGATGACTATCTTGATTATATATGTTAATGATATGGTTATTATAGGTGATGACATGGATGAGATTTGTGCCCTGAAACTCAAACTTGCTAGTGAATTTGAAGTGAAAGACTTTGGTAAGTTGAGATATTTACTAGGGATTGAGGTTGCTAGATCAAAATATGATAATCATATTTCTTAGCGGAAGTATGTCCTTGATTTATTAAAATAGATAGGAATGAGTGGTAGCAAGTCTGTTGATACTCTTATTGAAGGGAACCACAAACTTGGACGTGATGATGGGGAGTTAGTGGAAGATATTTTTGGTTATCAAAAGTTGGTTGGTAAACTGATCTACTTATCTCATACCCGTCCTGACATCTCATATGCAGTAGGAGTGGTAAGTCAATACATGCATTCTCCTAAAGTCAGACATCTTGATGTTGTGCACAAAATTTTAAGATATTTGAAGACCTCGCCTGATAGGGGAATTCTATTCTCTCCTAGTGATCACTTAAAAATTGAAATATATACTGATGTTGACTGGACCAGATCAGTTGATGATAGGAGATCTACTATAGGATATTGTTCTTTTGTTGGGAATAATTTGGTCACTTAGAGAAGCAAGAAACAACATGCAGTGGTTCGCTCTAGTGCAGAGGTTGAGTTTAGAGTCATGGATCATGATATATGCATGGTTGTCAGGATCGCGATCTGGATCATAGGATCTTACGATCATACGATCCAGATTTTGTAAATCAATCCAGATTTTGTAAAGCGATCCTCGATCCAATCCTACCATCTGATTCGATCCAACTTCGAAACGATCTCATCTAGGATCTCGATCCTGACAACCTTGGGTATATGTGAGGGGATATGATTTAGTTCTCTCTTAAATGATATTGATTTATTAGAAACCGGCCTTTCAATTTGTATGTGGCAATAAGGATGCAATCAGCATTGCTCAGAACCTTGTCCAGGCACGTTGAAGTTGACCGACACTTCATTACAGAAAATATTGTGAAAGGGATTATATGTACCCCTTTCGTTCACTCGAAAGGACAACTTGCTGATTTTCTTATCAAGGCATTGAGTGAAAAAACATTTGCATCAATTATTAGCAAGTTGGACATGAAGAACATTACAAGCCCAATTTGAGGGGGAGTGTTTTAATTAGTATTGCCCTATATATATAGGGGCTTTCATTATTCAAGTAATGAAATTATTTCCCGTGTTTTTCATTTGACATTTATCTATGTATCCTGAACACATATATAATATAAATGAATATATATTTATACTATATTAACAAAATAAAACTTGGCTAGGCATGGTCCTCAGATGAATTTATGCCCTTCAATTTTCAATCTCCCTGATTTAAAGAATGCAAGATTTTTTAATAAATAAAGCAATCATAATATATATATATATATTGTTTATAGACCTACCAACTGAGCATAGGGTCCCAACAAGCGCAGTATGCGCACTAGTAATACTGAATCACTGCACGAGCGACGATTAAGTACTGTCACTGTCACACACTGCCTTTGATAACCATATAGCACCATGTATGAGTTGAGAACTGGAAAAATATATTATATACAAGGTAAACAATAAACATTACATTACACCTCTATATCTACACAAACACAAGTAACCACTAACAAATATTAAAAGCGGACTTTTATACAATTCAACTCTTACACTCAAGATGGAAGTAGATATTGATCATTTTCAGCTTGGAAATATTGTCAGTGAAGGTGTCCCAACTCAATCTCTTGGTAAAGAAATATGTCAGCTAATCTTGGGATTGGACGAACAATCCGATGATCGCTAGCGGGTGTGGTAATCAGAATAGGATAGCTAACCGACTCTCGGCTATCACTCATAGTGAGACCCTCGAGAATAAAATGAGACTCAAAAGAATGGCTGCTCATAATGGGGTCAATGAGTGGAGTTCATGGAAGGACACGGAAGGACATGGAAGGACGCGTAAAAACAGGGGGTCATGGAAGGACGCGTCACTATAAGATCATTGGGTCACTATAAGACTCAAAACCATGTAAAAACAGGGGGTCATGGAAGGACGCGTCACTATAAGATCATTGGGTCACTCGTACTCACTCACTTTTTGATACCATAGAGTGAATCAGACCCAAATGGCAGACAACTCATCGGATAGTGCACCTCACCAGGGTGAGAGAACTTAGTACTAAGTATCTGTGATTCATGTCCAAGAGGACTAGAGTAGGCATGGTGACGGCCTTGAACTGGGGAGAACTCGTGATAGGATGGTTAGAGTACAAGTCTACTCGACTAAGTCTAGCGGATCCCAAGGACTGTTCATAACAAAAGGCATGCTGAAATGTCTGCTCGATAGAATCTAGAGGATGACTGCTCAGTGTTATGTAGATCACAGACCGAAGTCTAGAACAGAATCTGGCGGCTGCTGGACCAGATCCTCTTGAATGTCCCTCCCTGCCACTAACTCGTCGAAATAATCCATATTCGTAACTCGGCAACAAACCTAGATCCATATCGGAGTGCAAATATTTGCTCAAGGAGGCAACTCTTATATAATGTCGACAAATATTTGTGAGACAATCTCAGCTTCATCTCTACTCAACTAGTGATAAGGACAAGGCTATCCCACATACGGGTCCTCTCGATGTTATCCCAATTCCCAATACTTTCTTGCCTGACCTAGAAGTCGAAGTTTCGCAAACCTAATACGACGCTCACTGAATATCTCAAAGTGATCTGGATAGTATCCCATGTCAACTAGCCAATTGCTGAAGGACTCGTGACTCGACAAACCATCAAACGGTGGGGAACCTCTACAAAACCTATACATGAGACTCCTCAATACGATGATCATTATAGTAGTTGTTCCTACCAAAATCGAGTCATATTGAAGAATCAACGTAATCTCTATGAGAGATGGGTCGGGACGAGGATAATAATCATAATAGTATGTAAACTTCCAAGCAGAAACTCTATGGGATCGAGTATAGACAAACTCGAGTTCTTCAAATAAAGGAGAGGGATAACAACAATACCTAGCCATAATTGAACATATAGTCTTCACTACTGTATATCAAAATAAAGCCCGGATCTGGGGCTCTCATACAAACTAAAGTAAGACAGATTTATAGGTGACAAACACGCGATGCTCAAACCCTATATGAAGGAATGAAAGTACATGGCAGATGCAAATGAAGCAATAAGATTTTCTAAATGATGATATGAGCATGCACGCAAGTAAATGAACAATAGGGTGCTTGTTACGGAACCAGTCGCAGGAGACACGGAATCGGATCCGCAATGGGGGCGCACCTATCGTCGCCACAGCAACGACGCGGGGACGAGCGCATGATTTCTAATTTCAGCACATCTTTTATTTCGTTATGTTCTGCGTATTTGTGATCCCGCTGTTTAAGCCCAAGTGGGGGGCCCGCAACTCTTTATGTTTTATTTTTGTTTTATAACTACCCATAGAGGGGAATAGGCGGACTTAATGACAAGAAATTTCAATTTGCTTTTCTCACCCTCTTTCTCTCTCACCCCGGTTTCCTCTGTCTCCCCCTCACCCTAATTTCCCGAATCGCTGCCCCTGTCACAAGGCGCGACTCCGCGTCCTCCCTCCATTGTCGACGGTATCAAGCTGGAGGATCTTCCTCCTCTTCGCTGGCATACCCGCTCTCAATCCACGACACGTAACTCATTGGTATCAGAGCCACCTCCGCCCTCAAACCCTAACCCCGGCGGAACCAATCTGACTACCTCCACACCCCGCCTCGCCGCACCGGGCAGCACTTCCCTCCTTCAGCTACTCCCAACTCTTCCACGTCCTCTGATGGTCGATCGGGATTTGTTTCAGCAAATCTTGGACCGCCTCGACCGCATGGACTCCCGCCTCGGGGAGGTCGATTCTCGCACGACACATCTGGCCGCGGGCATGCCCCCCCCCCCCCCCCCTCGACCGCCCGCTGGAACAACCCTTCCACGACAGCCACTCTGGCCACAGGCATGAGGGTGGCACCTTTCCCCGGTACGTCAAGCTAGGTTTTCCGGTCTTCAATGGGTATGAGGACCCCCTCTCCTGACTTACAAAATGCGAGCTTTTCTTCTTTAACCAGTATACAACCAGAGAGGATTGCCTGGGCCTTGTCTCCTTCCACCTCAACGGGGCAGCCCAACTATGGTTCTCTCAACTACAGCGTGAACGCCCCTACCTCCGGTGGGATGAGTTCAAGACCGCGTGCATGCTTCACTTTGGACCATTGCTCTGCGGTAACCACCTCAGGGACCTCATCTCCCATCGCCAAACGGGCGCCCTGGACGACTACCTCGATCGGTTCCAGCTATTGCTCGCTCGCGCGCCCACGGTCCGGCTGGATCAACAAGCATCTATATTCACGGTTGACCGGCATGAGCGTCTCCGCCATGACGCGAGTTCTGAGATACCCCTGACCTCAATACCGCAATGAACCTCGCCCGGACATGCGAGCGTCACATTCTCTTGGACCGCCAGTATGTACCCCGCCGGGATCCGGGGCAGTCCTTATGTGGGTCTCTCCATTCACCGCCGGCAACCCAACCGGCCAAGCCAACTGAATCACCCAAACCACCAATCCGACGACGCCTTTCCTACGTGAAAATGGTCGACCGTCGCGCCCAGGGTCTTTGCTTCAACTGCGACAAACTATTTGGGCCCAATCACCATTGTAAGCACCTCTTTTGGATTGAGATGGGCGATCCTTCTGAAGACGACGGGGAAGAACCGGATTCCAAGGAATAAGAGATCTTCTTACACACTATCGATGGCCCACAAGGGAGTCATATGTTGCAGCTTCCCATCCACATAGCAGACACCACCCTCGTCACCTTGTTGGACTCGGACAGTACACACAATTTCATCCGCCGCAAGACCGCGACCACTCTTCAGCACTGATTATTTCCCGCCATCAGCTCCAAGTTTCAGTGGCCAACGGCAATAGCATGGCGTGCCCCGGCCTTTGTCGTCGCGTGTCTCTGAAGATCCACAACCGACCCTTCGAGATAGACCTCTTGGTCGTCGACCTCGACAACTTTGACATTGTTTTGGGTGTGCGTTGGCTATGCACACTGGGACCCATTACCTGGGATTTCAACAATCTTACCATGCAGTGTCGTACCACGATTCTAAGAGAGTTGAGTGGCAATGCCTTGCCCCCACCGCCAAGCCGCAGGCCTTCCTCATGCAAGGTCTAGAAGCTCCGACCGGCCCCAAACTCCACGACCTACATCGAATATTGCAGGAGTTTGGGGACACCTTCACCATACCTGCGACACTGCCGCCACACCGGCCGCAGGACCACCGCATTTGTTTACGTCCGAGAGCCGTGCCAGTGGTTGTGCGCCCCCACCGCTACCCGTTCCTCCAAAAGGACGAAATTGAGCGTCAATGCTCCGCTATACTGCAACAAGGGCTCATCCGCACGGAGTGTCTCCTCATTTTCATCGTCGGCTCTTCTAGTCCACAAGAAGGATAATATATGGCGTTTTTGGGTGGATTACCGTGAACTCAATGTCAAAACCGTCAAAAAAAATTTCTCATCCCCGTAGTCGAGGAACTTCTCGACGAGTTGCAATGTGCGTGCTTCTTCTCGAAGCTCGACTTACATTTCGGGTACCACCAAGTTCGCATGGCGGCCGCAGACGTGGATAAGATAGCTTTCTGGACGCACCACAGACATTTTGAGTTTCTCGTCATGTCGTTGCCTGACCAATGCGCTATCCACATTCCAATCACTGATGAATGAGATATTCCACTCCGTCCTACGCAAATTTATACTTGTGTTTTTTGACGATATCTTGATTAGCAAGTCCTAGCCCGAGCATCTCCATCATGTCTGTGAAGTGCTCACATTACTCTGTCTCCACCGCCTAGCTCTCAAGGAGCACAAGTGTTCTTTCGGGCAGATGAGTGTCACCTACCTCGGCCGCGTGGTACATGAGCACGGGGTGTCGGCCGACCCGGAGAAATTGCAAGGCATTGTCGCATTGTCGGTCAGTCGCAACGCGACCTCTGAGCCTTTTTGGGGTTGACCGGATACTACCGACGATTCATCTGCGGCTATAGCTCCATCGCCGAACCCCTCCCAGCCCTCTTGCGACGCACGACTTTCGTGTGGGAGGACGCCGCACAACAAGCTTTTGAGACACTCCAAGCAGTCCTGGTCTCTTCCCCAATCTTAAAGCTTCCTGATTTCAATGAGCCTTTCTATATTGAATGTGATGCTTCGGCTCTGGGATGCGGCGCAGTTCTCCAACAGCATGGCCACCCGCTTGGGTATTTCAGTCGCCGCACCGCGCTCCACCACCGGAAGTTGTCGTCCTATGAGCTGGAACTAATCGGCTTAGCCAAATCCGTTCAACACTGGCGACTGTATATATGGGGCCGCTCATTCATCGTCCGCACAGACCACTATAGTTTGAAATATCTTCTGAAGCAACACTTGACGATCGTTCCGCAACAACAGTGGGTGAGCAAATCATTGGGGTTAGACTTCACTGTAGAATACAAGGTCGGTGCCCTCAACAGGGCCGCGGACGCCCTCTCTCGCCGGCACCCCGACGACACCGCTGTCGTATACACCATCTCCAGGTCGATCGCCCTTCTCTTGGATGTCATTTGGGGAGACATCCGCCAATCCCCGTCCCTCACCGAGTTACTCAGGCGGGCTCAAGAAGGCCTTTAACCGCCCATATGGATAGCTCATGACGGCCTCATTCTATCCCAGGGCCGGATCTACTTGTCGCCAACATCACCTCACATTCCCTCCATCTTGGTGGATATTGACAACCGCGCTCATGAAGGAGTCCATAAAACTCTCCATCGCATCTGCGCTGAATTTTTTGGAAGGGCCTACACCGTCATGTCCAAGAATTCATCGCCCAATGCACCATGTGTCAACAAAAAGAATCAGTCAACATGTTACCCGCCGGACTCCTACAACCGTTACCGGTGCCCACTCAAATTTGGGCCGAAATCTCTATGGACTTTGGGGAGGGACTTCCGAGCAGCAAGGGCAAGTCCGTGTTGATGGTGGTCGAGGACAGATTTTCCAAGGGCACACACTTTATTCCTCTAGCCTTCCCACTCATCGTGGAACATGTGACCCAAATTTTCTTCAATGACATCTTCAACATGCATGGACTGCCGGAAAGCATTGTCTGATCGTGACAAGGTCTGCATAAGCCGTTTTTGGAAGGAGCTTTTCAATTTGAGCAGGACGAAGTTAGCATTTTCATCAGCATATCATCCCCAATCGGACGACCAAACGGAGGTCGTCAACCGCACCGTGGAGATGTATCTTTGTTGTCTCACGGGCGAGCACCCCACAGAGTGGGTGAAGTGGATTTTGTGGATTGAGTACTGCTATAACACCTCCTATCATTCGACCCTTCAAACCACACTGTTCCGGCTCATCTATGGCCGCGAACCGCCAAATCTTCTCACCTACGGGCATGGTCTCTCCACACTAACCTTGGTGGACCAACAACTGCTAGACTGGGACCGACTGCTCGCCCCTGCCCGCGACCATCTACTCCGAGCCCAACACCGCATGGAGACCGGATACAACTGTGGCCATCGAGAGTCCGAGACGTCTCCTATGCAGTCGGGGAATGAGTGTGGCTCAAGCGCCGCCTCTACCGCCAGGCAACACTGCGCCCTACATATTACTCTACGAAGCTCGGGTCGCGATTCTACGGCCCTTTTCAGGTCGCTCGACGCATTGGCGATGTCGCCTACCGGCTCCACCTGCCACCGGAGGCACGCATCCATGACGCGTTCCACGTCTCCCAACTAAAGCGCTTCTATAGCATCCCCTCTCAACTTGAGGACAAGTTGTCTTTCGACGAAAAAGGAAATGTTACGGAACCAGTCGCAGGAGATGCAAAATCGGATCTGCATTGGGGGCGCACCTATCGTCATTGCAACACGGCGCAGGGACGAGCTCATGATTTCTAATTTCAGCACATCTTTTATTTTGTTATGTTCTGCGTATTTGTGACCCCACTGTTTAAGCCCAAGTGGGGGGCCCGCAACTCTTTATGTTTTATTTCTCTTTTATAACTACCCATGGAGGGGAGTAGGTGGATTTAATGAGAAGAAATTTTAATTTGCTTTTCGCACCTTCTCTCTCTCACCCCGGTTTCCTCTGTCTCCCCCTCACCCTAATTTCCTGAAACACCGCCCCTGTCGCAAGGCACGACTCCACGCCCTCCTCCCTTCGTTGTTGATGGTATCAAGCTTGAGAATCTTCCTCCTCTTCGCCGGCATACCCGCTCTCAATCCTCGTCACGTAACAATGCCACGATATAAATCATAACTTAATATAATGCACACTAATAATTCAATCATGCAAATGTTTCGGACGTGCAATTAATTAAATAATGAAACTCATAGCTCGCACAAATCACATTCGATCACAAATATTCCAAATTAAACAAGCAAAGGATAATTGCAAGTAATTGAGGATGCGCATAAATTAAATGCATGTACATAAGTATTGCACGTCTACTGAGAAATAAAATAGTCAAATCAATATAAGAAAAGATAAGTAGCAATAAGTGAACATCCATACAATACAAGAAATGAAAACTAAAATGTAAAGACTCACCAAGCAATCGGCACCTACGGTGGAGGAAATCGTGTGTGAGCTTGGGACTACCGAAAAAGCATTGCAAAGGATCATATGTGCAGTTGTTGGGGAGCTATAGAGGTGGGGACTTCTAGGGTTGTAAAATTTAGGGATTTTAATTTAGTGGAGGGATGTAGATGAATGTGGAGATGGCTGAGTAGGGGCTGGAATGGAAGCAGGATGTATATATGGGGGCAAGTCGGTGCTGGGAAAGGAGGTTGGGGGTCATGGGAGAGGCAGCGCGGTTGGTGGAGGGTGGACAGCGGCAGGGAGTCACTGAAAGAGGAAAAGGGCGGTTGTGGAGACTCGGGAAGGGGAAAATGAGAGTTGTACGGGCTTGGAGAGATTAGGGAATGATAGGATGCAATGAATGGGGGTTGTTGAGGGCTCGTCGGAGGTAGGGAGGTCCTCGCCGGAGTTGGCTGGGGTGGTGGAGATCGGTGGAGGGTCAGAGAGGCATATGCAGGTTGGAGGAAGAATGCCTGAGTATTGGGTGCTTGGAGTGTAGGGAACGACTTTTGAGGTTGTCGGCGGGGTCGAGGCTCTCAGAAATCAGTAGCTCCCCGCGTCGGCACTGGGAGGAACTGCAGGCTTAGGCATTTGTAGGCTAGACTGAGTGGCTCCTTGGTGGAACCGTCTAACTCTCAATCCCCACCCTTCGTTGTCTGATGGACAATAAATAGGGGTTTAAGTCAAATCATCACACAACCTCAAACGCACAATCGGATAATTAAACATAAATCTCCAAGTACAAGTTTGATGTTTAAAAAAATAACATCAAAATATGAAAATTCGCGATGAATGCGATGGCGTTTCTGATAGCCAATTTGATTATCCAAAAGGTTCGATCCGATAAATCATCAAAAGGTGTGCAATCGATCTCCATCACATTGTCTTTCTTCAGGTGATCCTAGATGGAATGTCTGCGAATGTTGACATATTTTGTTCTGTTATGTTGAACAGCATTATGTGACACTTTAATGTCACGATAGAGATGTATGAGTTTACCATCTTGTAGCTCAAATCCTACATTATAGACCGAAACCATAGTCCCTCACATATCCCTTGTGGTATTGCTCTGTACTCTACTTTTGTATTGGACTTTGCTACCACATTTGGGTATGCTGATGACGAGTCTGGTTTAGCAGATTCAAATTAGCCATTCTACAATTTGGTATGATGATGAGCATTTCAAATCACTCGGTCTTTCATCTCATTTTTAATAAGAAAATAAGATTATACTTATTATATATGTGAATTGATATCATCATTACTAGAGATGATGATGAAGGTATTTGTTGCCTCAAGGCTCATCTTCATCGACAGTTTTGAACCAAGGACCTAGGAAGGCTGAGATTATTCCTAAGGATTAAGGCAGCCAGGAAACAAAGGAATATCTTCATATCTTAGAGAAAAAATGTTTTGAACCCTATGGAAGAAGCATATTAGAAGACACTACATATAAGCTGCTAGATGGACCTTTAGATCTAGCCAACAAACTTGTGCCTAGTCAAGGGGAGCCTCGTAGAGATCCAAGACAATATTGATGACTAGTTGGAAAACTAAGTTATCTCATTGTCATATGACTTAATATCTCATTCAATGTAAGTGTGGTCAGTCAATTTCTCAACGCACCTTGCGAGCAACATTGAGAAGCAGTGGTCTGGATTCTTCAATACTCGAAAGAAACACAAAGATGATGTTTGCTTTTTCAGAACCAAGTTCATCAACAAACAAGTGCAGATAGTGCAGGATCTCCTTCAAATAGATGTTCCACACCTTGCGTCTTACTTGGAGGGAACCTAGTTTCATGAAAAAGTAAGAAACAAATTGTAATGCCAAGGTCGAGTGTAGAAGATGAATAATGTAATATGACGATAGCCGCATGTGAATTAATATGATTAAAACAGTTGATAACTAAGTTAGGTTCCCACTTCTCACGGAATGACCCCATGAAGCTTTTGTATGATAATGAGGTTGTGATGAACATTGCATCAAATCTTGTATTCTATGAAAGAATTAAACACATTGAGATTAACTGTCACTTTGTTAGATAGGAGGTTGAATCCAAGGAGATCGATATTTCATTTGTGAATTCAAATGATCAGCTGACAAATATCATGACTAAAGCACGAAGGAGTCCAAAATTGCTTGCATATGCAACAAGCTAGATTTTGATGGCATGTACTCACTAACTTGATGGGGAGAGTTAATGTAAATATAGGTATTATAGGTATAAGGGTCATTGTATAGAATAGGTGTAAACTCTAACACTACCTCAGGTGTACATATACTGGTCTTTACCCCGAGGAATAAAGGATATGAAAAAAAATTCATCTCGACAGAACATATTATATTTAAAAATATGATATATATTATATAATTTAATATAGTATATATAAACAATTTTTTTTATTCTGAGATATGAGAACATAATAATTTAAAATATCTCTAATATGTCACCAACATCCAATTTAAAATAAAATCCAACATGTAGCCGATGTTCAATATCTATAACACGATTGCCAATGATCAATCATATAAATAAGAAATAATGTGAACGATATGAAGAGGGGGGAGGAGGGATTCATGAAAGGTTAAGTACAGGAGCAATTTACATGGATAAATAGACTCATTTTTGATGCAGATGCGCTTTGTCATCTTATGTTTCTTCTCTACCTATGATTCAAAGGGGAACAAGAAAAGAGAAAAAAATCCCACAACAAGCCCTAACTCCACATTATTAAGCTGAATTTGATGTTGAATCCTTTGTATGACTCCTTAAACAAGAAGAACAAGTAGTTTCGGATAAGCTTGGCTCAGAGAGCCAAGATCCTTGATCATTGGTACATGGTGTTAAAATAAAGTACCTACAAGAAACATCCGAACATGTATCACGGTTCAAGATAGTCAATCTAAGAAATCAAAACAATCCAAAATGTCAAGCCAAGAAGAAAAAACCTTAGCTGATTTGGCGATTCAAGATAAACTCCTTCAGAAGAAGATGACGACGAAGATGGAGATCATCATCAATAGATAAAAGACATTCAAGTTCAATAAACTTTGACTTGGTAAAGGAGATATAAATTATTTTGAAATCAACTAATTAACCCAAAGATTAATTATGTAAATAAGAAACTTGAATTAAAAAATAAGTAAAATATTCCAACAATTTCTTGGAGTAGTGTTTTTAGAAGTAAAACTAAGCATTGCAGCATAACAAATGATGAAAAGGAGATCATTATTAGCTAAGATTTGGCAATGAAATGACAACATTTGCTTCGGGAACACAAGATGTTTCACACACTACACCATTTTAGTTCTATGACAACATTTTTTTTGCGGCGTTTTTAAAAATGTCGTAGTTTTGGGGGTTTTATGACATTTGTTAATAAAAGCGTTGTGGTAGATTCCTTATTGGCGGTGGTTTTCAAACAAACGTGACAGAAAGCCCAAAATATATTAAAATAAAAATGAGCGCTTAATTTTGGCGCTATTCATCCGCTGCCTTAATTTTAGCTGCCGCGTGAGTTTTCTTCATATCATGCCGCATCCTCCATCCACCCCGTCCTCCATCCACCCCGTCCTCCATCCACCCCATCCTCCATATCTTCTTCCTCCGCTGGTGAAGCTCTGTTGGAGGTCATTCTCTTCGATTTTGCTAGGAATACGGCCGGTGAAGCTCTGTTGGAGGCCATTCGCGCCGCATCCTCCATATCGTCTTCCTCCTCTAGTGAAACTCCCGCTTAACTCTGCTCATTCTCGCAGCCGCCAGGGACCTCTTGGATCCCTAACATCCTCGCGCGTGAGGGAGCGCCGGTGCCAGTCAAGTAAAGTTTCTTTCGGATCTAATTGTTGTGTGTTAAAAAACTAAAAGAAAGCGTGGCGGTAGGCTTTATAAGCTACCACAACGGTTATTTAAAAAGCGCCGTAACAAGCTATGCCGACCCTCGCAAAAACGACGCTTTTATGACGGTTTTTAAATCGCCGCAAACGCAATGGCGACGTTTTAAAAATGTCGCCGAAGGCCTTAAAAACGTGGCGGTAGACCTCCTCTCTTGTAGTGACAAGGGGAAAACCCCCCGAAACTATTTACTGATGATGAGAATATCCTCACCATAAAAGCTACTACCTCTCATTCCCAGAGTTCTATTTGCATATTAAGTAGCCACTCTCACCAAATTTTTATGAACTGGACTAAGTATGTAAGGAAATCATCAACCAAAAACATCATGGGTCAAACGGCAGGTTACTCTCTTAAAAGCCTCATCATGTGTTGTGTATATTTTTCGAGATCTTGCAACGAGAATAAATTTGTGAACAAGGATTTTGAAGGAATCGAGAATCTAAGCATAGTCTGTCACGGAATCCTTCAAGAAATAAGAGCTTGTAAAGCACAGTGTGGGGTATTGAAAGTGAGGCTAACTCATTGACTTGAAAACCATAGTTAGACGAAGCATCGTTGAATATACCGCAACTGTGAAAGATGATGGAACGTTGACTATCAGCCCATTGATAAAAGTCAAGTGAAGTCAATCAGCTAAAGAGACCGAGAAGGAAACCATAAGTCAATACCGTGAAGAAAGCAAAGAGTGACGGAAATTGATGTATCTTCTTTATAAGTAAAAAAAACATCTTTATAGAGGGGTAAGAAAAACGCACCCTCGATCCCGGTGTGGAAAATCCCAAATCCAAACCAATAGAGATAGTTATTGATGGGGCTGAGATCATAAACATTCAAGTAGAGATGCGTCCTGTTTCCGCTGCTCCCTTCTCCATTTTTCTGCTCCTTGGCAGAAGAGGATCGCTGCAGAAAGGAGCGCATGTTTCCACCACAGAAGCAGATTTCAAATTAATACCGAATCAGCTCGAGGAGCCCGCATCTTCCTGGCGGGGTGCAAACCCTAATTTCGCCGAGATCGAATTGACAGAAAGCGAAGGGATTCATCAACGGAGGCTCGCGGTGCCCTAGACGAAGAGAAATGATTGAAGATGAGCAGCCATCGTAGAAGAAACTCCTCAGTAAATTATGAAATTCTATTGCAAATTTGTCTTCTCCTTCTCACCCTTTCTAGGAAAGGAAAGAGGATTGGGGGGTGAGGGGAGGAGACGAGCTGCAGGGAAATGGGGAAAAAAACGAGGTTTTAAATTTAATTAATAAAACCAGACGAATTTCGAATAAGATGGCCTTAAATATTGAGATTAATTATTCGTTCGCGGTTTTAATTAAATATATAAATGCTTGTCGGGTTAACTTATTTGGCGCGACTTCAACTGTATCAAATATCTGATTGGACGGATATGATGTTTGCTGTTTTAGTCTTGCGTACCTTGACATTGGTGAGTTTTGTGAACCAATTTAGACGCATAAAAGTTAAAAATTAAATTAATGTATGTTTATCCCAGCCGAAACCCGAAAGGCACGGGGCTTAGTCCATATCCCCACTTATGAGAAAAAATATTGGATAATACTATCTATACGGGTCTAAAACATACCAAAAAATCACAAAAAAATGGATCTCACTCAGCATCAAAACATCCGACCTTCTTATTTCTTCAACTTTGCAAACATAATTACAGGAGTCGGGTGTTTTTGTGCTGAATGGAGCTCACTTTTGTGATTTTTTGGTATGTTTTAGTTGAGTATAGTATTATCCAAAAATTTTGCGTGCATTACTTTCACCTATAAATATGTGCAGTATTAAATACTGACCGTTGATTTACTGCAGAAATAACATGATTGATCGAAATACTGATCAACGGTCAATACTTAACGATCAGTATTTAATATCATATTGACCGTAGGATATCAGATCAACGATCAGTATTTAATATTACATTTATTAAAAAATCGTAGTGTATCAGATCAACGATCAGTATTTAATATTACACTTATTACAAAAAATTCCAGCTATTGTCATGACCCAACTCCACCCCTAAGCTTAACACATTTTGATTTAGGCTCTTTTGGCAAGCTATCTTTACTATGGTGATCGAGTTAAAGACAAAAAAACATCACCGACATAAGATTTGTGTTTGGCATGACAATAGTTATGACATTCGCCAAGAAAAAAATCTAATTTTGAACATGTTGTGGCGAAACTCAAGGCTTTGGTCGACCGGTCGAAATCGAAGTGAATGAGACGGCTGACAAAGATATTTTTTAAACGTAGAAAATCCAGGAAAGGTGTAGACCAAACTTCCACTATCCTCGCGCTGTTACCGAGTTTTTTAGAGAATGTCAGGGCGACAGACCGCCTCTCATTACAGTTATAGAGGGAGAGAGAGGCCCCGAGGATGACAGGCCACTGCTCGTGAAACTAAATATTTTCTTTTTTCAGAGGGGAGTGTTGTGCTCTGGGCACTTTGAAGACTTTTGTTGGCGCTCGAAGCTATAAGAGCGCGTTTATGCACGTCTTGTAGTTTGTGGCTTGTCGCTTGTTGCAGCGGAGAAGTCTAGAGTGGAAGACTTGTTGTTGAGTGGACTTGCCACAGAGTGAGGGGCGCAATGTGCGCGGAGTGTGCTATGTTCGTAGTGAAGTGCGTGCAGGGTGGAACGTGTGTGACGAAGCCACCAAGGTGCGTTCGAAGGAGATTGAAGATCCCAAAATTATCTTCAAACATGTTCAAAGATCTTCAAATGATTCTCCAAAGACACGGGGAGAACTTTGAAGGCCTCCTTAGAGCTCTCATGTGCATAGGAGGCGAAGTGAGATGAGGAAAAATGAAATGGAGGCGGGCCCGAGACCCTATTTAAAGTTTTTGAGGGTGGTTATGCGGTTATCCGCGCCCCATAACCTATTTATGTGTTTTGCGCACACTAGTCATTATATTTTACAATACACTTTTAGGGGATTTGTTATACACACACCAATTATTAAATTTGAATATGTGTGTGCCCATGATGGATGGTTATGTCAAGGTGGTTACCCGGCGATCGTACAGCGCTGCCGCCTGATGACACGTCGCCCGATCGTACAGCGCTGCCGTCGCGGTCGCGCGGAGCACTCGGCTGTGCAGCCACGCAGAGCGCTCGGCCGTACAACTACGTAGGGGCAGCCGGGAGGCCGGCCGACCGCTTGGCTTCGTGGTCGCACGCACAGAGCCCGCAGCCGATGGGCCGCACGGTGGCGGCCGACCGGGTAACCGCACGGTGGCGGCCGACCGGGTGGCCACCCGCCCGCTTGGCCTCGCGACCGCGCAACGGCCGGCAAGTGCGGTGACTTTGTCGTAAGCGGTACAAGCGCGACGGTTCGGGGCGGCTCCATCATGGGGTTAATGGGGTTGACTTTGGTCAATTCCACTTGGACCCCATGACCCCCACTAAGTTAGTGAGGGATGGGAGGAATTCGGACTATCTACAGTCCGAAATTCCTATAAATTGAAGATACCTGTATCAGAACATAAAAGTGGATAGAGTTCCTTAGATGAGGTTGGGTGTTCACAACCGGCGTTTCATAACCACCACATTCATAACCACCAACGACAAGCCAAACTGCTACGACGGACAAAGAAAAAAATCCTAGTTTTGAACATAAAACTGAAATAAATTCCTTGGACGAGATCGAGCGTTCACGAACAAAAGTTCATAACCACCGCGTTCATGACCGACCGGCTAACGTCGTGCCAAAAGGACCCTTAATATTCTAAAATTTCCTATATGAGATTAAAGAGCAGGAAGTTTAGATGTGGTTTGATGTCCTATCAAATCGGCTTTTTTGTGAAGATTATTGTCTTACTGCTTTTGAAATCTTGATTTTAATACTGTTTTTGGCAACTTGATTTTTTTTAATGCATCTTTAATTTTTTTGAAATGGGAGACTTGGCATATTGGTTGAGTTGTTACTGTGTGACTTTGAGGTCACATATTCGAGTTGTGGAAGCAACATCTTGCAAAAGTAGTCTAATTTTATTTTTATTTAAAAAGACTATAAGTTAAAGCACTGGCGGAGCCAGAATTTTATCTCAGAAAGGGCGGAAATTAATGATTAAAAAATGCATCACAAAAAATAATATATTAATGCATAATAAAAATTAACATTCACTTACAATCAATCATAATTGCACTCGACGTGTTTTCATTGTTTAAAATCACTGAATGATTGACTCATTTTCAATCAATGATACGTATAAAGGAAACCATAATTAAGATCAACTCCAAATTATACATTTGAGAAGGAAAAAACGCATATCCGGGCACGTGCTCGGATTGAAAATTAAATACACATACTTTAGACAATGTTTTTATAAAATACCGTTGTCTAAAATATTATAATTTTTTTACAAATAAAATGATAATAAAAAAAATTCATATTTTAGACAGCGATTTTTATAAATTAGACAACGGTAAAAAAATCGTTGTCTAAAATATTATAAATTTTTTAATTTAAAACGACAAAAATAAATAAATTTTTAATACTTTAATCACCGATGTCTAAAGTATTATAATTTTTTATTTAAAACGTGCCTTTTGAAAATAGGCCTACTTCCGGCAGGTTTCGCCCCTTTAGAAAATAAGCCTACTATATGATATTTTTAGGAAAAGTGTTCAACATGAAAGTTGTAGATCGATATTTTTCTTAAATCCCAATGTTTCACAAAATGAGGTTTTTTTTAAACATAGTAGAAATTATGATGAAAAAAGGCATCATTCATAAAATTTGGACGCTGTTATTAGCACTATTTTTTTTTGCTATTAGCACTCAAAAGTAATAAATTATAGAAAATTTATAGGCGCAAGCAAATTCATTCCGGATGCCCGCACATCCCCCCTCCTCTCGCAAATTGTGATCTGCAACGGTATTCCCCCGTGACCCCCTGATGCGTACAAGGAGTTTTGGCGGGATGCAAGCAGTAAATTGTGTTTTGGGTGGTGGGGGGTGGGGGGGTATTTTAGTCATGTAAATGCCACATATATAAGGCATATGGGGGAGTGTATTAGGGTATGTTATGTTGTTGTGTTTTGCTGTTGAGTCGGCCGGCAGAGAGGAGTCATCTGCGGCAGCTTCTACCACCTGTTCAGGGCTTGTCCTTAGGGTTGGTTTTGGGTGTTCATACCAGTGATAAGAACCCAACAAGCAATGAAATAGTAAATGAAGTTTTGCCCGGAATGTCACAGAGAAAATCACTTCACAACAGGATTCACTAATGAGAATAGCAAGGAAGAACAATCAAATGAACACCCAAAATCAACCCTAAGGACAAGCCCTGAACAGGCGGCAGAAACTGCCGCAGATAACTCCTCTCTGTCGGCCGACTCAACAGCAAAACACAACAACATAACATACCCTAATACACTCCCCCATATGTCTTATATATGTGACATTTACATAACTAAAACACCCCCCTCCCCCGAAGAGGCCAGCGATCCACCTGGAAATCTCCGGCGAACCACTTGGCACCTCTGGCGAGCGCGAGTTGCAGCCAGCGAACCCTAGCGGGTATTTTCTTCCTTTCACCCGGCAAAAGCCATGTTGCTTCCCCTGCAAAACAAGCTGAGCTAACCAGTCACCAGCCATGACTGCACAGACATCTGCACATCTGCATCACAATGGTACAAAGGATTCATCGTGAGTCTACCGGAAAAAGGATTTGCGCTCCGTTTGGGAGGACTTATTTTCACCGATCAAGCGGTTACGGCCGCATGAACCGGACCTTAAATAGAGCCTTAGTGGTGGGAGGGAGGCTGACATCGTACAGAGAATGCTCGAAGACTACATTTTTAATTGTCACGGCACTGTGTTCCAGAATGTTATGCAGTGTTTCGCCGGAGAAGAGATATAGTTTGTTGATCAAGCTGATGTTGGAAGGTATTGGCCGGGTAGCAGTTGCAGGGGATGCAGTTTATCTTACTGTTAATATGTCGTATGGAAGTTCAGTCGTGCAGGTGACGATCTTGATAGTGTCGCTCGAAGCATCCGGATGGGGATCTAGGTGGAATCCCCCACCCGTTGCCCCTAGGTGGGTATAAATAGGCAAACCCAAGGAGTTTCTACGGGTATTGGATATCCGTGTATCCGACACGACCCGTTATGCCTCCGAATCCGTTAATTATCCAAATATACACTAACAGATCTATGGAGGGATTTACACTTCGGTCTTTTTAAACATGTTTAGGAGAATGTATGATCTGTACGCCTGGCATAGAGAAAATGAAGAATTTATGCCTTAACATTGTTGAAGTTCTATAAAAAAAAAGTTTCATTAAGAATCCTGTTCTGCAGCAATAGCTAGATTGATGAAGGTACAATATAATGTCTTTAAAAAAATTTTAACAGTGGCTGGAATGAAATATTAAAAATGGCGAACTGATCAATCAAGATATACAAATATTGCTTGCGAATAATGAAAAATGCAGTGCAAAAAGAGATTTGTTTGCGTATAGACAATCATTTAAAACAGTACTTATAAATATTGATGAGTGTTAATAGCAGCGCCCTAAAATTTTTGGTGTGTATGACAATAAAAAATAGTCCTAATAAATGGTCGCCGCACTTTGATGCTCACAGCACAGCAACAACAGTCAAGCCTTTCTTCCACTAGTATGGGGGTAGGCTTTTGATGCTCAGCACAATTCAGGGAAAATAATTTGATTTTCTTTTACTTTAGATTTGTAATAACAGAAGAAGCTTCCATTCACTTCCAGGACCAGGTAGACTAATAGTTTGTTAGGCTTTTAGTACGTTTAGTCCCGCATCGGATATGCGGTGTACGTGTTGGTGTAGATATACCGCGTGATTTTAAAGCTCCACATACGAGCTTCCTACTCGCCGTGTGGTAAGTCATCGACCATGGACTTCAATTTTTGGGGTTGAATATGGGTTTTGGTATCTCTCCCCGTGATTGAACAATGTTCGGTAGCAAGTTAACTGCCATGACAACTCTGCGTGAACGAGTATGCTATGTCGAAGTCCTACGAGCTTGCTTTGTTCTCTCTAACGATTGCAGGAGAGCTCAATTCCTAACACAAAACATGGAGCTTGTTATGGACCGCGCGTGATTTTATTTTTGAACAGGTCTGCAGGCCGTACACCCCAAATCATCTCCGTACACAGAGCGTGGTCCATATGCAGCTGATTGTTGAGGCGGGAATTTGAACCCGCGACCTCCTAGATAAAGGAACTTAGCGCCGGTCTTTATCACCGAGTTGATGGGGTTTCCCCAGAGCAGTTTGATCAAACCAAAAGGATCTAAGCGCGACACTGGTCGGGCCAGTTGAAACCGCCAGGGCCGCGGGTGGGCAAGCATGTGTCGCGTCGGGCACAAGGCCCCGTCTCGCCATGCGCACCAGTGCGTGCCCCTGGTCGTGCGCGCACCCTTGTGCGCGGCTTTGGCTACGCGCGCTTCTACGCGCAACCTTGGTCAAGCACACTTTGCGCGCAGCCTCGGCAGCGTGCTCCGGCCCCGCCGCCCTTCGGTCACCCAGATCTGGGCGGCTTCTTGGCCGCCCAGAACGGGTGGCCATTTCCCGCCTAAGGCGGGTGGCCTCATGGCCACCCCGCACTCCGACAGTCCAGATCTGGGCGGCCTCGGCCGCCCAGAACGAGCAGCTGTTTTCCCGCCTAGGGCGGGCGGCCTCACGACTGCCACGCCTTCCGACCGCCCAGATATGGGGGCTGTTTTCCCGCCTAGGACGGGCGACCTCATGGCCGTCCCGCCCTCTAGCCGCCCAGATCTGGGCGGCCTCTTGGTCGCCCAGAACGGGCGGACGTTTTCCCTCCTAGGGCAGACGGCCTCATGGCCGCCCCGCTTTCCGGCAGCCTAGATCTGGGCGGCCTCAGGGCCGCCCCTCCCTTCGGCCGCCCAGTTTGGGCAGTCGTTTTGTCACCTAGGAGGGGGCGGCCCCTTGGCCGCTCTCTTTTTGGTCACCCGACCTTGGTCAGGGCCGACGGCCACGCCTCGTCGCCGGCTCCACCGGGCCACCTCTCTTCTTTCGGTCGCCGGCCTCCTTGCCGCCCAAGTCAGGCGACCGGGATGCCTGTTGGGCCAGGGCCGCTCCGGGGGCGAGGTCGTCATTTTCATAAAATTGATAATTCGCGTGCTCCAATTCGGGCATTCCTATTCGTCAGTTTGGTGGTTACTGGGTAAAGTTACTGGGTCACCCCTCTTAAAATATATAAATAGATCTCCTGACCCTGAATAATTTTCATTCTCTTTTCTTCCTGAAAATCCCTCCTATGATTGTATCTCTCCCCCACTTCTCCTTCCAGCACGCGCTCCCGCGCGCGCTGTTCCCGCGCGCGCCGCTCCCTCACGCGCTCCCGCCCGTGCCTCACCGCCCTTGCACGCGCTCCCTCCTTGCACGCTCCAGCGCGTGCCTCCTCCTTGCGCGCGCTGCTCCGAGCGCACCTCCATACGCTCTGCTCTCAAGACCTCTCTGTGTGCACCCCAGCGCGCTCCTCTCCAAGCGTGTATTATGCGCACCATACTAATTCCAAGAACACAATCCTCCAACAACAAGGCGCATTCTGTGCGCATCACAACAGGCATTCCGCATGCAGCACTATCAACACCCTCAACTAAGCAGCGGACTCATCAGTCAACACCAAGTCAATCGCCCCAGACTCCTCTAAAATCAACATGAGATAAGTCACGGAGGATAAGGCGCGATGAACGCGCCGCTCGAGCTTCCAATCCTCAGACACCAGGACGAGCATAACAAGCTGCACCCGCTTCCAAGTGCCAACAGAGGACTTCAAAGTGCGGCAAACGCATCACTCCCCACAATATACAAAGAAATACTTACCCCCGTGAGCGGTGGCCTGCCACCCTCCGAGCTCTGTTTTCTCTCTCTCCTCAATAATTGTAATGAGAAGCGGTCTGTCGCCCTCGATTCTGTTCAAAGCTCTATAACACGACAACAAATAGTGGAAGTTTAGCCGACACCGATCCGGGCACGTGATTTTTCACCAAGTTGACGGATTTTTCATGCTAAAAAAATTGCCTTGGCAACTTTCCCTTTTTTTTGTAACTACTTGTACGCTTGATCGCTCCTGGACTAAGACGGTCCAATTTAGTTCGGTTTACCGGAGCCTCGAGTTATCTACAACAGGCTTAATGCTTGCTTAGCTAAATCTTCTGAAAATGAAAACTACTGAAACAATTTACAAGTTCAATGAAATCTTTGGAAGAGGATTCAAGCTAGCTAGCCAAAAAGACAGTTTCTACTAGTAACTAATACAATATCAAGATCTGTACTGAATAAAGTTAGAATATCTTCCTTGAGGAAAAAAATATTTTTCCCAGAAAGAAGCACCATGTATACCTGATTCCAGCTGCGTTTGAGAAGGCATTTGAGCCACAATGCTGTGCCCAGCAAGCACCACCCGAGATGCCTCAAATGGTCGAGAGTGCTGGGATATTTTACACAGTTTCCGCTTTATCCTTCAATGAGTTGACTCACAACCCGCCTTTTCACGAAACTGTGCACTTTTAGGCTCCGTTTGGCACGGCGGTGACGGTCAAGAACACGGTGGTTATGAGCAATCGTTCGTCAACACCAAAACTCACCCAAGGAACTTCATCCATTTTTATCTACAAAACTAGTTTCTATTTTGATGGCGGTCATAAGCATTGTCATGCCAAACATGCATTGCATGACAGCGGCATTTTTGTCCAAACTCACCGGAGAAAAAAAAACTGCGCCAAACTGAGAGAGAGAGTCGCGAACTTTGAACTTCATGCGAAAATACTACCGAAACTCCACAAACCATAGATTTAGTCGCATGAAATATCGCAACGAATCATAAAGACTTCAACTTGTTCCCCCTCTTCTACCGATCTCAAAGTAACAGCACAAACTCAGGTTCATCTCCTCCTCTTCTCACGCACATCTGATCCTCCAAATTTTTAAGAACCAAATATATCCTCTCTGATTCAGGATGCACTCTATCCCCAGCCACAAACTCTGAAACGCGGCTCCCAATTTCAATTGCACTGCACCCAGCCTCTCTTTTCCATCCCAGCTTCCGCATTATCCCCTCCACAAGCTCCACATCGCCCCATCGATTCTCCGCCGCATACAAATTCCTCAACATAACATAGTTCCTAACATTTCCCGGCTCAACAAAAGATGCCATCATTATAACCCTCTCAGCTTTCTCAACATCTCTGTGGCAAACGCAGCCAAACAGTAGAGAGCTTAAGATGATTCCGTTGGGGGCAAAAGGCATAGTCTTTATAAGAATTTCAGCTTCCTCAAGATAGCCTCCTCTACCCAGAAGGTCGACCAGGCAACCATAGTGAGCGACATTCCGATCTATTCCCAAGTTCTCCATCTCCTCGAACCACCTCCTCCCTTCTTCGACAAACCCTCCATGGCTGCATGCCGACAAAACTCCGACCATGGTGACCTCGTCGGGGCTTACACCGCTCCGCCGCATCTCCATGAATGTGTCCAAGGCCTCCCTTGCCCTTCCGTTGAGAGCGAGTCCATTGATGAGGGCATTCCATGAGATTGTTTCTTTCTTAAGAATGGAATCGAAGGTTTTCCGTGCCTCATTCACGTCCCCGCATTTTGAATACATGTCAACCAACGCGGTGGCAACAATGGCCGCGCGGTCAAGCCCCTTCCTCCGAGCATAGTTGTGGATCCAATGGCCGAAATTTACTGCGCCGATGGCGGCAATTGCGGGGATGATGCTTGCCAGCGTGACTTCATCCGGGAAGAATTGGTCAAAATATGATTGCAGCTCTCGGAACAACTGGAGCGCCTCGTGAGGCTGCCGGTTGCGGTTGTAGCCGCCAATCATGGCATTCCAGGAGATAATATTTTTCTCAGGCATTTCATCAAGCAGCTGCCTCGCATTAACCGTATCGCCAGCCTTACAGTATCCAGAGAGCAGGGTGGTCCAAGACGATACATTTCTGTGCGGCATTTCATCAAACAGCTTCTGGGCTGAACATAAGTCCCCCGATTTCATTAATACGTCGATCATTGCATTGAATGCTGCCGCGTCCTTTTCGGGCATGAGCTGAAACATTCTCATCGCACCTGCAGTTTCTCCGTTCCTCGCGTATCCGACAGACAAAGAAGTCCATGAAGCGGGACTTCTCACAGGCATTTCGTCAAACACGTCTCCTGCTGCTCCCAACTTTCCACATTTGACATACATATCAACCAATCCGGTGGAGACAAACACATTGGACCCATAACCCATTCTTACAATATGGGCATGCAGCTGAGAGCCTTCTCTCTGCTCCACCGATTTGGGCAAAGAAGAGCATGATTTTAGAAGGAAGGGGAAAGTATAGCTGTTGGGGTGGAATTCCGGGCTTCCCGGAGGTGGAGGCGTTCGCCGGAGATCTCGGTAGAGGACTACTGATGCTGAATAACGGCGGTTCCGAACTAGAGCTATGATCATGGAGTTGCACAAGAGTACGTCCTGGACGGGGCGGCAGTCGAAGGTGCGATGGGCATGACGTAAGGCCGAGGCGGAAACTGCCGGAAGGCCGCCGGATAAAGCGGCGGCGACATTAGAGAGGGAAGAAATTAGAAGAGTATAAATTTGATTGTTGCCGTCGAGGGAACGGCGGAAAAGAAAGGCGTGGATTTGGAGGAGGAAGGAGAGCCCGCGAAAGGGGGAAGAGGGTACGGGCGAGGAGATACGCTGCAGGAGCGAGAAGCAGAGCTTCTCATCGGCCGACCATACCCGGCCACCGCCGGCGAGGGAGTGTTGCCGGGGTTTAAGCGGGCGGGGGAACTTTGGGAGCATTGCCTTTTTGATTCTTCATCCTCGTATGCCATCGTTAGGCGCGAGTGGCAACTGAATCAAAAATTGGCATTTTATCGAACCCATATTTTTTGAGTGTTTGCCCACAAAATATTGCGCAGATTATGGCCCGGTTTGGCTGGGCGAATCTGCCCGGGCCGCGGGTTCGGCTCGTTTGGCGGGGCCGCGGCCGGGTGGTGGGGATCGCCCTGCAGCTATATTTGCAAAAATAATGACAGATTTTAACCACGTTCAGGGAATCGTGGTCGCGGCCCTACGGCATGGATGTAATCCGCGCCGCCCCACCGGCGCGCCAAAAGTGCCCGATGTTTATTATGGGGAAACAGTTAGTATTGGCGATGGGAAACTGATGATATGAGTACTTGTTTGCGTCGAATTTCTAAAAAGATGCATCACCCTTCAGCGCCGACGACAGCCTTGCTCCCGCAGTCCGCTTGAGCATATCCCCCGTGAGAAAAACAAGGGAGATGCTGCTACATGCTTTCTCGTCTCACGGCATAGCTAATGTGGGATAGTCTTTCAGCAAGACAAAACAAGACCTAAATGTCGTAAATACTATCGTTCCTGTACTAAACACCACATAAGGGAGGTCGATCCGGGGCGCGGGGGCGGACAAACGGTTGTGCCACGCGGCGGTGTTCGACAATGTTTGTTCTCGCCCCGTTCAAGCTGGTGTGGAGGGCTCCAGCTTAACGTTGGGTTAGAGCTCGGTCCAGCATCAGACATTCTACTGTGGGCTCGACGGGCACAAAAGTATGTGCTAGAGAAAATCCGTCCGTAAAATCTGCAATTCAATGATTGAAATTCATATTGGAAATTACAGCCGTATTTTTAAATACTGCGGTGATTTCTAGTTTTGATTTCAGACGCTGGTTCACTAATTTTTAGTTTTTTACGATCGGATTTTTAATACCACGCACTTATGTGTGCGCAAGATGCACCAAAAAATACGCCGCATCAGGCAAGAATCATTTTCATTAAATTTTACAAAAAAAATATGGACGTGAACTTATTTGATGGATGAGGAATGTCACTACTCTTGAACGGGAACTACTCGTTCCCAATCATTTGATTGCTGCACATTTTTTGGTCACAAACATAAAGAAATCTGTGTAAGAGAAAGGGGGTCCGCAGATAACGGCAACTCCCACCGATCAATAGAGCCAAAACAATAAGAAGCAAAACAAAACAACAACACAAGTGAACACAGAGATATACGTGGAAAACCTTCACCACTTGAAGGTCAAAAATCACGGGGCACGACACAATGAAAAATCCACTCCAGTGAATAAGGATTACAAAAATTTATCTAGTTTGCCCAAACCTAGAAAGCCCTCCGGATTTGACACACAAATCCATTCCTCTCTATCACCAAGACAAACAACAACTCCTCTACAACAGGATAAAACACTACTCTCTCTTCAAGCACAATAGCAAACGAAGACAAGAAAGGGTACACCTGAAACGTAGACGAAGAAGCCCTTGAAGCGATAGAGAAAACTCCTTGCAACAGCACAGAGGAAACACCTCGACCAAGCGGCAAACTCCCGGCTACAGCAGCAGCACCGGCCCTACGGCAGCGGAAAAACCCAGGCAAACAGCAGTACAATCCTGGCAACAGCGGCGGCGAACTCCCGGCGACACCAACGCTGATCTCCTCCTTCCCGAACGGCGAACGGGGGCTTCGCTCCTCCTACACGAATGGCAAACGGGGGGGGGGGGGGCTTCCACCGATTCTTCTTGAACCCTACCCGATGTTATCGGGGGGGGGGGGGGGGCTTCTACCGATTCTTCTTGAACCCTACCCGATGTTATCGGGGGGGGGGGGGGGGGCTTCCACTGATTCTTCTTGAACCCTACCCGATGTTATCGGGGGGGGGGGGCTTCCACCGATTCTTCTTGAACCCTACCCGATGTTATCGGGGGGGGGGCTTTTTTAAAAGGCCACAAAAAAACCGGTTCACTGTTTTAAAAAAACATCCGCCCTCCGCCCTAAACAGCAACAAAGAAGTTGCAACACCAAAAAACCAGGCTGCAACATCTTGATTTCTGCACAAACATCACCTTTAGGGGTTGAACCCCAACAAACTCGCCCTTCAGACCATAAATGGGAGTATCCCACCTTGACTCCTTCAGGTGGGGATCATGTCGATCAACCGCCGGCAGAAATCATGCTTTTCCCTTGGGACGACCTTCATCATCATATCCGAAGGATTTTCATCCGTATGGATCTTCTCCACCACCAACAGCTTCTCCTCCACAGCCTCCTAAATCCAGTGTTACTTCACGTCAATGTGCTTCGACCTAGAGTGAAAGGCGGGATTCTTGGTCAAAAATATAGCACTCTAACTATCACAGAAAACTGTGTACACGTCCTGTCGGAGATCAAGCTCTAGCATGAACTTCTTCATCCAAATAAGCTCCTTTGATACCTCAGTCAACGCAATATATTCAGCCTCCGTCGTCGACAATGTCACGCACTTCTTAAGCCTTGACTGCCATGACACTGCTCCCCCTCCAAAAGTGACCACAAATCCAGAAGTAGATCTTCTCGTGTCAACATCTCCTGACATATCTGAATCCGAGTACCTAATAAGTTCTGGTGGACCTCCACCAAACTGTAAACAAAGGTCTGAGGTACCTCAAAGATAGCGGAGTATCCATTTCACAGAACTCCAGTGGACTTTCCCTGGGTTTGCCAAGTAACGGCTCATAGACCCCACAGCGTGAGCTATGTCTGGCCTAGTGCAGACCATAACATACATCAGGCTCCCCACTGCGGATGCATAAGGAATTTGGCTTATCTCTTCCAACTCCTTCTCAGATGAGGGGCTTTGAGAACTGGAAAGTCTGAAGTGCCCGGACAGAGGAGTAGCAACGGGTTTTACCTTGTCTATCATGAACCTCTTCAACACTTTCTCCACATACTCAGACTGAGATGTCATAGTTGACCAGCACTGCTGTCCCTGGTAATTTTCATTCCAAGGATCTTCATTGTCGGTCCCAAATCTTTCATTTCAAAGGACTCACTGAGCTCCTTCTTCAACTCAGCTATGCTGGCTTTGTCATCCCCAACAATCAGCATATCATCTACGTACAATAGCAGAATAGTGAACATCTTCTCAGTCCTCTTCACATATACACAGTGATCAGCCCTGGTCCGTTGGAATTTGCTCTTCATCATGAAAGAGTCAAATTTCCTATACCACTGTCTGGGTGCCTACTTCAACCCATAAAGGCTCTTCTTGAGCCGGCAGACCAGATGATGTTCCCCTTAGCCACAAAGCCTTTGGGCTGCTCCATGTATAGCTCTTCCTCCAAATCGCCATGCAGAAATGCCGTCTTGACGTTCATCTGCTCGACTTCAAGATCCATGGAGGCAACCATACCCAACACCAGTCTGATAGAGGACATTTTCACCACTGGGGAAAAAATCTCGTCGAAATCAACACCTTATTTCTGACTGAAACCTTTCACCACAAGTATCGCCTTGTACCTTGGCTGAGAGCGATTTTCATTCAACTTTAGCTTGAAGACCCACTTGTTCTTCAAATCTCTCTTCCCTTTAGGCAATGAGACTAAATCATACGTCTCGTTCTTCTGAAGGGAGTACAACTCCTCTTCCATAGCAGCTGTCCAAGCCTCACGATCTTCAGCACTCTAAGCCTCCATATAGGACTCAGGCTCTCCACTATCTGTAAGCAAAATATACTCATGAGGGGAATACCTAGTATTGGGCCTTCTGACTCTCTTAGATCTGACAAGAGGAACCTTCACCACATGTGGTACATCAACTGGCAGAGCTCCCCCTACATCCGGAATCATCTCCTCATCAGGAATAAGCTCACCAACTTCCTCCTCAGCATGCCCATCATCAGCAGCAGTCTCTACTGGCCCATCATCAGCATAAAGTCTCTCCTCCACAGGTGGAAACTGTAGAACCTGTGACTCTGCGGCATTCTGCTCACCAACCACTTGATCTTCAACAAAGATCACATCTCTGCTTCTTATCATTTTCTTGTTCACAGGATCCCAGAGTCTATAGCCAAACTCCTCATGGGGAAATCCCATCAAGATGCACTCTCGAGACTTCTCATCAAGCTTCGATCTCTCTTCCTTGGAGACATGAACGTGAACTTTGCACCCAAACACCCGCAAATATCTGTACGACACTTCCTTCCCGGACCAAACACGCTCTGGAATATCACCATTCAGAGGTGCAAAAGGAGACAGATTTATCAGATGTACAACAGTTTGCACAATCTCAGCCCAAAACTGTTTACCAATGCCAGCTTGAGAAATCATACATTTAATCTTCTCAATAATCGTCCCGTTCATCCTTTCTTCTAACTCATTCTGTTGCTCTGTCATCGGGATTGTCCTTTCATGTACTATGTCATGCCTTCTACAGTAAGCATCGAAGGCACCAGTGTACTCTCCCCCGTTGTCAGATCGAACTCACTTTATTTCTTTCTCGGTCATCTTCTCCATCTTCGTTCTGAACTCTTCAAACTTTGTTAGAACATCACTCTTCTGCTTCACAGAATATGCCCAGACTTTTCTGGAGTGATCGTCAATGAACGTGACAAAGTAAGCGGCTCCGCCCACAGACTTGGGCTCAATAGGACCACACACATCAGTGTGTATCAAGTATAGTAACTCCGCCTTCCTCTTTGGTTCAGAATCAGCAAAGGAAACACGTTTCTGCTTACCGGCCAAGCTGTGCGCACACGTGTCAGGAAGCCCTCCTGATAGCTCCGGAAGGACCTTGTTCTTCACCAAGATCTTCAAGTTCTTCTCGTTGATATGCCCAAGTATGTGATGCCATAACTCCATAGAGTCGCCCTCTGCCGCATTCACACTTGGTTACTACCAAAGAACCCTTTACCAACCTCCAGGTCCCTCCACCTTCAATGCTTGTGAAACCACCATCATCAAGCCTACCAACGGAAATCAGATTCATTCTCAAGTCAAGAATATGTCTGACGCCCTTGAGAATAATCTTCCCCAATTCAGTCTCCAAGTGGACATTACCAACAATCAACGACTCACCAGAATTTGCCATCCGGATAACACCAAGATCTCCCGCAGAATAGGTGTAGAAGTAATCTCCGTGAGGAGTGAAATGATAGGATGCACCTCCGTCCACGATCCAGTCTGTGTCAACGCAGTCCTGGCAAGACGACCCACTACACTGCAAGCATAACGGCTCAGCCTCCACAATCGAAGTCGTCGCATCACCACTGGATTTTCCAACCTCCTTTGTCTTTCCCTTCAGGTCTCTTTTCATTTGAAGCAATCCTTCTTGAAATGGCCCTTCTTCTTACAATAGTAGCACTCGATGTCCTTTTTAGACTTGCCCCTGGACTTACTCCTGGAACTGTCCCTATGCTTCACATCCTTCTTCACAGACCTGCCTCTTCCCTCCATGAGAAAAACGTACACCCGAAGTGGAAGATCCAGAATCCTTCCTTCTCAGCTCTTCGTTCAGGAGACAACCAGACACCATCTCCATGGTTACCACGCCATCAGGTGCTGAGTTGCTCAACGATACTACTAGAGTCTCCCGACTCTCGGGTAAAGAACTAAGGATCATTAGAGCTTGGAGTTCATCTTCCAAAGTGATCTTCATGGACTCCAACTGATTGATAATACTTTGAGCAAGGTTCAGATGCTCAGTCATCTGTGAACCTTCCCGGTACTTCAAATTGACCAGCTTCCTAATCAGAAATGTCTTGTTACCTGCAGTCTTCCGCTCGTACAAGGCTTCAAGCTTTTTCCATAAGGCCCGAGCCGAGGTCTCTGTGGAAACATGATGAAAAACAGAGTCATCGAGCCACTGTCTAATGAACCCTACTGCCTTTCAATCCATTTTCTTCCACTCTTCATCATCCTTAACTGAAGCAGGTCTCCCCGTCAACGGAGCATGGAGATCTTTATAATATAAGAGATCCTCCATCCGAGGCTTCCAGATGCTCCAATTCTTGCCATTCATACTGACCATCCTTGTGTTTTGTTCCATTGCTTTCTCAAACAAGTAACTCTATTACGGTCCACAAGTCGATTTATTTCAAGGGATTAACAAGAGAGGATAGGGAGCGGACCGATTGTCGTCACCTATCGCACCGAGTTAGAAACCAGGAAATAAAAACGACAAGCCAAAGAACCTCCCTCTGATACCACTTGTAAGGGAAAGGGGGTCCGCAGATAACAACAACTCTCACTGATCAATAGAGCCAAAATAATAAGAAGCAAAACAAAACAACAACACAAGTGAACACAGAGATATACGTGAAAAACCTTCACCACTTGAAGGTCAAAAACCACGGGACATGGCACAACGAAAAATTCACTCCAGTGAATAAGGATTACAGAAATTTATCTAGGTTTGCCCAAACCTAGAAAGTCCTCCGGATTTGACACACAAATCCACTCCTCTCTACCACCAAGACAAACAACAACTCCTCTACAACAGGATAAAACACTACTCTCTCTTCAAGCACAATAGCAAACGAAGACAAGAAAGGGTACACCTGAAACGTAGACGAAGAAGCCCTTGAAGCGGTAGAGAAAACTCCTTGCAACAGCACATAGGAAACACCTCGACCAAGCGGCGAACTCCTGGCTACAGCAGCAGCAGCACCGGGCCTACGACAGCGAAAAAACCCAGGCAAACAGCAGTACAATCCTGGCAACAGCGGCGGCGAACTCCCGGCGACACCAGCGCCGATCTCCTCCTTCCCGAACCGTGAACGGGGGCTTCGCTCCTCCTACACGAACGACGAACGGGGGGGGGGGGCTTCCACCGATTCTTCTTGAACCCTACCCGATGTTATCGGAGGGGGGGGGGGGGGATTTTTTAAAAGGCCACAAAAAAACCGGTTCACTGTTTTAAAAAAAACATCCGCCCCCCCCCCCCCCCCCCCCCCCCGCCCTAAACAACAACAAGAAAGAAGTTGCAACACCAAAAAAACCAGGCTGCAACATCTTGATTTCTGCACAAACATCACCTTTAGGGGCTGAACCCCAACAATCCGTCCCTAATTAACGAGTTGCACATATTTATAAAGAACCGAATGAATTATATTTAAAACTCATTTTTTGAGTCGTTTGGTCACTGGTGCTGATGGGGTTCCCTACAAATGAAAATGGTTGAGCCAAAGATTTATTGATGCAGCCTCGACGGACTCACCCTGACAAATCCAACAAGTTCATCCTCACACAATTCAGAGGATATTTGATCCCTCAAACAAACTTTAGGGCTCTCGTGTGCCAGAGTGGGGGCCGTCGGGTTCCTCTCAAGTATGAGGTGGAAAGAAGGGGGAGGGAAGAGAAAGAAAAAGTGGGGGAGAAGGAAACGGTTAGAGAGGGAGGAAGAGGGAAGAGGGAAATGAAGAAAAAGAAAGAGAGGGAGAGAGGAAGAAAGAGAGAAAAGGGAAAAAAAAGGGAGGGAGGATGGCGTGCAGAGTCATGGTTCGCTATGAACAAGATTGCATGAGACTTTCAAGGGACACTCATGGTTTTATGGCATGCGAGATTTAGTCTCTCGTCAAATTAGCAAAATATATGTTACGTTAAAATCCCTTGTGGTTGCCTTCAACCCTAAGCTTAGATTATTGGATGAAATTAAATATGTTGAGGAGTATTTTATCCCTTGAAAATGTTGCTTCATTAAACACTTATATAAAATATTTCTCAGAGTGATATTCTTATTGTTTTAGTTTTTACAAATCTTTTTTCTTTATGATAATCACAAGTGAACATAGAAATATATGTTACGTTAAAATCCCTTGTGGTTGCCTTCAACCCTAGCATACCCGTGATTTATAACTTGCTAGTATATATAATAAATGGTCAGAAAATTGCATCGTCTAGATCAAAGATGCTTTCTATAGTTTGCATTCTCAATTTGAATTTGTTTAAAAACAGTTCCACAGTTTTCATCAAAAGATGAAAATGCATCTAATTTGCGAAAAAAAAATATGTCATCGCTGAAGCTGTGGTCTTCTCCTGTGATGTCTTTTATCCTCTTTTTTTTAACAAAGAATACATTTTTATTTCACAAAATATTCATTATTAATGTTTTTGACAAAATCAGTTGAAGATCAACACAGAAGAAGACCACAGTTGTATCATATAAATGTAGAACCAATATGAACATTCATTGTATAAGCCTGTTAGCTGTTGAGTTGATTTCAACATCATTTATTCCAATTAATTTTCAAACACATTTTATTAACTAATCAACTGCATCACCATCCTCTTAATATCCATCATTGATCCTAGGGAAGAGTATTATGAACTTTTTTCAGCTCTGAAAATTCTCTGGGAAAACAAAGCTCTGCACGATCTATCTCTTCCCTGAAATTTTTGGCCGTATATATCACTTCATGCTATTGCCGGCGGTAGAGTTAACGCCCCGCGATGGTGATAACTCTCCGTTGCTTGACACGTAGCACACGTCGCGCGGACTTTCAGATCTGAGTGGAGAACGTGACGATCGTGGGATATCGCTCGGCGACATCGGTATCACCCCGCGATATCGCTGAACCGTGACTTCGTGCGTGGCAACGTGCGGATCAAGGCTGACGTCAGCAGTAACTGTTCACGCTATCGCCTGCGGTAGCGTTATCGCCAGCGATAATGCGATTTTCCTTTTCTTCAATGCTATGCTCAGCCATTCCTTAGTACGTAAAAAAACCTATTATCCCTGCACATTTAAAACACATACCAAGATCAAATACATCCGGGATTTGTTATTCTCAAACCAAGAAGCGCGGAACGCATGCTCCAACAATCTCTCCATTTTGATAATAACAAATCCACTAAGAAAGAAATTGCGTGAGATCAGGAGAATGTGAAACAATTCAGATAATCATTATGAATAAACTCCCCATATAATAAAGACTATTTTCTCCCCTATATTCTCCCCCTATATGTAATTACTCCCCCCTAAATGTACTAATCAATTTTGTACATGATTCATGATTTCTTACTTAAGTCTCCCCCTTTTGGTATTAGCAAAAGAAGGTGGGGTATAAAAAAACAAGAACTGAGTTGCAAATGCGGAAGCTGAAAGAAGTGAGAGAGTAATAAATTAGGAATAGAATGTGGAAATTTGAGGAGTAGGATAACGACATTAACAACCATGGAATAGTATTACCATAAAAGGTGGATTGTTATAAGAAAAAAATGTTGGTAGTGGAAAAAATTAATTTAAGAGTTGAATGTAAACATTGAAAATTTGGCAGGCCAAGATATCAAAAATATTAGAAACGATGAAATAGAAGAGAAAAACTATGTCCGATCTAATTCTCATGAGATAAAAGTTTATAAATGATAATGATGTGTACATGTGAAGAGTGAATTAGTATACATATTCCTTAAGTAATAATGGTACATGAAAGTTTGCAATAGATTGATACAACAAGCTAATATTTGTACATAAATAACTTCATGTCATAAAAATTTTTTAAAAAAATGGTCAAGTTTGTCTGCACAAGACACTTTACAATCCTTTTCAAGGTGTTCAACCTCACAATGCTCATTAAGACTTATCAGGAGGGTGAGTAGAGCTTGATTTGGAGTATCCTAGTCATATGTATTTTTTTTATTGTTTTTCATTCATTTTTGTTTGTTTAGAAACTTTGACTTAGGACTCTGAATTCACTTGTATTGCAAACAAAAAAAAATGTTTTTCTCAGAATGGCCATCAGTTTGAATGAAGCATAAATGAAAGTTTTAGCGTTGGATTCCAATCTGTGAAACAACCAATAACATGTAATAAGAAGTTTAAGTATGTGTAACTATCAACTCGTGTCAGTGGAAGCTCATTATCAAACATAAAATGTTACTCATACTTAGAGGCATGCGGAAACAAGTATATGCATATTCTAGTCATCAAAGGTATAGAAAGATATCGAGAGCAAGACAAATTAAAAAAATGTTTAAAGAACTTATAAATTAATTATCACACATGTAATAGGTAATGTATCCTGATAATTATCCAAAAATTTACAGTAACACTAGAAGCAAGGTTGTTGAAAAGGTTTCAGAATATTAGAGAGTTGTGGCTTAAAAATGCACTATCGCCAGCGGTAGCGATACCGCTCGGCGATAGCGTTTTTGTTATAAAAGTCGAAAACAACGGATAGGGCTGACACATCTCCTCCTTTTTCCGACCCTGGACTGTTTGGCATCGTATTCTTCAGCGGAAACCCTCAAGAACTCCAAAAAGTAAGGTTAGATCCCTCTTAATGGTTGTGTTTTTCTTTAAATAAATATAGATCTGGACTCTAGATTATGAAAAGATATAGATCCAAAAAAAATTTGAAGTTTGGTCATACATTTTATTATTGAATAATTTGAAGAAAATATTTGATTCTTATGCAAAAACCTCACAAACAATGAGTTATAGTAGGTAGATCTGTGATATTTATGTAATTTGAGAAACTCTAATTCAAGTTCAAAAGGAGATCTACGCGAAATTTCAAAGAAGAGAAATTTTCACTGTCGCCCGACGATAGTATTATCACCTGCGATAGAGAAGAATCTGTTTCAATCAATGTCGTTACTTAACGTGATGTTAATCTAATGTTTTCAGGAAATGGCATCATCATCCCGTGCAAGAAAAAGCACCAGCCGCAACCCACATGCATCATATCAAACATACTCGGGAATTGAGAATGCGTCGGTTGGTGTTGCGGAACTTTTGGATGAAACGTTGCCACCGCATATCTATGAACTACTTGTGGAGTCAGGTATAATGTCTCTCATTATACCCAGCCTTTTTAGCTCCAATTTTGTAAGGGATTTCTATAACAATTTGGAAGACCCTAAATATACGGGGTTGAATGGAGGAGAAAGGTCTCGAATCCAAGGAGTGGAAATAGATATTACTCATGCTAATTTAAGACGAGAATTTAATCTTGCTACTTGTGAGGAAAATTTTATGGATATAGTGGAGAATTACCGAAAGGATCGTGATTGGAGTATATTGAATCAAGTCCTTCACAGAAAGGAAAATAGGAGTTTGATTCAAGACGTGTCATCACTCTCTCGCGATGCATTTGTGATTCAAGATATATTAAGAAACACGGTTATGTTAAAGGCCGGGGACACAAGGAAGATCACGGCTCAATTGAGCTTAGTGACTTACTATGTATTAGAGAGAGTCAAGTTTGATGTGGCGGATTTTGTGTTATCCATCATACGATATACAAACAAAATGAAGCATCCCCTTAGGAGGAAACTGAATACACTTCCTTTAGGAAGTGTTATTCAAAAGGTCGTATATCAGAAATATGATTGGATAGATCAAGAGTTCTACATTGATGATTGCATCCCGGCGATACATACCGTAGAACCAGCTAGAGGTTTATCTCCAAGGGCTGCCTCGTCATCAAGACAACCACTCCAAAGAGGAGGGTCTTTGCGTGAATCTATTGACGACCTAAGAGAGACAGTGGAGGAGATGAAAGAGGAACAAAAGCATAGCCATTCCGGTTTTCGAAAATTCATGAAGTTTCTAGTAAAGGGGCTGAAACTCAAGCCAACTCCGGAAGAAGAACGAGAATGAGGGAGTCCAGTCGAGGACCCTCCACGACATTCGATAAGGCGGACACGAAGGCCTAGAGAACCAACTCCGACTTCCAGTGAAGATATGAATGTGTCTACTGAAGAGAACATTTATGAATGACCTTTTATTGTCAGTGATGTAATATTTTGTTGTTGACTGAATCTGGGATATCGCCGGCGACAGTACTGTCGCCTGGCGATAGTGAAACTCTATTAATTTGTGTGTTTGTTGTTTGTATTGACTTTTTCAGTGTTATCCTATGTGCTGTCCAGTTTTATGTTATGTTTTGTTGGTTATTTTTTTTAAAAAAATCCTTAACGATACCAATGGTAATTAACTATATGATATATATATATATATATATTCAAGTTCTAATCTTAGGCCTATTTTATAATCGTGCTTTAATAAGTATTGAGTTAAACGATCATACCAAGCACGAGGTGCTTGTTTTAACCCATAAAATGTTTTATCTAATTTATACACATAATTTGGATATTTTTCATTTAAAAAGCCAAGGGGTTGTTCTACATAAACCTCTTCTTTTATATACCCGTTTAAAAATGCAGTTTTGACATCCATTTGATATAATTTAAATCTTTTAAAGCAAGCAAATGCAAGAAATATCCTAACCGCTTCTAATCTAGCAACGGGTGCAAAAGTTTCATCATAGTCTACCCCTTCAATTTGTGCATAACCTTTTGCAACTAATCTTGCTTTATTTCTAACAATTCTAGAATCACTATCCAATTTATTTTTAAAAATCCACTTTACTCCAACTACAGGATGATTTTTGGGTCGTTCTACAAGATTCCAAACCTTATTATGTTCAAATTGATTAAGTTCTTCATTCATAGCTAAAAACCAAAATTCATCATTTAAAGCGGTGGAAACATCTTTTGGTTCTATTTCAGAGACAAAGCACAGGTTTGAAAATAAAATATGTAAAGAAGAACGAGTACTAACCCCTTTTTGTGGATCTCCAATAATAAACTCCTTTGGATGATCCTTTGAAAATATCAATTCACTTGGATGTACATATTCTTCTCCTTCTTCTTCTTTTTCTTCTTCTTTTCCTTCTTCAATCCTTTCATATTCTTCATCATCATTTTCCTTCAAAGGAAGAGGTTTATCTTCTTTTCCTGTAGTTTTCTTATCTACACATGGAACAAACTCATCAAACCTAACATGAATAGATTCTTCAACAAAAAATTCGATAAGCTTTACTAGTTGAAGAATACCCAATAAAAATTCCTTCATCACATTTTTCATCAAATTTTCCTAAGGAATCTTTAAAATTTAAAATAAAACATTTACAACCAAAAACTTTGAAATAAGAAATATTCGGTTTTTTATTAAAAATTAATTCATAAGGAGTTAATTTTAATATAGGGCGAAGCATTATTCTATTAATTACATAACATGCAGTACTCACCGCTTCAGCCCAAAAAGATTTTGGTAAATTAAATTCAGATAACATCGTACGAGTTAGCTCTTGAAGAGTCCTATTTTTCCTCTCCACTACACCATTTTGTTGTGGTGTGCGTGGAGCGGAAAATTCATGTTTAATTCCTAACTCCGTACAAAAAGAAATAAACTTTTTATTTTCAAATTCCCCTCCATGATCCGAACGTATGCGTTTAATTTTTAACTCAAATTCATTTTGAATACGCAAACATAATTTAGAAAACTCTGAAAACGCATCAGATTTGGAGGTTAGAAACAAAGTCCAACAAAAACGTGAATAATCATCAATCAATACAAATGTATATTTTCTACCTCCTAAGCTAGAAATATTAATTGGCCCAAATAAATCCATATGAATTAATTGGAGTGGCCTAGTTGTAGAAATAATATTTTTACTTTTGAAAGATAATTTTGAAAATTTTCCTTTTTGACAAAGCTCACATAATGAAGATAAATACCCATTTAGCAATGGTAAACCTTTGATTAATTTATCTTTTGAAAGTTTTTTAATTAACTTGGCACTAGTATGTCCAAGTCGCCTATGCCATAATTCTAACTCATCATTTTTTGATAAAAAACATTTTAAACTTGAATTTGAAAAGTCATGAATTTTAATCATATATACGTTATGACATCTAGGTGCGGTAAAAACTATTTCATTTGTTTTTGAATCAATAATTTTGCACAAATTTGTAGAAGATTCAAACAAAACATTTAAACCCTTATCACATAATTGGCTAATAGAAATCAAATTATGTTTTAAGCCTTCTACAAACAAAACATTTGAAATTGAAAAACTTTTGTTACCCACAACACCGATGCCGATGATTTTTCCTTTTCCATTATCTCCAAATATTACAACTCCTCCTTTCTTCATCTCCAGGCTAAGGAACTTCTCTTTATTGCCTGTCATGTGCTTTGAACAACCCGAGTCCAAGTATCACACGTCTTCTTTGTCTTTCGCCTGCCAACACACGTAGAAAGAGGATGTGAGTAAAGATCTGGCTACCCAAGTGGTTCCACCCATAGTATAGGTAGAATCCTTAGGCATCCAGATTTGCTTAATTTTACTTTTTCTTTCTTCCAGCACGAGTCCGTAGTGTGACCAAATCTATTGCATTTGGCACATGTAATGTAACGAGAAGACTATAACTTCTCTGGACTTTTACTGTAAGAAAATGTAGTATCAGTTAATTTATTATTATCAGGATTTTTAAAATTCGATTTTCTAGATTTCTCACTATCGCCGGCGGTAGTGGTTATCGTCAGACGATAGTTTCTAGTCGTGTATCTGAGTCCAAATCTTCCAGATCCGTGACATTGGTAACCTAAGATCATATCTAGTGATCTTTGGCCCATTCCAAACTTTTTCATGGCTAGTGTTAAGTCATGAATCTGGTTCCTCATTTCAGTATTCTCGGATACTATATTTGCACATCTACGTTCAAAAGCTTTCTTTCCTTCATGGACTTTGGAAATAGAAGATTTCAGATCTCTCTCTAAAATCTCATTCTTTTTTGTGAGAATTTTTATTTTTGAATGAGATTTGGAAAGAGATTTTTCAAGCTCTTTTATTCTTCCCATAGAGTGATCACACTCTTGGCAAAAGACTTTTTCTTTTCCAATAGTCTTAATTTCATTTAACAATTTTTTATTTTCTTTAACTAAAACTTTATTTTCAGTTTTAAGAAGATCATTCTCTTTTAAACTTTTTTCAAAACATTTGCAAGTTTTTAAAAAGAAAATAATTCATCATAAGTTGGAGGAGTTACCTCAGTATCGCTTTGGACACTGCACTCGTCATCAGATATGACGCTTTTTCCCATTAGGCATATATTGGCCTCATCCTCCTCGCTTGAGCTTGTACTGCTTGCATCCTCAGAACTAGTATCATCCCATGTTTCAGCTTTCAGGACCTTCTTCTTCCCTTTGTGCTTCTTTTCTTTCAGTTCTTTCAAGTACTTTGGACACTTACTTCGAATGTGTCCTAACTTCCTGCAGTGATAGCACTCCGGTGGGGGTCTTTCTTCCTCCTCATCATCATCCTTTTATTTTTTCTTTCTAAGCGTCTCCTTCTTAAAATATTTTTTAAAAGTATTTCTTCTCTCCGGATTTCTCATAAATTTTTTAAATTTTCTAACGAAAAGACTTTCCTCATCTTCCTCTTCATCCTCAGAATTACTACCTTCCTCTTTCTTAGATCTTAGAGCCAACCCCTTCTTCTTTGGCTCCATATACTCTTGTTGTTGAATTTTCAATTCAACTTCATGAGTTTTCAAGTTCCCAATCAGACTTTCAATATTAAGAGATTTAAGATCATGAGATTCAGAAATTGTCGTCACTTTGGGATTAAATTTAGGGGGTAGAGATCTAAGAAGTTTTCTCACCAAACCACCATTTGAAAAAATTTTACCAAGTACTTTTGAGTCATTCACTATCTTGGTGAATCTGGTGTACATTGAGTCTACGTCCTCATCCACTTCCATCCTAAACTTTTCAAATTCCGATTCCAGTTGAAACAGCTTCGAGTCCTTCACCTGCGAGGTACCTTCATGAGTTACTTCAAGTAAATTCCAAATCTCATAAACATTATTGCAAGCACAAGTTCTATTAAATTCAGTCCTATCTAATGCACAAAATAATGCATTCATGGCTTTTGCATTATTTTTGCACCTTAGCTTATCCTGATCATCCCATTTATCTTTTGGTTTTTCTATTTCTACATCTCATACTGTATAAGTGGGACAAACATAATTAATCTATATCATATTCCAAACTTCAATGTCAAGAGAAATAAGAAAACATTTCATCCTAGTTTTCCAGTAATTATAATTAGATCCAGTGAATAATGGAGGTCTACTTATTCTTCCTTGCCCCTCAGAGAAAGCATGGTCATGCTGCGCCATAATTCCTGATGGTGAAACTGTATTAGGAATAACCTGCCTCTGATACCACTTGTAGGATCTTGTGGCGCCCTTAGAGGGGGGGGGGGTGAATAAGGGCTCTTTAAAGCTTTACAAACTTTTTAATAAAATAAGAAATTAGACGCAAAGTTTGAGACACACCAATGAAATGAAAATCAAAATTTTATTTCTCCAAAATATATATGTAAAATGATTCCAATAAAGCTTGAAATCAAGGCTTACAATGATAATAATTTTTAGTTTTTTCACCGGTCCTTCTCCCAAGGACCGGTAGGCTATAGTCAATATCTCCCTAGATATGGCTACTAGCTTCCCCCTAAATAAAACCTATGATCTAGACGCTACACACAATGCAGTGATTTACTCCTAAGCCTCACAAGGACCTAGACACCACACACAAGGCGGTGATTTGCCCCTAAGCCGCACACGAACTTAGACACCACACACAAGATGGTGATTTTCCCTTCCCAATTACAGAGATAAAAAGTGAATATGAAAGTACAATAGTAAAACTTAAAAACTCCCTCAAAATCACGAGCTCTGAAGATGATGGTGGACCGATGAGAAGATCTCCAATCTTGAACGCACGGTCGTATCTTCTTCGCTCTTGAGATTTCAACGGACCAAGGGAGTTCGTCTGGAAACAGAGATGAAGGCTCTAAAAATTCTCTGGGAAAACAAAGCTCTGCATGATCTATCTCTTCCCTGAAATTTTTGGCCGTATATATCGCTTCATGTTATCGCCGGCGGTAGAGTTAACGCCCCGCGATAGTGATAGCTCTCTGTTGCTTGACACGTGGCACACGTCGCACGGACTTTCAGATCTGAGTGGAGAACGTGACGATCATGGGATATCGCTCGGCGACATCGGTATCGCCCCGCGATATCGCTGAACTGTGACTTCGTGCGTGGCAATGTGCGGATCAAGGCTGACGTGAGCAGTAACTGTCCACGCTATCGCCTGCGGTAGCGTTATCGCCAGCGATAGTGCGATTTTCCTTTTCTTCAATGCTATGCTCATCCATTCCTTAGTACGTAAAAAAATCTGTTATCCCTGCACATTTAAAACACATACCAAGATCAAATACATCCGGGATTTGTTATTCTCAAACCAAGAAGCGCGGAACGCATGCTCCAACAAGCTCACAGAAGAGTAGCTCAACTGGAGGTGGAGAATATAGCTGACACCTAGCGGAGCCGAGCTCAACTTGTGGTGGAAAAAGAGGTCGACACCTAGCAGGAGGAAGCTAAACTGGAGGTGGAGAAGAGTTCGACACCTCACAAGAGCCGAGCTCGACTGGAGGTGGAGAGGAGAGTCGACACCTCATAGGAGTCGGGCTCAATTGTAGGTGGATAATATAGTTGGCACATAATTAAGAGGAAGCTCAACTGAAGGTGAAGAGTAGATCGACACCTAACAGGAGCCAAGCCCAACTGTAGGCGGAGAATATAGTCGACACCTAATCAGGAGGAAACTCAACTGGAGGTTGAGAAGGGGTCGACACCTCACAGGAGCCGAGCTCATTTGGAGGTGAAGGCAACAACTCACGGGAGCCGAGCTTAATTGGAGGTGACGTCATCTCGGGGGGCAAGTAGTCAGCCTGTAGGAGGGAAGCTCGTACAGGGGGCCCTGACTACAACAACAACACATACGAGGAATCAACATCTTACAGGAGCCGAGCTTAACTAGAGATGGGTCGACAGCTCTTAGGAGCAGAGCTCAACTGGAGGTGAAGTCGACAGCTGTCAAGAGACGAGCTCAACCGGAGGTGGAGTCGACTCGGGTTGAACTCGTAGTCAGCCTGTAGGAGGAAAGCTCGTACAGGGGGGCCGTACTACGACAACAACACACGAGGAACCAACATCTTACAAGAGCCGAGATCAACTGGAGATGGGTCGACAACTCTCATGTGGCAAGCTTAACTGGAGATGGAGTCGACAGCTCTCAAGAGTCGAGCTCAACTAGAGGTGGAGTTGACTTGGGTTGAGCTCGTAGTCAGCATGCATGAGGGAAGCTCGTACAGGGGGCACATACTATGACAATAACACACACGAGGAATCAATCTCACCCAAGGGGATTGGTAGACGATATGTAAGAGAGGAGCTCGTATAGGGACTCGGACTACGATAACTCCACTACTCGTGGATTTCTATCGATGTTGAAGTCATTCTCCATGTTGCTTAAGAGATAGCCAAAGAGTTAGATACATCAATTTATTTTGATGATAAAGTAACCTTCTAAAGAGATAAAGATCTTCTCTCCATCAAGTTGAGAGGTAGGCATTCATGCATGTTCTTGATAGTTCCTCCAGTCGGAGGAGAGATGCAATCGGGGGTGGCTAGGTTGACATGCAAGGGGGGAGTTGATCTCGACCTTCAATGCAGGGGCTTGGTCTTAAAAGGACGCTTAAATATCGAAGCATCGTCCCATCGTCCGCCAAGGATTTTTTAGGAGAATCAGGTCGAAGGCTCGTTTCCCAACTCAATCGTGGAGATCGCTTCCAGCTCTGCCACCTGGCTACCAAGGCCAATGTACAAGCAGAGTGAAATGCCCCTCAGGGGGTCCTACATGACACACACTCAAGTCCACCATCCTTCCACGAACTCGTACTTTCCAGAGCTCAACCTTGGCAATAATAGAGACGTGTCCTGCCCTACAGAACAAATAATCACTAAGAGCAAGCCTTTTAGTCTTCTCAAAAGACCGATGATGCCTTTGCATAAGGCATCACTTTGTGAGGTCGATCCTTTATCGAGTTTAGGAGGTTAGTGTTGAAGCCGAGAAAATCCCAACCAAAAAAATGGATCGAGGCAGCATAAGGTTACCGGCTCAGCGGTTGGGCTCGACGGCCAACGGGCTAAGACACGGAAATTGTTGAACAACAAAACAGGACCCCAGGCACTGTGGTAGGAAGGTCTCACCAAGTACCCAGAAGCTTAAAAGAAGCAACCCCTCCACAACCAATGATGGTCGAGAAGGGTACGAGAAAAACTAGCTGGTAACTAAGTTGCGACGACTAAGACAGATGGTCGCAAGGTCGCTAGCGAGTCTCTCTGAAAAAAGAATCCAAAGGCTCAACTGATGTCCAAGAAAGTGGTCTCAAGATTTTTGTGAGATTCCGAAGTCCGTCTCCTCATACCCTTATGGTCCTATTTATAGGCAAATCCAAAATGAGGGGGTGAGTCTTATTTATAATCTACCTCCCGACGACTAGGCGACTTCCTGTAGGAGCTCGCACGATTGGACGAGTAGTTGGCCTAGTCTCCTACCTGGCGAGTATGCGGGGGAGTTTGCCATACTCGCCCAGACCTTCTGTCTACTTGCACGTTGACTCTGACTTCTGTCTTGACTTGCTGACTTTGACTATTGCTTACCTGGCTCGGTCCACCCTCGACGAATATGAGTTGTGCAGTTAGTGTTCAGACCTGTTTCTGATTGTTCCTCCAGCTGGAGGAGAGATATAATCGGGGGTAGCTAGGCCGACATACAAGGGAGGAGATGATCTCGACCGTCAATGCAGGGGCTCGGTCTTACAAGGACGCTTAAATCCCGAAGTGTCGTCTCATCGTCCGTCCTGGGTTTTTTAGGAGAATCAGGTCGGATGCTGGTTTCCCAAACCGATCGAGGAGATGAACTTCACTGTTTTTAGTTGACTTGAGACGACCAATGCAAAGAAGACAACTCGCAACCACACGCGCCTCCGGGGGGGGGGCGAGGAAATGTATAATTAACATTACGTGTAAGCAATATATGTTACCGCTAAGGGAAGAACCTTTTCAGGTAATCCCCGCTCCAAGTATTTGAGGAGATGAAATAAATAACATAACGTCCTGGTTGCTGAAGTAATAGCTTCATGCGTATAAACTCGTAGAATTCGAACAACATAGTTGCTGTAGTAGTGATCTCGCGAGTATGGACTCACAGAATTAAAGGAGAATATCATAGCTTATATGTTTTTTCCTGTTGGTGAACTCATCGTGATTCGTCATGTTTGTTAGTCATACAAAAAGTACTCACGGGTTTTACCAAAGCGCATGCAAGTATGAACATGTATGAAAAACGCCACAATTGAAAAATGAGATGAATCAGGTGGAGGGTAAGTGTCACTTCTGACATTAGAACCCCTACGCAGAGTTCTCAGGGGTTCCGCTGCCCGGTCAGCAGTCGGGGGTCAAGGGGGCAGCGCCCTCGGAAAATTTTCCATTTTCCACTCCCTACTCACCCAGATTCTAAGCTCTCCCGGCCTTGCGAGTAAATCACATGCAAAACTCGTCTATGAGCGAGTAACAAAGATACTCGCCTCTTCAACTCGTCTATAGGCAAGTAAAAAAGATACTCGCCAATCCTGCTTGTACTCGTTGGTATATCACCGTCTGCAACTCGCCTCCATGAACTCTTATGCATATTCTCGGATAGGGTTGTCGTCATATGGAACTCGCCTATGTGCGAGTAACAAGGGAACTCGTCAACCTCTATGACTCGACTGCATATACTGGCCAACTGAAGTCGTCATCTGGAGCCCGCCTAAGGAGGTCACAATATGGAACTCGCTTCTGAGTGAGTAATAAGGAAGCTCGCCTCACGAAGGTGTCGTGCTTGGAAGTCGCCATCGTGAAATCGCCTATGGGCGAGTAATCAGAAAACTCGTCCAATTTGCCGAGAACTCGCTCACCTTGCCGAGAACTCGCTCACCTTGTCGAATGCTCGCGAGTTGATGCCTTTGGTCTCCAGCTCGCCATCTTAAGCTATGACGGTTCCTCGCAAAAATTTCTTCATCGGCTACGATCCACGCTCACCGCACCAAAGTGCTGAAGCCGGAAAAATCTTTACTCCAAAATTCGGATCAAGGCATCCTAAGGTTACTGATTCTACGGTCCGATGTCACAATTCAAATGGCTAGCGCGCGAGAGAGAAAACTATCTATAAATACACCTCAAGTGCTCCAACAGGGAGGTCCCGCCACGTACCAAGAAGTTTGTGAGAAACTTCCTCTCTACAACCAAAAGGTTGGGTGAGGTACTATGCAGACATGAACTTGACGAGTATCCACTTGGGGGGACCTCAACCTCCTCCAAAAGTCAATTTCTAGTACCCCTGGGGGGCTATTTATAGAGAAATCATATGGGGGTATAGGAGAGTATCCAGCTTCTGCCAGCGAGTTCCAAGGGTCTACTCGCACAAGCATGCTCGCCCAAGCTCGCCCCTGCTTGCCCAAGTTCACATCTGATCGTCCAATGGTCTGTGAATAGTCGTCTGCTTGGTACTTCTGACCTCGACGAATTACGGGATATACAGGTAGCATGTCACCATCCTAAACACTAACTCTTGTTCTCAGCTATAACTAGTGGATTTCATCAAGATTGGGATTGTCCCCATGATATTTTTCCATTTCAGGTTTTTCATGTACAAGCCTTGTTGTCTAGCATTTGGTTCATCATTTTGATTATTTTCTTGCTTGACTCACTCTTGAATTAAATTAAAACGGTCTGATTCTGCCCATCAATGAGCGCCCTATGCAACCCTGAACGAGTACCAATGGAATAGAACAAACAAAGATATTTGACGACAATTCGAAGATGGAAATAGGGGATCCATTTCGAGGTCTAGATTTCTCTGGAGAGGATCTAACGAGTTCACTAATTCACAACCTTTTATATTTTTTTAAAATCAAAAAACTCAGCACCCTTAGATTTTTTTTGAAGAAAAGTCTTGCCCCAAAATGATCATCGTGTGAATCACGGCGACAGAGATTTAGACAAAAATATATATTTGACTCTTCCTGGATAACGACAAAAAAAAGATAAACTGTTGTGTTAAAATGTTTGGTTTCAGGGAATTTATAAAAGAAAAATAACCTCAGAGATATTATAAAATAAAATAGCAGATAAATTTATAAGGTTAAATAAAGGAATCATTCTCTGCAAGTCTGCATCCGTATTATAAGAGAATAATACCCTATTAATACTCCTTTTATCTATTATACTACTGATAAGGTCTGTCTATTTTTATTTAATATATATATATATATATATATATATATATATTTATTTATTTATTTATTTAAAATTATTATGTTTTAAGTTCTTTCTGTTTATGTTGAGGTATATTGATTAGAAATAATATGTGCTTAACGGGTTAGGTTTAGGATCCGGATGACATCCAATAACTTGTCGTCGGGGATTTATGATTACGCCTATAAATATTTCTGCTGAGAGCAACATGGAGGTCGTTCCAAACTTGACGGTCACACGAGATGCTTCGAGCGTACTCACTTTATGCATATTACATGCTATTAATATATCATTTATTTATTTATTTCAAAATATTTTTGAAAGTAATTGAGTGTGGCAAGGTGGAATAGTACATGATAGTCGTAAATATGTTAGCAGTAATTTTGCACCAACAAGTTCGTGAAAACAACGGGCCAACAACCTGCAGAGTTATTCACGGGAAACAAACACGAACCAGACCATCCCGCCCTTGATCGGCATGGCCTAGGCATGTCTCCCCCTTCCTCACACTAGGGCCGAAGCCCATGCGTGAAGAGCGGCAGCCATTGGCGCCTATCCCCCCAGTCCAGCCGTCGATCGATTATCGGTAGCCATGGACTATCTTTCCATCCTCTCCCCGGCTTCTTCCTCTCCTAAAAAGGCCAGAACAGCTAATGGGCCCGGAGATTCAAAATTTCGAAGTATTTTTTTGAAAGCCGCATTGGATTATTGGTGTGTACAAATTTTGTTAAAATTCAGTACGAAAAGTTATTTCACTCAAACACGTCTTTTACATGGAAAATTTTTAGGTCAGGACTTCTGACCTAAAGAAAGGTCAGGACAACCAATGAGGAGATAGAAATTGCATGGGTCCCGCGCAAAAGTGTATGACACAAGTCACAAGTGCGTGAGCCCCACCTCCATTGCAAGCTCATCATTGGTGGAGGACCATGAGCATCGTCAGGAGTCCTGACCTAAATATTGCTCCTTTTACATAGAGATTAGAAGAGCTTTAGGAGCTTTGCGTTGTCTGATTGATTGAGAGATCCTTGTATGTGAATTATCGGTTGGGATTTAGGCTGCATTTGGTGGAGAGAATTTTAGGTACACGTGAGTACCTAGAGGAAGGTGCAATGCAGTTTTTAGCCGTTGGATTTGAGATCTGACCGCCAGCATTAAAGGGAGCAAAAAAGCATTTTAAAAAAGGCAAGATTTTTGTTGATCGGACGGCGGGTCTCGCAGATCGGGCGGCTCGCAATGCACGCGAGTACCTTCCTCTAGGTACTCGCGTGTACCTAAAATTTTTCCGCGTTTGGTGCGACTTATCTTAGCTTATTTGCTATGATGAGATTGGGTAAAAACGTCATTGTATGTTTAATATGACAAATGTTATTACCAGTATCAAAAAAAAAGAAATTAGTTTGGGCATAAGATTTTTGCATGACAATGATATTTTTGTTTAACCTCACCGAAACAAATAAGCCTCAATAAACCACGCGTCCACGTAGTAAATTTAGAATAACTTGCAAAATATAAAAGTTAAAAATAAATAAATAAAATAAGAAAGGGCCATGTTCCCGTATTACTGACACGAACGAACTATAATATTTTAAATTATCGAATAAATAGATAAATTAAAAGATATTTGCTAATGCCACATAATTTCCGACATATCGTGTACGGCAATGACTCCACAAATATTCATTTTTTTTAAATAACGATTAAATAAGCTACTTTATTTATTATATAATATAAAGAGTAGTATTTCTAAAAATACTGCAACCCGCCCGGTTATGAATAACTTAACAGCCTAATCATCCACCTGACTGATTAGAACACGCCAATGTGTTAAATTAAGGATCGATTTTCAGATTTTGTCATTTTGAGTGGAAAAAAAAAGTTCCTGTACAAAATAATTGGTTGATAAAACTCCATTCTTCATTATTATCATTGCTCCAAAATATCATTTTTAGATCTTCAAAGTCATTGATCAGTTGAAAATGTTGAAGTGAAGTCGGCGGTCTGGTTGTTCAAGCCGTTTAGACCGCGGTGACCGCACAGACCGCGGAGCAGCGGCGGTCTGCTGATTGGCTGAGTTCGCGCGGACTGGTTTGGCAGTCCGTACAGCTATACGAACTGGTGCTGCTAATCGCCTGCACTGTCTAGTTTCCAGCAGGTCGTTTAGTTGCGCGGTTAGTGCTTTCTAATAGCCATTTCTGCGGACGGTTTCCCTATCTCCTATGGAGGTGATTGTATCCCCCTACCCGCCTATAAAATGGGGTCCTGACCCCGTCATTCATACCTGGAAGTGTGAGAACTGTAGCTTGGGCTAAGCTTGTGGCTAGATTTTCGTTAACCGCACGACAAGGAGAAGCAACATGTGTAGTTGTGTTTGCAGGCTGTACGGCTAGCACTGGACGATTGAGAGACTAGTTCTGGTTGTCTGTTAGTGAATTCTTAGTGTGAAAAGCGGCCAACAGTTGGTGGTTAAGCAGCAGGTCGTGGGTTGTGCGACTAGAGCAGTCTTCTTTCTTTGTAATTTTCCAATTGAAAGTTTTTAAGTTCAAGGTAGCTAAACACCTAGAGGGGGGAGGGTGAATAGATTTTTATAAGTCTTTTGAATTTTCTCTCCCCTTAGTGTGTTGTGAGTTAATTTCTTTTGTGTGGTTAGTTACTTTTAGCTTTCAAGGCACAACACAAAAGCACAAGGTAGTTTTATAGTGGTTCCCCAGATTATGGGTACGCTCACTTTCCCTCCCTCATTTCTAACAGTGTGTTAGACAAGACTCTTCTCCAAAACTCTGCTCCTTAAAGCTTACAACACAGATTCTGCAGGATCTCTCAGTCTCGATCCTCCAAGACTTACAACTCAGGCACAAGGCCCTATCTCAGAGCAAACTGCTCTTATAGCTTAGTGATCAGTAGATCACCTACCTCAGACTAAATCAATATTCCTACAGCTCAAGCTATGGTTGTTAGCCCTACAACTCAGAGAGTAACACTCTCCTATCTCAGGCACAAATGCCCTACCTCAGGCACACATGCCCTACACTCAGATCCACACTTGAATCCTACCCCATCCTTTATAAACAAGGCTTACATTCAGATCTGTTAAGATCCTACATAAGAGAAGGTGTTTTGTTGAGATGTGGTTGATATGACACTAGAGAAAATTTTCTCTGTGCCTGTTTTTTCCTGGACTGAGTTAACAACCCAAACTTTCTTCACAGTAACAAAAATAATGTCTTCAGTAAGTAGCTGTTTGTGCTGAAGAAACTCAAAAACTAAGTTCCTGAACTTGTTGTTGATTTGCTCTTCAAACAGCTAACTTGGAATGCAGAAACCAGATGGCTCTGCTTCTTCTTCTTTATCAGATCCTTATCTGAACTTGCTGTAGCAGAAAAAATTACCTATAATTAATTTGAAAGAGCTTTTAGATCAGCTGATTTAACTTCAAGCTTCCAACTCGACAACAATAGCGATGAAGAAGTTCAGCAGCAACTGTTCAAAATGAGAAAACCCTAAAAGTTAAAGTTCCTTCAGTCCATCTTGTCCCTTTTATTTTACGCCGATTAATGGCTCCAAGAAGCAGTGAGGACAGCTTGTGGTTGGTATCTACACCTTGCTTTAACGGAAGAAGACTTACAGTAGACCTCCAGCACTATTTGTCGTGTTCTGTAGCTTTCCCGCAACTAATTTGAACTCTATTGACTTTGGCTAATGTCATCATTTGGGGACTTAGGCAAATCTTCAGATTCAATCCAGACTTTGAGTATGTTGAGTGAATGACCTTCACTCAACAAAACTGGACTTAGACAAATTCTCTGCACCATCAAACATTGAGTGAACTGGTTTCACTCAACGCCTCTAGACTTGGCCAAATTCTTCTACACTGTCAGACGTTGAGTGCGTTGAGTGAATCTTCATTACTCAATGCCCCTGGACTTAGATGCAACTTTCTTTATCTACTAGGCGTTGAGAACATTGAGTGAGTCTTCATCACTCAACGCTTTTGTCTTTATTCGCTTCTCTGGACTGCCAGCTTGCTGAGGTGTTGAGTGAGCTGTCATCACTCAACGCTTCTTGACTTAAATAGGTTTTTCTGTCTATTTCTTTTCTTAGGCTTTGACTGATTGTTCCTCTGTCGATGCCTTTTTCTTTGTCGTTGAGTGAGCTGTCATCACTCAACGATTCTGGACTTAGCCAGATTTATTGACAGAATCTTCAACTGCATGAGCTTGTCTCAACGTTGTTTGGTATATGGCGTTGAGTGAACTGGCTTCACTCAACGCCTGTGGACTTACTCGTTTTTTCAGCTTGCCAATACCGAGGCTATGACAGACTCAGCTATACTCGATGACTTTTGATATATGGCATTGAGTGAACTGTCTTCACTCAATACATGTGGACTTAGTCACAGAATTGCTTTGTAGACTGATGGGCTTTGACTGTCCACACCTTACTCAATGCTTTTTGGCATTTAGCGTTGAGTGAACTGACTTGCCTCAACGCCTGTGAACTTAAGCAATTTTCAGCCTTTCCAGCATTCTTCCTTGGCATCTGGCGTTGAGTGAACTGAATTCACACAATGCTTGTGGACTTAGACAGATTTTTGTCTCTCTACTTCTCTACCTTGTGACCACCTGTCACAACCACTTGGAATATCTGTCCAATTAATGTGACAAGAACCATCCTACATGCATAAACTTGAAGATACATCAAATACAACTATGTGTATATCATTGACTTGTTTGACTTCTTCAAATCTAAGACATTATGGGCAATGGACCCAACAATCTCCCCTTATTTGAAGAAATGAAAACCCTCAAATAAAATTTTGAGTTAATGATATACACTAACATATGCAGCAATAACATATTAAATTGGACAACTTATAACAAGAGAACAAGAGTATCAAGTTATAGGTTACCACACTTTCCTCCTACATGGTGATCATCATCACTTCCTGCTCCCCTTATTTTGTTCCTCCCTTGCCTTATTTCCTTCTCCTCCCCCTTTTTGACTTCTGTAAATTGTTAGGGAGGTGCTGGCCTCTGATTATCTTCTCCCCTTTTTGAGTACAGATAATCAACTATTGCAGCAGCTTGCTCCTTCTCTACATGAGGCTAAATCTATCCCTACAAGTGTTGGACTTGCTCCCCCTCAACTAAAGCATCTTCTATCATCCTTCTCAGTAGACACTTTAATCTATTCTAGTCTAGATAGCACTGGAACTACTTGAAAAACTTGATACCAATGAAGGTATACCACTTGAAAAATCTTCATACCACTGAAGGTCTTTTTCACCTGTAAGAAGTAGTACAACCTGCAATAATAACAACACAAGGAGCAACTGAAGTTATAACAAATTCAACATACTCAACTCAAACTTGAAGGTGTTGAACTTTGCTTCATCTAGTGGCTTAGTGAAGATGACAGCCACTTGATTGTCTGTAGGGACAATCTCAAGACTGATATCTTCACATTCCACATATTCTCTAATGAAATAATACTTAATCTCAATGTTCTTAGTCTTGCTATGAGAGATAAGATTCTTAGTAATTGAGATTGCACTAGTAGAATCACAATATAAAAAAGTTCTACTTATCTAGAGGTTATAGTTTTGGAGCTGATGTTGAATCCACAACAACTGTGCACAGCAGCTACCTGCTGAGATGTATTCTGACTCAGTTGTTGAGATTGCAAAACTGGTCTACTTTTTGCTGCTATAAGACACTAGTCTTCCACCCAAAAATTGACAGGTGCCTGAAGTGCTCTTCCTGTCCTCTTTGTAGCCTGCAAAATCTGCATCTAAATAGCATGTTAGTTCAAAATCCCTATTTCTATGGTACCATAGGCCAAGATCTGGTGTGCCCTTAAGATACCTCAAAATCCTCTTAGCAGCAGAGTAATGAGATTCTTTAGGGCTAGCCTGATACCTAATACAAACACATGTAACATACATAATATCTGACCTACTTGTTGTAAGATATAGAAGGGAGTCAATTATCCCTCTATATAAAGTTTCATCAACAGGTTTCCCTGCCTCATCTTTGTCTATAGGCATACTTGACCCCATGAGAGTTTTTATGGTGGAGGCATTCTACATACCAAACTTTTTGATCAACTCTCTGGTGAACTTAGATTGAGATATGAATAATCCAACATCAGTCTGTCTTAATTGGAGGCCCAAGAAGAACTTTAGTACTCTAATACTGCTCATCTCAAACTTCTCTTGCATAAGTTTGACAAACTTCCTTCAAAAGTTATCATCAGTAGATCCAAAGATTATGTCATCTACATATATCTGGATTAGGATGATCTTGCCCTTAGATTCCCTTAGGAATATGGTCTTGTCTATCTTTTTCCTTGAGAATTTGTTCTCAATAAGGAAGCTAGACAATGTCTCATACCATGCTCTAGGGGCTTGCTTCAGCCCATATAGAGCTTTACTAAGTCTATAAACAGAATCAGGTGAGTTAGAAACAACAAAACCTGAAGGTTGTTCAACATAGACTTTTTCCTTTAAGTGACCATTCAGGAAGGCTGACTTCACATCTATCTGGTAGACTTTCAATCCCTTGAATGCAACATATTCAAGGAAGAGTCTGATGGTTTCCAATCTTGCTATAAGGGCAAAGGTTTGATCAAAACCAACATCTTCTTCTTGTATGTACTCCTTAGCTACTAGCATAGCCTTATTCTTGATTATAATGTCATTTTCATCAAGTTCATTCATGTAGATTCACTTGACTCCAATGCCATTATGTCTTTGTGGTCTGGAAACCAGCTTCCAGACTTTACACCTCTTAAACTAGTTGAATTCCTCGTGCATAGCTACAATCCAGAATTGATCTATGTTGGCCTCTTCAAATCTCTTGAGCTCATGTACTCGAATGCTTAGAAGAAGCTTCCTCTCCACAACCAAAGATGATCGAGTAGGGTATAAGGTGGATACTCGTTGACCACTATCTCCAGATGGAGACCAAGGGGATGATCATTATCTCGCACGAATAGAAGTCCAGAAAAAAGGTTCAGTCGAGATCTTTTACGAGATTCTGAGGTATAAATCCTTGTACCTCTGGGGTCCTATTTATAGGAAAAACAAGGGGTGGGTGGAGGGTCTTATTTATAGCCCAACCTCCACCGGCGACTAGGCGACCTCTAGGGGAACTCGCCCATCTTGGGCAAGTATATTCCCTAGTCGTCTACCTGACGAGTATGCGAGGAGAGATCGTCATACTCGCTTAGGCCTTCTACTGTGGCTTGAATGCTGACTCTGACCTTTTCCTTGACCTACTGATTTTGACTTCTTGCTGACCTGGCTCTGAGTGGGTCCACCCTCAACTAATATGGGTTGTATATAATCACCGCTCTTTGCGAGCAACATAGGAGCTCGAAAAGAAACATTCAAAGCTTATTCGACAAGCTGCTCCTGGCAATAATCTAGACTACTCGCGACCTATGGATGCCTGCTAAACCTTATAAATAGGGGGCTCCTCTTTAAGACACGCACGTTGAACTCTCACACGATATCGAAATCTATCGCTGATGTATACAACTCGAGCCTTGCTGCTCTATCGGGGTTCTTAGAATCAAAGAAGTCGAAGAGGTCGCGGGATGTCGACGATACTGCCGACCTCACTCCGTCGAAGAAGAAGAAACTAAAGAAGAAGAAGTCGCTTACTTTTAAAAATAAAATCATCCCGGGCGACAACCTTGAGATTCCTGCCCAAACTCAACAGCTCCTCGACGATCTCGGGCTGAGCTATATCCTTGATCTGCCGGCTCCTGAACCTTCTCGCCCCCGTTTGCCAACTTCTCCCCCTATTATGACCCTCACAGGTCCCAGGCCGAGATGTAGTCGGAACTCGTTGCATCGCAAGGTTAGCACCTCGCCTACCGACTGACTCAAAATGGCAACCTTTTATTGATTGTAGACTTATTGACCATTGCCTTCTACTCGCAGTTCCATTGTCGACTACCTCAGACGAGCATCTGTCTGTTCCCTCTCTGCGATCAATTTATCTGGTCGAGCTTGAAGCCTAGTAGGGGATGCGATATGGTTACTCTATCTGAATCAACCCCGGCTCCAAGAAACGATCGGAGAAACAAGTCCCTGGAGTGAGAACCGAGGGTCTTTCTACGGAGAAGTCCTCACAACAAGGGGCGAGAAAGGCCCATCTCCCTATGATGGGCTTGTCGCAGCCTTCAGCGAGCACTTCCTTGCTCCTACATCCGCCTCCTCCTTTGCCGCCAACTTCTGTTGCACACCCTGATGTCTATCTTGAAAGGACTAGGTCCCCTTCGAGCGCCCTTGTGAGCTTGTCACATGATCGGGAAGGAAGGCGCCCTGACTACTTCCCGCCGTGGATCGGAGGGCGAGATTCAGGAGGTCGCGGCTAGGGGCAAGCCGTCGAGCGCCCAGGAGACTCGTCGTCGTGTCCCCGCTGATCTCGGTCTCCTAGACCTGATAACTCGCTTGACGCCGAATTGGTTGATCATTGTTTTTGCTACGGTTTCATTTGATTTGACGACTTCCTTTATGCTTGACAGGTCGCCCTGTAACCTATGGAGCGGCTTTCATCGACGCACTTTGCCTCCCCGCCTACGAGTATTGTCAGGCTGATACCTGCTTATAAATGGAGTTTGAGGCGTAGTTCGATCAGCTCGTCATCTGTGTTCCTCATCGTCAGATCTCTTTACTGGAGGTTCGGATGACCAAGATGGAGGAACTGTCGGAGAGGCTTGTTGCATACGAGTCCCGCTTCCACGTAATCAACAAGCTGAAGCGGAGATAAACAATGGTCGAGCATCGCCAGCAGCTTCACCACGAGTAGCTGGCGGGGATGCGGGCGAGTATGGGTACTGCGGGGCACTAACGAGGATAGAGGACCAACTACATCGAGGCGACGATGTGCTGGCTTTGGCAAGCGAGTACTATAGGCGTGCGCGCGAGATGGGCTGGGCTGGGGGACATCCAGCTCTTTCAAAGCAGCGACCTCCTAGGATTTATAATTTCTTTAGCCTTTTTCTTTTTCCTCTCCCCTTGGCGTGATCTTTTTCGGGTATTCATTTGAGATAAGTGGCGAGTTTTGATCTCGAGCTGGGTTTACGAATTACTTTTTTCTATGTTGATGTTTGTCTTTATTTAATTCTTTTCTGCGACTTCTCGGGCTAACCGTGCAGGTTCTGACGAGTTGTCGACTTTCTGATTGAACACACGCGAGATAGGAGTTTGGCGATTTTCTAGGTTTAGATGGAGAGGTAGCAACTTCGATTGATACTCGCGCGAGATACCCATATCCCCTGACCTCCGCCTATAAATAGATAGGGTATGTGTGTCTTAATTACGATATTGCGAAATCTTGTCCCTACTTGCTAGTATCTCTAGCATGTCCCTTTCTCGCTTGCTTTACTCGCCTTCTTCTTTCTCGCTCTCTTTCCTCTCGCCTTCTTTCTTCTTGCCACTCAAGTTGGTTGAAGATGATGAAAATATTCGCCAATTGGCTCATGCGAGGAACTTTGCGGATGCGGTCTTCAAGAAATCTGTCATAGATGACAGAGACTTAGAGAATTTTAAGAAAAGGCTCCTGCCTGAGGGGTACTCGGCCCGACTCCCTACACGGGCTGAGCAACTAAACACCTCGCTCAAAGGCGTGCTCATCCTCCCTCTCCGCCATTTTGAAGTCGGTCTGCGACTTCCCTTATTGTCGGAGTAGTACCAGATACTTAGGTATTTTGGCATAGTCCCTGCCTGCATCAACTCAAACGGAATGGTGATGATCATGTGCTTCCTCTGCTTCCTGCGATCGAAGAAGATCGCCTTCGATCTTTGTCTTCCATAGGATCTCGCATTCGTAGCGACTAGCGAAGGTGTTATATTCTTCAGCAGCCACGTTTGTACCCTCGTTGACATGACGAACAAGGTCCACCGATGGGGCGAGCATTTGGTCGTCGTCGCTGGAGAATTTGATGGAGTCCCGCGTAGGTCGCACCAACTGGTTTAGGTCGCCTTCCTGTCACCGATCTTGAAGGGGCCGCGCGAGGAGCTGGTTGAGGCCTTTTGAGGCCGAAGGATCGACGTTGTCTACTGGTGATCAAATGTTAATGAGCTAGCCGATATCTTCTCTGGCAAAGGTACACATTCTGGCGAGCTTCTTCCATGCTCGCTCTTTAGGCGCTGATTAATCTTCAATCGTGGTAATTCTTATTGTCCTATGTTTCTTTGCAACTACTCGCACCCTGCCACGAGAACCTCTCCTGCTGGCAAAGGAGGTCGCGCCCTCGGGCCAAAGCTCGATCAACCCGCCCGGCAATGTTGAAGAGATACTGCCTCCTGCGCTTAAAAGTCAGTCACGACCTGGTGAGAAAGAGAGCTCCTCGCATGGGAAGTTGGACAAGGGGAAGGGAAAAGCTAAGTCCCCAGAGCATGCAAGGAAGCGAGCAAAGGTCATCAGCAAGCTCTTTGATGAGAAGGAAGATGTCGCCTAAGTCGGCGAGCCATACTTCCATCCAAATTACAACAAGGGGCGCAACGGCAAGGACATCTTCGGCTGCCCGCTGGTAACCTGGGTTGAGCACAAGTACAAGGTGACACTGAGCACCAACTTGCCCTCCTAGTCTGAAGACTGGGAGGATAAGGGCGAGGAGTACGACGTCGCCTTCGCCCTTTTATGATCGCGCAGACACTGAGTCGTTGCAGGACATCGGCGCGCAAGACCTCGCCAACCCAACAGCTTGCTCGTTCCTGCGAGCTACCGAGCTGGGCCACTACACGACAAAGAAATTGCTTGAGGCCTAGGAGCAACTCAAGGTGATGTCAAAGAAGATGATCGAGTTGGAGCTCCAGGCCGCCCAATGCAAAGTATACGAAGTAGCCTTGTTCTGAATGCACGACTTTCTATAATCGCTCTTTGATAATCATCTTGCTAATGATTGTTGTTGTCACCTCGCAGGAAGCCAAGATTGAAACGGCGAAGAAGATCTCCAAGCTTGATCAGGAGCTCGCGGACAGAAAAGTCGTGCTGGAGATCACCCAAGTGCGGAATGCCAAGCTGGAAACCAGCCCGACTGAGCCGCGGCCGGCTGCGCCGAGTACCTCCGGGATGGGGAAGAAGATTCGCTTCCACGACGATGGGATGCCCGCAATCCGTCGCGGCATCGCGCGAGCTACGGGGAAGAGATCACAAGTCGACCTTCAGTCGGGTCCAATATTCAAATGGGAAGAGATCACAAGTCGCATTTTTAACAATATAAGGATACAAAATAGCAATGAGGCACGGGAAGATGATAACATCAGGTCAGTTGTGTGATAGGGCAGTGCGGTGCACAAAGCATTCTCTTGCATCAAGGATCAAGAGAAGGGTCTCGTCGTAAGGGTGAAGTGTAGGGAATCTTACAATTTTGCAAGAGCTTACTTTCAGAACATGAACCCGTGACTTCAAGATCACACGACAACATCTTAATTAAGAGGTGCATCGAGGCTTCCCAACTTAAAAAATTTTTGGTGACGTGCTTTTCATAACGGAACAAAAACCTAAAGAGTGTGTGTGTTAAAATTTTAGGGTATTTGAATGTGTACATGAGACTATTAAAGAGTGCATAATTAATATATATTCAAATTTTACCTACAAACTCACATGAGGAGATTTTTTTGGGTGCATCTAACTCACTATGCTCTATATGCGGGATATTAATTTAATTGGATTTTAGGCTAATAACTATGGAAAAAATGATTCATTCCAACTCAAATAATTCAAGAGAAAATCAAATCAAAAATTAGATCGGATTTGCTCACGAAGGAGACACGAACCCATTGAGAACCAATTAACCAATAAATATAATTAATATATATAAGAAAATACAATTGTACAATAATTTATCATCCATGATAATATATTAATATAATATTATTAACATTATTATTATTATTATTATTTACCGATAGTATTTTATTTTATAATTAAATTTAACCGCGCACTCGTTTCAGGGAGGATGTTCAAATAACCATCAACCGCGGGAATCCCATCGACGGGTGGGGAGATAACGGCGATAGCGGCGGCAAGTTGAAGAGCTCCTTCACATCCGCCCCCTCCCAAATCGCCGACCAGGTCGACGGCGTCAATGGCAAATCTGACGGAATATTCCACTCGGATTCCTCCAATCTCTCCTTCTTCACCGCCCCCTCCTCCTCTGCCTCCGCCTCCGCTCTACCCCTCTTCTCCGGGATCTTTGCCGGCCGCATTGCCGGAACAGCGGCCGCCGGCGGCGGCGGCGGATGAACCCAATCAGCGAAGCTCCCGACCTCATTGGGAAAGTTTAGAATCGCCTTGCTTCCCCGCATCTGAAACGCGGATCGGTCGTACGCCCGCGCGGCCTCCATCGCGGTATCAAACGTTCCGAGCCAAACCCTAGATCCCCGGCGCTTGGGATCGCGGATCTCCGCCGCGAATTTACCCCACGGCCGCTGCCGCACGCCGCGGTACCGGCAGCCGTCGAACAGATCGGGCGGCGGCCGGATCTCGCCGTCGGATACGTCGATCCACTCCACCTTCGGGGCGGCGGATCGGGGGACGTTGAGCGTGAGTCCGACGTCGAACCGCTCGCCGCCGAATCGGATCATCGTCTGCGCCGGCTCCCGGAACCTGAACCCCGGGGTGCGCGGCTCGGGGGCGGGCGGAGGAGGAGGCGCGTATGCGTCGGCGTCTTCGAGGTAGTCGGAGACGGCGAGTTCCCCGGGGATGGGGGAGGATGGGACCCGCGCCGCCGAAGGCGGCGTAGGGAGGCCGTCGTCCAACAGGTGGTGCCGGATGAGTTCGAGGGCGGAGGTGGATCTGGCCGCCATTGATTTCAGAGGTAGGATGGAAGAAGAAGGTAGAGGGGGGCTGCTTATATACACTGACGGAGAAGTTGTTTGCAGGTTCGTAGAAGGTGGGGAAGAAACAAGAGTTTGAGTTTTGGCGATTGTGGGCTCTGTTGGGAGCCCGGGGGGCAAAGGAATTTGACAAAAATGTTTGGAGAAGACGACAGATTTGGCTCCCTTTGGCACGCTGCTGGCGGTAGTAATAATAAAGGTGATTGTTAACCGCAACCCGTTATTGGCTATTCGCACCCCAAAATCAGCTAATTTTTCACGCCTTTTCGAAATACGTCTTCTACATGCAATTTCAGGAAAAGTGTTCAACACGAAAGTTGTATATCTCGACGAGATCTACAACTTTAGTGTTGAACACTTTTCCTGAAATTGCATGTAGAAGACGTATTTCTGAAAGGCGCGAAATCTGAGCACATTTCCAAAGTACGCCTTGTACATGCAATTTCAGGAAAAGTGCTCAACACGAAAGTTGTAGATCTCGACGATATCTACAACTTTCGTGTTGAGCACTTTTCCTGAAATTGCATGTACAAGACGTATTTTGAAAAGGCGCGGAAAATAATGAGATTTTGGGGTGCGACTAACAAATAGCTGGTTTGCGGTTAACAATCACCATAATAAACTCATGGGTTAAACCGTTATTCGTTAAGGATCGCCTAACAAATATCATCTGTTTGGACATAAAAGTGGACGAAATTTGTTAAGTGGACATTAACGAATGACAATTTAACCCTCACGAGATACAACAGAAGCTTAAACAGGTGCAGATTGCTCGCGAGATACAAATTTGCTAATGTGGCGGGCAAACAGCTTGTCGCGGATGTGGTCCGAATCCCGGACGGTAAAATTTCGCCATGTTCATGCAATTTCGACTTGTGTGATGCTTATCGTCCTGCACCAATAAGGAGCTTGTAAAGGAGGGGAGGTCCATGAAATTTTGGCTTGTGTGATGCACTTTTGCGCGGGACCCTCATCATTTGTGACTCCTCATTAGTTGCCCGGATCATAGTTATCATCCAGAATCCTGACTTAAAAAATTTTCGAGGGGCAGACAGCATTGTTGTGGATTTTGTAAACACTGAGTGTTGTTTGAAAGTTTTGAAGTTATAATGCACCCAAGATGTTTGATAAAACGACTGACAGCGAAAGCTTATCTACAGGAAGATGTAGGGGGCCAGGGGGGACACGGATGAAGTGTTGGAGGAGGGAGTTTTGATCGGATGAATAAACGGCCAGGATTTAATTAATAATTTGATGAAAGAGTAATTGGTCCGGGGGCACAAAACACTGTGGGACAATGACAGATTTATTTAGGGCCCTTTATTTATTTAGGTTGGCCCACATCCTTTTTTTTTAATGAAGTTTATAATTGTCTATCTTAGGTTATTTTGAATTGCGCCATTGAGGCGATCGACTCGGGAGAAGTAAAGTGCGCTGCTGCATTTACGATAAAGTGCGAGCATCCGACAGCTACCAATTGGTGAGAGCTTGTTTTGGTATTTCCTTCTTTTTATTATAGCATTCTATTTTTAACTATAATTATTTGATAATTGTAAATCATTATAACAACAACACTCAAGTCTTTATTCCACTATAGTGGGGTCGGCTACGTGGATCCTTTGTCGCCATTGCGTCCGATCTTTTGTCTCAATAGTGATAATTGTAAATCACTATTAAAAGAAAAAATCACAAATAAAATTTCTGGAAATGAAAATCTAAAAGATTGTAAGTTAGAGCTTTAGAATTGAAAATGATGTGACTAACATCCCCTCATCTACAGAACACATGGAACAACAAATGGGTGACCAAACAGAGTACCCTAAACCAGCAAGAATATAGAAAGTCCTAAGCAGCTTGGGAAAAGTTAAAGAGGGTGCAGTCATTTCCTAGCAGAAGAGCATGGAATTACTAACATTATCATGAAGCCGGGGAAGTTCTGGGACCGCAGGAGCACCGGGGGCGGTGAAGCCTCCTTGGCTCGAAAACGTTTCCGATCGGCCTTCGAACTTTACTAATCGACCGACTTGTGGGGTCCCAAGAGGCGTGCATCATATCAATGCCGCTAAAACGAGAAAAATAGAAGTTCAAGCGAGCAATTCCGAAAAAAGAGAAGCACGGGAGCAGGAAACACGAGAAGGAGCATGGGAGGAGGAAACGCGAGCAAAATCCTGTGATTTTGTACCCAAGAATCGCCACATTGTTGATCATGCGAGGGCTCCGGGAAGCAGGAGAGGTGAGGTCGGCGAGAGAGTCGATGGGGGTGAGGAGGGAACATGCAAGAGGTAGAGTCACAGGGGGGATGAGTACATATAGGTTTTTAGTTATGCCCTAAAAAAATAAGAAAATATGAGTGCAAATAGCCAAACATGAAATGATTCAAGTTTGAATTAGAATTAGAATTAGAATTCCCTTCAAATGATGAATTAAATTTTAATTCAACGGCCAAAATCATTTTTTATACATAATATATATTTGTATTATTCATGAATCTATATTTGTATTATTCATGAATTAGCACAATAGAGATTGACATTTTTCAAATTCATATTGAAATATCACTCAAATCTCAATTTAGATTTAAATTTGAAAAATATGAATCTTGATTCAATTTTCACAAACTAATTGGCTCAGTGAATTTAGGGTTAGTTATACATCCCTAGACTCTAGTGGGGACACAAGCCGCCGAGCCCGGCAACCATTAGCAATTATTGGCACCCAATATTAAAGGTTAGTTTAACAATGCTATCAAACATGATTATGTGCGTAGTCGTTAATTATTAAGGCTCCGTTTGGCACGACGTTTTTGCTCCGGTGTGTTTGGACAGAAATACCACCAACATAGAATGGATGTTTGGCATGATATCAGTTATTACCGTCACCATGAAAATAACACTAATTTTGAACATAAAAGTGGATGAAGTGGCTTTGGTGAGGTCGGGAGTTTAGGAACGACCGTTCACAACCATCGCGTTCACGATCGCTACCACAATGCTAAACGCAGCCTAAATATGTTGTGTATATATCCAAATATATGTCATTTATGTATGAGATTTGTTATTAATTATTTCAATTTCGATTTTTGGGAGAAAATATTAACACATTATTATTAATAATTTAAACTTTGGAAAAACGTGCTCCTATAAGTCATTATAAAATTACACTGACCTAAACCGCGTGCATGAACAGCTTTCAAACCTTGGCACGTTTGGATGCAAAGATGTTCTAAAATAAGTTTGGCGATTTTTTTTTGCTTCGGTAAGTTTGAACAAAAACGCCCCGTCATAGAATGCACCTTTGCAAGACAATGATTATGACGACCACACAAAAAAACTAGTTTTAAACATAAAAAATAGATGAAGTTCCATAGGAAAGGTAGGACGTTGAGAAACGACGATTCATAACAATGACATTCACAGTCACCACCGTCATGCCAAACGGAGCCTTTCTCCCAATCATTCAATTTAAACCGGAACACTAAGACATTTTAAGGATCTGTTTGGCGCGATTTCTTAGCTCCGGTAACTTTAGACAAAAACGTTACCGTCATAGAATGCATATTCGGCAAGACAATGATCATGTCTGTCACAAAAAAAACTAGTTTTGAACATAAAAGTGAATGAGGTTTCTTAGCTGTGGTGGGGCGTTCACAAACCACAGTTCATAACAACAACGTTTACGACCGTCACCGCCATGCCAAACAAAGCTTATATTAGAAAATAATATTGGTAATATACAGGGTAGAACAAATGCATCCAACATTCCAACCTAAGGACTTAAAAAGCCTAGAAATCATTTTAATTTTGAATTAATAAATACTGGATGACATCATAAATTTGAATGATGACCCAAAAAGGTCATTTTAAAAATAAGGATATACCCTAAAACCAAGATACCAGTGAAGCGAAAAAAAAAAGGCCTGCTAATAGTCATACATGAGCTGCCTATATAAAGGCCCAAAATTTGGTATGCAACAGCCATATAACTCTAATTAAAACATCATTATTGAAATTTACTATGGCAGCATGCATCATTGCAATGGATGTATTTGGATTAAAAATATTTGGCGTCAGCCGCATTGTGACCCCTGATGTCGATAAAACTCTATATTTTTCGATAATCCCGCTATCATTTCGTGCGGGGGAAATATCAAAGGCGCTGTCAGTCGCACCATCCATGTTCCTTTCCTCTTCGCTTCGGTCAACAGCATTACACCATTTCAAATTCTTTCTTTCTTTTTGATGTATTGGCAATTGGCATTAAAAGGGGTGTTGTAAAACACACAAACAAACGCATATAAAGAAAGCATCAGCCAACATCCATAGAATCAATGACTTCAAAATGCATTTGCAAAGTTGGCGGCGCATCCGCAAAATAAAACCGCTCCGATACCTGCAACCTGCCTCCATATTTCTCGCCAGAATCTCGAAGCAGTCGAAAGAGGGAGTCTTTCTCCTCCCGGATCCACGGACGGTTGAGATCGCACCACTGCCTCGGAGTTCCATGTAACACAAAACGTAAACTTGAATTGCAGATCATCAAATCCCGCGCAACTTGGTCGATTGTAGCGCGATCGGTCAAGTATGCTCCACGGCAGTTCAGGCCGACATCAACGTAATGGAACTCGGAGATGCTGTGGAGAAAGCTATCTTTAGAGGCAGGGAAGATGCTATTTCTTGTTTGTACGGTTTGAGAATCCGCCGTAACCGTAACCGCATCGATCACATTCTTATTAGCGAGTTCGGCGACGATTTGGTTGATCACAGTTCCGCCCTTGCTGAACCCAAACAGAGCGGTTTTTGGCGTGCGCATTTCCGGTATTGGCGAACCATTTTTGTCGACCGAAACTGTGCTTCTCACCTGATCATCAGAAATAAAGGAAAACATGATGCTCGCCCAACTAAAAAACAAGCATTTGGTCTAAATTTTTGCTTAAGAATTCATTGATAATATAGAAGTGCAGTATTTTAGTTAGATCCAAACTGATTGAACATACTGTATGGAAGTAATAAAAAGGTTAATTTCCAGGACCTCCTCGAGGAGTTTGTATAATTACAGGTTGCACCCCTCTATCTTTCGAAATTACATTTACCTCCCCCCCTCTAAGTTTCTCCGGTTTACAAAAATGACATTACCATTAGAAATATGGATGGAAAATGATAAAATCAGCCAAATTATTTTATGATATTCAATTTTATCCTTAGTAATGACTCTACAATGAAAGATGTGACCTTTTTCTCTAGAAATATAGATGGAAAGTGATCAAATATATCAAATTATTTTATGATATTCAAATTTTACCCTCTATAATAACTTTACATTGAAAATGGTGCATTACATTTTATCCTTTGTAATGAATATAAAATCATTATAAAAAGAAAAAATTAAAATATCCTATATAATTTAGCTGATTTTATCATTTTCCATCCATATTTCTACGAGAAGGGACATTTTTGTAAACTGGGGATACTTAGAAGGGGAGGTAAATGTACTTTCGAAAGATAGAGTGCAACCTGTAATTATGCAAACTCCCAGGGGAGGTCCCCATAATTAAAATTTTGCCCACCCGTTACTGTGGACAATGTACAAAGTATAAATAATAGCTGATCTCCATTCTCCAGGGAAGACTCAAAATTTTTGCACTAACTTGAGCTCTCTCTTCCTTTCTATCCAACTCACGCACGCTCTCTCTGCCTCTCTCCCACTAGCCCCGAAGACGAGATTTCTAAAGCTCGATTTCTAACTGATGGTAGTCAGTGACTCTCGAACTAGCCTCACTACCGATTCTCACTCTCCATCTGGCAATTTACATCTCGTGCAGAACTCTGCAAGAATCAATTGAGTTCCAATGCATATGTTAATATGTTATAGGTTAATTGATGAGTAAATAAACCCTCAATTGCCTGAAAACTGTCAGTGCAGGTCCATCTAGTTGGAAAATCTAGCCAGTAGGCCCATTTTTTCTCAAATTTTATTTCATGTCAAGACGTTTGGGGAATAGCCTACTGTTCTAGTTCATAAGACATTAAGACCTATCTTAAAAAAACTTAGCTTCGCAAATGGCGATGGATAACATTATTTATAGTTCTGGAGCTTTAAGATGACAAATCATGATAAAAACAAGGTTGGTAGATAGTAGCAGCTTGATTCCTAGTGTCTGACTGTTTGGTATGATGTTTCTTCGAAAAACAAGCACCTCAAATGTCACACCACATGTAAATCACTCATAGAACTTGCAACATACCCCCCCTCTGGGTACTCATTGAGCTTAGGGGTGTTGACGAACCAAATCAAATAAAATAGCTCTTCAATTGAATCCAAATTTGACATAGAATGCAGAGATTTGGATCCGGATTCGTTCGAATATTCGGTGTCGGACTCGGATTTGTCATGAAATGTTGGTTCGAATTTCAGTTAATTCAGATTAGAATTCGGATTCGATCTCGAATTATTCACAAACTATATTATTTATGAACAACCCTAATTGTGCCCATAGAAGTTTTCGGTCCTCATGTCCGTGGAAAGGTGATCATCACTCATCACACTCAATGTCTCAAAGTAATAGCACGCAGAGAGTGACCATGGAAAGGGTGTCCGATCTCTATTAATTCATAACACTAATTTGCGGCGCAGATGACCGCGTATAGAGCTTTCTTTTCTTGGTGGTCATAACAATTGTCATGTCAAACATACATTCTATGACGGCTGCATTTTTGTTCAAATTCACCGGAGCAAAAAACGACGTGTCAAAAGGAGCCTTAGAGCCCGTTTGGCACGACGGCGATGGTCGTGAACGCAGTGGTTATGAACCATCGTTCGTTTGGCGCGACGTCTTTGCTCCGGTAAATTTGGACAAAAATGTCATCGTCATCGTAAAAATGGATACAACTCCTTGGGTGAGGTCGAACGTTCAAGAACAATGGTTCGTACCCACCACGTTCACAACCGTCATCACCGTGCCAAATGGACTCTTGGTGATGGGGATCGACCGCACGTTCGTGATCGGAGGAGATCAGTCACCATGTGACGGGACCCGCTTTTGCAGATTTGTCATAGATTCGTTGATCGGATCAGCGATCCGAGACCGCGAGCGCGTCCGGAGCGTCTGTTTTCATTATATATATATATATATATATATATATATATATATATATATATATATATATATACATTTTTTGGTGTTATATTTATATTTTTAGGACACCGAACATAACGGATGATCGTAGTCATTCACGTCGGGTGACCAACCGCCCTCTCTCGTATAAATAAGGGTGGATGTCCAGATTTTTAGTCATTGTTGAGTTTGTGAGAGAATCCAGGTACGGCAATCATTCGTGGTGCGCAAGGTTGTCAGGATCGAGATCCTAGATGAGATCATTTTGAGGTAATATCAGATCTGATAATAGGGTCGGATCGAAAATTGCTTTACAAAATCAGGATCGATTTTTAAAATCTGGATCGTAGGATCGCGATCCTGACAACATTGGTGGTGCGACGCCGTGAGCCCCGGGGCACGAAACCTCGATTTTCTTTCATTTTTCCCGTTTCCTGTTTAGTTAATTTCATATTTCCTAAAACCCTCTCTGTTTCCCCACCCACGATTCACTATAGCCACGGTTATCTCCTTCTCGTTAGCATCTAACTGCCAGCCCAATCATCGATCTCGACGCCTTGACGAAAACCATCGCTCAAGCCCTCACGCCCTTCTTCCCGTCGACACATTCTGGGCGCATCACCCCGTCCCTGCCCTATTTCGCTTTCGTCTCCCTCGTCCAACACCTTCGGCCCTACCGCAAGCACAGATCAATGTTTCCTCTTCCCTACCGCAGATCGGCGAGCCCTAACTGTCGTGGATCCACTGTAAAATCCCTTCGTTTGATCATTGTTCTTCTCCTGCATGCTATGTTTTCCCTCCTGCGGTAAACCTCTCAGCCCCGCCAACTACCTCCCCACTCTACTCTCTGTTCAGTGCCGACATTTCTACCCTCCCTCTTCCAGCGCCAAACTCCATTTCCCTGCCGTTGGTACCATAGTAGCAGCCACCCTCTGATTTCCTTCCCCATCCCTGCATTTGCAAGGCCTGCAGCCACCCTCTGATTTCCTTCCCCATCCCTTCTCTGTTCAGTGCCGACATTTCTACCCTCCCTCTTCCAGCGTCAAACAACTCCATTTCCCCTACATCCAGCCGTTGGTACCACAGTAGCAGCCACCCTCTGATTTCCTTCCCCGTCCCTGCATTTGCAAGGCCTGCCGCCACTCCCAGTCACCATAGAACCTGTCACGACAGCCACCCAACCAAGCAACAAAATGATTTCCAACAGTCGGGTGACCATCTTCAACTGCCGGTCCTCAACCTCTCCCACTATCAGATTTATGCTTGTGAGTCTTAATTTAATGTGCAGTATTTATTTTTGTATTGGATTTTAGATGGACATCTTGTATTTGCTTGGGCATTGAAATTGTTAGCGCTATTGTTTTGCTTTTGTTTTAATCCTATATTTCATGTGTGCAAGTTGTAGTGAAAAGCACCACTTGGGAAGCACGGACGTGAATTGCTTATTTACTCAAAAATTATTGTGCACATTGTGTTGATTCGCTAGCCGCGAACTTTCATTTTTGCTATAATTTGATTCCGAATAATTGCAACACCCGAACCTTTATCCCACTATAGTGGGGTCGGCTATATGGATCCTTTGTCGCCACTGTGCCCTATCTTGCGTCATAATTTGATGTACTAATGCCTAAGTACATCATGTCTTTCCTTATAGTTTGATTCCGGATAATTACAACAATAACAACACTCAAGCCTTTATCCCACTACAGTGGGGTCAGCTATATGGATCCTTTGTCGCCAGTGTGCCCTATCTTTTGTCTGATTCTAGATAATTAACTTAAAAAAACATGCATATCTCATTTAGGTCCGACTTGATCACGGTCTTTTCACATTCACACGTAGATTTGCACGTAACATTATTTTAACGTGTCGACCAAGGTTGTCAGGATCGCGATCCGGATCATAGGATCTTACGATCCTACGATCTAGATTTTGTAAATCGATCCTGATTTTGTAAAACGATCCTCGATCCAACCTTATTATTTGATCCGATCCTACCTCAAAACGATCTCATCTAGGATCTCGATCCTGACAACCTTGGTGTCGACACATTCATTTTCACACCAGGTCGTCCTGCGTCACTTAGGCTCCGTTTGGCGCGGCGTTTTTTGCTCACATGAGTTTGGACAAAAATGCAACCGTCATAGAATAAATGTTTGACATGCAGTTATGACCGCTACCAAGAAAAGAGAACTAGTTTTTAAACATAGAAGTGAATGAAGTTCGTTAGGTGAGGTCGAGCGTTCACAAACGTTGGTTCATAACGACCGTTATCGCCGTGCCATACGGAACCTTAAAACTCAAATGAAGCATTTTAACAAGAGCAAAATTATGGGTCAAGTAAAAGTCACTGTGTTAGATTAAATCAAGGGGATTGTTATTAGGACTCTAAAATTGGTTATTAGCCGACCAAGAGGAGAGAAAGCTCCGTTGTGAGTTCGAGTGGTCATTTGGAGACTAAAATTTTCGAGTGGAGGCCAGATCCGTGAAAGGGCAGCCGCTACAGTCGTTAGCCGTCAAGTTTAGTGCAAGTCAAAATGCCTCTGAGGCGTGCGTTGAGGGTAACGACTCTTTTTCCCGGTTGTAGGACCATTTATTTTGATATATTTGAGCATATATTTATTCTTGTGCAATGAGAGTGCCCTCGCGTCATTTCGGTTGAGGACGGGGACTCCGCCAGGGAGTGGGATTGTGACCCCGACGTACATTTATGTTCGAGCTGCACGTAGTGTCCCTCTCCCGCTACGCAGTGAAGAGCGGGGACTCCGCCAGGGTGTGAGATTGCGACCCCGGTGTGGTTTGTTTGTTTTTACTGTGCTTAGAAGGGCTACCCGCCTCCAACTGGACGCGGTGTGTGTTTCCTTTGGTTCATTGCGAACCTCCGGGTCGAATGCGTCCGTCCCCAACATAAATGTGCATTTAGTGATCCAACGTGCGAATCTGGATTTAGGCATGTTGTATGAAGCCTACCCGTGGCGATACGCCCGAATCAATGATGTTTCTGAGATTTGCATTGCGATTAGCGCTAGGCACAGAGTCGTTACCCTCGGCGCGCGCCTCAGAGGCATTTTGATTTGCACTAAACTTGACGGCTAGCGATTGTAGCGGCTTCCCTTTCACGAATCTGGCCTCCACTCAGATAGGACAAATTATTTTGATATATTTGCGCTTATATTTATTTTCGTGCAATGAGAGTCCCCTCACGTCGTTTCGATTGAGGACGGGGACTTTGCCGGAGCGTGGGATTGTGACCCCGACATACATTTATGTTCGAGCTGCACGTAGAGTTCCTCTCCCGCTACGCGGTGGAGAGCAGGGAGTCCACCAGGGTGTGAGATTGCGACCCCGGTGTGGTTTGTTTGTTTTTACTGTGCTTAGAAGGGCCACCCGCCTCCAACTGGATGCAGTGTGTGTTTCCTTTGGTTCATTGCGAACCTCCTGATCGATTGTGTCCGTCCCCAACATAAATGTGCATTTAATGATCCAACGCGCGAGACTGGATTTAGGCACGATGTGTGAAGCCTACCCGTGGCGATACACCCGGATCAGTGATGTTTCTGTGATTTGCATTGCGATTAGCGCTAGGTACGCCAACGGGAATGTTCCGTACTATTCGTCATAGTGATGGCAGGAATTCATGGGCTTTATTCGTGAATGCCCCATGCCTAGGCTGACCTGTGTTAGGCCCGGTAAAACGATGTTCTTGTGGACTTTCGTAGGACGAATGGATTTCTCTCCACTTGGTAGTTGTGTTCAGTCTACGTCACGCCACCGGTTTGAGAGCCTCGTTAGGCTACGTTCGGAGACGAGTTCTTTTCTCCTGTCACGACATTTCAAGACTGGGGGTAATGTTATACTCCCCGTCATGCTCTTTCGGACAGTTACTGGCTATTTTCCCCTCTGTCACGCTCGTTTGGACAGTAATGGACTATTTTCCTTCCTGTCGCGTTCTTATGGATAGAAATGGTATTTGATCCTCTTTATCGCGCTCTTTAGTGCGAAAGGAGAACACAAGCCTCTCGTTGTGGGTCGTACGATTTTGGGTGTTTTTACCCCGTGTGCGCCCCTTTGTTCGTTTGTCTTTTTTGTTTTGGTTTTTGTGCGTACTTGCAGGAGAGCGATGTACTCGCCCCAGAGTCCACTAGGATGGCCGGGGGAAGGGGTCGTTACATTGTGTTGGTCAGCCCCATGCTGACCTTTGTTTTGCCGCCCGTTTGTTCTTGGTTTCAGTGGCGTAGCTCGTAACAGTGTGTAGAGGGCCGAAGCCCAAAGGTTGTTGAGGAGCTAGAGATCATTCCTCCTATGTACCGTGTTGTACCGTAGTGCTTTTGTTCAGATATTTTAAAAACTATGTAAGGTCTTAAGGCCAGACTATCTTGTACATTATGTGGACTTTTGCGCTGTGGATTTTATATGTTGTGGGGATTTGGCTGGATTCATACTATATACTATTTGCAGGTCAGGGATGTTACACTCTACTCTGTTTTGAAAACAAAGCATCGAGTTGCTCGGTTCTTAGTTCACGACAACACAATCAGGAAACTTTGTGAAAATGGCGGCACCTTTTGGATTGTCCGAGCTTCGTAAGGACGCGTTCGGGAAGCTTCGAGTTGGCAAGGCAAAGTGGCAGCAACTCAAGGGCAAATCGAAGAAGATGCCTGACATGGAAGTAGGAGGACCAAGCAAACAATGGCGAGAAGATCAAAGCTACACGCGGTAACTCCTCTCAGGAAGAAGTCGGCAGCAAGGCAGTGGTCGCATGCATGAAAATGTTTCCAGAGCAACTCGTGTGCACTGTAATCAATCTCATGCCAACCTCTACTTTCTTCCTTGCCGCAGTCCTCTTTCTCTCACACCAGTTGCCCCATTTTTTGGCATGAGCATGATTGCGCCATTGGCATTAATTTGTTGTTGGCCTGGGTATGGCAAAAATTAGGCTTTGGAAGATTGGAGAACGTTTATGCAGGATAGCATACTATGTTTAAAGTTTTTTTTTCTTCAAATTTCAAGTGAATATAGCATTCGTGCTTATGAATAGCTATTTCTGCTAATAACAATGTCCTAAATCAAATTTTGATGACCCTAAATATTTAAGATTGATTGGTTTAGCAGCATCAAACTTATTTGACCCTCCAACAACTAGTATGTAACAATATAATAATGTTAGGAGGTATAACTTTTTTATAAGCAAAATTACATTGAAGTAAGACTACAAGTTCATAAACACTAGCATCCTCAAAACAGAAACAATGGAGCATTTCAAAACCTAAACAAGGTTATGAACTTCAACTCTAGAGAGGATTTTAAGAAGACTAGAAAGAAAGGCGTGGAGGAAGAATCAATCAACTCAAACCTGGTCAATGCTCTTTGATATGATCCTCACGATGGAGCTGGAGGCGGGGAATCCATCGGGATCGTAATGTTTCGGCTCTCCGCGAGAATTCACGGTCGGAACGAACTCCTTGAAGACGGCGAAGGGGCCGTGGAAGGTGGAAGCCTCGACCACCCAGGCGTTGACAGAATCACCGAGCTTGGAGACGAGAATCTCGGCGATGTTCATCGATTCCGACAGCCGATCGATCGCCGGATTCCCGGTGCCCTGGACCCGATCCCCCTTGAAGAAGATGGCGTTCATGGAAGGGACCTGGTTAAAGTGAGAGTTAGCAATTAGGGTTTAGAGGTCAAGGGAGGAGGAGAAGAAGAAGAAGAAGAGGGGAAGATGATTACTTACTGCTAGAGTTTTGGAGGTTGGAGAGAGAACAAGTGACGCGGCCACTTTGAAGTGAGGAGCAGAATTACTTGGGTTTAGGGCAACCTTCAGAATCCCTGTCCACCGCTCCATGAAACGCGCAGACAACAAAGACCACTGAGCTTGGATTAGGACAGGAGAGATGTCGGAGACGAGCTAGGAGAAATTTTACCCTAATTTTATAAGAGAAATTTGTACGTGTGTTTTTCTCACTTAATTTTAGCTGTGAGGTGTCTCTCATATCTTATGACAGAATTATTTTCGCAGAATATTACATTATTCTAAAAAAAATACTGTTAATATTATGGAATATGATAGTATTTTGGTCAATCATGTTATTTTTGCTGGAATCAACGATTTGATGTGTGCGAGCATCGTGATCTTTGATGAGAGAAATACACCTAAAAATTGTGGAAATCTCCTAATTACCGCGCTGATCTTTAATAGTATATTTGATCGCTCGTATCACTTGTACGTAACGTGAGACATCAATAGTGCTACTTATAATATATACATGTAAAGTTAAATTTTTGTCCAAATAATCAAGGATTTTTGAATTTTGTGATTTGCGCTAAGACAATAAGATGTACCTTTCTCCTTGACTACGACAAATGATGAACGGGCTTGGAAGATGAACAATTTCTCTCCTTGATGTACTTGCCATCAACCCAGAAGACGGAGCCCTCGCATCGGAGCCCCTCTCGCCCCCTCGCTAGTCTTCCTCCACGTCAGGACGGGTACCCTTAGGCACCAGAGATTTCTCGGACCAGTCGACCGACCTAGTCCATGGCATATTTCGGCAGCGTAAATAGCAATTGAGGACTTTCCGACCCTACATTTTGAAATGCATAAACACAGGTCGTGATGAATTTGAATTGGCAAGGTTCAATGTACTATTCTAGTAGTTCTTGTTCTTGTATTCTTTGTCGTTTGCTTCCCCCCACATCCACACATGCAGTTGCTGTGTCATGCATTGTCTGCTTCTTCACATGCTTCTAATATGTTTTGTCTCTCGCCTAACAACCTCACAGTAAAGCCGGGCGCAAATCCTTCGACAGAGGATTCCGTGAGCCATGAAAATGCTTTTGGGTTTACAGTGTACCATGTTTCCATCGAGAGTCACGTCTTCTAAAATCACTTCCATTATGATTCTCCACATGACTTTCCCCTGCAATCTCCATCTAAGGAGACGAGAGCGCCACTCTTGGATGACATGAAACAATCGCGGCGAGAAGAGTTTGATTAGGATGGGGGATTGGCAGTTTGGAAGAAATTATTTGACGATCGTTAACCGCAACCTGATATTGTCTTTTCGCATCTCATTGTTAATCGCAATCCTGAAAAATGAAAAAATTTAAACGCAACCCAAAATTGATAGCAACTCCCACCAGTAGAACTCACCGCCTCCAGCGTCTCGTTCTTCTCCCAGGCTGGGTTGAGCGCCTCTTTTTCTCATCTGTCGACCTTGAGGCAGAGGAAAACTCATCAAGAGCTTTGTACAAGTTAACTGGTTAACATCCTCCTCTCAATCATGGTCGTCGGCGCATGTCTCCCACCAATAAAACTCACGACATTCTTGTACACACCTCCCACTATCTTATATGGATCAACGACGCTCCCCTCAATTCTATCATCCACACCTTCCCCCTCTAAGAAATCCATCAAGAGCATGTTTGCGAATTGTTTTACATGAAAAAAAAAAGATTAATCCATGGGGTGATATGTATACTCAGCCCTTACGAGGTTATCTATGTTGACTTGACGACTATATCAATTATGGAAGGATCTTGTCCATGTTGACTAGATGTCGCCGATTTTCGCACCCCAAATTCTCATATTGGTTGCCTTTGTCTTCACCGGTGACTTTGACTTTTATCTACCTGATATTAATAGAACCATCCTTAAGGACCTTAACAAATATGGGTTTAGTGGGCAGTTTGGTAATTTGATGACTGCGAGCAGATCCGTGTAATAACTGATGATATTCGGCCAAGATCTAGTCGGACAGAATACCATTCATCTATCTCTGGGAGTGTGTGTGTGACGGATGTAGAGATCTTGGCGCCAAAACCTAACTGCCTCGCTCGTATCGACTTAACATCACCGCCGCCACTTGTCGCACCAGAGCACCACCGCTCCGCTCACCGCAGCTGCACGTGCCTCCCCACGTGTCCTCCTCCCTCCTCCGATCCCCGCCCTATTTTAACCTCATCTCCTTCCCCCTCCATTTCCACCTGACCTCCTCTCAACCCGGCTAAACCCTAAACCCCAATCACATCCAATGGCCGATTACAGCCGAGGATTAGATCGAGCACAGCATCAACAACACCAGCATCAACAACACCAGCATCCACAGCAGCATCGTTCGACGGCGCATCAATTAGTAAAGGCGGTGACGGCATTTACCACGGGAGGATCGATGCTTGCCCTGTCCGGCTTGACGATGGCCGGAACGGTGATAGCCCTTACGATCGCCACGCCTCTGCTCCTGATATTCAGCCCCGTGCTTGTGCCGGCGGCGATCGCCGTTTCGCTGATCGGAAGCGGCTTCGTGGCGTCCGGCGGGTTCGGTCTGGCGGCACTGTCGGTGCTGGCGTGGATGTACAAGTACATGACCGGAAAGCATCCTGTTGGGGCGGATCAGATCGACCACGCTCGCGCCAGGATCGCCTCCAAGGCGAGGGACATTAAGGACTCGGCGCAGCAGAAGGCCGATCATGCCGGTTCTTGAGCTTTAGGGTACTTAATTATTAGGGTCTTTGTGGTGCTTCGTCTCTGCTATTCTGCTTCTGTTTCTGCAAGTGAAGTTTCTTCGTTGGTTGGTTGGTTGGTTTGTCTGTTGCTTTTATCCAGTTATTTTAAATAAAGTTCGTGCCAGATCTGTTCCTTCTCTTCAAATGAGTTTCTTCGTTGGTTAATTTGTTTTATGCACCATGCCTAGCCGACTGAGCTTACGGTGGGGTTGCTCCTTCATCGTCCCCGAGAGCTAGCTGCCGACGGTGTTGCCACCAGCACCCCCCCCCCCCCCCCCCCCTGCCGCCTCTCTCGCTCTCTACCCCCAAGCTCTGTTTCATCTCTACTCTGTTAGCAGTTCTTCCGCAGCTTCCAGCGCGGACCAGCTCTTTTACAACTTCAGGTGAACAAAGGAAAATGCTTATAAGGACAAAATTGTTGGACTTGGTTTTGTTGACCGGGTCCACTTATATTTTTTTTTTGTGCTTTTTATTTGTATTTCCAGTTTTGAAATGACAAAATTGTAGTTCTTTTAAGTAGATGTAGTGAAATCATTTCCTCCCCCGCTTGATTTCCGAGTGTAGCGCTGCAACGTCTGGAGAGTTGTTTTGTGGTCTCGAATTTTGTACCCGCAGCACTCACTGCTTGCCGCAACCTTGCCGAGCGGGAAGGTTCTTGTTGTCGGGCGAGAAGGTGACCTCGTCGCCATCGTGCCCATCTCGCCTGGCCACCCACTCGTGCGGGAAGACCACTCGCCGGGAAGCTCTCGCCCGAGCTATCTCGCCTGGCCGCCTACTCGCGCGGGAAGCCGTCTCGCCTAGGCGTGCCTCGCTGACAGAGAGGAAGTGTAGCCCGCTAGAAGGTGATCTCGCCGCCCAAGAGTTCTCGCCGGGAAGTCTACTCGCGCGAGAAGCCGGTCTCGTCTGGGGTAGTTCTCGCCGGAAATTTGGGTGGTGGAGTTGAGTTGTATTGTGTTCGAGAGACGGGCGAGTAGCTCCCAAGTTGTGTGCGAGGTTATACACGTTTTCAACAAGTGGTATCAAGAGGTTCGACCCCCTTAGAAGAGTTAGTGACAAGTGGAGATGGAGATGGGAAGTGTCATGCGGGGCAAGTCCCCAAGTTGACGAAGACAAATTATGGCAACTGGAGTATCCAGATGAGGACGTTACTCGCCTCGAAGGAGTTATGAGAGATAGTCGAGGAAGGCTATGAGAAGCTTACTGTAGAAGCAGAGGACAGCGTTGACTAACGCGCAAAGGACGGCGTTGACTAACGCGCAAAGGACGGCGTTGACTAACGCGCAAAGGACGGCGTTGACTAACGCGCAAAGGACGGCGTTGACTAACGCGCAAAGGACGGCGTTGAGAGAGTCAAAGAAGAGAGAAGAAGGTTCTGTTCTTGACAGTATATTCAGTTGAATCAATTATTCAAAAATCAGAACATCAACCTACTCGAAAAGAGGATTTCATCATACATGGCTTTCCTAACCAACCAATTGGCACTGAGACTTTCAAAAGCTGGTAATAGTGTTTTTTTTGGAACTGCCTTTGATCTTAGGCTCGCAGCTACTAGGTGCGTACCCTTGAAACTAGCCCTTGGGTTATACCAAGGTGTAGATGAGGCGACGTTCGAGAAAATCTCAGACGCGAGAAGTTCGAAGGAGGCATGAGAGGTTTTGCAACGCTCCATGCAAGGGATTGATAAGGCTAAGAAGGTGAAGCTACAGTCCCTTCGAGCACAGTACGAAGTGTTGAAGATGCATAGTTCTGAGAAGGTTGAGGATTATGTGACCCGTCTGCGGACGCTCACAAATGAGATGAAACGCAACAGAGAGACGATAGATGACGTGAGCCTTATGGAGAAGCTCTTGTTGTCTATGTTAAAAAAGTTCTGTCACGTTGTGGTGGCGATTGAGGCGTCAAAAGATCTCACCCTGATGTCCGTGGATGAGCTTGTTGGCTCCCTACAAGCTCATGAGTACCGCATGCTGCAAGATGAAGAAGAGTCCAGTGGCTTGGCTAAAGCACTCCAGACTCAGTTAAATTTTGGAGAGAGCTCTGGAAGAGGAGGCCAGCGAGGCCGAGGCTACCAAAGAAGTGGTAGAGGAAGAAGAGGAGGAAGAGACTAAGGAAGAAATCAAGGCCACCAGAGAGAGGCGGAGCAACCTCAAGAAGGAAGGCATGAAGGAAGAGGAAGAGGGCGAGGAAGAGGTGATATGTCCCAAATACAGTGTTACAACTGTAACTGTTTTGGGCATATGAGCTATGACTGTTGGGCTCCGAGGAAGAGAGAAGAGACCAATCACTATGCAGAAGCAAGCAACACTGGTGGTGATCTGATGATGTTCCTAACTTACAAAGGAGTTGAAGGAGGAAGGAATGAAGTATGATATTTATACACGGGAGTGAGCAACCACATGTGTGGAGAGAAAGAGTTGTTCACTAACCTTGAACCAAATGGTGGTGAGGTTAGTTTTGGAGATGCTTCGAAGATCTCAGTGGAAGGCAGAGGGGTGATAGTGGTCACCCTAAATGGCAAGAAGGTGCACCTCAACGATGTGTTCTATGTACCAGGCTTGAAGAGCAACATCTTAAGCCTCAGACAGCTTGTAGAGAAGGGCTACTGTGTTCAGTTGAAGGATGACACATTGGTCATGAAGGATCATAAAGGAAGAGAGGTGGTGAAGGTGAAGATGACGACGAATCGTCTCTTTATGCTAAGGATGGATGCCGAGGAGACGGTGTGCCTTGCGAGAATTGAGGAAGAAGAAGAAGCGTGGTTGTGACATCACAGGATGGGTCATTTGGGCTTCACTTGCTTGAAGCTCTTATCTCATACAAGGATGGTGGAAGGTCTGCTCATGATCACACCTCCACAGAAGATATGTGAGGCGTGCACAAAGGGGAAGCAGAAGCGGCAGACGTTCGAAGGTGGCAAGTCCCGAAGAGCAAGGAGACAACTTGAACTAGTTCACTCGGACATAGCTGGTCCGTTTGAGACTACCTCAGTTGGTGGAAGCAAGTACTATATCACCTTCACTGATGATTTCAGTCGGAAGTGTAAGGTGTACTTCTTGAAGGAGAAGTCTGAGGCCCTTGACAAGTTCAAAAAGTTCAAGGCGATGGCGGAGAAGGAGAGTGGACAACCACTAAAGGTGCTGAGGACAGATAGAGGTGAGGAGTACACCTCTAGGTTGTTTGATTATTTCTGTAGAGAGTATGGGATTTCTCACCAGTTGACAGCGACGTACTCACCTCAGATGAACGGATTCGCGAAGAGGAAGAATCTGACCATCATGAACATGGCGAGAAGTATGGTGAAGGGCAAGGGGTTGCCAAAGATGTTCTGGGCGGAAGCAGTGCAATGTGTTGTGTACTTGCTTAACAGGTGCCCAACGAAGATCATGAAGTTCATGACTCCATTTGAAGCTTGGAGTGGATGAAAGCCGAGTGTTAAACACTTGAGGGTCTTCGGGTGTGTAACTTATGCTCATGTCCCGGACTAGAGGGGGAATAAACTTGATGACAAGAGCGAGAAGTGCATTTTTGTGGGTTACGCTCCGATGAGCAAGGCTTACAAGTTGTACAATTCAGTGACGGAGAAAGCAATAATCGCAAGGGATGTTGTGTTTGAGGAGGATAGTTGTTGGAGGTGGGATGAGAAGGTGAGAATCATCAAAGGGATGTTCTTCGATGATGATGAAGAGTAAGGTGGTTACGAAGCAGAAGCTGAGGTTGATGGAGCTGAGCCACCATCACCACCTAGTGGAGAGTCAGGGGGGAGCTCATGTTCCTTACTCAAGTGAAGCAAGCACAAGTGGAGGCAGTTCTAGTGAAGCTAGCACTAGCAAGGGCAAAGCTGATCGTCCTCAACCTAGGATGAGGAGGTTGGGGGAGATCTACGAGGAGACCGCACCGACCCTTAATTTTTTTTTTATACTGTCTCTTAGCATATTGCGAGCCACACTCATATGATGATGCTGCCCAAGAGAAAACTTGGAGGAAGAAGATGGATGAGGAGATATCGTCCATCAAGAGGAACGACACTTGGAAGTTGGTCGACCCACCAGTTGGCCACAAACCTCTCGGGATGAAGTGAGTCTATAAAGTGAAAAAGAACAAGAATGGAGATGTGGAGAAGCACAAGACGAGACTAGTCATGACAGGCTACATGCAAGTCCAAGGAGTGGACTATGACGAAGTTTTTGCACCAGTGGCGCGGATTGACACCATTAGGTTGATCATCGCACTGGCAGCCCACTATGGGTGGAAGATCTTGCAAATGGATGTCGTGTCTGCTTACCTGAATGGCTACTTGGAGGAAGATGTGTACATCGAGCAGCCTCCCAGATATGTTGTAAAAGGCCAAGAGAGAAAAGTGTGCAAGTTGGACAAAACACTATATGGGTTAAAGCAAGGAGCTCGGGCATGGAATAAGAGGATATACGCATACCTCCAAAAGCACGGCTATATGAAGAGCCCTCATGAGTATGCTCTCTACACGAAGGTGAAGAAGAATGAGGATATGATGATCATATGTCTATACGTAGACGATATGATATTTACAGGCAACAACCCTATCATGTTCGAGGAGTTCAAGAGGACGATGAAGAATGAGTTTGAGATGACCGATCTGGGAGAGCTCAACAACTTCTTAGGTGTGGAGATACAGCAGAGTGAAGATGATATCTTCATCTCACAGAAGAAGTTTGCAGAGGAGATCTTGAAGAAATTCTGGATGGAGAATAGCAAGGCTACCTCCACTCTCGTTGACCTAGGATTGAAGTTGAGGAAGGATTCAAAAGAGGGAGCAGTCGACTCCACACTATTCAAGAGTTTGGTCAGAAGTCTACGCTACCTGACTTTCATCAGGCCTGATATCATGTATGTGGTTAGTGTGGTGAGCAGGTACATGGAGGAGCCGAAGCAGGATCACTTCTCGGCAGCGAAGAGGATCCTGAGGTATGTGAATGAGACAGGAGGTCATGGCCTGAAGTACTCTACAGGAGAGGAGCTGAAGTTGGTTGGATACTCGGACGACGACTATGGTGGAGATGTGAATGATCGGAAGAGCACTTCCAGGTATGCTTTCCATGTGGGAACAGGTGCGTTCTCATGGAGCTCGAAGAAGCAGGCAACGATTGTCTTATCCTCATTTGAAGCGGAGTACATCGCAGCGGCGGCCTGTACCTGTCAGGCAATTTGGTTGAGGAACCTCTTGCAGGAGTTACATCATCAACTGGAGGGGCCTACGACTATGTACGCTAACAACATGTCTGCAATACAGCTTGCGAAGAATCTAGGCCTGCATGGGCGTAACAAACATATTGAGACTATGTACCATTTCCTTCGTGAGCAGGTGGAGCAGAAGACTGTTGAGGTTGTGTATTGTCACACCGGAGAACAGATCGCGGATATCTTCACCAAGGCTTTGAAGGTGAAGACGTTCCTGAAGCTAAAGGGAAAACTCGGCATGTGCTGCCAAGTTTGAGGGGGAGTTTGTTGGACTTGGTTTTGTTGACCGGGTCAACTTATATGTTTTTATGCTTTTTATTTGTATTTCCTATTTTGAAATGACAAAGGAGAGAGTGTGCATTAAATAGGAGAGAGAGGGTGGTTGTTTTGGTGGCCTATATAAAGATATGATGTAGTTCTTTTAAGTAGCTGATGTAGTGAAATCATTTCCTCCCTGTCTTGGTTTCTGAGTGTAGCGCTGCAGCGCCTGGAGAGTTGTTTTGTGGTCTCGAATTTTGTACCCGCAGAACTCGCTGCTTGCCGCAACCTTGCCGAGCGGGAAGGTTCTTGTTGTCGGGCGAGAAGGTGACCTCGTCGCCATCGTTAGGGCTGCGAGCGGTTCGGTTTGGGTCGGTTTGTACCCAAACCGAAACCGAACCGACATGCCGCGATTTTTGGTTTGTCTAAACCGACCCGAATCGAACCCGGACGGTTCGGTTTATAGTCGGTTCGGTTTTTAGTCGGTTTTTTGCGGTTCGGTGTCGGTTTTTTGCGACAACACTATAGAGATATAATTTGCAAGCTTGTTCGGTGTAGTTTCTACTAAAGATCATGTGATATTATGTGATATATACACTTGAAGTTATAAAAATGTTTTTTTGATGATCAAAATTAATGTCTATTAAAGTTTGTGAATATAAAATGTTATCAGAAGACTGCTCACTTGAAGAAATTTGTGAAGATATATACACAGGTTCAGTGTCCACTATTGAAAACTACTCACTTGAAAAATTTGTGGTGATCAAAATTAATGTCTGTTACACAGTACCATCTCCACATTTACGGGCAAAGTTGCTTGTTGGCATAATTCAAAAACAAGAAAATTCAAATAATGATTAAGATATTTGAATGAGGTCACATTGAAAGATAATGTTATCAGAAAAGTTGGTGTACAACAGGCCACCAATATAGTTCAATTTTCAAGGCTTTTTCATTCAATCATTAAGGAGCTAATTCGCTATAGATAAGCAAGCCGTAGCCCATAAGTAGGATTATTTTATTTATTTAGGAGGGCTCTCGTGACTCTGACTGAATCATAAAATTGAAGTGGTCTTGGACTTAACATGAACATAACTTGAACTCAAGTTCATATAGGGTCATTTACATCGTTTATAATTATTATAAAATAGAACTTAATATATACATAATTTATAATTATTATAATATCAATTACTAAGGTCGGTTCGGTTCGGTTTGGTCGGTTTTTACAACTTGAAAACCGACCCGAACCGATACGGCTTCGGTTTTCAAAAGCTCCAGACCGAACCGACACCGAGTCGGGCGGTTCGGTTTCAAAATCGGTGCGGTTCGGTCGGTTCAGTCGGTTTTCGGTTTTCGCTCCTCACCCCTAGCCATCGTGCCCATCTCGCCTGGCCACCCACTCGTGCGGGAAGACCACTCGTCGGGAAGCTCTCGCCCGAGCTATCTCGCCTGACCGCCTACTCGCGCGGGAAGCCGTCTCGCCTAGGTGTGCCTCGCTGACAGAGAGGAAGTGTAGCCCGCTAGAAGGTGATCTCGCCGCCCAAGAGTTCTCGCCGGGAAGTCTACTCGCGCGGGAAGCCGGTCTCGTCGGGGGTAGTTCTCGCCGGAAATTTGGGTGGTGGAGTTGATTTGTATTGTGTTCGAGAGACGGGCGAGTAGCTCCCAAGTTGTGTGTGCGAGCCTATACACGTTTTCGACAAAAATTTAAATGTTGAATTGGAGTTGAAAATAATGTTTGTTGCTGGTCACTCGAATCTTTTGGCAGACCTGTTGTAAATTTTGATACCAAATGTAAGCACAACTATAAAATTAGAGGTAAACAAGTGTTGAAGTCAAGAAAATCTCTTTTTCAAAATATTCGGATATAAGTGCAGCTCGAGCCTACTCGACCCAACGACCCTGTCGAGTATGATACTCGCCCATACTAAGGAATCATCTCGTGGTCCATTACTGCTCGTTGACCTAGTCTTCTAGTGTTGTCGTTGCTTGCTGACCGCTGACCTTTGAGTGTTGACTGTTGACCTTTGGTGAATAGGGGTTGTACAGAATTCCCGTTATTTTTGACTACTATGAGATGGTCTACACCGTTGAAGATGTCACCAAGAGGTTCAGCTTTCTGGGTGATGTACTCGGTACGCGGCTTCAGCCTTCAAACAAGCGCGATTGGGATGGCAACGATGAGGAGGGTGAAAGTCGGGAGGAGAAGAAGAAACCGAAGAAGGATCTTTGCTTACACTGAGCTTAACAAACACTTGATTTTTTGGAGTGTTGCTGACTGTCTGGTGTTATGTATCCTTGCTTCGCGTCGAATGCTCTCGACGCCAAGATCTGTTTTGCGTCGAGTTGTCTTGGCATGGAGAGCACTCGATGCTAAGCAAGGATAAATGACGCCAGACAGCCAACAACACTCCAAAGTCTTGGCGTCGAGTGCTCTCGACGCTGTCTTGCGTCGAGTGATCTTGGCGTCGAGAGCACTCAGCGCTTTTTGAGAGATATTTCCTGTCTACATTGAGCTTAACAGACACTTGCGCCTGATGGGGCCGAAGACCGACCGAGAGCATCGAGCACGGGCGTAACTCATGCGAAGATGCTCATATAATAATATAAATATAATCTATTATATAGTAGAATAATATATAACAATATAATATAATATAATAATATAATATAATAATATAATATAAATAAAATTAAAACTTAATGACTTATAGTTCACAATAGGAAATTAAATCGGACGGGGGAGGAGGGGTGCACGGGAGGAGGAGGGGGGCAGGCCAACCGCTGAAAGAGGGCGACCCCGACGGGGGTAGGCCGGAGGCAAATCGGCAGGGCCACCGTCGGCGGTGGCCCTGCCCGTGAGCCCCAAACCTGGGACTCACGGGCAGGGCCATCGCTGGCGGTGGCCCTGCCGGTTCGCCTCTGGCCTACACCCGCCGAGGTCGCCGTTGTCCTGCGTCCTCGTCGGTGGGGTCCTGTCAGGCCAACGCCGGCTCCGGCGGCGACGGCGGTGCGTGTTTTTTTTAATAAAAAGCATCGCCGGCGGAGGGTATTTTCGGGAGATCAAATGTAACCAACTTCTGACACTGTAGCAATCAAACGTTTCCGTTTATATTATAATATATATATATATATATATATACAAGTGATAGGCATGGGGCTCCGCCCGTACGGCCAACCGCGACAGCACCCCGATCACGACACAACGACGGTGCATGGGGCGGGACCACAATGCCCCGCGCGATAGTACACTGGTCACAACATTTTCCCGACGCGATGACGCTCCCACCGCTCACAAATCCCTGAACGTTATTCCCTGCCCATCACTCATTTTTTCCGTATGCATGTGGGTTTACGAGCGACGATGAGAGCACATATTTTATTGTATATAAGAGATTTTGTATATACGAGAGGACAAATTTTAAAATTAATGAAAAATAACACCAAAAAATGAGATTGAGAATTTTGTATTAAAGAGTGGTACGATCAAAAAGTTGAATGTTTAATCAAAGAGGGAATGAACACGTTTACTTGAGATACTATATTTGCACGTTCCCCTGCTTTCCTAAAGCCCTATATGAACAAATGTGAGAAAATGCTTATTTCTAAAAATCCCAAGCCCATACACTTTGAATTTTGTGAAATTCGTGTTTAAAAAAAAATGCCAAATGAATAAAGAAATTGAAATTGGGAAACCCAACTCCAATTTCCTTCTCCAAATGGCCAAATGTACACAACCTAAATATATAAGAATACTAACTAATGACAAAGATATATAGCATCTTTTCTTAATTAACATTAACTAAATAGATGTGGTGCATTGGGTAATGAAGAACCTCCAGCAATGGGGAAAGAATTAGAACAAATAGGAAATCTTGAATTTCCAATATGAATTAGCAAAATATCTTGAATTAGCGATAGAGGTGCGGCCAAAAACGACGGCTGCAGCGATTTCCAGCATTCCCTAATTTTTCCCATGCCCTAGCTGCAGCGGCGGCACCGGCATCGCTTCGCCAACCATCGACATCGGCATCCCTTCGCCAACCACGGCGGCATAGGCATCTTCTCCAGGAACGCCATTCAAGTCCTGTTCCTCTTCTCCAGGAACCATCGACATCTGCATCTTCTCCAGAAACTTCACTCAAGTCTTGTTCCTCTTCTCCAGGAACCATCCGCATCGGCATCGCGCGGTTTTTTCTCGTGTTCAACTCTTGTTCCTCTTCTCCAGATCCAGTAACCCCCATTCAAGTCCTGTGCAACACCTGTTCATCTTCTCCAAGAACGCCACCAAACTCCTGTTCATCTTCTCCGGTGGTAAGATCTTCTTCTCGCAAATTTTTGAACACCATTCCTCATTTTTTGCTTGATCTCTCCTCCTAATTTTGTCCAAACAAATGGACCCTAAAGGTTTTTACATAATAAATTATATGATATCCATTTCAGATTTTCTTTTCTTCACCTGCCCAAGTAAAACACTGGTTATCTCAGGGTTTCTATGTTTTTAAAATCTCATTTTAATAAACTGATAAGTCAGTTGGGATTATCTGACCATTTGATATGATCTTAAATATTATTTTGCAATTCAGTAGTACATTCTGCTTGTTGTTCACTCAATTTGGACTTTCTTCTGCTATTCTTGTCATTTCTAATTCAAGATGCTAAATAGAGATATGCGAAGATCCTAGTTCAACTACTTTGTGAAAATCAAGTTGATGTCCAAAACTGATATCTATTTGCATATGCTTCATCATGGTCTTTTTTGGAGTTGATGTGATTCAGAATGTAGAGTTAGAAGGATCATCATCTCATTCTTCTGTAATTACAATGGATCATAAAAGAACAAACTTTGAAGTCCTCGATCAGACAATTGGAATTCATTTGGAACTTCTATTTTTCAGTTTAGGGTTGCACAAAATGTTTGAACTTTGTAAAGTGTACCAAAAATACTATAACATTTATTTTTAATTCATTATGTATTTGTATCAAATGTTGGAGTTGTATATAGTTTTTGAACAAGTAAATTCAAGTTTACATATATTTCTTCTCAGATTCATCCAATAAGATTTGGAATCAATTTTAGGCGAACGATGGGTAAACCAAAGGAAGGTGTAGTTTTTGCACAATGGGAAACTGCGCATGTACACATATTCTGCGACATGTGTATACAAGAGATTGAATTAAGCAATAGACCAAACACTCATTTCAGTAGAGATGGGTGGCTTAACTTGATAAAAAATTACAAAGAACGCACAACATTTAATTATACACACGCACAACTTAAAAACAAATGGGATCAGTTGAAGCGTGAGTGGAAGCTATGGAGGGATCTCAAAAGAAGGGAGACTGGCTTGGATTATTTTCCTTAAAGACAACTATGTGTATTCTTCATAACATTTTTTCTTATTATAGATGTTACCATCCGCGAAAATTTTTCGATATACAGGCATACCACCCGAGCTGGAAGAAAAAATGGACAAAATGTTTAGCTTGGTAGTTGCTACGGGAGAGAAATCATGGATCTCATCAATGGGAGAAATGCACCCTATGTTTTCTCAACCCGAGCCTATTTCTGATGATGATGATCAAATAGTGGAAAACATTGCTAACCCAACTAGTAACATGAACGGTAGTGGGGACAAACAATGCGATGTCGTCACGAGTGGGAGCAAAGGAAATGATGCTGGTTCAACATCAAAAATGTCGTCAGGCATAAAGCGATTCCGTAAAGGGAACATAAAAGAAGCAGACATAAAAGAGAGCATGATGGCACGAGTTGAAGGGTTACTACACGTCACACGTTCTGTGGGCCTTACAGTTGCCTTATTTTAAGGACTGCGTTGGAGCAATTGATGAGACTCATGTGGATGCATGCATTCCGATACATGAGCAAGTCGCATATATTGGTCGACATGGATCACCAACTCAAAATGTTACGGCAGTGTGTGATTTTAATATGTGCTTCATATATGTGGTACCTGGCTGGGAGGGTTTGACACATGATAACCGCATTTATCACCGAGTTGTGCGAGATAGAAGTTGTAAATTTCCATATGTGCCTCCAGGTAAATTTCTCATTGCATTTATCAAATATTATTAAACTTTTGGTCATAATAAATTATTTTAAAACAGGGAAATATTATTTGGTGGATGCTGAATATCCGTTAGAGACGGGTCTTCTGAAACCATTTCCAGAAACAAGATATCACTTGGCGGACTTCACTCGAGACAATCGGCCAACTGAAGGTCTTCGTGAAAAATTTAATCAAGCGCACTCATCTTTGCGTTCTGTAATTGAACGTAGCTTTGGCGTATGGAAAAATAAATGGCGCATCCTTAGAAAGATGCCACAATACTCATTCTCAAAGCAATGCATAATTGTTGTGGGCTTGTGGCTACAATGATCCTCCATAATTACATAAGAAGGCATCCATCTAGGCTTGATCCAGAGTTAAGAGCATGTGATCTTGATGAAACGTTTGTGCATCCTGAGGCATACAAACATAGGGTACAACATCGACGAACAGACAGGGTCTCAGCTCCGAGCGTAGAGCCAGTTAAGCATGAGGGGACAGGTGCATCTAAGATGTCTGCTTTGAGAGAATTCATTGCAGACCAATTAGAATATGCTCGTAGGTACGATTCATACAAATATACTTCAACAAATAAAATAGTTATTTTAGATTAAATTTATCTAATCTGGCGTAATTCTTTTTTGCAGATGATATTTGTTTGAGTTGTAAGAAGAACGACTATCATTAATTCACAATTCTGCATCGCAAATATTTATGTCGAACAAATACATTACTGTTGAACATTATAAATTATGCGAACTTTTTAATTTTATCAATGTTTAATTTTCAGTACTGTTTAATTCTCATTACTGTTTAGTTTTGCACCACTATTTCACACATCACTGCAAATACAATTTTCCAAACAGTTTCATAAATTTTTTCCACCACTGCAAAACAGCTGATTCCTGCACCACTGTTTTACACCACTGCTTCCTGCACAGCCACAACTTAGCCAAATAGACCCATCTCTTTTTAGGATATTGGTATATATAGATATATCTTTCACTATTATAAGGAAAAAGTTGTCTTTGGTGAAACATTCAAAAATATCAATTATGTCCTCATTTTTATATTTTAATGACTTGACATATATTATAATCTATTTCAAAAAAATTTAAATACAATGTTCATTCAAGTAATTGCACTATCAAAAAAATGAAAGTAACGATGAAAATCCATTTGAATTCAAAAGATTTTTAGTAGAACTCATACACCTACTATGATAGACTGTCAATATGCATGTCAGCAGTCTATTCAACCAATCAAATTTATTAAAATCAAAATTAATATTTTTAGGTCAAAAAATATATTATTTTATAAAATAAAAAATGTAATATTTATGTATATTTTTTACGGTCATTTTAAGTACTCATATGTATATGTTGCGGGCGTAGTCCGCCTTGATGCTGGTGCAACTTGCCTTGATGCGGGCGCAGCCCGCAACGATCCGTCGGGGGCGAGTGGATCCCGCCGTCGTCGGCCGGGTACTGTCGCGCATGGCCGTAGGGGCGGAGCCCCGTGTCGGGCACTCGTATATATATATATAAAGTAAAGATAGGTCAGAGAAGCAGCCGGCCCGGACTGTTCCTCTTCCCTGACATGAACGCGACATGAGCTTCCCGCGCCGCACCTTCCTCCGCCCACAACCAGCCCCGCTGCGGCTTCCTCGCGTCGTGATGCTTCGCCAGCCCCACGACGCCGACTCCCGCACTGCCCCTGCGCCTGTTACAGCAACCGCCCCGTCCGCTAGATCGTGGGTAGGTTTCGTTTCTAGTTTTTGCTTCTTTCGAAACCCTATAAAAAGGGGGATTGTTGATTGATTTTTTAGGGACTCTGTTAAGTCCGGTAGACGGTTGATGATAAATGTTTAGGAGATTACTGTTGTTCGCGTTTAGGGTTTTGATTCCTGTAAAGAAGTAGATGAATAGTGAGAAATGTGGTAGCAGTGCATTTTCTTTTTAAGTCCTGTTTAAGGGTGGAATAGGAGGGGAGTTTGTTTTGCTGCTTCTATTGAAGTCCTGTTGTAAACGGACTTCTGGTTTGCTCAGTTGTTGAAGGTATCGGATGAATGTATGGTTGCTGTGTGATTGAGAGTAGTTGAAGAAGATGAACACTAACTTTAATTTTACTGTGTCGTTCAGGTGCTAAAGTAATATTTAGATAAGGTTTGCTGTTTAAGAGGAAGTTAAGTTACACGAAGTTTGATTTGGAAGTGGTCTCCCTGCTTCGATTAGATTGAATGTTTATGAGGAGTTAATAAAATTTTTAAATAGCCGCTTGACTGCTTCCGTGGAGTGGTGACATAACATTTTGAAGCTTGCAGTGAATTTGCATCTGAAACAGTAGAATAGGGAATTGGTACCTACTTTGAGGTTGTCGTTTGTGAGATTAGAAGAGAGGAATTATTTTCTCTCTTGCTTAGAGATTTCGCCAATCCACCGTGTGAGAGTGAGTGAAATTTAGGTTGTTAGGTTTGTGGCTTCTCTAGAGTGAGTGTCTCCGTGAAACCACCTTCGTCTGAGAGTGAGAGATTCTCCGTGGTGCCTGTGTACGATAGCGTCCGACCTCGGAGTGGAAGCTCGAAGGTGACGAGAAATTTCCCGCGTGATCGCCGTCGACTCCGGATACGGAAAGACGCCTCTTTCCGTGAGTAATTTGTTTCTATCTTCTTTCTTGTGTGTGTCTAAACCTTCTCATTAGGATAAATAGATTCTTGTTGGGTATTCGCCCGAATTTTGTCAGCGAACGCTACGTCGAAAACTACAAACAGAAACGTATTTAGAGTTCACGATTTCTGTTTTGCTACGAAAAGAGGAACAGAACGAAAGTTGCGAACCTCCTTCCCCGAATTCAGAATTGAACCATTAATTCAAGAAAATTCATATTTTTAACAAAATAGTTTTTTGTGCCTTACAAAAAAAAATGTTGCTTAATTTCATAGAGTCTGCGCAACACCTGCTCAAATTATTTATTTGCAAAATTCATATTTCCTTGCACGCATTTAGAGTTTCCTAGAAAAAGCCGACAAACGCGCAAATCCTACGCGCCGTCCTGCATCAGCTTGTTTACAAACCATTTATCTCTCTATCTCTAGTTGTGTATTCTGACGCTGACCACACATGTTCTCTGGATTATAGGCGTTCCACAACTGGTTTTTGTACATACTTCGGTGGACACCTTATAACCTGACGTAGCAAGAAGTAGCACGTTGTTGCTCGATCCTTTGCTGAGGCCGAGTACCGGGCCATGGCTGTTGTTGTATCTGAGTTAACCTGGCTTGAAAGTCTTCTTAATGATTTGAGACTCAAACTCTCGTCTCCGGTAACCTTATTTTGTGACAGTCAAACAGTTATGCATATTGCCAAGAATCCAGTTTTTCATGAATGAACAAAAATATTGAAGTTGACTGTCATTTCATTTGAGAAAAAGTTCAATCAAAGAAGATTGAATTGTAACATGTTCCCGCTACAGGACAAGTCACTGACATCCTAACTAAAGTCCTCTCTCGACTTCTATACTATCAGTTCTTATGCAAGCTTGGCGCCTACGACTTGTACGCTCCAGCTTGTGGGGGAGTGTTAGAAAACTGTTTGTAAAGGCCCATTATAGGTTTTCTTCTTTCTTATGTATTACTCCCACATCTTGTTTAAGGGATAACTCTCTCTCTATTCTCCCTATATATTTGTACTCATACTTGTAATTTGCACATTAAGAAGGATATACAAGGTTTACTCCATTCTTCAACAGTTTCTGTCATCCCCAACATGCAATATTGTTCTAATTCCAGGCATCATAATTCTGCATTAGCAAAGATCATAAAGTATTTTTCTATTCCAGGCATCATAATTGTTCTATTTCTCTTTTATATCACAATAATAACTAAAAAACAGTAACTAGATATTGTAGGAAGATTGAACATCCAGTGAAGCAATTTGATTTAGACCATCTAAATAGAATAAAATTTTGTATAAAAAATTTAAATCTTTTTTACTTGGTGCCCGGATCAGAAGAAAATCCTGGGTCCTCCACTGCTTGGGGTAATGCCTCTCTCGCATTGCTCGAAATCATTCTCTTTTTTAGATATGTTTGAAGTATCAACAATGCTAGCTTGTCTTTATATTAGCTGTTTGGTTGAAATCACCTTGTTGAAGTGCTGTGACATCATTTGGATTATCATCACGGATGCATTAGATTTATTTTCTTAAACCTTGATCATGGATTAAGTTGTTCTAATTTTTTAGGCTCTATAGATTCCGATTTTGTCACAAGTCCGCTGAAATTGAATCTTAGATCTGGATTACATCAGAAACCTTCCTGATCTTGGTAGATCCAAAGAGATGCCTCAAGTGAAGATCAGCTCTTTCTTCCAACCCACTTGTTCAAAAACTGAAAACCCACTTCCGATTCGCAAGGTAGAGGCTTCATGTCTGCTCTATCGAGAGGTGAATGTTAATTCTCGCAAAGACTTGGCATTCGAGGACTCGGACTTTACTTCTAAGAGGTATTCAGTTTGACAATTCATGCTCAGTCTGGTTGAACTCCTTGTTCTTTCAATCAAAGCCCTTCATAAATATTTTATTTCGTGTCCATTTTTCTACTAAGGACATCATATGACCTTTTTATTTCAGTGATTTTGATGATGACGTTCCGCAATTACAACGTGATTGTAAGTACAAATTGGCTGGTAGCTTGCCAAGTTCTAGCAGAAATCTCAGTAAGAAGAGGGTTTACGAGCAATACCATTTGGATTTGGGGCAATCAGACTTCATTCTTCATGCTTGCTTGGTTTGCGGGCTGATGTATGCTCGCGGAGTTGAAGAGGACGAGAAGCTTCATAGGAAGTTCCATCAAGACTATGATAGAGGAATGCAAATTAAGGTCTATGCTCACTATTTTTGAAATGCTTCACATTTGGTATATTTTTGTTGGTCGATGTAAATTTAATCTGAAGTCTTTCTGTAGGGCTGGCGTAATGAGAGAGTAATCTATGGTCCCTTGAGCAACAACGATCGAATTTTGCTTGTTTTGGACAACGATCCTCCATCTCAGAAGCGCCTGGTATTGATGTTATTATTTACTTGTATTCCGCTATATACTAGACCACAAATTATATACACCATCATGCTCTTCTTATGGGATGAATTGAACTAGTCAACTAGAGCCACTTGCATGGAATATAACCATAAAGAGAACTCAGAGTTCTAACTAGATGGATAGCTAGGGCGTTGATTCCCCATCATCACCTTAGGGTCGATTAGTTTCGTCTGTGACAGTTGGAGCGGTAAGAATGTGAGCGGTGGGAATGTGAGCATTGGCAATTGAGCGGCAGGGAATTGGGAGTGCTCAAAAACGGTCAAAAATGATGTTTTGGAGTTGTGGCGATGGGAATTGAAGAGTTACCAAATAGTTTTTTTAGCGGGGCATTTTCCCTCCAATGGAGGCCGAATCTATTTAGCTTTCGCCGAAATAATTTTACATTCAAGAGGAGAGATGTTTTGATCGACTAAAACACAAGAGCCATACACTGTATAATAAAGGAGCACCATCAAGTATTCTTGAAATCCACAACTCCCAAAACTTATTTGAGGAAGCCCCAAGATTATGCAATTGATTTTAAATTAGCCTGGATATTGTTGTCAAAGTTTGATTGACAATTCATAATAGCGCGCACACACACAAGATACATGAGACTATTTCTTGATTGTTGAAAATCTACTACATTTATTTTCACACATATTGATGTTTTCCACCAGTTCAGAGCCAATTACACAATATAATTTTGAACACCAAATATTTTTCTCCCACTCATTTGAATTTCCTCTGCAATTTTTCTTCCTCAATATTTCCTCTCACATATTTTGATCAATGTACCAAAACCAAAGTAAAAAATATATAATGGACTACAACATTACCCTAAATTTGATTAATTCACCATCGTTGACCATGCCCATTCTTCAATATTTATATTCCGAATGACTAAAAAATGATTGTACTTTAGATTTTTGCTCACCAATGTTGTCTTTACACTCTGAAAGTCACGCGAGCAACTTTTCTCATGTTCGCAATGCTATGTAATGCACCTCTCCATCCATGCCTATACTTGTAGTTTGTTTAGTGAGCGCTCTATCGCCTTGCGTCGCACATATACACACATATTGACCTATTGCTCCCTTATATACAATGTAAGTGTTAAAGAATACATAAGAAGCCTTGTTCATTTGCATTGTATTTAACCTATGTATTATGACCCATCGAGTCCATTCCTCTCTTAGAATCCTTTAGTACCACATCTTGTATTGACTCTTAACTCTTTTTCTTTCTCTATAAAAGGAGTATCTCTCTTCATGTATAATACAATAAAAATAATAATACATTTTCAATCTTTTTTCTCTCATTTCGCACATGATATACACGATTTAACCCATGCTCTTACCTCTTTATCACTTCGGGCGGACTCCCTAACTGCTATCGCCCGGACCCCCCGTGAAAACTTCGTAACAGACGCACCCCACAATGCCTCTGCTCCTTCCGTGACTCTTGCTTATACCCTCCTCAGTTTTATAGGCCCCCTGTGTCGCTTGTTGGGACCCGCCGTCATTGTGCTCTTGCTTGGGCGAATTCCTCTTTTAGACCGCCTACTTCCTTGCCAGAGAGGTCGCCCATGCCTCTCCAACCAGTGTGGACTTTGTGCGGTTCCACCTGCACTCCCACCTCTCCTACCCGCGAGATCGCCCGAGCCTCTTTTTTTGCGGCCATCTTCGCAGCTACCCAGATCCCCGTAGTGCTCGCCAACGCATTTTCTATGACTTGTTCGCGCGACATCCCCATTGTTACCCCTCAGACTCCCTATTGCGACCTCCCAGACCGGTCAAACTCCTTTTTGTGACTCTTGGCAGACTCCTCTTTGAGATTGCACACCCCCTCCTGCTATTGTTGTCCACACAAACTCCTCTCTGAGGCTTGGGCCTGGGAGGACTCCTCTTTGAGGCCATGCCTCTTACTGCTACAACTAGCCTCCTGTTGAGACAATGAGAATGCTGCTTACCCTACCTCGACCCTTCCTGCTCTTGCTCCAGCCCCTCTCCTTGATGCTAGGGATGAACTCTGGATTACTACTATCTCGCTCATCGACAAGAAGAATTTTGCAGAGTGGGTGAACTCGGTGCGTCGTGTTCTTCAGACCAAGAGACTTCTTCATCATCTCACTCGGGATCCCCCCGCCGAGCCCATCGAGCAATGGCTGACATTGAACTGTATCAGATGGCTATGTGCCATGACACTGCCAATGCAATGTGGGTTGAGCTCCACTCTCTCTATTTTATGAAGGATAGTCTCTAACACCTTATTTGATATTTTCACGACCCTTCAACATCTCGACCAGAGAGCAAATTAGGGTTGATATCGTGTCGCTTTCGAACGTGTCAGGCTCGACTCGAAATTGAAATCAATTTTGAGTCGTGTCGTCTCGATTTGAAATTGAATCGATTCAGAGCCAACTATCAGTTTTGAGCTGGCTCGAAATTAACTATTTTTTATTTTAGGGGTATTTAATCATTAAGAGAGTAATTTTGAAAAATGAAGAGGTGATAATTAATTCCGATTTCTGATGGCATTGAAAAGTGAAAACAAGGGTTTTAGGTTGAGCAGGGCAAAATAGAGTATATGAAGCTTAAATTTAGCAGTGCAAGAAGGATGAATGACTTCGTTATTAAGTTGGGTGATCAAGATATTTCCCGTAGTGAGTTTTTAAATATCTTGGATCGATAGTTCAAAAAGACAGAGGTATTGATAAAGATGTGACACATAGAATCCAAGCGGGTTGGTTGAAATGGTGAGGTGCGTCAGAGATCTTAGGTGATCGTAAAGTACCATTAAAACTTAAGGGCAAGTTTTATCGTACTGCAACCAGCGATGCTCTATGGTTCTGAGTTTTAGGCAGTGAATTGTGTACATAAGCAAAACATGGGAGTTGCGGAGATGAGAATGCTTAGGTGGATGTGTGGACACATGAGACTGGATAAAATTCGGAATGAATGTATCAGGAATACGACAGGAGTAGCACCAATTGTAGATAAGATGCGAGAAGCTCGACTAAGATGGTTTGGACACGTACAAAGGAGACCATTAGAGGCACCTGTTAGGCTTTGTGAGAGTCTAGTCACTTGGCATGTTAAACGAGGGAGGGGTAGACCAATAAAGACTTGGAATGAAACTATATGGAAAGACATGATGTACTTAGACATTAGTGAGATTATGACAAAAGATAGGGCACACTGGCGACAAAGGATCCATATAGCCGACCCCACCATAGTGGGATAAAGGCTTGGGTGTTGTTGATTGAAAAGTGAAAACATTGAGAAATGAAGAGGCGGGTGATAATTAATACCTATTTTCATTTTTGGAGAAAGGCGGAAAGCAGATTGGAAAGGATGAAAGCCATGTGGCTACTCCGCTGAGGTCGCTCCTATGGAACTTCTCCTCCAAAGGCCGTATGTATTTTATCATTCGGGGAAAGACATTTTGAAAAATGAAAAGGCGTGATAATTAATCATTGTTTTTTGATGGTATTGAAAAGTGAAAACATTGAAACATGAAGAGGCGCGTGATAATTAATCCCTATTTCCATTTTTGAGGAAAGCCGTTAAGTAGAATTAGAATGGATGAAAGTTGGCTACGCAGCTGAGGTGGCTCCTATTGCTTCAACGTTGAAAGCCATAATGCTATGAGCTGTGTAATTAAGTATTAAGTAGTAAGATAAATAATGGAACTAAATCGAGTCAGTTTCAATAAAAAATCGAGCGTTTTGTGTGAGGTTCGAAATCGATTTCAAGTCATTTTGATTCGAGCCGTTTTGACATAATTTTATTTCGATTTTGATTTGCCCAAGAATTTTAGCGATTATTGAGTTTTGATTGTTATGCTCAGCCATAGAGCGGATGTGGATCTCATGTTCTATGTTGTCCAATCCCTGAATCTTGTCGAGGCTTGGATTGAACACCTGCCCCCAACACTTGATTTTGCCACTCAACGGGCTTAAAAAGAAGCTGTTGGTATAATGGTATTTCCTTGATGATGGCTCAGGTCTCTCCTCATCTCTACAATGTCCGAGCACATATCCTTTCCTCTCCTACTATTCCCTCAGTGTTCAATGTTTCTTCTATGATGTTAAAGGTGATGCAGCCACCTGATCTTTAGGTGCCCTCTCCCACGGTTCTCCTACATCGTGGATCTAACAACAATCCTCCACCCTCTCCTGCTCGTGGCGTCCGTTCCAGTTTTCGGGGTGGTGGGCGAGATGGTCGCAATCGCTCAAGGGATAATTCTCTCGCTTCTGTATTTATTGTGGTCGGGACAATCATATTGAAGCGACTTGTTTTCGGAAACGTGGTTAACCCCCGCCGCAATCCCCTCTCTGACGCATGCCTCCACTGGTGTTTATGGTTCCTCCACCTCCCGCTCTGACATTGACATATTACGTGAGGAACTCCAGCTTCTTCGCGGGCTGATCTCCCGCCCATCTAGCTCTGTTGTCTTCGTCTCAAATGAAGATATCTCATTTTTTTTCACATTTCTGATTCCAATAAAAAACTCATGAAACAGATTGAATCTTTTACCTCAATTGAATATAATATTTGAGGAAATGATGCACACTATCATGATTTCTATCAAAAAATAAACCATAATTTATTTCAAATAATCCAATTATGTTTTTGAGAACATAGTTTTTATTTAGTGGATCAAATCTCCAATTTCACTAGTATGAATATGAGCAGCAAAGATAGTACAAGTAAAAAGCTTTTCAATCTTCCTAAATATTTCATTTGTTAGCTTGAAATGAAAGATTGAGGCCAAATAGCTAGAAAATAATGGTTTTGGATGACTAGAACCCTTGGCTTATTGTTTTAGCTAGGTAGAAATGAAATGATTCTTTCTCAGGGTCACACAAATCGAAATAGGGAAGAAATCACGTTAATATGGCTGGAAAGAATGATAAATCACCTACATGTGATTTTATGCAACCACTTTTCAATGTTCTTGCAGCCCACTCCTCCCACCCATAGAAATAGTCCAAATTAGGCAGTAGTTAGGTCGTATACAATGTTTTGAGGATCATGTGCAGCATTGAGAGATTTTATTGACTCTAACATAGAATAGATGGGCTTAAGATGGGGGCATCATAGCAATCTTACCGGATTTGGCCTGCTTATTTGAATATTTTTAAATATGCCCTTGATATTTTAGGTGTCAATTAATTAATATTTGAAATTATTTTATAATTTTCATAATTAATTTTTTCAAATGCTTATATCAGCTGTTCTGTTCTGTTAAATAAATCCAACAATAACTTCATTTTCTTAAAGAGACTCTTTAGGAAACACATTAATCAATGTAGAAAGAGATGAAATAAAAATACTTGGTACGATATATTCTTCCACAACGGGGGCAATATATAGAAAATACACCATGACTCGCAAACCTAACCCACGGTGCTGGACTAAACCTTGAACATACTAAAGTACCCAAATATAACTCTTAACACTCCCCCTCAAGCTATAGGGGAAACCTCCAGCTTGAACACAACATAAAAAGAGAGATAAAAGATGGTTGGCACTGTGGGACAAAACAACAGCCACTGAGTCCCAACCGCGTGTCACCGGGGATACTCCAACTGGGCATAAGGCACAAGACATTGGTTCACAAACCGACCATGATCACGTTGGATGTTCTTGTAGCTGAAACTAGGTCAACCGTGAAAGGCCAAACCAATCCTACCTCAAATTGAAGAAAAAGGCGGGGAGAAAACAACAAACGAAATATGTCTGGGGGTCATGTGTGACTAAGGCAGGAGTTGGGAAAGAGGCATCCGAGTTGCCGTTATCACAAACACTCTCCCTCACGTGGAATACGTGCATGAAGGCATAGAGTATGCCTGGAGGCCGTGACATACACTTCCCCTTACGTAGAACACATGCATGAAGGCAAAGATCGCATAAAGACACAAACGAAGACAAACACAACAACACATCAAGCAAAAAAACTTAAAAAAAAACATTTGCACCATCGGCGACAAGAGAAGTGGGCAGCGGGATCTATATCCTCGACGAGCAGAGAGACTGAGCCAGAAGAAGGCATGCTGTAGGAGAACAACAACTATAGAGGAGCTCGACCTGAAAGGGAGCACCGAGAGCATCCAACAACTCGATTGGAAAGAAGAAGAGGCTCAGGCACAACAACAACAACTGTAGCAGCAGGGCTCGACCGAAAGACAGGATAACTGGCGCAACAGAGAAGCAACTACAAGGCCCAGAAGCACGATCTCATCGAAGAAGAAGGGAAGTCGTGGGAGAGCACAGGCTGGCAGAAGTTTAGCCAAGCAGAGTCGAGAATCCACGAACATCGACGAGACTGGTTGTCGACAGGTTCTGCGAGACGAGTGGCATACGCGCTTGAGAAAACAAAAAAACAAACGCCGCTCCCTCTGGCAGCAGCTGGACGAGACGGGATCGCAGGAGAAGAGCAATGACACGACGGAAAATGGGCCCAACGCAGGAAATCGGCAGCAGGAACAACCGGCGACGAGATTGATGAATGAGAACAGCGGGATTAGAAGTAGCAACTGACGATAATGGTTCTAGAGCCTCTCTCGCCAACGAGATCAAAAATCGATCTCCTCGACGGGAGCGGAAGCGGTTAGACCCGTCAATAATGGAGGTAGGATGGCTGATGGGGAACGAGATCGAGAAGTTGAGGTGAGAAATGGGAGCCCACATGAGAGAAAAATGTAGGTTTTCATATCGAGGGCTCTGATACCATTTAGAAAGAGAGTAAATAGAAATACATGGTGCGATTTATTCTTCCATAACGGGGGCAATATTTACGAAGTACAACATGACTCACAAACGTAACCCACAGTGTGGGACTAAACCTTGAACATACTAAAATACCCAAATATAACTCTAACAATCAACAAGTGTGTCTTTTGTTTGTAATCCTTTATTGGCCGCAAACAATCTCATAAAATACTGATTTTCATGAAAATTACAGTTAAATTTTGTAGTATTTGCATGCGCCTCAAGCCATTTCTGCCAACCATTGTAATCCCCCCCCCCCCCCCCCCCACACACACACACACCAAGTAATTTGATACAAAAATGACGCCCCGAGCCTGCCACGCGCCCTCTATATAGCCCTAGTGGCATGTGTTTTTTTAATATAGTTTGTCTTGTAGCGAGCCTCCATCTATATAAGGAAGCCTTCATATGAGAGTAGGGCATCTTGGATTATTGTTTAAGTTTAGGCTCTCATAGGAAAGTGTCCTTTAGAGGGACCTTACTCTCAAGAGTTGGTATCAAACATGTTTTGATAAGTTGTATATTATATTTTACTTCAGTTATTTTATTTACGATAGACTGATCTATCGTATAATTATTCCCCAAATGTTGAATCTTAATCATAGTGCCTGCTCTAATAGGTACAAAAGGTGGTAAATTTGACAAAGAAAGAACTTGGGTTCGCCGATGATCATATCATTCATGGGCTTTGTAAGGCAAGCTAGTTTAGTGTTTTCAAGAAAACTGGAAAATTTTCAAGTAGTTTCCATTCAGAACTAGGAAATAGTTGACTAGAAACTGATCCTCATGTCCTGGGCCTTTTCAGGTTTATCTGTTCATTTCTGCCCATAGAATTGTTGGATGGCTTGTTGCTGAACCCATACAAACAGCCCATAGAGTCATTTCTTGCTCTTCCTCAAGCAATAGTTATCACATTACAAATCCTGAGATCACCACCGAAGAGAAAATGAATGGCCTAGATTCAAAGAAATCACCAGAAACCACCCTTCAGTTTGGGGATATTAAGTTCCATAGGGAACTTATAAAGAAAGAGTGCCACGCAACTGGTTCCAAACTGAGTAAATGGGATGGTGGCGCTCTCATATGTGAGGAAGAAGCTGTTCCAGCCAAGTGTGGTGTTAGGGCAATCTGGGTTGTGTCATCCTGCAGAAGGAAGAGAATTGCCTCCCAGTTAATGGATGCTGTGAGGTATCTGTCTCTGTTTCATGCTTCTCTAATTGCTCCGGTACATTTTGATTCATCTTACCGGAGAAATAAAAGTGTTTGGATAACCTTCATTTTTTCGCTCCGGTGCTGTGGGAAATGTCAAAACTCCCATTTTGATCTTCATTTCCCATTAAAGGGTGGGAGCTCCATTTCTCACTGGAACCATTCACACCGCTCTTTCAAACGGAGCAAAGTGCTTGAATTATGAGTTGATTATATGTATGTTTCACTGTTTCTCTTCTGCAGAAAGAATTTCTCCACAGGCCAAGTTTTGGAGATCTCAAAGTGTGCATTCTCTTCTCCTACATCAGCAGGAATGGCATTTGCCTCCAGTTACACAAACAGCAGGTCTTTTCTAGTTTATAGGGAAAATGATGTTTGACTAAAATTAGGAGATGCATAATAATAAAAAAATAACTGTGTTTGGTAATGATTAATTCAGATTGATAAATGCTGATATTTAATTTGTTCAATCTGTCAATGCCATTGATATAGAAATTTCATCAATTTTTGGATACAATTAATGTTGTCTATAGTTAATATAGAAAAATGAAACCTTGAATTTATCATTTGAGTTTATGGTTTGTGATTTATTGGTTAGGAACTCGGACTCGCGAGTTATAGGTTGATGACCCAACAGTGACACGTTTAACCACCTCTGAAGAACACTATTAGAGTCAGGACACTATAGGAGGATGTAAGACAAGAGGAGGCTTTTGAATAATATATGGAGGGTACCCGTGCCTAGAAGTTTGTAGGGGCATATATAAATGTAGCCATGTAAGAATCTAAAACATTGTTGATATCAGCACTAAGTAGAGAGGATTATTCTTTGGAGATGAAATTCTTTGTATCCATATAAGAGGACACTCTTATTTGTAACTATCCTTTGGGATAAAGCATTCTTCAAAGATCGCTGGAGTTTTTGTGCTCTTGAGAAAGTGAGAGGGTTGAGAGTCCTAAGGTCACGCGGGCTCGAATGCGAAAAACTTCTAGTCATGCAATATTAAGGTTTAGGGTTGGTCTTTAGGGCCGGGGAAGATGATTTGACTTGTCGGTTTTTTTGTCTTGCCATGAAGGGTTGTCTGGATTGCTTAAAATTATTATATATGTTTGCCTTCAGTTAGAAATTAATCATAATTACATGTTGCACCCCTCTTACATTTGAAATTACAGAAAATCTCCTCCATAAGTTTAGTTTACATTTCATAACATGGATGCCCCTGTGATTATGTTAATTTCCAGGGAAAGTTTTGGTAATTATTCCTATATATATAATATTAATTTTTCAAACCTTTATTGAGACTTAGCATAATTACAGACTACCTCTCTATGTTTTACAATTACAAAAATCTTCTATGCAAGTTTATTTTTCATAACATGTATACAAATATCCTCATCGAGCTCCCCACCAAAAGGATATTTGTGTAGGAGGTTTTTGCAATTTCAAAACGTAGAAGGGATGCAACCTCTAATTTTGCAAAAAAAAAAAGACCCTTTTTGAATGGGACCTGTTTGCTATTTTTATCAGGTTATTTATTCACTTACAGTGACCCCCTCTCTTCTTCATTGCCTATTCATCTGTGGTATTTTTTCTTCCTTTAGCTCAGCTTAGTTTTTGTGTGTGACCAAACCAGCACTAGAGCGCACCGGATCCCACCAGAACTCCCCAGTTAAACGTGCTTGAGCGAGAGTAGTACTGGGATGGGTAATCTCATGGGAAGTCCTTGTGTTGTCACTATTTCAGTGATATCTATGAGCAGCCATTTTGTGCATTTATTGTCAAAGGTTAGGTCTTTCTCCTCTGAGAGAAGCCACTTTGTGCATAGTGCCAAAGATTAGGTATGTTTCAAATTTTCCACCGCGCATACCCCCAATGATTGGGGACTATATAGATTTTGTTGTTGTTGTTGTTGTAGCTCAGCTTAGTTTTTGAGCTAAATCAAATAAAATGTCACATGCAATTCATTTCAATGAAAGCCTTTTTGAGGAGAGTTTATTTATTTGTAAAGAAAACCACAAACTATGGTGCTGTATTAAATTGTAATATTGGTTGTAGGATTGCTAGTATGGCTTCAATATTGTTCAAAATTGGATTCATTTTTGGTTTGATCAAACCCATATGATCCGAGTTATGAGCCTAAGTTTGGCTTGGTCTTCATTTTAATTTTATTTCATGACGAATTCGGATTAGATTGGGTCGGCTTGAACATAAAAGTAATAAATAAATTAATATTATAACATTTGGCTTGTTTTGTGATGGGAGTTGTTCCTAAATTTGATATATATAGGGTTTGGAGAATATTAGTGTGCGCTATAGACTTTATAGCGCAAGCTCCGTTTTTTATGATTTTGAACCTGATTTGTATCTTGTTTGAAAAAGTGATTAACATGAAAGTTGTATATCTCATTGAGACGAATAAATTTCATGTCGATCACTTTTTGCTTTGAAGCCGTTTAGGCCCCAAGAAAAGTCACGCCAAATATAGATAAGAACACCTCTATTTTTTTGGAGACCAAATTGAAAATTTTATGTGCTTGGTAGATACGCATATTCCCTTATTTTGGTAATCATTGCTATGTATATAAATATAAGAAAAATGAACATCAGTCAATTTAATCGAAGCTGAGATAAGGACTCAAATCGCACTGCATGTGGAAGCCTTATTGCTAATCAATGCTATGGCCCTTGTGGCTGCCACTAGCCAATGGAGGTCCCATGGGGTTGGGTTGATTGCGTAAAACAATTATTGTAGACTCAATTGACCCGGATGATCAAATCATCGAAAATGCATGCGAGGAAGCAGACCAATGAAAGTTGCACAGAGAACCTACGATCTTCGAGCTTTGCTTTCGTTAGTTTTATGCATTGAATTCTAGTCCATCGCTATAGCCGTCTAAGTGAACGTCCGACCTCACCTAAGGCTAAGGTGCTCCTTCCAATTTTGTGCTCGAAATTAATTTTTTTTCTTAGTAATGGTCTTTACTGTTTTCATGTCAAACACATTTCATGACAGTGATGTTTTTGCCCTAACTCACCGGATCAAAAAAGCTCGGCCAAACGGACCCTTAGACTAATCTAAACTCAAGATCACTCACACAACTTAGTGGTAACTCAAAATTAATGATATGCACAGATACCATGTGGGGCAACTCATATATATATATATATATATATATATATATATATATATATATATATATAATTACCCAAATCTCTCTTGTAAATTAGCATAATTAGTGATGACATCTCTCTTATTTTTGAAATTATAAAAAACTCCCCTTAAGTTTTCATTTCATTACAAAAATCTCCTTTGGTCTTTTCATTTCATTGCATCCATGAAGAAAAATACCTCCATGAACATTGTACACCGAGGGGCGTGTTTTTGTGCATGGATGTTATGAAATTAAAATTTAAGGGGAGGTTTTGTAATGAAATGAAAATTTTAGGAAAAATTTTTGTAATTTCGAAAATAAAAGGAGTGCTGTCAGTAATTTAGCAAAGTTAGAAGGGAGCTCCCGATAAATGGCCCTATATATATATTCTTAAGTTTGGAAGAAGTTGATCTCATCGAATTAAACAATCAATTACCCAAATCTCCTCAAGGAGTTAGCATAATTACAGATTGCACCACTTATCTTATGAAAGCACAAAAACCGCTCTTTCATAGCAGCAGTGACGGATTCAGAAAATTAATAATGGGGGTGCACAAATTGATAATGGGGATGCACACAATTCTTTTTTAAATGCGGCACTGAGTTCTAAAAATTTTAATATAGGGGACTAGACATCAACTTTCTTCAAAAAAAAAATTTGAACGTTTCAATCTTATTGGAGCTATTTCTCACTCATCTGGCCACCGTTTTTGACGTATAAGTAGTCAAAATTCATGGGCTCGACGAGAGGAATCCAAATACACAAATCATTTTGAAAAATAATGGGGGTGTCAGTATCCCTCGGGCCCCCTCTGAATCAGCCCCTGCATAGCAGGCATGCACAAAATTTCCTCCGTGAGCTTCTCCCAGGCGAGTATTTTTGTACGTGCATGTAAACTTACATAAGAGATTTTTGTAATTTCAAAAGATAAGCGGGGTCCATCAAACGCCCCTCAAATTAAATTCCCTGAGCAAGTGAAATAGACGAGGCAGAAATCATTTGCGCATCAATTCATCAATGATTATCGAGCAGTAGATGTTGGCTCCATTAAACTGTTCGAGATGAATTGGAACCGTCCCTGAACCGATTCAACGGGTCGAATTTGAATGGAACCCAAATATAACATTGAGCCTTACAGAGCAAATATGCATTTCAATTGCTTAAATTCCACAATCTACATCAAAGATTCACCTAAATGTGACCCCCACCAAGAGCACATTTTAAGGATAGTATAATGCTCATAGGCTGTTCAAAATTAATTTCTAGGTTGTAACTACTAAAAAAAAATAAAATATCAACATTCACCAAGTCCCTTACAGTTGTTCTACTTGTTTGAATCTGAAGATAAAATCACATAAAACATGCCTATATCCTTATGGTCATAAGATTGATACAGGTTCCTTGAATCTTCAAGCCTGACAAACCATTATGGAGCAGAAATATTGCACTCAAGGAATCAATCAGCAGCAGAAAATAATAGGTGGGATAGAACACAGCATCTGGCTGATAGCTGTGAAGAGAGAGGGATGTTAATGTCTTTCAGAAGAACTCAAAGTCCAGATACTTGCCTCCAGGCTTCATGTCACCGTTCCCCATCATCCTCTTGCTGTTGCTTCCCATCATCCCCTCCGCCGTCCCGAACTTCACCGGCAGCTCGGCCTCCACCGGTCTCGGCACCTCCGGCGGAGTGCTGCATCGTATAAGCGCCCAATTCACGCCCTCGAAGAATGGGTGCTGCTTGATCTCCGTAGCGCCCCTCTTCACCCCGAGCCGGTGCTGCGGCTCCTTCACGAGCAATCCCCTGATCAGATCGCGGCTCGCGTAGCTGGTCGACGGTGTTTCCGGGAACCGGAGCTGCTGCCCGACCACGTTGAACAAAGTCGCCCGGTTTCCGGATCCCTTGAACGGCGTCTTTCCGTATAGAAGCTCGTGGAGGAAGATGCCGAAGGTCCACCAGTCGACGGCGCTGCCGTGTCCCTCGCCCTTGATGATCTCGGGGGCGAGGTACTCGTGGGTCCCGACGAAGGACATGGAGCGGGCAGACGTTGGCTCCGCCAGGAGCTCCGGCATGGTGGTGGCCGTGGACCTGGCGGATTGGGTCCGAGATTCGAGTCTCGGTTTCCGGGCTGACTTCTTGCTCCGTTGAGGGAAGAGGCGCGGCATGAAGCAGGCGGGCTGGATGCAGACTGTGGATGGCTCCATGCAGGATGGCTGGACGCAGAACGAGCCGGACGCGCGTTTCGAAGGGTCGGAATCGAACAATGTCGTCGTCCTTATGAGCGTCGGGGAGACGGCGCACCTCAAAGAGAGATCGAAGTCCGATAGCATTATGTGGCCATCATCACGAACAAGAACATTTTCTGGCTTTAGATCTCTGTAAACCACTCCCAGCATGTGGAGATACTCTATGGACAACAACACTTCTGCTGCATAAAATCTAGCCAAATGTGGGGGAGAAGAATTAGCAGCTATATTCAACAAAATTTAGATGCATAGAAATTTGTTCAGGCCTACGTTTCCAGATTGCTTAATTGATTTAACAACTACAATAGATATGATCTGCTCAATTTCATTTTCATAATAAAATTCAGCTTTCTCTATGATCATATACACACAGACTGTAAGAATGCATTCTAGGGTGGTCATAATAATCGCCATATATTATATCCTACATCTAAAATACATTTATTGTATTAAACTCTGATAACAAATCTAATGCAGGATGTCTTATGGTCTACTATTCCTAATGAGAAGATGAAAACCAAAAAGTCCCACAAACACACTTGATTATGCGAAAGTTTTGTAAATAAAAAATGATCCTTCCAGGAGTTCGAAAAGATCTCTATGAGGGATCATTTTGAGCTCTGAGAAGAGAAATGATCTCTTGGAGAGATCCTTTAATCTCAGAGAGATCATTTGGATCATTTTGATTTTACGGGAGTCCGCGTGCAATGTTAAAAGAAACATTTTATTTTACCGGACACAAGGAAATCTCCAGAGCCCCTGGCATTGATTTAGGTCGAGGACCCGTGTACAAAAAATCCACCCTGTTTACATTTCTTTTTGTTCTTTGAGAATAATAAAAATATAACCGAGAAAATTGGTAGTTTAATACAGAAAATAAGACATAAAAATTGGGAAGCAAGAAAATCATACAACTGACCAAAAATTCATTTAAATGGAAGTCCCTAAGAAGAATTAGAGAATGAAAATATGCAAAAAATCACCAAATTGTACAGTTGTGCCCCATGAAGAGGATGTTAGAAATCATACATTCAACTAAGAAAATGTCAGGATAAAAAAATGTCGCCTTGGGCATGTTAAACACTAATGTACCCAGCATGAGGTGAAATTGGTTAAAGTTGAACAATGCATAAAGCTTTAAGGACATCATAATTTCATTAATTATTTTGTTTTATGCATTACAATGCAATCCAAGTAAAAACAAAAATATACTCAATAATAAATAAGAAAGATTTATGTGCTTCAATTAATCGGTGTGAATAATTTACACGTGCACATAAGATGGACAATCTTTATGAAATGTGCCTATTTTTGGGGCATCGTCGGAGGTGGAGGTGGAGATACAAGGGGAGAGGAAGAAGGAGAGTCGTGCTCAGCCCTAATCCTAGAAATGGGGAAGAAGAGGAGAGAACTTGACAGAGAGGAAAGAACTTGAGAGAGATAGGGAAATTGATTTCATTCTTTGATATCATACAAGACCTAAGGGGGCCTATATATAGGGCCCTGATGGTCTGGGCGTAAATACCCCATATATATGAGTGTAACATTAAAAACACTAAGACACTAATAACCCGTAATCACGACTCCACTCGACTCGATACAACTCGACACAATACCTACAGACTCACAATAATATCACTGCTAGATAACTGACAGCGTGGGACCCCTAACACTTTACTACACGAATTGAAGATTACAAAATACAAAGAATTTCTTCTTCTCACAAAACGCACCACTCATTCCTCATTCCTCTCTTCTCTCAACTATATCAAGAGAATCATGAAACTATGAAGCATCCGCTGAACACAAAGATAGAACTCGTCAAGACTTTGAATTTGATCGATCCATAACTACATTAAGCTAGTGTTTTTTCAGAACTTCGACTAAGGAAACTCCTACGTTTTCTGTGCTCTATTGTTCGGATCATAAAAATTTATGTTCTCTCCCCTCCTTACCTGTCCTTCACCGCAGTTCGTTCGACACCCCCGCCTTTTCTTGCGGCTTTTCAAAAGAACAAAGTTTTGTGATTTAGAGATCGAATATGAGGAAATCGGAAATTCCACCTTCATGAAACAACATCTGGGATGACCCACTCACACGTGAATTGAATCAGAAGGTTTTTAGATATGCTCCTGAACATGTTCAATTCTAGTCATATATAAACAAATCTCCGCTCTAGCTTGAAGTCATATATCCATATAAAAATCTCCAATCATCCCTAAGACTAGATCCCTCGAGTTTAGTTGCAACATCCAATAGTGTTCAGGTAAAGCTAAACTATCAGAATAGCCCAGGACATCTTTGAAGACTGCTGCTAAAAACAAAGAAACAACACAAACATATAGCCACTTTCACTTCAGAAGAATCATATACTATGTCTCAGCAAAACAAATCAACGCTTTCCAACTGATAACAGATAGTACAACTAGAAAGTGTGAAAACAATACTGTAAACAAATACATTCTATCAAGTTCACCTGTAAAATAAAAATCAACGAAATGTGTAACAGCTACATTTACATTTCTATGCTAACTACAATCTTGTCAAGTATGTAATTGTTCATTTCACTACATCCCAATGTTTATTCCTCGTTTTTTCTATAAATAAGTTGATCACACTAACTAAATGTGAAATGCTTGACCTAGTATATAACATGACATACACATGACTACTAGCCACAGTAACATAAGGAGTGTGAGACGTGTTCGACCTCCTCCTTAGTCTGTAGTGACAATGAAACTGGCAATATGAGGGAGTAGTCACTAGTTTAGACTTGAGCACAGTAACGGAACTAGAAATTTTATTCAGCACGAGCACACTTAATAAACTAATCATAAATAATTAACCCTTATTAGAGATTTTTAAAGAAAAATTGAATATAAATTATGATAAAAAAGAATAGCTTTCATTTTAAAATTTTAAAGCAAATTTGGACCTAATTATAACTACTCATGGTACTTTCTGTTCCTGGTGAAGAAGTGCAAAATTATTAAAAAATAGCTACTCAAAACTGATAACGGAACTTGAAATAATATTGATCAAACTAAGTATACACACATTCGGCTTAAAATTAAAAACTATAAAATATGTTGTTTCAACCTTTCTAATAAATTTTAACTTAAATTTCCTCAAGAGCTCTCTCAAATGCCGGATATCAAGAAAGCTTTTCCTAGTCTAATGCTATGACAACATGTGCATTTTTTGTCACTTGATCTAGATAAAGTCAGCGTATTGAATTGTTTAGAAACTAGAGAAAGCTGCTTCTTAGGAGACCCACAAATGCAGTTAATTTGGGATTCTAGGAACAAATTTTAAAGCGAATTTGGACCTAATTAATTATTTAGCGTTAAAATCTAGTCATGTGCAGACTTCATTTAAAGCTTCATATAACTTTTAAGAGTAGAAAAGGGAGGCTAGGAGCAGCTGTAGACAGCCTAGACTGCATAGAACTTCATTTAATGCTTCCTATAGCTTTTTAGGATATACATGCTATAGAGTAGGAAATCTTCATTAGTCCATTAGAGCCAATAGTTATTTGTTTCCAAAATTTACACCCGGGAAAGTGCCCGGTGTTTCCACTTGGGTCCGTCCATACCTGAGCATCTCGAAGTGCTCAAGTCATCCCTCAATGTATTTCTTCAGAGTCTCTCGTACCTCTATATATCTTCATACCCAATATCTTCTTTATTACTTCCAAATTCTTCCTCTTAAATTTACAATTCAATTGAGATTTCAATTTGTTAATTTCAGTCTTATCCCTTGTTGCAATCAATATATCATCAACATTACAATAGGAAAATGAATGAGCCCATCTGATAATTTTCTCAATAAACACAACTATTGTAAACAATCCTTTCACAATAATTCTTTCTCATAAAAGTATAAAGAAGTTTTACCATTACTAAAGGAACTGCTTAAGTCCAGCAAGGAATCATGTGATAGGCATCTATGATCATCCTGATCTAAAAAAATAAAATCTCTCAAGCTGAGATATAGATCTCAGCATCCAACTCTCCATTCAGAAATGTTGTTTTAGCATCAGGCTTCTCCGAATCTCCGGCACATAATCAACTGTAACAATCATGAAAAATAACACATGAATGGAAGTATGTCTCACAACTGGAGAGAAAACCTTCAGAAGTCAACACCATCACTTAGAGTAAAATTTGACCACTAACTGTGCCTTGAGTCTTGATGCTTCTACTTTGGAATACAATGTATCCGTTTAAACACTCATTTGCAACCTACCACCCTTTATCCTTTTAAAAAATTAACCATTTCCCAGATCCTGTTCTTCTCAAGAGACTGAAATTTCTATTCACTGTGATAACCTACTCTATAGATTCCCCACATTCAATTGGTTGAGAAATATAAATTTCCTCACCTATGGTCCAAATCCCCATAAAGAAATGATGTTTTAACATCAGATTGCTCCAGCTCGTAATCAAACGTAATAAAGCACGCTTCACAACTGGAAATGAAACCTCGTATAAGTCAACACCCTCCTAAGCGAACTCTTTGCTAGTAAGTGCGCTATAAACCTAGTTGCTCCAACCCTAGGAAACCTCGTTTCAGTTTGAACACTTATTTGCAAAATAACACCTTTGTCCATTTGATAATATGACCAGTTTCCAAGCTCTGTTCTTCTCATGCTCTTGCATTGCAATAGCCCACTCTACAACTCCCTTGCATTCAATTGACTCTTTACGTGTTTAAGGATTATCACCCTCAACCCATTCAGCTGAAACAAAAGTAAAAAACAGCCGTATTTGCAAAACCAAATTAAGAAGGTGACTAAACTAACCTTTTCTCCCTACATGGAGCTATAATATAAGATTACTCTTCAACCACAACTTTTATAAGATATTATGTCCCTATTTCCATAGGTTGAATCATGTCTACCATATGTTGTAACACAATTCCTCCTGATTCAAAATAATACAGTCATTACAAGTAAATTTCTACTTAAAAAAACTACGATAATAAGAAATTGATGTGACTTAAGATCTCTGCACCACAATATGTCTTTTTCCCATTTGCATACCTTACAAATATGCATAATCTTGTTCTCAGCTCAATATTACCATCATTCATGTGAAAAAGTGGGACAAGAAAATATTTTCAAATTAATAATCACAAGGCGAGCCAGGCCATACCTATTGTAGAGTTTGATTTTACAAGATTGTAAACGGAGATTGATTAATAAGAAAATATGATGTATGAACTGGCACAACCCAAAATGCTGAAGAAATACTGTGATATTCATAAATATTGTTCAATTCATTCATTCTATAACTCTATTTAGTAATGGTAACAGTCATACAATTTTGTGTTTCACTATACCATAATCTTTGCAAAACTTGTCAAGCATAAGCTTTACTCGATTTCACTATATTCATAAATATTGTTCAATCTTTGCAGAATTCATTCGTTCGATTTCATATATTATTTTGTTATTTTTGTATTAATTTTGATGTATTCAGGTAACCCCACCAACGATCAATCATAGCCGTCGATGGTGGGATATCATGGTTTTCTCTTTATAATAAATAGAGTGTTAGGGGGCTATTTAGGGCTACTGCAGATTTTGAAGAGTTCATTCCCGGAATCCCGTGATCATCTCATGGTACCGACTCCGTGGAACCCTAGGTGACGGCTCCTAGATGCATATCTTCCTCCCTAAGGTACTGCCTAACCCTAGCCACCTTTTCCCCACCCTCAATCCCTCTACCGCCCCGCTGAAACCCTCCAGCAGCCGCCGCCTTTGCTGGAATTCCCTTCCCCCACAGCCGTCGCCACTTCTCCTTCTTCCAACAGCAGCCGCCAGACTTCCCACCGCCCCCCCAACAACAGTCGTCGGTCTTCCCACCACCCCAACAACAGCCGCCGCCTTCTCCTAGCCTCCCTACAGTCACGACCACTGCTGCCTACAGCCGTCCGACCCTCTACCGCCGCCCCATTTCTGTGGAACCACCTCCAAATCCCCTCACCTATCCAATTCTGTCCAGATCTGCGCATTCCAGCTAGATCCAACCACCCCACATATCTGATCCAACTCTCATAGCCCAGATCCGCTTCTAAACCACCAGATGCACCCTCCTGCCATCAGGATTCGCCTTCATATAGCCGGATCTACCCTTTTTGGCCCGATCCCTCTTCCCACCGCCAAATCCAGCCGCCTCCATTGTCATCCCGCCTCCGGTTTCACATCGGATCGCCAACAAAGCACTTCCTTCTCCAAAATCTCCATTGCCTTGGACAACCCCTTATTTGGTGAGTCACTTGTTGTATTGCACGATTTTTTCAGCATTATTATTGGTTTGGATCTTATATTTGCTTAGATAAATTGTCTGTGGATAGATCGTCTCGAATCGATTGTGATTTGCAGATGAGACTCATTTGTTGCGCGCTTTGCTTTGGCCCTCCAAGCGGAGGAAAGTCATTGAATGCTTTGCTAACTGAATGATTTTCTCCTTTTTTTAATATTATTGCGTGGGTTGATTATTATTATTGCTCGTACTAATTTATCGTCATCACCGACGGTATCATTGCATAAAGACTAGGATTAGCGTGTCAGGTTCTCATCCCCATCCCTAGTAGTATTGGATTTGTGCACCCCTTAACCTTCCCTATATCACTTTGACATCTATAATTTACCCTTTCTCTTTGAATTTACCCTTTAATGTCATAACTTGGTTTTTCATAGTCCCAATAACACCATATTCTTATCTTGCGTGTCCTAATAACATTCCAAGCCCATGTTTAATTCCCATAACTATAAGATTCCCAAATCGACATAAATAGTTTACCAAAAATTATAGTATCTCACAAACACTAATATAAGGTCGATAAGGAATATAATGCAATTAAGGCCCGATCCACTTCATTAAACATAATTTTAACATTATTTAACAAGAAAATAATGAGATTAAATGAATCAATATGATGTATACAACAACACTCAAGCCTTTAGCATTATTTAACTAGAGAATGATGGGATTAAATGAATCAATATGATGTATAACTAGCATAATTTCTTTCATCTGTTGTGTGCACAAACATTGATTCAGATAAATTTCATTGTCTAAGACTTAGTCTTGTACCGACTTTTTAACGGAAATCACAATCTAACCACAATATTCTCATCATATACCCTTATAATATCATGTGACAAACGATTTGGATCGACATATGCACACGATTCAACAAATTCTCTTCTGAAGCTGCCATGGACATACGCAAATTATCCTTTCCATATGATGCCTCTAGTAGGCTCAATTGCATCAACAATGCATGCATCGTATCTGCATCTGCTACATCACATCACGATGAAATTTTATCCATTAAATGTTTCTATTTTCATCTTCGACATTTCCAAAATGATCGAAAAAGATCATTAGATCAACATATATCTAATCTCATTTGTTGCAAAATGTTGCGCTACAATGAATGAAAGTTCGAAAAAATCTCCAAAATAAATGAGACCAGGATTTATGTACTTTGATTAATCAATGTCATTAGTAGAAGTCCACGGAAGGAATACCAATCTTTACTATATAAATTTGAAGAATACAAAATACTTAGATTTTCTTTTACTCACGACACCAAAACCATAAGCCTTCTTCCGCTCTCCTTTAGGCTGTATCAAGAAAAACAAGAGATCACAAAGTGCTCATTGCACACAAAAATATAACACTACAACTTCAGCTCTGATCGAGCCTTAGTTCTTGCACTTCTCTGGACATTCGATCGGGTCTTCTGCTTTTTGAGTTCTGCTCTTCAGATCATAAAATTGGATGCTCCTCCCTAGCAACTTCTCACTATATTGTTAGAGATTGAGCCTGACTGTGTTGGATGTACTGGACACTCAACACGATTTCGCGAGTAGAACTCAAGAGATTAGAAGCGGTGTAAGTTTCTTTATTCCGTGGATATTTAAGCCTATTTTCGGCTTAGGGTTTCTGTAGAACTCAAGAGATTAGAAACCGGAGGAAAGAGAGCGGATGATAGAGAAGCGGTGTAAGTTTCTTTGAACGTTCTTCATAGTGGATTTTTGTGGCGCGGGTGGTTGTGGTTTTTCCCGGGACTTGGGGTTTTTCCACGTTAAATTCCTCTGTTGTGTTCTGCGTTTTTCTGTGTTGTTTTTGCACTCATTTTTCTCAACATATATGTCACTAGATATCCCCTACACTTCCTGCAACTCTTTAGAAGAGCAACGACTAATTAAATAAGAAAAAATAAACTCCTCATTTCTTGATGAGATAGAAGGGATTGAACTTCCGGATTCACGAAAAACGCCTAGATTACTTTCTTTCCTATGAATCAAACTGAAAGGTTTTAAATAGGCTCTTGAATTGAGTCAGCTTGAACCAATTAAATTCAAGTCATTTCAACATATTGAATCCCATATAAAGAGTGAAACACTATATATAGATCTTTTAATCATATAATAATCAATAATTTTCTCTTTAATAATAAACTAATAAAAAACTCATAATAGGTAAAAAATAACAATTATTCATAGGCAAATAATTATCTATGGCATAAATTAAAAAATTATAATTGTCCATAGGAGAATAATACATACTTTTTGAGCATGCACAGAAGACCATGATATGCACTAATGCGAGTTTACAACTGCATAAACTATTGGTAGTTGGTATGTAACTTAGTTTATCTCATCACGTACGTCGGATATTGAATCTAGTTGACTTTCTCATTCTTATTTATATTCATGTTATAGAGATATATACTTTGTATATTTATGCTTATTTGTCTATAAACTCTTGTAAATTGACTTAGCATCATATACACTTAAGTTTATGAACTAAAATTTTTATGATAAATTATGTAGGATGAGAACTAGACTTGATTCATTTTTAGGTCACTTCTCTTGTAGCTTAAAGATTTCATCACTATCAAGAGAATATTGGATTGTGCATGCAGCACAATGCGAAGGATTAGTGATTTCAGTTATCTTAATAGACAAATTGTTTTAAATCATAAAACAAAATTTCAGTTTTATAGCCATCGTGCCTTTATCATAAATACAATTACATAAATTTAGAAATTGCTTCATGAACAACAAACACTGAGAGGTGCTTAAGCTGACCGAAATACACCAAGCAACTTATGAAAGTAGATCGGTGCCATTTTGAAGTGTTCCATGAAAAATGTTTGTACTTAGTAGTAGAATGGAAACACTTAGAAAAGTATACAAATAGTGTAAATTTTCCTTCATATTAAGGGCAAGATAAATGGGAATGTTTATACAGTCACTGGAACGATGAGACAAGCAAAATAAAATAACGGGATTGAATAAATGAGGAAAAAAGAAACATAGGTCAATAGTTTATGAGATTTATGCATAAAAAGGTTTATTTTAGCTTTATAACTAAACGACAAATTAGCTCTTATGTATGCAAAAAAAAAAATCCAAGCACAAATGCATAATCCTCACTATAGCTTAACAGAAAAAATGCCGCAGTTGAGTTCAAATTATCAAAAAGAATAGCAAGAAAACCTACATATTGAATCAAATGTCAAATTTGTCATCCAATCTCTGACCGAGGTAAAGTAAGTTGGAATCCACCTAAAAACTCAACCTTTCCCTCAATTGTTTTCTTGGTTATATATTAGATAGAACTATGACAAAAATAGCAACAGAAATATAAAATAAAGCAAGCATGGAAAATATAGAAAAGTGCCAACAAGACAAAACAAAGGGTTAATTCTTTCATTCTCTAATCAGTACCTGGAGGCATACTCAGAGAAATGTTTTCCCGGCTGTCTTTGCCTCAAGGTGTGCAAATCACCCCCTGGACAGAACTCCATGACCAAACACGAAAACCTGTCGGTTTCAAAGTGCGTATATAGAGTCGGGAGGAACGGGTGATCCAGAAGCTGCAAAATCTCCCTCTCCGTCTGAGCTCTGGTCAGCTTCTTCCGGCTAGCAAGGGACGCCTTGTCCATCACCTTCATCGCAAAATAGCATCTAGTGCCGCTCAATTCTGATAGGTAGACACTACCGATGTCTCCGCATCCAAGACGTCTGAGGAGCCTAAAGTGGCTCATGCCCAATAAACCATCACGAGATCGAACGGCGAGAATTGCCTTCCACCGTGGATCGTTTCCCTTGTGAGGCTTATTAGCACTCCCGGTGATATTGCTCCAATTGCTATCATCACTAAGCCCGCTGCTGTCGCTCGCTCTGCTCATGCTCGTCTTCGCACTCTCGAGCGACTCTCCTCTAACACTTGCCTTTGTACTCTCAAAATTTCTTTCCACACTAAGCATTCCATCGCTAGTTATCCCCTCACTCCGATAAGTGCTAGTGCAGCTATTCACTATACTCATTGCAGTCACAACACCAGTACTGTCAATACTACTATGGGGGCTGACATTACCACTTGGTGGTAGAGAAGCATCCCACACACACTCCTTCTCATCCGATTCCTGAGGCAAGTACGAATTCTCCATGCACTGCGAAGCTCGATCGGTAGAGAATGGCGATGACTGAGTACCAGAACCTCTCGATTCCTCGACCAAGCTCAAGCTCTCTATCGGGGAAAGTGGGGAAGAGGGTCTCATTCCTGGAACTCGAATAGAAAGATCTTCTATAAAAGGGCCTTTAACAGAGAGACCTTTCACCAGGCACCCAGTCTCAGATTTCTTTTCATCAATTGTTACATACACAGTCCTCATGAGATCCACATCCACTGGCTCAGGAGGATGACTTGCTCCAGAGAAAGAACTGCATCCCATTTCTTCATAAGAATCACTGCTCTTCGAACTAAGTATATCAGACAATGGCTCCTTTGCTTCCTGGAAGGAACTTTTCCCTTTCCATGTCTTCCCAAGTGCGGCCATTTCCGAAGCTTTGTATTTCTGTGATACATGCGCGCCTTCTTCCTTTCTCAAAGAAGTCCCATGCATAACCAGCACATGATCATCCGACATCTTATCCTGGACATTCTTAGATTCAGCAACTTTATCCATTGTCAGTTATTCAACTACATTACCTACATCCAGTGTCAAAAGAGTGCTGCTATACACACATCAAATCTCCTCTCCAGTTCATGTTTCCCATCAACAAGCCCTAAACATAATGAAGTAGATTTATCTTAATAGCACAATTCTGAGAGGATTTTCTACCAGATTCATGAACCAAGTTATTGAGCTCAGGTGCAATGATTTTAAGGGAGTTCAGCTGCAATAAGCTAGATTTGAATTCTCAGAACTAAGCAAGCATCATTCCCCAACAAACTTCACTTCTTTCTACTGATACCTGATGAAGTGACAAGATGAATCCCCCATTAGAAAAATATGAGCCCCGAATTTCTTAGTAAACTCTCCAGATCTTAGAGAAAAAAAACCCAAATTAAAGAGAGAAATCGCAAAGGAAAGGGCGTAAAGTAGTGGGAAAATGCTGATTATTCAGCTCAGGGTTCGAATTAAACACCAAATTGAACAAAACTACTCCAAACAAATACTAAAAAAACTCCACCGTCACGAGTAAAAATCATAAATCACTGAATCCATAATTAAATTGGGAAAAAACAAAATGTCCTGCCTTGCATGAGCTGCATTCCCCAGATTCCGATCCCTCCACCCAGCGCCGAGTGTTTGAGCGAGAGAAATTGAAAGAGAAAGAGAGAAACAAGTGATCGATCCCAGTAAAAACAAAGACTCTCCGAGATCCAACGAAGTTTTTTTGGGTGGGCAAAAGTAGGAGATGAAGCGGCGGGGTTGGTTTGAGGAACTCACCGGACGATCAGCTCCGAGCATATCACGATCTCAGGCTAGAGTTTCCTTCCTCGCCGGGCCACCTTCTGCCTCCTCCCCTTGGCCTGACCGCCGGCAGCGAAGAAAAAGCAAAAGGGCGACGAGCAAAGAGAGAGTGGCAACAAGGACTGAAAATGAAGCAGCGGCGGCGAGAAGACTGTCAATCTTCCTATTATTTATTTATCTTATTTTTATTCTTTTCCGTTATTTTTTATTTTATTTTAATTTTTTCCGTTATCCGTACTGCGATCTTTTCTACGTAGCCCATTTTATAAAGTAATTAATTAATGAATATTTAGTGAAGCTAATTAATTGTGTTTTAACTAAAAGTAGTCGATCGAGATTAAAGCTAATATTACGGAATCGCCACAGATGGGCCACGTGGAGGGTTGCGGATGTCCCCACCCATGTTCCCCTATTGCGCTACATCGGCCAACATTTCGCCGTCGCTCATGGCGATCGTATGATAAAGCAAATGCTAGCTTCTACACCGTCTGATGGAAATCAGACGATGCTTAGGGATGGTGTAACCAATGATGCTCTTTCTCTCTCCATTTATCTCATCTTTCTTTCTCTCTCCCCTTCTTCTAGTTTAGGCTTCGTTTGGTGCGGTGTTTTTGCCCCGATGCATTTGAACAGAAATGTCACCGTTATAAAATGTATGTTTTGGCACGATACCGGTTCTGAACACCACCAAGAATTACGAACGCCGACAAGAAAAGAAAACAAATTTTGAATAAAAAAGTGAATGTAGTTCGATGTGTGAGGCTGGGCGTTCAGAAACGACGACGGTCCATAACCACTGTGTTTAAGACTGGTGTCGCCATGCCAAAGAGATCCTTAATAAATAATAAGATTAGATGTACTAAGGGTGCATTTGACATGGTGGTGGAACCCCTGGACGCTGGTAGTCGTGAATGGTCGTTCGTGAATGCTCGACCTTACAGTCCTTATATACCTAAAGATCTTCATCCATTTTAGGTTCAAAGTTAGGCGTTTGTTTCAGTGATGACATTTTGGAACGGTGAAAAGAGGAGCGGTGGAATGGAGAGGAGGGGGCAAATTTAGCTTTGAAGGTTAAAAATGATGTTTTGGGGCGGTGGAATGGAGAGGAGGGGGCAAATTTAGCTTTGAAGGTTAAAAATGATGTTTTGGGATGTTGGGAATGGAGAAACGAGTTTTAGAGAATAGGTTTTTTTAGTGTTGGCCTTTTCCGTCATAACTGGTAACATAACGGTTGTCATGTCAAACACATATTTTAACAGTGATTTATTGTCCAAACTCACCAAAGTAAAACTCCGCCCCAATGTAGCCCTAAATTTGGTTAGTGTAGCGGTGGCGTTTGAGCAGTGGCGGTGTAAAAATATTGTAGTAAAAATAGTTTTGGCAGTCAAATTAAGCTTTGTTTGGCGCAGCGTTGGGAGCGCTTTGTTTGGGGCAAACGCCGCCACACAGCGGATAATCAAACGGCCGGCGGCGGCATTTGCTCCTTTTGCCCCCGCAGCGCCATGGGAAATAGAGGAAAATAGTGATGTTCGAACCGCGGCCTCCCCCCTCCGGTTCCAACAACGGGCCATCTCCTCCTGCCGCCTGAGCAAAACGCCGAACCAAATAAAACATAAGTTTATAATAATCCTTTTTGGTTCAAATTTCACTTTCTTGGCCTGTGCGGTAACCGTTGTTGTTTGATCATTAATGTATCTATGTGCTTATGTTTCATCGTAAAACATCGTTCTAGATTTTTGTTCGTAAGATATACATTATTCTCAAAGTCTTATTATTGGTAGTAGAATAAACAAAGAAATCATAATTCAATAATTCATCTATATTCATTTAAATAAAATTGAGGGTTTGAAGTTAGAATTATAGGTCATTTTGATTGAAATTATATCTCATATGTCAATTCTAAGCCTAAGTCCATCCAACCGAATGCATTAACCTAATAGCTTTGCTACAAATATTTGAGTACATTTAATGAATTTTTAATTTTCGAAATCTTATACAATAAGGAGCTATTCCTTATATTAAAGCCTCATACACTACTTGATTAGTTAGATTGCATTTACAAGGAAATATTTGGTTATTTAGCGGGTCCTCTTCTCAAAGTTTGTGTAATTACAGCTTACACCTCTCTAACTTTCGAAATTACAATTATCCATCTTCAATGTTTACATTCAATAACATCCATGCACAAAAAAAAAACTTCTTTTAAGATTTACTTCGAGTACTTTTGTGCATGAATGTTATGAAATGTAAACATTAAAAGGAGGTTTTTATAATTTTTATAATTTTAAAATGAATTTTCTTGAGTGAGAGTGTAAATCAATTGTGAGTAATTTTTAAGGAGAAATGAAGAATACTAGCTTCAATAAAAAAAAGGACTATTAGGGTTGACACTAACTCGAGTTTCTTGGCCTATTTATTGTTTATATTCAATATTTTGATATCATTGTAAGCCGCATCATTTTATTTTACTCTCCTTATATATATAAATGTAAAAATTTATATACGTGGAGCGTATGATGTGTTGGTCCGGAAATAAATAGGACTTGTAATTAGTTTTTTCCGCTTCTTTAATAGCTTTGGACGGGAAAAGAAATTCGCACAGAACGTTTTGTCCTCTCCTAAAACGCTCTGTCGGAAAACCAATCGTCGTTTCCAACCCTAAAATCCCGTTGCTTCATCTTCCTCCGGCGTTTTGCAGTCAATGGCTTAAAGATTCCTCTCCGACCGACACAGCCTTCTACACTTCGCTTCGTCGGAAATGGCAACGGTAATCGCTCCACTCGTTTCCAATCCTTGATTCCTGTTGCTCCATCTTCCTTCCAGGTTGGAGCATTCTCCTCTGAAATCAACGATATCAACATCGTGTTTAGGTATTTTTTTTTCTTATTTTACTTTGGCTCCTTTCCGGTACTGTTTTACACTTCCTGTTGCAGCCTTCTTCACTTTGCTCCATCTTGCTTCCAGTTTTACAGAGTAACAGTTGAGCTAAAGCTTATGTTATGACTGTTTTTTTTCATTTGTAAGGTTAATGGATTATGTATATCATTGAGTTGTTATTTTTTTATACTGTTTCATACTTCCAGTTGTAAGTCCTCCATTCTTTCCAGTTCCATTTTTTTTATATACTGTTTGACGCTTCCAGTTGTAAGTCATTTGTTTTTTTCAGTTCCAGTCTTTGTAGTGACAGTTGGGTTAAAGTTTTTTTTGCAGTTAATGGATTAAAGCTTATGTTATTACTATTTTTTTCAGTCGTAAGGTCAATGGATTATGTATATCATTGAGTTGTAAATTTTTTTATATACTTTTTCACACTTCCAGTTGTAAGTCCTCCATTCTTTACAGTTCCTTTATTTTTATAGACTGTTTGACGATTCCAGTTGTAAGTCCTTTATTTTTTTCAGTTCCAGTCTTTGTAGTAACAGTTGGGTTAAAGCTTTGTTTTGCAGTAAATGAGTTAAAGCTTATGTTATGACTGTTTTTTCAGTCGTAAGTTTAATGGATTATCTATATCATTGAGTTTTAATTTTTTTTTTATGCTATTTCACACTTCCAGTTGTAAGCCCTCTATTCTTTTCAGTTCAATTCTTTTATTAACAGATAACACTTGATGCTTAGTTTTGTAGCTACATAATTACAATTGTAAGTTCCAGTTGTAAGTTCAGCTTATAAGCAAAATAGATTATGTATATCATTGAGTTGTTAATTTTTTTTATACTGTTTCACACTTCTAGTTGTAAGTCCTCTATTCTTTTCAGTTCCATTTTTTTATATACTGTTTGAGGCTTCCAGTTGTAAGTCCTTTATTTTTTTTCAGTTCCAATCTTTGTAGTGACAGTTGGGTTAAAGTTTTTTTTTTTTGTAGTTAATGGATTAAAGCTTATGTTATTACTGTTTTTTTCAGTCGTAAGGTTAATGGATTATGTATATCATTGAGTTGTAAATTTTTTTTATATACTGTTTCACACTTCCAGTTGTAATTCCTTCATTCTTTCCAGTTCTTTTATTTTTAAAGACTGTTTGACGATTCCAGTTGTAAGTCCTTTATTTTTTTCAGTTCCAGTCTTTATAGTAACAGTTGAGTTAAAGCTTTGTTTTGAAGTAAATGGGTTAAGCCTATGTTATGCCTATTTTTTTTCAGTCGTAAGGTTAATGGATTATCTATACCATTGAGTTCTAAATTTTTTTTCTTATGCTATTTCACACTTCCAGTTGTTTTGCAGCTAGGTCGGCGACGGTCGCCGGAAAGAACTGCGATGTAGAAGAATCGCGCACCTTTTCCTTCCCGGAGAGGGAGCAGCAATGTCCTCGTCTCCGGCTCCGGCGAAGAGAAACAAGGGGAGTGTTTTTGGGAGAAGAGCTTTCCGCCAAAAACGGGAAAAATATATTAGAGGTCCTATTTATTTCAGAACCATCACATGAAACGCTCCACGTATGTAAAATTTTCTCGTGTAATCAGTTTGATTTGGGTCGATTTGGAGCTAAACTGAAACCAAACTAATTGGTTATATCTCTATTTAATTTTAAGTTGTTTTATCAGTTCACTTTAGCAGTTTTTACTATTTATGAGTAATTAAATGTTTAAAGGCTGTGGAAAATTTTGAATACACTGCATTAATCTATTATTTTTTATATTATTGAATAATAATTTAATTTTAATTTTAAAAATAATTTATTATGCTTTATATAATTATTTTGTTATAATCATAGTTGAATTATGTATCAAACATCAACAGTTAATACATTACACAAATAAACTCAATTACATGAACCCCACTTATTAAATACTTGCCACATTCACATTCTATAAATTCTGCTAATATTTTAATAAAGGGAAGGATTTAGGGTCCCTTTGGCACGGTTGTTACGAACAGTCATCCGTTCGGCGCGACGTATTGATCCATAAAGTTTAGATAAAAACAACATCGTCATGAAATATATGTTCGACACGATGACTGACGCTTATGACTGTCCCAAGAAAAAAAAATGATATTTTTAAACATAAAAATGGAAGCAGTTCCTCAGGTGATCGAGGTCGGCATTCACGGTCGACAGTTTGTAACCACCGCGTTCACGACGTCACAACCGTGCCAAACGGACCCTTAAAATTATACACGCTGCCGTCATTCCGCCCCCGCATCTCGAGTGGAGGTCCTGGGAAGGCTATCTCGATAGAAAATTAAAACAACAATAACCTGCATTTTGCACTCCCGACAGCTGCCACCATTATTAATTTGCGGCCCACCCCTCTTTCAATGGCTCACAAGTGGAAGTGAAGACAAGAGAGCAGTTCGCCGCACTCTAAAATCACGCGCAAACAAAACCTCCACTACACCATATCATGCATATGGTAGCGCTCCAAAACCGCTACTGTATATAAATTATTGGCCTAGAGCAAAATGTGGCACAACCAGATTCATCGATCTCTCGTATTATAAAAAAAGGTTATTTATATCTCTCCTCAGATTTTGTGTAATTACAGCTTTCATCCCTCTAACTTTTAAAATTACAATTAGCTCTCCTCAATGTTTATATTTCATAACATCCCTGCACAAAAAGATTCATTGAAGTAAAAGAGATATTTTTATGCATGGATGTTATGAAAGGAAAACATTGAGGGGGTAAATATAAATTTGAAAGTTAGAGATATACAAGTTGTAATACCCAAAATTTTTAGAGGAGGTTCAGTAAATAACCAATTATTAAATTATTAAATAAAATTAACTAAGGCCTTCATAAATATTCACTCATGTGTGAGTATCATTAGGCCACGTGCACAAACATGGAAAAAATGTTGTAGATTCCTTGTGTGTATGTCATAATTAAAAATTTTAATAGTAAACTAAACTCTTTTTTGTATCATTTTTAATGAGTGTTATAGATTTATGCATCTAATTTAAATAAACCTCAGCGCTAATATGATTAACGAGTTACCCGCTGCGATAGTTGCTCTATCATATTCTCGTATGTTCATCATGTATTTTGTCACCCGACGATGAGACATTTTTCCATGACGATGAGACATTTAATAATAAGTCAAATATTTAGAACCTTGTGCATAACATTAGACATTGAGCATCAATTTTAGGCCGAAGACTAGGTTCTAAAGTGATATCAATATAGAACCTTGTGCTACATTGTGCATAACATTAGGCATTGAGCATCAATTTTAGGCCGAAGACTAGGTTCTAAAGTGATATCAATATCCCTTATCAATTCAGTGTGTGTGTGTGTGTGGGGGGGGGGGGGGGGGTCTTTTCACTGATGTTTTGCGACCCATTGAAATAGTCTTTCAGCCTCCGCACTCGGGCTACGTTGGACACATGATGTAGGGTTTCCATGACATTAAATGAGCATTGTAGTATGGAAAACTCGTGGAAGAAACCCTACAAAATGCAATAAATAAAGAAATGAAAGCATATATACCTATAACATAATCAAATTTCGTGAAGAATAAGTTGTTATGAAAATCAAAATGCAGAACAAGTTTTTGTAATGACATTACTTTGAAATGTGTGATCTTTCCCTTTATAAATATAAATATATGAAAAGTGATCAAATATGTCAAATTATTTTATAATATTTCAATTTTATCCTTTGCAACAACTCTACGTTGAAAATGGTGTCTTACACTTTACTTTTTTTTAATGAATCTAAAATCATTATAAAATGATAAAATGAAAATATCATAAAATAATTCATCTATTTTTATCATTTTACATCCATATTTCTAAGTTCTAATCAAAGAAATAGTTTTATAAATTGAAAAAATTTAGAGAGGGTGATAAATATAATTTTGAAAGATATAGAGGGTGCAACCTGTAATTATGCAAACTCCTTTATCTCCGCCAAGGAACAACGTATGACCACTAGCTTGAAATTATTATCCATAGAGCTTTTATCAAAGAAGAAGCTTTTGATGGGAGAAGATGCTCCGGTGGGTCCCACACCCATGACATGATTAATCATATACTAAAATTTTGGCCCCAATAGTTTAGTTGATAAATAATGTATATATATATATATATAATATTTAATATTTAAAATTATTGGGAATCCCAATAAGCAAGCACAGACTTGACTAGATTTGACTCGTTGTTTCTTTCTTCCCCGTCCAATTACGGCAAGTTTTTTTTGTACGCGACAGGTGTCAAGCTGATTATGCGAGGAGATTTGGTCCGTCCTCCCAATTGTTATCGGACGGCCAATGAAATTCAGGATTAAAAAAACAAAAAAAAGATATTTGATCGGATTTTTTTGGTTAGCACCACATTTTTTGCTAGTCGCACCGCACTTTCTCCTAATTTTTCGTGTCTTTTGAAAATACGTCTTGTACATGCATTTTTAGAGAAAATGTTCAACACGAAAGTTGTAGATCTCGACTTGTGTTCAACATTTTTCCTAAAAATGCATGTACAAGACGTACTATGAAAATACGCACAGATTTCACGTCTTTTAGAAATAAGTCTTGTACATACATTTTGGGAAAAGTGTTCAACACGAAAGTTGTAGATCTACAACTTTTGTGTTGAACACTTTTCCTAAAAAAGCATGTATAAGAAGTATTTTCAAAAGACACAAAAATAGGAGAAAGTGCGTTATGATTAGCCAAAACTACAGTGCTAATAACAATCACTTTTGTTTAAGAATTGATGTTGGAGACAATTTCTATTTAAAATTAAATTTTTATAGGTAAATATAATATTAAAATGATGGTAAAACATTATAATTAAAGTGTTGTAATATTATTTTATAAAAATAATATTTTTTAAAGAAAAATCATTTTTCTTAAGTATTTTCCCCGCGAATTACAAGCCTATGAGGTTTGCTTGCTGGACGGTCCATTTGGTCGAAATTTTATATGGTGTTGATATTAGTATTGTACTTTAGGCTATTTGTATTAGCCGACAATCGTAAGCATTGTTTTAAGAGTCTGTCTATCAGCAAGAAATCTTCTATAAGAAAGCGTTGTTTTAAGAGTTTGGCTATCTGTGAGCTGCGTTATTTTAATTGTTGTCACCTTTGTCTCTGTGCGGACAATTCTTCACAAGACTTGAAGATATTGAACGATCACTGACCTAAAGTTCTTCTTTTCTTTCGGTATTCATCAGGTAACTGAAGAATTGATCTTACCATCTTTACTTTCAGTAGTTTTCTTTGACAACCAAGTTTTTTGAATGTCCGTCTAAAAGCAAAAAAAGAGAGTAACTGGCCAGATTTATAGATATAAGTTCCCAAACTCTGCCTCTCTTTCGCGGCTATCTCACCACACACTCTTTAAGTGGTAATCCAACTACCAACTCCGCCTCATGCCCTAGCTTCTCCTTTTATAGGCGGATTCCCTCTTCTTTTTTGCTTCACGCGACAAATTTACCAGGAGGAAGACATGCGCGACCGCCTGAGGTCCTCTCCAGTGTTGGTTCGCTTCCGAAAACCCGACGAGAGAACGGGAAGGGGTAGTGAAATGCACAATTTCGAGTGCGGGTCTTGTGCATCGCTAATAGGTATTTTAAAAAGCCCTAAAAAATTCAAATTTTGAGAATGAATAGCGAAATGTGCAGTGCAGATATCAATGCCCGTTTATATTTACGAGCAATCAAAAATCGATCATGTGCGAGGGTCCCGAAGGTTTGTGGATCCCACAAGAAAAAAAAATCATGAATGTCTGGGCTAGCCAGAATGCATGTAAGCTTTTTGACTTTGAAGCATTTTTTTTCTCTTGTTGGAAAGAGAGAAAGCTAGGTCCTCTCATATATCTTTCGTCTCTCTTGCTTGGGAGCTGGTTGCCATCTTTCACTATTTTGCAGTAATGAAAAATTTGTTGGACGTACGATTTTTTTTCTCGTGCGTGATATTAATCTCACAGTAGGATTTCCGCTGCACAATTTTTAGCGTGCATGTTAGACGAAAAGTTGGGCTGAAATTTACAGTCATAAATTACAGTCACAATGAGTCATTTTTATGTGATTATTAGGCTAAAATCTGACTAAGATTGTACCGTGCAAGAGAAATATAGCGCATCAGACATACCAAACTATTGCTCGTAAAGAAAAAATTTATTGGCATGCTTGACGCAAGATCGGGACTGATTCCATATTCAGATATAGAATTATTTATATAGAAATATATCGAATGTTACATGCCTAATCCCCATAGTGGAATCAATGCTATTTGACACGCATGCAAGAGGCAAGTTTTCGACACAGTTCAAATTGCAATATGACATGATGTTTCATGTTCGCGAGTGACTATACGAAAGCTTAAGTCGAAGAAGAGAACAAAGCACTATTTCATAGCTCGACGAGGTGATCGTGTTACATTGCAGAAGTCCCGGCAATACCCACAAATGTAAAAAAAATTCCTCCCAAATCAAGTGTTGGGCGTGTTCAGGAGAAGGCACGAGAGGTTACCAAATCTTCAAATGAGCGACTTTCACGGGGGAGTGAGCTGCCTTTCACCCGAAACAATGAGATAATATTTATAGACAAGGGTAGTGGAGGGATAACTAGCTGTTAGTAGGTGGACCCTAATACCCTACACTTGATAAAAAAAATTAAGAGTGCTACGGCCAAAAGAAAATAATACAAATCCAAGAATTATTATTCACCAAAACATCCCATCCGTGTTTGCCAAATTCACGTGACAAATAAGCCAAATTTCAAGCGATAAAATAATAGCTTTAGTAATATAAAAAAAAAATGAAAAACTCTTATCTACTATACATAATAATTAACAATGGCATGCTCCACTGGGTTGGTTAAGAGTTAAGACTTGTAAATTCAGAGAAGACTTGATAATTTTATATTGAGAGACTCCATTAATTACACAAAATCATTGGAAAATCCAAATAATTAGAGCATATATATATTAGCACCTCACTTATGGATAATAACACTGTAAAAAACACCAATAATACTAAAAATTTATGAATATTTCCACCCCATTTATGAATATTAGCACCACATAAAATAACAGATAACACAAATATTAATACCCTACTCGTATACTCATGCACCTCAACACTGACACGCAACCCCCTGCACCCATGCTCCTCCCTCACCCCTCATCCCCCATCATTCCGCCGTCACCGACATCGTACACCTCGGGCGACTCTTCCGACAGAGGTTGCGTCCATTTCAGATGACTGTGTGAAAGCATCAACGATTCTCGCGCGACACAAGTTTGATTCCCCTCCTGCATCCATTTCCTCCCGAGGCTTCGTCCATTTTACTTTGATCAAAGCATTGCTATATTTTTTCGTTTGAAATGAATAACAAAACTTTTTTTTAGTGGGGAGTGCTAATATAATCTAACAGCTAATATCGAATTTTGAGGTGCTAATATCATTGCTCTATAATCATCACATTATTACATAGACAGAACAGAGAAAATACTTCAAAAAACATAATAATATAATATACACAACACAATTCTACGTATTAATCTTTATTGATAATGCATATAGCTCTATGCGTGTTCCCCACACGTAATCCAACCAATCATGCTAAATAATATAACAAAGGTTACATAAGAAAAAAAAAGGTTTTTTTTTTAATTTTTATAATAAGGAACCATAATAGAAATAAGTCGAAAGAAAGAATGAAATTTTATAGCATATCAGAAGGAACCATAAGAGGAGGCAGGCAGACAATCAGGCAGCAGGCTGGTGATAAAATGAGTTTCAATGTGGACCTGAGCGCACGTTAAGTTTATACAGACCCCATGCGCAGTTTTAGGAAGAGCAGCAGGAAGTCTTTTGGTTCACAGGCTGACCCCGGATCTGAACTGTCGGAGGCCTCGCGCTATTCATGGCCGGTTGACTCGCCATCCTGAAACAAAGACACAGATTTGATTCCAGTTATTCTGTTTTAATATTGTGTTGTATACTATTTTAAAACAACCAATATGAAAAGATAATATTTGGAAATCCACGACGCTTTATTGGTCGGCACGACCATAGTTGTAAGAATTAAGGAGAAGGCTGAAGGACGTGCTTGAATGTCGTCGTTTTTTCGTCCCTAAATATCTGTTGCAATAAATGTTTTTTAGTGCTCTAGAGCCCTTCTCACCCCCAAAAAACTAGCTCAAAGGATTAAGCTCTCTATCATACAAATAAATCAAACACCCACCGCCGCGTGAGCCTTCTCACCCCCAAAAAACTAGCTCAAAAGATTAGGCTTTCCGTCATACAAATAAATAAAACAACCACCGCCGCATGAGACTAAGGGTTTGTTTGACATGGTGGTGGCGCCGTGGCGGTCATGAACATGATGGTAATGAACTGTCGTTCCCGAACACCCGACCTCACCTCCCGAACACCCGACCTCACCTAAGGAACTCCATCTACTTTTACGTTTAAAATTTATTTTTTTTCCTGGTGGCTTGCCATTAGAGCTGTCACGGTTCCGGTTCGGTTCCGGTTCTACTAAAACCATGAACCAAACCACTAAGGTAACGGTTCTTCAAATTAGAACAAAAACCTTATTTGGTTTGACCGGTTCCGGTTCTGGTTCCGGTTCCAGCTTAATTTTTGGAACCGTCGTGTCAACGGTTCTGATTACGGTTCAACAAGAACCAAAATCAAACCGGCCACTATCGGTTCGGTCCAGTTCCATGCGGTTAGGTCCGGTTCCAATCGGTTCCAACTAAAATCAAAATCAAGCTTGACGGAATGAAATAAAAGCGGGCTACAAAAAGTAAAGCTCAAAACAATATCAAAATAAAAATAATTATGTTGCGCACTTCTCGACGGTCTTTTCCGCGATCGGTGAGATAATATCAATTATATTCCTACGCGTGTAAACTTATCACGAATTCTAGTTGACTTACGAACGTCTCATTGACATGCTCAACCGTAACAACCGCCTACAATTAGTTGCCTTTCATGATTACTAATAAACAGTAGTTGTATATCTTCTATATTTTTTAAATAAAATATTTCAAAAAAAATATGTAAGTAAAATTGAAAATATATTATATAACTGTATAAAAATAAAAAATGCAATGCAAAAATTGACACCAAACGCACCAATGTCAAACCATACCATACGGTTTTTATGCGGTGAAGTTTTGTTCGGTCCAAAATCGACCCCATTTAGTGTGATTGCGGTTTGGGTTCAAACTGCACCAGCTTTACTCGTGATAGTAAGTATAAATATTATAGATAAATTATAAAATAATAACAATATAAATATATAATAATAATAATAATAATAATAATAAACGGGGTGCGGTTCGGTTCTACTTCGGTCCGGTTCGGATCAGGTCTAAAAATCATGAAACCGTTTGAGACTTGTATGTTGCGGTTCCGGTTCCGATTCCGGTCCGGATAATAAAATGTAAGAACCACACCCGGACCAATGTTGTTCACGGTTCCAAAATTCAAACCGGAACCCGAATAATTTGCGAACGGTTCGGTCTGGTTCTTTGCGGTTCCGATTCGGTTCCGGTTCGGTTTGCGGTTTTCGGTTTTAAGTGACAGCTCTACTTGCCATCAATAACCGTTGTCATCTCAAACACATATTTTAAGACTGCGGCGTTTTTGTCCAAACTCACCAATATATTGATACACTGCTGCACCAAACAAACCTAAGCCGACAATATATTACTCACACATCCAACCAATAGGTTGGAGTGGAGAGTAGAGACAGCCATATTTTAACGTACCCTTAGGTCAAAAAGTTAAACCATAGGGCTTGATATCGATCTTGGCTGCTGCGCATAGACCATTAATTTCACTCTAAAAAGTAGCCAAAAAACTAGGATTTTTCTTGACAATTAGAAAATATCCTGATATAAAATTATTTGATATATATGCATGGTGAAATTAAAGAGCTAAAGGGTAGACATAAAGAAATCATCTAACCTGTTCTTGATATCTGCAGCCATGGCCATGAAAGCGTGCTCAACATTAATAGCATCCTTGGCACTGGTCTCCATGAATGGTATTCCAATCTCATCAGCAAAGGCCTGATTTAAAAAAAACAATAAAACAGGGAAGGCTGAAGATTGCTCAAAGGCACTGCTTGAATCAACCTTAAATATCAAATATAAACGTGTATCGTACCATTTATAAAATGTGCATCAAAAATGCATTATGCATGTAGCGTGCGCTTGACTTAACAAAGTCAGAGAAGGAATTAATCATTGGATCCGACCGAGCTCATATCAAAATTAACAGGGTAGGACAGAATGGGAAGTTCATCTATAATTGGCCAACAGACAGCCCCAAATCAAGCACATTGATAATCTATAAATGTATCATTACATATGACATGCAATGAAGATAGCAAGAACTTATTATTGTTGAGAATTTAGTCCCACCTCAGAGAAACTCATGTAGTCATATGCACTTAATATATATCATAAGCTCCTTCATTTATAACTGATTGGTTTTTAAGGTTGATGCACATGCTCTAACATGATATCAAAGCAGACTGCACAAAATAGTTCACTCCCACGTCACACAATTAAAAAAACAGCATTTTTGAGGGCACAGACAGTACAAGTAAGAGAGTTTATTGAGAGTTCAATCTCACATCAAGAAAAATCATTTAGCTTTGTGCGCTTAATGTAGATCTTGAGCTCTGTAAATTTAAGTTGGATGCATCGGCACTAAAAATGATGAAGCATGTGAGAATGAATGAGGAGCTTTATAATGAACTGAAAATCTGGAGTAGTATCTAAAGTAAAACTAATATTTTTTTTAGGAAAAAACAGGAAGAAGGACGAATCACCTTTCCTGTCTCATATGAGACCACTTTACTTGCAGTAAGATCATTTTTGTTTCCAACGAGAAGCTTGTTAACGTTGTCACTGGCATAGCGGTCAATTTCATTCAACCATTGCTTGACATTATTGAAGCTCTCCTGGTCTGTCACATCATATACAACCTGCGAGGTTCGCTAAGAATTGGAACACAAGCTCCAAGTGGTGTGAGATTAGAGTGAATTCGGTAAGTTAAAACTGCTTACGATAATTCCATGAGCACCACGATAGTAGCTACTTGTGATTGTCCTGAAGCGTTCTTGGCCAGCAGTATCCCACTGTTCCACAATAGAATATAGCATTTCATAAGTGGAAACAAGTAATATATTTTTTAGTAAAACAGGAAAATCTACTGTCATAAATACCGCCTTTTGAAAAAACATACAAAAGAATAGCAATCAAAACAAATAATCTATATAATAACGTAGGAGAAAAAGGACATAAAATAGCTACGTAATAGATGAGATCTAAAAACTCTAATCTAATTAATAGCAAGTTGTAAATAATATGATTTTTGATTAAAGATGAAGATAACAAAGATAGGTATAATTGTTATTTTTAGCAATTTTTAAATGAGATTTAAAGAAGTTAATATTTTGAAAGAGCACAAAGAACAAAATATTACATTGTATTATAAATTGATCCAAAAAATTGAAGCAAAATTACATTTGAAAAAGAAGCATAAAGCCACAGCTTTGTTATGATATACTACTGAGAATTGGAGAATTATAAGGGGATGTTGCAGCCATATGGATGAAAAGTTTTTTCAATAATTTTTTTGAAGAATATAAGGATGTCAAATGATAGGAGAAGAAGCATTTTGATGTTGATTTTTAAGAATAAAGATGTTCAAAATTGTGATAATTATAAAAGAATCAAACTTAAGAGTCAAACCAAAAAGCAATAAGAAAGAATAATAGAGAACAATTTTAGAAAAAAATAAGTCAACCTCAAATAAATTTGGCGTCATCTAGGATGATATATTATTAAAGCGATTTTGCTTTAAAACAACTGGAAAAATAGAGGGTAAATCTAAGATCATATGATAGTTATTGATTTTGAAAAGGTGCATGACCAAGTAGTTGAGAGAAGCCACAAATCTTAGATTAGAAAATAGGGTAACATACAATGACCTCAATCCTTATAGAAGGGGTCGTTTGTTGAGAATAGAATCCCACATCTCGGAGACTTATTAAGGTACCTCATGACCCGATAAACTGCCACTTGATGACGGGTCAGTTCTAGGAGCATGAATGAATCTACTCAGAATACCAATGACATAATTAGTATCATGTCGAGTATGAGATACACATATAAGCATACAAAACAATCTCTATAGCTAGAAGAGTCAATTTTATCTTCTTTTGGGTCCTCATCATTTTTTTATTGGTCTCAATATGGATATCCATTAGAGCACATCCAAACACACTAATTTTTTCTTGGAGGTCAAGGACGTATTTTCTCCGTGATATGAAGATCCCACGACTAGACCTTGTCACTTTAATCCTCAATAAGTATTTCAATTTTCTCAAATCTTTAACTTCAAATTTATGCATAATTGCGATTTCAAGTGAGCCATTTCCTTAGTATCATTTTATGTGATGATAATGTCATCAACATATACATTGAGAACCGACATTTTGGTTCCTCTCTTCTTAAAAAAGGTGTGATCAGCATGTTCATGTTCATACTCTAATCATACCATGGGTTTATGAAACTGCCCAAACCAAGCTCCGAGGGATTGCTTGAGCACGTATAGAGATTTTTTGAGATGACAAACTTTCTCAGTATATTCATCTTGGGAAAAACTAAGAGGAGGCCTCATGTAGACTTCTTCCAACTCATTATGCACGAAGCCATTTTTAGCATCTAACTGTTGTAGGCCCCACCCAAGACACAACACAAGAAAGGAGCACCATAATAAAGTCCATTTTTACAACAAGCGCAAAGGTTTCCTGATAGTCAATTTGTCGGGTTTGCAGGTACCCTTGAGCAATAAATCAAACTTTATATCGCTCACAAACATTTCTTGATTCTGCTTAAAATAAAAAATCACATGTGACCCAACCGTTCTTTTTTAAGGAGGAAGATGTGCATGTTATCATGTTTCATTTTGTCTAAAACATGCATTTCTTCATCTGTAGCCTTTCTCCATTAAGATATATTGATAGCCTCCTACCAATTCATAAGAATCACAAAGGAGGAAAGAGATGAGATAAAAGCTTTGCGAGCAAGATAGAGATGATGAGACAAGAAATAATTGACTATATGCTTGGTGCAACCTTTGTTATCTTTGAGCTAGACAATGGGAATAATGAATATGAAGATTGTCATCAGAATCTGGAGGTGAAATAGACACTTGCATAGATTGAACATTAGGGGACTGTACGTGTCCAACATCACAGGAGTTGCGAGAGTATGTAGGGGAAGTAGCGGCCGCAAAGGAGGAGCAAGAGTAGGAAGGATATGTAATGTGATGTGTGAAGAAGCAACGATAGGAAGGGGAATGTCGGAGATAATGCCAGTAGCACCACTCATCTAAGCCTGAAGAGGACCAAAGTAAGACTATTCACGAAAGGTAACATCAATAGGGCAAAATAAGTGGCAAGGAGGGGGATATCTTTGATAAGCCATGGTGGTGGAAGGGTATCCAATAAAGGAATTTGAGAGAGCGCCAGAGCGGGCATCCAATATGTCACGATGTGGAGTATGAACGTGAGCAAAACAATTGCACCTGAATATACAAGGGGAAATGTGAAAAGTGAGAACATAGGCTCCGTTTGGGGGGACCTATTTTCAGCGGTCAAGCGGTTACGACCGCATGTACCGGGCCTTAATTAAGGCCCGGTACATGTGGTCGTAACCGCTTGACCGCTGAAAATATGTCCCCCCAAACAGAGCCATAGTGTTTAATGGAAAGAAGAGTAAGAGTAGCACACTGTGATGAACATGCTTCGACAATTCACAAACATTACAAAAAAGACTCAATGAAACAACTGAAAGAAGAAAAAAGTATGATGAGATAAAGTGGGGAGGTGTGGCCAAGATGTTGATGCCAGCATCAGATGTCAAGGAGGGAAGGAGCACTGGTGGTGGAGAGAGCACCGAAGGTCAACTGTTGGTCTAACAAGTGCAGTCTGTCAACATTCTCAGCACTGCAAGCGTTCCACTTCATAGCCGGATCCTATAAAACACAAACATCGGGAAAGTAACATAACACTTTAATGAGTTAATTATATGAAAAATATACAAGATTGCGAGAAAAGGTTGAGAAATGCAAAACAAAAAAGAAAGAAAGGGTAGAAGAACAAGGAGTCGCTCCTTAGCTAGCAATAGGGGAAAGAGTCATTAGCAGCAATAACTTTATTGTGACAAGAGAGAGGATTGTAAGAGGTAAAGACCGATGAGGATCCGGTTATATGATCAATAGCCCCATAGTCTATAACTCATATGTAGACGCAACATGGTCACTCGAGATACCTGATGTGGCAAAGACAGTGGCATAATCAGTGGACAAATCAAGACTGCGCAATAATGCAACATGCGGCGAAATGCCTCTAGCTCCACAGTAGAAAGATCCCATGAGGGCAAAATGCTCTCACATACCTCATTGACATGAGCAAAATACTGTGAGCGAGTACCAAGTTGTCGACCGCCGTCACGATTACTTGTTCCAACCGCAACCACTCATCCCTCAATGAGGGGGAGCAAAATGGGGATGCAAGTGTTAACATATCTCCTTAGTACGGCCTTTCCTTCCATAATGTCCACACATACAAGGAGTATGACTTGATGGACCATGACCAATCCCAGTAAGAGCAAAGTGATGGGTTGCACGACGGTACCAAGAGAGCGGTGACGATTTTCATCACTTAGGATCATGTTGAATGCTTCCCGAAGAGAGGAAAGAGGCTCTTGATGGAGAATGTGCAAGCAAACAAAAGTAAACTTCATATTGAATTTGAGGCCCATAAGGAGGACATGCACCCGAGAATGGTTTGTGTCCTTCTGAAGGTTGACGACATCCACAATGCATGCTGGAATAAAGGTATTGAAGTAATCAAGTTCTTGATAGAGACGTTCAAATTTAAAATAGTAGGCTGAGACAGACAAAGTTCCTTGTTTCAGCACCAAAGCACGACGGGTGAGCTCAAATGTCAACGTCGAGCTACCAATTTGCAATTAAATCTAGCGGGCTCGAGTGAAGATTTTATGGGCAGAATCCATGAACATATAAGTGTGGTATACCTAAAGAGACATGAAGTGAGGTAACCATTAAACAATAAATGAACTGTCTGCATCCTGTTTTCTCCATGAAGGGTCGATTAGTGGCGGTTCAACGACAATTCCATCAATATGCCCATGCAACTAATGACTGCAGATAGCATGTTGAGCTGCCTTAGACCATTCAAGTTAATTTGTGCTATTCAATGCCATTATAGTAATCTTAAAAGTGGTTGTGGTTGCCAGTGGCTTCGAGGAGGGTGGTCACATGTAGGGGCAATTCGAGGAGTAGACAAGATATATAAAGATTCACCCAAGGACGAGGAAAGGACACTCTACCGGAGATAATCAATAAAAAACCGTACGAAGAAGCAGCACATCCTACAAACCCCCTTTAGATCAAGATCCATGGGAGATGGAACAATAGGATTTGTCCATGGTGCCTCTGGCGGCTGTCAAGAAGGACAAAATGGGCGGAGACTAACAACTGCCCACTGGATTGGTAGAGAGAAACTGCAGAAGTCCTGGGATGGAGGGAAACCATGGACGAGGAGCTACGACCCCTGGAAGTTCTGACTAAAAAGAGTTGACGAGGGTATACGGGGTTAATGAGGGTGGTCTGCAAAGTTGAAGAGGGTTAGCGAGCAAGGAGCTAACGAGGAACCGCAAAGTTAACGAGGGTTTGCGGCCGAAGAAGAGGAGCTACAAGTTCTAGAAGGCGTCGACGAAGATCTGTGGAGATTTGGGAGGCGATGATGAAGAACTGTGAAGTCGCTGGCTAGCGGTCGCAAGGGGTTGCTGGATCGGGAGGCTAGATATACTGAAGACGTGAGACGGGATTGCTGGAGAGAGCGATGAAGTCACGTGAGACAAGATTGGAAGGGGGAAACGGATACCAAATTGAAAGAAGTCAAAAAATTTAGATTAGAAAATTAGGGTAGCATAGAATGACCTAAGTCCATTTATAGTTTTATACTCAAACGAACAACACAATAAGCGACATGTGACATACCAGGTGGCATTACAAACAAAGGAATATTAATAAGTATATAGATTCAACTCGTATCATGACATTTGATTTGATGTGCATTAAGTAAGAAATGTGTGTGCTAAAGGTTTGTTGAGTTATAAAAGATATGTAAGATGGTACACTAACTGGTGCAATAAATAATTATTGTAATAATTATTAAGATGCTTACAAAATATGTTCAAAGTGATTTGCTTTGACATATGTTTATTGTCAAATGGCATACTTCTAAACTTTTAATTGGCTTATAATAAAGGGGATATAGATCTTCTGATGCAGGGTAGGCTAAGGGGTGCACAAATCCAAGACTACTAGGGGTGTGGATGAAAATTTGACACGTTAACCCTTATCTATATGCAATGATACCGTCGGTGACGGACATTTAGTACAAGAAATAACAATAATCAACCCACACAATAATATTTAAAAGGAGAGGCATGCAATTAGCAAAGCATTTAATGGCTTTCCTGCGCTCGGAGGGTCAAACAAAAGAGCGCGACAAATGAGTCTCACCAGCAAATCACAAGCGATTCGAGACGATCTAAACCAATAATAATAATGCTGAAAATAATCGTTCAATATAACAAGTGACTCACTGAATAAACGGCTTGTCCAAGGCAATGGAGATTTCAGAGATGGATGCATGTTAACGACGATCCGACTGGAGGCGGGATGACAACGAATACGGCTGGATTCGACGGTGGGAAGCGGGATTGGAGTGGAAAGGGGTAGATCCGGCTATAAAGAGGCGGATCTGCGGCAAGAGGGTGGATCCGGCAGCTTGGAAGCGAATCTAGGCTGTGGGAGGTGGATCGCATAGGCGGGTGGATGGATCTGGGCTGGAATGCACAGAATTGGGTAGGGGAAGGGATTTGGAGGTGGATCCACGGATGGAGCGGCGGAAATAGAGTTGGGAGGATGTAGACAACAGGGTGGCTGCCGGGGGGGAGGGGCGGCGGTGGCGGACTAGTGTGAGGAGGGGCGGCAGTTGTTGTTGGGGCAGTGGAGGGGCCGGTGGTTGCTGCTAGGAGTGGTGGAAGGGCAGGCAGCTGCTGTTGGAGAGAGGGAAAAAGGGGTTCCAGGCGGCTGATAATAACAGGGCTATAAGAAGGCCGACGGCTGCTATGGGGGGCTTTGGGAGGGGCGGTAAAGAGATTATAGGTGGGGAAAAGGAGGCTAGGGTTAGATAGTACCTTGGAGAGGAAGATAAGCGCCTAGGAGTCGTCACCTAGGGTTCCACGAAGTCAGCACCGTGGGATGATCGCAGGATTCCGGGGTTGAACTCTCCAAATCTACAATCGCCCTAAATAACCCCCCAACACTCTATTTACAATAAAGAGAAAGCTAGGGCATCCCACCATCGACGACTATGATTGGTCGGAGATGGGGTTACCCAAATAATAAAAATAAATGCAAAAATAACAAAATAATGTATGAAACTGAATCGGAACGTGGATCCAGACGCATTCGCGGAGTCGGATCGGCGATCCGATCAAGTCTTCCTGCGCGAGTATAGGAGTCGTCACTTAGGATTCCACGAAGTCGGCACCGTGAGATGATCACGGATTCCGTGAATGAACTCACCAAATCTACAATCGCCCTAAATAACCCCTAACACTCTATTTATAATAAAGAGAAAGTTAGGGCATCCCACCATCGACGGTTATGATTGGTCGGAGATGGGGTTACCTGAATACATCAAAATAAATGCAAAACTAACAAAATAATGTATGAAACCAAATCGAAACGTGGATCTAGACGCATTCGCGGAGTCGAATCGACGATCCGATCAAGTCTCCTGCGCGAGTACATGAATGTGGGTGGGTCCCGCCTTGCGGCGAACCCCTCCTGATGCATGCTCTGACGAATTCCCATCAACTTCTAATTAGTGGAGTAAAGACAGAATACATGATATGAAATATTAGTGAGCGTAATAATGTAATATTAACAACTATCAAACTATCTTACTAGAAGACAAAATACGAAAGTGTGATAAATTTAAGTAACATATTGATTATTCAGACACCTCCAACCACACTCGACAATTAAGGAGGAATGTAAGAGGACACTTTGGGAATGTCAGAATTATGAAGATGCTTACAAAATATGTTCAAAGTGATTTGCTTTGATATAGGTTTATTGTCAAATGGCATACTTCTAAACTTCATATTGACTTATAATAAAGGGGATATAGATCTTCTGATGCAGGGTAGGCTAAGGAGTGGATAAATTCAAGACTACTAGGCGTGTGGATGAAAACCTAACACGCTAACCCTTATCTATATGCAATGATACCGTCGGTGACGGCTACAAATTAGTACGAGCAATAACAATAATCAACCCGCACAATAATATTTAAAAGGAGAAAAACATGCAATTAACAAAACATTTAATGGCTTTCCTCCGCTCGGAGGGCCAAAGAAAAGCGCGCAGTAAATGAGTCTCACCAACAAATCAGAAGCGATTTGAGACGATCAAACAACAGACAATTTATCTAATCAAATATAAGATCCAACCCAATAATAATAATGCTGAAGATAATCGTTCAATATAACGAGTGACTCACCGAATAAAGGGTATGTCGAAGGCAATGGAGATTTCTGAGGACGGGGGTTAACGGCGATCCGATTGGAGTCAAAATGAAAATGTAAACGACTGGATTTGACAGTGGGAAGCGGGATCGGGCTGGAAAGGGATAGATCCGGCTATATGGAGTCGGATCTCCGCGGCGGGAGGGTGGATCCGGCGGTTTGGAAGCGGATTCGGGCTGTGGGAGGTGGATCAGATAGGCGGATGGCTGGAACTAGGCTAGAATGCACAGAATTGGGTAGGGGAGGGGATTTGGAGGTGGATCCACGGACGGGGGCGGCGGAAATAGAGATGGGAGGTTGTAGACAACAGGGTGGCTGCTGTGAGTGGTGTGGAAAAAGGGGCGGCTGAGGTGGACTAGGGTGAGGAGGGGGCGACAGTTGCTGTTGGGGCGGTGGAGGGGCCGGTGGCTGATGCTGGGAGTGGTGGAAGGGCTGGCAGCTGCTATTGGAGAGAGGGAAAAAGGGGCTCCAGGTGGCTGAAAAATAGCAGGGCTATAAGGAGGCTTGCGGCTGCTATAGGGGGGGGGGTCGGGAGGGGAGGTAAAGGGATTATAAGTGGGGGAAAGGAGGCTAGGGTTAGGTAGTACCTTGGGGAGGAAGATAAGCGCCCAGGAGTCGTCACCTAGAATTCCACGGAGTCGGCACCGTAGCATGATCGTGGATTCCGTGAATGAACTCTAAAAATCTACAATCCCCTAAATAACCCCCTAACACTCTATTTATAATAAAGAGAAAGCTAAGGCATCCCACCATCGATGGTTATGATTGGTCGAAGATTGGGTTACCCGAATACATCAAAATAAATGCAAAAATAACAAAATAATGCATGAAACCGAATCGGAACGTGGATCCAGACGCATTCGCATAGTCGAATCGGCGATCAGATCAAGTCCTCTTGCGCGAGTACATGAATGTGGGTGAGTCCTGTCTTGCGGCGAAGCCATCCTGATGCATGCTCTGACATATCCCCATCAACTTCTAATTAGTAGAGTAAAGACAGGATACATGATATGAAATGTTAATGAGGGTAATATTAAGAACTATCAAACTATCTTACTAGAAGAAGAAATACCTAAATGTGATAAATTTAAGTACCATATTGATTATTCAGACACCTCCAACCACACTCAACAATTAAGGAGGAATGCAAGAGGACGATTTGGGAATGTCAGAATTATGAATAAATGTGTGGATATTTATCTCTGTCTTCCTTTCAATTAATAAATGTTGGTGTATATTAATGAGTATCTTTATAAGGTAGCATGAGTAACTTTATTAGGGAGTCTTGGCACACCGGTTAAAGTGTTGCCATGGGACCTGAGGTCATGGGTTCAAGTCCTGGAAACATCCTCTTGCGAAAATGATGGGTAAGGTTTGTCTACATTTCACCCTTGTTGTGAGATATTTCCCCGAACCTTCGTTGCGCGGGAATGCTTTGTGCACCGAGCTGCCCTTTTTTTATTAGGTAGCACGAATATTTATTATAATCTGTCAGAAATGCTATTTTCTGTGCCGGATAAGTCATTTTTAAGGGATGTCATGTAAGAGTGAAACTATCTTGGAGTTCTCATATCTTGTATCTCTTTAGGAGGGGGTACCAACCAAGGGTTGGGGCCAAGGAATTCATCCTTGAGTTTGTATTTGGCTTTGGTTGGATAAGAGCTCTCTCCCGATTTGGTTAGATATTCATCTTCCTGTGCCATTCTTCGAGCATTTCCTCCACTGTCTCTCCCCTCTACCACATGTAAATTACTACATCGTAACAATGATCCAACCTACCCAAACCAACAATGCAACATAAAGTCATTTATGTGGCATCTACAACACCTTCTGCTAGATTCTCGTTAACACGAGTCCCCTAGCTAAATTGGCAATTATACCACCATTTACCTTCCACAATGCCTCATCAACCTGTCCATCACCGGTCCTAGTTTCTTCTCCGACTCAACGACACTTCCACCAACTTCGGCCACCCACAATTAATCCCTCATTTAGCCGCTAACATCTCCACCTTCTTCCTCGTGACTACCCAGTCATCTCCTCAATATTCAGCATCCCATCCAATTGATTGAAACATTTAACCACACTTACACAGTTACACCCCTCTTTCACTTACCAGACTATCTCCTTCTGCAATCAATAATGCGGAAGCCAACCACCCTGCAACCTCCAGTCCACCTTTCCTCTTCACGACCTCGTCGTAGATCCATGATTCCTCAATTTCCACTACCTCTGCCATGCTATCTACTCCGACCATGCTTAATACCTCTTACACACAACTTTCACTACCCTTCCCTGCATCTCCACACTACAAATCACCTCTCCACTCAACACCATCCCACCTAATGTGCCCTGTCTCACTCATGTCCATTGAACCCTACTACAAGCTTTGCCTGACTATTGTTTAGCGTTGTCACCATCGACAAGTAACATTCCCTCATTTCACCACCACTAGAGATTTAAGAACCAGCCAGACTAGTCGCAATTTCTCACAATACCCGTACTGCATATGTCTCCATCCAAACTACTCACAAACCCACCCCTTCTCCCAAAACCTATCCAGTCCACTTCCTTAACCTCAAGCAGCTACAACAGCCTGGCCCGTCCACCCCCTTGTCAGCTGTCCCAGTCACGCAGCCATCTACAAACAAAGCCACGACACCCTCTGGATCACCTTCGTCAACGCCAAAATTCCCACACACCCTAAGGTCCATCTACTTCCCTTCTTCCTTCAACACCTGAGTCTTGTTGTCGCCCACACCATCTAGTGGGCCAACCACAACCAGCCACACGGCTTTGCTTACCTTCCCATCCTATTATTTTCTTTGTTTGAAAATATACGCCCGCCAACACTCCGATATTTCAAGTACCAAGTTGTTGCCCTCTTCTTTCAATTCAATCGGGCCTCACAAAATCACATCCAAGCCGAAATTTTAACTCATTTTCTATCTGTTCCAATTATGTGCAATGGACTCAACTCTAAATCAAACTTACCCACCCATCTCTACAGTAAATAGCAAATAGGTTGCCTGTTGCTCAACATTCCAACATCATGCCACACATATTCATCAATTTAAAACTAATATTATTACCCAATTGCATTGATTCACGCCCAAGCACTCCTTTAACTCCAAACAACACACCCACCATAACCCACTTAGATACAACTCACGAGCCCACACTTCCACAATCACCTTTAACTAAAATTATTCTACCCCCATTCCCATCTGCCCAACACATCCATCTTGGTAATTATGTATTTGTCGTGCAATTTGTTAAGGATCTTGAAAAAATCTACTCACAGTTACGATTTGGACACGATGCCGATTTCGTTCTCTTTAGCATGCCTTGAGGATGACAATTTGTCAAGTGTTGGCAAGTGTTACGGAGGCACCAAACCCGCTCATCAAATAAGCCAATGTAAAACTCACGCTAAGACCCACACAACATTTGAGACCACATTCGATAATCAAGAAGGAATCCATATGTTATTTAGGGATTATAATAAATGTGGGGATTTTTATGGGTGTTTTTATTAGGTAGCTAGTATGTGTATTTATTAATTAATAAAAGTAAGAGTAATAATAAATGTCTTTATTAGGTAGTTAAAATATAATTAATTAGGGGGTATTATTATGTGTGCTCAATGAGTGCTTTAAAAGGTTTTCATGTAAGAGTGAAAGTATTTTAAAGTTCTCGAACTCCTAGAGAGGAATCAATTGGACCCAGCTTGGGACGAGGAATTCATTCCACAAGATCGTATGTCTTAGACTAGGCGGAAGTTCTGTTCTGATTTTGTAAGTATTTTCATCTTCCATGTGTCATTCTTTGTGTACTTTTTCCTCTACCTATCCCCTCCACCTCTGGGAATTTAGTATTTCGTAATATTATAACCTCTTAAATTAAGGTGGTTCATTAAACTGGAAAAGTGGCTCCAAAATGGCATCTGATAAGTGGGTATCAATCATATCGTGGAGACTCAAATGTAAATTTTATTGAACTGTAATTAGGCCGTTAATGTTGAAGAGTTATGATTGTTGGCAGTAAAAAAACTATTGATATCTAAGTTTAGTGTAGCAATAGTAAGAGTTGGTGATTTCATGCAAAACCACAAAAGATATATTAATGAATGAACATATTAATAAAAAAATGGAATGATATCTATCCAAAATAAGACAGTATGAAATAGACTTGGTGATTTAAGCATGCACAACAAAGGGTAACTAAACAAATTACAGAGTTACTGTCAAAGCATAAAACCCAAGGTAACATAGATGAAAATAGTTCAAAATGCTTTGCATAGTTAAAGTTTAATATTTCACGTAAAACTTGAGAAGAACGAATGAAAAATGAGAATTCATAAAAAGGAATCAAAAGTTGGGATAATTGATGACAAAGATGATGATAATGAATGATCTCAAGATTTAGAGATGATTCTATTTCAAAAATGTCCCCATAAATAAAAAGATCCTTCGAAGAATAAAAATTTCAATTACTGCAACTTACATAGCTCATACACACTTTTTCATTGCCCGTGTAAACTAGTTGTGCGGTCAAGACGTCGATTGATTTTCATTGGTTTGATAAATAAAAAAACAAGATTAGTCTTTCATCGAGATGCATGCTTATGACAGTGTAATATTACTATTGGTCTACTGCACCCTTAGTACCTTTCCATAGCACAACACATTCATATTTTTATTTCTCCATTTATTATTGTCAAAAGGAGGAGATTGTGAAGGCACATTTCTTAATGTCTAGTGTCCCAAATTTGATCAATAGCAGACATGTAATTGATGTGTGCACAAGATTTTCATAATGAGTAAAATGGCGCCTATGCAATCAAGAAAAACCCGGAGTCTAGAAATTCTCCATTGATGCCAACATCAGTAGCCGACGTCACCTTAGTGTTCATTTTCCTCCAGGTCATAGACAAACTCTGGTTTTTAGGGGTTTCTTCATTCGCCCAGCATCAACGTTAACGTTGGACGTCAGCCTTATTTCTTCGCTACCACTAGTCTGGTAGAGTTGACGCCAACTTCCAGTAACCCTTACTTGAAATGCATTTTTTCAATGGAGGAAACTTATCTTCATGACCACCGGCGTCAGAGATTACTGCCCGGCGTCAGAGGCTACTACTCAATGATAGCAACCCACCTAAAATCGTGGACTATAAATATGACCCGATTTTTAGGTCATTGAGGGGATTTGAAAAGAGAGGAAGGCGTAGTCGTCACTAGAGAAAGAGGTATTATCCTCTCATTCAGGATCTTGGAAGAATGAACAAAGTTTGTGAATAAAAATTCATAGATTCAAGAAGATGGAGTTTCTGAAGCTTGAAACCATCATTCTCCTCCATTTGAAGCCCTTGATCTTCCTCCTCCATGTGTTTGCTTGAATAGATGATGAAGATAATGACTACGTCATCCTTAAGCAACTGAAGGCGGTGAGAACCAAGTCGATCAAGGTGATCATTTGAGGTCTTATTCCCCCTTTCTCCCTCAAGACGTTGAAGACTCGAGATAATCCACCCATCATCGTTCTAGTTCGTGGAAAGGCATCTTCATCTAAATGACTAGTCAAATAAGAGGCCTACACCAATGGGGGTTTTCCTAATACCATTATCAATCCTTTTCTTTATTTTATATTTTCCTTATTTTTGTGTAGATTGTTAAAAATCACAGTGGGTTTGGCCAAATAGATTTTGGTAGAATCTAAGGTTGAGTACCCGAGTTGGAGAGGCCTATTTGGTCACATGTGGGTGAGAATTCAGTATAGAAACCGAAGTCGTCTGAAGGAGACTAGGACAAGTGAGTGTGGGGGTAGTCTCCGTGTAGGAGAGGGCCAGTAGGGCAATCAGGGGAGGATTGACGACAACCAAACGGGTCAGTGGACTCGGTATAGAAACTCAAAGTACTTCTATTATTGCCTCTATCTCAATGTCAGAGATAATACATATTTGCAAATTGTAATGCACTTTAACTCTTGTAATTAACATTTAACACGGTTTAACTTTATGAATATTTGATTCTCTTATTACCATTTTGTTATTGCTAAGGCATTGTTATAATTTTTAATTATTCATCATGTTTTATAACTCTACCGAGCTCCCTTATAATTCAATATATTGCATTAGTTTGGCTTAAATTTTATTCACACATCCTCTAAGGTTGCTTCACGATCCAACACACAAATTCTCCTTGCACAATATTGAACCGGAGGCGCTAGTAGTCTAGTTGTCGTAGATTTGTATTGTCGTCTCGCAGAGACAACACTTCTAATCGCTGCATGATTGTATACCATGCGATCCTTTTTTCTCTCCTCCTTTATATAATTTTAATTTATTGTACTTAGTTTATATTGTGTTTTTTATGCTTATTACTTTATTTTTTATATCCCCTTTTATGTTTTTTATTTATTTTACGTTATCTTAGTTTAATATATTATAATATATTTTATTTTGTGGTAAATCTTATATGTGATGTTTCTGATGTAATTAAAAAATTAAATTCATTAGATGTCTGAATAATTTGATGGTGTTACATGAGACATCTTTTTTATATAGTATTGTTACAGGTAAAATAATCTCAACTTTTTCCTTTTGGAAAAAAAGTAACTGCATTTTCAGCCAACGTTAAATATTATATAGTAAAAAGGCCAAATGAAGCAACTCACAATCTGAAGCTTAATGGTCTTCCCATCCTGTTCAACAGTACGTATTTTCTGCAATATACAGATGCAAAAGCCTTATCATGCTCTGAAAATTGTCAAATGAGGGATACTATTAGGAAAGAAAAAAAAGCACACTTACAAAATCTACTCCAATGGTGCTGATATAGCTCTCCAAATATGAATCATCCTATAACACAAATTAATTAGGGCTCCATAAAAGTAGGATGGACCGTAACATAAACAAAAAAAGGAAATGCAGCATCATAAAGGAAACTATATGGTGAAATAAACATAACATTCTAGCAAAGTAGATAATTTACACGAGAACATTGCATTTGAGAAGATAAACTAGAGAGCCTTCAATACTACAATATAATATACCGATATAAATAAACTTTTGCTGATTACCCATACCAAGTTAGTTATCGATTTCATGAGTTCAAACTTCAAAGTCTGACAATGATCAATCGGGACAAAGTCAAATGATAAATAGGCTAATGAAGGAAGTTCGAGTAAATTATAGTCAACACATTCAAGTTCATGCCTATTAGAGATTCGGAGCCAATCAATTAAGACTTGTGAAGGGTGGGGCTTAAGGGGTAAAATGGTGGCATGGCCACTTGACACCTTTAATCAAATCACACGACAAAATGTAAAGGTCCCACTTTCCAATACAGACATCAAAATGAAATATCAAAAGTGTAAATAAATTACTGCATTCATATTACTTAGAAATAAAACATGTGCTAACTCATTAAAGTGATGACAAACATTTGATGTGTACAAGAGAATTGCTTGACAGGAAACTTATATACAAGAAGAGTTAGTTATAGGTAGTCAAGAAGTAAGTAATACAAAGGAAAAAAATAAAATATTTGTTACTCACTGCAAATCTAAGAAGAAGGCATGATTTGCCAACACCAGAGTCTCCAATAAGCAAAAGCTTGAACAGATAATCACTGCCAAGAAACATAGAACCATTAAATATGATTTCTTTCAATATATTATTTTCACAATATAAAATAAAAACTACACCCCTTCTCTTCTCCCTCTTAGGCTCTCAAAATCTATAAATAGTAGTATTTGTCAAGTTGTAAATATCTAATCATATGGATGAAATTTGAAATAGCTTATTTTCTTCACGCACACTTCCTCTCTATGTAACATGCCTCCAAAGTGTGAGTGTATAACCCTCTAGCAACAGACTTCTAAGGAAAGAGAATGTGATGACACGGTGAAGAGATGCACATGTGGACTATCGGTTTGTGAATTTTGCATAACAACAAACTTGGCCAATATTTCATTACCAAGTTGTCTGAAATCTCGAGTTGTTGCTTTTATTTCTTAAAAATTTCACAGTTTTAGAATAAAATTCAATTGAATTTAATCAATAACTTATATTTTTCATATCACATACAATTCTCATTTAAGTATTTCACAGTTTTAGAATAAAATTCAATTGAATTTAATCAATAACTTATATTTTTCATATCACATACAATTCTCATTTAAGTAATTCACAGTCTTAGAATAAAATTCAATTGAATTTAATCAATAACTTATGTTTTTCATATCACATACTATTCTCATTTAAGCATTTAACTTGCCACCATCACTTCAGTAGCAAATAAGGGGAAATACTATTTAAAAGATTTTTCTAATTCGTAGGTGCATAGCCAGTTGTTTTAATTTTTATGAATAACAAATAAACTTAAACTGAATTAAAATTTTCTTCCAAGTATTCCTAATTTCCTATCATCTCACTTAAGCACTAATTAAACATTCATGTCATTTAATTATTTGACCTCCAAAAAGAATCACGCACTTTATGTTTCAATATTTCTTTTTTGCACAAATGCATTCAAGTAGTCTTATCAATTAAATTTAAAATCCCAAGCCTTATGAAACTTTTAGATTTTCAATGTTCACTATATTCACCTAAAATTTCGACTTCAAATTCATAATTAGTCGTATGACTCGTATCTCCTTATTCCGTTGTGATCCTAGGTCCTGCATTTTTAAATATTTTTTTCTGTTCACTCTAAATTGTTTTGATCCAGGACCATGCAAAATAGTCATCCTTATCAAAATCAATCAAAAAATTGTAGACAAAATGAAATGCTCATATGCCCACAAGAATATTTATGGGAAAAAAATTAAAACTAGCGTACGTCCAACCATCTCCAAGAACCTAACAAAGCTCTAAATGATACTCACGAGCAAGGAGGTTATGCTTACAGAGTCTGCACCTCCTCAATCCTCATACATCAAATATGCCCCATAATGAACGTATAGAGGCTACCCAAATGAATTTGATGTGGATAAACCTAGATATCGTCCAACCGACAAAACATGTATGACGCATTGACAGTTATGCTTCATGCTACGAGGAACCACCACACGACATGGATTGTCGTTATACCAACACAAAGCGTAAAGAACATGGCTTAGATAATGAAATTATAAGATAAGTCGAGATAGATCCACCCACAATTGATGAACACTTGGATCCAAAATTCATCGTGGATTGGCTAACAGACATTTGACTAATACTTCAATTGAATCTCCATGACTCATAATCGCCTAGTTATGTGAAGTTCTTGGGCATGTGGTTAGCAAAATGCCAGACAACAATACATCCAAACAATTGTGGAGCTACACGACAATCCACCGGAGCTGCGTCGCAGAAAACACATCACTAAACGATACCTTAATCTCTATAATTTCATATTTATCGGTCCCAAAAATGATAATATTATCCACACTCTATCAAACAACATTATATTAGTAATGGATCTCTTCATGATGAGTGAGTGATAGGATTTGCTCCTCAAAAACTCATAAAATATCACCACATTTGGACTTTTCAAACTAGATTCCAATTACAACTTTGTCATACTGCCAACAATTCTTCATTCATGGACACTTTCCATCCAGAGTGAGACAATGATTTTCCATATTCATTGATGAGAATAATAACAGGGGAAGAAAAGTAAAATGGGGTAGAAAGGGTAATAGTACATCCAGGACATGGTCTTTGTAGAACTATTTAGACTCAAAAGGGTTGTTGTGGGGGTGACAAATTTGGTGAATCTGCTTAGTTATTATGATGCAATCAGGATTAGAAAAGATGATAAACTTGCAATGGTCTAACGGGAGTCGGGGGGAGCTTTAATGGCATTCAACTTGTTGACAATCGGTTTTTAAGGTCTCTTCCTATGCATGTTTGGGTGTAAAGGACAAAAGGGACGTGTCTTTCACAATCAAATACTACCAAATCCAGATCAAAATATTATCCGCCGATAGAATTTTACAGGATGATGCTGGATTAAAACAAAATTTTGCTATCCAAACGGAAGAAGGAAACCAAAACATAGCCACCAATTCAGACAAAACATCTTCGTTTTTAATCCAAACAGTTTACGAGAGCCACAACAAACATAGGTCAATTGAGTCATAAATCAGCATACAGCCACGCCACCTGAACCACAAACGCCGACTAGAAATAGCATCTAAACCCTAGATCTGACACCGTAGAAGCAGATCTCGACAAACAAATGCTCAAAATCACATTCAAATCAAACATTAGCCCGATCCACCTCAAAATTAAGAAGAGAAACACAACTAAATCGCTCCAGGCTTACACTAGAAGTTTCCCTCTATGTCCAGACATATATAAACTCAATAGAAACCCCAAACATCCCAAATTACAAAATGGACATCGAATAACTTACTACTCGGGATTCATGATAACAGATCTAAGGCACCACCAGCGTTCCGGCTACTGCGCTCTCTCCGGCGTGATTCTAGACGCTGAAAGCTTCACCTGGAAAAGGATTCGGAACAAACCGGCGATCAAATCGATGCAAAAAGACGGAACCAGAGATGGGAAGAGATCGCGGATGTTGAAACGGTGGAGCGAGGTTGAAAAGGACGAACTCCACAATTTTGAGGAACAACGGGGATCCCTAAAATTATAAAAGCCGCGTGCGGTTGAATTTCTAATAAATTACAAATAACGCTTGATATTTTCATAGGAATTTCTTTGCCTTTTGGGATTCTAGTAGAAATCCTTTTTGTAATTTTCGTATTGTTAAATAATTATATTATTACTGTTTAATTATTATTTTATTTCGCCTATCCAAATTACACTGGCGGTCCGGTTTAGGACCGCTCAAACCAGTCCGGTTCGGGACCGGTTTTCCTCTTCTTGAGGAGGTCCGGGACCGGACCGGTTTTTTTTATTGGTACTCTGCTATTTTGAATCGATTGCAGTCTTCTTTTTTATTAGATTTTGTATGAATGTTGTCTATAATCAAGTTTTCGTTCTAATCTCATCTAAATTGATGAAAATAGAGAGAATTATAGTCCAACACCTATGAATACGAGTGCATAACCGGTCTAATTACCGGTCCCGATCCAGGACCGGTCTTTGGTGGAAAACGGGAAACCCATAGGAACCCCTGGTACCGGTCTGGGACCATACCAGTCCTAATCGGGACCAGTCCCTAGCCGGTCCGGTTTCAACCGAATCGATTTTTTTGTGCACCAATATGTACCTCGCGGTTCAAAGGGATGCTGCTTCTCTCTTCCTACTAAAGCATTTATTATAGGGATTATAAAATATTATTCTGATTTTTAGAAGAAATTGTACAACTATTTATCTTTGCTTGAGAGTAATTTTTAAATTTAGAAGTGATTAAAGACTTCTGATTTTTGTTTCAAGAAGAATATTCATTGCATTCGAGAATAATTATCCACAATGAGTAGAGCTGTCACGGTTCCGGTTCGGTTCCGGTTCTACTAAAATCATGAACCGAACCACTAAGGTAACGGTTCTTCAAATTAGAACCAAAACCTTATTTGGTTTGACCGGTTCTGGTTCCGGTTCTGGTTCCAGCTTAATTTTTGGAACCGTCGTGTCAACGGTTTCGGTTCCGGTTTAGCAAGAACCAAAACCAAACCGGCCACTAACGGTTCGGTCCGGTTCCATGCGGTTCGGTTCGGTTCCAATCGGTTCCAACTAAAGTTAAAATCAAACTTGGTGGAATGAAATAAAAGCTGGTTGTAAATAGTAAAACTCAAACAAACATCGAAATATAAATAATTATGTTGCGCATTTACATGATCGATGAGATAGTATTCATCGACTTCTTATGCGTGTAGACTTGCCACGACGTCTAGTTGGCTTGCGCACGTCTCGTCGACATGCTCAGCCATAACAATCGGCTACAATTAGTTGACTTTCATGATTACTAATGAATAGTAGTTGTATATCTTTTATATTTTTAAAATTAAATATTTCAAAAAAAATATGTAAATAAAATTTTAAATACATTATATAATTGTATAAAAATAAAAAATACACTGCAAAAATTTACTCCAAACTGCACCAATATCAAACCATATCACATGGTTTTTATGCGGTGAAGTTTTGTTCGATCCAAAATTGACCCCCTTTAGTATGATTACAGTTTGGGTTCAAACTACATCAGTTTCACTCGTGATAGTAAATATAAATATTATAGATAAATTATATAATAATAACAATATTATAATAATATTAATAATAATAATAATAATAAACGGGTTGCGGTTCGGTTCTACTTCGGTCCGGTTCGGATCGGGTCTAAAAATCTTGAAACCGCTTGAGACTTGTATGTTGCAGTTCCGGTTCCGGTTCCGGTTCCGGTCCGGATAATAAAATGTAAGAACCACACCTGAACCAATGTTGTTCACGGTTCCAAAATTCAAACCGGAACCCGAATAATTTGCGAACGGTTCGGTCCGGTTCTTTGCGGTTCCGGTTCGGTTCCGGTTCGGTTTGCGGTTTTTGGTTTTAAGTGGCAGCTCTAACAATGAGTAAGAAATATAGGTTACCTAAAATAGAGGGAGTAATGGCTGGTCCCAATACATTCAAATGCAATAGCTGTAATGGAGTAGAGGCTCTCCAAGTGGACTCTTTTGGTGCTCCTTGTCATGTGCTTCCCAAAGATACAACTTTCACAGGAGTTTTGAAATGGCAAGAAATCCTCTAACCAATGACTATGGCTTTATTTGGGGGGACTTATTTTCATCGGACAAGAGATTGAGACCGCATGAACCAGATCTTAATGATCTGATTCATGCGTGTTATTGTGCCCATCTCTTCCTTGCACGCTCCAGCGGGCTCTGCCTCCTTACGGGCTCTCGCGCGCGTCTCTTCTTTTTGTGCACCTGCCCGCTCCGCCGCCCAACACACACTTGCGCGCTCTGCTTCCTTGTGTGCTCTCACGCTAGTCGCTTTCTTGCGCGCTCTCGCGCACACCTCTTCCTTGCGCATTCTTGTGCGCGTCATTTCCTTGCACGCTCTCGCGCGCTCTCGTGCACGTCGCTCCCTTACACGGGAATCTTCCCTACGCGCTCCGCGCACTCCCCTCTAATAAGCGCTCTGCGCGCTCACCATCAGCAAGCGCTCTCCGCGCTCTCTACCAGCAAGCGCTTTGCGCGCTCTCCTCCAACGAATGTCTTGTGCTCTCTCTACCAGCAAGCGCTCAACGCGCTCTCCTCCAACAAGTGTCATGTGCGCTCTCCTCCAACAAGCGCTCTGTGCGCTCTCTACCCGTAAGCGCATCGCAGCAAGAGCCCCGTGCGCTCTTTTCCAGCAAGCGCCCCACGTTCTCTTTACCATCTAGCGCTTTACGCGCCCTCCTCCAGTAAGCGCCCCGCGCGCTTCCTACCAACAAGCGCCCCATGTGCTCTCCTTTGGCAAACGCTCAGTGTGTTCTCCTCCAACGAGCACACCGAGTGCTCTCCATCAGCAAGTGTTCGACGCGCTCTGCCATCAAGTCCGCTCTAAGTGCACCTCCGTGCGTTTCGCTCTCAAAACCTCTGTAAGTGTTCAACGCCCCCAGCTCAGCAACGAGCCCACCAAGCGTCAACAAGTCAGCAATTCTCGTCTCCTCTAAGTACAGCAGGAGACGATCCACCGAGGATAGGACGCGTCAAGTGCGTTGCACGAGCTTCCAAGCCCTAGACATCAAAACAAGTTCAACAAGCTGCTCCAGCCTCCAAGAATTACCAGAGGACTCCGGAATAGAACAAGTGCATCGCTCCCCGCAACAGACAAAGAAATAATTAGCTCTCTGAAAAATGGTCTGTCACCCTCCGAGCTCTCTCTCTCCCCCTAATAATTGTAACGAGAGGCGACCTGTTGCCCTTGGTTTTTGAAAAAGCCCTATAACAGCGCTCAGATCTAATGGAGGTTTGGTCTGTACAGATCCGACCATGTGGTTTTTCACCCAGTTGACAAGTTTTCCACGTTAGAAAAATTGTCATGTTAGCTTTTATTTCTCTGTGACTGATTGCGCGCTTGACCGCTCTGTGGGCTAAGACGGTCTAAGTTAATCCGGTCCAACCGGGGCGTCGTGTTTGGCCGCAATAGTTTGGCGCTGTCAGTGGCCGGAAGCGAGTTCCCAGCATCCTCAGAAGACAGTACCCGCACGCTCAGCTCCTCGCGTGCTTCCGCGCATGTCTCTTCCTTATGCACATCTCTTCCTTGCGCGCTCCCGCGCGCTCCGCCTCCTTGCGCGCTCTCACGCGCGTCTCTTTCTTGTGTGCCTCCGCGCGCTCCGCCTCCCTACCCGCACTCCCGCGCTCCGCTTCCGTGTGCGCTTTCACGCTCGTCGCTTCCTTGCGCGCTCTCGTGCACGTCTCTTCCTTGCGCGTGTCTCTTCCTTGCACGCTCCCGCGTGCTCTCGCGCACGTCGCTCCCTTGTACGGGCCTCTTCCCCCCGCACTCTGCGCGCTCCCCTCTAGTAAATGCTCCGCGCGCTCACCGTCAACAAGCGCCCTGCGGGCTCTCTACCAGCCGCTCCACGCGCTCTCCTCCAACAAACGCCTTGCGCGCTCTTTACCTGCAAGGGCTCCACGCGCTCTCCTCCAACAAGTGTCATACACTCATACACACTCTCCTCCAACAAGCGCTTTGCGCGCTCTCTACTAGTAAGCGCTTCACAACAAGCGTCATGCGCGCTCTCCTCCAGCTAGTGCTCTATGTGCTCTCTAGCATTTAGCGCTCTATGTGCCCTCATCTAGTAAGCGTCTTGCGCGCTCTCTACTAACAAGCGTCCCGCGTGCTCTCCTTTGGCAAGTGCTCAATGCGTTCTCCTCCAACGAGCGCACCCTGTGCTCTCCATCAGCAAGCGCTCGACGCGCTTTGCCATCAAGTTCGCTCCAAGTGCACCTCCGTGCGTTCCGCTCTCAAAACACTGCCAGTGTTCAACGCCCTCAGCTTAGCAATGAGCCCAGCAAGCGTCAACAAGTCAGCAATTCTCGTCTCCTTTAAGTACAACAGGAGACGATATACAAAGGATAGGACGCGCCAAGTGTGTCACACGAGCTTTTAAGCCTCAAACATCAGAATAAGTGCAACAAAACTGCTCCAGCCTCCAAGAACTACCAGAGGACTGCGGAATACAACGAACGCATCGCTCTCCGCAACAGACAAAGAAATAATTAGCTCTCTGAATGGTGACATGTCACCTTCCGAGCTCTCTCTCTCTCCCTAATAATTGTAACGAGAGGCGGTCTGTTGCCCTCAAGTTCTTAATAAAGTCCTGTAACAGCCCTCAGATCTAGTGGAGGTTTAGTTGGCACAAATCTGGCCACGTGATTTTTCACCAAGTTGACGGGTTTTCCACGTTAAAAAAATTGCCTTGTTAGCTTTTCTTTCTCTGTGACTGTGTGCGCACTCGACCGCTCCATAGGCTAAGACGGTCTAAATAATCCGGTCCGACCGGGGCGTCGATTTTGACCGCAACAGTTGGACCCCGTCAGTGGGAAGCGAGTTCTCAGCATCCTCAAAAGACAATACCCTCAACACAACGGTACTCGTGATTAGAGATCATGGCGGGAGAAGCCGCCCGCACAACCGAAAGAACGTTCCCTGGGGGGGCATCGAGTTTGGCCGCAACAACCCCTTCCTTCAATTGCTAAAGTATTGTCAATCATTACCTCTGTTGTAGCTAGGGACATATATTAAAACATAGAATAATTGTTGCCCATATGATTAGAGCAACCACTATCCAATATCAAAATAACACGGTTGATTTTTGCTTGATCTGTGCCAAACATTTGCACAGGTGGAGAGAAGTCCATAATAATTGTTCCTGATGTTTGGCCTACTTTATTCTTATGTCAGCAATCTCTGTCTGAGTGATTTGCTCCTTTTGCACAGTACACAAAATTGCTTTCTTGCTTCTGTGACGTGCAAGCTTTCAATTTGTTCTTTATAGTATCTTCCTTCTCTTCCTCTTCCTCTAAAGTTATCTCTAAATCCCTTCTGTGATGGCCATATTATATTTTCCTCTTTATCATGCCTTTGTGCAGGCTGAATGGGCCTTTTATATACCATTTAGTTTGTAGAGCTTGCGCAGGAGGTGTTTCAGTGCTGCTGAACCATTCTTCATGTGTTTGAAGGCAATACTGCTCTGATACCACTGTTAAGACTCACCCAGCACACAAGCAACACACACAACGATATATGTTAACAGCAAAGTAGTTCATACCCTACAGTGATCTATTGCACATCATTACACTTCCTTAATTGGGCTTTACATTAGATGAGCCCACTTGCTACAGAACAAACAAAACATATTGTTGTGCAATTGACACCGGCCCGCGAATACGGAACTCGTCGCGGACAATAACAACGGAAACTAATTTGTGAGCAAATAGTGACGCGCACCAATCCAAGAAACAGTTCGAGATTCCAAAACACAAAAAACATAAGAGATTTACGTGGTTCAGAGTTAAGCTCCTACGTCTACGGGGAGAGCGCACCAGATCCACTAATCAGAATAAAAAATTTGATTACAACCACAATCACTCAACGATCCTCAGTGGATCGACACTAACCTAAAATATGAAACATAAAGAAACAAGAGGAAAAGAGAACTCCCCTATGCACTGCTGCCGCAGGGGATGTCGCCGCAAGAAATCGGCCGATCGGTGCCGCTGCCTTCTCCCTCGTCCCTGGACGCTGCTGACGTGAGACCGCCACAGCCTAGATGTCGCCGGACAGGAGAAGAGGTCGCCTCTGCCGATCTGAATCGTTGCAAGAACGCACGAAGTTGTAGCCCACCCTCTTCTGCCTTAGACGCTGTAGGCGAGAGACCGCCTAAGCCTTAATGTCGCCGGAGAAGAAGGAAGACGTCTCTGCCGCTGCTTGTCGCCGCTGGATCCGCCACTATCGCCGGAGAAGCCGGAGAAGAAACCCAAGATCGGCGCTCCTAGCCGATCTAGCCGTCGCTGCCTCATTGCCGCCGGATATGCGAGCCCTAGACCGGGATCCGCCGCCGGAGAAGCCCTCGATGTCACCTCCCCTCTTTCTCCTTGCCGTCAGAGAAGCCCTCGATGCCGCCGCCCCTCTTCCTCCTTGCCACCGGAGAAGCCCTCGATGCCGCCGCCCCTCTTCCTCCTTGCCGCCGGAGAAGCCCTCGATGTCGCCGCCCCTCTTCCTCCTTGCCGCCGGAGAAGAAGAGCCAAGATCCTGATCCTCCTGATGTCGTCGCTCCTCTTCCTCCTGTGCCGCTGCCGCCGGATTTCTGACCGTCACCGGAGAAGAAACCCTCTGAATCGAGTTTTCCAGATCTCCGCCACATCCTTTCCTCACTCTCATTTTCTCTGTTAGATTAGGAATGATTCCTTTATTAGGATTTTTTTCTGCAAGCTGTATATATAGCATAAGAAATAATATGGATAAAACTGAACCGGTCCAGCTGGACCAGTCCGGTTGTGGAGCCATCAAATTTACAATCTCCACCTTGATGCTCCACAAACACTAATACCGCCTATAACACACAGACCCCCACTGGCGACTACAAGACCCCTCTCCCTGGGGCCGACACGAATCAACATGTGCTGATATGAGCTAAGTCCAAGCAATGCTTGAACTTGATTCCGGTCAGAGGCTTGGTCAACATATCTGTTATGTTTTCCTCTGTCGGGACTTTCAACAACTGAATGTCCCCTCCTCCGACAAACTCTCTCAACTTATGATAATGAACGTCAATGTGCTTGGTCCTTGCGTGGTAGACCGGGTCTTTCGCAAAACAGATAACACTCTAACTATCACAATGAAGCTTCACAGCCTCCTAAGAAACCCGCAGTTCTACGGTGAGATCCTTGAGCCAAATGGCTTCCTTTGCGGCCTTACACGCAGCGATATACTCCGCCTCTGTAGTGGACAAAGCGACTATATCCTTCAAAGTAGCCTTCCAACTTATGATACCTCCACCTAGAAAGAAAATGTATCCGGTCGTGGATCTTCTTCTATCTAGGTCACCCGCATAGTCGGAATCTACATAGCCCTCTAACACACATGCAACATCACTCTTCCTGAAGAGTAATCCGACGTTGGTTGTCCCGTTCAGATATCGCAAAATCCATTTGACAGCTTCCCAATGTTGTCGCCCTGGATTTGCCATATATCTGCTCATAATGCTCACTGCCTGAGCGATGTCTGGTCTAGTGCAGATCATCGCATACTTCAGGCACCCCACCGCATTTGCATACGGTACACTCAGCATCTCTTGTCGTCCCTTCTCAGTGGTGGGGCACTGAATGGACGATAACCGAAAATGTTGTCCCAAGGGGGTTGAGACAGCCTTGGAGTCATTCATACTGAATTTCTCCAATACCTTCTTAATATACCCAGTTTGAGATAACCAGAGCATGTCGCGCTCTCAGTCTCGACGAATCTCCATCCCAAGGATCTTCTGCGCATGCCCGAGATATGTCATCTCGAACTCTAAGCGCAGCTTCTCCTTTAATAAGGAGATCTCCTGGGCTGATTTGTACGCGATTAACATGTCATCGACGTACAACATCAGAATTAAGATATCACCATTCGCCAGGAATCTAAAATACACACAAGTGTCGTACTGACTTTTGGTGGACCCTAATGAAACCATGAAGACATCGAACCTCCAGTTCCACATCCTCGGTGATTGCTTCAAGCCGTAGAGAGATGCTCTAAGCTTGCACACCTTCTTTTCATTGCCGGGTTTCACAAACCCCTCAGGCTGCAATATATAGATCACCTCATTTAGGATCCCGTGAAGAAATACAGTCTTCACGTCCAATTGCTCCAACTCCATATCGTAGAGTATCACTAAGGCGAGCAATAACCTAATGGAGCAATGCTTTACGACAGGAGAAAAAATTTCATCGAAATCTATGCCTTTCTTTTGCGCAAAGCCTTTTGCGACAAACCTGACCTTATATCTCCAGGGGTCCTTCCCGGAAGTAGAATCATTCTTCTGGAATACTCATTTGAAGCTAATCGCCTTAGCTCCTTTCGGGAGATACACTAGCTCCCAAGTTTTATTCTTGTGAAGAGACTCGATCTCTTCCTTCAAGGCCGACATCCACTGAGAGCTTTCCTTGCTCTCGATGGCTTTCTTGTAGAATCTGGGGTCGGAGGAGATCATCTGGAAAGCGTATGCTATAGAATCCTATAGCCTGAGAGGCAATCTGCCCTCTCGCCTAGACCTTCCCCTAACAATCGCATACGACTCCTCCTGAGCGGCTGTATAGTGTCTGATCCATCAGATTCAGATGATTCATCCTGATGATCGGTCCTGCTAGTACCCTCATGCTCCACTCCCCGATCTGTAGTTATGCTACTACTCTCGAGCTCCACCTCCACTGGTGGACTCAGAGTCTTCTCCACCTCCTTCGCTTGGGGCTGAGACTTCTTCAAGATAGAAGCCTCATCAAACACCACATCGCGCCTCACCTCAGTCTTTTTGGTCTCGGGATTCCATAACTTGAATCCTTTAGTGCCGGTCTTTTGACCCAAGTAAATGCACTTCCTGGACTTGGCATCAAGCTTCGTCCGCTCTATGTCCGGCATCAGGGTGTATACAGGACATCCGAAGATATAGATGTCAGAATACGTGACTAGCGTACCTGACCATACATCCTGTGGGCACTTTAAATATAGTGACATCGATGGGGATAGATTCACTAGATACCATACAGTGCTCACCGCCTCAGCCCAGAAGGGCTTGGGCAGGTCTGCGTATAGACGCATGCACCTGGCCCTCTCTAGAAGCGTCCTATTCATCCTTTCAGCAACGTCGTTCTGCTGTGGCGTGCCAGGGATGGTGAAGTGCCTTGTGATACCCTCCTGATCACAATACCCCTGAAACTCCGATGATGTATATTTGCCACCGTTGTCGGATCTCAGATACTTCACCCTCTTCCCCGTCTGATTCTCCACCTGGGTCTTCCAGATCTTGAACTTTTCAAACACTTTGGATTTTTGTTTGAGAAAGTAGATCCAAACCTTTCTGGAGTAATCGTCGATGAATGTCACGAAATAACTCGCGCCTCCAAGTGATGGCATCGGGCTGGCGCCCATACATCCGAGTGTATATACTCCAGGACGTCCTTACTGCGCCGACTCGATGTCATAAACTTGACCTTGTGCTGCTTTCCTAGAACGCAAGTCTCACAAAAGTCAAGTCTGCATGTTTTGACTCCCTTCAAGAGTCCCCTCTTATGCAGCTCTACGAGACCTCTTTCACTCATGTGGCCAAGCCTAGCATACCACAGCGCAGAGGTATCCTCATCATACATCACGGTAACGATCGCATCACCAGCTATCGTGGTGCTTATCAACCTATAAAGCGTATCAGTACGCTCCCACTTCATGACGACTAGTGCGCCTCTCTTCACCCTGATAAATCCTCCCTCGCCGGTATAAGAATACCCGGCTGCCTCTAAGGTACCTAAGGAGATCAAGCTCTTCCTTAGGTCAGGCACATACCTCACATCGGCGAGTGTCCGAATCGCTCCATCGAACATTCTGATCCGGATAGTCCTGATCCTCATAGTCCTGCACTCAGAGTTGTTTCCCATCAGGACCCGACCGCCATCATACTCCCTGAAAATGGTAAACCACTCTCTATGTGGGCACATGTGGTATGAACGCCCAGTGTCCATGATCCACTCGTCCGTGATCTCATGACTCTGTGACACGTGGAAGACATCGGCATCGCTATCGTACTCGGCTGCTATAGCGGCCTGCTGAGGCTCAGGTGATTTGCCCTTGAGTTTCCTCTTAGGGAAGTTCACTTTACAATGCCCCTCCTCCTTGCAGAAGTGGCATTTATTGTTCTTGCCTCTGGACTTCGATCTAGGTCGAGAGTCCTTCTTGCCTCGCTCCTTCGATCTCCCTCGGGATGGGTCTCTGCTCTTCACGAGCAGACCCTCGCTCGCCCTCGATCCGGAACTGCTCCTCTTCTCATTAGAAAGAAGCATCGTCACCACTTCCTTCATCTTAAGGGTATCCTTCCCATACAAGATGGTGGTGACTAAATGATCGAACGGCCTCAGGAGTGAGGACAAGAGGAGAAGAGTCTGGTCTTCCTCCTCGACCTTCACATCCATACTCCACAGCTGGGATACCAGCTTGTTGAATACATTCATATGGTCCAACAACTGCGTTCCCTCAGACATCCTTAAGCTATACAGTTGTTTCTTAATGTATAGCTTATTCATAAGCGATTTAGACATATAAAGCTCTTCGAGCATTTTCCATAGATTTGTAGTCTCCGCCTCGACTTCATTGTACATGACGTCGTCTGCCAAGCACAACTGTATGGTACTGATGGCCTTGAGATCCAGCTCATCCCACTCGTCATCATCCTTCACCTTGGCCTTCTCCTTTCCAAGGAGTGCCTTGTGAAGTCCCTGTTGCACGAGTACGACCTTTATGCGTTTTTGCAAAATGCCGAAATCAATCTTGCCATCGTATTTTGGAATCTCAAATTTGACCGCCATTGAATTTGCTCACCGGTCCGAAGATCAGAACCTCCCTCTGATACGAATTGTTGTGCAATTGGCACCGGCCCGCGAGTACGGAACTCGTCGCGGAAAATAACAACGGAAGCTAATTTGTGAGCAAATAGTGGCGCGCACCAATCCAAGAAACAGTTCGAGATTCCAAAACACAAAAAACACAAGAGATTTACGTGGTTTAGAGTTAAGCTCCTACGTCCACGGAGAGAGCGCACCAGATCCACTAATCAGAATAAAAAATTCGATTACAACCACAATCACTCAACGATCCTCAGCAGATCGACACTAACATAAAATAGGAAACATAAAGAAATAAGAGGAAAAGAGAACTCCCCTATGCACTGCTGCCGTCGGGGATGTCGCCGCAAGAAATCGGCTGATCGGTGCCGCTGCCTTCTCCCTCGTCCCTGGACGCTGCTGGCGTGAGACAGCCGCAGCCTAGATGTCGCCAGACAGGAGAAGAGGCCGCCTCTATCGATCTGAATCGCCGCAAGAACGCACGAAGTCGCAACCCCCCTCTTCTCCCCTAGACGTTGCAGGCGAGAGACCGCCACAGCCTTAATGTCGCCGGAGAAGAAGGAAGACGTCTCTGCCGCTGCTGGATCCGCCGCTGTCGCCGGAGAAGCCGGAGAAGAAACCCAAGATCGGCGCTCCTAGCCGATCTATTTGCCGCTGCCTCGTTGTCGCCGGAGATGCGAGCCCTAGACCGGGATCCGCTGCCGGAGAAGCCCTCGATGCCTCCACCCCTCTTCCTCCTTGTTGCCGAAGAAGCCCTCGATGCCGCTGCCCCTCTTCCTCCTTGCCGCCAGAGAAGAAGAGCCAAGATCCCGATCCTCCTGATGTCGTCGCTCCTCTTCCTCCTGTGCCGCTGCCGCCGGATCCCCGACCGTCGCCGGAGAAGAAACCCTCTGGATCGGGTTTTCCAGATCTCCACCACAGCCTCTCCTCACTCTCGTTTTCTCTGTTAGGTTAGGAATGATTCTTTTATTAGGATTTTTTTCTACAAGCTGTGTATATAGCATAAGAAATAATATGAATAAAACTGAACCGGTCCAGCTGAATCGGTCCGGTTGTGGAGCCATCAAATTTACAACATATAACTATTACATTAATATGAGCCTCTTAGCCTTCCGAGGAAGAAATGCTGTGTTTTCCGACATTAGAGGGAGTAGCTAGGTCGTCGCCTTCCAGGGAAGAGGTGCGATCTCGAAGAAAGACAGTGTTTTTCGGAGAGGGAACAACTAGGTCGTCTTTCTCCGGGGAAGAGTTTTCTGCCAATTGCTAGAAAAGAGACGCAAAAATAAGATTGGGGGTCCTATTTATTCACGGACCGTAGCACCAAACGTTGCACCTACAAAATTTGTTTTCATCATTACACTTCCTCGGGCTTTACATTAGATTAGCCCACTTGCTACAACATAAAACTATTACATTATGTTATGCCAAAATGCACGCTGACATTAATACGAGCCTCTTAGCTGATTGCAGGTGTCTTCAGTCCACAGGTTATTCTTTTACGCTAAAATGGTTCGTTCATATCGGTTCACGCTCGTCTTGAGTGATCCGCAGCACCAATGAATTTTTTTAATTATAAATTGGTAGTTGATAGGCCCAGCTTAAGGTTCCGTTTGGGGGAACTTATTTTCACCGGTCAAGCGGTTAGATCGTAACCGCTTGTCAAGAGCGGCGATCTCGACGAGATCTACAACTTTGGTGTTGAACACTTTTCCTAAAAATGCATGTACAAGACATACTTTGGAAATACGCTCAAGTTTCGCCCCTTTTGGAAATACGCCTTGTACGTGCATTTTTAGGAAAAGTGTTCAACACGAAAGTTGTAGATCTCGTCGAGATCTACAACTTTCGTGTTGAACATTTTTACTAAAAATGTACGTACAAGACATATTTCCAAAAAGCACGAAAAATTACGAGAAAGTGCGGTGTGAATAACCAAAACTGCGGTGCGGATAGCAGCGCCCTTTTTTTTGGGGGCAAAAAAAACTTAAATCAGAGAGACCAGGAATTAATACATTAATTAGAGGCTGTAGTAGCCGTTAAACTTCCCACCAACCTCTCACCATCAGAAATGCCATTAATTCGAAATATATGAAACTTAATACTAATTAACTGCAGATTAGGTTAGCTAACGCAGACTCATACACACACCCAAACAGATATTTGGTTTCGCGTTATATTATGGCCGGCGTTTCTATAATGCTAACAGCAGCAGCAGCAGCAGAGAGGTTAATGGCGGGCAGATATTCAGCTGCGGTCGCAGTAGTCATTGTTTTTGGGCTTGTGGTCTTAGCCGGTGAAGCCAGCTTGTACACCGTCGGAAACGCCGCCGGCTGGGATATTAGCGCCGATCTTCCCTCATGGGCGGCCGGCAAGCTTTTCTATACCGGTGATGTTTTATGTAAGCCAATAATATGTCTTCAATACAATTTGATATGTATTTTTTTTAAATATGATAAGAACTCCTTTGGTACGGTGGCTGCGGTTGTAAACACATGGGTTAAATCGTCTTTCGTTAAGGATCACCCAACAAACATCATTCTTTTGAACATAAAAGTGGATGAAGTTCCTTGAGTGGGCGTTTGCGAATGACAATTTAACCCACAAGTTCGTGACCGCCGCCACTATGCCAAACTGGTGGAGCGTTTTTGCTCCGGTGAGTTTTCACAAAAACACCACCGTCGTAGAATGTATGTTTAACATGACACCGAGCGTTTTTGCTCCGTTTGACACAATCTAAGTACTGTCAAATTGGGGGAGTTCCGGGGCTGCGGCCCCGAATTTTTTTTTTTGCAAAAAAATCTGGAGATTTCTGGACTGATTTCAGTCCAGAAATCAGGAATCAGAAATCTCCAGATTTCTAAGAAGAAGAAGAAGAAGATACCAACAGCCGAGCAGCGATTGTCGTCGACGCCTGGCGCCTGGCGGGCTAGGGCACGGGAGCAGCGACGGGATAGGGCATGGGAGCAACAGGCTTAGCGACGGGATTTCCTCTCCCCCGGTGAAAATCGCGGAAAAAACCGGTCGGGCACGTGCCCTACCGTGCCCAAGGATAGTTCCGTCAATGGTTAGGACCACCAAAAAAACTATTTTTGAACATAAAAGTGGATGAAGTTCCTTAGGTGAGGTCAGACATTCGCTAACGACGGTTTATCACCGCTATATTTTTAACTGTCACCGCCATGACAAACGGAACCTAAAATAGGAAAAATTTGTAGGTGGGTTATTCTCATCTAGAAATATATACAGTATTAAATACTGATTGCTGATCTGATACAAAAACAACATGATTGATCGAAATACTGATCAATGTTCGTCAGTTGAATGTGTACCGGCCGCCCTTCAAGAAAACCAAAGCCAATAAAGCTCTCTAGGCTCAGTTTGGAGTAGCTTTTTGGCTGCCGTGCAGGGGCGGATCGGGGGGGGGGGGGGGGGCGCTCCCCCCCTTGCAAAATGAATAGTTGATTTTGATAGGCAATGAATTTTGACTACTTATACGGCAAAAATGGGGGTCAGATGAGGGATAAACGGCTTAGAAAAGATGGAGACTTTTTTTAAAAAAAATTGTTGAAGGAAGTTGATGTCCGGCCTCCCCTATTAACATTCCTAGATCTGCCACTGCTACCGTGAGTTTGGTCAAAAACACTACCCCCATAGAATGTATGTTTAGCAAAAAAGAAAACTAGTTTAACATAAAAATGAATGAAATTTCTAAAGTGAGATCGGACGTTAATGAACGACGGTTTATAACCACCGCTCTCGTTCACGACCGCCACCATCACGCCAAAAGGAGTCCTAGGCTCCGTTTGGGAGGACTTACTTCCACCGGTCAAGCGGTCATGACCGCATGAATCGGGATTTAAAATAAGTCCCGATTCATGCGGTCATGACCGCTTGACCGATGAAAATAAGTCCTCCCAAATGGAGCACTAGTAATAAATATCATTCTTATTATTAATCTAATATAATCAATTTATAGTTTACCCTTTTTTTTTCCCTTGCATATACATATAATCTTGTTTATTATAATTTTTTTCAAGTTTTAATAAGTGGATTTAATTTTAAAAAATATGCCCTCAACCCTTCAATTCCTACTCGATTTGGTATTCAGTGTGATCATTTTTTTGCAAAAACCGCAAAGGAAAGATATACTGTCGCACAGAGCGAGGAGGAACTCTGTGCAAAACTACTTAATGTCCAGTCAAAAATGCCACCTCTTTTCAACGTGTAGATAGTAAGACTCTGGTTCCGTTTGACACGCTGGTGACGGTTATGAACATGGAGGGTTAAATTGTCATTCTTTAACACCCACCTAATTAACTTCATCCAGTATTTGTTAAGTGATCCCTAACGAATGACATTTTAACCCATGCGTTCATGACTGCCACCACGGTCCCAAACAAAGCCTCTATTTTATGTTCAAAACTTTGTTCACCAACAATGTCCAAGCCTAATTAAGGCTCCGTTTGGGGGGACTTATTTTCACCGGTCAAGCGGTCACGATCATATGAACCGGACTTTAATTAAATCATGGTTCATGCGGTCATGATCGCTTGACCGGTGAAAATAAATCCCCCAAACGGATTCTAAGTATGACTGCTACTCATTTAATTTTTTAGTTTCTATTTTAGTTTTTATATAAAATATAACTGTTATCAAATATCTTTTTCACAAATATAGTTATTAAATATGTACTAATTAGCACAAAAAAATAAAAATAAAATCCTGCACCAGTGTTTACCTATTCACAGTACCACAGCGTCAACATAGTGGACAAAAATGGCTACGACACCTGCAACGCTTCCAACGCTTTTCAGAGGAGCACCGGCGGCAACACTTCCGTCGCCCTCGCCACCGCCGGAGAAAAATACTTCATCTGCGGCGTTTTGTCTCACTGCTTAGGAGGAATGAAGCTCCACCTACACGTTTCCAAGAAAGTCACGGCGGCGGCGGCTCCGTCGCCGGCGCCGGAGCTCTCCCCGGTGGTTCCGTCATCTCTTCCCACTCCGGCGTCCGTCAACAACGGCGCCGATTTTCCCCAGGATAATGGCTCGTCAAAAAGCTTGAGAATATGCAATTTGCTCACGAGCTTAGCTTTGCTAGTTTGTGTTATATTTTGAGGATGGTTTAATTTAAATGTGAAATTTATTATTTAATTTATGCCTTTTTATGTATTTTTAAAATTTATTAAACTATATTTTTAATTTACCAGCCGCATTGCAAATTTTTTTTAGAAATTTGCGGCACTTTTAATTTGCAAAATTAAAGCTCGAGTGATCTGAATACTATTCTATTATTATATTTATAATCAATAATTACTAAATTATAGGTTGCAGTGTTGCACCTCATTTTTTTTTGGAATTACAAAAACCTCCTCTAAAATTTACATTTAATAACACTAACCTCCCGTGAAATTTACATTTCATAGCATCCATGAACAAATAAGCACCCCTAAAAATTTAATTCAAGAGAATATTTTTGTGAAAAGTAAATTTTAAGGGAGGTCGTAATAAATTCAAAAGAGGGGTGCAACCTCTAAGCTAACTTTGAGGCAAAGTCTAGATAATTATTCTTATATATATTAGGTTGACGTTATATGGAGATCATTTTTGGATATATGCAGTCCAATAATAATGTTGGCCAAGCTAACCAAAATCATAAGAAACTATGAACCCGAATAGGTCTAGGACTGCACATAATCGTTATGAAATTGTGCGGTCTGCACAACTCAAATCAGCATGCATATAGTTATTATATATATATATCATTAACTATATTAAAGAAATAGTTTGAAATATATTTAATCCGTTCAAAAGAGCCCACAAGTCCAAATATTGAATCTCAATCGTCCATTTTTGAATTAAAAAATGAAAAAGTACAAATTACCTAAACCTAGGAGATAGGAGGGAGAGAGAGAGGAGATATTGGAGAGAAAGGGGAGAGAGAGAGAGGCCGGAGAGAGTTCATCATTTATGCATTTTATATTACAATATTATAGAAATAATAGAGAGAGAGAATGAGAGTGAGACAGAAAGAGAAGAGAGGAAGAAATTATTTTTTATACGTCAAAACTTACATTTTTTTTATAAAATTAAAATGACTTTTTTACGGTCATTTTGAGTACTCATATGTATATACTACAAGCGCACCTCACAGACGCATTGAGCACGGTCGAAGCCCGTGCGGAGGTGGGCGAAGCCCGTGCAGAGGCGGGCAAAGCCCGCCTGGATGCGGCCGAAGGCCGCCCAAGAGCATCGAGCACGAGCATAGTACGTGCGAAGATGCTCGTATATATATATATATATATAAAAGAAAGTGAGGTCATACAAGAGACTGTGCACAGAAGGCACATGTGCGACCGCGACAGTGTCACAATAGGGCACTCCCGCAAGTCGCTGCTACATTACTAATCATAAACTTTGTATGTGTTATTAAAAAATCAATACTTTAACCAAAAAATGAAACTATGGAGGCTACTTGCATCAAATAAATAAATAAAGTGGAAGTCCTTAGAAATAATGAAATTCACATAGATCTTAATATCACAGTAATTAATATACATAGATCACGAGAATGATCATAACTTTCCAATACACAGTGGAAATCATACATCAATTTGGCTACTGAAGCGTACTCTCTCCAACTTTAATGAAGATATATACACAAATAAATCTATATCTAAAATTCAAATGATCCCGCCTCATTAGCGCGGCCCCGGTCTATTACTAAAACAAGCACCACAATCGCGCACGTGGATTAGGCGGGGCCCCAAATAGTGATGAATTTAGGCGGGATCCTTGGAATTTTGAATGTAGATTCGGCTGCGGAGTACATGATTGAATTGACGGATCAAAATAAACCGACCTAATCAAATGGATCGATCCGGGGATCGTGTTCGCTCGCCATCGCCATCCCCGTGCAGAGGCATGTCGGGCACATTACCTGCAAAGGGATTCGGTTAAAATTAAGGGCGTGCCACGAAATGTAATCTTTTTTAAATGACATTCAGTTGGCTGAAGTCTTATTTGAGATGCCATTTAAATGCACCAGAATGAAGGGAGATTAAAGGCTCCATTTGGCGCGGCATTTTTGCTCCGGTGAGTTTGGACAAAAACACCGCCATCATAGAATGTATATTTGTCATGACAGCGGTTATGACAGCCACCAAGAAAAGAAAAGTAGTTTTGAACAAAAAAGTGGATGCAGTTCTTTAGGTGAGGTCGGGCATTCACGAACGACAGTTCAGAAACCACCGTGTTCGCCAAACGGAGCCTATAAATCATGAAATATTTTAAGAAAATTAACAGCTTGTGCGGGTTAATGAAGTGAGTACAAGCTAAGTCCAAGCTTAAGTAGACCACGGCTTGTCCGGGTTACTAAAAACTGTTCAAACATTAGATTACAACTATTTATAAAAATTTGAGTATAAAATATGACTACTAAAAACCTAACCCTAAAATCTCCAAGTGCCCAACAACCACACCTTTCTTCTACCACAAATTCTCTCCATATTTCTTTTCTAAACTAAAAATCTCCTCTCTTTTTTCATCTACACATACTGCTGCTAATTGGCTACAGGGAAAACTGGGTGGGAACACTGGATTTCAACCAGGAAAAAATGTGAGGCTAGAAATACCAACCATGGCTATGTTTCTAAATTCTAACCCATATATATTAATATATATATATATATATATATATATATATATATGAATAGAAATAATTACCCAAACCTCCCCTGTAAACTAGCATAATTAGTGAGAGCACCCCTCTTATTTTCGAAATTACAAAAAACTCCCCTTAAGTTTTCATTTCATTACCAAAACCTCCCCTGGTCTTTTCATTTCATTGCATCCATGAAGAAAAATACCCCCTGGACACTGTTCACCCAGGGGGGTATTTTTGTGCATGGATGTTATGAAATTAAAACTTCAGGGGAGGTTTTTGTAATGAAATGAAAACTTTAGGGGAAGTTTTTGTAATTTCGAAAATAAGAGGGGTGCTGCCAGTAATTTAGCAAAGTTAGAGGGGAGGTCCCGGTAAATGGCCCTATATGAATATATATAATATACGGAATTCTTTATATGCGGGCGTACGGAATCGCATTTTTGGGGGTCAAAGAGGCTGCAAATCGAAAAGTGATCAACATGAAAGTTGTAGATCTCGGTGTTCCGAACAACTTTCATGTTGATCACTTTTTGATTTGGAGCTTCCTTAGCCTTCGATTTGGGACCCGAAAATCGGAAATTCCGCATGTTACTGTAGCAGTCTCGCCGCCCCGATTTTCGGGTCCCAAATTGAAGGCCAAGGAGGCTCCAAATCAAAAAGTGATCAACATGAAAGTTGTTCGGAACACCGAGATCTACAACTTTCATGTTGATCACTTTTTCGATTTGAAGCCTCCTTGCCCCTTGCCCGCACAGTATATCACCCCTATATATATATATATATATTGAGGGGGTATTATATATTTTGATTATTTTCCCAGCATTCTAGGAAAGATAGAACATGAATGAACCCTGATATAGGTAAGGACTTATGTTCACTGGAGCACAAAAATACAAAAAATTGAAGATGAATGACTGCTTACTTTTCCAGAACCAGAACAGTTTGAACATCTTTCTGTTCTCGGCAGCGATAAGGGCTGATCATCACCGTTAAAAGTAGCAAGTGGTTCCACCAAGACTAGAGCACCACTGCCCGCACAGCGAGCACAAGCAAGATAGCCTGCATCCACCCATTAATATTAAAAAAAGTTGGTTTTAGGACAAGTATATACAATTCTTAACTATTTCATAAAAATTAAATATGGTTTTCAATTCCAACAAGAACTAGCATAAGAACAGATCTAGAAGAAGCTTCATGGAAAAAGATTGATGACATGCTGCTCTGTTTAACAACATCAGAAACATTTAGGAAGAATTAATATAGAGAAAGCCCAACAATTATAGGCAATAGGGTGAAAATAAATAATTGTAAACTAACATTAAAGTATAATATTTTTTTATATTAGGTGCATAGCATAACTCAACATAGAACATTCTGCTAAATAACTTAATGGTGGAGATAATGAACAAAGCTGCACTTATAATTTGATAGAATTAATTACAAAAAAAAACTCCCCTCTTGCTTACGCATAATTACAAGGACCTTCCCTTTATATTTTAAAATCACTAAAACCACCCATCTAAGTTCGCATTGTTAACATACATGTACAAAGGAGACCATTAGAGTCACGTGTTAAGCGTTGTGAGAGTTTAGCCACTAGGCATGTTAAACAGAGGAGAGGAGAACAAAAAAGACTTGAATGAAACTATAAGGAAAGTCATGATGTACTTAGGCATTAGTGGGATTATGACTAAAGATCCGGCCCAATGGCGAGAAAGGATCCATATAGACGACCCCACAATGGTGGGGATAAAGGCATGAGTGTTGTTTTTTGTTCTATTTTGAAGAAGCCTGAAAGTATCATTTGGAAACGCCTTGGAATAAAAATTCTTAGACTTCTGCTGCCCTAAACTGCTACCGAGAGCTGTGAGCACTGAGCACCTAAGAGGAGCCTCTTCTTCAAGAGACACAAAAGAGAAAGGAGATCAAGTACACAAAAGAGTCTGGTGATCCACCATCAAGCGCATACAAAGAAAGGTTACTACTGATCATGACAAAGAAATTTATGAAGAAGTACTAGGTTTATGCGCTACAATTCTAAGACAAAAAATCCGTATCTACAAAGGGTGATTATACAACATTGAGAGGGAGTTCTAACTATTAGTTTCTATTAATCTCTTTTCATAATCAATTTCCTGGTATTCCATTCATCATTTCAATTATTATAATTCATCATATGAATGTGATGACTAGATCGGAGTAGATCTAGAGCTAAGAGGCTGGGTGGTTTTCCTAGGGATTCAATTAATTGACTGACTGATCCTGCTTGGAGTAGATCTAGAGCTAAGAGGCTGGGTGGTTTTCCTGGGGATTCAATTAATTGACTGACTGATCCTGCTTGACGATGTGAGTCGAGGGTGAAGGCATAGTCGACTGGACTCATTAACCATGTGCTTGCTAATTGCACGAAGAATCAAATATTGACTTATGCTTATCACTGACAATGCTTATCACTGTCAATGCTTATCACTGACAATGATTATCACTGACAATGCTTATCACTGACAATGCTTATCACTGACAATTTCACTTCCACGACCCCGATCCCTCTTCACAGTTCTCCTCCAGTAACCCCATCCCTATCTCCTCCATCCCTTCGCCAAATACTGCCGGATCGACCCCTTCCTTGGATCGCTGACCCTACTTGCTCGACGACCACCATTTCGCTCACAGACGCCAACAATCACCGGTTTCTCACCGACACCATCCTAGGGCAACTCCTCCTCTTGGGTAATACTCCCCTCCTTCCTCCTCGAATGCAAGATTTGTTTGTGCTTTAGGTATAATATTTTTTGGCTAGTTCCTCTCCCTGATTTTGGTTTATGAGATCTAGATTTTGTTTTTTGTTTACGAAAAATTTGTATCCAGTTCTTGGATTTAAGACATCGTTTGCATTTGCGATATTTGACACCAAAAGCCACTACAGTTCTATGCCACCAAACAGATAAATCTAATTTCATGTTCATAACAACACGGAAAACACAATTTCTCCAAACAGCGCAACTGCATTCATGATCGCAGTGCCCGACCACTGCGTTTATGACTACAGTTTCCAACCAAGCATTCGCGACCGCCGGCCCGAAACAGGCCCTTAATCACCTTTCCTCGCATTTAATCCTCATCCCCAAGGTTGCCTCAAATTCAAGTAGTATCAAAGCAGGCTGCTTCCGTATTAGGAGCCTTGAGTCTTTAACAAGGCAAGCCACTTCGCCAGCCTTTCCTAAAGAGCACACCCCAAATTGCCCTCCACTGTTCATTGAAACAAATTATAACTATTGGGAAGTAAGAAAGCACATTTTTCTAATTTCTACGGATTTTGTTGTTCAGTGTAAGGTAGAGAATAGGTACACATTATACACTGCGCCGACAATTACAATGCATGCTGTTTTAGTTAAAGAAAAAGCCTTGGATAAATGGAATGATGTAGACAACTAAAGCAATGATCGCATTATATTGTTCTCTTGTCAAATCTGAATTCAATCATATTTCCATTTGTGATACTGCATATGATATTTGACATGCCTTAGAAGCATCTCATTAATGTACCTAACAGATATAAAGGGGTCGGAGCTCGCACTGTTCATTAATCAATATGAGAACTGGAGAGGTAATTGACGAGATGTTCACCCATTTTACAGATATTATCAACAACTCCAAATCCTTGAGGAAGGATTCCCTGAATCAAAAATTTGTGAGGAAGATCCTCTACTCAATCCCAGCACAACTTGATCCAAAGGCCACCAAAATCAAGGAAGTAAATGACCTTTCTGAGCTTAACTTGGAAAATCTCTTGGGTAGCCTAAAAACCCACGAGATGGAACTATGGATAAGGATTAAGATGTAGACTGAACAAAAGAAATCTTTGGCAGTGAAGTCAGCTAGCAATAATGACTCCGTATGGTCATGTTAATAAGAGGTCTGAAACAGTGCATGAAGAGAAAAGAGTTCAAAAGCTCTTCCCAAAGAAAGACAACAAGAAAAGGAAGCAAGTAAAAAAATTTATATTATGAAAATGAGGATCATTCTACACAAAAGTGTCTTAAATGCAGAAAACTGAGAAATATGAAAAATTACTGTCCAACCTTCGTCAAGGACTAAGTTATCAAAGGCGCAAGGCGCACCGAGGCGCAAAGGGCCCCTGGAGCCTAGGCGCAAGGCGCAAGGCGCAGGCGCGCGCCTGAGGCACGTGAGGCGCAAAAATTGGGGAAAAAGAAAATTGAGCGAATTGGGCGCCCAATTCGCTGAAATTGAGCGAATTGGGCGGCCAATTCGCTGAAATTGAGCGAATTGGGCGCCCAATTCGCTGAAATTGAGCGAATTCGGCGCCAAATTCGCTGAAATTGAGCGAATTCGGCGCCCAATTCGCTGAAATTGAGCGAATTCGGCGCCCAATTCGCTGAAATTGAGCGAATTCGCTGAACTTCAGGGAATTGGGAGCCCAATTCGCTCAATTTCAGCGAATGGGCGCCCAATTCGCTCAATTTCAGCGAATTGGGCGCCCAATTCGCTCAATTTCAGCGAAATGGGCGCCCAATTCGCTCAATTTCAGCGAATTGGGCGCCCAATTCGCTCAATTTCAGCGAATTGGGCGCCCAATTCGCACAATTTCAGCGAATTGGGCGCCCAAGTGCGCCTAGGGGGTGCCTCGGGTACGTCTAAGATCATGTTTTTGCCAACATCAAATTTTTTTTTTAAAAAAAAATACCTTAAAAGGCCCGGGCGCGCCTTTGGCGCGCTTTGGAGCCTGTAAGGCGCGCGCCTAGGCGCGCCTGGGCGCGCCTGAGGCGCGCCTGGGGCACATCGCCCGCCTCAGCTGTGCTGAGGCGCGGCGGGCTGCGCCTGGTGCGCCCGGCGCCTCAGGCGCGCCTAGGCGCGCGCCTTGACAACTTAGGTCAAGGAAGAAAAAAGAATGTATAAGAAAAAGAGTTTGAAGGAAACTTGAGATAAAGCAAGCAGGAAAAATTATGAGGATGACTTGGCACAAAAGAGCACACAACACAAGTTTGTTTCATGGGTTGATCAAAATCTAACTCAAAGAATGCTTTAAATATGACGATGATAAGTATATGATCCTTCATATGAATACTATCAAAAAGACAAAATATCACTGCAAGGAGCTCTTCTGTAGAGAAAATGAGAAATAAAGGAACTACATGATTTAACTGTCAGATTTTCCTTCCAAGCTGAGGACAAGCTTGAATTGAATAAAAGGGTGAAATATTATGGATCCTTTAGTCTTGTTAATGGATCTATTATTTATGGTGCAATTTATGTAGCTTGTTTTAGTTAATTGGGTGACATGTAGCCAATGTTAAGGGATTTAGATTAATATTTTGGTCTATATAATAGTCTTTAAGAATATATGGGTTTAGTCTCTGTTATGCGCTTTTTTCGTTGAGGTCCTTGGAGGTCGGCGATACAAGGGCAAACCCTAGAATAGGGGTAGAGGAGGAGAAATTTAGAATAAGAAGCTTGGAGAAGAAGATAAGAGGAAAACCCTAGAGGAGGGGGAGAGGGTGAGAGAGAGAGGAATTTTAGAGAGATAAAAAGTTCATAATTCATTGTTTAAAGAGTACATGACAAGGGTCTATTATATAGAACCCAGATGACACAAGTGTAAATATCTGATACCAAGAAACTATGCGAAATAATAAAACACATAAAAGACTACTTGACGTGACTCGACTCATACAATAATAAAACACCTAATGCACTTAATATAATAAAACTCCTAATACTAGAGAACCAACGGCTTGAGATCCATAACACTCCACCCGTCCTTCAAATCAAGTTTGTCCTCAAGCTCGAACTCCAGTAGGATGATCGACTTGTCTAGCTCCTTGATTTCACGCCAAAATAGCGCCTAGTAGCGTATTGCGGTGGCGTTGCCAGCGAGGTGTAGCGGCGGCGCTGTCGGAAGGACAAGCGGATAAAGCAATGGTTCCGGCTGTTCCGGCGGGGCGGCAGAAGGCAGAAGTGGATGGCCGGGGGAATAGCGGTCGACGGAATGGAGGGATCCGGAGGGACCGGCGATGCGGTGCGTGGCAGCAACAACAATGCGAGAGAAATGTCCGGCATCGGAGACAGCGATGTGGTCAAAGGCGGCAGAGCGGAAACCAGTAAAGTGGGGGCCGATAGAGCGGAAGGCGACGTGGCGGGAGGAACCAACAAGGCAGGGGCCGTTGGCGTGGGCGGCGAAACGGCCAGCGATTCAAGCGGCCTCAGGAGGCGGTCAGAATGGGCCGTGGAGGCGGTTGAGGAAAAAATCGGGGCAGCATTCACCCGAGGTGATGGTTGAATGTGAAGAACATTAGCGAGCGGTAGAGAGACAACTGGCGTAATAAGCAGGCTCGTCGGCGGGTAAGTTGCGGCGGAAATGGCGGCAGCATGCGCGGACTGGGAGGGATCCGACATTGGAAGAGGCGGAACGCTGAAATGTTCTAAAGTCACCAAATTGTCCAGTGTAGTGTTGAGGCGAAATATGGACATCTGAAATGGCGTCAACAACTTCCACAACGTCTAACAAAGGGGAGCTTCATCCGCGACACTAAGTTTAATGTCCATATAATTTAATTGAACAGTGGAGAAGCAAAAAATTGGAGAGTAGAAGAGGGTGGGGTGGAATGGCGGACGTGAATGAATTTTTAGAAACAAGAAGAGGAACAGTAATAAGAAAAAAAGAATAATAATAATAACAATAAACAAGATGGCCTGTTGATGATGAGATGAAGAAGGCTGGCTGATGCCCAAATCCTGTGAACGAGATTTAGAGGGGCTCGAGGAAGAGGAGAGGGATAGCTTGCGTGAGAGATCTGTCGTCGAGGAAGAAAAAAGGTAAATAATAATAATAATAAAAATAAAGAGAAACGTTGCCGGACAGGCGTCTGCCTAAAAAATAGGCGTATCATAGATGCGGGACTCGAGGACTGCGGCACAAGGAAGGAGCAGGAGGCGGTTTCGACGAAGAGAGACAGCTTTGAGCGTAGGGGCTCGAGGAAAGCGGAAGAGGGCACAAGCACTGTTGTTGTGGTCGATGAAGACTGAGCGGCTTGATGATGCCGGGGAGGGGTCGCGATCGGCGCTGGAAGCTTACAGGTTGCAGGTTTAGCAGTGTTGGGAGTCGCGCCGATGAGGAGGCTTCTGTCGTCGTTCCAGAGCTAAACGTCGGCTATTGGTCCGAAGAGGACGACGACAAAAGATGAGTAGGGCTTGTGCGTATTTGCAGTGGCCACAGTCATCTGCTGCGATGGCGTAGTCGAGCAACGAAGTGCGAATGCTAAGCCGAGTCGACGCTTTTGGGTTGACGTCGGGCTTGTTATGGACAAAGAAGATGATGGAGCTGCAGACACAGCCGAGAAAGAGCAGCAGAAGAGTGTAACCGAGGAAGGAGGGCTATGATACCAAGATGATATGAGCTTGTTTCGTTGAGATCGTTAGAGGTCGGCAATACAAGAGCAAGCCCTAGAATAAGGGTAGAGAAGTTTAGAAGAAGCTTGGAGAAGATGAGAGGAAAACCCTAGAGGAGAGGGAGAGGATTAGAGAGAGACAGGAATTTTAGAGAGATAAAAAGTTCATAATTCATTACTTAAGGATTACATGACAAAAGTCTATTATATAGAACCCAGATGGCACAAGTGTAAATACCTGATACCATGAAACTATGCAAAATAATAAAACACATAAAAGACTACCTGACTTGACTAGACTCATACAATAATAAAACACCAAATGCACTTAATATAATAAAACTCCGAATACTTGGAGAACCAACGGCTTGAGATCCATAACAATCTCACAATGCCAATTTGCTTTTATGAGTCATTGAAAGACATATATATAACCCCTTTGTAGATCAATAACATTGCACTTTGTATTCCCCTCTTAATTCCAACATGATATGAGAGGAAGTTTTATTTCCTCCTTGATTAATCGATATCGTAAGATGGGGTTAGAGTCATGTTTTCTGCTCGCGCGCTTTCTCCCGTATGCCGCTCATGCAAATCTCATATTAGCAATCTGCTTTTGCTCGACAACCTAGCCTCGACAATTTCAACCGTCGATCCCGATGTTGCTCCTGTATGTCGATCTTGTCATCGTCCCGTTTGGCGATTCTGTCACGGATCCTGTCGAGTGCATGAGACCCCTTTGACATCTCTTCCTCTCGCTCCACGACAATCCCGCAGCTGCTCTCGTGGACGAAGGATTCTGCTTCCGTCATCAATCCCATGTGTCGTTCCCATCACAACTTCCATCGTCGTTTCCGTCTGCTTATCAAGCTGCAAATCCTGTCTGCTTCATCTCCAGCTACAGATCCCGTCTGCTTCATCTCCATCTGCTAGCCTCGAAGAATTTTACTGCTTCAGGTCTCCTTCCAGATTCTACCGTTGCTCCCTAGCATCGTCGACACAAATCTATGACTCCCGCTACTTCGGCGAGGATGAACGCGATTCCATATATATTCTCTCATGGAAAAGTCATAGTTGGTTGCTCCTAATCTCTCGGGCGGATTCTGTCAATGACATTTTCTTATTCCTTGTGTTTTCGACGATTCCAGCAGCTGCATCTTTCATTCTTGGTAGGCATTCAACTTCGGTCGCTCTATCCCCTTCTAGGGATGTTTTCAAACTAAATGTTTCCCCACTAGCTGAAGGGGAGTGTTGGAGTTATAGGATTTAAATTTAATATTTTGGTCAATGTAATAGAGTCTTCAGGAATATATGAGCTTAGTCCCACATTGTCAAATTGGTTTTACAAGTCCTTGTAAGCCCGATATATAACCCCTTTGTGTAACCCCTTTGTGGATGAATAAGATTGAACTTTGTATTTCCCTCTAAATTTCAACAAAGTGCAAAAGATGGCTGAGTTGTATTTAAAGACCCCTTAAGGAAAGAAAGGAAACAGGAAACATTTGGTATCTAATTTAACCTCTTTAGTTTCTCTCTTCAACCTATAGTCCCACCCCTCTAGCTCCCCACGCCCCCTCTCTCTCTCTCTCTTAGGGTTTAGCCTCTTCATTTCCCTCTCTCAACTTAATCTCATCTATGGTTTATCCTCTTCGCCTAGTCATGAATCCTAATGGTTACAAACATCTACTGTTCAACATCACGGACATCTCCCATAGCTCCAAGCAACAAAGAAAACACACTTTGACAGAACACTTGCTCCCTCACCATTCTAAGAGATTAAATGATGCAGGGTAGGTGACGCAGGACAGATCTATTGGTGGCGGAAAATCGGTGACCTAACCCTACATGTTCAAAGGAAGGCAAAAATAATTTATTTAAGCAAAACAAGCTTAAACTTTCCTGTGTGGAGGGTCAAAGCAAGAACGCGCGACAAATAAACCTTGCAAATCACAATATTTATCCAAACAAAAAACTACCATACAAGATATTCAAAACAAGTACAAGATCCAATCCAATATAAATATACTAAAAATAATAATCCGATACAACAAGGACTCACCAAGTAGTGGGATGACCAAGACAATGAAGATTTCGGAGCCGAATATGTGTGGAAAACAATCCAATGTGGAACCGGCGGCGGGGAAGTGATGGCGGTGGCTGTCCTCAGCGGTGGATGGCGGAATTAGACCGTAAATAGATAGATCCGGCCACGTAGGGGTAAATCCGGGCGAGGGATGAATGGATCCGATGTTTGGTGGCAGACCCGGGCTACGGGATGACGTATGGGTGAAAGAATTGATGGATCGAGGACTGAAATTCTCAGATATGGACAGATCTAGAGAATAGGGGCTGTGAGAAGGTGGATCCACGAAAAATAGGGGTAGGGGAACTAGGAGCCGGCGATTGGATGCTTGCCGAGTGCAGGGATGGTTTTCTTTTTAGAGCCGGTGGTGATCCGGGTGTGATAGGGAGCGGATACAGTGGGGTTAGGGGAAGGATGGATCGGCTTGTGGGGGGAATTAGGCTGAGGGGGAGGCGGAAGACAGGATTCTTTCAGGCGGTGGTGGTGAGGGGTGGGGTGGCCGGCATTGGTGGAAAACGTGAGGGATCTGGTCAGCCGTCGAAATTATAGGAGTTGTAGAAACTATAGGAAAGCGCAGTAAATTTCATGAGTGAACAGTAAACATGAATAAGAAAAAAATTGAGTTCTGGACAGCAGGGAAGCCGGCCGTTCGGGGGTTGTAGGGGCTGCAAATGCGGGTTTCGGAGGGGGAGAATGAGGGCTAGGGGGTTAGGGGGTACCTTGGAGAGGGAGATACAAACCTAGGAGTCGTCACCTAGGGTTCCATGAAGTCGGCAACATGGCGGGATCGAGGGATTCCGGGAATTTCTTTCAACAAAATCTACAATACATTCAAAACCAACCCCTACTCATCTATTTATAAAAAAACAAAGACTAGAACATCTCATATTCAACGACTATGATTGGCCGGAGGCAGGACCACTCAAAATGCACTAAAATAAACCAAAAGTAATAAAGTAGCAAATGATTTTGACTCTCGGCATCAATCCGGACACATCCGCGGAGTCCGATCGTCGATCCGGACAAGCCATATATGGAAAGTCGTCAATTGACCCCGAACAGACCCAAAACTCGTCCTCCGCTGTAGGTCCTTGTCTATGCTCCACATCAATATCCCCGACTTGAAATAATTCATCTCCCTATGAAATGAGATCAGAATTCTCTCTATGAACGCAAGGTAGACTCGAAGAGGTCCACCAGAGGTCGTCCAAGTATCGTCGATGGAAGAGTGTCCTCGCCAATTAAATCCCCCCGACTAAAAAGTTGTCATCTCCGGTGAATGGACACGGTCGTACTGAAGCCGACGTCCAGGGGCGAATCGATCAAGCTCTACTGCAATTACCCAGGTGTCATCTACGTCTGTAGTAGGAATGTACTGGCGGAGTCTGGTCTTCGTGATGCTCACAACGCTCAATTCACGAGTGGTGGATCCCGGTGCGATCGACAACGCTGTAGGTAGAAACAAAGAAAACGAGTCCCCAGGTGGGTGAGTGTAAGAAGTGGGTGAGTAGTGGTGGCCATCAGACGTGTGTGGGGTATGAAGGTGGCAAGACAACGAAAACGGAGGCGTTCGCGACTGGAAATCCTCACTACTTAGGTCTACATACTCGCGAAGCTCGTAGTATGGAGTCATATCTTCAACACTAAACATCGAATGGATGCCTATACTTGCAGGGGTATCAAGATCATAGGTATTTGCTTCGATCTGTCTCATCATTATAGAGGGATGTATTTGCCTAGCGCTCAAGTTTTAGCAACGGAGCCTCACAACGCATATTCTCACAATCACCTGCTCGCCTTCACGAAGTACATGTTCTTGCCAGTGAACATCCGCATGTGACTTACAAAATTTATTATCATTATGGATTTTTCGTCGGACCGACTCATGCCACATATGCAAACGACGGACAAACAACTCAACAGACACATGCAAATGATGAAGAAAGGACTCAACAGACTTATGCAAATGATGCAAATGAAACATGACCGACACACCATGCACTATATGGGAAAATCTAATAATGACTTCAAAATCTATCAAGGGAGGTGGCCTATCAGGAGGCTCCTTGGTGGAGTGTAGAAAAACTCGTCCCGTGTGAGACAAGTGCTCAGATGACCGTGAGAGACATCTATACTCAAATACGAGCTCGTAAAGAGCTAAATGTCTCCTGGAGAACGTAACATATCAGAGGGCTCACCGGGAGGTGTGTACAAAAAGTCATCACGGATAATACGACCACCTGAGTGAAAGTCGTTTAAATCGACTAGAAGACGTGACTCTCGAGTGTGGTGCATGTTTTCAAAAAGAAAGAGCTCGTCTGGTGAGTCAGCAGACGGTGTGTCCCAAAACTCACCGAGGGTGCGATGCGTCATAAGGTAGGCCCTCAAAATATGAGTATGCTTAAGCGTACTCAAGGAAGGCCCTACATACGTTATGCTTCATGCAAAATCAATTCTCTGGGGCAAAGCTATAGATGATAGCGAAAGAGACGTCAATAACTCAAAGCTCATAAATGAGCGTCTCACTTGAATCGCATCCTCACCAGGATATGACGGCTCATCAGGAGGCTTAACAGGGGGTCACCGTAAAACTCGTCACTAGGGTCATGATCTTCCATGTGAGTACCATCGTAAGGGGTCGTGTCCCCGTGAATGGGTGACATAGTCACAACGAGATAAACACCAAACTCTGGGCTCTCAGTCGTGATGTGACTACGGGTAATGACAATGGGATAGCGATATAGACCTACACTCAAGAATGGATTCGTGAGTGCGGTGTCAGGAAATGGGTCTGTGGTTGGAGTGCTAACTAACTCAGTGTATGACAGAGGAGGAGGTGTGGGTGAGGGACACAACACTACAGACTAAGTAGGTCGCTCAAGCTCGCTCTCAGTCGGGGTCACAAGAGACGGGTCAAAAACAAGAGATAGATCACTCACTGGGCTAAGCACCTCACTGGGGTGAGAGTAATCCGCATCAGGTATCACTTCTGTCGTTGCTAACAGGACATTCGCAGGCGTCGTGGAGACCTCAGTATGGGAGGGACACGTACTGCGAAGGTCAATGTGAGAATCCCATCGACCAGCTCTTGTAGATCTCAATGACTGTTCATAACGAAGGACGAGCTGATATGCCTGCTCGAGGGACTTCGAGTTATGATAAATAACCTTGGTACGAATGTCAGATCGAAGCCCAGACCGAAATCTGGTAGTGGTCATGGCTGGGTCCTCTCGGATATCGCTCCTCACAACTAACTCATCAAAACGATTCATGTACTCAGCGACATACATAGATCCTTGCTGAAGGGAAAATATTTGGCCGAGTAAGCGACTCCGATACGACGAAGGCAGATACCTCTGACACAATATACGCCTCATGACCTCCCAACCACTGATGCGACGAAGACGTTCTCGCTTGCGGGTCCTCTCAACACTAGCACAATATGTTCTCGCCTGATCAAAAAGTCTAAGTTTCGCAAACTTGATGTGACACACCGAATACCTCAAAATACTCAAGATAATACTCCATATTCCGAGCCAATAACTGAAAGACTTGGGACTCGATGAACCGTCAAATGAAGGGGCAACTGTACGAAACTGACTCTCAAGATCTCTCTCAAAGCGACGAACCTCATAATATTCATCCCTAAGGTAATTGAGTTGTGTCGAAGGATTAACACGATTCACTCTCGTCTATGGATAAGAACGACGACAATTATCAAACTGAGCGTCTCTAACATTACGGGGTCGTGTCGGTGGGTCAACACGATCTCTGAAAGTTGTGTACTGCGATCAAGAATGATCGTCATAATAATGTGAAAATCTCCCTGACGAGCCTCTGTGAGAGCGGGTGCAAGTGGGCTCGAGACCTCTAAATTGAGGGGAAATAATTGTGACACTAGACATAATGAAAAACATACATACTATACGTCTGCGTATCAAACAGTGCGAGCAACCTCATTTTGATACCAATTGACGCAGGGTGAATCTATTGGCAGCGGAAAATCGGTGACGTAACACTACATGCTGTGCAAAAGTCCGATGGTTAGATCCCTGTTAGATAATAAATTAAAACATCTCACACAGAATATTCAAAGCGAGGCAAAAATAATTTATTTAAGCAAAACAAGCTTAGGCTTTCCTCCGCGTGGAGAGCCAAAGCAAGAGCGCGTGGCGAATAAACCATGTAAATCACAAAATTTATCCAAACAAAAAACTACCATGCAAGATATTCAAAACAAGTACAAGTTTCAATCCAATGTAAATATGCTAAAAATAATAATCTGATACAACAAGGACTCACCAAGTAGTGGGTTGACCAAGATAATGAAGATTTCGGAGCCGAATGCGTGTGGACAGCGATCCAATGTGGAACCGGCGGCAGGGAAGTGATGGCGGTGGTTGTCCTCAGCGGTGGATGGCAGAATCAGACCGTAAATAGATAGATCCGGACACGTAGGGATAGATCAGGGCGAGGGATGAATGGATCCAATGTTTGGTGGCGGATCCGGGCTACGTGATGACGTATGGGTGGAGGGAATGAGGCTGAAATTCTCAGATTTGGACTGATCTAGAGAATAGGGGCTGTGAGAAGGTGGATCCACAAAAAGTGCGGGTAGGAGAACTAGGATCCGGCGGCTGGATGCTTGTCGGGTGCAGGGAGGGTTTTCTTTTTAGAGGCGGTGGTGATCTGGGTGTGATGGAGAGAGGCTGCAGTGGGGTTACGGGGAAGGAGGGGTCGGATTTTGAGGGGAATTAGGTTGAGGGGGAGGCGGACGACATGGGATGCTTCAGGCGATGGTGGTGAGGGGTGGGGTGGCCGACTTTAGTGGAAAACAGGAGGGATCTGGCCGGCCGTGGAAACTATAGAAACTATAGGAAAGCGCAATAAATTCCATGAATGAACAATAAACATGAATAAGAAAAAAATGGAGTTCTGGATAGCAGGGAAGCCGGCTGTTTGGGGGTTGTAGGGGCTGCGGATGCAGGTTTCGGAGGGGGAGAATGAGGGCTAGGGTTAGAGGGTACCTTGAGGAGGGAGATACAAGCCCAAGAGTCGGCACTTAGGGTTCCACGGAGTCGGCACTGTGGCGTGATCGCGGGATTCCAATTGACCCCGAACGGGCCCAAAACTCTTCCTCCATTGCAGGTGCTCGTCTATGCTCCGCATCGGTAGGATATGGGTGTGTGACGATTTGCAACCCTAGGTGAAGTGTCAGGAAAACAACTCTACAACCCTATGTTATTACTACATGCAAAACACAAGTTCCAACTGAGAAACCAAGACCAAGTAATAAAATAAGAATTCTCCTTTAAGCGAGTATGTTTAGACTTTCCTCCGCGTGAAGGGTCAAAGCAAGAGTGTGTGGTGAATAGCTCCTGCAAATCATAAGCAAATGCAATCAACTACCAATCGAGAGATCCAATTAAGCATAGAAGCACATAATCCGGATACCGGTTATGCATCCGAACTACGTTGAACTTGTATCAGTGTTTCAACAATTAAGTATAAAATCACATTAATATTCAAGAAATGTTCCATCCAATAATAAAATAATACCCACGAAATAAGGGGAGGCCGTAGCGTAAAGATCCGATGATTCAAGGGTGCTTGGTGGCTGTCCGGAAGAGGTTGTTTTAGTATGGTGACTAGAATTCGGGCTTTGTGGGTGCAGGAACTGGGCTTTGGGTACTGGAGAATTCACATCAACAGAGGGAAGACAGGGGAGGTATCAGCTATTGTGAGAGTGACTGGGAATCCTTGAAGGTAGATGGCTGTTGTGGGGTTTATGGAAGAAGGTGGGCTGTTAAGGGGGCGAAACAGAAGACTCTTTGTGGGATGATAGGGGAGGTATCAGCTATTGTGAGAGTGACTGGGAATCCTTGAAGGTAGATTGCTGTTGTGGGGTTTAGGGAAGAAGGTGGGCTGTTAAGGGGGCGAAACAGAAGACTCTTTGTGGGATGATGTCGATGGGGTGGGGGGGAAGGGTGTGGTAGTAGGTGGGCTGGGATTCATGGGAGATGGCTGTTGTGGGGTTTATGGAAGAAGGCGGGTTGTTGAGGGGCGAAACAGAAGACTCTTTGTGGGATGATGTGGAGAGGCGGGGGGGGGGGGGGGTACCGTAGTAGGTCAGCTGGGATTCATGGGGGAATTGGACAAGGGTTTTCACTACAGAATTGAAAGCATAGGGATCAGACAATGACGACTGGAATGGCATAAGAGAGAAGTGGGAGTGGGTTCACGGTAAATGAAGCGGGGGAATACGAAAGTTTGCTGAAAGGTTTTTCCATGGGAGTGAAAAAACAGGGGAAATAGGAGGTTGCTGGAAGGGTCTTTTGCGGGAGAGATATGAAGGGGCGGGCTGTAGTGGTAAGAGGTGAAAATAGGGATATAAGGGAAACTAAGATACAAACCCAAGGAGTCAAAATCTTAGAGCTTCGTGGAGTCGGCACCACGAGAGAACGCTGGATTCTGGGAATTCATTTTTTCATAAATCAGCAATGAGCAAGGTGGTTGCCCTCTTACTCCTATTTATAATAATACAACATCAGGGCACATTAACATCAACAACTATGATTGGTCGAGTGTCAAATGTCAGATCTCACTAAATAATGACAAAAAATAATATAGTAATATATGAACAGACATATAAACAAAAATCTAGATGCATTCGTGCAATTAGACTGTCGATCCAGAGATACTGAATATGTCAGATGGCCAATCGGCCCTGAACGAGCCCAAAACACGGGCACCGTTGCTGGTTCGCGCCGCCGACCCTCATCATTCTCCTCAACTTGAAAGAATTCATCTCCTAATGACTAGAAGGAAATCCTCTCAGTGTATGCTGAATAAAATTGATATGGTCCATCTGGGGTCGTCCAAGTATCATCGATGATGGGGCATCCTCTCCAATGGTACTTCTGTGTTTATCCATCAAGCGTAGCAACGCACACATGGGTCACAATATCAGTGATGCTTTCAAGAGTCCAATGATGTGTTGGTAGTCCCGGTGTGATCGCTTGTGCAGACAATGAAGTCATGGGTGACAGACCCAAAGGTGGGTGGGGCTCAAGAGTGGACAAAGTGTGGGGCTGGGTGTGTGGTGTTGTAGGCTCCAGGGGGTCTCCAGAATACAAGTCCACATACTTGTGAGGCTCGTAGCATGGGGTTAGGTCCTCAATATTAGACACAGTATGGATATCCATACTCTTAGAGATATCAAGCTCATTAACATTGGTTTCGATCCTTCTCATGATTGTAAATGAACCATTAGCCTGACACTCAAATTTCTAGCAGGCCCCGAGGGAGCCTCTTAGCGCGGAATCGCACAATCACCTGCTTGCCTTCCAGAAATGCATGCTCTCACTTGTGAACATCTGCAAGCGATTTATAATACTAATTACTATTAGTGATCCTCCATCAGACCGACTCATGTGACTGATGCATAGGACAAACAAGCAACTAAACAGACTTATACAACTCAAGCAAATAAATCGCAATAGACATGACATGCTCTCTAGGAGGAACTGATAATGAGCTGAATGTGTTTAAAATGAGGTGACTTATCAGGAAGCTCTTTGGGTAGAATGTAAAAAATTTTGCCAAGTGGACGATGAATACCTAAATGACTTCTTGAGACATCGATACTGAGTTGCAACCTGTAGAACTAGAGGATGCCTCATACCTCCCATGGGTGGTGACTGGTGAGCCATCAGAAGGCTCACTCAGTGGTAGATAAAAAATTCAATGTGAATGATGCCATCGCTCAAAGGACTGGTGCAGATGGTGACAAAAGAACGCAACACTGGGGTGTGTCGAGTACCTCTCAAATGATAAGGCTTGTCAGCTGGTTCTCTAGGAGGTGTATAAGAAAGGTCATCTCGAACATGAAGTCTAATGTGAGGGCACAAGACATGCATACTAAGGTGAGTGCTCCCTAGGAAGTGAGACTCGTCAAATGGATCTCTCGGGGACTCAACAAGGGGTTTCCAAGGGGGTCAATAATGACAGGATGATCCTCCAAAAGAAAACCATCACCAACAATAGTGTCCACAAAAATAAATGGAACACTCGCAACAAAGTCAATGCTAGACCCAATGTTGTAAATATCGGATGTCGGTGACATCAGATTGAGTTTTTAAATGTCGGATGTCAGAAGTCGGAGACATGTCAAGGATATTTTAAAATATCAGATTTTCATGTCTTATAAATAATTTTTTTTTATTTTTATGTATACTAACTATAATTCTATGTCATAAAAATAAAAAATAATATAGTAAATAGATAAAAAAATGAGTCATTTATATTATGACATAGAATCAAATAATATCTAAGATAAAATATTATTAATAAATATAAATGATACATTGTAAAATATATTTAATAATATATAATAATTTTATTTTGATATCAATAGGTTTATTGCAAATAAATAAGAATTAAAAGTTAAAATCTTTGATTGATTATAAGTCTTTTTAAACTTACAAATTTATATTAAAAATATTCAAACAATCAACTAATAAATGTATTAAATATTTTCATATTTTTTATAATATAAAATTAAAAAATTGTGAAACAAATATACAAATTTGGCTGTAAAAATAAAACATTAAAAAAATTGAAACAAAAAGTCTAAATAATTTAAACACATAATATAATATAAATAGACGATTTAAACATATGTTGCTACTCTGCTAATATAACATAAAATAAAATAGCGAGTGATATATTTAAAAGTTGTGTCAGTTGATATATTGGGAAAAAATCAGACATATCAGCCTATATATTTTACAAAAGAATATAATTTTCTTTTTTAAAAAACATATCATTTTGCCTTAAAATGACATGTCGGAGGACATTTAAAACAATGACTAGACCTATAACCCTCCCAAGGGAGAAGTGGCTCATCAGGGGGCTCGTCGAGAGGTTCAACAATGAAGTCAATAATAGTGGGATGATCCTCCAGATGAGTATCGCCGATAAATGTAGTGTCCTCGTAAGCGGGTGAGGCAGCCACTATGAGGAAAACACTAGGCTCTCGACTCTCGATCGTGATGTGACACTCGCCAATGCAAAAAAACTACCAATTAAGAGATCCAATTAAGCATGTAATCACATAACCATATATATTCATATGAAGTAAACGTTTCATACAACAAAAAATTAATACTCACGAAGTAAAGGGAGGCTGTAGCATGGAGATCCAATGATTCACGAGTGCTTGGTGGCTGTTCGGGAAGAGTCAGTTGTTGTATGCTGGCTAGAATCAGGGTTTTGTGGGTGCAGGAACTGGGCTTTAGGTACTTGAGTAATCACATCAATAGAAGAGGGAAGACAGGGGAGGTATCGTCTGTTGTGGGCGTGATTGGGAATCCTTAAAGGGAGATGGCTATTGTGGGGTTTATGGAAGAAGATGGGTTGTTGAGAGGGGAAACATGAAAGTCTCTATGGGATGCTGTAGAACGGGGTTACGAGAGTAGGCAGGCTGGGATTCACAGGGGGAATTGGATGGGGATCTTCACGACAGATTTGAAAACAGAAGGATTGGGTTGTCCCTGTTGGGATGGCTTATGGGAGAAGTGGGAGTGGGTTCACAGTAAATGAAGTCGGGGAATACAGGAGTTTGCTGGAGGAATTTTCTACGAAATTTTAAAAAAATAGAAAAACATGAGGTTGTTGGAAGGGTTTTTTGCGGGAGAGATTCGAAGGGGCGAGCTGCAGTGGTAAGAGGGGAAATCAAGGGATACAAGGGGAACTAAGATACAAGCCTAAAGGAGTCAACATCTTAGGGCTTTGTGGAGTCGGCACGGGGGCACCACGAGATCACTGGATTCCAGGAATTCGTTTTCTTTAAAATCAGTAATGAGTACGGTAAAACTGCCACCTTACTCCTATTTATAATAATAGGACATATGGAACCCTCACATCAACGGCTATGAATGACCGAGAGTGACAAGTGCCCGATCTCACTAAATAATGACTAAAATAATAAAGTAATATATGAACAAGCATGTAAACAAAAATCCGGATGCATCCGCGGATTCGGAACGTCGATGCAAAGATGCTAAATATGGCAGGTGGCCAATTGGCCCTGAACGGGCCCAAAAATCATGCTCCACCGCCGGCGCCGTCGATCCCCGCCATTAAAGAAGCTCAAAATTCAAAAGCACTACAATCTGGGAACAAGCTAATTCCACTTTCCAATAATTAGGCCAATTTGACAAAACTAATTCAGTTTCTCCATGTAAATTACCTGTTCCTAGACAGTATTTACATCTCTTCTGCTCTTGTTGCTTAACATTATTGATCTCTACCACCATCAAGGCCGAGATAACTCCAACTGCACCACCTGAGAATGATGCTACTATTGGATCAACCTGGCTGCATATTTTCGATCAAACAAATTTAGCGAGTCAATATAACCCTAACATTGCAAAACAATTTTGGAATTCTCAGAGGAAGATAAATTATAAGAGACATTATTATGGATAACTGAGTAAAGAAAGAAGAAAAAATTAGGGCACAAAGATAAGTAGTGTAAGTGGCTATCAATTTTGTACATCCCAAACCTTACAAGTAGTGGAGTTCATATAACACTACAGAATATAGATGAATTTTCCAAGATAATACAAAAAATCCAAAATAAAATACACCACAATATATACCGTTTTGGCTAAATGCATAAAGCCTGTGTATGGGGCATAACCTAAGGGGGGGGGGGGGGGTCAGTTTCAAACATAGAGAATATTATTTGCTTTTTGGTTGTTTAATAGTCTTTGCCATGTTAACATTAGTCATGTGCATAGCAAAAGGAGTCACTACGCCTGAAAGAAGAACAGGTTGACTTGAGTCATATTTACTAAGGAATATTATGACTCACCTCAATTGCATTGGCAAATGCATATTGTGGATAAAGTCTGTATAGGATGTGCCACCTAATCCAAGTTTTAGCTCCAGCTGAAAGGAATAGAAATAAATCAATTACATGTTTACGTCTTCTTAAACATAACAAATTGAAAATAAAGCAAGTAGAGATGTTAAACTATTTCCACTTATATCTCATAAGTAATTTCTGTAAACCCCATCAACACTCGTGACGGCCATTTAATACCTCATACACCAAAGCAATCCCGTTGGGGACTACAAAGAAGTGAGAGACAATTGTAAAAAGAGAAGATGGTTGTAAGAAGTGAGGTGATAATACAAAATCTTTAGGTCTGTTGAACTGAACAAGTACCCTGTAATGATGGCCCTCAAGGCATTAAAATATAATACAAGTATAAGTGGTTTAATGAATTCGATTCTATACAAAATAAGAACAATGCAACATATAGAATAAAGAAATATAAATCAATATTTCCATCCTAAAAATGTTTAACTCCAAATTGGATACAAATGCCAAATAATTTGACATTGCATGTGAAAGCATATAATAAATTTGAAGTATATGACTTGGTGAAACTACCAGGTAATGAGACAACTGTGAAGATGATTATACAAGAGCAAGTAAAATAATATTCTTCTCTCACTATCGCAAATAAGTCACCATGAACCGCAATGTGTAACACATTTACATAGCGGATGATCTTATGCACTATGCATAGCAACTTGATTATCGCAGAAGGAAAATTGGAGATGATGTGATAGATAATAAGCTGTGAAAGTGAGATCTAAACAGTTGCAACCCTAGGTACAATCCCAGAGAAAATCCCAAGTCTAAATGATGCACTGTTACGATATGGGGTCCAAATTAAATTGCAAGCGATTAATTAAATAACTATGGGCATACACAAAGAACCAGGAAATAAAAGAAAATTAATTTAAGAAAATTATATTTTCGATGACCAGCGATTAGTTCACAAATTCTTCCAAGTGCAATATGAATAAACCTTTGCAAATCAAAACAAAATATAGGAACAAGCATGTATACTATCACATCCATAGAAATATAATCCAGACATACGATGAGAAGAATACAATAACTCCAAATAACGCTTTACGCGCATATGTAGAGGTTGGGGATTGGCTGTGGTGACGTCCCGTTAGTGGTGACAAGCGGGAAAGATGAAGGGAAGTATGGGGGTGGAAGGACTGTCCTTGTTTGAACAGCCACTAAAGAAGAATGGTGAAGTTGCTGGGAGGGGAGGCGGTGGTTGCAGGGTTGACCATGGTTGGTGAAGGATCGGGAAGGGGCAACGAAGGGGCAGCGGATGTGACTATAGAAGTGGGTGATGGAGGGGAACGGGGAAGAGGTTGCATTCAATGGTGGTTGTGGATGAGGGAAAGATTATAGGCAGTGACAACTGTACCAGCAGGTGAGGGAAGGGATCGGGGGCTGGACGTGGTTGCTAGCGAGGGAGATGGTTTGGATGAGGGGCTGAGGGTGACTGTGGGTGAGGGAGAAGGATCGGATAGGGGGGACTGGTCGTGGCTGCCGATAACGGAGAAAGATCAAGTATGGGTGCTGCAACAAGGAGATAGTGGAGAATGCAATGATTCGTCACCTGGGGGCACAAGCGTCACACTGTGAGAGGACCGATGATTTCAAAAAAGCTGAACCAAAACCTCGATAGCTTCCGCCACTAGCATACATGCGTAAAAATAGGGGAAAGAGAACTAGGGAAACTAATATGGACGTTTCATAATACGCGTTCATATCGGTTGTGATAAAAACTAAAAAATAAAGAAACAAATACATGTAACTATGTTGAAACAACCATCAAAACGCATATGGGGACTCGGATTGTAGAGATGAAAAATAAATCAACATATCTTGAGGAAATAAACGTGATGGACCATCGGGACCGTCGATCTCCTCGCGCATGGTAATCTTCATCAACTCTTCTACCAAGAAAGCATTCTTCTCTAGTGCATAAAAGTGATCATAGTCTTGACGTAGCTCAGGGAGTCAAGGAGTCAGGGGAGAATCTCTTGAGCTCAGTATAAGAAATCAAAGTGTCATCATAAGTCGGTCGACTTTTCCAGTCAACAAGATACCTCAGTGTATCTCACCCAACTGGGGTAATGAAATTGTCGGAAACAATGTCGGTAATACCCTCTGTCATCTCTGACTATAATATATCACTATTTGAACTTTAAACCGATGGTCCCGAGTGACCCTCAGGTGGTGATTCCATGGGTCGCAATCGGGGTGGTGTGGGGACAAGAAGGGTAGGTTGTAGCTCAGGAGTGGGCATAAGGAAGGGGTCCACATACACACGCTCCTCGAAATATGGAGTCAAATTTTCATACTGAACGCCCATTTTATACCCATACTCATAAGGATGTTGATTTCATATGCATTTGATTCACTCCCCGTAGAACGTACAAGGGTCCATTCGCCTAGCACTTAATTTCTTTGTCAGTCAACAAAATGTAGCTTGCAACACAAATAGCACGATGAACAGTGTTTAAGCTTGCAACCCAAGCGCAAGAGAAGTATTAATAGAATAATAAGACAGAGCGAGATATGTAGAAGTAAAGAGCAGTTGAGTGACCAAAGGAGTGCAATGATTTCTTGAGAAAGAGAGGATTAAGGGATTTTAATCTTGGAAACTCATAGGAGAGGAGTAGAGATAGTGTTGCATATAAAGAAAAGCAGACACTAAAGGGTTCAATGTCAATTTGAACAAGAGCTTGTAGGAGTCTTGATCTAGCGAGAAAAATAGAGGTGAAAGGAGCAATGAGGTCGAAGACAGAGATGACACAAACGAAGCAATCATCATTCGAGGTGATAAGGACTTGCCTACAGTGAAGAGCATGAATAAAGCTCAATCAAGGATTAGGGTTCTTCTTGCTCTTTGCAAAGGAAGAGAGGAAGAGATTTGCAACATGTACCTCTGTTAATAGAACTGGAAGAGACTGCAGAACTTTGATTTGCAACAGAATGAGCATACAGATAGAGTGGAAGGAGAGGAAGAATTGGCTACTGCTTTAAGGACCCCCAAGGGCAATACTGTTAAGCACGAACTAGGGAAGAAGAAGAACTAGAGGAAGAAGATAGAGATTAGGGTTGAAATAAGAGGGAAGAGAAATACCTTGGATAATACTTGCATAATCCCCAAAAGAGAGGGGTCCGGGTATATATAACCCCGGACCCAAGGCCGGCCAACCAAGGGGGCCGGCCGGCCAACCAAGGGGGCCGGTCGGCCCCCATGGGGCTGAACCAAATGTGGTTCAGCCCCCTTGAGCCGAAGTCTTTAAGAAGAGGGGGCTGAACCCATTGGTTCAGGCCCGTTGTCGCCTTGCATGCGCCGTTGCCGCCGCTTGTAATGTTGCCCAAATAGCCTAGCCTCGTCCGGAGGCTTAACATTCCCTTCCCCATCAAAAGCCAGCTTGTCCTCAAGGTAGTAATCGGGGTAAAGCTCCCGGAACTCCAGAAAGTCCACCCAAGTATTGTGACCCGCGGGGAGATCCTTCCACTTGACTAACAACTCTGGACAGTACGCCGTGCAACGACGTTTCCACTTGATCAACAGTACATCTTCCGGAATTGGGCGAAGCTCGCCTCCACTAGTAGCCTCTGGTAGAACGGGAAAGACCGGAACCGCATCACCCAGCTTCCGCTTCAACAAGGAGACATGAAAGGTAGGATGAATCCGTGAGCCCTCGGGCAACGCCAAGGTGTACGCAACTGACCCGACCCGCCGCGTGATCCGAAATGGTCCATAGTAGCGGGGTGCCAGCTTTTGATTTGTCCTCTGCGCCACAGACAACTGCCGGTAAGGGCGAAGTTTAAGGAAAACCTCATCCCCCACCTGGAATTCTCTCTCTGTCCGATGTCGATCCGCCTGTGCCTTCATACGATCCTGCGCCGCCCGAAGATTCTCGCGCAAGGTGGCGAGGGTCTGATCACGATCACGGAGTGCCCGATCAACTGCTGCCACTGCGGTACTACCTGGCTCATAACTGCTCAAGGAGGGAGGTGGCCGACCATAGACGACCTCAAGGGGAGTGAGTTTGCTAGCGGAGTGATACGAAGTGTTGAAGCAGTACTCCGCCCAATGTAACCAGCTGGTCCATGTCCTTGGCTCATCCATGACAAAGCAGCGCAGGTAAGTTTCCACGCCCCGATTTAAGACCTCCGTCTGTCCATCAGTCTGGGGATGGTGAGTCGTGCTGAAACGTAATGAAGTCCCCTGCAAGCGAAAGAGTTCCGTCCAAAATCTGCCAACAAAGGTAGGGTCCCGATCGGAAATGATCGCCCGTGGAATCCCATGCAATCGAACAATCTCCCGAACAAATAAAGCCGCCACAGACTCGCCTGTGTAAGGGTGGCTCAGAGCAAGGAAGTGCCCATACTTGGACAACTTGTCCACCACCACTAAGATAACTATTTTACCCTTCTACTTGGGCAGCCCATCGATGAAGTCCATAGAAACTGTATCCCAGATCTGATGCGGAATCTCTAAGGGGGTGAGTAGCCCGGCTGGAGATGTAGTCTCATATTTCTGCCTTTGACACACATCACATTTCTGCACAAACTCCTGAATGTCACGGCGCATTCCCTTCCAAAACACATTTGCTCGAGCCCGCTGGAGAGTGCGAAGAATACCGGCGTGACCTCCCGTCGACGACGAATGGAACTCATGCATCATCACCGTCCTCCAAGCTGACTGAGCAGGAATGACCACTCGTCCCTGATAATATAGCCGGTCTTTTTGTAAGTGATAACCTGGGGCTACCTCACGAGCCTGCCGCAGGTTCTCCACAATAACCCGTAACTCGGAATCTCGCTGCACCTCTTCCTGAATCTCATCCATCGACTCCAACTGTGGCAAAGAAATGTGCGCCAAGGCCCCCTCTGGTAAGCGCGATAGGGCGTCAGCCACCCGATTGTCCTTCCCCGGCCGATACTCGATCTCATAATCATATCCCAACAACTTTGTGACCCACTTCTGTTGAAGGGGGGAAGAAATCCGCTGCTCCAGGAAGTGCTTCAAGCTCTGATGATCGGTCCGTATTTTAGAACGACGTCCCAGCAAGTATGGCCGCTATAGGGCCACCGCATGAATAACCGCCAGCATCTCTTTTTCATACACCGATAGTCCCAGTGTCCGTGGAGCCAAGGCCTTACTGTAGAAGGCGATCGGCCGTCCCTCCTGCATCAAGACCGCCCCCACTCCCACGCCGGAAGCATCCGTCTCCACCACAAACTCCTTAGTGAAATCCGGAAGTGCCAGCACTGGAGTCGTCGTCATCGCCTTCTTCAGCGCCTGAAAAGCGGTCTCTGCCTCATCCTGCCACGAGAAGCATCCTTCTACAGCAGCTGCGTAAGTGGCCGAGCAATCTTCCCATAATCCCGCACAAAACGCCGGTAGTACCCAGTGAGGCCCAAGAACCCCCTCAGCGCCCGGATGGTCAGAGGCCGTGGCCAAGAAATCATACTCTCGATCTTCCGTGGGTCGGCCTTCACCCCGTCATCTGAAACTAGATGCCCCAAGTACTCCACCTCCTGTTGTCCAAAAGAACACTTGGACCTCTTAGCATATAGCTTATGTTGCCGAAGGGTAGAGAAGACCTGAGCAACATGACGTAGATGATCCTCCCAAGTAGCGCTGTAGATCAGAATGTCATCAAAGAAGATCAAGACGAAGTGTCGCAGGAATGGCCGAAAAATCTCGTTCATATTGGCCTGAAAAGTAGACGGTCCCCCCGTCAATCCATTCGCCATCACTAAGAACTCATAGTGGCCGTCATGGGTCCTGAAGGCCGTCTTATGCACATCCTCCTCCTACATAAGAATCTGATAATAGCCGGATCGCAAATCCAGCTTCGTGAACCGAGTCGCCCCATTCAACTCATCCAACAGTTCCTCTATCACGGGAATCAGAAACTTGTCCTTCACGGTAACACTGTTTAAGGAACGGTAATCTACGCAAAAACGCCAAGATCTGTCCTTTTTAACCAGAATAATCGGTGCTGAGAAGGAACTGGTACTAGGCCGAATAATGCCTGCATCAAGCATCTCCTTCACACTGCGCTAGATCTCTGCCTTCTGCATGTGGGGATACCTGTAAGGACGAATGTTGGGCGGCTCCGCCCCGGTCTTCAGCACAATCTGGTGATCACGGAATCGTGACGGTGGAAGTGTACTCGGCTCCTGGAAGATATCATCATACTCCTCTACTAACGCCCGCATCTGGCCAGGAACCTCCGTCGGTCTATCCTCGTCAGACCTCACCCCCAACAAAACGGCCATCAGACTACAGGACTCCTCAAGCTGCTGTAAGCTGCGAAGGGAGATCTCTTTGACCGGAGAAGATCTGAGCCCTTTCAAACAGAACTGTCGCTCCCCTTGCAAGAACTCCATCGTCATCTGGTCCCAATCAAAAGTCACCCTCCTCAACTGTTGCAACCACTGCACTCCCAGCACCATATCTGAGCCCCGGATCAGTAAGAGATAAACATTCGTGCACCCCACATAGCCCTGCATCCGAAGCTCCATCGCCTTCAAAACTCCCTGGCACTGTAATTTGCTGTCGTCCGCAACCATAACCTGGAACGCAGCTCCTGTGTCAATCACGTGCCCCACCTTTTGTGCCACATCTGGATGAATAAAATTATGAGTACTCCCACTGTCCACCAGAATGGTCACCCTCTCCTACCGAATCCTTCCCGCCAGCCGCATAGTAAGAGGGGGTGGATTGCACCCTTCCATGGCATGTAGGGATACACCCAACTCCGTCAAGTCTAAGTCCCCCCCAGACTCCAACTCCTCCTTTGGAAACACGTCCTCATCAAGCTGATCCTCCTGATGCAACATAAAGACCTGGACCTTCTGGCACTTGTGACCTGGCGTGAATTTCTCATCACAATTAAAGCAAAGGCCCTTCTCCTTCCGTGCTTGTAACTCGTTCCAAGACAACCGTGTCACCGTCGGTCGGCCGACCACTGGAGGCTCTCTCCTGGCCACGGCCGGTGTAGTAGTATGCCTTGTCGTACTACGGGTCCGTTGCCTATTTAACCTTTCCTCTTGGATGCGCGCCAAGCTGATCGCATGGTTCAGACTACGGGGCATGTAGGCCTGAACCTCATCGCGTAAGTGATCCTTCAGTCCTGATACGAAACAGCTGAAGAGTGTCTTCTCTTCCCACTGTACCCGGTTGGCCAACTTCTCAAACTCCGTTCTATACTCCATCACTGTACCCTTCTGACGTAGCTTCTGCAAAAGCGCCTCAAAGTCTTCAAACTCCAGAGGCCCAAACCGCGCCGTGAAGTCTTCCACAAATTCCTCCCACGGAACATACTCCCGTCCCCGCAAGAACCACTGTGTCCACTGAAAAGCGTCGTCCTCCAGATGGAAGGACGCTAGCTGCACCCACTGAGCCTCTGGCACCTCCTGATAGCTGAAAAACAACTCAGCTTTTTGTACCCACTCCAAAGCGTCGCCCCCATTGTACCGAGGGAAATTCATCCCAAGTCAACTTGGGAGCCATGTACGGCCTTTGGCCGCGTTCCCCCGCCATGCCCGGAATTTGTTGGAACTGTCCCGCCATTGGGGCCCCATGACGGAAAGGCCCCCCTTCTTCCCACTGCACCCCTCTTCCAAAGCCTGGTGGTTGCCCTCTTCCTACCAGTGGGGGTAACAACCCATCCCGACCTTGCCTCCAAGGAGCGTGCTCGGTAAAAGTCCCAGCCCTTCCGTCAACACCAGTTGCGAAGCCGCCACCCCTGTCGGCCATTTCCAGGCTTGCCGGCACAAATCCGGCCCTCCCCGTGCTTGTCGCGGGGGGTCCAGCCACTCCGAAGCCACCCCCAGCCATGCCGAAGCCACCCGGCCCAAAACCGCCCCCCTGATGGCTCGTCGGTCCCGATCCAAGCCCCACAGGAGCCGCTGATGCCCAGCCGACCCCGCTGGAGCCGCCTGCGACGTTTCCCGCCGCTTCGTAGCCCGCCGGGACAAACCCGACCCCCTGCGTGCTCGCCACCCCCGATCTAGCCAAGCCACCGCTGACAATCGCCGATCCTGGCCCCTGCGTGTGCGCTGAAGCCGATCCCGACAAGCCGACGCCTCCCCAGGCCGATCCGGTCCCTCCGTGGTTCGCCGCACCAGATCCAGCCCCCGCCTGGCTCGCAGCAGCGGGTCCGAAGCCAGCCGCCCCCGATCCGGCGCTTCCCGCACCCGATCCACCAAGTCCGGGCATTTCCGGCCTATTTCCTGTAGATCCGCCCGGTTCCTCCTCCGCCACCGCCTTGCCCTTCAAATTTTGCGCTAATAGCGTCATGATATCGTTCAAGCGGTCGTCGATTCGCTCTTCCAACCTTTGAGTGGACGTTTTGACATTTTCTTCGATGGCGGCTACCGAATCGGTAAGCCCCATCAAATTCTCCTCTAGGGTTTCCAAGCGGTCATTCTCCTCTTGCGAACGTGTAGTCACCATGATGGAGGAAGGAAGCCTCTGATACCAAATGTTAAGCACGAACTAGGGAAGAAGAAGAACTAGAGGAAAAAGATAGAGATTAGGGTTGAAATAAGAGGGAAGGGAAATACCTTGGATAATACTTGCATAATCCCCAAAAGAGAGGAGTCCGGGTATATATAACCCCGGACCCAAGGCCGGCCAACCAAGGGGGCCGGTCGGCCCCCATGGGGCTGAACCAAATGTGGTTCAGCCCCCTTGAGCCGAAGTCTTTAAGAAGAGGGGGCTGAACCCATTGGTTCAGGCCCGTTGTCGCCTTGCATACGCCGTTGCTGCCGCTTGTAATGTTGCCCAAATAGCTTAGCCTCGTCCGGAGGCTTAACAAATACAGATAATGCAAATTTAAGAAATTAATGAACCTGATTCTATACAAATATAGGAACTATGCAATAAATAGAATAAAAAGAAGGCTAAATAATTAGGTTCAAGAAAAAATAAATATCTAAATATTAACCATCAAATTACCATTGGAGCAAGAAGACCGCCAAAGAGGATAATCCCGCCAATCAAAGAGAAGCAGCTCACATAGTACATCCTCAAATTTGCAGGTGTCTTGTATGTAAAAAAAACTGTTGAGCTCTTTGATGATTTTAATCACTAGACCTGAAGAATGACATGGTTTAAAGACTTACAAGAGGAGGCAAAAAAGGTATAAAAGATGGGAAATCAGGCAATTCATTTTCTTTCTCTTCTTTAAAAATCCCAAGTTCTGTGCTCTGTATTCTTTGTTGTATTCTCAATCTGCGAACCTGAAACATGAATGAGGGGATTACATCAGAAAACATACTGCAAACTCATCCATGTAGAGCCTTCAATAAAATCAGAAAACAGAGAAAAATCAGAGAAGGCAGGATTTCTAAATTAGTTAAGACTAATAAGGATAGACCTCTTCCATGTGTAAGAAGATTTTATTTCTACGACTCCGAATATTATCTTGAATCTCTTGCAGTTCCATTTTGGCAAAGTCTTGAACTGTTTCAGGACCTTCTATAATACAGAAGCTGCATTTGTGTTCAAAGATATAAATAAGTATCATACTTCGAATTTGCAAGGATATAGCAGCATTTGAATTCTTCTATAAATATCATCAGTCAACGTTTTCTTAACCCATGATTCCATAAACAGAACTTCCAATATCTTCAATAAAAAATAATAGATAACTTTTTGGATATCCCATCTATATGTTTTCCCCATTCAATACACACCAATATTATGCGATCAGGCAATTTTATTTCTCAAGGAGACACTAAACTGCCGCCACATTTTATTCTCTGCATACTCAAAGGCAAAACAAACAGCAAGCAAATAATGAAAAATAAATCACAAGGAAGATATATATATATATGTGTGTGTGTGTGTGTGTGTGTGTGTGTATAATGATGCAAATACAAAGTATCCAGAGGATTTTTTTTAATTGAAGTTTCGAGTTCTAAAAAATTTATATCTAAAAGTTAGCAGTCATTTTAATATGGAAAATTTAGACTTTAAAATATGGAGGTTAGAATTGATATAAATATGGGAGCTTAGATTTTTAAATGTGGGGTTAATATATATAGATAAAAATATATGAGTTTAGAGTTTCAAATGTGAGAGTAATAAATGATTTAAACGTGAGAGTTTAGGTTCTCTTATGTTAGGCTACATAAAGGCAAATTGAGAAAATATATAAAAAAATCTAGTGCCCGGAGAAAATATTAATTCTCTTGTATTTATGCCTGTTGTCTGAAATATTGATTCTCTTGTATTTATCTCTGTCGTCTGATAGAATTATATCTATCCCCTTAGGCTACGTCATGTCACCTGGTATTACAGACGAGCAATTGATCTGATTGCAGTAGAAAATTGATGTAGACAGAATTACCAAATTAAAGAAAATTGTGCTAAAATGTGGTATGCGTTGCGATCCCGTGATACTTTTATGCAATTGTTAATGTAAGTGATCATTTTCATTTACCTGTTTCCTTCCATTTCCATTGACATAATTTCTCACCTTTGTTCGACTTGCAGCAATTCATGTGTGAAACACTTGCGACGTGCTAACCCGCGTAAATCTCATGTAATTGCTTAAGAGAATTGAATAGGTCCTACGTTACTATTGAGGAGCCCACTTTCTCGGGATCATAAGGCATACCAAATTTTCTAATTTGTTGCCTAAATGATCTTGTTGTGGGACAGGAAAAAAGATCAGCATATAACGCGTATATGCGCGAAATTTGAGCTCTCTTGGAGTATAGCGCAGCAAGATGAGTTCATGCAGCCTTAACCGTCTCATCATGGCAAATGACGGGTAGACATTCATCAGAGAGATTGTTTGCATGTCACGTTCTAACTAGAGCATCACTGGCGTCCCAGTTATCAAAGATAGAAGAATCTTGTGCAGGAGGGTCTTCAGTGAGATGATGACATTTGCGCGAAGACCGTAACAAAAATACGAAGGAAACACTCCAATATAGATAATCTGGGTCAATCAGCTTATAGTCAGTGCCAAGATTGCCGAAAGGAGTGGAACAAAAGGGATCGGTTAGAACAGGGGGCGCGGATAGGGTAGAGGAAAAGAGGATCAGAGTCTTCATAGAAAGAGGAGAAAACAGACAGAAAAAACATGTGCTGACAACAAAGGAGACCGCTCGAAAAGAGCAGAAACCGCAAAAAAAAACGAAGGGCAACAAGAAGCAGGCAGAAAGCTCAGACCACGCAGTTAGACAACGGCCACACGAAAAAAGAGTTGAGATCGCGGAGAGGGCGAAGGAGCGGACTGTAAGAGGGTCACACACGAGCTGCGAAGGGCGAAAATCGTAGAGCGCACAAAGCTAGAGATGCGATTGGAGAGAGCCCGCAGAAGAGCTCAGAGCAGGCGGTTAGAAAAAAGGAGTCCGCACAAGCAAAAAAGGGGAGGGTGGTTTGAAAATTGGAGTGCGCCAAAGAAGGATCGAGTTATCCTCTAATACCATGTGAAATAACTGAATTTTATTGCCCAAAAACTTAACATTACACATATATGATCTCCTATTTATAGACAAGAGGAGGAAGAAAAAGAATACAAAAGACGATGTGGGACTAAAATACACAATGCCAACAACAGACGACTAGGCAAACTGATATTTACAGACCGTGGCGAGCTGTGCGATTAGATAAGCTAACCGTACGTCAACACCAAATCAACTAAGTACCTACCTGTCTCGATTCAACAGATTGCAGTGGACCACCAGGAGCAACAGGAGCGGTTAGACAGACTCTAACCGCCAGACCGCAACAACTTTAGCCTTTTTTGATCGGCAAATCGCAACAACGGTTAATCACCACCAGGCTTCTCTTGCTCTAACAAAGGTGCGGTTACATTGGTTATCCTCAAGACAGCCAGACTTCCAAACCAAACCGCTAGAGCAGTCTGCCAAATCGCCTGGGCTAGCCTGCCAGAGCAAACCGCCAAGACCAGACCACCAGGATCAAACCGCCAGAGCAAACCCCCAGACCGCCAGGACCAGACCGCCAGAGCAGACCCCCAGACTATCAGGACCAGACCGCTAAGAATTAGGTTCTAACACTTTTAAAATGAAGGATGGGCTATTTGAATGGCTTGTCATTTCATTTGGTCTTTAAAATGGCTCTAACATATTCTCTCATTTGAGATACAAGTGTTAAAGCACTTTTATCAATAAATTGTTGTCAACCGAAGTAAAACTGAATGCATGCTCAATGGGTGCATATCTACAACAATTTTGTTCTAAAGCGTACAACAGAGGAATATAATTAAGTTGCAGATGCACTAAGTGGTAAGAAAAATTTATTAGTAGTCCCTTAAAACAAAGTTTTTTTGGGTACAAGTATTTTAAGAACTTATATGTTGAAGATGAAAATATTCAACGAGGCTTGGATAAATGTCCAAAACAAAAATACAATGCACCAATGATAATACATGGCGAGTATCTATTTTATAGTAGTTAGTTTTTCATGCATAAAACTTCATTATGAGAAAAGTTCATAAGGAGTCGCACAATTATGGATCAAGGGTTCAAATAAGCCACAACAATTTATAAACCGGAACAGGTCAGGGTCTCAATCATATGGAGGAGGAGGAGATAATACTCTGGCATGTGAGGGTGGGAGTTCAAAGAAAAGGGTCAAACCATAACCAAGTAAACTAAAGAGGAGAAATTTCTTGCTAGCTTTTGTTGAATCCCAGGAGGTCTTACAAAAAATGATACTTTGCAAGAAAGCCTAAAAACTTGATCAATTTCCTAAAAAACTCAAAAAGTACAAAAAAAACGAACACAAAATGAGACTTTGACTCTACACCCATAAAACTTCACTATTGCCTCAATCCGAGCCTATCCTCAAGATTGGAAGGGAAATTTGATGGCTCAACCATCTGGTCCTTTTATTTCACCAAAAAGTACCATGCAATGGGAATCTGAAATTAAAGACGTCATCACTAAGTTAGCCCAAACATTGCTCACTGATGGAGAGGAAGGTGGCAATGATGTGTGGTGCTCGTCACTTGCGAAAAGATATGCTCTGTGAGACCTGTGATTGAATTCATGGAAGAGCGACCCACTGGATGAAGACAATAGGGGTTGTGCGATAATGATTGGAAGAACTGAAGTTCCAAGTGATAACAGTTGCTGGAATTTGTCCCTGAAATCCGTGACGATGTCGATGGGCCTGTTGGTCAAAATTTTGGAGCACACGAGGGTTAGATGAATGCGTTGGTCAGTGCCAATCTATCCGTGCTTCGTTTACGAACGCGTCACAATGGTGGAAAGAAAACGACAATTTTGGCAACAAGGACAGTGAGGTTGGGAAGTTGATCGCAGTAGTGGTTGTTGTACATACCACCAATAATTGATCATATAAAATTCCTATGACGGAAGAGAGTTGTGGTTGCTGGGAAAATAAACTTTGCGAAGAAAATATGTAAATCTACTCACGCGATGGGGGCATGTTTAAAAGATGTTGCAGATACCAAGTGATCTGCGATCGAGGAAACCATTTGAGTCAAGGAAGCAGAGGATATCCGTAGCAGAGAAAATTGCTCAACCCGCATAAGCGATCAACAAGATTTGGTTTCAGAATAGACAGGCTTTGCAGAAGGAAAGTTGATCGATCGCGTAGGAAGATGATTACTAGGTATGACCTTGCACCAACCACGAAAATTCAATCGAATAAGCTAGCATATGCATCTGAGTAGAAAACTAACTATGTGAGATTTGCTGATCGGCAAACAGGTCGAGCAATGCAAAGGAGAATCCTTTTATTCTTTAGGGCTTCGCGCATTGAGTGAGGCTTTAATTGTTGTTGCATAAGGGAGTATATGAGCCCAAAGGGATTCAGGATCTTAACCCAAGTAGGGAACACCCCTCCTCTAGTAGGGCTAATATCGAGTCGAGTTCAAGCGATTTTGGCTCGGCTTGAAATCGAAATTTTCGACTCGAAATCGGCTCGAAATCAAAATTGATTTTGAGTCGACTCAACTCGACTCGAAGTGGCTCGATTCCGAGCTGGCTCGAAATCGAATCGAATCGGCTCGAATTCGAGCACTTTTTTCTTTATTTCTAGTTGACTCAAAATTAAATTGGGCAACCTATAACTTTAGCAAATGAAACACTTAAAACCTTAATTCTTTTTATTTAAGTTTGAATTTTATTGTTTTTAATTTTAAAATAAGAATATATTAATAAATACACAATATTTTTAATTAATTCGAGCTGATTCGAATCATATTTCGAGTGATTCAGGGTTGGCTCGAAATCGGCTCGAAATCGGATTTGAGTCAAATTAAATCGACACAAATTGAGTCGAATCAATTTTAACCGATTCCAATTCAACTCAATATTCGAGCGACTTTCGAGTTTCGAATAATATGTTCAGCCCTATCCTTTAGCACCTCCGACAACCCTCAGATTAAAGAGATGGAATGCTCCCCATTATGGTTGAGACTTGTAATCCCTCTAGGTTCATTAAAGACAAGGCCCTCGACCCCTCACAATATCTAAGCAATGCTATTATTGGCCAAAGTTACGAAAGTATGGAAGAATTGTGGAGAAATGTATGGTGTGTCAAATTGTAAGGAGACAATCACAAAATACAGGACTAGATTCCCTTGTCGATAACTCAATGCCCGAGAGGGTCTTGGGGAGATATATATATTGATTTTGTTGATGGAATTTTTTGAACACTGTGTGGAAATGATTCAACTTCATGGTGGTTGACAGATTTTCAAAAATAGAATATTTCATACCATGTAAAATACAAGTGAAGCTACCCACATAAGACGTTTATTTTTCCGAGAGATGGTTCATTTGCATGTTACTTTAAATACCAACACTTCATATCAAGATGTAAAGTTCGTTAGCTATTTTAGGGAATATTTTAGCATCGACAATGTTGTTGGCTATTACATAATTTCACCAACAAACTGATAGGCAGACCTAAGTAATGAATAAGAGATTGTAAAATATGATTTGTAGCCATTGTGGTAGCAGAATAAAGCTAAAAGATCAACATTTCGCTTCAACCGAATTTTTCTTCGATAATTCAATGAACCATGAGGAAGACACCTTTTGAGAGATTTTATCAGCGTCAGCGACCTTTAAAACATGCCTTGCTTCTGATTTGATTGCCAAAGTTACCTTGGCACATAATGGAAGAAGAACATATGACTGAATGAATGGAATTTGACATGAAAAGGTAAAGCGGAACTTGGAATAATCGAATGTGAAGTACAAAGTGGAGAAGGATAAGCGGCGTTGAAAGACAATTTTCACATTTGGAGACTTTATCGCACTACACTTGGAGAAGTAGCAATTTCAGTTGGCGCATATAATAAGCTGTAGATGAAGAGACTTGTCCTCGTAATTGAAGACTTGGGCTTCGCGTGGCACAGCGGTGGCGTCCATAAATGCATGGGTTAAACCGTCATTCGTTAACGACCATCTAACAAACTTCATCCCTTTAAACATAAAAGTGGATGAAGTTCCTTAGGTGTGCGTTAACGAACGACAGTTTAACCCCCATGTTCACGATCGCCACCACCGTGCCAAATAGAGCCTTGGTCAAGGGACACTTGCGGAAGGAATGATTTTCAATTGGCAAGTATAATAACCTCAAGATGGGGAAAGTCGGCCCAAGTGAAGTGCTAATAATAACAACAGCCACTAATGACAACAACAACGCATATGCGGGCAGCCATACAAAATGTTAGGTTTGGCCTAACTCATCATGAAAAACCGGCTTAACAGGTGAGGGTTGCCTTGCCATATAAACAGATCAGAACATAGTGGATTGGCGGTGTGGGACTATTATTAACATCCCCCCTCGCTCATAGCATGGATTGACCGGGCGGAACCGGGATACAAACAGCTCATGGGCGGACCGGACGGAACCGGACAGAAACTGGGTGGAACCTGCCTCTGATACCATGTTAAGTTTGGCCTAACTCATGAAAAACCGGCTTAATAGGTGAGGGTTGCCTTTCCATATAAACAGATCAGAACATAGTGGATTGACGGTGTGAGACTATTATTACCACAAAAATTCATGTTCATGATCCAGTATACATAGAATCTAACTCTAGGATGAGTTTTTCCAAGCAAGCAAAATTCTGCCAATGAGTACCCGGAGGAAGCTATTTTTAAAAATCGGAAATTGAAGTTTAAAAAAATACAAGAGCTAGTACTCATCTTAATATGTAAATTTTAGACTTCAAAACTTTATACAGCACAATCTAGTCTTTAAAAAGGAAAAAAAATGATTGATCGAATGATATTCATCCCCTTAAAACACGATGCAACATCGTATAAGCTCTCCCAGAACACATAATCATCAAAAAGAAAAACATTACGGCAGCGCCGGAAGTGGCTGAAGTGAGGATCAGCGAGAACGAAAATCAATGTTCTCAGTAAACAGACTACCTCGTAAAAGCGCTGAGCAGATCGTTCATACATGGTATATAGATACAGGAACAGTACCCGGCAGGAGTTTTGTCGGCGGAGACACCGGAGCCGACGGAAGCAGAGGAAGACGAATCCGCGTCGCCTGAAGCCAATACGCGCAATCTAAATAAAGCAGTATGACAAGCGAGCCTCCTGCTCCAGCTCGCATCACGAGGAATGGGACGAGACGAGGGCATACAGATCCGGCCGGAGCACATCATCTTTCCGATCGATCTCTTCCGAGCAAAACCCTAAGTCAGAGAAGACGCCGGAAGTGGCGAAAGCAGGTCGCCAAAGAGTAGCTCTAACGACTTCACGTCCATATATTATATAATTTTAGTTGAAATATTTATTGCTATTGCTATTTTCAGCCAATTATTATCGAAAGGCGATATTCCCTTTGGTGTGTTCTCGCCAAGTGATGGGTTCCGCTTTTACAGTTAATTGTGACTGAAATCAGGATGCTCTCCATTTTATTTGAAATGGAGGTGATTTATTTTATGGTCAGGATAAATTGCTTTTTGATCTAATGGGGTATGTTTTTCTCATCCTTTTATAATTTTTTTATTCAAAAAATTTTGAACCACAAAATTTTTTTTGAACTAATGTTGTCCACTAGATATGAAATGGATCCCCTCCATTTCATTTGAAATGGAGAGGATCCGGATCCATGGTGACTGTCACCCAACTGTGATAGTGCGGGTGGGTGCACGGGCGGAGCTAATAAAAGGTGAGTGTGGGCGGCCGCATTGAGAAAAAAAATTCGCGGAATATGATTTTTTGCGACCGGGAATAGCGCCAAATTTTTGGGCCTTATTTTTTTAAAAAATAGTAGAATAGACAGCGGTTATTATAATAACCGATATCTAAAGTATTAGTGCTCGGGGTCATGATGTTTAAAGTCCACTATAAATTGTTAGAGATGGAGCTTGACTGCGTTGAATGTACTAGACACTCGACACGATTTCGCCGGTCGAATAGACAAAGGTTTATAGTTTATATATAAACCGCTGTCTATACTCGAAATAGACAACGCTATATATATAAACTGCTGTCTATTCTATCTCGAACCCTAGAATAGACAGCGGTTTATATATAAACCGCTGTCTATTTTAGAGTTCAGAGTATATATAAACCGTCATTTCCTTTTTTTAGCGATGACCTTCTCCCTCTCCAAAAGGTGCCTCGATTGACATCTCCCTTCTGACCTTTTTCTCCGACTGATCATGTTTTAGATATATATTAGTTGTAGATAGGGGTGCAAACGAGTCGAGCTCGAGTCGAGCTTGACAAAATTTCCAAGCTCGAGCTTTTCATTTCAAGCTCAAGCTCGAGCTCGGCAAGCTTATTTATCCCAGCTCGAGCTCGAGCTCGATGCCAACTTATCGAGCTCGAGCTCGAGTTTCGAGCTCGCGAGCTCGCGCTGCTCGCTAGCTTTTTAGCTCATGAGCTTTTTTTCTTATTTTTTACTTATTTTTTTATTTTTTTTAATGTATAAATAAAAAACTCGCGAGCCGGCCCGCGAGCTCATGAACAACACTAGATGAGCTCGAGTTCGACTCGTAATCGAGCTCGAGCTCGAGCTCCACAGGCTCGAGCTCAAGTCGAGTTTTTTTCGAGCCAGATCAATTCAACTTGCACCCCTAGTTGTAGATATGTCTAGTAAGTTAGTTTGATTATTCTCTGTATTGCAAAAAAATTTTCTTCAAGTTTTTAGGTCCGCTCACACAGGAAAAAATTCATGCAACCGCCACGGGGTGGGTGGGTGGGTTGGTGGGGGAACGACATTATTCTTGATCACGACGTTGTCCCACCACTTGTAAATCCCGAACGTTATACTCCACCTGCCGCTGTCATGTGTACATTAGTTTGTGAGTGACGAAAAGAACACATTTACTATTGTAGATAGAAGACTTTGCTTAATAGGAAATCAAAAAATTTAAAATAAAATAAAAAATGCAAATTTTAAAACTGAATATTTTAAATAAAAATTGCAAATGTTTAACCAAAATGTGCTTAATCAACTGCATGACAGAGATTCTAATGGTAGAAAAAAAAGGTTTTGAACTTTTGAACATAAAAAGGGACGAAGTTCCTTGGGAGAGGTAGAAGAGTTGCAAACAATCATTGATGGCTGCCACGTTCACGACAGCCACCATTGTGCCGCATTCACGATCGCCACCGCCCATCAGGGGTACTGCCACGTTCACCACCGCCAATCATAATAACTTGGGCTTCGTTTGTTTCGACGTTTTCGCCGGCCGTTTGGAGGAACCGCCGCCGGACAGCGGCTAAACAAACGGATCGCCGGCTCCGCTTCCTCCCGCTGAACAAAGGAAAAGCCGACGAAACGGGATGTTTCGATCCCCGCCTCCGCCCCTCCGGTTTGATTCCTCCGTCTCCTCCCACCGTACCACCGCCTAACCAAATAAACTCTTCGGCTTCGATTGGTTTGGTGTTTTGCTCAGGCAACGGGAGGAGGGGCGCTTTTGAAACCGGAGGGTGTAGGCCGCGGTTGGAATCCCTCCGCTTTCCTCCATTTCTCATGACGCGGCGGGTGCAAACGAAGCAAACGCCGCCGCCGGCCATTTGATCACCCGTCGTGCAACGGCGTTTGCCCCAAACGGAGAGCTCCAAACGCTGCGCCAAAAGAGGCCTTAGTTTGGCACGACTTATTTGCTTCAGTGAGTTTGGCTTAAAACATCATTACCATTGAATGCATGTTTGACATGACAAAGGGTATGACCACTACCAAGAAAACAAACTAGTTTTGAGCATTAAGGCTCTTTTTGGCTCCACGTTTTAACTCCAGTATGCCACGGCTTATCGTGCCGCTCCGCCAAACAAAAAAAGCCATCCGGATTTTGCAGTCGCCGCCGCAAACAAATCGCGAAATAATAGCGATCTGGAGTCGCGATATTTTCTCACGACTCCAGATCGCAGAAATTTCGTGATTGTGCTGCGCTACCCTAACCCGCTCCATCTACGAGTGGTCTGCCTCGCATTGCCAACATGAGGAGTCTCGTTATTTCTCGGATTAAACCAGCAATCCACGGCAAAGTGACCAACTTTGCCACAACACCAGCAGTCAAATCTGTTATACTTTCTCCTAGGCACCTGGTTTACCCTTGGAACGGAAGGTTCAGCCAGGGCCTCGGACCTGGAGGTGGAGGCATCATGATGACAACAATCGCATGATTTCTTCACCTCCTGGTTTCTCAGTGTAACAGGCTTGGCCTTGGGTGCCTGTTTCCTATTATGGCCGCTAGAGAAGTGACCATAATCCTCCATTTGAACTTCCTCATAAGGTGCCTTGAAGACACTCTCGCCAAAGTTGCGGGGGAAGGCCTGTTAGGGATATGCCCCAGTAGCCAATCATATAATGATATGTTATTGGTTTATGTAATTGATGATTTTGATCATTTGTTCCTAGTTTTATTGTTGACATACCATTCGGGTTGATGACCTGAATAGTAGAGCTATGTGTCTCATTTGTGAAATGGCGACGATGAAACTAAAACAAGTTCATGGTCTTGAGGATCAACAAGGAGCATTGATTGTCGGATAAGACCAGTCTGCAAGTTTAATGATGATTAAGTTCTACTAATCATAGGTAAGGAGTTGCCGCCTTAATTGCAGATGTTTATGTTATTGGAACATAGTACAGAACATGACCGCGATGGAATAAATACATGTATTGTGTTATGTGTCACTATTTATTTCATTAGTTTGATTCTATGTTTGAGACGCCCGATTTCAACTCACAAGGATAGGTTCACTAAATTTCGTCCAACGCTGATTCCCGTCAAGGGCTGCCATACAGACGATATTTATGTTCTCTTGAGTTGTGTGGAGAAGATCGTTCGTCAAGAAAATCATGTCTCTCATTAGATCGTCTCGTGAGCGATGATATCTGTTGAGGCCTCCTTGATGGTGTTGGGTCGTTTGCTAGCAACTTTGTGCGACCAACACTATATCAAGAAATGTATGAACGGCAAGGGTGACACGCTTCAAGCTTGCGTTATACAAGGGTATCATATGACATAAGAATCGAACGGGACACTCTATGTGTTCGTATGTAGGATTGATATGCTAAGGTAGCATGATATTTGTGTAAATCGAGGATCGTAACGCATTGCTATGGTGCCGCTTACGATCATTGGAAGTGAATAGAGATTCACGTTTCATGTTCGATATAACATGAATCCTCAAAGGGTCACACAAATGGGATTTAGGCCACAGTTAAACCAATCCAGTTTTGATCATCAATATGATTGATGAACGCTATAATTAAACGAGGAAAGGAGATCTTGCGACGCTGAATTAATTCGTAATTGCGCAATGAGATTTGAGAGGCAAAGCAAGATGCGAACCGTGATTCCATTGAATAGGATTTTGATGGAAGTTTCAAATACGAAACGTTCGTCGTTTGAAATCCATAATTGCAACTCGCAGCTCATAGGGGCGTTTTCATGATGCGATCATTTAAGCGATTCGATGAACAGTCAAAAGGTTTGATAATTTATCGATTAAGGTGATTTTGATAAGTGATCAAAATTAAAGTGAGAGGGGTTATTGTTATAAGCATATAACTTGTTATAAGCATATAAAATATTATCTGATTTTATAAGATCATATTTTAAAAATACTTATAAAAAAATTTGATTTCATAATAACCCCCCCCCCCCCCACCCCCTTTTCCCCGGTTCAAGTGAGAGCAAAACAGGCCGCCCCCCTCCCCGAGCGAAATAGGAGCGGACGGAAGAAAGGCGGGCTGCGGATTGGCGATCTAGGGTTCTCTCGCGAGAGCAACGATCGGCGCCCCTCTCTTTCTCCCTCGATCGACTTCGCCGGAGGTTTCTAACCTCTAACCGGTGGCTTTTCCCTCTCCCTCTCCCTGCTGGGCTGTCGGCGACCGAGAGAAGAAGAAGGCACCGACAGTCGGGCTTCTTTCTTGCCGAGCCTAGGTCGGCCGCCCCCTCTTCCTCCTTTTCGTGCAACGTCTTTCTCCACGGGATTTGGTGAAACCCGCAGTGGATGTTGACGTGCTCGTCAAAGGGTTTTTCGATTGGATTGGCTCCTCTTTTCCCCTTGCTAGCACAAGTGAGACAAGAGGTGGTTGAACTCCTTGGTGGACTCGAGGCTTAGGTTATCAGAGATCGCATTGCAAGGGTTGCTCTACAACCGCGAGGACTAACTCTCCGCTTCACCTTCTAGGTTAACCTAGAAGAGGTACTTTTCTCCCTTTCTTGTTTGTAGTAAAATCCAAATGCCAAATCACTAGTTCCTATATATTTCTTGATGGATGTAATTTTTAAACTGTTAATTATTCATTGCGTGTGGTGATTTGCGAGAAATCACTCGCATTAAGAAATAAAACCTAATAGTGGTATCAGAGCCAGGTTGCGTGATTTTGGCATTTGGATTTTCATAAGCGAGAATTTTGTGTGGTTGTCCTCCGGATTTGGTGAAATCCGTGGTGGTATGCTAATTTTTTTATTCCCTAATTGAATGAGTCAATCGTCCTCCTTCTCTCTAACTCCTTCGTGATGTTTGATATTTCGTTGATGTTTTTCCGCCGTCGCGGACATCATGTTTTATCATCATAGTAGGAGTGCAAATCAGATTTGCAAAGTGCTAATAGAGAGCGGTTACTTATCAATGGACCCTAATCTGATTAGGACATTGGGACGAAGTTCGCAATGTGAACCAAGAATCGTATAAGTTGATGCGATTGGTTAGAGAACCTACCTTACACTAGTTGGTTTGATGATTGTGCCGACGCCGTCGTCATTTCAATGAAAGTAGGGATCTTGGAAATCCATTACAGAGGGAATTTTCTTTTGATGTAATGGGTATTTTATTTTGTTGAAAATAAAATTAAACATAAACTAATTACTTGATTTTTTTTTTAAGAGAAATGACTTCTCATATGTCTTTTTCGCTTCGCTCAATCATTGAAAAGGAGAAACTCGCTTTTAACGGAGCCAATTTTCTAGATTGGAACCGTAACCTAAGGCTAGCCCTTCGGTTTGAAAAGAAAGAGTATCTCCTGACCACTCCTTTTCCAGTCATAGACTCTGAGGCTTCTGAAAAGGAACAGAGTGATCTTGACAAGTACGTAGTGGATGATATGGAGATATCTACACTGATCGTAGCAGTCATGGATCCTGAGCTCCAAAAGGAGTTCATTGATAGTGGTCTTGGTGTATATGACATCATGACTCGCCTGAAGAACATGTTTCAAGTTAAGGCCCGCACTGAAAGAGGAAAGCTGATCAAAACCATTGCTACTGCTAGATTAGCAGAGGGCCAAGAGGTTGGTCCTTACGTCATGAAGATGGCGGGGTATTTTCGGCAATTGGAGAAACTTGACACACCCTTCACGGTAGGGGCCGCTCAAGATTTCATCCTGAATTCTCTTCCTTCTCTTCATACGGGGTTTATTGTAAACTATCGTATGAACGGTATGGACAAGACCATGGACGAGCTCCATAACATGCTTGTTGAAACCGAGGAGAGTTTAAAGAAACAAAAGGACCATAAAGATGTTCTGGCGGTGAGTGAGAAGAGTAAGAAAGTCAAGAAGAAATTCCATAGGAATGATAAAGGCAAAGGCAAAGGCAAGGTGACACCCAAGGCTTTTGCTAAGGTTGTCCCCGAGGGTTCTAAGAAGAACAAGAATCCTGCCACTTCCGATACGGTGTGCTACTATTGTAGTGGCAAGGGCCATTGGAAGAGAAACTGTCCCAAGTATCTCTCAGACAAGAAGGGAGGAATTGTTCCCCCTTCCACCTCAGGTATATTTGTCATTGAAACCCTTTTAGCTTCTTCTGATAATGACTGGATATTTGATACCGGTTCATGTGCTCACATTTGTCGAAATGTGCAGGCACTAAGGAGTAAGAAGCAGCTAAAGAAAGGTGAAATTCAACTTCGCGTAGGCAATGGCATGTGCGTCTCCGCTATGGCCATTGGAGTGGTGGAGTTGATTTTGCCTTCCGGAATGGTTTTGGAACTCAAAGATGTTTATTTTGTTCCTGTTATTACTCGCAATATTATTTCTATCTCGTGTTTGGACATGGATGGTTTTAGTATAACCATTAAAGACAATTGTTGCTCTTTATTTCGTAATGATGTTTGCTTTTGTATTGCACGAAATTTAAATGGTTTATATGTGCTAGATACAAGTGAACATATTTTGAGTATAGAACATAATAATAGAAAACGTAAATTTTCGCATGAAGGTTCGACCTTTATGTGGCATTGCCGTTTGGGTCACATCAACGAAAAACGCATCAAGAGATTGCAAACTGTTGGTCTCTTGGATCAGTTTGATTTTGAATCAATTGATATATGCGAATCGTGTTTAAAAGGAAAGATGACAAAAGCGCCTTTCACCAAAAAGGGTGTAAGGGCAAGTAACTTGTTGGAACTCATACATACCGATGTATGTGGGCCCATGAACTTTTGCGCGCGAGGAGGTTATTCATACTTCATCACTTTCACCGATGATTATAGTAGATACGGGTATATCTACTTAATGAGGCATAAGTCTGAATCCTTTGAAAAGTTCAAGGAATTCAAAAATGAAGTTGAAAACCAACTTGATAGGAAGATCAAGACCTTGCGTTCTGATAGAGGTGGTGAGTACTTAAGCGTAGAATTTGGTGATTATTTAAAGGAGTGTGGAATTGTTCCTCAACTCACTCCACCTGGGACTCCACAATGGAATGGAGTATCCGAGAGGAGAAATCGGACCTTGCTTGACATGGTTCGATCAATGATGAGCCAAGCTGACTTGCCTAAATCATTTTGGGGTTTTTCACTTGAAACCGCAGCATTTACACTTAATCGTGTTCCTTCTAAGTCTGTTGCGACAACGCCTTATGAATGCTGGTTTGGTAAGAAACCAAGCATGATGTTTCTCAAGATTTGGGGATGCGAAGCCTATGTTAAAAAGTTAACAAACGATAAGCTTAGCTCCAAATCGAACAAATGTTATTTCGTGGGATACCCTAAAGCAACGAAGGGTTACTACTTCTACAATCGTGAAGAGAACAAGATAGTTGTTGCTCGTCATGCGATATTTTTGGAGAAAGAGTTTCTCTCAAAACCTAGTAGTGAGAATGACGTGGTCATTGAAGAAATTCATGAACCAATACAAGATGCACCTCAAGTAGGCGATCTAGTTGTTCCCGACGTGGCACCGAATGAGGTAGAAGCTCGACCCATTCCACAAGTCGTTGTGGATGAGGTTAATGAGCCTATTCCCTCAATTGAGTTTTCGGATTTATCGCTCGCCGATAGTAGACGAGACACTCAATCTGTTGAGACTCAAGAACAAACCCCACAAGTCGTTGTGGAACAAGTTCAAGAATCTCAAACGCCACCGAATGTGGTCCCACGAAGGTCGACAAGGGAAAGTCGTCCACCCAATAGATATATGGATATGTATGACGTTCTAATCATTGAGAATGATGAACCGTTGACCGTTGATGACATGAGAAAGAGACCCGACTCCAAGAAATGGCTTGAGGCCATGGAATCCGAGATGCAATCCATGTATGACAACAAGGTGTGGACCTTAGTTGATCATCACGAAGGGGTCAAACCCATAGAAAATAAGTGGATCTTTAAGAGAAAGATCGACATGGATGGCAACTTGACTATTTACAAAGCACGGCTCGTAGCGAAAGGTTTTCGACAAATTCAAGGAGTTGACTATGAAGAAACTTTCTCGCCCGTTGTTATGTTTAAGTCAATACGGATTTTGTTAGCAATTGCCGCATATTATGACTATGAAATATGGCAAATGGACGTTAAAACTGCCTTCCTAAATGGAGATTTGGAAGAGGATGTGTATATGACACAACCGGAGTGTTTTATAGATCCAAAGAATGCTAACAAAATTTGCAAGCTTCAAAGATCCATTTATGGATTGAAGCAAGCATCGCGGAGTTGGAATAAGCGTTTTGATAATGAGATCAAGGAGTTGAATTTCATTCAATGTGAGAAGGAAGCTTGTGTTTACAAGCGAATTAGTGTGAGTGTAGTGGTGTTTCTTATTCTATATGTTGATGATATTCTATTAATTGGAAATGAAGTTTCCGAATTAAATGCAGTCAAGACTTCATTGAAGAAAGTGTTCTCAATGAAAGACTTGGGTGAGGCTGCCTATATCCTAGGAATCAAGATCTATAGAGATAGATCAAGAAGGATGATAGGTTTAAGCCAGGAGGTGTATATTGATAAAGTGTTGGAATCACACAATTTGGCTAATTCCAAAAGGGGGTTCTTACCTATGTCACATGGCACATACTTGAGTAAGACTCAGTGTCCTTCAACTGATGGTGACAAGGAATTCATGAAAAAGTTCAGATATCCTTCAGCCATTGGTTCGATCATGTACGCCATGTTGTGCACCCGCCCAGATGTTGCGTATCCGATTAGTACGACTAGTCGTTTTCAGGCCAATCCAGGCCTAGCACATTGGACTGCAGTTAAGAATATTCTCAAGTATCTCAAGAGGACTAAGGATAGTTTTCTCATTTACGGTGGGGACCAAGAGCTCGTTGTAAGTGGTTACACCGATGCTAGCTTCCAAACCGATCGAGATGACTCGAAGTCTCAAACCGGCTTCGTATATTTGCTTAATGGTGGTGTTGTAAGTTGGAAGAGTTCCAAACAAGATACTACAGCAGATTCCGTCACCGAAGCTGAGTACTTAGCGGCTGGTGAAGCAGCGAAAGAGGGCGTTTGGATGAAAGAATTTCTGACAGAGCTGGAAGTAGTTCCGAGCATCTCGGGTCCGGTAGATCTTTACTGTGACAACACGGGAGCCATAGCCCAGTCAAAGGAGCCTCGGTCTCATCAAAGGACCAAGCACATTCTTCGGCGATTCCATCTCATCCGACAGTTTGTGAACGATGGATGGATAAAGGTGAAAAGGGTAGATGGTGTTGCGAACACAGCAGACCCTCTAACAAAGCCATTGTCTCGAGCCGCGCACGAATTGCATGTTGCATCCATGGGGATTAGACGCATGCCTGAGTGGCTTTGAGTGTTTTGTATTTTATGGTTTTAGTATGAGACATATATATATATTTTTTGTTGAATACTATTCTCTTGCTAGATGTCACTTTGATTGACTCTGGGTCAAGTGGGAGATTGTTAGGGATATGCCCCAGTAGCCAATCATATAATGATATGTTATTGGTTTATGTAATTGATGATTTTGATCATTTGTTCCTAGTTTTATTGTTGACATACCATTCGGGTTGATGACCTGAATAGTAGAGCTATGTGTCCCATTTGTGAAATGGCGACGATGAAACTAAAACAAGTTCATGGTCTTGAGGATCAACAAGGAGCATTGATTGTCGGATAAGACCAGTCTGCAAGTTTAATGATGATTAAGTTCTACTAATCATAGGTAAGGAGTTGCCGCCTTAATTGCAGATGTTTATGTTATTGGAACATAGTACAGAACATGACCGCGATGGAATAAATACATGTATTGTGTTATGTGTCACTATTTATTTCATTAGTTTGATTCTATGTTTGAGACGCCCGATTTCAACTCACAAGGATAGGTTCACTAAATTTCGTCCAACGCTGATTCCCGTCAAGGGCTGCCATACAGACGATATTTATGTTCTCTTGAGTTGTGTGGAGAAGATCGTTCGTCAAGAAAACCATGTCTCTCATTAGATCGTCTCGTGAGCGATGATATCTGTTGAGGCCTCCTTGATGGTGTTGGGTCGTTTGCTAGCAACTTTGTGCGACCAACACTATATCAAGAAATGTATGAACGGCAAGGGTGACACGCTTCAAGCTTGCGTTATACAAGGGTATCATATGACATAAGAATCGAACGGGACACTCTATGTGTTCGTATGTAGGATTGATATGCTAAGGTAGCATGATATTTGTGTAAATCGAGGATCGTAACGCATTGCTATGGTGCCGCTTACGATCATTGGAAGTGAATAGAGATTCACGTTTCATGTTCGATATAACATGAATCCTCAAAGGGTCACACAAATGGGATTTAAGCCACAGTTAAACCAATCCAGTTTTGATCATCAATATGATTGATGAACGCTATAATTAAACGAGGAAAGGAGATCTTGCGACGCTGAATTAATTCGTAATTGCGCAATGAGATTTGAGAGGCAAAGCAAGATGCGAACCGTGATTCCATTGAATAGGATTTTGATGGAAGTTTCAAATACGAAACGTTCGTCGTTTGAAATCCATAATTGCAACTCGCAGCTCATAGGGGCGTTTTCATGATGCGATCATTTAAGCGATTCGATGAACAGTCAAAAGGTTTGATAATTTATCGATTAAGGTGATTTTGATAAGTGATCAAAATTAAAGTGAGAGGGGTTATTGTTATAAGCATATAACTTGTTATAAGCATATAAAATATTATCTGATTTTATAAGATCATATTTTAAAAATACTTATAAAAAAATTTGATTTCATAATAACCCCCCCCACCCCCTTTTCCCCGGTTCAAGTGAGAGCAAAACAGGCCGCCCCCCTCCCCGAGCGAAATAGGAGCGGACGGAAGAAAGGCGGGCTGCGGATTGGCGATCTAGGGTTCTCTCGCGAGAGCAACGATCGGCGCCCCTCTCTTTCTCCCTCGATCGACTTCGCCGGAGGTTTCTAACCTCTAACCGGTGGCTTTTCCCTCTCCCTCTCCCTGCTGGGCTGTCGGCGACCGAGAGAAGAAGAAGGCACCGACAGTCGGGCTTCTTTCTTGCCGAGCCTAGGTCGGCCGCCCCCTCTTCCTCCTTTTCGTGCAACGTCTTTCTCCACGGGATTTGGTGAAACCCGCAGTGGATGTTGACGTGCTCGTCAAAGGGTTTTTCGATTGGATTGGCTCCTCTTTTCCCCTTGCTAGCACAAGTGAGACAAGAGGTGGTTGAACTCCTTGGTGGACTCGAGGCTTAGGTTATCAGAGATCGCATTGCAAGGGTTGCTCTACAACCGCGAGGACTAACTCTCCGCTTCACCTTCTAGGTTAACCTAGAAGAGGTACTTTTCTCCCTTTCTTGTTTGTAGTAAAATCCAAATGCCAAATCACTAGTTCCTATATATTTCTTGATGGATGTAATTTTTAAACTGTTAATTATTCATTGCGTGTGGTGATTTGCGAGAAATCACTCGCATTAAGAAATAAAACCTAATAAGGCCCACCCCTCATAACGGCTCTTGGGCTTTTCAACCGAGGGCCGGAAGAAGTGGCCATAGGTTGACTCAAAGTCCTGTTCATTGCAGGGATAGCCAGGCTTCCTGAATACAATAGGGTTGAGTGGGGCCTTTCCCTTTTCTGCAGTAGAGGCCTCGCATCCATCTACGGCGATTCTGAACTCCTCCAGCGCATCCATCTCCGGCAAGACGGCGAGGAATCTGCTTCTTCCTCTACTCCGACAAAGGTTCTGGCCTTCTCATCTTCCTCCAGAGGTGTTGCCAATCACCGGCCAGGCATCGCTACTCCGCTGCTCAGCCCTAACCTGCGCTCCGCCGACTCCGAACTCCTCCACCGCGTCCATTTCCGGCGAGGAATCCTCTTCTTCCTCAACTCCGGTGAGGTTTCCGGCCTCCTCATCCTCCTCTAGAGGTGTTGTCGATCACCTCCCCCTTTCCATCTGCACGAGTTACCCAAGCAATCCATCCAAGTGTCGCCCCTTTCCTCCTCTCGGACGAACATAGCGAGGAGTATCTTCCTCAACGCCTACTACGTTCCTTCTCAGGAAAACTTCTCACCGGGCAAGGTATAAATTTTTGCACTAGTACATGTTAATTTGTTTTGGTGTTAGCACTAGTATATGTTAATTTTTGCACTAGTATATGTCAATCGGTGCTAATGTGATTTTTGCACTAATATCTCATAGTTAATGTGATTTTATTTTTATGTTGTGTGTGTATGTTTGTTTATGTTTAATTTGTGTTTGTGTGTTTGATTTGTGTTTGTGTGTTTGATTTGTGTTTGTGTATTTGATTTGTGTTGTGTGTGTATGATTTGTGTTTTTGTGTGTGTGTGTGTGATTGTGATTGTGTTTGTGTGTTTCGGGTGATTGGGATTGTGTGTGTGTGTATGTTTATGTAATTGTGTGTGTGTGTTTAGGGTGTGTATGCTTGTGTTGTGTGTGTGATTGTGCTATTGCATTGTAATAATCTTCCAATGTAAAGTTATTGTTTTCTCCTGACGGGCCTCACTCTTTGCATATTCTCCCATTTGTGTGCTTGCACAATCGAAACAGGATATTGTTTTCTCCACACAGGTATTGTTCATCAAGACTGCAAGCTGAAGTTTTCAGTTGTGATGCTTGCAGCCTCCACTTTATCGAGACTGCAAGCTGCAGTTTTCATATGTAATTGGGTTTGTCGTATATGATTGCGATTGTGTTTATGTAATTGTGTGTGTGTTTGTATGTGTCTTTGTCTTTGTGACAATGTGTATGTGTGCATGTGTAATTGTGTCAGTGTATGTTTGTCTGTGATTGTTTAGATTGTTTATGTGTTTGTGTGTGTATGTTTCGAATGACAAAGGTCATTTTTTTGACTTGCTAGCATTGTTGGAACAACATCACGGGTTAAGAGGAACACAGAGGACACAAGCCGGTGAGGTTTTGACAATAACAATTTACATATTGGGCCACAATGAAACATTCAGAAAATCAGGTGAAAGATTCCAACATTCCACAGAAACTTTGAGTCGGCTATTTATGATCGGTCTGGAAGCTCTGACAAGTTTGTCCATGCATAACATTGCTCCGATTGATCCCCAAATTCGTAAAATTTCATCGCACATACAGAATGATGATAGATATATGCCATTTTTTAAAGGTTGTATCGGTGCAATTGACGGTACACATGTTGATGCACGGATAGCTGTAGAAAATCAAGTTCCTTACATTGGTCGTCATGGTACCACGACTCAAAACGTAATAGCCGTTTGCGACTTCAATATGTGTTTTACATATGTTGTACCTGGATGGGAGGGGTCTGCACATGACACACACATATACCATCGTGCAGTACGGGATCCGCAAAGTAAATTTTTGTTTCCACCAGAAGGTATGTCTCATTAGCTTTTACGTTATGCTGATTTATTGATCGTATCTTCAAATGTTTAAACCCTTTCGTAATACTGTAGGGAAATATTATCTCGTCGATGCTGGTTACCCTTTGGAGAAGGGGCTCCTGAAACCATATCCGAAAACGAGATATCACTTGCCGGATTTTGCTCGGGGAAATATGCCAATAGAAGGAAGACGTGAAATATTTAATAAAGCACACTCATCGCTGCGTAGTGTCATCGAGAGAAGCTTTGGTGTATGGAAGAAAAAAACCAAAATGCCTCATTTTGAATTCTCGAAGCAGTGCGTGGTTGTGGTCGTTACGATGTCGCTCCACAACTTTATTAGAAGACATTCATCAAGGGCTGACCCAGAGTTTGATGTATGTGACGGAAACGAAACGTTTGTTCATCCGGAGGCATATGAGTTGCGACCAAATAATCGCCGAAGAACTATTGATTCTAATCCGAACACAACACCAAACTCATTTGAGGGGACGGGAGCTGCAGAAATGACCAATATAAGGGACATCATTGCAGATCAACTCACGGAGTATCATAGGTATACACCATAATGACGTTTTCATTTTTTTAACATATATAAAAAGATCAGTAATTACATTTATTGTTGATGTGCAGTTAACGCTCGATGATCGAGGGATACATTTCATCCGCATGACGGAGCACGTTTATGATTTTCATAAATGAAATAATCCTTTTGAAAACATTTTGTATTTTTAAAATTTAGAACTGGGCATTTTATTTTCATTAAGTTAAATTGTTTTTTTATATTATTGTTTATTGTGTGTATCTTCAAAAAATGAACTGTCCACCGCACAGCTGTTTTGCCAAACAGATTAAACAGCTTCTCTGTTTGAAACAGCTCCGCAAAAACTGTTCATCCAAACAGTTTCACAGATTCTGACACCACTCTGCAAAACAGCTGATTATTCCACCACTGCTTCTCACCACTGCTTCTGCAGTCGCTGCAGCTGAGCCAAACAGAGCCTAAATGAATGAATTTTTTAGGTGAGATCGAACGTTCACGAAGAACAACAGTTCATGATGACTACGTTATAATAAATACATACATCCACTACTTATTGCCAAAAAAATTGGACTTGAAAACAAACAATAAGAAAAGTTTAAAAACCGGTAAAGAAAGGTTTAAGAACAATTTGACTATGATGTGGTGGCTGCTTTCTCCCTTAATGATGTATTTGGAGCTTGATAATGGATGGGCGGTTGCGGTTGAAGGTTGAGCAGTTTCTAAGGCTCTGTTTGGCGCGACTGCAGCGATTGAAGAAGCAGTGGTGGGAAGCAGTGATGGAATAATCAGCTGTTTTGCAGAGTGATGACAGAATCTGCGAATCTGTTTGGAAAAATAACGTTTGCAGTGCTATTAATAATTTTATTTTATAAATATTATGTAAATAATATTATATTCATTAATAATATATAACTTATATAATTATATTAATTTAATAACTTATAAGTTATAATACACCTTATAATATAATTTAATATAATAACTTATAATATATTAATATTAATATACTAATTTATATGTATTAATATAATAATTTATAATATATTAATTACTTTAATATTATAAAGAAGCATTGGCTGCAGCGCTGCTGCTACTTCCGCGACTCAAAAATAGCAGGCCACCGCTATTTTTAACATTGACGTCAGCCACTGCTATGATTTCAAATTACTGTTTGACGCGGTGGTGGCAAAATCAGCAACGTGCCGCTTGAAAAACGCTGCGCCAAACAAAGCCTAAATGTAGGTCCATCCGTGGTTGAAATCGGACGTAATATAGCATTTTGGAGAATCAGTGATTGCAAATGGAAGCTATTCAAATGGGAAAAAAATTGCCTTAGCTTCCATTTGAAAAAACGCAACGAAAAAAAATCATCAAATAAACAGAGACGTAGTAACTATCTGCGGCAAATGAACTCTGTTGGTGATTGAAGTTGAGCTTCTCATATCTATCCATTGTGATTTGAAGTATAATTGCAGATTGTACATCTCTATCTTGTGAAATTACAAAAAAAATGTCAATCACCGATGAGGATGAAACCCCATTTAAGGTTTGAGTGTGCGTTTAATCATCTCCTCCATGATCCCTTCTATTGTGGAGATCATGGATTTGACTGGTCAACCCACCCCCCATGATCTCCATCACAATAGGAGAGATCATGGTGGCCTCCCACTCAACAACTACCGCCGGCTGCCGCCGGCCGCCGCCGACCGTCGCCGTTATTTCCCGACTCCACGACCGCCATCGTCGTCCGTTCCTCCCGCGGCCGCCGCCGCCGCAGTCTCCCAACGCCGCGGTCGCCGTCGCCGTTATTTTACAATTCCACGACCGCCATCGTCGTCCGTTCCTACCAACGCCGCGGCCGCCGTCGTCTCCCAACGTCGCGGCCGCCGTCGTCTCCCAACGTTGCGGCCGCCGTCGCCGTTATTTCCCAATTCCACGACCGTCGTCGTCGTTCCTTTCTCTCACCACCGCCGCCGCCGTCTCCCAACGTCGCGGCCGCCGCCGCCGTTATTTCCCGACTCCACGACCACCGTCGTCGTTCATTTCTCCCGCGGCCACCGCCGCCGCCATCTCCCTACGTCGCGGCCGCGGCCGCCGTTATCTCCCGGCTTCACGGCCACCGCCGCCGTCGTCCGTTTCTCCCGCCGCCGCCGTCTCCCAACGTCGCAGCCGCCGCTTGTAATACCCGAAAATTATAACTGTTAATATTTTGTCTACTAAAAACTATATGAATACTCCCCGATGATGAAAGAATAATTTCAGTGTCGATTTGACGTCGCACGTTACTTTGAGGTTCGGATTTTGTTGCGATCGATTTTGTGCGACAGTCGTTTCATATCGTTTGAGTTTTTTTTGTTGCACTTGGAATGACATGTTATATGGGCTTGCTGGCTTGGTCTGTCACATTGGCTTGAATTAATGAAATGGGCTGCCACCTCCTATGGCCGGTTTTTCTTTGCTTGTAGCCGGTGCTGCCGGTTAGGCGGTGACCTCCAGAGCCTTCATAATCATATCTTGTCGATTCCCTGCTTCATTTCGACGGGATTTTTGACGGAAGGAAGCCGCAGAAGCCGATCCCGTTGCTTGTTCTACCAGGCTCTATTCTCCTCCGATTTCTGTGATTCTTCTTGCGATTGAAAGGTAATCTTCTTCCCTCCACTTCTCTTGTGTTGATTATGGAGTTTGTGTATAGATTGGAGATGGGTGAAAACCTAGGGTTTGGGGTTTTTGAGTTTCTTCACTTCCTTTTGTGTTCAAAAGTTTCTGTATGGCTTTCCAAACCCTACATCTTGATTTTGAATCATATTCGGGTGAGATGAAGTTAGGGTTTTGGCCGGCTGTGTCTTGAAGGTGGCTGAATTTTGAAGTTGGTTTTTGAATTCACGAGCTTGATCCTTCCCTAGGCAACTCCTAGAGTCGTAGTTGTGTCCGTCTTAGGAGTCCGCTCGTGTATATTTGTGACGCAACCCTAAAGTAAGTGATTTATTGATACTGCAGAGGATGGCGTCCGACGATAGACGCGGCGAGAATCCTACGAGAGACAAGGGCAAAAGAAAACTTGGGGTGAGCCCTTACTGCTTTTTCCTCTTTTCTTGTGAAGCTATTTACTTTTCAGCTGTCACTGAATCTATGAATTGCCGAAAACGCTAACGTGAGTTAGCTAGCGATAGAATTCTGAGGGAAACCAAATAAAAACATATCCTAGTTTTGATATAAAATGAATGAAACGAACTGATAGAAATAGAAATGATATTGAACACGCGTCGACGCAACGAAATGCTAAGGGTCGGCCTAGTAGAGGGGGAAGGTTTCAGACTCCTACACCTCGTGAGGGGGCTAGAACTCTCACACCTCGTAGGGGGGTCGAACTCCTACAGATGATATGAATCCCATTAGGAGGCGTTGAAGCCTGTTGCACGTCGAAACGCCCTAAAGTGGATATTGATATGAATGGTCGACGGACCCGGATGAATGAGATATTTGAATGACCCTTAGTACTTCGAGAATAAATTATGAATAAAGGAAATTGATATGAAAATATGAATTGATATCAGATATAGATAAATATGTTCATATAGATTTAATTGCTGCTGACTCTTTTGTCTGCTTGCAGTGCGACACTACAGGTAAATAGTAAGGATTTCACTTAGTTTTCCAAATTAATGAGATTTTCAATTTGTTTTTAGGAACCGAGCACCAGCGTACCAGACCCCGCTAGACGGGCTCAGGCAGAGGCCGATCGGAGATCGGTTGAAGACTTGGTTCGTCCACGGGTTAGCATGATTTATTTCTTGTACTCTGGTTGATTTTATTTGTAGTCGAATATTTGTAGACAGTATATATTTAGGATATAAATGAAATGTGATGTTATATTTGCACTGGTACACTTCGAATATTCTTTTTGCTGCGTATAATTATATGAAAAACCCACTTGGACAAATGTTTTAAATTGTGGCGGTTGTTGGGCCGTTACACCGCCGTCTCCCAACGTCGCGGCCGCCGCCGCCGTTATTTCCCGGCTCCACGGCCGCCGCCGTCGCCGTCCGTTTCTCCCGCCGCCGCCGCCGCCGTTGTCATTGTTCGCCGCCGTCGTCGTCGTTCGCCGCCGCCGCCGCCGTTGCCGTCCGCCATCGTCGATCATTATTTTCCTCCGCCGTCTGATCACGCTCCCGCGATCGCCTCCATCGATTACGTGGGTAACCACCCATGTAACTACCCCCATGATCTTTCGTAGTGGGGAAATGCGCGGCTAAAAATAAACTGGTCTGCGGTTAGTATAATTATTAAATATTATATGTGCATATTATGTCATGAGTGAGCCTATTAATAGCATTCATGGTGATTATAGGCTGCGAATAACCGCATGACCTCCATAACCACCCATGAAGCCTATAAATAAGACTCCTCTTCCCCCTTTTAATTCATTCTCTACTTCTTGGAAAAATCCTCCTACGAATTTCCTTTCTCTCCTTCCTCCTTTATCTTCTTCATCTCCATGGTAGGAGCTGCTCTAACTTGGGCCGTAGTGGCGACGACAATAGTTTATTTCATAGCTCACATATCTAGCTCTCACATCAACCCTGCCGCCTCTAGCCGTAGTGGTGACGGCAATAGTTTTTGAGGGAGGCTCTGAGATTGTTTTATTTATATGAACTGTTATGATTTAATCATTTTTGAGAGAGGCTTTATAATAAATGTACTCATTAGATTTTTGAAATATGTTATCAGGTTTTTATTTTGATGTACATTTATAAATTTTGTATTTCCATTTTACAAGTTTTTGTTTTGGTGTGCATTAATCAAGTTTTTATTTTCAGTGGCCAAATTGATAAAAAAGTTTCTATAATGGCAGAAAAAAAAATTTACCAAACAAAATTCAGTTCACAAACCGCTGTTCATGACCTCAAAAAACATAAATCTTCCAAACAAAACTTCATCCACAAACCGTGGTTAATGACCACTCCATTCACAAACCACGGTTCATGACCACAACGTTCATGACTGCCACCACCGCGCCAAACGAAGCCAAAGTTGATTCGAATAAGCGCATTTGAAAAAAAAATCGTAAAGATTGCATGCAATAATCTAAGAATGGAGCATGGATCATTTTGAATGGGCGTTGAATGGGTGAGAAAATTATGTATCTTTTTCTGCATCCGGCATCTCCATTTTCGTTCCGTTCGCAGACGCAACCTCATCCAGCATTTGGCATCTCCGCGCCAGAAACCACCCGAGCGGAAGCCCAACTTCTTTCGACTTTTTCAACATATACAAACTCAAAGTTCATGGCAGTTAAGGAACTATTCATTATTTTCCAATGAATAGCAAGCAAATTGCTCCTATTTGGCTGTTCTAATTTATATAAATAATCTTTTATAAGATTAGCATCTTACAAATACAGTTTGACATGATCTAATGATAAAGATTAAAGCACTGCTTAGAAAAAAACTCTCCGACATACAAAATAAATACTTCATTTATACAAAAATCCTAACATCTGATTCTAAAGAAATAAGTTCCTCTTGACTTACCTTCTTCCATAAACCGCCAATTAAAAGGCGGCCTTCCATAAGGAAAGGGCGCCCCAGCTCAGCTGAACCCTCAGTTTCTGGCATCTGCTTCAACTTTTTCGCCGCATTTTCATCACCAAGAAATTCGACGTCATCGCAAACCATTTCTCTCGTGTCAGCAGAATGAACATCCTCAACATTCTCGCCGCTTGGTTCAGATTTATCAGCCTCTTTTTCGTCTTCCATTACATAAAAAATTGGACTAAATGCAGCTGAGCTGAATGAGCAAAGCAACATTCCAATGGGGCACAAACCCCATGACTTGGTTGGCCTCCACAAGTTGGTTGCCGCACCGGAAACGCTGTTTGAAGGCTCGCTATTTTTGTGTTTCCCGAGTCGAAATTTTATAAGATCCAACCTTTCCGCCGCTTTCTCGACAGCATCCTCCTCTTTTAAAAGCATGTTCTCATTATATTTTATATCGTCACAGTGAATTTGGTTCTGGTCCAGAAAGGCTAACATGGGGAGTTTTTTCAGTTTCTCGGTCAGCAATTTGTTTTCGTTCATCTCAGCGAGGAGCAACGCCGACTTCAACATATATTTGTCGCCCGGATCGAATAAAGATAGGCATTTATGAAGGAGGCCTGTGAGACAAACTTTTGCTGTAGCCATTTTATGTGTAGTGCAAATTTGATTCTCTTGAAACAGTTCTATTTGACCGGATTCCTTCAGTGCTTTGAGATTTCTAATAAGATACAGAACCAACCAACGAAGATGACAAACTTGATTCACCTCAGCCTGGTTCAGCGAGTACAAGAAGTCGTTCCCGCCTGAAAATATAAATAAATGCCCCAAAAAAATTATTAAGATGAGTGATGAAAGACCAAACCCTAACATGCAGCAGGGTTGGTCTCTTTAACCAATTTCAGAGAAAAGAAAGCAGCATGGAAGAAAGAGAATAATGTTTACACATAAATTTTGAGAGATCACTAAGTTCTGTTTGGTTTGAATGGGAATATCAGAAAAACAGATAAATGGGAATACAATTTTTATTAATTTCTCAACTTCTCTATATGAATATAAGTATTTGTACATTAATATAGGTAAAGAAAAGAAGAAAGCAATCCCAATCTATGACGTGGAAGAGGGCTCAAGATGGGCCTTTCCTTGGGCCTTTACGGATCTTTCTTTCAACACTCCCCCGCAAGCTGGAGCATACAAATCATAAGCACTCAGTTTGGACAAGAACTGATAATATAACACGCGTGACAAGAACTTAGTGAGAAGATCTGCAACTTGATCAGCAACCAGAACATGTTTTAATTCTAGCTTCTTCATTTGAACTTTCTCCCGAATGAAGTGACAGTCAACTTCAATGTGTTTGGTCTGCTCATGGAAAACATGATTCTTAGCAATGTGTATAGGCGGTTGACAGTCACAAAATAAAGTAGGTGGTGAGGAAAGCTTGACTCCAAATAATGTAGGAGACTTTCTAACCATGTAATCTCATATACGATAGACGCCATCGAACAATACTCGGCTTCGGTCGAAGAGAGAGCAACCACATATTGTTTCTTGTTGTGGCAGGTAACAAGGTGTCCCCCGAAGTAGGTACAAAAACCACTAGTGGAACGCCGATCATCCAGGGAGCCAGCATAATCAACATCTGAATAAGAGACCAATGACAGAGTAGAGGAGGAAGAGGGTTTGCAAACGAGCCCTTGTCCAGGGTCTATCTTCAGATACCTTAAGATGTGCTCGACAGCTTGAAGGTGAGACATCCGTGGAGAATGAATGAACCGGCTGACAAATCCAACAACAAATGAGATATCTGGTCTTGTAACTGTAATATAAATAAACTTTCTTACAAGACGTCGATAATATTATGAATTTGAAAGAAGTAGATCGATGTCGAAGGCATGAGCACAGAGCTTATGATTAACATTCATAGGAGTATCTATAGGCTTGCATCCAGAACAGTCAGCGTCATGAAGAAGATCAAGACAGTACTCCCGTTGGGATAGAACAAGCCCGTCGGGATGTTGTGCAACTTCTAGGTCAAGGAAGTACCTGTACAACCCCGTGTCCGCCGAAGGGGCCCAAGCAAGCAGGCGGGCCGGGCCCCAGCCGCCTCTCTCAGGCGGGCCAGCCCCCGCTCGCCTCTCCTAGGCGGGCCGGGCCCCAGCCGCCTCTCTCGGGCGGGCCAGCCCCCCGCTCGCCTCTCCTAGGCGGGCCGGGCCCCAGCCGCCTCTCTCAGGCGGGCCAGCCCCCGCTCGCCTCTCCTAGGCGGGCCGGGCCCCAGCCGCCTCTCTCAGGCGGATCGGTTGCAGTCCACCTCCCTCCAGATGGCAGGGGGGTGACCCGACAAGAGGTGCGCATAACCAGCCAGAACAGCGGGGTTTGGCTGTTGACAGGCCAATCCAAGGGGCTCTTTAGTAAATTCAGACCACCAGAGGCGGGTTATTTGCAGACCATCCAAGGTAATCTATAAATAGGACCCAAGGGGTACCTCAGGAGGCACGCTTTTCTGTTCTCAAGTCTTATAGCGCTTTCTGAGGTACCTTAGCCCGGCAACTGGTTAAGGAGGGGAAGCGCTCTAAGATCTTCCGGGCGTGTGGTGGGACCTCCGAGCCGGGCCCTTGGTCCTGTCCTTTGTTTTTCTCTCCCTTGTTGTTTCTCTTGCAGGAGCGAAGTAAGTGCGAGATCACCCCTTCCCCAAGGGTCGAACTCCACAGAGGCCGGTTTCCGGTTTCAACATTTTGGTGCGGTGAGCGTGGAGCGTGGTCAGCAAGGAAAACCTTCAGCAAGTTCGATGACGGGAGAGGAAGGACAAGGATCAGGCAGGGGCAGCTCGCCACCCCCTCCCCCACCCCCAGCGGCGAGCGTGTCAGCAGAACTTAGGGAGGAGATCCTCGGGCTCGACAGGACCGCCCTCGGCATGCGAGCGGAGAGCGCGACACCAGTAGTCCCAGTAGTCGCCGCTCCCGCACTCGGCGACGACGCGCCGCTCAGGCGACCGGGGAAGGAACCCGCCGAGAGAGGCGAGCGCGAGTTCCAGGGGCGAGTTCTGTTCCCCGGCTCGGCCGCAGAATACCATTTTGGCGAGACGGCGGGGAGAGAGTTCACCCCTCGCCCAGCTGAGGGAGGAAGCCCCTTCAGCGAGTTCGTCTCCTCCGCCCCAGTTCCAGAGGGGTTTCGTGAGCCGGAGATGACCTACTACTCCGGGAAGGGAGACCCCGTCCACCACATCCAGTGGTTTGAGGACATGGTCTCTATTCGACAGATGTCCGACGGCTTCAAGTGCCGACTCTTCGCCATCACCCTCCGAGAGAAGGCGAGAGAATGGTTCCACCAGCTCCCGACCGGGTCCATCTTCTGCTTCGAGGACCTGCGTCGAGGGTTCATGTTGAGGTTCACCACTTCCAAGAAAAGGAAGAAGGAGGTGGAGTCCTTGTTTCGTGTCAAGCAGAGGGTGGGAGAAACCCTGGGGAGTTACCTGGATAGATTCCAAGAAGAGTTGTCCCAAGTGCAAGAGATGCCGGGGCACACCATGATGGTGGCCTTCACCCTGGGTCTTCAATCTGGGTTCTTTGCAATGGAACTCAAACGGTCCCCCCCAGTGTCTTTTGAGGCGCTCCTAGAGAGGGCGGCTAGGGAGGCCGATATGGAGGCAGCACACCCGGAGTTTGCCCGAAGGTTGGCCAAGTGGGCCGTGGAGGAAGAGAGGCCAAGGGGTGGCCGAGGGCAGGAAGAGAGAAGGGCTGAGCCCCGGCAGAGGGAACAGCCACCGCCGCAGCAGCATCAGCAGCAGCCCAGGCAGGGGCGACAGGAGCCGAACTTTCGGCTGGGGTGGAGACCCGAGTGGCAGGAGCCCGGGGCAAGGAGAGGGTTCCGCGGAGGGGACTACCATCAAGGAGGACAGGGTCAGTTCTACCCTCCAGGCGGGATGCAGGGCCAGAGGCCGGCCCTCCCCGACCAGGAGCAGGCTATGGCCATAGCACTGGGAGAAAGGAGAAGAGCAGCACGGAGAAGAAGAAGGGATGTGAGGGTGGAGTTGCCTTACTGCGACTTCCATCAGGAGGAGGGGCACGCCACAGCCACGTGCCCCGAGTTCCTCGAGATGAGGGGCAACCGGGAGCAGCAACGACAACAACAGCGTCCGGAAGTGCGGATTGAGGAAATCCGGCCTCGGGCGGAGGAGGGTCGGTGCGAAGACCGGGCGGATGTGGGCTCCCGAGGTAGGATCGGAGCGATCCACGGGGGGGGGGGGGGGGGGCTGGGATCGAGGCTTCCCGCAAGTCAAGCCTCCACACTATGTACCGCAGGAGCGTTGGCTCCACGTCCCAGTCCCCTCCCCCGGACGAGAAAATCACCTTTTCCATGGAGGACATGCCGGGTCACGAGGACCCCTTCTGCGATGCGCTGGTCATCCAGACAGCCATCGAGGACTTCACCGTCCCCCGGATCCTCGTCGATAACGGGAGCTCGGTCAACGTCATCTTCAAGAAGGCGTTCGATGCGATGAAGGTGGAGGCCCGAAGGGTGTTGGCCTCGGACGGACCCCTGTTCGGCTTCTCAGGGGAGAGGAAGGAGGTTGAGGGAGGAGTGGGACTCCATGTCGTTCTGGGGGGGCAGTCCCGCAATTGCAAGTTCGTCATCGTGGACGCCCCCAGCAGCTACAGCGCCATCTTCGGGAGGCCTCTCATCAGCGCCTTCCGCTGCGTCCCCTCATCCTTCCACCAATGCCTAAAATTTAACGTCGAGGGGGTCCAGGTCCGGGTCCGCGGAGACCCTAAGGAAGCGAGGGAGTGCTATGTCACGGCGGTGAACTCCATCTCTTGGCTGGAGGGAGCCGAGGAGATGGGGCGGAGGCTGAGGGAGGAGGAGCCGGAAGCGGGCGGGGATGAGATGGAGGTGGAGGAGAGTCGCGCCCAGGAGAAGGTCGCTGAGGAGATTCAGGAGCCGGCTGAGGCGATGGCCGTTGCAGAAGCTGAGGAGGAGGTCCTCGCCTTCGACGAGGGGGAGACTGAGGAGTGGGAGGCACAGTCCCGCCTGGAGGCGGCAGAGGAGGTGGCGGAGATGGAGGTTCTAACCACCGGAGGCAGGGTGGAGAGGATCCGCATCAGCGGAGGATTGACCCCGGAGGCTCAAGGCCGGATGCTGGAGTGCGTCCAGAAGAACGTGGACATCTTCGCATGGAGTGCCGCGGAGATGCCCGGGATCGACTCCAACATCGCCTGCCACCGCCTCAACCTGGACCCGGAGGCTCCCCCCATCCGACAAAAGAAGAGGCCCGTTGCGGACAAGCTCGCCGAGCCCATCAGGGAGGAAGTAGCAGAGCTCCTCAAGGCCGGCTTTGTATCCGAAATCCAATACCCCGGCTGGGTCTCCAATGTTGTAATGGTTAAAAAAGGAGACGGCCGGTGGAGGATGTGTATCGATTTTTCCCTTCTTAATAAATCATGTCCTAAAGATTGTTACCCCTTGCCTCGGATCGACGCGCTGGTTGACTCAGCCGTCGGTTTCCCTTTGATGAGTTTTCTAGATGCCTTTTCAGGTTATCACCAAATCAGGATGCACCCTCCGGACGTCAAAGACGTCTCATTCATCACAGGGGATGGGTGCTATAGTTATAAAATGATGCCCTTCGGGCTGAAAAATGCAGGGGCGACCTACCAGAGAATGATGGACAGGGTCTTTCAGGGGCAAAAGGGAAGGAACCTGGAAGTTTATGTAGACGATCTCATGGTCAAGAGTCCGGACCTCGACTCCCACCTCCGGGACCTAGAAGAGACCTTTGCCACACTCCGCGGGTGCAAGATGAGGCTGAATCCCCTCAAATGCACCTTCGGGTCAGGCAGAGGAAAATTCCTGGGGCATCTCCTCACCCCTGCCGGCGTAGAGACCAACCCTGACAAGGTGAGGGCAATCCTGGAGTTGGAGTCTCCGCGGAATGCGAAGGAAGTGCAGCGATTGACTGGGAGGCTGGCGGGACTGAGTCGGTTCCTCTCACGGGCCGGGGAGAAGTGCTCTCCATTCTTTAAAAGCTTGAGAGGAGGCCAAAAATTCGAGTGGACCTCGGAGTGCGAGGAGGCATTCCAGGCCCTAAAGAAGCAGTTGACTCAGGCCCCCCTGCTCCAAGGGCCAAAGGAGGGGGAGGACTTATTCCTGTACTTAGGGGCTGGGGCCGAGGCCCTGAGCTCTGTTTTAGTTCGGGAAGAAGGGAGGAGACAACTCCCGGTTTATTATGTAAGTCGGGTCTTGAGGAAGGCCGAGCTCCGGTACCCCATCCTAGAGAAACTGGCCTTCGCCCTCATCATCTCGGCCCGGAGGCTCCGGCCCTATTTCCAGGCACACACGATCCGAGTGGTGACTGACCACCCTCTCCGCAACATCTTCGAGGGGGTGGAGCATTCCGGCAGGTTGGCCAAGTGGTCGGTGGAGCTGAGCGAGTTCGACATCTCCTTCGTACCTCGCCTCTCGATCAAGGCCCAAGCCATGGCCGATTTCCTGGCTGACTATGTGGTCGAGGTGGCGGAGGAGGAACTCACTCGCCCGGTTCCCTGGAAGGTCATGGTGGATGGTGCGTTAGGGAGGCACTCCCTGGGGGCTGGGGTCATCTTGGAAAGCCCCCAGGGGGCGAGGATCGAGCAAACAGTGGTGGTGCATTTCCCCATCACCAACAATCAGGCCGAGTATGAAGCCGTGATTGCGGGTCTACGCCTGGCCAGGGAACTGGGGGTGCATGATGTGGAGGTCCTCACTGACTCCCTGGTGGTGGCCTCCCAGATCAACGGGGAATTCGAGGCAAGGGATCCCACCCTGCAGCGTTACTTGGCGAAGGTAAAGGGAGTCATCGGCACCTTCCAGACTTTCTCCATCCGGCACGTGCCTCGGGAGGATAACGAGCAGGTGGACCAGTTGGCAAAGCATGGACCCCGGGCGGGGGGAACCATCACAGACCTCTTTCGCCCATCCATCGAGGAGGGGGAGCTGATGGAGGTGGAACAGCACCCCTCCTGGATGGACCCATTCGTCACTTTCCTGACCACCGGGGAGTACCCCACGGGAATGGACGGAAAGAAACTCAAACACAAATCGGCATACTACCTCATGCGAGATGGCCAGTTATATCGAAAAACTCTCTCAGGGATGCTGGCGCGTTGTGTGGGCGAGAGGGAGGTCCCGAAGATTCTAGAAGAGGTCCACTCCGGGGAGTGTGGGAGTCACTCTGGAAGTCGAACCTTAGAAGGCCGGATCGTCAGGCAGGGATACTTTTGGCCGACTCTGGGTCTCGACGCGGCAAAATTCACAAAGGAATGCCATAAGTGCCAGCTATTTGCTCCCCTCCAACTGCAACCGGCCCAGCGCCTCAGGAGTATCACAGCTCCCTGGCCATTCGCCATCTGGGGAATGGACCTGGTCGGGCCCTTCCCCCAAGCCAGCGGCCAGAGGAGGTTCCTGCTCGTGATGATTGATTACTTCTCCAAGTGGCTGGAAGTTAAGGCGCTGGCCAAGGTGACCTCCCAGGTCGTCAGAAACTTTGTGTGGGGGGAGATCATCTGTCGTCATGGGTTGCCCCAGGCCATCGTCACAGACAATGGCCCTCAATTCGCCAGTGCCGAGTTCACCAGCTTCTGCGAGCAGCTCGGGATCGACCTCAGGTTTGCCTCAGTTCATCACCCCCGAAGCAATGGGCAGGTAGAAGCGGCAAACAAGATTATCGTTAACCTCCTCAAGAAAAAGGTGGAGAACTTGAGAGGAAGCTGGGTGGAGCAACTCCCCTCGGTCCTCTGGGCCCTCCGAACCACACCCAACACAGCAACAGGGGAGACGCCTTTCAAACTCTCCCACGGGTGCGAGGCAGTACTTCCGGTGGAGTTTGAAGTCCGGACACCTCGGGTAGTCGGGGCCGGAGAACACAAAGAGGAATGGAGAGCCAATAATGAAGAAGAGTTGCGGCTCTCTCTCGACATGGTCGAGGAACTGCGGGATCTTTCAGCCGTGAGGCAGGAGGAGATAAAGAGAAGAATGGCCAAGTATTTCGACAAGCACGTCAGAGTCAAACAGTTTGCCGAAGGAGACTTGGTCCTGAGGAAGGTGGACGCGGCAGGGAGATCAGCCGCAGTGGGAAAGCTCCACCCCAATTGGGAGGGACCATTCATCGTGCAGGAGGCATTGAAGTCGGGGGGATACCACCTCCGGAATGTGGAGGGCGAGACCCTAAGTCTCACTTGGAGTGGAGACGATTTGAAGCGTTTTTTCCCCTGAAATTATGTAAACCATGTTTAATCTGTAGTGGAATTTCGTGCAATGAACTTGTTTCCCCCCCGATGAGAGATGAATGCCATTACCTCAGACCCCGAGCAGATCCCGCTGCCAGGCTCTCACCAAGCTGGCAGGGCTGGATGTCACTCGGAGGAGTCTGCCTCAGACCCCGAGCAGATCCCGCTGCCAGGCTCTCACCAAGCTGGCAGGGCTGGATGTCACTCGGAGGAGTCGGCCTCAGACCCCGAGCAGATCCCGCTGCCAGGCTCTCACCAAGCTGGCAGGGCTGGATGTCACTCGGAGGAGTCTGCCTCAGACCCCGAGCAGATCCCGCTGCCAGGCTCTCACCAAGCTGGCAGGGCTGGATGTCACTAGGAGGAGTCGGCCTCAGACCCCGAGCAGATCCCGCTGCCAGGCTCTCACCAAGCTGGCAGGGCTGGATGTCACTCGGAGGAGTCTGCCTCAGACCCCGAGCAGATCCCGCTGCCAGGCTCTCACCAAGCTGGCAGGGCTGGATGTCACTCGGAGGAGTCTGCCTCAGACCCCGAGCAGATCCCGCTGCCAGGCTCTCGCCAAGCGGGCAGGGCTGGATGTCACTCGGAGGAGTCGGCCTCAGACCCCGAGCAGATCCCGCTGCCAGGCTCTCACCAAGCTGGCAGGGCTGGATGTCACTCGGAGGAGTCGGCCTCAGACCCCGAGCAGATCCCGCTGCCAGGCTCTCACCAAGCTGGCAGGGCTGGATGTCACTCGGAGGAGTCTGCCTCAGACCCCGAGCAGATCCCGCTGCCAGGCTCTCACCAAGCTGGCAGGGCTGGATGTCACTCGGAGGAGTCTGCCTCAGACCCCGAGCAGATCCCGCTGCCAGGCTCTCACCAAGCTGGCAGGGCTGGATATCACTCGGAGGAGTCTGCCTCAGACCCCGAGCAGATCCCGCTGCCAGGCTCTCACCAAGCTGGCAAGGCTGGATGTCACTCGGAGGAGTCTGCCTCAGACCCCGAGCAGATCCCGCTGCCAGGCTCTCACCAAGCTGGCAGGGCTGGATGTCACTCGGAGGAGTCTGCCTCAGACCCCGAGCAGATCCCGCTGCCAGGCTCTCACCAAGCTGGCAGGGCTGGATGTCACTCGGAGGAGTCGGCCTCAGACCCCGAGCAGATCCCGCTGCCAGGCTCTCACCAAGCTGGCAGGGCTGGATGTCACTCGGAGGAGTCGGCCTCAGACCCCGAGCAGATCCCGCTGCCAGGCTCTCGCCAAGCGGGCAGGGCTGGAGGTCACTCAGAGGGGTCTACCCCAGACCCAAGGCAGGATCGGGCCGTCGACTCCTCGCCGAGCAACCAAGGATTGGACCATCCCCAAGGAATGCCCGGGCGAGTCGGCGAGCCAAGAAGGTTGGTCCCGACGCATAAAGGGACGAGCCTTAAGCGCAACGCGCGAGGGAAGGGGTTGGGCTCTCGCGGCGCAAGAAATTGAACGAAGCGGACCGGCAAAATTGCTCAGGCAAGACGACGAGCCAAGAAGGCCGGCCCCGGGGGCGTAAAGGGGCGAGCCCTAAGCATGGCGTGTGAATGGAGGGGTTAGACTCTCACGTCGCCAGAAATCGGGTGAGCGGGCCGGTCAGGACGACCCTATGAGGCCGCAACACCGGCCCCAACCTACCACCCGGCGGGTCACAGGGTGAATTAGAGGCAAAGGTTCGGAAGCGCCAAGACCCCTTCCCCAAGAGGCCGGCCCACACGAAGTCTTTACGCACGGAGGACGGGCCCAGTCCACTCGCGTCGCGGAAGGTGCGACTCGCCGCTCGCGTCGCGCCAGCTTTAGTGTCTCAAACCTAGATCTACGTCCCGAACCTCAAACGGGCGGGCGGCCTCACTTGCTCGCTCGCAGCAACGAAAATCAGAGAATCAACAAACAACGCACGGTAGCGATTGCGAGGCGGGAAATAATTGACAATCGAGGAAGTAAATGCAGTGAATATATTCTTATACAATTATAACTGCGGCCCGCTGAGCAGTCGCACAAAAAAAAAACAAAAACAAAATACATGTCCAAAGAAGGGGGGGAAAGATAAAAGCCACAAGGCGGCGGGCCCTTCAGATGCGGTGGAACCCGCCTGGCTTGGGTACTGGAAGGAACAGCTCCGGCACCACTTCGGTCACCCGCAAGCCAGAACACTCGTCCTTGAGGAGCTTGGCCCGCTGCAGCGTCTTGAAGAGGTACGTCACCGCGTCGGCCCCGTTCTCTTGCATCAGAACCGCCAGGTCATACTCGCTGTGATGAACGAGTTGATAGCCGCTCGAAGATGCCGGCGGGACGGCAGCAGCAGCCTCGAGCGCACCCACCTGCGCCCGCAGGGTCTGGTTCTCCAGCTGGAGGGTGGCGATCTCGGTACCAAGTCGGCTGGCGGTCGCCGCATCCTGCAAAGAAATTTATTAGGACGAGTCGCGGGATAGAGGCGGGTGCGAGTGAGATGGCTTACCGCGCCCCCTTGGTACTGCGCGAGGGCGGCGTCAGCCGCTTCGAGCCGCCTTCGCAGGTCATCCGCCTCCTCCTGGGCGAGCTTGCGGGCCTCCTCCTTCTCATCGATCAACTTGTTGAGCGAGGGGGCATCTCTGTCCAGCCGGAGGCATCGCCGGCCGACCATGTGGGCCAAGGCGAGGCTTTGAAATTGCGCCCGCGCGCTCTCATAAATAAGCACCCGCGTGGCCTCCTCGCCGTAGGTAGAGGCGTCCTCCCGCCCGTACATGCCGAAGGAGAGATTGAAGGCGTCCCTGGAGGCGGTGTCCTGCTCCGACCAACTAGGCAGCAGCGAGGACACCGAGACGCGGTTGCTCTCCTTGTCCCACTGAAGCAACGGGGCACCGGATCTGTCCGTGGGCCCCTCGCCGTAGCCGAAGTTGGGATGCCCTCGGGGAACCGGCGTCTCGGCGTGCCGAATCGCCGGTAGCTGCCGCGACGACCCAGCCGCCCCGCCAGCGGGATCAGCGGTCGAGGGAACCGCGGGGGCGGGGGCGGAGGATGGTTGATCCGCGGGGGCCTTGCCCTTATCGCCGACTGAAGGAGCCTGACCGCCCGTTTTACTCGGCTTCTTAGAAGGGGGAGGGCCCTGAGTCAGCTCACCCCCGGATCGCTTCTGGCCGGCGGGAGCCGAGAGCTCGCGGTGAGCTAAGGCTGCCGCTTCGGCACGGCCAAGCTCGCCTACAGCGGTCCGCGCGCTCTCGTAAGGCGGGCGGAGAGGGACGTCGCGCTCGCCTGCAGAAACAAGAGTTAGAAAAGCCAAGGTACGATTCAAGCAGAGGCGAGCGAGCCGCTTACCTTCCCCAGGCGGGACGGGGACGAGGTCGTCCAGATTCCGGCGGAGGAAGGCGACCTCGAAGTTCTTCCCAGCGAAGAACTCATATAGTTTCGCCTCATGGCCCCCCAGGCTAGGGGGCCGATAGCTCGCCTCGCCGAGTTGCACCGGCGAGAACGGAATGTTGCCGAAGTCGCCCTTGACGAAGACGAACTTCTTGAGCCAGTTGTGGCTCTTGTTGACCGTCTCCCGCACCTTGGCGTGCATGCTCGCGAAGCACGCGGTCCCGTCCTTATTCGCGCGGAAGGAGAACAGCTTGCGGAAGACCGCAAGGCTGAACTCAATCCTCTCCTCACGAAGGTAGCAGGCGAACCCGACTACGACAGCGATGGAGTTCGGGGTCAGCTGCCCCGGGACGACCCCGTAATACTTGAAGACCTGGCGGACTTCCGGCCAGAGGGGTAGCCGGAGCCCCGCCTCGAAGTGGGCCGTCGGGAGAGCCAGCTCATCGCCCGAGAGCTCGTTGATCCGTTCATCCTTCCCGGGCCGCCTCGCCACGAAGCCAGGCGGGATGAAATTGCCAACGGTGTCCAGAAACTCCTTCTCCGAGACCGAGGCGGGAGGGAAGCTGTGGTCGGCAAAGATCCAGGCACACCTGCCCCTCCCGTCCGCTTCGCCACTGCCGCCCGTCATCTCGCGGGATTGATAAGCAAGCCGAGCGAGAGGAAAGAGGAAAGAGAGGGTTCTCGCGGGGTAAAATGGGAAGGGCTCTTGAATGCGGTAGGTAAAATAATAAATGAAGGGCCTATTTATAGGGCCGAGAAAAGGGCGGGAAAAATCGGAAAAGGCGGGAAAGTGAACTGACAGCAGAGCCAGCCCCGACGCTTCGATTCCCGAGCCCCGCCCGGGTCCGCGTCGAATCGCCGGTCGGCCGCGAGATTCTCCCGGCCGCGAGCCATCCCCTCTCCCGCGCAGAGTAGATTTTGAGAGGAATGCCCAGTCGAGGGGGGACGAGCGAACCGCTCGCCTCTTCTAGGCGGGCCGGCCCTCGCTCGCCTCTTCTAGGCGGGCCGGCCCTCGCTCGCCTCTTCTAGGCGGGCCGGCCCTCGCTCGCCTCTTCTAGGCGGGCCGGCCCTCGCTCGCCTCTTCTAGGCGGACCGGCCCTCGCTCGCCTCTTCTAGGCGGGCCGGCCCTCGCTCGCCTCTTCTAGGCGGGCCGGCCCTCGCTCGCCTCTTCTAGGCGGGCCGACCCTTACCCGCCTCAACTAGGCAGGCTCTCCAGGGTTAAAGCTGAGAACCCAGCAAAAAAAGAAATGAGAATAAATGATAAATAAATAAAAAAAAAGGGGGAAAGAGAAAGGCATGCGCCCTGGAACGGGCGAGAAGACCCCTGAATTATTACAAGCAATCGTTCTTGGATAATATCCGACACCGACAAACTGGGATGGATCGCATCGAGACGATTCAGACCCTGCGAGCAACTGCGGGCACGGGCGGGCGAGGCAGGTGGCTTAGTACTCAATCCATTTCCACCTACCCCGCCTCTGCGAGCCGGTTCGAGGCGGCACGCGAGAGTCATGATACTCCCGAACCGCCGCCAGCTCCCGCTTGGTCTGATCGGCCTGTTTCGAAATGTTTGACAGCCGCTCCTCAGCTCGCGTAATATGCGCGCCCGGAGATGTCGGCTCATCCTCCTCAGCTGAGCCCCTTGCCCCCTCCAAAGCAGCGAGTCGCTCCTCCGCCCTGACTCTGTCTCTCTCCATCCCCACGAAGGCCTCTTTGAGCAGCATCGTGTGTTTCTGAAACATTCGCGCCACCTGCGCCTTCATCTTCTCGCTATCATGCGGGTCGCCCAAGAAGTCCGCGATGTCTTCCGGCTCCACGGGAGGCGAGTACCCCTCGCTCATCTCGACATCGGAAGAAGCGGCGCGATACCCTGCGGAAGCGAGGTCAGAAGCAGACGAGCGGCGAATGGGTTAACTTCAGGGGGGTTACCTGGCGTCGGTACGTCTCCCGCGTCGGGAGCAGACCGAGAGGAACCCGACCGACCTTGGAATGATTTCCCTCCCGGGGCAACGAGCGGCTTCCCCAGACCCTGGACTCTCAGCGGGGGAGGAGTCGCAGGAAGGCTGCGCGCTGGAGAGAATGGACTGACGCCCAGGTCGACCATCTCCACGGAGAGATCCGCAAGGTTCCCGGAGCCCCCTTCCAATGCATCTTCAGGGGGCGTCTCCTGCGAAGGAAAAAGTCAGTAGAAAGCATAGGTCACAGGGCGAAACCACGTACCCAGATTCAACCTCGGAGCCGCCGGAACCCAGATCATCACTCGGCGTGGAACGGCGGACAATCTTTCCCTTCGCCGGCTTAAACTGCGGGCCGGAGGATATGGGCGCCAACCACGGGGCGGCCGCGAGAGCCTCCTCCCGACTCTCCTCCCTAGCGGCAGCCAACCGAGCACGTATCTCCTCAGACGCAGGCATCTCCTGGCCTCAAACCACGCAGGAAGCAAGAGGAGAGGGCCAGTTATCGAAGGCCCGGTGGCTTATTTATAGCTAAAAGGCGGGTCCCACCAAAAGATTCCCTCCAGCTCAGCAAGGTCGTCGCCGGACACGAGGGTTGGACATTTCTTTCCGAGCTTCGGCGAAGCACGCAAAGATCGGGGATTGTGTACAACCCCGTGTCCGCCGAAGGGGCCCAAGCAAGCAGGCGGGCCGGGCCCCAGCCGCCTCTCTCAGGCGGGCCAGCCCCCCGCTCGCCTCTCCTAGGCGGGCCGGGCCCCAGCCGCCTCTCTCGGGCGGGCCAGCCCCCCGCTCGCCTCTCCTAGGCGGGCCGGGCCCCAACCGCCTCTCTCAGGCGGGCCAGCCCCCGCTCGCCTCTCCTAGGCGGGCCGGGCCCCAGCCGCCTCTCTCAGGCGGATCGGTTGCAGTCCACCTCCCTCCAGATGGCAGGGGGGTGACCCGACAAGAGGTGCGCATAACCAGCCAGAACAGCGGGGTTTGGCTGTTGGCAGGCCAATCCAAGGGGCTCTTTAGTAAATTCAGACCACCAGAGGCGGGTTATTTGCATACCATCCAAGGTAATCTATAAATAGGATCCAAGGGGTACCTCAGGAGGCACGCTTTTCTGTTCTCAAGTCTTATAGCGCTTTCTGAGGTACCTTAGCCCGGCAACTGGTTAAGGAGGGGAAGCGCTCTAAGATCTTCCGGGCGTGTGGTGGGACTTCCGAGCCGGGCCCTTGGTCCTGTCCTTTGTTTTTCTCTCCCTTGTTGTTTCTCTTGCAGGAGCGAAGTAAGTGCGAGATCACCCCTTCCCCAAGGGTCGAACTCCACAGAGGCCGGTTTCCGGTTTCAACAGTACCGAAGATTCCCCAAATTTTTAGTTTGAAATACTGAATTTATGTGTTGTTTGATCATTTTTATTTCTTTATAATCATCTCCCATGATTAGAATGTCATTGACATAAACTAAGAGCAACATTGTGCCTGTTGTTTGATGACGAGTAAAGAGAGAGAAGTTCGCCGAGCTCTGAGTAAATCCAACATCACGGACAACTTTACTAAACTTGTCAAACCATACGCGAGGGGACTGTTTGAGACCATAAATAGATTTTTTGAGGTGACAAACAAGTGACTCCCCCGTGGTCTCAAACCCGGGAGGCTGGTGTATGTGGACAGTTTCTTGAAGGTCGTCAATAAGAAAGACATTCTTGATACTTAACTGATGAAATGACCGTACAACCAAAGAAATGAGGACACGAACAGTGTTCAACTTGACAACGAGCAAAAAGGTCTCATCATAATTGAAGCCTTGTAGAGTAAACCCACGAGCCACAAGACGAGCCTTGAGACGGTCAATGGTCTCATCGGGAGTACGTTTGACCGTGAAGACCCATTTACATCCAACACAAGTCTGCACTGGAGGAAGAGAAACCAGATCTCATGTTTGATTGGCCCAAAGGGCAGTCATTTCCTCATTCATAGTCGCTCTCCGCCCCGAATGTTGAAGATCCTCCTGCACAGAGTTAGGTATAAAAGTGGAGGATAAAGAAGTTGCAAATCTGAGAAGTGTCGGAGAGAGGCGATGCAAGAATACATAATTCGCCAGAGGATGAGTCGTGGAGATAGGAATTGGATCAGCAGGTCGCGAAGTGAGATGATGAGCGGCACCAGAGTCCACAATCCAACGTGGACTATTGGAGAAACAAGTGATACCTTCATTAGAGATAGAGGCAACGGAGTCAGGCGGATGATGGAGTAACCCTTGGAGATGCTTGAGGTGAAGGCGTATAGCCTCAATATCAGCACGAGAGGTAGAAGACATATCAGCAAGTTGCCTCAAGATGACCACCCCCGCCACAATGAGTACACCTGAATTTAGACCGATTGTTGCGACTTGCGACCTCTCCCGAGGTAGCGGTGCGACCTCCTCGGGTAGATGAATGAGGGGTTGAGATGCAGATGAGTGTTGGAGTAGTGTCGGAGAGGGAGGACCGGGAGCATCAGGGGTGGTGTCACCTTCAAGAACATTGAATAAACATCAGAGAAAAAGAAAATAGTGGAGGATGAGAGGATCTGAGCCCAAACACTATGAAGATAAGGCGGAACCCGAGCTATCATCATGTCAATGCCAACAACTTTTTTAGCACGACGCGCAGCAAGATCAGTAGTATGAGGTTGATGCTGAATCCATGCCTCAACTAAATTTTTGGACCGCGCGACAAAGGAGGTTAAGTCACCAACACCTCCGGAGTCGAGAGATTGAAGATCCATGATGATGCCAAACAAATGTTGAAGGTTGTCTTTGCTAGAATAGAGGGAATGGAGTTCAGCCCACATAGCCTTGATTGTCTCATAATACATGGCCATATGATAAGGTTCACCATCCAGGGAGTTGAGGATGCATGTCTGGACACAACCATCATCACGAAGCCAGTCATCGGTGGGAGCAGAAAGGGTGTCCTTAGTTACATGATGCAAGAGACCCTTAGTCTGAAGAACACGACGAACGGAATGCACACATTCAACAAAATTCTTCTTCTCACTAAAAGGAATAGTAATGATCCGCAGCTCATCACGGACTTCAGGAATAGGTAACGCAACACGAGCATGAAGAGAGGGTGCAACAGTAGACTCCATGAAACGCGCAGTCCGACAATAGCACAGGGAGCAACGAGCAACAAGGTGAAAGACAACAATGGCAAGGAGTTGCGGATAGTTGCGGCAAACAGAGGCGAGCAGAGAAGATGCAGCAATAGCAAACGACTTGGCGAGCAGTCACCGGCGGAAAGAACAAGGCCAACGATCAGCTAGTTGCGGCAAGTAGGAGGAAGTACTGCGAAAAAGCGGCGAGTAGTGAATCATGTATCTGTGGTCAGGAGTTTCGCAGCGGCGGTAAGAGATGTGGCTAGGCAAGTGGCAAAAGGCAATCAACAGGAACACGACGCGCGACAAGGAAGGGAATGACGGTCAGGCCAACTGCAACATCGAGCAGGCCGCGCTAGAAGCAGAGCAACCGTAGAGGCAGCTAGAAGAAGGCGCAGGTCGTAAGCGGCAACGACGACCAAACAAACTGCGTAGCGACAAAGAGATCGCAGAATTGCGCCGGCAACAAGAAGAGCAGAAGAGCGACAATAATCGTCTTCACGGGGCAGTTAGGCCAGAGAATACATAAGGCACCAGCGGCCTGGAGGCAAGGTTGTAGATGTCGGATATTGGGGATACGTCGGTTTAGGTTTTTCATGTCGATTTTAATGTCGGGAGATATATCGAGGATATTACATATATCTAATTTTAATATTTAATTATTTATGTGTAATTAGTCTAGTTGAAAAGGGTCGGGCCCAGTTGGCCGGCCCGAGCCTGGCCCGGCGAAAGCGCGAATCGGCCCGACCCGAAAAAAGCCCGGTCCGGGCCGAGGCCGGGATCAGGCCCCTGATTTTTGGGGCTAGCCCGGCCCGATACCCGGCCCAGGCCGGGCAAAGCCTGAAAATCGGGCCGGTCCTGGCCCGGGCCCAGACGAAGCCCGACCCGGGCCGGGCAAAGCCTGAAAAGGGGGGGGGGGAATAGGCGGGATTGAGACGAAGAGAGAAGTCAGCGTGATGCAGGACGACGCGTAGGGTCAGCGCGCCTGTCGGCTTTTCTATAGGAAACCCTAAATGTGTGCAATGAATAAATTAATTTTTGCAAACAAATTAAAGCGGGCGTTGCACAGACTTTGAAATTAAACAACTTCGATTTTTAGAAAGCACAAAAAAACTATTTGTTTTAAAAAATGAATTTTCTTGTATTACTGGTTCAATTCTAAGTTCGGGAAGGAAGTTCGCAACTTTCGTTCTGTTCCCCTAGTCGTGAACTCCAAATACGTTTCCGTTTGAAGTTTCCGACGTAGCGTTCGCTGACAAAATTCGGGCGAAAACCCAACAACGAGTCTAATTATCCTAAGAGAAAACTTAACTCATACAAGAAAAAAGATAGAAGCAAGTTACCCACAAAAAGAGACGTCTTCCCGTATCCGTAGTCGACGGTGATCACGCGAGGAACTCCTCGTCACCTTCGATCTTCCACTCTGAGGTCGGCAGCAATAATAAGATGAGAAAATAATAATCACATACTATTTATCCACATAGGGGGGGATATAAATAGTAATACATAATACAAGGATAAATGCTATCCGCACACCACCATCCAACATAACCAATACTCCCCCTCAAGCTAACGCGAAGAGATCAAGCAAGCCCAGCTTGCCATAAGTAGAGAGAAGTCTGGAAGGCCCAACCGCCTTGGTGAAGGCATCTGCAGTCTGCTCGGCGGAGGGAACATAGGTCGTGGCAAGAGTCCCTAAACGAATGTGCTCCCGGAGAAAATGAATATCAACCTCGATATGCTTAGTCCTCTCGCGCAGAACATAGTCGGAGGCTAGCATGAGAGCAGACTGGTTGTCACACACCAGCGTCGAGGAACCGGAAGGAGGAAAGCCCAGCTCGGTCAAGAGAGTACGAGGCCAAAGGAGCTCCGTGGCTCCATGGGCCATAGCTCGGTACTCAGCTTCAGCAGAGGAGCGGGAGACGACACTCTGCTTCTTGCTCTTCCAGGAAATGAGATTGCCACCATAGAAAGTACACATCCCTGAAGTAGAGCGCCGATCAGTGATGGAACCAGCATAGTCAGAATCTGTGTAACAGATAAGTCCGGGAGATGGGGACGAACGGTAGAAGAGCCCGAGGCCAGGCGATCCCTTCAAGTAGTGAAGTATCCAAAAAACTGCATCAAGGTGAGAAGTACGGGGGGCATGCATGAACTGGCTGACCACACTCACAGCAAAGCTAATATCTGGGCGAGTGTTGGTCAAGTAGATAAGCCTGCCAACAAGACGCTGGTATCTGCCCGAATCAGGGAGAGGGTCGCCGGATTCAGCGTGTAAGCGGTGGTTCGGGTCCATGGGTGTAGATACTGGAGAGCACCCAAGAAGGCCAGTATCACTCAAAAGGTTGAGTGTATACTTGCGCTGAGACAAGGAGATCCCCTGCTTGGATCTGGCCACCTCAATTCCGAGAAAGTACTTCAGAGGTCCCAGACCTTTTACCTCAAATGCCGTCCGAAGCACCTCCTTAATTTGAAGAATACCCGAGCTGTCATCACCAGTAAGAATGATATCATCCACATAGACAAGAATAATAACCATGCGACCATCCGCAGCAGTTCGAACAAAGCATGTGTGATCTGCGTGACATCTGGTGAACCCACTCTGAAGCACAACAGTCCCAAACCGCTCAAACCACGCACGAGGGGACTGCTTCAGCCCATACAGAGCCATCAGCAGAAGACAGACACGTCCCAAATACTCCCCCTGAAGCTCGTAACCGGGCGGCGGATCCAAATAAATCTCCTCATTAAGAGAGCCATTAAGAAAGGCATTCGGCACGTCCAGCTGGTGAAGAGGCCATCCAAGGCAGGCAGCGAGGGAAACAAGAAGACGGACAATAAAAAGCTTGGCCACAGGGGCAAAGGTCACCCCGTAATCCGCTGGAGTCTGGGTGAAGCCCTTCGCGACAAGGCGAGCCTTGTAGCGTGCAAGAGACCCATCAGCATTATACTTGATGGTGTAGACCCACCGACACCCAACAGTCTTCTTACCGGTGGGAAGGGGGACCAAACGCCAGGTACCAACCCTCTGTAAAGCCGACATATCAGCCTCCATAGCCGCCACCCACTCAGGATGCTGGAATGCCTCAGTCGTCGAACTCGGAATTCTGATCTGATCGGTGGCAGTCAGGAAAGCCCGATAACCTGGGGAGAGACGCTGGTAGGACACAAAGCTAGCAACAGGATGGTCAGTAACACAAGAACGCTTACCCTTGCGAAGTGCAATAGGCAAGTCAGAAAAGGAAGAACATCACTTGTCAAAGGAGGATAAGGCATCAGGTCCTGTGAGCTGGGCTCTACCAGCGGAGTACGAAGGATAGAGTGAACATGTGAGGGCCCACGTGGACCCCGGGTATATGTCTGAGCCGGAATCGAGTCGTGTAACGGAGCAAGGGGAACAGGGGCCGGCTGTGGTGGAGTGGAAGGAGGAATGGGAACTGGAGCAGGCTGTGGTGGTGGAGGGATACTGTAGAAGGGGGTATCCTCAAAGAACGTCACATCCATAGAGTGGAAAGAACTGCGAGAAGTGGGGTCAAAACAACGATATCCCTTGGATGAGGAGGAATATCTCAAAAATAAGCATCAGATAGCTTTGTTATCAAGTTTAGTCCAAGTGGGACTACGGTCTTGGACAAAGCACACACATCCGAACACCCGAAGGGGAATAGGAAACAAAGGGCGGCTGGGATATAGGAGGCTTAGAGGAACCCGACCTGCTAGAGGCTGGCAAGGCAGACGATTGACCAAAAAGGTCCCCGTAAGAAGAGCAGCGCTCCAAAATAACTTGGGGACATGGGACCCAAGGAGAAGGCATCGGGTCACATTCAGGAGATGACGATTTTTGTGTTCTGCCAGTCCATTTTGTTCGGGGGTGTAGGGACACGAGAATTGATGAAGGGTTCCTTGGCTAGCAAGGAAAGCAGAAAAATAGGAAGAAGTTTACTCCCCCCATTATCGGAGCGAAGAATCCGGATACGTGAGAAAAACTGAGTAGCAACCATATGAGAAAACTGGGTATAAAAATAAAAAACATCAGATTTTGCACGCATAAGGTAAACCCAACAACAACGAGTAAAATCATCTATAAAAGAGACAAAGTAACGAAAACCATCATAAGATACAACCGGGGCAGGCCCCCAAACATCTGAATGAACAATCTAAAAAGGTGCAGAACTACGAGAAATAGATACAGGATAAGAAGTGCGTGTGTGTTTGCTAAGCTGACACACATCACACTGAAACGGGTGCTCAAATGAGACACTCGGAAAAAGGGAGGACACAATCTTAGGGTTTGCATGTCCCAATCTAGCATGCCAAAGAGAAGATGTAGTAGCAGCAGCAGCAATGGATGGTGGTGGAAGACAGGGTGATGGTGTCTGAGGTGGGAGATCCAGCTGGTAAAGCCCGTCGCGCTCACGGCCGTAGCCAAAAGTCCTCTTCGTGGTCAAGTCCTGAAAAACACAGCCAGAAGGGAAAAATGTCACCGAGCAGTGTAATGTACGAGTCAGTTGACTAACAGAAAGAAGATTTAAAGCAAGCTTGGGAACATGAAGAACTGATTCCAAGGTGAAGGAGGGTGAGAGAGGAACGGTGCCCTGGTTAAGAATGGGTGTCACGGAGCCATCAGCAAGGCAAACCTACCGATGGACACTCGGAGACACAAGAGAGGAGAAAAAGTGTGGCTCACCAGTCATATGATCAGTGGCCCCAGAGTCAATCACTCAAGGGGAGGAATACCCCTCATGAGTGACATGAAGGGCCGTCGAGGTACCTGACGCAGATGCCGAGGTCGACGAGAACGACGAGGAGGCAGGCAACGACTGAGCAGAAGGAGGCTGAAACGAGGACTGCTGCTGAAGCTGAGACTGAAGCTGCTGCACCTGAGCCATAACCTGACTCCAGTCAGCGGAAGAAGTCCTAGAAGAGGTACTGTAATCAGGCTGGCCTCCAAAGTCGGAAGAAGTAGCGGCGACGGTACGAGTAGCGGAAGACTGCTGGCGCAGGTGAGGAAAGAGTAACCAGCACCTGGCCCTCTCGTGACCAGTCCGCAGGCAGTGCTGACACTGAACAACAGCAAACTGGCTCTCATGGCCACCCACACGGCCACGGGGGGTAGAAGTCTGCCCCCCTCGCACAGAAGAAGAACGACCAGACGCCAGGGCTGAATGATCCGGAAGAGGAACGGTAGCAGGAACGGAAGAGACAGCAGTCAAGCGGGCACGGCGCTCATGCTCCTCAACCATGGAGTAAGCATCCAAAATATCAGGAAGAGGGTTCATGCTGACAATCTGAACCCTAATCTGCTCAAATTCGGACCGCAAGCCCATCAGGAACTGGTAGGTCTCCCGCTTCTCCTGGCGACGCTAGGCAACAAGTAGATCCTCGGGATGGGGAAAAGCACTAAGCGGCTCGAGGTCTGAGAGTTCCTGGAATCTCCCAGAGAGAAAGGTAAAGTACTCGTGCACGGAACGGTCCCCCTGACGAGCTGTAGAAATCTCCTGAAACACAATAAATCTGCGTATCAACGCGGGTGTGGCCGTAGGTACGCGTCAAGACAGCCCAAAGAGACGGCACAGAATCAAACCGCATAAACTGCTTGTAAATCCGGGGCTCCATGGAGCATTGAAGCCACCCGAGAATCTTGAAATTTTCTGTGCGCCATTGACGGATAGCCTTGTCATCGGTAGGTTTTGGAACACCATTAGATTCAAGCCAATCGAGCTTGTCATGTCCGGCAAGATGAACTCGCACGGAGTTGGACCAAGCGATAAAATTCCGTTCATTGAGAAGAGAGGTAGTTATGCGACGAACAAAGCCATCAGTCGAAGTAAGAGAGGAGGAATCCATGGGAGAAGAGGAAGCCCCTAAACACAAGGAGAAAATCTGGAATTCATGGGGGAAGAGGAAGCCCCCTAAACAGAAGAAAATCTCATCCTAAAGGGATAGAAAGACCAAAGATCACAGAGCAAGCGACGGAAGGGGCGACGGCAGCGGTTCCGAACGGTAGCAGCGTGCGGCGCAGGCGGGATACGCGTCGTGCGGGATGGTCTGCGGATCACATCGTATTGGACGGGGCCGGCGTGAGGTGCAGGTGGCGGCGCAGGCGAGCGGCGAGCGGCACGGACGGCGTGCGGGACGAGAGTATCGGGCTAGGGTTATGCCGACCTCCTCTGATACCAAATAAGATGAGAAAATAATAATCACATACTATTCATCCACATAGGGGGGGGATATAAATAGTAATACATAATACAAGGATAAATGATATCCGCACACCACCATCCAACATAACCAATAGCAATTACACGCGGGCACCACAGAATTAAATCACTCTCACACGAAGTGGTTCCACGGAATTTCTCACTCAACGGTATAAGTAAACCACAAACTAGACGACATAAAATTCACTCTCTTATACGAAAGTGATTCCACGTAATCTCTAACACAAGAACTACAGTTCACATAGTACTCAATTCACTCAGTACTCAGGGATGCAAACAGACAACAAACACAGATAGCCCAATTTCTTAACTCACAGCAAGCACTTTAACATTCTTTCATTCAACAGCAACATCACACCGGATTCAACCAGCAGCTCTCAAATCAACTCAACAATAACTACCAATCAATCAGTTTTACGGGAAGGAAGCAAAACTACCAAATATTCATTGACACCTACCAACTACAGGAACATTAAATTCACTGTTCATCTCACCTAATCTTACAAAATCTCCTTAACAGAACTTTAAACAGAACCCAAAGGAATCTCATTAATCACCTACATCAGCACTCACCTAATCTTACAAAATCAATAAAAAGATTTCAACCTAACACTCCTAACAGGGAATTAAACACTAGCAATTTCACACAAGAAACTCATATAGCAATATTCATCAATCTCTCCCGCAAAACACCGCAGCATCACCCATTATGCAGGTTAAAAAAAGCAGATTTTACTAAAAATAAAAATCACGATTCTGGGTCAGACGAAGCCGACGGTGCTGGTGTTTGCGTGGACGAGAAACGTGGCTCAGAGCATGGGCGGTTGCTGAAACTGGTGTGGCAGCGGTTGCGGAGGTCGGCACCATGCGAAGCCGAAGAAATCGAGAAATCTGCCCTCCCGTGATGGCCGGCGTCGTGGCTCGGAACTGCCGCCGAAGTCGGGGAGGATGTCGTGGGGCTTTGCCTGTTGAGGGAGGCGATGTGGGGTTGCAGTTTCTGTGGGGCGGCAAAGTCGGGAAGAAAACGTCAAGCCCTAGCACGTGCTCCGCTGGAATCGGGAAGAAGAACAGGCTCGGGCCGGTTGGGAGGAAATGAATCGGCTTGGGAAAGAGCTGGGCTGCTATTTAATATATATATATATATATATATTTATATTCTTATATCTTTACCACTATAAAGGAAATATAAACTCATGAGTTCGAAATTAAAAAAGCCGTCTGATTATGGTTTGATAATTTATTAGCCGTCGGATCATTTTATCATTAAAAAACTAAAAATTATAGGACTCCTAAAGCTAGAGAGAGGGAGGGGGGAGAGAGAGAAGGAGAGGGAGAGAGAGTGGCTGAGGGGGGGGGGGGGGAGATTGGAGAGAGAAAGAGAGGGAGAGAGAGAAAGAAAAAGAGAGGAGAGAGGGAGAGAGATTAATTATTGTAAGTCAAAACGCACGTTTTTTTTTACAAAATAAAAATTGCAATCGTGATTGATATTTTTCTACGGTCATTTTGAGTACTCATATGTACATGTTGCGGGCACGGCCGCCAGGGTGGGTACTGTCGTGTTTGGCCGTAGGGGCGGATCCCCGTGTCGAGCACTCGCCGTGGGGGGCGGGCCGATTGGGAGGAAATGAATCGACTTGGGAAAGAGCTGGGGCTGCTATTTAACACATATATATATTTATATTCTTATATATATATATATATGTATGCATGTATAAACTCACACTCTTTCAACAACACACACACAATATATATATATATTTATGTAATTATATATATATATATTCACACAAATTACAACACAAAACACAAATAAAACATGTAAATTCAAGGCCGATAGAGGTCTGATCGGTTGCGGCGTCGGACACTTTTGCGTCGCCCTGATCGGGTCTGGTCTCCACCACAGCGGTTAAAAAAAGTCTACCCACGGCGGACGGAAGAAACAGGCGCAAGAAAGGGAATAGCGTTAAACAGTGTCTAACCCACAGAGACAGTTCGTGAGAGATGGACCCAAAACAGGAACAATTATGGATTGGTGTGCTCTAATACCATGTTGAGAATACCAGAAAAACAAAGAAATGGAATTTTTTTTAATTAATTTCTCAACTTCTCTATATGAATACACTTTGTACATTAATATAGGTAAAGAAAAGAAGAAAGCAATCCAAAACTATAATATGGGACTAATACATAAGGATGAAGAGGGGCCAAGATGGGTCTTTCCTTGGACCTTTACGGATCTTTCTGCCAACAAAATGAAAGAGAGAAGGTAGAATAGGATGGAATTGGAGATGATAAAGAATCTATTCTTAAATTAGTCTGATCTACTTATTTGTTTTTGTTGGATATTGAATTATTAATTATAATATTTGTATTGATTACGTCGTATTTGTATCCTAAATAGATCGATTCCTATTTAGGAATCATGGGAGCACACAGATCAATGACGTGTCATATCTTTGTAATTGTATAAATACCCCTATGTGGATGAATAAAATCAATCAACTTTCCTCCTCCAACATGGTATCAGAGGGAGGTGGGTTAAAACCCCTTTCCACCTCTCCCGCTTTCCGCTCCCGTGCGTTTTTTCTTTCTCCCGCACGAACACCCCGCCAACCCTTCTCCCGCACGAACACCCCGCCGACCTCCGCCCGCAACTCCGCCGAACGCCGCTCGCCTCTCCCGACCCTCTGGCTCCGGCGGCCCCCAGCCCCACCTAGTCACGACCGATTCCAACTCCCGCTCCTCCGCCGCACCCCGCTCCCCGCCTCTGTTCGCTGTACGCACGCCGCGCCAGCGACGGTCGGGCATCGACCCTCTTCCAGCGGCCCTCGGCCACCGCCAGCACCTCCGGCCCCTGTCCGGCGTCGTCCCCTTGATATCGCACATGCGGTGCTCCTCCTAATGTCCTTTCCGGTGCCTCCACCATTTTTGGACTCCTTCCTCTTTCTATGAGGCCGACCTAATTTCTATCTAGGCAACTCTTTGCTCTCCGGGGGATCTTGATTTGTATTCTTGATCACCAAGGCCGGGGCCGATGGCTCCCCTACTGAATCTTCCACCACCAGTACACCCCCAACTACAGTGACGTCCAACGACTTCCCTCGCCCGGGACATGACCACAACACGCCTCAAATCACGATGATTCATCTGGATGGCACAACCTATCTCCCGTGGTCCCGGGCTGCTACACTTGCTTTGAAGAGCAGGAGGCTATTTGGATATGTCATGGGCACTACACCCATACCTCGTTCAGATTCCCCAGATTGGGTGCAATGGGAATCGGAGAACTCCCTCGTCATGTCCTGGCTGACTAACTCCATGGTCGAATCCATCGCTCGCAACTATCTCTTTCTAGATACGGCCGCGGACATTTGGCGAAGGGCAGAAACTATCTACTCCTGTCGCGGCAACGCGGCCCAGATCTTTCAATTACGACAAAAGATCTTCCTTCTTCGCCAAGGAGATCGCCCTCCGTCTGCCTACTACCTCAAGTTCACCCAGCTATATCAGGAGTACGATCACTTCGACTCCATCACTTTGGCGACGCCTGAGGATGAGATCCTCGTTCACGCACAGGAAGATCGCAACCGAGTTTTCGAGTTCCTTCATGGGCTACATAGGGATTTCGACCAAATCAGTGTGCAGATACTTGGCCGCTCACCCTTACCCTCTCTTCCAGAAGTTTCCAGTCTCGTTCAGCAGGAATTTCATCGGCGGCAAACTTGGACTCCTGAGCCTCCTCCAGATGGTTCGGCCTAGGCGGCCCACGTTGGGCTACGAGCGGCTCGTGATTCTCGGCCGAAGTCAACTGACAAGAATCACCTGCTCTGTGACTATTGCGGGAAGAACCGTCATACCTGGGAGACTTGCTTTCGGCTTCATGGGTTCCCTACACCCCGTGGTGGTCTTCCTCTCGTGGCGGGCGCGGTCGCACTTCAGGTCGCTCTACCCAGCCTCGCTCCGCGCACCTGTCTGATGTTTTTGACGAGCCACAACTTCCGCCAACTCCGTCAGCCCCCACATTGACTCTGACGCCTGATGAGGTTCTTGCTTTCCGTCGCCTGATGCAGGGTCCATCACCAGAGCCACATGCCTCTTCGTCCTCATATGCCCATCAGGGGCCTTCTGGTGCTCATGCTGCCTCCACCCGTCCCTCTACTCACTGAATCACTGATTCTGAAGCAACAAACCATATGACCGGCTCCTCCTCAGGTTTTGTGTCCTACCTTCCGTTGTCTGGTCGGGACAAAGTGTGCATCGCAGATGGCTCCCTCTCTCCCATTGCCGGAAAGAGCTCCATCTCATGCTCCTCCCTAACCCTTTCCTCTGTTCTTCATGTTCCGAACTTTACCCGAAATCTTCTTTCTATTAGTCATATAACCAATTCTATGAACTGCTCAGTAACTTTCTTTCCTTCTTCATGCATTTGTCAGGACCTGAAGACGGGAACGGTGATTGGAACTGATAGTCTGGTGGACGGGCTCTATGTGTTCAATTCTTCCACCCCGGTCCCTCCTCCCCGAGCTCTCCATGTGGATCGGACAGCTACTTTGGAGTCCTGGAACTGCCGGCTGGGACATCCGTCTATCCATTCTATGAAACGTTTATTTCCTAATGTCTCGTCTGTGTTTATTAATAAATTTCGCTACGATGCATGTGATCGTGGTAAAAATCATCGTACCTCTTTTAATCATATTTTTTCTCCAAGTACTGCTCCTTTCCATTTGATGCACAGTGATGTTTGGGGCCCTTGCCGGGTTGCATCTATTTCGGGTTGTTTTTGGTTTGTAACTTTTATCGACTGTTTTTCACGTACCACCTGGGTTTACCTTATGAAAGCAAAAAATGAAGTCTTTCCCTTATTCCAGCGGTTCTAAAACATGGTCTCTACCCAGTTTTCAACCCCCATCAAAATTCTCCGCACCGATAATGGTCGGGAATTCATTGATTCCACTTTTGAGCAGTACCTCGCCGATCGTGGGATTATCCATCAGATATCATGCGCCTACTCCCCTGCTCAAAATGGGATGGCTGAGCGTAAAAACCGCCACCTATTGGAAGTCGCTCGGTGTCTCCTCCTCCACATGCAACTCCCTAAATACTACTGGGGGAATGTTGTTCTCACCGCAGCTTACCTTATAAACCGTATGCAATCCCGTGTTCTCGGTTTCAAAACTCCCCTCACCACACTTGAGGTGCCACTTACCACTCTCCAACCACGTGTTTTTGGGTGTGTTTGTTTCGTCCATATCCACCACCGCCCGAAACTTGATGCTCGTGCGAACAAGTGCGCATTCATTGGCTACTCCCCTACTCAGAAGGGATATAAATGTTTTGACCCAGTCCACAAGAAGGTTTACGTTACCAGGGACGTTACCTTCCGAGAATCTGAAAGCTACTATGGGTCCTCACTTCAGAAGGGGTCTCTTCCCACAACGGAAGTGAGTACCTTACCTTACTCTGACACCCCTCTACCTATTCCTCCGGTATATCATCCCTCTCAGTCTACACCTCCTACTCCTTGCGCCCCTCCTGTCAAGATCCCTGTTACTAAACCTCTGCAGGTTTACTCTCGTCGACCCAAGGGATCGAACACGCGGCCAGCCATCTGGATATCAGACCGCCCACCTGACCCGTCGTCAGGATCCATCATCCCTACGGAAGGTACCTCCACTCAACACCCATTATCTCAGTTTGTTTCTTACTCATCCCTAATAGCATCCCATGAAGCATTTGTTTCCTCTTTGTCCTCTGTCTCTATCCCCACTTCATGACAGGATGCCCTTTCCGACAACAGGTGGAGGTTAGCAATGCTCGAAGAAATGAGTGCCCTGGAAAAAAACGTCACATGGGACCTGGTACAACAACCGCCAGGTAAAAAGGTTGTTGGATGCAAGTGGGTATTCACCGTCAAACAGAACCCCTCGGGCATTGCGGAAAGATACAAGGCACGACTCGTGGCAAGAGGCTATACTCAGACAGAGGGCATAGACTACCAGGAGACCTTTGCTCCTGTTGCAAAAATGAATTCGATCAAAATCCTCATATCTTGTGCTGCCTGCAAGGATTGACAACTCTGCCAATTGGATGTGAAGAATGCTTATCTTCATGGCGACCTGGAAGAAGAGATCTACATGGCTCTCCCTCCGAGACTCACCCCTAGTGGATCAAAAGGGAAAGTGTGCATATTACAGAGGCCACTCTATAACCTGAAACAATCAGCCAGGGCCTGGTTTGGAAGATTCCACAAAGCCATACACAGGTTTGGGTACCGTCAGAGCAATGCAGACCACACCCTCTTTATCAGAATCAACAACGGGAAGTTAACCGCCCTGATTGTCTACGTGGATGATATCATAATTACTGGGGATGACAAGGAGGAGATTCATGCACTGAAGGAGAAGTTGGCAAAAGAATTTGAAGTGAAAGATTTGGGAAATCTCAAATACTTTCTCGGCATTGAAGTTGCAAGGTCAAAGCATGGCATTTTCCTATCATAAAGGAAGTATGTACTCGACCTCCTTGAAGCCACTGGGATGAGCGGGTGTCGACCTGTCGACACCCCAATCGAAGCCAATCACAAGCTAGGCAGAGACGATGGCGATGTGCTCGAAGACATTCCCAGTTACCAAAGGCTGGTAGGGAAGTTAATCTACCTATCTCACACTCGTCCAGATATCTCTTATGTTGTGTGAGTTCTCAGCCAGTTTATGCACTCTCCAAAGGTCCGTCATATTGATGCCACACATCGTGTCCTCCGATACATCAAGTCCTCTCCAGGGAAGGGCATCCTGTTCTCACCAAATAAAGAGTTGACTATTGAAGTTTACACTGACGCAGACTAGGCTGGATTGCCCACCGATAGGCGCTCCACAACCGGATATTGTTCCGTGATTGGTGGGAATTTGGTCAGCTGGCGAAGCAAGAAGCAACATGTTGTTGCTAGATCCAGTGCTGAGGCCGAGTTTAGAGCGCTCGCACATGGCATTTGTGAAGGATTATGGGTCTCCACTATCCTGAAGGAACTTGGGCTTAAAGGAAGCGAGCCTATCAAATTGTACTGTGACAATAAGGCTGCAATCTCCATTGCCCACAATCCGGTGCAACATGATCGTACGAAACACATTGAGATTGACAGACATTTCATCAAGGAGAATATCGACCGAGGAACCGTTGTTATTCCATTCGTACCGTTTGACCAACAGTTGACCAATGTTCTCACAAAGGGTCTAAGTTCCAGGATGTTCGCAGATCTTATTGGCAAGTTCGGCATGGATGACATCACACGCCCAACTTGAGGGGGGGGGGTGTTGGATATTGCATTATTAATTATAATATTTGTATTGATTACGTCGTATTTGTATCCTAAATAGATTGATTCCTATTTAGGAATCATGGGAGGACACGGATCAATGACGTGTCATATCTTTGTAATTATATAAATACCCCCCTATGTGGATGAATAAAATCAATTAACTTTCCTCCTCCAACAGTTTTTTATCAAGATTTTGTTTAAATAATAAAAATGAGAAAATATTTGTTTAAATAATAAAAATGAGAAAACATTTGTTCAAATGATAAAAAGAGGAATTATTTGTTCAAATAGTGGAACTAAAAGAATTACCATTTTCGAAATTCCTGGAATCCTTCTCTTCTATCATCTCAATGACTGCCTTCAGCATGCTAAGTAACAATCTCGGGGTTTTAAGGGACAATTTAGTTATTACCATCTTTAAGCCAATCAGGGAGCCCGAGATTGGCTTCAGAAGACTGCACTCCGAATCATCAGAGCCTTCTAGGTCGATGTGGTCGGAGTTAACAGATGCTTGCGCGAGGAAAAACTCCAGTAGCACTGACACAAAATCTGAAGGATGTACGGAATAGAGATGGACAGCTATTCGAATGAGCTTGGAAATATGAGCTTTGGAACCTGCAAATAGCATCATCAACTATTAAATCATGAGACACTCAAGGAATTCCGCTGTCCTACAAGGCGATTTTTTGAATCATGCACATAATTTCTGGCAGTACACAATCACAAATGATTGATCAGACCAGAGAAGACCAAGATTTAAACATTCTGCATCATACATAACACTCAAACAAGTCTTCTCCCAAGCATATTCTTGCAGAAAAGTTAAAGGGGTACTTGCAAACATTCAAATAACTTCATCAATTAGAATTAAGATGATAATAAACAATTTTTACATTATCATAAATAAACTGCTCAAAATATGGCAGTCTTTTGCATCCTAAGGGGTAGATTCCTCCCAAGTAATATGTTATGAACCTCACGCCGTTGGTTATCTAGTATTAAGAATTTTATTATATTGAGTCGAGAGTGTTCAGTATTTTTATATTTTATGAGTCCAGTGACTCGCCATGTAGTCTTTTTAGATGTTTTAATATTTTGTGTTTTTAGTTGTATCGAATATTTACACCCGTGTCATCTGGGTCCTGTATAATAGACCCTTGACTTGTATTTGGATTTTACGCAATCAATGAATGAAAATTCTCTCTCTCTAAATTCCTCCCTCTCTCTCTCTAAGCCCTCTTCTCCCTGTAGGGTTTCACCTTCCCCTCCCCCAAGCTTAATCTTCTCCAATCTCGTCCCCCATTCTAGGGCTTGCCCTTGTATACCCGACCTCCCACAATCCACCAATAAAACGAGCTAATAACATCTTGTCATCACAGCTCTCATCACCAACTGATTCGTGGATCAGTTGTTGATGAGAACTGTGTTGAAAGCTTCTCATCAAGGAGGTCTGGGTATCGAGCCCCAGTCTCAACATCCCGTGACAATTAAACTGGTTGCTGAGATGGGTTGGGAAGTGCGGCCTGCGGGCCTGTTATTGGGAGGGCTCGACCAGCACTGGGAATAACAGATGCTGGCCCAGTGTGAAAGAGCGGCCCAACCCATAACATAAAAATGCTCTCATCAACAACTGATCCGCAGATCAGTTGGTGATGAGAACTGTGCTGAAAGCTTCCCATCAAAGAGTTTTGGGTATCGAGCCCTAACCTCAACATCCCGCGACAATTAAACTGGTTGCAGAGATGAGTTGGGGTGTGTGGCCCGCGAGCCCGTTATTGGGAGGGGTCGACCAGCACTGGGAATAACAAATGTTGGCCCAGTGTGAAAGAGGGGTCCGGCCCATAACACAATAGTATTTGGAAAATATGAAAATATACATCAATTATCAAAAATCATAATCATTAGCTTATCCAAAGTATTTGGGGTCAGTTTTATATGTTGTCACTTTTCATTTACTGAGTGCTGGATGGGGTGTGTTAACCTTGCATTCATGTTAAGTTATATATATTCATTTTCCTTCCTAACAATTGACACTAATATTACCTACCCCTCAAATGGTGTCTGTCAGACCTTCATTATGTTGGACGATAGCACTTTGAGTAAACTTTTAATACCGTTTATCCTCAATAGATGCTACCCAAGTAGTTCCTTTTCTCTTTATTATCATTCCATCATTTATCCTTAAATCTATGTTAACATTACTTGTGACAATAGACTTATGGCTAGCTAGAGACACAGTGGAATTAGCAGTTGTTTAAGACAAGGAAATGAAAAATAAACTATAAATGCTATGGGTATGGAGAAATGATAGAATAAGACACGTGATAGAACAAGTAAATAATTTTTAGGGCGGTCTCTGGGGTACAAACCGTGCTTCGCATAGGCCAACATTTTAAAAACAATTCATTTGGGAACCTCAAGATACTATCCACTACACTTATCTCTCTACAAATTAACCTCATAATTAACTTCTGCAAGAATATAATTACTACTAAACAAAAACATAAAGAACTGAAGCAGGTGTATACCATCTGATTTAGAAGCCAGTTGTGAGAGTTTACGACACGGCATTAGGAGGGAAGCCCTTCTAGGATCTGCACAAAGCAAACAAAATATAAGTGTAGAGAAGTACACAAACAGTAAAGGAAAACCAGTAAAACCTTGTATATTCTTGTTCAGTATGTAAATACACTGTATGAGTACATATATATAGGAAGAGGAAGGCGAGAAGAATCTCATTTACATGGTGTGGGACTAATATATAGAAAAAAGGAGAAACTAAATGGGTCATTATGTGGGTCATTGCATAGTCTTTTCTAACACTCCCCTGTAAGCTGGAGCGTACAAGTCGTAGGCACCCAGCTTGGATAGAAACTGTTGATACATTGATCTTGGTAAAGCCTTGGTCAAGATGCCGACAACTAGCTCAGAGGTCGGAATATGCTCTAATTCAAGTTTCTTTAGTTGAACATTTTCTCGGACAAAGTGACAATCAACTTCAATGTGTTTTGTTCGCTCATGGAATACAGGGTTCTTGGCAATATGTATAGCAGCCTGACTATTGCAGAGAAAAGTTGCAAGTGAGGATAGTTTGACTCCCAAATCATCAAGCAGACTTTCCAACCAGGTGAGTTCAGATACAACAGCTGTCATTGCACAATACTCGGCTTCAGCAGAAGAACGAGAAACCACTGCTTGTTTCTTACTCCGCCATGTGATAAGATTTCCTCCAAAATAAGTACAAAATTCAGTAGTGGACCGTCGATCATCAAGAGAGCCAGCATTATCCGCATCGGAGTACGCAACAAGAGAAATAGAGGAGGAAGGCTTATAGACAAGCCCCCGTCCCGGAGCAGTCTTCAAGTACCTGAGGATGCGTTCGACTACCTGTAGATGAGAAATCTGTGGTGAATGCATAAAGAGACTGACCACCCCAACAACAAATGAGATATCGGACCTAAAGACAGTCAAGTATATTTGTTTTCCTACAAGACGTCGATAATATTCTGGATTTGTAAGCAGTGAATCAGAGTCAGATCCATTAGCACATAACTTGTGGTTGACATCCATAGGAGTTTCCACAGGTTTGCACTCAGAGTAGCCAGCATCTTGAAAGAGGTCGAGACAATACTTCCTTTGTGATAAGACAAGGCCATCAGGTCGTCTTGGTATCTCCAAACCAAGAAAATATCGAAGATTTCTCAAATCTTTTGTTTGGAAGACCGAATTTAAGTGTTGTTTGATCCGGTGTATCCCGTTGGAGTCATCACCCGTTATCAGAATATCATCCACATAGAGCAGGAGAATGACAGTCCCAGTTGATTGATGACGAGTGAAAAGAGAGAAGTCTGACGAGCTCCGCTTGAATCCAACTTCGCGAACAACCCTACTGAATTTTTCAAACCAAGCCCGAGGAGACTGTTTGAGACCATAAATAGCTTTTCGAAGAAGACACACACGAGACTTCCCCGTAGTCTCAAACCCGGGAGGTTGGCACATGTAGACAATCTCTCAAAGATCACCATTCAGAAAAATGTTTTTAATGTCTAGCTGATGAAGTGGCCAGTGGCGGTGGACAACGGGGGAAATTAGAACTAGAACAGAGTTCATTTTGGCAACCGACGAGAATGTTTCCTCGTATTTCGGGCCTTGTTGTTGGGTGAACTCTCGTGCCACAAATCGAGCCTTGAGCCGATCGATAGTCCCGTCCGGAGCATGCTTGATGACAAAAATCATTTACAACCAACAATAGTTTGCACAGGAGGGAGAGAAACCAGATTTCATGTCTGATTAGCCCAGAGGGCCGTCATTTCTTCGTCCATGGCTGCCCGCCAGCCCGGATGTTGAAGAGCCTCCTGCACAAAGTTGGGGATAAAAATAGAGGATAATGAAGTAGCAAGAATGCGAAGTGGCGGGGCCGGACGATGCAAAAAGACATAATTCGCCATTAGGTGAGTTGTAGAGGGCGCCACCGGATCATTGGAACATGGACTGTCATTAGTAAAAGATAACGAGCCCGGGGCAGCAAAAGAGGACGGACGACGAGTGTACACATGGATTATGTTATGCTAATGCTAGGGTTCTAAGCAAGAAGGAACTAGGAAAAGGAAAATACGGCTAGGGTTTCAAGGAAGAAGAAGGAAATACCTGAATGATAATTTGCATGCCTTCAAAGAGGGGGGAAAAGGGGTATTTATGGAGCCCCCTTTTCCCTAGGGCCGGCCGGCCCCAATGAGGGCTGAACCGGTGTGGTTCAGCCCTCCTTCCTCTTGTTGATTAGTTGCGGGCTGAACCGGATGGTTCAGCCCGGTCTTTATCCGGCGCTCCTTTGGGTCTTCTGGTGTATTTGAGTCCTCGGAACCGCAACTCATTCGGGGCCATAACATTCCCCTCCCCATCAAGAGGCAGCTTGTCCTCAAGCTGGAAGTCGGGAAATAACTCCCGGAACTCCAAGAAATCCACCCACGTGTTGTGTGCGGCAGACAGATCCTTCCACTTGACCAGAATCTCCGAACGGTACTCCGTGTCATGTTTCTTCCAACGGGTCAGCAGAACATCCTCTGGGCTGGGGCGCAGCTCCCCCGTGGTAGTAGCCTCGGGCAGAGAGGGGAGCACGGTGGCTGTCGCTCCCAACTTCTTCTTCAGCAGTGAGACATGGAAGGTGGGGTGGAGACGAGAGCCCTCAGGGAGGGCAAGCGTGTAAGCGACCGGACCCACCCGTCGAGTGATGCGAAACGGCCCATAGAACCGAGGGGCTAACTTCTGATTGGAGCGGCGAGCAACCGAAAGCTGTCTGTAAGGCTGGAGTCGGAGAAAGACCTCGTCCCCTACCTGAAAGGTCCGTTCAGTCCGGTGCTTATCGGCCTGCAACTTCATCCGGTCCTGAGCAACCCGTAGATTGTCCCGCAAGAGAGCCAAGGTCTGATCCCGGTCGCGTAAAGCTCGGTCCACGGCCGGTAGGGCAGTGCTGCCTGGTTCATACGAGCGCAGAGTAGGCGGTGGGCGCCCGTAGACCGCCTCAAAGGGAGTGATCCGGCTGGCCGTGTGATACGACGTATTGTAGCAGTACTCCGCCCAGTGTAACCACCGCGTCCATGTGCGAGGCTCATCCATGACGAAACAACGAAGATATGTCTCGACCCCCCGATTCAGCACCTCTGTCTGGCCATCAGTCTGTGGGTGATTTGCCGTGCTCATGCGTAACTTGGTGCCTTGCAACCTGAAAAGCTCCTGCCAAAATTTGCTGACGAAGGTCGGATCGCGGTCCGAAATGATGGAGCTCGGAAGACCATGAAGGCGCACTATCTCTCGGGCAAAGAGATCGGCGACGGTCTCCGCAGTGTAGGGATGGCTGAGAGCGAGGAAATGGCCGTACTTGGACAACTTATCCACTATGACCAAGATCACGGACTTGCTCTGGGACCGGGGCAAACCCTCAATAAAATCCATCGAGACCGTCTCCCATATCTGCTGGGGAATCTCCAGTGGTGTGAGCAATCCGGCTGGGGAAGACGTCTCGTACTTCTGTCGCTGGCACATATCGCACTGTTGCACAAAACGCTGTGTGTCCCTGCGTAACCCCTTCCAAAAGACGTTGGCCCGAAGCCGCTGTAAAGTGCGAAGCACTCCGGCATGGCCTCCGGCCGGAGACGAGTGGAACTCCTGTAACATGATCTCCTTCCAAGGGGAGGAGGCAGGGATGACCACCCGCCCATGGTAATACAAATGCCCCCCAACTAGCTGGTATCCTGGCGGTGTAGGTTGGCCCTGCGACAAGGCCTCCACTATAGGTTGTAGCTCGGGGTCGGAGGCTACCTCCTTCTGGATGTCATCCAAGGACTCAATCAACGGCCCCGAGAGAAGGAAGGAAGTACTGTCAGGAAGGCGGGATAGGGCGTCGGCTACCAAATTCTCTTTGCCCTGCTTATACACGATCTCATAGTCATATCCCAACAATTTCGTCAACCACTTTTGTTGGAGGGGAGAGGCCAACCGTTGATCCAGGAAGTGCTTCAGGCTCTGATGGTCAGTGCGCACTTTAAAATGATGACCGAGCAGATATGGGCGCCACAGAGTCACTGCATGTAAGATAGCGAGCATCTCCTTCTCGTAAGTGGAAAGACCCAGAGTCCGTGGTGCCAGCGCCTTGCTGAAGTAAGCCAACGGCCGTCCCTCCTGCATCAAAACCGCACCGATACCCACTCCGGAGGCGTCCGTCTCAACCACGAACTCCTTGGTGAAATCCGGTAGTGCGAGCACTGGCGTGGTCGTCATGGCCTCCTTGAGGGCGCTGAAGGCCTTATCCGCTTCGTCATGCCAAGAAAAGGACTCCTTGTGGAGTAGCTGAGTCAGGGGTCGTGCCAGCTTACCATAGTCCTTCACGAATCTCCGATAGTATCCTGTGAGGCCCAAGAAGCCTCGAAGTGCCCGCACACTGGTCGGCCGCGGCCACCCTACCATGCTCTCGATCTTCTTTGGGTCTGCCCTGACCCCTTTAGCCGAAACCAGATGCCCCAAGTATTCCACCTCTGACTGACCAAACGAGCACTTTGATAGTTTGGCATAAAACTGATGCTGCCGCAGAATGGTAAGAACTTGTGCCACGTGCTCAACATGCTCCTCCCATGTCCGACTATATATCAGTATGTCATCGAAGAAAATGAGAACCGACCGCCGTAGGAGGGGCCGAAAGGTCTCATTCATCACGGCCTGAAAGGTCGATGGGGCATTGGAAAGCCCAAAAGGCATCACCAAGAACTCGTAATGCCCATCGTGTGTGCGAAACGCCGTCTTGTGGATGTCTTCAGTCTTCATTCTGATCTGGTGGTAACCGGATCGGAGGTCCAGCTTAGTAAACAAACTCGCTCCATGCAGCTCGTCTAACAGCTCTTCTATCATCGGTATCGGAAACTTATCCTTAATTGTTGAAGCATTCAAGTTGCGGTAATCCACGCAGAAACGCCAAGAACCATCCTTTTTCTTCACCAGGATGATGGGTGAGGAGAAGGCACTGGTGCTCGGACGTATGATGCCGGTAGACAACATTTCCTTCACACTTTTCTCGATCTCCGCCTTCTGAATGTAGGGGTACCGGTAGGGACGGACGTTCGGGGGAGCAGCCCCCTCCTTCGTCTGTATGCTGTGATCCCTGAATCTGGGCGGAGGAAGTCCCCGTGGTTCTTGGAAAACATCTTGGAACTGTGACAAAAGTACCTGTATCCTCTCTGGAATGTCCGGTGGATCTTGGGCTCCGGCCTCCACCCCGACTACCATGGCCATAGGTGATCCCTGCTCCTCCAATCGCTGCAAGCTCCGCACGGAAATCTCTTTCAAAGGCGAAGACCGAATGCCCTGCAAGCAATAGTCCTTCCCCTGCTGTGTAAACTCCATCGTCAGACGAACCCAATCGGTGGTCACCCTCCGCAACTGTCGTAACCATTGAACCCCCAACACCATGTCTGAACCCCGGATCGGGAGCAGGTACATATCTGTGTGGCACATGTAGCTCTGCACGCGGATCTCCACCCCCTTCATCACCCCCTCGCACCTGAGCTTACTCCCATCTGCCACCATCACCTGGAAAGCTGCCTCCCTGTCAATTGTCTGTCCCACCTTCGAAGCGACTGCGGGGTTGATGAAGTTGTGGGTACTCCCACTATCTACCAGAATGGTAACCCGCTCCTGGCCCACCCTTCCGGTGAAACGAAGCGTCACGGGGGCCGTACACCCCTCCATCGCCTGCAAGGAGACTCCGAACTCTGTCAAATCCAGATTTGCCAAATCCAGATCCCCCACATCGGTTGCTCCCACCTGCTCTTCCTCGTCCTCCTCCTCATGCAACATGAAAACCTGAACCTTCTGACACGCGTGTCCCTTGGTATACTTCTCATCGCAGTTAAAGCACAGCCCCTTCTCTCTCCGAGCCTGCATCTCCGGCCAAGTCAGCCTGGTCACTGTAGGACGCACGGTCGTGGGCTGCTCCCGTCGTCCCGCCACGGGAGCCGGAGGTGGTTTGGTTGTCATCCGATTCCGCTGTCTGTTGTAACGTTCTTCCTGTATCCGAGCGATGCTGATGGCATGGCTCAGACTGCGCGGTAAGTATGCATGGACCTCGTCCCGCAAGTGGTCCTTCAGCCCTGAGATGAAACAACTCAGCAACGTCTGCTCGCCCCACGTAACGCGGTTTGCTAACCTCTCGAACTCCGTCCTGTACTCTGTGACGGATCCCCGCTGACGCAGTTTTTGAAGGGTAGCCTCTACGTCCTCATACTCCAGCGGCCCAAAGCGAGCCGAAAAGGCCTCCACGAACTCTGGCCACGGGGCGAAGTTGCGTCCTCGCAAAAACCACTGCGTCCATTGATATGCATCGTCTTCCAGATGGAAAGCCGCCAGTTGTACCCACTGAGCCTCGGGGATCTCCTGATATTTGAAAAACAACTCCGTTTTCTGGATCCATTCCAGAGCATCCCCTCCCCTGAACTTGGGGAAATTCATCCGTGTCCGCTTGGGTTGCATGTAGGGTCGCTGATTAGGTCCTCCCCAACCTCCACCATCTGGCCCCATTACTCCGGGCTGCCCAAAGTCTCCTTGCATTCCTCCCTGGTTCCACCCTGGATTTCTTCCCGGTCCCATATTGGCCGGTCCGTATCCGCCGTTGTGAGCATTTGCGGGTTGAGGAGGAAAGAACCCCGTGGTGCCGCCGAGAGGGACCGCATTTGCTCCGGTCGGCCGAAACAGTCCAAATCCTTGGTGTTGTGGCCTCCAGGGCTGTCCGAGCGCCGATCCCTGCCGCAGCAGCCCTCCTGGAGTCGGGAGAGGCGGTTCACACCCCCACGCTGAAGCAGATCCACCGCCGGCCCCCCAGTTCGCTCCTGCGCTGTCCGCCGCACGTCCAGGAGGAGCGAAGCCCCCGCTGAACCCACCGCAGCCCTCCGGTTGTCCGCCTGGAAGCACGCCGGTCCGGAGCGGCGTCGGGCGGAAATCCTGCGCCCGTTCCCGAGCCCGACGCCCCGTTTCCTTGGCTCCCGCATATCGGGTTTCCCCCATGCCCCGCGTTTGTCGCCTCCGTGTCCGATCCGGCGCCATTCACGGCCTTCCCTTTCAGATTTTGCAAGAGGAGGGCTTTCAACTCCTCCATATTCTCATCGAAGCGTTCCTCCATTTGTTGTTGCGAGTTTTTCAGATTTGCGTCGATTGCCGCTACCGAATCCGTCAACGCCACATAGTTCTCCTCGATGGCGGCCAATCTCGCCGTCTCCGCCTCCGTGCGTGTCACCATGGTCGCAGGAAGGAGGGCTCTGATACCAAATGTTATGCTAATGCTAGGGTTCTAAGCAAGAAGGAACTAGGAAAAGGAAAATACGGCTAGGGTTTCAAGGAAGAAGAAGGAAATACCTGAATGATAATTTGCATGCCTTCAAAGAGGGGGGAAAAGGGGTATTTATGGAGCCCCCTTTTCCCTAGGGCCGGCCGGCCCCAATGAGGGCTGAACCGGTGTGGTTCAGCCCTCCTTCCTCTTGTTGATTAGTTGCGGGCTGAACCGGATGGTTCAGCCCGGTCTTTATCCGGCGCTCCTTTGGGTCTTCTGGTGTATTTGAGTCCTCGGAACCGCAACTCATTCGGGGCCATAACAGATTATAGGTAGCTTAGGTGGTTGGGGTGGTGGAGTGGGGAGTGGGGAGGAGAGGTGGTAGTAGCGAAGGAACGAGAACAACTGGCCGCAGAGGAGGAGACGGTAACGACGGTGGTGGGTTAAGGGGTTGAGAGTAATAGGGTTGGTCCTCAAGAAAGGTAATGTCGGTCGACGTAACAGTTTTTCGATCAGTGGGAGAGTAATATACGTAACCTTTTTGGGTGGAGAAGCACCCAACGAACATATATTTTATTGTACGTGGGGCAAGCTTGTCAATCGAGGGGTCAATGTTGTGAACATAGCAAACACAGCCAAAAATACGAGGAGTGACTGCAAATATGGGTGTGGAGGGAAAAAAGGGGCACAAGAGTATGAAAATGGAGAATAGAGGAGGGTAAGAGGTTAATGAGGTGGAAGGCTGTAGAGATTATGAAATTTCAGCAGATGGTGGGAACATTCATTTGGGCCATAGTCAGCTCAAAAGATTTCTTGAAGTATAAATAAGAAATTTGACAACTATTTGAAAAACTTTTGATTAAATAATCAATCTTCAACACACCGAGATCAAGCGACCATTTGGTCAAAGTTTCAAGTAAATACCGGTTGATGGGGCCAAGCCCCCTTTTTATAATTAGTAATGAGGTGCGTTCAGTCATTTCCCTATGATCCCACCATATAAGTGGTGATCATGGGGAAACCGCCGCGCGGAATCACGCACGATCCGCGCGCAGGTTCGTCCTCCCCGAGCCGTCCGGGTGCCGGCCGCTCGGGCCGGTCCCACTCTCCCGCCGTCGACGGACTGTGCCGACTAGGTTTCCGGCCAGCTGCGCCTCGCGGTCGCCCGCCCGTGACCGCATGGCGCGGCAGCCCCGCCGGCTACCCCGACGGCGGGGAGCCATCTCTCCCGCAACCACCGTGGGAGGAGTCAGGGCGCCCCCGTCAGACCGGCGCTGGCCGGCCATAACTCGCGGCTGGCCAGAGCCGCGCCCTCCGCCTGGCGCCGGTGTCGTTCTAGGCCGATGGCGTCGGGATCGTTCCTGAAGGACAACGCCGAGGCCGCGCCCCGGGGCCGCCGCCGAGGCCGCGCCCCGGGGCCGCCGCCGAGGCCGCGCCCCGGGGCCGCCGCCGAGGCCGCGCCCCGGGGCCGCCGCCGAGGCCGCGCCCCGGGGCCGCCGCCGAGGCCGCGCCCCGGGGCCGCCGCCGAGGCCGCGCCCCGGGGCCGCCGCCGAGGCCGCGCCCCGGGGCCGCACCCGGCGTGCCGCACAGATATGGCTGATCGGCACTTTCCGGCAGCCGGTCGTACCCGCAGCCGGTGCCGTGCCGGCGGCCGCCGCCCTTGCCGGGGCCGGTCTCCCGCAATAGGGTGGTCCGACGCTCTTCTTGCCCACCTTGGGCGCTTCCCCCGCCATTCGATCATCTCGCCGCAATCGTCGCCATCCGTTTTGGGGAGCAACCACTCACTAACCGTCATGATTAGTGGGGAGAACTCATTAATTGGGTAGTGGGTCTGCATTTAGCGAAATAGCATGCGAATGATATTCGCGCGAGGCCATGTGTAAGAATATAATAATGGTGGTTATGGTGTGCGGATAGCCGCATAACCACCGTAACCACCTCTTGGAGGCTATTAAAAGGCCCCCAGGCCTCCTCATTTCTCATCTTTTGCTCTCCTGCATTTTTCTTCCTCGGATCGAAGCTCTGCCGGATTCCTCCTACGGGCCACCACTCCGCCACCAGAATTCTCCTATGTGTTGTCACTTCACCGGAAATTCGACCAAGTCCCCAAGGGTGCGATGAGGAGGAAATACCTGCTACGCCGAGTGTCTGCACGTTGACAATTCTTCCACAAATCCTCTCGTGTGGCACAACATGTTGCCCGCCATGAGCCTAAGTCTTTCTCGTCTTCTCACTCTCTCACCCCCAAAGTGTAACGAAGAGCGGTTTATCGCTTTTCGATTCTCCAAGAAAACTGTAACCGCTGGCTGATAGTAGATTTTGGTTAGCATAGATCAGGCCACATGATCTTTTACTCAGTTAAGGGGTTTTATCCACGGTAAAAACATCGTGTGTACCTTTTCTATTATTGACTGTGTGTGCGCTTGATCGCTCTGTGAGCTACTACGGTCCAAGTTATTCCGGTTTGACCGGAGCGTCGAGTTTGTCCGCAACAGTTTGGTGTCGTCTGTGGGAATCAGCTCCCAATAGTTTCCAAAGATTTAGAAGACAGTATCCTCTGCACAACAGTAGTCGTGATTCACTCCCATGGATAGGAGCACTCGTACCACCAATGGATCGCCCCTTGGAGGACGCGTTGAGCCGACTCCCTCTCACTCACTTGTCAACGCAACTCTTATGTGCAACTTATTTTGACAATGTGTGGATCATTTTATTAAGAGCATTGTTAAGAGCACACCTATTTACGATATTAGCACACCCAAAATCAAAATAATACCCATTTTTTTAAGCCCAAGACCTGTGTCTTATAAGCACACATGATCCCTCCGTGAACTTCACGCATCTTCCCCTCCCGCAAACCCTAAATCAACGACCGTTCCTGCTCTCCCTCCTGGAAGCCGCCTGCCACCTATTCCGACGGACGACGACCCTGTTTCTCGCCCTCTCGACGACCTCTTTCCCCCTTTCCATTGTTGTGGGAGAACTACATTCCAACCCTAATCGACGAGAAGAGTGTCTAAAGCATCATTTTTCAGTTCCGATGAGTGTTGTTCATCTGTCCTTTCGTTCCTCTTGGGCATATCTTCAGCATTAGATGTCAAATTTGTTTACCCTAAGTTCCTCTCGCTCTCGATTTCAGGAATCAAAGAACTTGGACCTCCCTAATCAGAAATCAGCCGTCTATTTTGGATCTAACCATTGTTGAATCGAGGTAACATTTCCGTTTACGTTATTTTTCCTCTATAAATAATTATTTTGTCATCTTGAGAATTTCCACCGAATAAAACCCTAAGAGGGAAAACGCTTAAAATAGGGCTACCGTAGATTTTAGATTTTTGGTGGACGCTGGAGTTGAGGAGTTTGTGGGGGACATTTTTATTTGAAGGGGATCATGTCGCCTCATCGCGTGTACGAGCGTCGAAGCGCCGGGGTAAGAAATTTGACTCCTTTTAGCTGATCATTTCAGACTACATAAATTCATGTTTTAATATGTCAGTGTGGGTATTTAGAAATTACAAGTTCCTATAGTCAGATCCTAGTCAAAGGATTACGTTTACGCTTAGGCTTAATTAGTAGATTCAGTGTCATAAAAATCCTAAGCCCGGTGTGTTTAACTAGAGTCATACTCTGTAACTGACTCACTGAATATCAGTCCAAGTAAATTCAGAAAAGTGGCGAGGAAGGTTTACCTTCGTGATTCTGGTGGAGGCACACCACCGTGTATTCAGGGTCAGTAGGCCACAACTCAAACTTCAAGTTCAGGGTCGATAACCCTTGTTACAGATAGGGAACTCCTCAGATAGGAGTCTGTGTTCCATTTGAGGGACGCCCAGTTCAGAACACCATCATGTTTGCCACTCAGACTGCAGTCACTAGTTTGTGCACGATCATCCTTAGTGACAAGTGTTAATAAAATAGTATAAAAGCCGGTTGAAACTTACAACAATCACAAGTTCAAACTACAAAAATCAACGATTTGTATAATTGAGATAAGAGTGTGTCAGATCACACAATAGGCCGATTCTATCCCAGATCATGAACTCAATGGCGGGGTTTTATGTTAAAAAAATCATGCAAACTATAAATTCAAGTAAAATTCTATTATAATAATTTTTCTTTAAATGTTACTGGAAGGAGTAGTTTTTCTTACTATCCAGTGGGTCTGACCCATTTGGAACTTGTTTTTACAGGGGACTCAGGTCAGGGGATTCGCTTAGGATAGGTGGCACAGTCTCCACAGTCGTCAGTTTTGTACCGTTGTATTACTGTTGATGTACTTGTTTTTTTTATTAGCAGTCATTATATATTTGTTGTACTTCACTCGTATTTTGTTGTATCCATTTATTTCAGACTGACAGTATATCAGTTACATAGTGTTGTTTACTATTTTAGTTGGCTCTGTGAATTCAGCATTTGTGAGGAACATTTTTACCCATAGTTAATATATTCCTTACTCTACTTCTGCCCTTAGTTTCCTTTTAGCAAGTTTAATTTACCTGCTTTATACCAGTTTATATACCGTTGCTTAGTTTATTTTTTATCGCGGGTCCGGCCGGACTGCTGATTCCTATTAAACTAGGTTGGGGTGTTACATAATCCTGGTTGATAAAAGCTCTTTTTTTTAATATAGCCTCCTAGTTAAATTGGGGTGTGTCAACGGGTTGGGTCGGTTGAGGTGAATTGATTGGTTTCACGTGTTAATTAGATCAAGTTAAGATTTTGATATCCAATTGTATTGGACTAGCTGCAAGATAGACTAACTTGATTAATTTCGTAACAATAATGTATTGATATCTTGCTCAGAGGTACACAAGGCGAAACTTGGAATACATGCCTAAGAGGGATTATATGAGCCATCGTCAGAGGAGAGTGTAGTAGATCGGACTAGAATTTTTTTTGAATTGATTGGAGGATTATTTGATAGAGTGAGGTTGATCTAAAATTGAATTTAGATGTTAAATAAAATGCAAATAGAAGTCATATTTTTATTTGGATGATAGTCGCAGATTATAAAACCATAGATAAGAAGAATTTTTTTTATATAAAGAGAAGGAAACAACCATGGGACAACCTTTATTATACTGGGTCAACATCTAGGTAATTGAAATCAAGACACGTGTAGCAAATGTAATATTTGTCTATTGTGTATGCATTTCACTGTGATGTATAACTATGTATATGAAAGAATACATCTTACCAAGCTAAAAAAACCTTTACCAGAAACAAAAATGCCTTTAGAATGTAATTTCCAACCTCTAAATCAAATTTGTTAGGAAAACATGGGATTGACACGAGAAATAGGAATAATCTATAAAAACAGGAATAAGCTTTTTCTAAAAGGACAAGCCAGAGGATAAAAAGGAAGAAACTATCCAAGCACTACAACATCACCAACAGAAGCCTCATAGCAATCAGTTTCAGATCAACTTCCAAAATATTTTTGACACAGGACAATCCTATATGATGGGGAAATAATGAGTTAACTCGTACATCCAACCACACATGAATCCGATGATTTACTTGCAATAATTTATATTTATAACCCAATATTAATTTGATTTGCCACAAAGAATTAAAACTTTCAAATAAGGATAGATGTGAGGTGGTACAAATGTAAGAGTGGACAAAAATCAAATAACTAGGCAACGAGAACATACAACATCTCAAACAATTGGATTCAAAGTTTACAAACTATTATTCATTTAAGTAGAGATTTAACACAATATTCAACTGAAAAGAAATAACAAACTTAGAACTTACACAACTAGGTAGTTGAGAGCTTGGAGGATTTTCCCGGGACTGGAATCTAAGTAGGCAACTATTGGCTGCCAATGATGCTATAGGCTGCTGGACAGCACCGCCCAAGGCTGGGAATATGTTTACGGAGGGCTGGAATTTGTTATCTGTAGCTGATGGAAGAAGTGGAGCTGTGGAGAATGATGGAGGAGGTGTAGTGTATGCTGGAGGAACGTGGGAGAGATTTGGAAGGTTTTCCAGTGACTGGAAAGAAATTCTAGAGGTTGTCTGCACAGAATTCTCGACGGGCTAATGGCAACAGCTTTCAGTGGAAGGAGGGTTTAGGGGAGTGTTCGTTTTGTGGATGAAGGAGGGGAGAATGGGACTAAAACTAGTAGGAGTTAATGTGGGCCTTGGAGTGAGTAATTTGACGGAATGACACTGATTTTACGGGTGGGAAGGGATGGCTTTAGAGAAGTAACTGCCAGTTTGTAACGGGACAGTTATATTTTGGGAATTGTGGAAGAATGGGGTTGGGGAAGGTTTGGAAGCAGGCTGATGAAATTCCTAGAATCAGATGTCGTGGGAAAGGGGGAAAATATGTTGTCCGTCTGTGGAGTAGAGAGAGTGGGTTCAGTTGTGGCTGTGGAGGGCTTTGGCATGAGCGGGGATGTGGGAAATGTGGAAGTGGAGAAATGGAAGAATGAGAGAACTGTAGGAGGTAGTGAGCCTAATTTTTAGGGAGAGGGGATAATGGGGTAGTGTGGTTAGTGGGAGATAGTTATGATGGTTGAGAGGAGGTGGTTGCCGTAGATGGTTTCTGGCAAAGGTCGCCGAAGGTGGTGGTGGTAGTGGCCGGAAGTGTTTTTTGGCGATCGCCGGAAACAAAAAATGAAAGAACTTGATGGAGATGGTGGTGGCGGTAGTGGGAGCCCGGAAAAGTTTTTCGGTGATCGCCAGAAAATAGAAAATGGAGGAATTAATAAGGGGATTGGAGGGGGATCGTCGAAGGTGGCTAGAAGTGGTTTTCCGGTGATCGTCGGAGGTGGATGAGAGGGGATATTGGAGGTGTTTTGGGACTGTTTTGGGTGGTGTTTGGAGGAGGGAAATTGTGGAGGTGGTCGGCTATGTGAGGGGAAGTGGGTCCACGACAAGGGAGTGGAGGAGGAGGGAGGGTTGCTGTCTGCCAGCAAATGGTGGTGTAGAGAAAGTGGTGGCTGGCCAAGGGGAGGGGATAAATTCAAGCTACGACACTTGGGTTCCAGCTTTGGCACCAGGTGATCAAAAGTAGAGACTTTTTTCACTCAACTTTCAATGGCCCAAATATGAGCCCTCCACCCTTATTTATAGACTACGGGGGGTCAAGGCCATCATGGGCGGTAATAATTCTCCGATCATGGCGGCTCTTAAAATAAATGAAAATAAAAAATCACAAAATAAAAAATAACTAAATTTTTTGGATCGTTAATCCTCATAAAATGGACGGTCTGATCATCGTGTATGCTAATGTGTGTCGAGATCCCCATCAATTTTTCCAGTTATAATTCCGCTAAGAGCTGCATTTTAATTGTTTATAGTTTAAATTATTCCTTCAGCACAACTCAAACCACATGCACTTTGGTCAGCTTTTCTTCCAGATGTTCCATTTCAATTCTAGCTATTTATCTGACAGGATAATATTTTTAGGATTCTTAACGTGATTTGTGTCAACTTTCCTCAACAAACGTTTCTAGACACCTCTGTTCAGTACTTTCACAATCCATTTGACCATGTGATTGATGCACATCCATGAAACTGTTTGTTAAGGATAATGTACAAGAGAGAGAGAGAAACGAAGCGGCTTTAAAGAGACTACAGTCAACTACACTAGCACAGAGAATGGGGAGGCCGTGAGGTCGATGGTAGAGCTGCTAAATCCCATGAATAGGAGTAAAATCTTGCTTAACCTTGCATTTTGGTCCAAATAAATACAAAACTTCAATAGAACTCTCAAGCATTACTACAAGTTGTAAAAGCAATGAGACTAGTATTTAGAGCAATAAGCCAGTAAATAAGACGTGACTTTATATGATGTTCCCCAAAATATGTCTATAGAATTAATGCCCTCCTCCAAATCGAGTTTTTCTTCAAGATCGAAATAGAAGTCTGACTCAAGGAATGCTTAAATGAGTCGTTATATCAACATATTTCTTATGAGTGAAACCAAAATTAGTAATTCTTCGGCTGCAAAGTGAGTTCAGAATCACCAGAGGCCATCAAATGATACTCAGCCTCCGCAGAGAAGTCTTACACAACAGTTTACTTCTTGCTCAACCAACTGATTAGGTGTCCTCAAAAATATATATAATAGTCACTCGTAGATTGGCGATCATCGAGGGAGCCGGCATAATCCACATTAGAATAGGCAATCAATGAGAGGAAGAAAAGGGCTTATACATAAGCCCATGTCCCGGAGTTTTCTTCAGATACCGAAAGATCCACTCGATTACGTGAAGGTGAAATGTTCGAGGAGAATTGTTACGGTTGCGTATGCCGTCGGGACATGCACACGCCGACAAGACTCCGTGGCGAGTCCGCACACGGTGGGAGACGATGACGGGTCGGTCTGGAGGAGGAGAGACCGAAGACGCATCGCCGACGTGATCATTTTATTTGCATTTATTATTTTATTTTCATTATGTATAAGCTTTACTATTATTTAAATTATTTTTCCATTATCCACACCCCGCACCTAGAAGGGGCTGCATTGTACTCGTTTTGATTATTCTTGGATGTAAGAAAATTAGGGCAGCTCCCTAAGGCTTTTCCTCTCAACCATAATCCCCCTCTTCTCCCTCTTCTTTGCCGGCCCTTCCACTCGTCGGATTCCTCTCTGTGATCGTATCAATTTGGTTTGACCTGCCTCACCTACCGCCCTCTTGCTGTCGGTGTCCCGATTGTGTTACCACGACCACCCGCGCAACCTCCATTCCGCCGAATTGCGCCGAACCGCGACGTCAAATCCCGTTGAATCCCGAATTCTGGCGCATCGCGTATTTCCACACCCGTTTCCAGATGTTTTTGCGCAAGTCTCCTGCCGAATCGCGTGTTTACCCGTTTCTGCGTCTGCCTCCTGCCAGGGCCCCGGACCGCCCTTGCGACATCGAGCACCCGCTGATCCCAGCACTTGTCGTGCGTCATCCGCCGATCCACGTGTGCTCGCTTCCACACTGTGCGACACAGATCCGTCCGATTTGCAGTAGGAAAGCCGTCGGCCTTCCATTTCCGCCGCCATCAGCCCGATTTCGCTGTTTTGAGCAGCAATCTACCGTTGGAAGCCCAGGCCTCTGTTTTCGCCTGCTTCCAGCCAGATCCGCCGCATCCCAGCTCCGAATCGCCGGATTTCCCGCCGATTCCAGTTCATGGCTCCCAACACTCGTTCAGCCGAAGATCTTCCTTCGGACGCTACCACCGAAGCCCTAAGCCGTTGCTTGAAGGCTCAAGAGCAAGTCGTCTCCTCCATGCACGCCTCGCTCCTCGCCCTCCACTCCAAGATCGACTCCCTCCAGGCGTCCACCGTCGTCGTCTCCGCTGCGTCCGGCTCCAGCACAACCGCGGACGAAGGCTCTCTCTTAGGCGCCGGGCCGCAGTCCATTCCTTCAGGGACCACTCCTCCGCCCATTCTGGGTCGGTCCGCTCTCTCCCTCGACATTTCCTCTTTCATCGGCGTTGACCCGATGGGTTGGATTGCCAAGGCGGAGCAATACTTCGACCTCAACTACACACCGGAGCACGACAAGGTGTCTACGACAGTGGTTGGCCTAGACGGCTCGGCAATCCACTGGGCTCCATGGTTCCACCAAACCAACTCGTGCCTCTCCTGGACCGAGCTCAAGCAGGAGATGATCCGGCGGTATGACACCCGCTACTCCGGCTCCTCCGCTATCGAGCGTCTTAGCGGCGTCCGCCAGACAGCCGGCATAGACGATTATGTGGATGAGTTCGTCGTCGTGGTCTCCCACGTTCCCGGGCTACCGCCTAATCATTACCTGAGCTTCTTCATGCAGGCTACAACCGCATATCCGCTCTCGTCTCTGCACGCATCACCCTCAGTCTCCAGCACCATGGATTTGACTCGTCTGATGGAAGCCGACCTCTCCCCCCGACCACCTGCTCTTACGGCCAACCACCACCAGTCCTGGCCGCCTTGGCGATCGCCAGCCACAGCTCCCCCGCCGCGGCCTCCGCCGTAGGGAAACCAGCCGGGCCACCCACCAGCCCCTCAGTGTCTCTCGAACAGTGATTACAATGAACTTCGTAGCAAAGGTATCTATTTTTGGTGTCGCCAACCGTACTCCCCCAACCATGAGTGTTCTGTAAAGGAGTTCCACACCATCATTGGCGACGTCGACCCTGAGGTTACCTTGGCTGACTTTGAGGTCCTGGAGCTCTCAAGGGGGGATACAACTCTCGACTCCACCGCAGCTACGTTCCACAGGTTGGAGCTATCTTGCGGCTCGTCAAACGGAATCTCTGGCCAGCAGACCATGGAACTCTCAGGCACACTGCGGGATTGCCCGATAATCATCATGGTGGACAGCGGTGCAAGCCACAACCTCATCTCTGAGCACCTGGTGCGGCAGCCCCGTATTCCCTCGGTTTCCTCCCTAGATGTCGCGGTTAGTATGGGTGATGGGCGCCACCAACCGACTCAGGGTTGTTGCACTGTCGTCTCTCTCGATGGGGTCCTATTCCGTTATTTCGGACTTCTACACATTTGGCTTAGGAAACCTCAATGCAATTCTGGGAGTGGCTTGGCTTCGCACGCTCGACGATGTATACGTCAATTGGGAAACTATGTCCATGCAGTTTCTACATGAGGTCTAACCATGTCGCCTCGACGGTGACTCTGCCATCCTACGCTCTTTGATCTCTCTTAGCACGATCTAGCGGATCACGAACGTCGGCCTCTTTGTGAGGCTGGGGGCCCTCTCGAGACCGTCCGTTGTGCCTCTTCCTTTTCCGACGGACCACCAAGAGCTTTCTACTGCGCTCTCTGACGTCATCCAGCCTCCGACAGGATTGCTACCAACCCAGCTTTCTCTTGTCCGGAAGAAAGACGGTAGTTGGCGTCAAGCAACCCAGCCAAGCTACTTGGTCGCCGTTACCACCTTCAGGAGGACATTGGCTCGCAGGGGGTCCCTATTGCTAGGTCTTACCGTCTAGAGTCCGAAACCATGGGACTGCCCCAGGATGAATTTTGTCGCCACCACTCTGATCACTGTCTTGGGGACAAGGCATATTTTCCAGACGGAGGCATTGTTACAGTTACGCATGCCGTCGAGACATGCACACACCGACGAGACTCCGTGGCGAGTCCGCATGCGGTGGGAGACGATGACGGGTCTGTCTGGAGGAGGAGAGACCGAAGACATATCACCGACGTGATCATTTTATTTGCATTTAATATGTTATTTTCATTATATGTACGCTTTATTATTATTCGCACTATTTTTCTGTTATCCGCACCCCGCACCTATAAGGGGTTGCGTTGTACTCGTTTAGATTATTCTTGAATGAATGAAAATTAGGGTTGCTCCCTAAGGCTTTTCCTCTCAACCCTAATCCTCATCTTCTCGCTCATCTCTACCGGCCCTTCCCCTCACCGGATTCCTCTCTGGGATCGTATCAAGCATACACGTGCCGCTTGACTGCGCTAATAATAAATGAGATATCTGACTATGTAACAACCAAATAGATAAGATTGTCAAGAGGCGGCAATAGCACTCTAGATTAGGGAGAGGAGAATCAGAGTCAGACTCGTAAACACAAAGTTTATGGTTTGCATCCACTGGTGTATATCAGGCTTAGACCCCAAATAGTCGACATCTTGTAAAAGATCAATGCAATACTTTCATTGAGATAAAGCTAGACCATCCGGTCGGTGAGTTGCCTTAGTACCCAAGAAATATTAGAGGCGCTTCAAATCATTGGTCTAAAAGTATGAGGTCAAGTGCTTCTTGATCATACAGATATTATTCAGATCATCGCCCGTGATAATAATATCATCAACATACACAAGAAGAATCAACGTGCCCATTTGGAAACGATGTGTAAACAAGAAGTCTGTCAAGCTCCGAGTAAATCCAGAATCCTGAACGACCTGACAAAATTTATAAAACCAAGCTTGAGGGGGTTGCTTTAGGTCATAGATAGATTTTTTGAAATGACAGAAAAGAGACTCCCCCGTAGTCTCATATTCAGAAAGTTGTTGCATATAGACAGCCTTCGTTAAATCATCAATAAAGAATGCACTCTTGATATTAAACTGATGCAATTGTAGATAGTGAAGGACAGTCAAGGAGATCAATACCCACATTATATTCAGCTTAGTGGCTGGAGAGAATGTTTCATCATAGTCGATGCATATTCTTGAGTAAAGCCACAAGCCACAAGACGTCATTTGAGGTGCTTAACCATCCTTTCAAAACGATGTTTAACGGGGAACACACATTTACATCCCGCGTGGGATTGCCCAAAAGGATAGGAAACACGGTCTTACATTTTATTAGCCCATACGACAGCCATTTTATCATTCATCACGTCCCATCACCCCAGATGTTGGAGAGCTTCCTGCATAGAAGAGAAGGTGAAAGTAAAAGCCAGAGAGGCTACAAACCTGTGAAGGTCTGGAGATAACGAGTGTAAAGAGACATAATGTGAAAGCCAGTGTGCTAGAGAGAGATGTGATTCCTCGACAGGAGCTGCGGGCGAATCAGCTGGACGAGAAGCGACATCAGTAGGGGTAACTGCCCCAAGGAATTCAAACGACATTGACAATGAATGTACACGTTTAGAGGAAGGGGTGGTAGCACAAGTGGTGGTAGGCAGTCGATAGAGATGTTAGGATGTGGTATATCAGGTGTGATGTGACCCTGTTGCCAGCACTATAGTTTTGTCTAGTTATTGTCATTTTTATTTGTTTACTATCGCAGCTATGTATTTTATTTTCCTGTCATTATGCGAACTATTGTTATTTTAGCCTGGTGCGTGAAAATGACCACCTCGTGTGACCCTAAATGAATTGGTCCGGTTTGGAATGGGCGGGGTGAGTCATCCCGTTTTTGTTTGTTTGAGGACACTTGTTGAAATTAAAATTGAATGCTTATATTTTTATTTTATAAAGTTTGATTGAGAGGGGGGAGTGGGGCCTATAAAAGCTAACATCCGGTTGCCCTAACCTTCGACTAGAGATTTGCTGAGATTGATTCTATCTCTAGGTGAAAACCTGCCGCCCGCTATCAGCGCCCGACGCAACCTCCTTCGACGTCCTCCCCTGCAACCCAGGCAACCCCAGCATCAGGCCTCTTCATCTCTGTTGTTCTTCCCCCACTGCTGTGTTTTTCCCCCGAGCCATCTTCGCTGCTCTCTCCCCGACGTCGTCATTCCTCGCAACCCCGACAACCTCCAACGACAGCCTTCTGCTTCCTGCAATACTTACGACCTCCATTAGAGCCGCCATTAATAACTTTCTCTTTCCTTCCCACGCCCCAACTCTGCCACCAACAGTTCTCCGCCACTAGCAGTTCTCCACCACCCGCATGTCACCCCGTCTCTCGCCAGAACCACCATTATAGCCATCCTTTCTCCCTCCACTCCAGATCCACCTCACTACCTATCTGTCATCGCTCGCCTGCTGTGACTGCGCCGTGAAGGGCTCGGAACGTTGTTGTCAGAAACCTCCCGGTGAGATCTCTCCTTTCTCCACCTCTCAATCTCTTTGTTATCAATTTATTATGGCAATTTCAAGAAGTTTTTGTCACATTCAAGTGTAGCGCGCACTTGCCCTAATCATTCATCGCCGTTATTATTTTGTGTTAGTCTCTTGCTTAGTAGTGAACTTGCAACATTTATTTTAAAGGCCTACAACTTCGGAAGATGGAAGCTTGGTTTATCTGTTATTCGGTGGTGCGCCTATTTTAGAAAAAAAATTTGTGTCAAGTGATCCTCCACTTGAACTTAAAGTTTTACAAATCGAGTTTACATCACTTTGGTGTGGCTGCTGGGATATCTCACTCCTATTGTGAGATATCCGAGTGATTTGCGCTTCTGAAATTTTAAGTCTAAGAGTTTTCAAACTTATCCATGGATTCGAGAGTCGGACACATAGAGGGAAGTTTAGGAGACATGGGTCAACGTATGGAAGAATTCATAGCCACTGTCACCGCACTCTCCGTCACCGTGAGAGATTCAAATCAGGTCATGTGAGGGTTACGCACCTCGGTCAACAACTTGGAAGCACATTATCACTTACGGAGTCCTCCAGCACAACCCCCTATGCCTCCACCACCAGAACCCCAACCAGCACATCACGAAAACGGGTATCCACCTAGGTGGGATGCAGGTATTAAATTAGATGTTGGGGATTTTGAGGGCACACTAGAGTCTGAGGTGTGTCTCAACTGGTGCGATCGACTTGAGCGATTCCTCAGCTGGAAGCGCATACCTGCCCACCAGCAGGTGGGGTATGCTACGTTGAAGCTGAAGGGCCCCTCACTCACATGGTGGGGGCTGGTCGAGTGTATGAGGTACACTGATGCATCCTCTGTCACATTCACATTTTTGTGACGTCATCACTCGTCGCGGAGTTTTATTTACTGTGCATTTAATTATTGTCATGTACTTTTTTTTTGGGCACCTGCTCTAACTTCAAAAAATGTTTGGCTTGTTGGTTTGACCGGCCGATGAGACCCTGAATAAATAGGTTCGGCAATTTTAGTCGTTAGGACGTAACAGACAAACTTAAAATTATTTTAAAAAAGGGGTACAAATTTTAAATTTAAATTCAACAAAAATAGGAAATATTTTGTTTGGAAATTATGTAAAGGAAACAATCTTTTAAAACAAATATTTGGCCAGTCATAGGACTATTTGGAAAACCCCTAAAGTATGGAAATTTTTTTTTTTGCCGGTTCACTTGGAAAGTTATTACCAGAAGCAAGTAAACTCCCTATAAAAGAATAACCAGTGCAAGGACAAAACCAATTTGACAGCAGGGAATTGATTGTTTAGTCAATTCCTCGCCTTGCCAATCCTTTTCCCAGTACAGTGCCTCTCGTCCATCGCTCCAGCCTGCCGACAACGACGACACAGCAAGGTCTCTTCAGCCTTGCCCCGCCGCCGCCGTTCTCCCTTGACGAAAACAGCACCACCGAACTCTGCCGCTGCCAAACTTCCTCGTCGGCGTTCCAGCAGAGGTCGCCAACCCTATTTCCAGTTTTTGCTGTCGGTGGCTTTATTGTTCCTGCAAGCCGACGCCTCTACAGACAGATCTCCGGTCTCCAGCAGCCCTCACCAGGCGGAAGCGCATCAACTCCTCAAACGAGCACGACAACTCTGTGTGCGAAAAGTTGTTGTCAACTGCGAGCCCTAATCCAGCCAACCCTGCCAGCAACCGTCAGCCTTAAATGTCTTCCCAAACTCGGATTGGACTATTCTCCTGCAGTATCCTCCCGATTTCCTGCTGGAGTGCTTAGTTTTAAATTTATGTGCATTTTAAATAATTAACGAGCTTGCCCCGAACGTTCTAATCGCTTCAATTACCGTATTTCATAAATTGTTGTCGGTAATTTATGTTTGTGGTCGTACCAATCCCACGACGGCTCGACCCGTTATGCGTCGACGAAATTTTCCGAATAACGAGTAATGATTTTGCGGGAAGTTATCGATGAGAGCAGTTTTACACGTGAACATCTCGAGTTGGCTCGCTCGGCCCTCTTTTCAAAATTAAAAATCTTCTTAATTTTCAGAATTCTAATTTTATTTATAATAAAAATATTTAAAATTTTTGAAACCCTAATTCGGGTCTACATCATACACTACGGGACAAACACCTATCACCATCTGGGTTGAGTTCAAAGTTCAACTCAAGAGGAGGTACGTCCTCGCTGATTTCATGCAAACCTTGTATCGTAGGTACCACAACCTACGACAAGATAAGCAAACCATCAATGAGTACACGAACGAGTTACTTGTCCTCTAGTCACGCTTAGATTTGAAGGAGGAAGACCACATGGTTGTGGCCCGTTATCTGAAAGGGCTATGGTATGCGATACGAGCCCAGTTAGAGCTTCACGACTTCCGGGACCTGGGAGAGATCTCCAGCCGAGCACGTCGAGTGGAGGCTCTCCAGAAGAGGACATCTGGTCAGAGGTCTACTGATGGACCTAGGTCTACTGATTAGGCCTACCTCGAGTACCACCATCTCTGCCTCCACATTTGGTACTTATGATCCCCCTTCTCCCCTTACCATTACTGGAGCACCGACTCTTCACCCTGGCCCCGCCCGGGGTAAGGACACCGAAGGAGCTCGACCCAACACTGGAGTGTTTCGATACTTCAAGTGTATGGAGTCTAGGCACAAATCTTATGAGTGCCCACAACGTCAGTTCGTCGCAGTGATTGATTCCACCATTGAGGGTGAACCTGAGTATGGAGTCGTCCTTAGTGAATCCCAGCCCGAGCCCCTACCTGAGGCTAATAGCGTTATCGAGGACAAGGGCGAGCAAGCAGATCACTTATTTTATGTCCTTCACTCTAGCTTGGTTTCCTCTAGCAGACCACCGAGCATGATTCTCGGAGAAAATAAATTTTCCGCACAACCGCCCGCATTTAGGGACACTTTTGTTTCATTATTATTGACATCAATAGTATGGAAAACTACGTGTCTCAGCGTATGATAGAGACGTTAGGACTCGTGATGCGCCCCGTTGAGCAATCGTACTACCTATACGGGGTTAGTAGTCCTTTGACTATACACATTACTCATCGTTGCCACGTAGAGTTCTCTATCGGGGAAGTTTATCGAGATTCAGTGCTATGTGATGTCGTCCCCATCGATATCTGCCACGTATTACTAGGACGACCATGGCAGTATGACCGACACGTCATTCAGATGGTGTAAAAAACTCCCACTCCTTCGATCAATATGGGCAAAGATTATTCTTCTTCCCCAGAAAAATGGTCTTGTTCCTATGACACCTGGGAGATCCCCGCCATCATCTGGTTCACCCTCCAGAACTTCCCCTACACCACTTTTATTTAGTGCCACGCTTCGGCCCGGGCCTTCATTCCAGAAAGTTGCACCTGACTCTGGAGAATCACCCATTTGGGTGCTCTGGAGGCACCACCTTTCATTGACTTCGTATTCGACGAGCATGCATTCAGTCATCATCACTGTCCATTGGTTGTAGACAAGTGTGTTGAGTCTCTTCCTCACTATCGTTTTATTTTTGAAAATGTTAGGTTTAGTGGTAGTAGGAGAGTCGGAGCGGCCCTTAGTGTTTTTACCCTTAATAGGGGCACTCGTTTTAAGGATTTTTTTTGGAAAACCCTTTAGAGTAAATTTGCACAGAGTTATAATTCATTAGCGCATACCACCCCCAAACGGATGGGCAAACAGAAGCAGTCAACCAGAGTTTGGGCAGTTTATTGAGATGCTTAGCAGGTGAGCACCCTAAGCAGTGGGATTTGGCACTAGCTCAAGCTGAATTTGCCTACAACTGTACTATAACTCACTCCACCCAAAAGTCTCCCTTTGAGATTGTCTATGGATTCCCTATTCCTAATTTCCTTGATCGTCACTCATTACCTTCCCACGAGTGTGTTTCCTTTGATGCTACTACTTGGATTGATAATTTAAAATCTTTGCATGAAATTATTCATAATAAGTTGCAGGTAACAACTGAAAAATACAAGGTCAGCGTCGATATCCATCGACGCGACGTGTCTTTTTAAGAAGTAGATTGGGCTTGGTAAATTTCAGAAAGGAAAGGTTACCCAGTGGGACATACCACAAGCTCTGGCAGCATCGTTTCGGTCCTTTTCAGGTAAGTAAACAGTTGGGCGAGAACGCCTACCTTGTTGATCTTCCCTTGGAATTCGGCACATCGCCGATTTTCAATGTGACAGACCTTTGCTCTTTCCGCAGATCTCCACCTACCGTTCCTATGCCACCACCTATCTTGGAGCCCGGGGCGACCGCGGGATTTAAGCCAGCCTTCACACCAACCACGGAGGAGATTGATCAGGTGCTTGATGTTCGGGAATTCCAAACTCGTGTAGCAGCCTACCAACGATATGTAAAGAAGAAGGAGAATAGAAAGAGATCTAAGACGACTAGAGAAAATTAGGGTTGAGGAAGGAGGAAAGAGGGAATACCTGAATAATACTTGCATGTCATCTAAAGAGGGGGTCCGATATACTTATACCCGGCCCCAATGGGGGCTGAACCCACTTGGTTCAGCCCCCCTTGGGCCAAAACTTATGAAGAGGGGGCAATTGGTTCAGCCTCGTTGTCTCCTCCATCACGCCTCAGCCGCCGCCTGTATTGCCCGCCAAATAGTCGGGCCTTGTCCGGGGGCGTAACATTCTCCTCCCCATCAAAAACCAGTTTGTCCCCAAGGTGGTAATCGGGGTAAAGCTCCCGAAACTCTAGCAAATCCACCCAGGTGTTGTGCTCTGTGCCCAGATCCTTCCACTTGACCAGTAGCTCAAAACAGTACGTCGTGTCGCGGCGCTTCCACTTGATCAAAAGTACGTCGTTAGGAATCGGGGGCAGCTCGCCCCCGCTAGTAGCTTCTGGCAAACAAGAGCTGACCTGGACAGTGTCGCCAATCTTCCGCTTCAACAAGGAGACGACAAAAGTGGGATGTATCTTGGACCCTTCGGGCAGCGCCAACGTATAAGCAACTGGTCCCACCCGCCGGGTGATCCGAAATGGACCATAATAACGGGGTGCCAACTTCTGATTCACCCGCTGTGCAACAGACAACTGCCAATAGGGGCGGAGCTTGAGAAAAACCTCGCCCCCAACCTGAAATTCTCGTTCTGTGCAATGTCTGTCCGTCTGTGCCTTCATACGATCCTATGCCATCCGAAGATTCTCGCGCAAGGTAGCGAGTGTGCGGTCACGATCACGGAGTGCCCGGTCAACTGTTGTCACTGTTGTACCACCCGGCTCATAACTGCTCAGAGAAGGAGGCGGACGCCCGTAGACAACCTCAAAGGGAGTCAGCTTGCTCGCGGAATGATAGGAAGTGTTGAAGCAGTATTCATCCCAATGCAACCAACTCGTCCAAGTGCGCGGCTCGTCCATGACGAAGCATCGGAGGTAGGTCTCTATGCCCCGATTCAATACCTCAGTCTGGTCGTCTGTCTGCGGATAGTGAGTCGCGCTGAAGCGCAGGGTGGTCCCTTGTAAGCGAAAGAGCTCCCTCCAAAAGTTGCCAACGAAGGTGGGATCGCGATCCGAGATGATCGCCCGAGGAATGCCATGAAGCCGAACAATCTCGCGAGCGAAAAGAGCAGCAACAGACGCACCGGTATAGGGATGACTCAGGGCGAGGAAATGTCCTTATTTGGACAACTTATCAACCACCACCAAAATTACCGTTTTAACCTTAGACCGAGGCAAGCCATCAATGAAATCCATGGACACTGTATCCCAAATCTAGTACGGAATCTCCAAGGGCGTAAGTAGCACAGCTGGGGAGGTGGTCTCGTACTTCTGCCGCAAGCACACGTCACACTGCTGAACAAATAATTGGATATCCTGTCGCATTCCCTTCCAAAACACATTGGCTCATGCCCGCTGAAGAGTGCGAAGAACACCGGCATGGCCGCCCGTCGGGGACGAGTGGAACTCATGCATCATGACCGTCCGCCAAGCAGGCTGGGAGGGTATGGCAACCCGACCCTGATAGTATAGCCGGTCATTTTGTAGATGATAGCCTGGAGCTGCCTCACGTGCCTGCCGTAGATCCTGCATAATAGCCTGCAACTCGGGGTCTCGCTGGACCTCCTCCTGAATCTCATCAATAGCATCCAGCTGGGGCGTAGAAATGTGGGCTAGAGCGCCCTCCGGCAAGCGAGACAAGGCATCAGCAACCCGATTGTCCTTCCCTTGCCGGTAAACAATCTCGTAGTCGTACCCCAAAAGCTTGGTGACCCTCTTCTGTTGGAAGGGGGAGAAAACCCGGTGGTCCAAGAAGTGCTTCAAACTCTGATGATCTGTCTGAATCTTGAAATGACGTCCCAGCAGGTACGGTCGCCAGAGGGCCACGACATGGATGACGGCCATCATCTCTTTTTCATAAGCTGATAATCCCAACGTCCTTGGAGCCGATGCCTTGCTGTAAAAGGCAATCGGGTGCCCTTCCTGCATCAACACAGCACCTAATCCCACCCCGGAGGCGTCCGTCTCCACGACGAACTCCTTGGTGAAATCCGGGAGTGCTAAGACTGGAGTCGTCGTCACAGCCCGCTTGAGTGCCTGAAAAGCTGCCTCAGCTTCATCCTGCCAAGAAAAAGCAACCTTTTGTAACAGTTGTGTCAACGGCCTGACAATCTTCCCGTAATCACGCACGAACCACCGGTAGTAGCCGGTGAGGCCCAAGAAGCCCCGCAGAGCCCGAAGGGTCTGGGGCCGCGGCCAAGAGACCATGCTCTCAATCTTCCGAGGATCGGCTTTCACCCCTGCAGTCGAGACCACGTGCCCCAGATACTCCACTTCCTCTTGACCAAACGAACACTTCGATCTCTTAGCATACAACTGGTGCTGGCGTAAAATGGAGAATACCCGATCAACATGGCGCAAATGGTCCTCCCAAGTAGCACTGTAAATAAGGATATCATCGAAGAAGATGAGCACGAAGTGACGAAGAAGGTCCCTGAAGATCTCGTTCATATTCGCCTGGAAGGTGGACGGTCCACCCGTCAACCCGTTAGGCGTTAGCCATCACCAAGAATTCATAATGACCGTCATGAGTCCTGTGGACGTCTTCCTCCTTCAAGAGAATCTGGTAATATCCAGACCGTAAATCAAGCTTGGTTGATGTGATCCTGCCTACGGCTCGCTAGAACCGCTTCGGTTCTATATTTTTACCGTTTTAATTATCGTGTATTTTTATGTCCTGAACATTTTAATGCTTTTAATTTTATATAACGGCGCGTGAGATCGACCACCTCGCGTGACCCTGAATGGATTGGTCCGGTTGGGTGTGATCGGGTCGAGTCGGCACGTGTCATTGGGTTCAAGATGTTGCTGAATTTAATCTAATTATTTAATGAAAACAAAAAAACAAAGAGGAGTGGGGGAAAGGGCTATATATAGTTGGCTAGTTGCCCTAATTGAAAGGAGGAAAAAAGAGTTGAAACCGGGATTGATTTCTATCTTCCGGTTCGACTCATTCCGCCGCACAGTAGCAGCAGCACGACCCGCGACTTCCGCAGCAGCGCCCGCGCCTCCCTCCGCTCCCGCTCGACGGCCTGGCCAGCGCCTCCGGTCACCGTCTCCAGCCCCATCCCGGCAACACTTTCCTCGGTCCACCGCCCCAGCCTCTTCCCGTGCCCTAACGCCTCCGCCGATCCACCCGCAAGCCAGCCCTACTCCCCTTTCCCCCAACTCCACCGCAAGCCAACCCTATTCCCTCTTTCCCAGCTCCACCGCAAGCCCGCCTACCCTATTTCGTCTTCCCAGCTCCACCGCAAGCCAGCCCTACCCCCTCTTCCCCCCCAACTCCACCGCAAGCCAACCCTATTCCCTCTTCCCCAGCTCCACCGCAAGCCGCCAGCCCTAACTCGTCCTCCACAGCTCCATTGGGAGGTTCGGCGCCCATCCGCTACGACATCGGAAGCATCGAAAACGGGCAAGTCCCTTGGTGAGATCTTTTCTTTCCCACTCCTCCTGAAAGTTAATTGCATTTTTTTTATTGGATTAAATTCAGCAAAGTATTTTCACCGTTCAACCCAATGGCTCATGCGCTTGTCCCAATCATGTCTCGCCGTTCGTTTTACTCCGTGTGTTAGGATTTCGTTCGTGAGTGTGCCTTAGTTAGTTTGCTACGTTGTCGACTTCGACTAAATTTAGGAATTAATTCCATCAATTTGGTGTGGCTGCTGGGATATCTCACTTCCATTGTGGGATAGCCGAGCGTTTGCTTGTACGTAATTCCTAAATTTACTAGCGTTAAGTTGCCTATGGACTCACGAGTGGAGCACCTAGAGGGTACTGTGGGAGACATAGGAAAACGAATGGAAGAACTTATGACTGCCATCACGACACTCACCCTCTCTGTGAGGGACACCAACCAAGTTATGATCGGATTGCGTACCACGGTCAATAATTTGGAAGCCCAGTATCACTTAGGGGGACTTGCTGCTCAGCCCCCTACCCCCCCTGCACGCCCTCCCACACCACCACCACCAGAACCTCAACTAGCACACCACGATAATAGGAATCCCCCTAGATGGGACGCCGGTGTTAAATTGGACGTTGGGGATTTTGAGGGCACACTAGAGCCTGAGGTGTGTCTTGATTGGTGTGAGCGGCTTGAGCGATTCCTCAGCTGGAAGCGCACGCCTGCCCACCAGCAGGTGGAGTATGCTACCCTGAAGTTGAAGGGCCCCGCACTCACATGGTGGGGGCAAGTCGAACGGATGCGTTTCACGATGGGACAACCACCTATCACCACCTGGGTTGAGTTTAAAACTCAACTCAAGAGGAGGTACGTCCCCGCTGATTTCTTACAGACATTGTACCGTAGGTATCATAACCTACGACAAGATAAACAGACCATTGACGAGTACACCAACGAGTTCCTGGTCCTCCAGTCACGTTTAGATTTAAGGGAGGAAGACCACATGATTGTGGCCCGTTATCTGAACGGGCTACGGTACGCGATACGTGACCAGCTAGAGTTACATGATTTTCGGGACCTTGGAGAGATCTCTAGCCGGGCACGACGAGTGGAGGCCCTCCAGAGGAGGACATCCGGTCAGAAAACTACCGACAGGACCCACTATTCCTCGTCATCGACATCGGCCACTAGGACGAGTGCATCTCCTACTCCGGGCCTACCTCCTACGGGTAGACCGGCACTGCCAGCTCCTGTCCCTGCAGGACCTTCTTCGACTTCCTTGAAGGGGAAGGAGATTGCCACCTCTAGGCCTGTGTTCCGGTGTTATAAGTGCATGGAGCCGGGACACAAATCGTCCGAGTGTCCAAGGCGTCAGTTTACCGCGGTTGTTGAGGTTGACGATGGGAGAGATCCCGAGTATGGAATTTGGGAGAGCGAGTTGGTTAGAGATACTGAGGACCCCTTTGAGGGAGAGTGTGAAGTAGAGGGTGAGCAGCCAGATCAGTTGATTTGTGTCCTACAGCATAGTCTGCTTGCCCCGAGAGCTACCACCGATGATGCGTGGGTAAGACACAGTATCTTTCGCACCACTGCGCACATCCACGAGCACTACTGTTCTATTATCATTGACAGCGGGAGCATGGAGAATTTTGTCTCCCAACGCATGGTAGAGAAGTTAAGCCTTCAGACTCAGAAGCTGGAGCGTCCCTATGAGCTATCCTGGGTGACTAGTGGCACCACGATGGTTATATCACAGCGATGTCTTGTGGCGTTCACCATTGGACCTACCTACTCTGACTCAGTATGGTGTGACGTCGCACCCCTCGATGTGTGCCACATTCTCTTGGGGCGTCCGTGGCAATATGATCGAAACATTGTCCATGACGGTCGGAAGAATTCTTACTCTTTCGACCACAGGGGTCGCAAGATAGTCCTTCTTCCCCAGAAGAACGGTCTTATTCCGCAGCGACTCACCCCCCCGGAGACTATTCCGACCGGGGCTCCTATTGCCCCGACCACGCTCACCACCGTGGCGTATCCGTCCATCCGCATGCTGTTGACGGAGCGTCAGTTTAGCCATGAGATGCGAGAGGGGAACGTCACCTATGTATTAGTTGGTCTGGAGTCTCCTATTGCCTCTGTGGAGATCCCTACGGCCGTTCGGCCCCTGATTTCCGAGTTTAGTGATCTCACCCCGGACGAGTTACCAGACGAGCTCCCACCGTTGAGGGATATCCAACATTGCATTGACTTAGTCCCAGGCGCAAGCCTACCCCATTTACCACATTACCGTATGAGCCCGAGGGAGCATGAGGAGCTCAGGAGACAGGTATCCGAGCTTCTCCAGAAGGGACACGTAAAGGAAAGCCTTAGCCCCTGCGCTGTCCCTGCCCTTCTTGTCCCCAAGAAGGACGGAACTTGGCGTATGTGTGTTGATAGCCGCGCTATCAACAAGATTACCGTCAAGTACCGATTCCCGATTCCACGATTAGACGACATGCTCGACATGCTGAGTGGAGCGAAGATTTTTTCGAAAATTGATCTCCGGAGTGGCTACCATCAGATCCGGATTCGACCCGGGGATGAATGGAAGACGGCCTTCAAAACACGGGAGGGATTGTATGAGTGGTTGGTCATGCCTTTTGGTTTGTCCAACGCTCCGAGCACCTTCATGAGATTGATGACTCAAGTCCTCAGACCTCTGATGGGAACTTGCGTTGTTGTCTACTTTGACGACATCCTTATCTACAGCCTCGACCCTGATCTACATCTTACACATCTACGGCAGGTCCTGCAGATCTTAAGGGAACACCGCTTGATCATCAATTTAAAAAAATGCACATTTCTCACTAGTAGTCTCACCTTCTTGGGTTATATCGTCTCATCCGAGGGCATCAAGGTGGACCCGGAAAAGATCCACGCGATTGAGTCCTGGCCCACCCCCAGGAATTTCACCGAGGCACGAGGGTTTCATGGCCTTGCTTCGTTCTATCGTCGCTTTATACGCAACTTCAGCACCCACATTGCGCCCATCACAGACTGCCTCCGCAAGGGGCAATTCGTATGGACGACCGAGGCGGAGCAGGCCTTCCTCCTTATGAAAGCGAAGATGTCTAGTGCTCCTGTCCTGGCCCTCCCTGATTTTGAAAAGGTGTTCGAGGTAGACTGCGACGCGTCACACGTAGGCATTGGGGCAGTACTTAGCCAGGAGGGCCGACCAGTAGCGTTTTATAGTGAGAAGTTGAACGATGCGAAAACCAGGTATTCCACCTACGATCTTGAGTTTTTCGCCATCGTACAGGCTCTCCGTCACTGGCGACATTACTTGATTCAGCGCGAGTTCGTGCTGAATACGGATCATGAGGCGTTACGTTACCTGAACTCCCAGAAGGAGGTTCGGCGACATGCCAAATGGGCCGCCTTCCTGCAGGAGTACACCTTTCACATCCGTCACAAGCCAGGGGTCACCAATAGAGTCGCTGACGCCCTTAGCCGACGAGCCCACCTGTTAGGATCCCTACACCTTCGGTTGACAGACTTAGATTCTCAAAAGGAATTATACGCCACTGATCCAGATTTTAGTATCATTTGGGCAGAGTGTCAGCCGCATGGGGCCGACCCGACGGGGCATTTCTGCATACACGGGGGGTTTTTGTTTAGGGGCACCAGGTTATGCATCTGCCAAGGCCCTATGCGTGAGACCTTGCTAGCCGAGTTACATTTGGCTGGTCTAGGTGGACATGTCGGACAGGCCAAGATGATGGATCTCGCGACCTCCCGTTATTATTGGCCGCACATAAGGCAAGATATAATCAGCCACGTCCGCATCTGCCCGACGTGCCAACTATACAAAGGGCAATCCCAGAACACTGGGTTGTACACGCCCTTGCCGATTCCCGAGCGGCCATGGGACGAAGTGTCCATGGATTTTGTTAGTGGTTTCCCTACTGCGGCGCGGGGAATCGATTCTGTATTCGTCATCGTGGATAGATTTTCCAAGATGGCGCACTTTATACCCTGCCGGAAAACCTCTGATGCGGCACACGTGGCCCACCTCTTCTTTCGAGAGGTGGTTCGACTCCATGGTGTGCCCCGTACTTTCACTTCCGACAGGGACACGCGATTCATGGGCTATTTTTGGAAGACGTTGTGGCGCAAATTGGGCACAAAATTAAATTTTAGCACCGCGTACCACCCCCAGTCTGATGGGCAAACCGAGGTGGTCAACCGAAGTCCTAAGTTGTCAAGGCGCGCGCCTAGGCGCGCCTGAGGCGCCGGGCGCACCAGGCGCAGCCCTCCGCGCCTCAGCACAGCTGAGGCGGGCGATGTGCCCCAGGCGCGCCTCAGGCGCGCCCAGGCGCGCCTAGGCGCGCGCCTTACAGGCTCCCAGGCGCGCCAAAGGCGCGCCCGGGCCTTTTAAGGTATTTTTTTTTAAAAAAAAAATTTTGATGTTGGCAAAAACATGATCTTAGACGCACCCGAGGCACCCCCTAGGCGCACTTGGGCACCCAATTCGCTGAAATTGTGCGAATTGGGCGCCCAATTCGCTGAAATTGAGCGAATTGGGCGCCCAATTCGCTGAAATTGAGCGAATTGGGCGCCCAATTCGCTGAAATTGAGCGAATTGGGCGCCCATTCGCTGAAATTGAGCGAACTGGGCTCCCAATTCCCTGAAGTTCAGCGAATTCGCTCAATTTCAGCGAATTGGGCGCCGAATTCGCTCAATTTCAGCGAATTGGGCGCCGAATTCGCACAATTTCAGCGAATTGGGCGCCGAATTCGCTCAATTTCAGCGAATTGGGCGCCCAATTCGCTCAATTTCAGCGAATTGGGCGCCCAATTCGCTCAATTTCAGCGAATTGGGCGCCCAATTCGCTCAATTTTCTTTTTCCCCAATTTTTGCGCCTCACGTGCCTCAGGCGCGCGCCTGCGCCTTGCGCCTTGCGCCTAGGCTCCAGGGGCCCTTTGCGCCTCGGTGCGCCTTGCGCCTTTGATAACTTAGCCGAAGTCTGGGTAATTTGTTAAGATGCCTAGCCGGAGAGCAACCCAAACAGTGGGATTTGGCGTTAGCCCAAGCCGAATTTGCTTACAATAGTACCGTGAACCGTTCCACAAACAAGTCGCCTTTTGAGATTGTGTATGGTTTTCCCATTCCCCATTACCTTGACCGTCACTCCCTACCCTCTTTCGAGCGCACTTCTTTTGATGCTACTACTTGGGTTGAAAATTTAAAAACTTTGCATGAATTTATTCATAATAAGCTGCAGGTAACATCCGAAAAATACAAGGCCAACGCCGATGACCATCGGCGCGACCTGTCTTTTTCGGAAGGAGATTTGGTGCTGGTACATTTTAGAAAAGAAAGATTTCCCAGTGGGACTTATCACAAGCTCCGTCAGCGGCGTTTCGGTCCTTTTCCGGTAAGGAAGCGTTTGGGTGAGAATGCCTACCTTGTGGATCTACCTTTGGAATTCGGCACCTCACCCATCTTCAATGTGGCGGACCTATACCCATTCCATGGCACCCCACCAGCTACACCTGTACCACCACCCATCTTGGAGCCCGGGGCGACCGCGGGATTTCAGCCGGCCTTCACCCCTACCACGGAAGAGATCGACCAGGTGCTTGATGTACGGGAGTTCCAGACTCGTGCGGGAGCTTATCAGCGTTATTTGGTTACTTGGAAGGGCAGGGACATCTTGGACAGCAGTTGGGTCAGCGCCCGGGAGCTTCAGCGTCGGCGTCCAGACCTCTCCGTTGCGACCATCCGCTTAGTCTCGCCGGAGTCGAGTTCTCTCAACCCCGGGGGAACTGATGTGATCCTGCCTACGGCTCGCTAGAACCGCTTCGGTTCTATATTTTTACCGTTTTAATTATCGTGTATTTTTATGTCCTGAACATTTTAATGCTTTTAATTTTATATAACGGCGCGTGAGATCGACCACCTCGCGTGACCCTGAATGGATTGGTCCGGTTGGGTGTGATCGGGTCGAGTCGGCACGTGTCATTGGGTTCAAGATGTTGCTGAATTTAATCTAATTATTTTATGAAAACAAAAAAACAAAGAGGAGTGGGGGAAAGGGCTATATATAGTTGGCTAGTTGCCCTAATTGAAAGGAGGAAAAAAGAGTTGAAACCGGGATTGATTTCTATCTTCCGGTTCGACTCATTCCGCCGCACAGTAGCAGCAGCACGACCCGCGACTTCCGCAGCAGCGCCCGCGCCTCCCTCCGCTCCCGCTCGACGGCCTGGCCAGCGCCTCCGGTCACCGTCTCCAGCCCCATCCCGGCAACACTTTCCTCGGTCCACCGCCCCAGCCTCTTCCCGTGCCCTAACGCCTCCGCCGATCCACCCGCAAGCCAGCCCTACTCCCCTTTCCCCCAACTCCACCGCAAGCCAACCCTATTCCCTCTTTCCCAGCTCCACCGCAAGCCCGCCTACCCTATTTCGTCTTCCCAGCTCCACCGCAAGCCAGCCCTACCCCCTCTTCCCCCCCAACTCCACCGCAAGCCAACCCTATTCCCTCTTCCCCAGCTCCACCGCAAGCCGCCAGCCCTAACTCGTCCTCCACAGCTCCATTGGGAGGTTCGGCGCCCATCCGCTACGACATCGGAAGCATCGAAAACGGGCAAGTCCCTTGGTGAGATCTTTTCTTTCCCACTCCTCCTGAAAGTTAATTGCATTTTTTTTATTGGATTAAATTCAGCAAAGTATTTTCACCGTTCAACCCAATGGCTCATGCGCTTGTCCCAATCATGTCTCGCCGTTCGTTTTACTCCGTGTGTTAGGATTTCGTTCGTGAGTGTGCCTTAGGGTCTGTTTGGGACAGCTCTGGCGGATTGAAAAGCTGCTGTCCGGATAGAGCTGTTTTGAAATAGCTCTCTGGGGAGCAGTTTTGAAAAGCTGCAGAGTGTTTGGGTGTCCTGTGCAGAAGTGCGCTTTGAAGAGTGATTTTCTAATTTTGCTGTTTGGATGAACAGCTTTTTGAAACATGTTTTTTCAAACTTTAAAATACATTCTGATTTTTAAAGAAGTGAATAATCAAAAACCAACGATAACTACACTTTATCACATCATTCGTAATAACATGTCTACATAACACCAGATGTCCGATAACAAGTGGCTGGATACCCGTATGTTGACCGCTCTCTCCAATCCTCTCCGATCACCTGTTTGAATAAAATGCATCTACATCAGTGGTATGATTATTTAGACCGTTAAAATATTTTAGCAGATAAGGATCGAATTTTTACCTACGCGTCATGTATATTTCTTCGGCGATGCTATCTCGTACCGCCGACATATATTCAGCTCCGACAACATCACCCACATCACTTTCAATGTCATCTTCTGCCGCAGGGTTTTCATCCACTAAAGGGACGTAAGAGGCCTCATCCGCATCACAAGCATTAAACTCTGGGTCCCATCGAGAAGGATGTCTACGAATGTAGTTATGTAAGGCCATTGTGGCTAGCACTATCGATCGCTGTTTCTTAAATGTATATTGTGGCATTTTGCTTAGAATGCGCCATTTCTTCTTCCACACTCCAAATGTACGCTCGATAACACTCCGAAGAGATGAATGTGCCTTATTGAAATGTTCCTGTCTTCCACGAACAGGCCGACTCCCACGGGCATAGTCTGCTAAGTGATATCGTGTATCTGGATAAGGCTTCAAATAACCCATCTTCAACGGGTATCCAGCATCCACCAAGTAAAATTTACCTGAATTTATATGTTATGTTAAACCCGTGAACATTATGTGGTATTAAAATTTTAAATTAATTTAATAAAAACTGATTTTCGTACCTTGCGTGGGATGCGGAAAATTTAATCTATTATCTCCCAATGCGCGTGCGAAGATGCGGCTGTCATGAGCAGTACCCTCCCATCCAGCCAGTGCAAACGTAAAACACATATTAAAATCAGAGACTGCCATCACATTTTGCGTCGTTGTGCCGTGACGGCCTATGTACCTGACTTGATCTTCAACGGGAATCCTCACATCTACATGTGTCCCGTCAATTGCACCAACGCAATCCTTGAAGAATGGCATGTAACGAGCATCATTCCTAATCTGAATCGGAATCTCCCTGAATTGAGGGTCTGTAGGCTTTATAACCTCAACAGAAAGCAACAGAAGGGATTTAAGGCCTTTTGAAAAGTATCTACTAATGGTCTCGGTCGAGTGCTGAAATCGCTCTTTTACCAGCCTAATGGAACCTCCTTGTGCTAAGATGTACAATGTAATCCCTAGGACCTCTCTTGCCGTCGTTCGTTGTGATCCTTGGAGTTCATGATCCACCTCTAGTTTATGAAGTAAATCAATGAATATGCGTTTTGACATCCGTAATGAATCATGAATCCTATCTGGATGTCCGTCTAGTAATTCTTTAATCCATTTCGCACCTGTTTGGGTTGATGTCATGCATGGTCTTGTGTCACGAACATAGTAATCCAGTCTCTCAATCGATGACATAACTGCACGACAGTACTCGATATATTGTGTTCGTTCCGGCGAAATACTTGACAAATCCCCGGAACCTTCAGAATCTGAGTAATGCGTATCCATTATCGTACCTGCATTTACAGCATCACAGAGTATTTATCGTAATCTATATCAAGATAATAATAGAACAACTACTATATTTCTAAAGACAGGTAATACAAAAACATTCGCATGTAAAACAAACAGAAATATCACAGTGTTCATCCAGCAAAAACACAAAATCTAAACAAGATAGTGTTCATCACAAAATATCATATTGTTCATCACGAAAATCACTGAGCCCTCTTCTCATATGCCTTCATAATCCACCAAACGCGCATATCTTCTGGAATACTCATGAAAATTTCCCTAGTGGTCTTGTCCCTTATGTGCTCCAGAGCAAAGTAATACACGTCCAGGTTTGCCCGTAGCTCTGGACTACTGGAAATCAACTCCACCACCTCCTTGACTGTGACAACTGGTGGAGGCTTCAAGGCTAGAGTTGATTGATGCAAATCTGACATCAAAGACATTGCTATTCCTTTGTTTTTCCCGATCTTTTGTCTTTTACTTGCCGAGGAAGACGCATTCGCAGAAGGTGTTGAAGCACCACCAATATCTTCAGGAGCACCTTCCATGTTATCTGCTACATCGGTATCATCCAACTGGATCCCCGCCATATCCGGTGGCAAACTCCCAATTGAAGGAGCCCAGGAGTCTTCTCCAGTTGCAACAACCTGACTGAACATGGAGTCTAGTTTCTCTTCCAAGTCCGGTGAAATACCTCCGGATCGAAATTTTTTCGCCCCAGGAACAACCTGTTACAATCAATATATCAATATGGAAGATGTCAAAATAATCACAAATATCAAGATATCATACAACAATTTGTTCTAACCTTAATCTTCTCTGCCCACCATTCTTCTGAAGCAGCAATAGTTCTCTTCTCCGGGTCCCAACCTAAACCAGTCTCGCCATGTTTCAGCTCCTTCCATAACTTCCAATCTTTCTTCAAATGATCCCATTTATTTTTCATTTGGGATCTATCGTAGCTTTTCCCAGTTCGTTCTTTAAACGCGACAATCAAATTTTTCCACCCTTCTTTGCTGAAGTGGGTGGTGGGCCGATTCCCTAAACCAATCTCTTTAATGCAGAGATCGCAAAATATCATTACTTCAGCTGTCTCCCAACTCGCTACTATTCCTCCATCCTTTACCATTATATTATACCCTATGACCGCAATTATAATAACAAGTGTAAATCATGAGATAAATAAACAAACACATAAAGAAAACCATACACAAAAACATAAATAACACATACACCCACACACATTAGCAAACACACACATTCAACACACACACACACATTCACCCAACACACATTCAACACACACACACACATTCAACACACACACACACACACATTCATACACACACACCCTTACTCACACACACACATACACATAAAACCATACAAAAAAAAATACACACACATACATAAGCACACACATACATACACACACACACATACATACCTACGTAAATAAACACACACATACACACAATCACACACACACACATTCATACACACACACACATTCATACACACACACACAATCATATACACACACATTATTACTCACACACACACACATTCATACACACACACACATTCATACACACACACATACATAAACAAACACCCACACATTATTACACACACATTATTACACATACACACACAATTACACACACGCATTATCACACACATACACACATACATAAGCCCACACACAAACACCCAGTCATACACACACTTTTACAAACACACAAACATTCATACATTCATACACACACACATTATTACTCGCACACACACACACACACAATCATACACACAAACATACATAAACACACACCCACACATTATTACACACACATTATTACACACACCCACACAATCACATTATCACACACATACACATATACATAAGCACACACACAAACACCCAATCATACACACACACACATTCATACACACACAAAAAAAATAAACAACACACACATAAAGCATACACACACAAAAAAATAAACAACACACACACATTCATACACATACAGACACCGTCACATACATACACACACATTCGCATATACAAACACATAAATAAATTAACACATACACTTATTCACACACACACACACATGAAACCATACACCCAAAAAAAACACATACACACACACACACATTATCACACACACACCATCATTCACAAATACACACACACACATAAAACATATACACACACACATTCCTAAACACATACGCATACACACATCCACAAAATACACACACATACACACACACACCATCATTCACAAATACACACACACACACATAAAACATATACACACACACATTCCTAAACACATACGCATACACACATCCACAAAATACACACACATACACACACACACATACACACACACACATCCACAAAAACACACACACACACACACATTCAACACACACACATTCAATACAAACACACACATACCCTCATTCACACATACACACACACACATAAAACATACAAACACACACACACATCCACAAAACACAAACACATTTAAACACACACACACATGCACAATAAATCAAAATACACACACATACACACACCATCATCCACAAACACACACACACACACACATTCAACACACACATTCAATACACCCAACACACATACCCTCATTCACACATACACACACGCACATAACGCATACACAGACAAAAAAATAAACAACACACACACACACAAACATTCATACCAAAAAAAAAAACATTCAACACACAAATTCACAAACCAAAACATACACAGTCACACACACACACACACATCATGAACCCTAAACACACAAAAATTACACACCCACACATACACATTTACACACACACATTCATACACAATCATGCACACACACACACACATTCCTAAACACACACACACATACACAATAAAACAAAATACACACACATACAAACACACACATCCACAAAAAAACACACACACACACAATAAAACACACACACACATACACAATACATAATCAAAAAAAGGAGCACAATAAATTCCAACAATTTACAAAATCATAAAAAAGGAGCATGACAAATTCAATTCCCAATCCACACAATCATACACACATATGTACATATAAAATAGCCAAAAAAAAATTTATACCTAACCAAAAAAAATGAAACCTAACCGGAGAATGGCTTGTAGATGTTGGAGGAAGATGCTCCCACCTGTGGTTGCCGTAGAGGAGGAATAAGAAGGTTGCTTGGCTCGCCTACAACAGAAAGATCGCGCACTGGTAAGCCGACGGAAAACCTAGCGATGAGAAGATCGAAAGGACCGACCAGATCCGGTTGCGAGATAGAACACCTACCGGAGAGGGAGAGCCGGAGCGAGGGAGAGGATGGCGCACACGGGAAGATCGCGCAAAGGAGGATCGCGCCGGCGCAGAAGGAAGCAGGGCTTCGGGGGAAGAAGAAGGCACGAAGCGGGATTCTGCTATCGGGAAGAAATAAAATAGCGGCAGCGCTTTTTTTGGAGCAGACGCGATGGGTCTTGCGCGCTGAAAAAAGCACAAAACCGCTGTTTTTTCATCCGGGCTTTTCCATCCACATATCAAAACAAACGGGAAAAAGGGCGGCTGCGGATCAGAGAGCGGCTTTCTGATCCGCAGCCGCTGTCCCAAACAGAGCCTTAGTTAGTTTGCTACGTTGTCGACTTCGACTAAATTTAGGAATTAATTCCATCATTGGTGAACAGTGTCGTCCCATGTAGCTTGTCCAACAACTCCTCAATCAATGGAATCGGAAACTTATCCTTCAGTGTGGCACTGTTCAGGGCGCGGTAATCCACACAAAACCGCCAAGACCCATCCTTTTTCTTGACGAGAATGATCAGAGCCGAGAAGGAGCTTGTGCTCGGCCGTATGATGCCCACATCGAGCATCTCCCGTACGCTGCGCTCAATCTCGGCCTTCTGTATGTACGGGTACCTGTAGGGTCGGATATTTGGAGACTCTGTTCCTGTCTTGAGTACAATCTGATGATCTCGAAACCGTGAAGGCGGAAGTGTGTGTGGCTCCTGGAAAATGCGGCCCACTGCTCTACCAGAGCATGCATCTGCATAGGCACCTCAACGGACCCCGTCTCATCCGTCCTCACCTCCAAAAGTACCGCCATCAAACTTCCCACCACCTCGAGCTGTTGGAGACTGCGGAGAGAAATTTCCTTGACTGGAGAAGAGGTGAGACCCCTCAAAAAGAATTGTTTCCCACTCTGCAAGAACTCCATTGTCATCTGGTCCCAATCGAAGGTGACCTTCCTCAACTGTTGCAGCCACTGAACTCCCAGCACCATGTCTGAGCCCTGAATGGGTAAAAGATAGACATCTGTGCGTCCGACATACCCCTGCATTCGAACCTCCACTCCCTTCAGTACACCCTGACACTGCAATTTGCTGCCATCGGCCACCATGACCTGGAAGACAGCCCCAGTGTCAATCAAATGCCCAACCTTCTGCGCAACATCCGGATGGATGAAATTGTGCGTACTCCCGCTGTCCACCAGGATGGTCACCCACTCCAGTCGGACCCGCCCCGCAAGCCGAATAGTGAGCGGAGGGGGGTTACACCCCTCCATAACATGCAGAGAGACCCCTAGCTCGGTCAGGTCCAAGTCGCCTACGAAATCCAGCTCCTCTGGGCTCAACTCGTCATCCACCTCCTGTTGTAACATAAAGACTTAGACTTTCTGGCATTTGTGTCCCGCCGTAAACTTCTCATCACAGTTGAAACAGAGTCTTTTTTTCTTTCGTGCTTGTAAATCACTCCAGGACAGCCGTGTCACTGTCGGCCGTCCGGCTACCGGCGGGTCCTTCCGGACAGTAGCCGGTATAGTAGTGGGCCTCACTGTAGTGCGGGACCGCTGCCTGTGGAACCGCTCTTCCTGAATGCGGGCCAGACTGATGGCGTGATTCAAGTTGCGGGGCATGTACGGTTGAACCTCATCTTTTGAGTGGTCCTTCAACCAAGAGACAAAACAACTGAGGAGTGTCCTATCCTCCCAGTGCACCCTATTTGCCAACTTTTCGAACTCCGTCCTGTATTCCATCACGGTGCCCTTCTGACGTAACTTTTGCAAGGGGGCCTCAAAGTCCTCAAACTCCAGGGGCCCGAACCTAGCGATGAACCCATCAACAAACTCTGCCCATGGCATATAATCCAGTCCCCCCAGGAACCACTGCGTCAACTGAAAAGCATCGTCCTCCAAGTGAAAGGACGCGAGTTGCACCCATTGTACCTCGGGTACCTCTTGATAGCTGAAAAACAACTCCGCATTCTGTACCCATTCCAAGGCGTCCCCTTCAGTATATCGAGGGAAATTCATGTGTGTCAGCTTCGACGGCATGTACGACCGCTGACCGACCTGTACACGCCACCCCGCCTCCTGTCCAAATCTCGGCGGTCTCCTTGGTTCTTCGTGTTCAAAAGGCACACCCGGGAAGCCACGGCAAAACGGCCCCACCGCCGGAGCACCACCCCACTGCATGCCTCCTCTTGCTGGATGAGGTAGCAGGCCCTCCCCTCCTCCATATGGGGGAACCGGCCATCCACCCCCTCTAGCGCCAAATCGCTGAAACCTGCTGTGTCGAACCCACCGGGGCCGCCGCCGTCTGCGCCGTACCCGCTGGAGCCAAATCCGGCCGATCTGATCTCGCCGGAGCCACCTCCATACACGTTGACACCCCCGATGACTCCTGCGCCAGATCCGAGCCCGCAGAGCCCACCAACGCCCGATCCGAACCCGTCGGTGCCTCCAGCACCCGATTCGAACGCGAAACCGCCTCCCGTGCCCGATCCGACCCCGTCGGGGCCACCCACGCCTGCTCCGACCCGGCCGACGCCTCCCGTGCTCGATCCTGCCACCTGCGTGGTGCACACTCCCCTTGCCGAGCCCGCCTGGCCTCCGTTGGCGTCGATCCGGTGCGGATCGACTCCTGCAGCGGAAGATCCGCCTGGATCCTCCTCCATCACAGCCTTACCCTTCAAGTTTTGTGCCAATAACGCCATGATCTCTTCCATTCGGGTGTCGATCCGTTCTTCGAGCCTTTAGGTGGAAGTTTTCACGTTTTCCTTGATTGCGGCCATCGAATCCGTCAACCCTACGAGATTTTCCTCTAGGGTTTCCAAGCGGCCGATTTCCTCTTGCGTTCGAGTAGTTACCATGGTGGAAAAAAAAGCCTATGATACTAAATGTTAAGAAGGAGGAGAATAAAAAGAGATCTAAGACGACTAGAGAAAATTAGGGTTGAGGAAGGAGGGAAGAGGGAATGCCTGAATAATACTTACATGCCATCCAAAAAGGGGGTCCGGTATACTTATACCCGGACCCAGGGCTGGCCGGCCGAGGGGGCTGGCCGGCCCCAATGGGGGCTGAACCCACTTGGTTCAGCCCCCTTGGGCCGAAACTTATAAAGAGGGGGCTAAACCAATTGGTTCAGCCCCGTTGTCGCCTCCGTCACGTCTCAGTCGCCGCTTGTATTGCCGGCCAAATAGTCGGGCCTCGTCCGGGGGCATAACACAATACTTGGTCTCCTGGGGTGGAATGGACGTTTTGGATAGCAGTTGGATCAATGCCAGAGAGTTATAACGTCGAAGTCCAGATCTCTAAGTTGCAGCCATCAACACAATCTCGCCGAAGTCGAGTTCTCTCAACCCTGGGGGAACTGATGTGAACTTGTCGCCAACACTCTAGTTATGTCTCGTTATTGACATTTTTATTTGTTTACTATCGCAGCTATGTATTTTATTTTCCTGACATTATGCGTACTATTGTTATTTTGTCCCGACGCGTGAATTTGACCACCTCGCGTGACCCTGAATAGATTGGTCTGGTTTGGAATGGGCGGGGTGGGTCGTCGTGTTTTTGTTTGTTTGAGGACACTTGTTGAAATTAAAATTTAAAGCTTATATTTTTATTTCATAAAGTTTGATTGAGAGGGGGGAGTGAGCCTATAAAAGCTAACAATCGGTTGCCCTAACCCTCGGCTGGAGATTTACTGAGATTGATTCTATCTTTCGGTGAAAACCCGCCGCCAGCTATCAGATCCCGACGCCAGCTCCTTCGTCGTCCTCCCCTGCAACCCAGGAAACCCCAGCACCAGGCCTCTTCTTCTCCGTCGTTCTTCCACACCGCTGTGTTTTCCCCCGATCCATATCCGCCGCTCTCTCCCCGACATCATCCTTCCCTGCAACCCCGACAACCTCTAGCGACAGCCTTCCGCCTCCTGTAACACTTCCGAACTCCATTAGAGCCGCCATTAACAGCTTTTTCCTTCCTTCCCACACCCCAACTCCGCCGCCACCATTTCTCTACCACCCGCACGTCACCCCGTCTCTCTCCAGAGCCACCATTATAGCCATCATTTCTCCCTCCACTCCAGATCCACCTCGCTACCTATTTGTCGTCGCTACTTGTGACTACGCCGTGAAGGGCTCGGTACGCTATTGTCGGAAACCTCCCGGTGAGATCTCCCCTTTCTCCACCTCTCAATTTCTTTGTTATCCATTTATTATGGCAATTTCAACAAGTTTTTGTCACATTCAAGTGTAGTGCGTGCTTGCCCTAATCATTCCTCACCGTTATTTTATTTTGTGTTAGTCTGCTTAGTAGTGAACTTGCAGCATTTATTTAGGGTTTACAACTTGGGAAGATGAAAGCTTGGTTTATCTGTTATTCGGTGGTGTGCCTATTTTAGAAAAAAATTAATCTTATCCCAAGTGATCCTCCACTTGAATTTAAAGTTTTACGAAACCTATTTACATCAAGGTGATAAGTCTTCAGCATAAGACAAAATAGAAGGGTTGGTCCTTAAGGAAGATAACATAAGTGGATGTCATCACTCTCCGATCTATGGGAGAGTAGCAGGCATATCCCTTCTCTGTGCGATAGTACTCAACAAAGATATATTTGATGGTTTGTGGTGCTAGCTTATCCACAGGAGAACCAAAATGATGAACAACACACTAGGAATTATGGGGAAAGGAGTTGTTTCGGAAACATGGTGGAGAAAGGGGACACAAAGTTCATGATGGTCGAAGGCATGGGATTAATTTAATAACATGCAATGCTAAGAGAGAACTTACAATAGATCTTGGTAGCCTTCATTTGAAACATGAGAGATCGGGCAACCTCAAGATGGTGACAGTTCTTCCACTCAGTCACACAATTATGTTGTGGTGTGAAAGCGCATGGCGTTTGATGGATAGTACTTAAGGTATTACAAGTCTTCTGAAATTCATGACTAATGTACTCACGAGTATTATTGATCTGAAGAATTTTTAATGATAATTGAAAATTAAGTGCAAGTTTCAGTAATGAATGAGCGAAAGACACATTATATCGGAGCAATCACACAGTAAATACATAAACGTCATGCGAGAATGATCATCTATAAAAGTAATGAATGACGGGTAACCAGATAAACTTGTAGCTTTATATGGACCCTAAATATTCAAATGAACAGAGAATATGGAGCATCACTTCTAGTACAATGAGGAGAAAAATATGGAAGGATCATGTTTCTCATAAATATAAGATTCACAAGTAAATTTAGGAGGAGCCTTCTGTAGTATTGAAAGAAGAACTTGACAAAGACGTCGATGCCAATTAACAGAAGTGATAAAAGACATAATTGAGGTGGGTAGGTTCAAAATTTAGAGCTCATCTGACAACCGTTCTCTACTAATGAAGTAATGATATACGTTCGTTGATCCTGCACCACAAAAGTAGAGAAAAAAGTGATGGAACAGACATAAGTATGAGTGAGTCGGCAAATAGAACGAAGATTAAATTACGAATCAGAAACATGAAGTACAAATCATAGAGAAATAGAGAGAATGAGAAGCACGTCTCTAGACCCCCTAACGAGGGTGGTTTCTTCATTAACAATAATGATTGACTTAAGACTAGTGTACTGAGATGGCTTCAGCAAAGTAATATGATTTCTGGCTCTAGAATCCACTATACAAAAGTTATGAGAAAAAACATGATATACCTTTATTGGATGTAGAGGCAATGGGCCTAGAAGTACAAGCAACCAACCCCCGAAGATGTTGTAGTTCTTCCCGCAAGGTGTCCACATCTGAGAAGGATGTGTTGGGAGCGTCAACCGCAGGAAAAGTGTGGTGAGGAGGATTTGGAGATGGCTACGGGAACTCGTGTTTCCTGTAACAGGTCGCCTCAGTATGGCTTGGTCTGCCATAATGGATGCACAAGCGAGTGTTCTGTCCCTTGAAACAATTGAGTCTATCAATCCCACCACCCGAGATCACATATGACCTCCACGGTGCACAGTATTGTGAGGAAGATCATCAGTAGAATGTTGTCTGAGGGCAGAAAGAGTCGTGGAAACTTTTGTGGGTGGATTTACCTTTAGAACCATAGAACACATATCTGATGATAGATGGAATTGTTGGAGAGGACAAGACATTGACTCAAAAAGATGAGGTGGTATTATAGCCATCTTCATTGTGATGTCCACCGCTTCCTTCTAATCCATTTTGGATCGTTAAATCTAGGGTGGGATTAATGTTGAATCCATACCTCAATGACGGTTTTATATTGCGCCACGAACTACGTCATATCACCATCTAAATCTGGTTCAACAACTTGGAGGTCCCGGAAGAGATCAAACATGTGTTGCAAGGTATCTTTTCTAGAATAAAGAGACTTGAATTCATCCCACATACATTGCAATTTTGTGGTGTATAGCCATCTGATATGGCTCATTGTCCATGCAGTTTAGTATCAACAATTGAACTAGGCCATCATCCCAGAGCCATTGCTCGATGGGCTAAGTTGGGGGTTCACAAATTAGATGGAGAAGACCCTTTGTATGGAGTACATCTGTACATGGCACACTGAGTATACTCATTCAACAAAGTTCATCTACCTAATGAGAGAGATAGTAATGATTTCAACTCGTCATGAACTTCTAGATGGGAGCAGGATCGAGTGTGACAGAAATGGTTGACGAGACTGAAGCTGCATTCGCTACCATTGTATATAAAAATGCAAGGGCTGGCGAGTAGTAATGTGAGCTCAAGCAGGTGGTGGACAAAAGCGAGCTCAAGCCAGTGGAGAGCAGAGAGATCGAACGAGTCCAGGTGGTCAAACAACGAGCTGTAGGGATCGATTTTGGCGAGCCAGCACGATCGGTGGGCAAGCTGTAAAGATCGGTAAGTGAGCGAGCTCACGTATACTCGACAAAAATATATCGACTGAGCACATGACATAATCTGGCAAACATGCGAAAACAGATATACTACCATGCGAAGCAAACGAGCATTGGCGAGCTCAAGTCGTGCTCGGCATGCAAGAGTTATCGATCTCAGTGAAATCGATGAGTATCAGGAGGCGAGCAGAACAAGTTGAAGTACTTGTCGGCGGAGTGAGCTCAATTAAGCAACGAGCTCAAGACACGAGCAAGAAGTGGTGAGTTTGAGAGTTGTTGTGTCTATAAATAAAGAAGGGGGTTGCACGCAGGAGATGCAAAGGCAAGCTACACGTGAGGTAAGTGAGTTGTGTGCAAGGCGAGGCGAGCTACATGTGAGAAGAGGGCAGCACGTGAGGTGAGCGCCAGCGTGCATTTGCGAGCTCAAGCAGATAGAGAGCTCAATTAGTCGGGTTGCGATTGTGTTAGAAGCCAAAGTGGGAACTCAATCAGCGAGAGTGAGAGTTTAATCGTCGAGAGCGTTCTTCGAATATCATATTGCTCTGTTGCCATGTGGGATACGAAGTGTCATAAGTTTATTATTTCACATTAGAGAAAAATGCAAATACATGTACACATATTTATAAGTGGGATAAATGACACTTCAACTCCAAATCATACTGTGAGACTAAACCATACAATAGAGATATTTACTAATAGGTCATAGAGGTGGGGTTTTACATTGGGTTTCACACACTTCTTCTATACCTTTCTGTTGGAGGAGAAAAGTTAATTGAGTTTATTCATCCACATAGGGGTATTTATACAATTACAACGATATGACACGTCATTGATCCGTGTGCTCCCATAATTCCTAAATAGGAATTGATCTATTTAGGATACAAATATGACATAATATATACAAATATTTCGTAATCAATATAAATATTATATGCAATATCCAACACCCCCCTAAAGTTGGGCGTGTGAAGTCAGTCATGCCGAACTTGCCAATAAGATCTGCGAACATACTGGAACTTAGACCCTTTGTGAGAACATCGACCAACTGTTGGTCAGACGGTACGAATGGAATAACAACGGTTCCTCGGTCGATATTTTCTTTGATGACATGTCTGTCAATCTCAATGTATTTCGTACGATCATGTTGTACCAAATTGTGGGCAATGGAGATTGCAGTCTTATTGTCACAATACAATCTGATGGGCTCACTTCCTTTAAGCCCAAGTTCCTTCAGGATAGTGGAGACCCATAATCCTTCACATATACCATGTGCGATCGCTCTAAACTCGGCCTCAGCACTGGATCTAGCAACGTGTTGCTTCTCCAGCTGACCAAATTCCCACCAATCATGGAACAATATCCGGTTGTGGAGCGCTTATCGGTGGGCGATCCAGCCCAGTCTGCGTCAGTGTAAACTTCAATAGTCAACTCTTTATTTGGTGAGAACAGGATGCCCTTCCCTGGTGAGGACTAGAGGTATCGGAGGACACGATGTGCGGCATCAATATGACGGGCCTTTGGAGAGTGCATAAACTGGCTGAGAACTCCCACAGCATAAGAGATATCTGGACGAGTGTGAGATAAGTAGATTAACTTCCCTACCAGCCTCTGGTAACTGGGAATGTCTTCGATCACATCGCCATCTTCTCTGCCTAGCTTGTGATTGGCTTCAATTGGGGTGTCGGCAGGTCGACACCCACTCATCCCAGTGGCTTCAAGGAGGTCGAGTACATACTTCCTTTGTGATAGAAAAATGCCATGCTTTGATCTTGCAACTTCAATGCCGAGAAAGTATTTGAGATTTCCCAAATCTTTCACTTCAAATTCTTTTGCCAACTTCTCCTTCAGTGCCTGAATCTCCTCCTTGTCATCCCCAGTGATTATGATATCATCCACGTAGACAATCAGGACGGTTAACTTCCCCTTGTTGATTCTGATAAAGAGGGTGTGGTGGGCATTGCTCTGACGGTACCCAAACCTGTTCATGGCTTTGTGGAATCTTCCAAACCAAGCCCTGACTGATTGTTTCAGGCCATAGAGTGGCCTCCGTAATCTGCACACTTTCCCTTTTGATCCACTAGGGGTGAGTCCCAGAGGGAGAGCCATGTAGATCTCTTCTTCCAGGTCGCCATGAAGATAAGCATTCTTCACATCCAATTGGCAGAGTTGCCAATCCTTGTAGGCAGCACAAGATATGAGGATTCTGATCGAATTCATTTTTGCAACAGAAGCAAAGGTCTCCTGGTAGTCTATGCCCTCTGTCTGAGTATAGCCTCTTGCCACGAGTCATGCCTTGTATCTATCTACAATACCCGAGGGGTTCTGTTTGACGGTGAATACTCATTTGCATCCAACAACCTTTTTACCTGTGACAGTTGTACCAGGTCCCATGTGTCGTTTTTTTTCAGGGCACTCATTTCTTTGAGCATTGCTAACTTCCACCTGTCGTCGGAAAGGGCATCCTGTCATGAAGTAGGGATAGAGGCAGAGGACAAAGAGGAAACAAATGTTCAATGGGAAGTTGTTAGGGATGAGTAAGAAACAAACTGAGATAATGGATGTCGAGTGGAGATACCTTCCGTAGGGATGATGGATCCCGACGACGGGTCAGGTGGGCGGTCTGATATCCAGATGGCGGGCCGCATGTTCGATCCCTTGGGTCGACGAGAGTAAACCTGCGGAGGTTTAGTAACAGGGACCTTGACAGGAGGGGCGCAAGGAGTAGGAGGTGTAGACTGAGAGGGATGGTATACCAGAGGAATAGGTAGAGGGGTGTCAGAGTAAGGTAAGGTACTCACTTCCGTTGTGGGAAGAGACCCCCCCTGAAGTGAGGACTCATAGTAGCTTTCAGATTCCCGGAAGGTAACGTTCATGGTAATGTAAACCTTCTTGTTGACTGGGTCAAAACATTTATATCCCTTCTGAGTAGGGGAGTAGCCAATGAATACGCACTTGTGCGCACGAGCATAGAGTTTCGGGTGGTGGTGGATATGGACGAAACAAGCACACCCAAAAACACGTGGTTGGAGAGTGGTAGGTGGCACCCCAAGTGTGGTGAGGGAAGTTTTGAAACCGAGAACACAGGATGGCATATGGTTTATAAGGTAAGTTGCAGTGAGTACAGCATCCCCCCAGTAGTATTTAGGGAGTTGCATGTGGATGAGGAAACACCGAGCAACTTCCAATAGGTGGCGGTTCTTACGCTCAGCCACCCCATTTTGAGCAGAGGAGTAGGCGCAGGATGTCTGATGGATAATCCCCCGATCGGCGAGGTACTGTTCGAAAGTGGAATCAATGAATTCACGGCCATTATCGGTGCGGAGAATCTTGATGGTGGTCGAAAACTGTGTAGAGACCATGTTGTAGAATCGCTGGAACAAGGGAAAGACTTTATTTTTTGCTTTCATAAGGTAAACCCAGGTGGTACGTGAAAAACAGTCGATAAAAGTTACAAACCAAAAACAACCCGAGGGAACCATCTGCGATGCTCACTTTGTCCCGACCAGACAACAGAAGGTAGGACAAAAAACCTGAGGAGGAGCCGATCATATGGTCTGTTGCTCCAGAATCAATGATCCAGCGAGTAGAGGGACGGGTGGAGGCAGCATGAGCACCGGAAGGCCCCTGATGGGCATATGAGGACGACGAGGCATGTGGCTCTGGTGATGGGCCCTGCATCAGGCGACGGAAAGCAAGAACCTCATCAGGCGTCAGAGTCAATGTGGGGGCTGACGGAGTTGGCGGAAGCTGTGGCTCGTCAAAAACATCAGACAGGTGCGCGGAGCGAGGCTGGGTAGAGCGACCCGAAGTGCGACCAGGACCGCGACCGCCACGAGAGGAAGAGCCACCACGGGGTGTAGGGAACCCATGAAGCCGAAAGCAAGTCTCCCGGGTATGGTGGTTCTTCCCGCAATAGTCACAGCGTAGGTGATCCTTGTCAGTTGACTTCGACCGAGAGTCACGAGCCGCTCGTAGCCCAACCTGGGCCGCCACGGCCGAACCATCTGGAGGAGGCTCAGGAGTCCAAGTTTGCCTCCGATCAAATTCCTGCTGAACGAGACTGAAAACCCCTGGAAGAGAGGGTAAGGGTGAGCGGCCAAGTATCCGCACACTGATTTGGTCGAAATCCCAATATAGCCCATGAAGGAACTCGAAAACTCGATTGCGATCTTCCCGTGCGCGAACAAGGATCTCATCCTCAGGCGACGCCAAAGTGATGGAGTCAAAGTGATCGTACTTCTGATATAGCTGGGTGAACTCGAGGTAGTAGGCAAACAGAGGGCGATCTCCTTGGCGAAGAAGGAAGATCTTTCGTCGTAACTGAAAGATCTGGGCTGCGTTGCCGCGACAGGAGTAAGAGTTTCTGGCCTTCGCCAAATGTCCGCAGCCGTATCTAGAAAGAGATAGTTGCGAGCGATGGATTCGACCATGGAGTTAGTCAGCCAGGACATGACGAGGGAGTTCTCCGATTCTCATTGCACCCAATCTGGGGAATCTGAACGAGGTATGGGGGTAGTGCCCATGATATATCCAAACAACCTCCTGCTCTTCAAAGCAAGAGTAACAGCCCGAGACCACGTGAGATAGTTGGTGTCATCCAGACGAATCGTCGTGATTTGAGGTGTATTGTGATCATGTTTCGGGCGAGGGAATCCGCAGGACGTCACCGTAGTTGGGGGTGTACTGGTGGTGGAAGATTCGGTAGGGGAGCCATCGGTCCCGGCCATGGTGATCAAGAATACAAATCAAGATCCCCCGGCAGAGCAAAGAGCGGCCTAGATAGAAACTAGGTCGGCCTCATAGAAAGAGGAAGGAGCCCAAAAAATGGTGTAGGCACCGGAAAGGACATTAGAAGGAGCATCGCATGTGCGGTATAAAGGGGACGACGCAGGACAGGGGCCGGAGGTGTTGGCGGTGGCCGAGGGCCGCTGGAAGAGAGCCGAAGTCCGACAATCGCTGGCGCGGGAGGCGCGGCGTGCATATAGCGACCGGAGGCGGGTGCGGGGTGCAGCGGAGGAGCGGGAGGGGGAATCGGTCGTGGCTAGGTGGGGCTGGGGGCCGCCGGAGCCAGAGGGTCGGGAGAGGCGAGCGGAGTTCGGCGGAGTTGCGGGCGGAGGTCGGCGGGGTGTTCGTGCGGGAGAAAGAAGAAAAACGCACGGGAGAGGTATTTTAGCCCTAAGGCTCTGATACCATATTGGAGGAGAAAAGTTAATTGAGTTTATTCATCCACATAGGGGTATTTATACAATTACAACGATATGACACGTCATTGATTCGTGTGCTCGCATAATTCCTAAATAGGAATCAATCTATTTAGGATACAAATATGACATAATCAATACAAATATATCGTAATCAATATAAATATTATATGCAATATCCAACACTTTCAATTCACATTACCTTCATCCTTCTTCCCAACATTTTGCACTAATGAAAAAGGAGTAACTCTTATAGAGAAAAACATTAAGAAAGGTTTTTGAAAGGGATCTAAGTAATTCAAAACTTACGGACACTGCTCATATTAAAAAATTCAGATACAAAAGGCAGATTGAGACAGATAATGATTAACTAAAACAATTATAAGAAATAGTTTTGATAGGAATCAAGATTCTATTTTCTGAATATCGAAAGAAAAGGTAACAAGACAATTAGAGTTTCCATTCCTAACAACTACAACGTCAGTAAAACATAAATAGTATACTCACGTTTTGTTTTGTTTTTCACAGAACTCAGTAGTGAAACTTGGCGGGCTTTTAGACATAAGATCATCTGGCGTAATCTAGATTTTATCACTTTTCTAGGATCACAGCTCGCAATTCTTTGAGGTTCCCAGTAATTAGCCTTTAGCCACTCAAGTGCCTAATGATGACATTAAAAATCCAGAAATATGAGTATTCAAAATTCGAAGTAAAGAAATATGAATCTGGTATCTATAGCTAACTAGAGAAAGTAAAAAATGGCTTTATATATGTGTGTGCGTGTCTAAACAACTGGAGCTTATTTTTTAAGCCCAATGAATATGCAGGTGTTATGAAAATAAAGGCGACCAAAGTGCATGCTAGACTACAAATAAGAAAACAATAGTACCTTTGCACTAGCTGGACGAACCAGCTTGAGTGAAGGGAGAGAGCGATGTGAACTCTCTATAAAAAATGTGAAATTACATCATAATTTGATCTTTCTCTTAGGATATGTTAAGCGAAAGACAAGTTCATAAAACATGGAGAGAGAAAAAAAAAGCTTCCCTACCATGACGAATATCAACAAAAGTCCGCGGAATACCAAGTGCCTCAGCTATATCAGATATTGAGCGCCCAGTTGTCTTATGTTCAGGTTCAACAAAATCATTGACAAGTCTATTGAAATAATTACAACTTATTACCCAACATTAAACAATACATAGCTTAACAACTAAACAAATATTCTAGTCAACAAAAACTTGAAGTAAACAGATCGCAAATTTATTCAGGCATTCAAAAAATAACCATATTTAGCTAGATCAGTAAATTAAGAAAAAAATTATGTAACATAAATAGTGCAATTTGCACTATATTTCCAGTAAAATTAGACGATGTTAGGATATAAGGAGCCATTGTAAAAACTATCTAGGTTCTAATAAAATCATAAAACCCAAAAGGACATAACAAGGGGAGACATCCAGAATTAAACCCCCACAGCTAGTGTGATAAAATCATATAGTAAAAAAATGAAACAATCAAAAACAAAACAAAAAATTTATCCACATCAGCAGGTACAGAATCAAGCAACGGATAGACACAATATTACATGCATAGACAGGATACTCCAACAACTAAAGAAGGGAATGCCTGTTATGGGTCCCACGCCGTCAGTTATCTAGCAACTATATTATTATGAGTCTTTAGGTATCGAGTCAAAATGTATCGAGCCGATTTGTATCGAATCAAGTCGAGTCATAGGTATGGGTTATTAAAGTCTTAGTGATGTAGGGTAGGCTAGTGGTGCTCGGAAACTAAGACTTTAGTGCTGGTGCGAAGGTGACACGCTAATGCAATTCTAAATGTAATGCAATGATCGGTATTTGACAAATAATTTAAGCAATGAAAAGTAATAGCACCACGCAGTTAATCAAAATAAAGAAACAAACAATTAATTTTTAGCAATTTGGCAACGGCTTACTCCGCTCGGAGGGCCTAAGCAAGCACACGGCGAATAAATCCACAAACAATTAATAGCATAAAAGGAAATAACTACCACAAAACCATAATCGCAGCACAATATAGATAAACAACCAAATGAAAATGTCAAGTCACAGAACACAATACCATAAATACTCACAACGTAGAGGGCTGAACCGAGACACTGAAGATTTGGAGGGCCGGATGTGTAGATCGTCAATCGGAGGTGGAACCGGTGGCGAGACGACGAGGACGGTGGCTGCCCTTGGCGGGAAATGGTGGTAACGGATAGTAAAACGGAGGATCCGGCCACGAATAAGTAGATCCGGGTCGAGGATGGGTAGATCCACTATTTAGGGGCGGATCCGGGCAAAAATGGAAAGTATGAAATGTGGAAATAACGGATCGGGAGCGAAAATCTCAGATCTGAATGGATCTAGAGAATTAGGGTTGTTTGGAAGTGGTTCCACGAAGGGGAGAAGAAGTGGAGGGGCGGGTGAACAGTAACTGTGAACAGGAACCGGTGAACAGTGCGGTGAACAGTGCGGTGAACAGTGCGGTGAACAGTAATCGGATGAACAGTGTTTCTGGTATGGAAGAGTGGCTGCTGGCTGGAATGGCGGGCTGCAGCGGTTCTGGAGGGTTTCCGATGGCTGGAAAAGGGATTTGAAGGGTGGAAAACGAAGGTGGGGTAGGGGTTACCTTGGGAGGAGTTTGGCGGCCTGGGAGTCATCACCTAGGGTTCCACGGCGTCGGCACCGGGGAGGGATCGCTGGAATCCGGGAATGCTCTTCTCCAAATTCAACAATGATTCAATTCAGCCTCTAACACTCCTATTTATAAGAAAAGACAAGCTAGGGCATCCCCATCAACGGCTATGATTGGCCGGTGGGTTAGCCCCTTAAAATACATCAAAACAAACTCAAAAAAAATAAATAAATATAGTTTTTTGACTCGCGGCGACGTTCCGGACGCAATAGCGGAGTCCGATCGTCGATCCGGGCACGCCAAATATGGAAAGTTGCCAAATCAGCCCCAAACGGGCCCAAAACGCGTCCTCGCCTCTGCTCCGCATCACTTAGTGTTTTAGTTTAATACATTTCTTTATATTGGGTATTTATGCCCATGTCATTGCGGTCATATATAAGGGAACCCTTGGGTCATATATGGGGTATGCAAAAATAAAATCAAATTTTCTCACTCGCTAACTCTCCCTCTTCTCTCTCTAGTCTCTTCTTGTCTCCCTTTGGTTGTTTTTCTCATCTTCTTCGCCATTTTAGGGTTAGGCCCTTATATCTCCTCCTACGAAACACGGATACTTTAAAATGCTCTACGTATCAGTTTGAACGCAAATCAGATACGGGAAAAGCGTTTCCGAAACTACAGGAAACAAAATTTTAAATTTTTAAAAAAATTATTTTGAAATCGCGTATCCGTACGATATAGGTCACCCACCTTGCTCGCGTATTTCATTTCACGCGATTAGGTTTTCTCGAAGCTGCGGCGCTGCTCCAATCCCACTCCACTGCCACTCCCGCTGTACTGCTGTTCCAGATCCCTCCTTGCCTTGCTCGTAAGCTTCGTCTTATGCTTCTTCTTTTTCTGCTTCTTCTTCTTCTGCTGCTTCTTCTTTTTATGCTTCTTCTTCTTCTGCTGCTTCTTCTTTTTCTACTGCTTCTTATTCTTCTTATTCTTATTCTTCTTATTCTTCTTCTACTTCTTTTTCTTCTCCTTCTTCTGCTTCTTCTTCTCCTCCTTCTGCTTCTTCTTCTCCTCCTCCATGCACCAGATCCCGCCTTGCGCTCCAGATCCTGCCTTGCGGAGAGCTTCTTCTTCTTCTTCTCGATACCTTCTTGCAGCCGCCGGATGTCTTCTTCTTCTTACTGTTGGAACCTTCTTGCAGCCGCCGGATGTTGGAAGCTACAGGAAGAGGCCGAATGTCGGAACCTTCATTCTACTTCTTCTCATTCTACTTCTTCTTCACTTCTTCTTCTTCACTTCTTCTTCTTCACTTCTTCTTCTTCACTTCTTCTCATTCTTCTTCTTCTCATTCTTCTTCTTCTCATTCTTCTTCTGATTCATTGTAATTTTATTGTCATTTTATTTGTAATTTTGAGACATAATAATGTCAGATTGTGAAGAGAACTGTCCATTGTGAAGGAATTTCAGCCTTATTCACGATTCACTGTTCATTGTGAAGAGAACTCTAGAGTCTAATATGGTACTTCCAGCACTTGTTCCAATCATTTAGTAGTCATGTAGTAGTTACTGCTTTCATGAAGTGATCTGCTTCTTGCACTCTTTAATTCTGCTGACATTATGGCTTTTGCTTGGTAAAAAACCATCATCATTTGGTATGTAGAACATATGTAGTCAAACTATGATAATTTCCGCAAAGGAGAAATATATGGTGGCTCTAGATGTTACATTGTAGTTAATCTATCAGAATTCACTGTCCATTGTAGTTAATCAAAAAATAGGGAATTATCATCTTGTGGCCTTGGATGTTACATTGTAGATTGAAGTGATCTTGTTATTCTATTTTGTTTCTATGGTGCACCTTCGTGCTTTAAATTCCTTGAATGTAACAAAACAATGATCAATTGATGTAATGATGCATTGATGTGGGCATGTGATATATTGTTCTTTATAGTGCTTGTTTCTTTGAATGTTATTTATAGCATTATATGAAATGTCAATGATATATAATATAAGTTTATTAAAAATTTTCGTTACAATTCAAGATATGTACAAATAGTTTGTTAGTTGTCTTATTCTTATATTAATTAATACTTATATTAAAATAATTACAAATGCCTCCCGTATCCTTATTTTTTTAAAAACCATGTTTCTCGTATCTGTTTTGTATTGTATCCCGTATTTCGTTTTCATCCTCGTGCTACATAGCCCTCCTCCATCGCCAGGTTCGACGAAGCCATGGAATAGCCGCATAACAACTTAGTATCAGAGTATTCCTTTCTCCAACACCGCAATTCTCCTCTTTAGTCCGCTCCCACAAGGAACCTCGCCTCTTTACCCTCGGGATTTCACGGAAACGCACACACGACGTTGTTCAAGCATTTCCTCTCTCGATTCCTCTAGTGATTATCTTCCTTGTTAAATACACGCAAGTGCCTATTCTTGACAACCTCGCGTGCTCGTCTCTTCAAAATAATTAAAAATAATTAAAAACGTTTCATGCATCCTTATTTTTTTAAAAAACATGTTTCCCATATCCGTTTTGTATCGTATCCCGTATGTCGTTTTCATCCTCGTGCTACATAGCCCTCCTCCATCACCACGTTCGGCGAAACCCTGGAATAGCCACATAACAACTTAGTATCAGAGTATTCCTTTCTCCAGCACCGCAAATCTCCTCTACAGTCCGCTACCACAAGGAGCCTCGCCTCTTTATCGGGATTTCACGGAAATGCACACACGACCTTGTTCAAGCATTTCCTCTCTCGATTCCTCTAGCGATTGTCTTCCATATTAAATCCACGCAAGTGTCTATTCTCGACAACCTCGCGTGCTTCGATGCGCTCCCTCGACAGATCTCCACGACGATCCAGCCCCGATCCACCAAAGACATCGCCGCCTCCAGTCTTCCTCAGTTGGCTAGCTTCTTTCTCTTTAAGCCTCATCAAGAAACACACGTCTCTAGTCACTTGTCTATGATTACTTTGTCACCCTCTCCGGCTATAAATAGATTTCCGCATCCTCCCCTTCGATCAATCCCAGCAGCTTTAGTTCTGGTTGTTCGACTCCGCCAACCCACGCCAGCACAGACCACAACTCCTCTTCACCAACAGAGCCCCTCCGTCGATTGGTTGTCAATTGGGTTTTGACATATGCTCTGTATTCCATTGTCGACGCCAGCCGGATCCGAAAACCCCGATGCACAGCGAGCAGGCATGTTCGAGATCATTGCAGTATAGCTCCTGGCATGCTAATGGGGGCTCGATGGACAAGGAAGGGGGGCGACCGAATTGAGACCATGAGAGAGAGTGAGGGAGAGAGAAAGAGAGAGAGAGGTTAGGGTCAGAAATTTAGGAGAGGAAAGAAACATATATTCATCCAACATGACGATTAAAACGTTCGTGCACCCTCTTATAGAGACGAGGAGCGAATACAAAAGGAAAGAAATACAAAAGGAAAACGGAAAATACTAAAATTGCGACATCCAAATATAGAATAGAATAAATGTTAAACATAGAATAGAATAAAAGTTAAATATTCTTCGTGATCTCGGTGGGCCCATATAATATTCTCGCCCGGCGCGTGTAGACTTGCCATTTGGGCTCGTCCTCATGCAGATCCGTAACAATGTCGCCATCTGGAAAATGTCCCTTGTCCTAAAGGCAGTAATCGACAAACTGGAGGCGGAAGTCATCCCGGGGAAACCACGTCGCGTCTGAGTCGGGGCGACCGGTCCAAGCCACAAGAACTCCAAGGACAGTAGATGATGAGGACAAGACTCCATCTCCCCTTCTTATTGATACAGTTAGCATGGTCGGCGGGCCACCGAAAGCTGACGGTAGGGGTGGAGCTTCACGAAGACCTTCTTTCCTACTTCGAAGGAGAGATCCTGGTGTTTCCTGTTGGCAAAGGAAACCATCTTCTGTTGGGCCTGTCGGAGGTGGTGCTTCAGATGATCCAGAATAGTGTCCCTGTTGCGCACAGCGGTGGCCAGGCTTTCCACCTGGCATTCCCCTGTAAGGTGGCGGACGATGGACGGGGGAGGCTGACCGTAAATGACCTCAAACGGAGTAATGACGGGCGTCTGATGGTGGGAGGTGTTGTACGAGTACTCGGCCCACCCGAGCCACTTGACCCAATTGTGCGGTTGCTCCCCCACGAAGCAGCGGAAGTAAGTCTCTAAGCATCGGTTGAGGACCTCTGACTGACCATCGGTCTGGGGATGATATGTTGTACTCATGCGTAGCTGGGTGCCCTGCAGACGGAACAGTGTCATTCAGAAGGTACTCAGGAAGAGCGGGTCCCGATCGCTTACGATCGACCGGGGAAACCTGTGGAGGCGCACAACGCCCTGGATGGAGCTGTCGGCGACTGTGGCTCTGGAGTAGCGGGCTACCAGAGTCGGCCCCCTAGCGGGGTTCTGCCTAGAGGTGGCAGGTTTCGCGGCGATAAATCTGCCTCCACAAGGCGGGTCATGTCGAGGGCCTCGGACACCGTCCGGGGGTGATGAGTGTGAAACCGGGAGTGGATGTGGGGCAGAAGGCCCTGCATGAAGAAGCCGAGATAGTGATCCGGCAGTAAGCACGGAACATGGGTGGCGAGGGCCACGAATTCATCAATATAATCATCCACCGTACTGGTTTGGCGTACCCCACACAATCGTTCGATGGCGGAGCCGGAATAACGGTTGTCGTAGCGGCGAATCACCTCCTGCTTAATCTCCGGCCAGGAGATTGTTAGGTTGGACTATCGTAACCAGCGGGCCCAATATAGGGCGGAGCCGGAATAACGGCTGTCGTAGCGGCGAATCACCTCCTGCTTAATCTCCGGCCAGGAGATTGTTAGGTTGGACTATCGTAACCAGCGGGCCCAATATAGGGCGGAGCCGTCAAGTCCCACGAAGGCGGTGAAAACCTTGTCCTGCTCGGAAGTGTGGTGGAGGTCAAAATACTGCTTTGCCTTTGCGATCCACCCAATCGGGTCCACACCGGCGAAGGTGGGGAGGTCCAAAGCAAGTGCAAGACGGTCGGGGGAAAACAGAAGGGCAGCTTCCCCGTTGTGTGGTAGAGGTGCCATTGGTCGGGCATGCGGATGCGGCGGCGGACGGTTAGAGAGCGTCAAACTTGGCATGAAGGGCGAGCGGGGAGGCATGCATGGAGGTCACGAGGGACTCCTGGGGTTCGACGCGGCAAAGGAGGGCGTCGTTGACGCCTTCCGGAGGGGTCTCGGCCGTGGAGCGGGTCGTCGGAGCCATAGTGTGGCGGGAGCTTGGCGGAAATGGTGTGGCGGTGAGCGTGCGGGCTGGGCGTCAGCCCCTGGGCGGCGCGGCGATTCTGCGGCAGGGAAAGGGCGGCGCGGCGATTCTGCGGCAGGTAAAGGGCGGCGCAGACAGCCCTAGGGAGCGGATCGTGGTGCGGCACCGAACGATACGCAGCCCGACAGCGTCGCGGGATGCGATGCGGGAGGATGGTGCGGCGCGGGATGCGGCGCGGGATCGTGGTTGCTGGGGCTGGTACTCCGGCGGTCGGCGGCCGGTGGCCAGCGGAAAGGGCAGGTTGGACCAAATTAATGGGGGCTCGGTGGACGAGGAAGGGGGCGGCTGAATTGAGACCGTGAGAGAGAGAGAGAGTGAGAGAGAGAGAAAAAGAGAGAGAGGTTAGGGTCAGAAATTTAGGAGAGGAAAGAAACATACATTCATCCAACATGACAATTAGAACGTTCACGCGCCCTATTATAGAGACTAGGAGCGAATACAAAAGGAAAGCAATACAAAAGGAAAATGGGAAATACTAAAATTGTGACTCCAAATATAGAATAAATAAATGTTAAATATAGAATAGAATAAACGTTAAATATTCTCCGTGATCTCGGTAGGCCCATGAGATATTCTCGCCCGGCGCGTGTAGACTTGCCATTTGGGCTCGTCCTCATGCAGATTCGTAACACACGCAATCTAGCATCCATCGCTCGTATTTCTCTTCTCCACCTCGAGCGGCCCATTCCTTCCATTCCTCAAGTTACATGTTGTCTCGGCTCCCTCGAGCCGCATGCTTCTGTTCTAGAATTTCCTTTTGTGTGCAGCCCCACCTTCTTTATGATTTCATTCATTAATTACTCAATTCAAGTAATTGATTAAGTAGTTATTTTGCCATGAAGATAAATGCTACGGAAGAGGCCGCCATTCGTTCGATGATGTTGGAAATATCAAGTCAATATCGGTCTATTAGAGATTTTAGGGTGTATGTGTTTAGTCCCACACCTTAGTTTTGAATTAGAGTGTCCATGTAAGTTTTATATACTGCCCCCTTGAGGGATGAATAAATTGAACCTTCTATTTCATTATTCAACATGGCATTTGAGACAGATTCTTTCATGATCCAGTTTTCCACCGTGAGCGCCTAGGGCATTCTTTGTGAGGAGTCATTGTTTTTCTCCATCCCGTCGAATGTAAAGTCTGCTTGCTTCCTCCTGTGATCGTCTCGACGCGTGATCATCATCTTTTCTCGCTCGAGGCTCGCTGCTTCTACATGGATCTCTGGCAAAGTTAACGTTTTCATCCAGCTTTCTCGTTGAGCCATCATTTGTGCTTGATAGATCATGATTGATCCCTCTACTGCTCCAGTCTCTTTATCGACGACCTCTTCCCCATCGACGATTGAAGCGTAATCGTCCTCTGCTGTTGTAATCTTCATTCCCGTCATCGACGATCCTCTCGTCATTCCTGGCGTACTGCTTCGACAAACCCATCGGCGCATTGACGGTCTCTCGCCACCTCGCGTACTAACAACTTCAACTCTTCTCTTAGTCGATGATGCCTTTCTCTGAAGGTCTAAATTGTGTTTTTCGTCGTTGATTCCTCTCAATCCATTCTGCTCCAGTGCGCCTCCATGCGTAAGCTACTCGGCTAATCTGCGTTGCTCCTCCATCGACGACTTCGATGTGGACGTTTCTCGTTGCTGCCTTGTTGATTCCATCTCCCATCTTCTATCGACGATCTAGTGAAGTTCATCCCAATGTTTCTTTGTCGCATGTGCATGAAAGATCTGTCTGCTCATCATGCATGGAGCCACCTCTTCCATTTCTAGTTGTTGATCCATATCGGCTACTTCTCTTATCAAGGATTGCATCAAGGACTTATGCTCCCACCGTTGTTGCTCCTGTCTGGCCTTTACCATCCGTTGCTCAAGCTCCAACTGTTGCCCTTCATATTTTCCGACAATTCCAGCCAATTCCTGTTGTTGCACCCCCTTCTAGGGTGGTAATCTCCTACATATGCAGAAGTTTTGTATTGTTTTTACTGTTTTTTATGTGGTGTTTGTTGTTTGTGTTTTGTCTAGTGTTATATGCCTTCTAGCATGTGTTTCAAGTGAGGGAGAGTGTTTGTGACGAAAGTGACTCAAATAGAATTTCTCGACTCTCGTCTACGTCCCACACGACCTCTAGGCTTATGTCATGTGTAGTTCCCTTCTCCCCAATTTTTTTCCATTGGTACATATGTTGTGCTACGATCGTTGGTGGTTATCTTAATCTCAGTGGGTTGTGTTGTGTTGGATTGTGTCATGCGGGACTATGTCGTGTGGGACCGCATTTTGTGTGGATTATCCCTGATAGATTATTCTCAGCAAATTATCCCCGATTACCCGTTTGATGATTATCCCGACATCTTTTGTTTTCTTCCACGTATGTATAAAGATGATGTTGGTTGACCTGATTCCAGTGAGTCCACGTCATGTGTGGGACCTGCGTTGTGTGGGGGTCTACGTTGTGTGTGGCAATGTCCCCAATTTGATTCCCCGGTTTAGTACTACCCCGGTGTTTTGTCCCACGTCTGCCTACCGCCGTTACTTTTTATGATGTTTTCAAGATAGAGAATTTCCCTCTAGCTTGAGGGGGAGTGTTGGAAATATTGAGTCAATGTTGATCTATTAGATATTTTAAGGTGAATGGGTTTAATCCCACACTTTAGTTTTGAGTTAGTGTGTTCATGCAAGTCTTATATAATACCCCTTTGAGGGATGACTAAATAGAACCTTCTACTTCTCTACATTATTGAACAGATGTTATGTGAGATGATGGCTTCCATGTCTCGACTCAACGCCAAAATGAACCAATTGGTGATGTAGGGACACTTCGGAGTTCTACTTCCACCAGCGCAGTTGTCATCCCAGACAGCACATGTTGCCCCTTCCATCCCAGATTGCCCAATTCCACCACCGCCTACGATTGCTCCACCGAAAATGACGATTACACCAATGCAACCCTTGCCACTGTCAGACCCTGCGGGCCACCTCCTCACACAGGTTTCACCTCCCCCGCCGTCGATTTCACTTCAGCTGTCACCGTAGTTTACACAACTGACACCGTCGCCTCCCGGCCTAGCGATAGTGCCTTCACATTTTGTGTCGTCGTCAATCCCCACGGTCTCCATCCCGTAACCTCCGCTCCATCCACCTGCTTCATCGGCCCCTCTAGAGGGATTACTTCTGCAACCCGCCCCCTAGCCAGCGTTGCCACTTCTGAATGTCACAACTCACTTTCAGCACGGTCCTCTATCATCCTCTTATTTCAGCAACCACCAAGCACCCTTGCCCAACCTCCAGATATTATGCAAGACAGTCTTCCCTTTGCAAGCACCTCGGCCTCACCAGATCCTTGCTGCCATTTGTGGCATATGTAAGCACGATGACGGTCTACCGCCCGATCCAGCCTCCGCTACAACAGTCCAACGACGCGTTACCGGAAGCGTTCTGGCGGGAAATCAAAGAGCCTGATAATCAAGTCATCCAAGTACCGTTTGAGCTTGAGGGAAAGCTCGATTTGCAATACGGGTGGAATGTTATGGGTCCCACGACGTCAGTTAGCTGGCAATTATATTATTATGAGTCTTTATGTATCAAATCGAGTTGTATGAGTGGAGTCGTATCGAGTCGAGCTGTATGAATCGAGTCGCGTCGAATTGAGTCGAGTTATATGAGTCGAATCAAGTCGATTCATAGTTGCGGGTTATTAGAGTCTTAGTGTTTTCATATTTTACGTGTCTCTTAATATTGGGTATTTACACGCATCATCGGTGTCTTATATAAGGGGACCCTTGGGTCATTTATGGGATATACAAGAATTAAAACAAAAAATTTCTCTCTAACTCTTCTCCTTCGCTCTCTAGTCTCCTCTTCCCTCCATTTGATTCTTCTCATCTTCTTCCCCATTATAGTGTTACCCCTTGTAACTCCACCACCACCACGTTCGACGAAGCCCCAAAATAGGCAAATAAGAGCGCCCTTTCAAATTCTTCAAAAAACATGGAAAATTAAGATATCTACTCCTCTTATGATTTATGTAAACTAAACAGAAGCTTGTATTTGAACCCTTTACTAGTAAATGAATAAATGACTCATTTAGAATATATTCAGGATAAAGATAACTAAAATATCTGCTCAAAAAGGTTAACTCATATGACATCTTCGAAATTCATGCAAACACTTCAAACTCACCGCATGATGAACATGCAGTATAGCATGTTTAGCATCTTCTCAGGGATAACAGCATCGCCAAAGGGAGTATCTCCTCTACAAGCACAAACAACAAAATGAGCATCATTGCCTATAAAACTTGGATAATGTGAAAAAGCAAATTCAAGTTCTACAAAATTGCATACCTAAAAAAGGGATCTTTCTGATGGATTTCAATAATTATGGCTGTCAACTCGACTAGATTAAGCTGGCAATCTCTGCTCACCCAGCAAGATATCTGTGTAGAAGTAGAATTGATGGCAAGCAGCAACATTAAATATGAACAATAACTGTGAGCATGGATTGGATAAAAATTCATCAATTATGACATCTTACTTTGTGAAGAGCTGAAGAAATTAACTTGGGGGAGGATGAGAAAATTGATCTTCTAAGGTAGTTCCATTCACTCCAATTCACCCAAGGGACGGCATTGTCGATCAATGACGATGAGATATTCCCCTGAGAGTAGATAGATTCCATCTTTGCTCTTTTAACTGGATCAAGGTTGAGAAAATAAATAGGGTTAAAAATGCAGGTGAGGAAGGCATGAGCCGTGGGCAGGGTTGTTATTGTTCTGATTTCAATTCTAATCAGGGCCACTCGAAATCAGATCAAACCACTTTAATTTGGATTAAAATCTACTTGAGCCGAGCCGACTCAAAATCAATGAATTTCAAGCTGTCAGACAAGGAATCATGATTTCCAATTTGTTTAGGAATTTTGGGAGGACTTAAAGAGTACTCGAAACTCAATATACGAATTTTTCTATAAATCATTAACATAGAGACACGATTCACCTTAATTTTTTATATCCATTCAAGCTGAGTTATGAGTATAATTCAAAGAGGGAAGCTTGATAAATCAATGGGTGCAAGCGGTTCGGTTTGGGTCTGTTTGAACCCAAACCAAAACCAAATTGAAATGATTTGGTTATTTTTTCCTCCAGACCGAATCAAACCTAAACAGATCAGTTCGGTTCAATAGTCTGGGCAGTTTGGGGCAGTTTTTCTGGATTTTTGGTTTTAAAAACTCTCCTTAACCACCGGGTCTACACTTTCAGTCAAATCACAAATTTACTATCTATATTAGTTTACTATTACAAGAAGGAAAAATGTTTAAACATTTCAGCTGTTATGCTAAAACATGATTTTTCTTAAAGCACACCACTGAAATGCTGACCAAGGGATGTTGACACACGACATATAAAGACAGCTACCTAGTAGAGAGAAGGGTATATATTTATTTTCTATTGAAAAACAACTAAAAGTTTACATGAAAAAATGCATCATTTGCTTATGTATTTAGCAGGAGAAAGGGAAACGTGATTATACCACATATTCATACAATTATAAATTATTTACTTATTTTATATAAATAAATATTGATACACATTTATCAAAATATGGTGGCACAGTTATTTTTCAATAATACAACATACACATAACAACACAAAATGCAACATTTCACGAGGAACGGGAGCATATATATGCAATTCCCCCATCACTTTATCATACTTACAAGGTGGAACTCCAATAACAAAATTTCATACTTACGGCTCGTGTAAAACCACAATAAAATTTCATATATAGTTAATATATTAATTTATGGCCAAAGAGTTCCACCTTATTTTGTGAATATATATATGCAATCAAATTTGTAATCTCCATAAGTATGATCCTTTGATACTAAATCTTAATAACAAAATTTCTCAGTTCGGTTCGATTTTCTCGATTTATTAAAATCGAAAACCGCACCAAATCGAAAGGGGGTGATTATCCAAAATGAAAAACCACACCTACACCAAACCGAGTGGTTCAGTTTGAATTTCAATTCGATTCGGGCGGTTCAGTCACTTTCTACGATTTTTGGTTTTTCGTGCACACCACTAAAATCATAGAGCTTGGAGAATATTGAAAACTATAAATTCTTATAATTACTCATGAATGTATGCATATGAATGCATGATTCTCAAATATCTAGTAATCAATACATCATTTTGCAAAGAGAAAAACAGCTCTGCCCAATAAAAACTGGGTCAGCTAAATACGGGCTCAATTACAAATACTCAGGTATGTCCTAGACCCAAGATAGCTTGGATATGGCTTTATAAGATAAAGACTTGCTCAAAATGATTACAAATATTATCATCATCCATTCAGTAATACCTATGTCTACATGGACGTTACTTTCTGTGAATTTGAGTCATACTTTATTGCCTCAATTAAGGGAGATAGACTTGGTGAAGTGAGCTCTTTAATGGGAGCAAATAGGAGTTGTCTCATCCTCTTCCCACCACTCACTCTCTTGCATTGAGACCGTTTCAAACAAGTCATTTTGGGGGGAGAAAATATTGAACCACACCACCCTATCCCTGATAATGAGCCATGTCACTCTACCCCTGCTAGAGATATGTGGTCTACACTTGGGGACACAAAACATGGATCATGTCCATCGAAAACTCTACCTGATACCTGCTTAAGACTCAATTCTGAAAGACTATCTAATAACTCTTCGTAAAGGTGCCCATACGTGTACCCAACATCCCATCTCTCACTTCACCTCTTACACTTCTCAATCTCTGTCTCATCAAATACTTATAGCCTCTCTTGCTTCTATTTCTAGCACTAATTATTAGCAGGAAGCTCTACAATATGTAAGGTGGAGAAAGGCTATGATTGAGTAAATGACTGCTTTGGAAAAAAATCAAACTTGATGTAGTCACTTTCCCTAAGGGAAAGAAAGTTATTGGGTGCAGATGGGTATTCGCAACTAAACAAAACTTAAAGGGGGTAACTGAGTGATTTAAAGCGAGATTTGAAAAAAGGGTTGATTTCTCAAAAAAATTTTGTAATTGTGGCAAAATATGAACAATGATATAGTTCTACTATCACGTGCGACTATACTGGGATGAAAATTGTATCAATTCAATGTGAAAATGCTTTTCTTCATGGAGAAGAGATGTTCATGACATTCCGTCTTGTATTCATAACAAAAAACTTAAAACAAAAGGTTTGCGGACTCAAAAAATACCTTTATGGATTGAAAAGTCACCAAGAGCGTGATTTTGGCGCTTTAGTGATCTACTGAAGTTTATTGGGTACTCTCAGCGTGAATTATCACAATCTATTATTTAAGCATATAGAGAGAAAGTTGATGACCATGATAATATACGTTGACAATATAATCATCACAATAGATGATGTGGGTGAGACAGATAGCTAGAAGAAACACCTTAGAAATGAATTAGAGGTTAAAGGCATTCATCCATTGAAATACTTCTTTGGCAATGAAGTTTCTAGAGTTAACATAAAAATCTTTATTTCTCAAAGAAAGTATGTTTTATACCTGTTGGAAGAAACTGGCATGCTAGGGTGTAAATTGTAATCTCACAGAGTCATTATTGAAATTTGAAACTAATCACCGCCTTGGAAGAGAGGATGGAGAACCTATGGGAGAAGTTGTCAATTAGCAATGCTTGCAAGGAAGCTTATTTATCTCTCTTGCGAGATCTAACATTGCCCATGTGGTATACTGAGGCAATTCATGCATGCATCTAAAGCCCGACACAAAGAAGTTACTTTCATAGAGTACTGCGACACTTGAAAACTTAATGAATTCCAAAATCTAAGACTGATTTGAAAAGTAGTGTTTGCAATCTAATTTAAATAAGCAACACAGCTCTAATCACCGGGTGATAATTGAAGTTAGTTAACCTAGACCTTTGTATAACTTCACACAAGATAGTAACATTCAAGCGCAAAATGCAATATGAAAAATTTATCCACCGGCATGCTAACGAAAGAAGGCGATGGATTTCAAACTGACGATGATGAGGCTTTAAATCAAAGGGCTGGAGAAAACGAGATTTCAACAGGAAGGAGTGCTGGACGGAGGAGAAGAGACCTCTGTGGTGTTGCAGGAGTAAACCAGGTTCTGTGGAGGGTGGGGCGGAGGACGACGGGGTAGTTGGAGGTGACCTGAGCCCGAATCGACGGATTTTGGCAGGGAGATTGAAGTCGAGCGAGCTGGGGACGACTTCGGCCTGCAGAATCGACGGGGAAGGGGACGCCGGAGAAAAAGAAGTTTGTTGGCGGTGGCGGCCAGCAGGCGTCGGGTGTTCGGATGGAGAAACGAACGGCTTGCGTTCTCGGAAATATTTATAGTTAACAAATTTATTTTGGCTAGGGCAAATTAAACTTTAAAATAAAAAATTTTAAATAATTATTAATTAATTTATTCTATAAAACATTGGGGCAAATCAAAATCCTAAATCTCAAGAGAGTGGAACGGAGCAAGAGAGTTGGGCGGTTGGAGATGCAGGAGCAGGAGAGTGAAATGAGGGGAGATTGTTGGTGTTAGGAGAGTGGAATAAGGAGGAAAGGGTGCGAAGGACGAGGCGAGGCATAATAGTAGCAGAGGCAGGTAGGCGAAAGGTAGAGGGAAGTGGTTTGCCTATATAATTGGTTTGCTCCTATCCATAATCGTTTTGCCCATAGTAATCATCTATTTCTGTACCCTCAACCCATTCTTTTTTTTCGACAAGTCCATATTAAAATAAAATAATTAATGAAATATTAATTTATGTAATTTTAAGATCATTTAGTATACATTTTGAGAAAAAATATATAAAAATACAGTTGCAGTTAATATATATATATAGGGGGTTACTCTAGTGCGGGCGTACGGGCGTACGGGCAAGGGTCAAGGAGGCTTCAAATCGAAAAGTGATCAACATGAAAGTTGTAGATCTCGGCGATCCGAACAACTTTCATGTTGATCACTTTTTGATTTGGAGCCATCTTGGGCCTCGATTTGGGCCCCGAAATCTGGGGCGGCGGAACTGCTACAGTAAAGCGTCCGCCGCCCCAGATTTCGGGGTTCAAATCGAGGTCCAAGATGGCTCCAAATCAAAAAGTGATCAACATGAAAGTTGTTCGGATCACCGAGATCTATAACTTTCATGTTGATCACTTTTCGATTTGGAGCCTCCTTGACCCCCAAAACGTCTTGTCCGTACGCCCGCATTTAAGCCTGCCCGCATTTGAGATCTCCCCATATATATATATATATATATATATATATATATATATATATATATATATATACATATATACACATCATCTTCGCACGGGCTACGCTTGTGTTCGATGCTCTCCGGGCGGCCTTCGACCGCATCAGGCAGGCTTCGCCCGCACTTGATGCTCCGGGCGGCCTTCAACCGTATAGTCGCCCGCTTCGACGCAATGCACAAGCTCGGCGTCGCACCCGCCACTCGCGGCCCCCGGAGTACTTTGGTGCTAATGTGGCGCCTGAGTGCTCCGGGGGCCGCGAGTGGCGGGTGCGACGCCGAGCTGGTCCATTGCGTCGAAGCGGGCGACTATGCGGCCGAAGGTCGCTCGGAGCATCAAGCGTGGGCGAAGGCGCGAAGCACGCCTGATGCGGCCGAAGCCCGCCTGATGCGGCCGAAGGCCGCCCGAGAGCATCGAGCACGGACTACGAAGATGCTCGTATTATTAATATATAAAATAAATATAAATTAAAAATAATATTATTTATTATAAATAATATATATATATACAAGTGCCCGACACGGGGCTCTGCCTCAATGACCTCGCGCGACAGTGCCCGACCGGCGATGGCAATAAAGTAAATCGATATTAGCAGCTCAATTACAATGGCAATCAAGTAAATTGATATTGGCAGCTCAATGGCTATGGCAGCCCAAAAAATAGATTTTTAAAAATCATTTTTTAGGAAAAATGTTCAACATGAAAGTTGTAGATCTCGACGAGATCTACAACTTTTATGTTAAACATTTTTTTTCTAAAAATGTCATACAGTAGGTCTATTTTCAAAAGGCGCGGAACCCGAGCGGAACTATACGAGTTTCGCGCCTTTTGAAAATAAGTCTACTATATGATATTTTTAGAAAAAGTGTTCAACGTGAAAGTTATAGATCTCGACGAGACCTACAACTTTCATGTTGAACACTTTTTCTAAAAATGTCATATAATAGGCTTATTTTCAGAAGGCGTGGAACCCGCATTTTTGGCTGTTATTAGCGGTCATATTACGTGTGTTTTTCATTATTTTATTGGACTGTCAAGATCCAAAGCTGAACTGCCAATATAAACGCCATTTAATTTTTACAGTTACAAAAGCCGCTTAAGAATTTATAGATGTTTAATTTTAAGGTTATATATTATTTGTTTAATTCTTATACTACTTTTTGCAGTTGCATATGGTTGTGAGTAAAGTAGGACTGTGCGACACCAAGTGAACGCAGCAAGGTTTGAATCAAAGTGATTTCAATTAAGGCAAGGCATCGGTGTATATAAGCTCATTGTCACTGTTTTTGGCTTCATTAAGGCTATGTTTGGAGGGACTTATTTTCACCGGTCAAGCGGTTACGACCGCATGAAACGAACCTTAATTAAGGTCCAATTCATGCGGTCATAACTGCTTCACCGGTGAAAATAAGTCCCCCCAAACAGAGCCTAAAGCTCCGTTTGGCACGGTGATGACGGTTAAGAACATGGGGTTAAATTGGCTTTCATTAACGCCCACTTAAGAAACTTCATCCACTTTTATGTTCAAACGATGATGTTTGTTAGGTGATTTTTAACGAACGACGGTTTAACCCATGCATTTAGGACTGCCGCCACAGTACCTAAAGGAGCCAAAATATATTGTTTTTTTTGTTAAAATAGAGTATTGTGTAGTTGTATACATGAATTTCTGTTGTTTTATATATACTTGTAGTTAGTGTAATGGCCTGTCGAGAATAAGTTTGGTTTCCTTTACAGCTGTAGATAAAGGCTATAACTTTTCTTTAAGACTACTGTTATTAGCACGGTATATTTGCTAATCACAACTATTTGATAACCACACATTATATTTTTTTCAAAAACGGAAACTCGCAAACAAAATCAAAATGGTTGCTAGCAGCCTAACAAGTATGGCAGCTCTGAACCGTTGCCTGAATTTTACTGCGCCAGACTCCGCCGCACCGCGGTTTCTGCTCATTTGCTTTGTAAAAAAGGCGAGATTCATCGCCAACCAAAGGAATACATTACTAGAAACCCTATAAAAAGAAGATGATGAAACACCAATCATCATTATTGCTCATAATCCAGTACAATATAACCGCACAAAGCACATTGAAATTGATAGAAACACTGCAATTTGTATTCCTTTTGTTCAATCCAAAGATCAGTTTGGTGGATTAATTTACAAAAGGGGGCTCAGCTTAACAACAAGTATTCCAACATTAGATTTTTATTGGTCCACATAAATGCTGCAAACAATAAATTCTAGAAGCCTCCTATAAGAGTAAGCATATTTACAGCTTGCACCACTTTATCTTCTAAAACTACGAAGGCTCAATTTGAGGGGACTTATTTTCACCGGTCAAGCCGTTAATTAAGGTGTGGTTCATGTGGAGCCAAAATCTCTCATGTAAATTTACATTTCATAACACGCATGCACAATAATGGAGGGGTGCAACCTGTAATTTAACATACTTTCAAGGGAAATTCCAGTAAACGACCTCCTAAATATAAATAAAGAAAGAAGTCAAAAACTTGAAAGCTAACCAGTGTTTTCTGCACATTCTTCTGCTCTCAAATAAGCTTGTATTGAATTTAAGAGTGTTTAAGAATAATCAACATCTCATCATTTAAATAGATTTTAAAAAAATATTGTTGAATTCATTTCATGGATAGTCTTCTTCCCATTTTCCAGGAGAACTGATAGGCGTTCAAAATTTAATTCCTGCGAAAAACAAAACAAAACAAAATGCTCATTAGCTTAATATGAGTTGATTTTCATTACTGTATATGCATTTCATCTTTAAGTTTTATTAATCATTCATGCAAATAGAACATTACTCCTGCTTAGAAAATCTGAAAATTAAGTAAACAAAAGGTGGAATGCTTCCAGATGCCTAAGAAATAAAGTCAAATGATTCCGATGCATAAAGATATCTGTACTTTTTTTTGTTTCGATCGGACCCGTCTTTTCTACCGAACAATCGGCGGTATTTTCTGTGGTAATTTTCAGAAAACACATGCTAATTTTTGACCGTTTGAGCAGCTTTCATTTGGAACCCCAATCCCCCAAAACGCCGTTTTATGTCTGATTTCAAGGGAGGGAGTCCCGCTCAAAAACATTGTCTCGTCATCATCTCCAACCACTCCATTACCAACCGGCACGGCCCACCTAAACATGCCCTTAGTCTTTTGTTTGCTCAGGGTAATAATAGATGACGACATTATACTTAAATAGTAGACATTTATGATAACTAGGATAATATTTTGATTGTTAAGCACAAATCAAAACAGGCTATTCTCATGTCAAAATATATTGGGTTCCTTCCAAACTTAATAGAAACCAACCTGCCTGGGGCCAGCCCGGCCCAGCTCAGTTCTGGGAGCTACGGCCATAACAGTGTTTCTCAATTCTGATAAAAGATACTAGTTAGATAAAACTGATCTTGATTTGTCCAAAAAAAACATTAATTTGTTAAGGTCAAATCCTGTAATGCGTAGATATCTCATTAAAGGTGGTGGTGGTGGTAGAAATAGAAAGGAGCTGAGCTCAGCCTATGGAGAATGTGAGGAGGAAGCAGGGGGGCAGCCGAGAGTTTCCCATCCTGCAGCCCCAACCCGTGTCATTAGAGATTGTCCGGATAAGTACAGTCCCTCCACCCTCCTAATCCCCCATTGTCACCTATTCCTTGCACGACTCATACCAGAACTTCATTATCTCAAAACCACACCTCTACCTACACACATAAGTCTTTATTTTGGTAGTCTTGTTTTCTTCTATTGTATGACCGAACTTTGTGTGTGATAGTAGGTGTATTTGCTCCTTGGTTTTGTATTGATTTACAGAGATTATTTGCATTGCACTTGAAAATATTTGCACTCAACGGCTCTACTTGCAAGCGGACCAAACTCGAATTTCCTGAATCAAAGCTTTATTTATTTTTTGTGTTAACTATGCAAGCTTATAATATCTAATTAATTAGTTGCAATTTAATTCAGACTCATCATTTCCTTCATGCATCATTTAGGGTTGGTCAAGGCCTTTTCCCGGTACCACAGTTAGGGCTTGCATTGCTTAGATTACACTTTCACCGTCTACTATGGATCAACTAGCTTGAAGGGAGAAAAGTCATCTGATATGTCAAAAGATATTAGCATGTTTTTATATCTTCATCCGCAGATTCTGAATCATCTATATGAATATTCTTTCTTTACTCTCTGCCATGATGTGTTTCTTGATGTGTTAATCTATTGTTTGTAAATATTTTGGTTTGAGTCCTGGAAGAAGCCTCTTGCAAAAATACAAGATAAGGTTTGCTTACATTTCACCCTTGTGGTGAGACCCTTCCCCATACCCTCGGTGCATGGGGATGCTTTGGGCACCGGGCTGCCCTTATCTATACATGTTACATTGATCTCCAGTTTTATCCTTACCCTTCTACATTAAATTTGCCGACATGTCTTATTCGTGCATCTTCTATCCATCATTTCAGCAAGCTATAGCTTCACAAAAGAAGTATATCAAGAATGCACAAGATATTTTTACAAAAAGACAACTAGAGAAATTGAATTTGATCTAAAGAAAAATAGTGTTATTGAGTGGTCTTGCATCGGATGTAAACATCTTGGTAATTCTTACACAATGTCTTGTTGTCATAAATATCTTGCACTCATCACATACTTTTGTATGAGTTTGAACATAATATTTTCTACCATCCCATGCAAAACTAGGATTTCACCTATGACCTCTATTGACAATGGTGAGGAGATAAACATTTAGGTTGGAATAGTTCAGAATCCAATCTTTAAATCAGCCTACGATGAATTAGAGAATACTTTGTTATCGCTCTGAAATTGCACTGTTGTATATGACCATATATATTATCTTGTACTATTTCTAGATGAATCTAACATGCAAAAGTGATGTCATTAGATGATAAGAAGAGACCTCTTGGGGAGGGAATTAAACTTTTTGTCCGCATTGGTGTTCTTACAAGAACTGGCATGTTCTCCATTGCATCAACAACGACAACATCTGCCGTAAGAAAAGTTTTTGCAACAGAAGCAGCATGCTCCAAACAGCATCTGACCACCTGCTTCCAATGAGTAAAGTCAGTTTCACAATTGAACGCACGCCTAAGAGACAGTGTAGCAATAAAACATGGTAAATTTATCTCAGAATTTTGAAGTGAGTGGAAGCTTAATTTTTTTGTTACATTAATTTGTACTGAAAGACAAGTAACACAAAGCTAGTATATAAAATACAAGGGACGGATTCACAAAATGACAGCTATAATTATCAAGTTTTTAACATATCTGAAGGGTAAATGATGTAGGGTAGGCTAGTGGTGCTCGGAGATTACGACTCTAAGTGTTGGTGCAGGGGTGACACTGTTAAGCCTCCGGACGAGACTAGGCTATTTGGGCAACATTACAAGCGGCGGCAACGGCGTATGCAAGGCAACAACGGGGCTGAACCAATGGGTTCAGCCCCCTCTTCTTAAAGACTTCGGCTCAAGGGGGCTGAACCACATTTGGTTCAGCCCCATGGGGGCCGGCCGGCCCCCTTGGTTGGCCGGCCTTGGGTCCGGGGTTATATATACCCGGACCCCTCTCTTTTGGGGATTATGCAAGAATTATTCCAAAGGTATTTCCCTCTCCTTCTTCCAAACCCTAACCTCTATCTTCTTCTTCTTCCTCTAGTTCTTCTTCCCTAGTACGTGCATAACATTTGGTATCAGAGGATTCTTTCCTCCATCATGGTGACTACACACTCGCAAGATGAGAATGACCGCTTGGAAACCCTAGAGGAGAACTTGATGGGGCTTACCGATTCGGTAGCCGCCATCGAAGAAAATGTCAAAACATCCACTCAAAGGTTGGAAGAGCGAATCGACGGCCGCTTGAACGATATCATGACGCTATTAGCGCAAAACTTGAAGGGCAAGGCGGTGGCGGAGGAGGAACCGGGCGGATCTACAGGAATTCGGCCGGAAATGCCCGGATTTGGTGGATCGGGTGCGGGAAGTGCCGGATCGGGAGCTGGAGGGTTCGTATCGGCTGCTGCGAGCCAGGCGGGGGCTGGATCAGGTGCGGCGAACAACGGAGGGGCCGGATCGGCCTTTGGCGGCGTCGGCTGGTCGGGATCGGCAGCAACGAATACGCAAGGGCCCGGATCGGCAGTTGTCGGCGGTGGCTGGGCTGGATCGGTGGCGGCGAGCATGCAGGGGGTCGGGTTTGTCCCGGCGAGCTACGGAGGGGCGGGAAATCTCGCAGGCGGCCCCAGCGGGGTCGGATGGGCAGCAGCGGCCCCTGTGGGGCTCGGATCGGGATCGGCGAGCCATCATGGGGGCGGATTTGGGCCGGGTGGCCTCGGCACGGCCGGGGGGGGCCTCGGAGTGGCTGGACCTCCCGCGGCAAGCACGGGGAGGGCTGGATTGGTGCCGGCAAGCCTGGAAATGGCCGGTAGGGGTGGCGGCTTCGCAACTGGTGTTGACGGAAGGGGTGGAACTTTTACCGAGCACGCTCCTTGGAGGCAAGGTCGGGATGGGTTGTTACCCCCACCGACAGGAAGAGGGCAACCACCAGGATTTGGAGGAGGGGTGCAGTGGGGAGAAAGGGGGCCCTTCCATCATGGGGCTCCGAGGGCGGGACAGTTCCAACAGTTTCCAGGCGTGGCGGGGGAACGCGGCCAAAGGCCGTACATGGCTCCCAAGTTGACTCGGATGAATTTCCCTCGGTACAATGGGGGCGACGCCTTGGAGTGGGTACAAAAATCTGAGTTGTTTTTCAGCTATCAGGAGGTGCCAGAGGCTCAGTGGGTGCAGCTAGCGTCCTTCCATCTGGAGGACGACGCTTTTCAGTGGACACAGTGGTTCTTGCGGAGACGGGAATATGTTCCGTGGGAGGAATTTGTGGAAGGCTTCACGACTCGGTTTGGGCCTCTGGAGTTTGAAGACTTTGAGGCGCTTTTGCAGAAGCTACGTCAGAAGGGTACAGTGATGGAGTACAGAACGGAGTTTGAGAAGTTGGTCAACCGGGTACAGTGGGAAGAGAAGACACTCCTCAGCTGTTTCGTATCAGGACTGAAGGATCACTTACGCGATGAGGTTCAGGCCTACATGCCCCGTAGTCTGAACCATGTGAACAGCTTGGCGCGCATCCAAGAGGAAAGGTTAAATAGGCAACGGACCCGTAGTACGGCAAGGCATACTACTACACCGGCCGCGGCCAGGAGAGAGCCTCCAGTGGCCGGCCGACCGACAGTGACACGGTTGTCTTGGAACGAGTTACAAGCACGGAAGGAGAAGGACCTTTGCTTTAATTGTGATGAGAAATTCATGCCAGGTCACAAGTGCCAGAAGGTCCAGGTCTTTATGTTGCATCAGGAGGATCAGCTTGAGGAGGACGTGTTTCCGGAGGAGGAGTTGGAGTCTGGGGGGGACTTAGACTTGACGGAGTTGGGTGTGTCCCTACATGCCATGGAAGGGTGCAATCCACCTCCGCTTACTATGCGGCTGGCGGGAAGGATTCGGCAGGAGAGGGTGACCATTCTGGTGGACAGCGGGAGTACTCATAATTTTATTCATCCAGATGTGGCACAAAAGGTGGGGCACGTGATTGACACAGGAGCTGCGTTCCAGGTTATGGTTGTGGACGACAGCAAATTACAGTGCCAGGGAGTGTTGAAGGCGATCGAGCTTCAGATGCAGGGCTATGTGGGGTGCACGGATGTCTATCTCTTACCGATCCGGGGCTCAGATATGGTGCTGGGAGTGCAGTGGTTGCAACAGTTGAGAAGGGTGACTTTTGATTGGGACCAGATGACGATGGAGTTCTTGCAAGGGGAGCGACAGTTCTGTTTGAAAGGGCTCAGATCTTCTCCGGTCAAAGAGATCTCCCTTCGCAGCCTACAGCAGCTTGAGGAGTCCAGTAGTCTGATGGCCGTTCTGTTGGGGGTGAGGTCTGACGAGGATAGACCGACGGAGGTTCCTGACCAGATGCGGGCGTTAGTAGAGGAGTATGATGACATCTTCCAGGAGCCGAGTACACTTCCACCGTCACGATTCCGTGATCACCAGATTGTGCTGAAGACCGGGGCGGAGCCGCCCAACATTCGTCCTTACAGGTATCCCCACATGCAGAAGGAAGAGATCGAGCGCAGTGTGAAGGAGATGCTTGATGCAGGCATTATACGGCCTAGTACCAGTTCCTTCTCAGCACCGATTATTCTGGTTAAAAAGAAGGACGGATCTTGGCGTTTTTGCGTAGATTACCGTGCCTTAAACAGTGTTACCGTGAAGGACAAGTTTCCGATTCCCGTGATAGAGGAACTGTTGGATGAGTTGAATGGGGCGACTCGGTTCACGAAGCTGGATTTGCGATCCGGCTATTATCAGATTCTTATGAAGGAGGAGGACGTGCATAAGACGGCCTTCAGGACCCATGACGGCCACTATGAGTTCTTAGTGACGGCGAATGGATTGACGGGGGGACCGTCTACTTTCAGGCCAATATGAACGAGATTTTTCGGCCATTCCTGCGACACTTCGTCTTGATCTTCTTTGATGACATTCTGATCTACAACGCTACTTGGGAGGATCATCTACGTCATGTGGCTCAGGTCTTCTCTACCCTTCGGCAACATAAGCTATATGCTAAGAGGTCCAAGTGTTCTTTTGGACAACAGGAGATGGAGTACTTGGGGCATCTAGTTTCAGCTGACGGGGTAAAGGCCGACCCACGGAAGATCGAGAGTATGATTTCTTGGCCACGACCTCTGACCATCCGGGCGCTGAGGGGGTTCTTGGGCCTCACTGGGTACTACCGGCGTTTTGTACGGGATTATGGGAAGATTGCTCGGCCACTTACGCAGCTGCTACAGAAGGATGCTTTCTCGTGGCAGGATGAGGCAGAGACCGCTTTTCAGGCGCTGAAGAGGGCGATGACGACAACTCCAGTGCTGGCACTTCCGGATTTCACTAAGGAATTTGTGGTGGAGACGGATGCTTCCGGCGTGGGAGTGGGGGCGGTCTTGATGCAGGAGGGACGGACGATCGCCTTCTACAGTAAGGCCTTGGCTCCACGGACACTGGGACTATCGGTGTATGAAAAGGAGATGCTGGCGGTTATTCATGCGGTGGCCCTATGGAGGCCATACCTGCTGGGACGTCGTTTTAAAATACGGACCGATTATCAGAGCTTGAAGGACTTCCTGGAGCAGCGGATTTCTTCCCCCTTCAACAGAAGTGGGTCACAAGTTGTTGGTATATGATTATGAAATCGAGTATCGGCCGGGGAAGGACAATCGGGTGGCTGACGCCCTATCGTGCTTACCAGAGGGGGCCTTGACGCACATTTCTATGCCACAGTTGGAGTTGATGGATGAGATTCAGGAAGAGGTGCAGCGAGATTCCGAGTTATGGGTTATTGTGGAGAACCTGCGACAGGCTCGTGAGGTAGCCCCAGGTTATCACTTACAAAACGACCGGCTATATTATCAGGGACGAGTGGTCATTCCTGCTCAGTCAGCTTGGAGGACGGTGATGATGCATGAGTTCCATTCGTCGCCGACGGGAGGTCACGCCGGTATTCTTCGCACTCTCCGGCGGGCTCGAGCAAATGTGTTTTGGAAGGGGATGCGCCGTGACATTCAGGAATTTGTGCATAAATGTGATGTGTGCCAAAGACAGAAATATGTGACTACTTCTCCAGCCGGGCTACTCACCCCCTTAGAGATTCCGCATCAGATCTGGGATACGGTTTCTATGGACTTCATCGATGGGCTGCCCAAGTCGAAGGGTAAAACAGTTATCTTAGTGGTGGTGGACAAGTTGTCCAAGTATGGGCACTTCCTTGCTCTGAGCCACCCTTACACAGGCGAGGCTGTGGCGGTTTTATTTGTTCGGGAGATTGTTCGATTGCATGGGATTCCCCGGGCGATCATTTCTGATCGGGACCCTACCTTTGTTGGCAGATTTTGGACGGAACTCTTTCGCTTGCAAGGGACTTCTTTACGTTTCAGCACGGCTCACCATCCCCAGACTGATGGACAGACGGAGGTCTTAAATCGGGGCGTGAAAACTTACCTGCGCTGCTTTGTCATGGATGAGCCAAGGACATGGACCAGCTGGTTACATTGGGCGGAGTACTGCTTCAACACTTCGTATCACTCCGCTAGCAAACTCACTCCCTTTGAGGTCGTCTATGGTCGGCCACCTCCCTCCTTGAGCAATTATGAGCCAGGCAGTACCGCAGTGGCAGCAGTTGATCGGGCACTCCGTGATCGTGATCGGACCCTCGCCACCTTGCGCGAGAATCTTCGGGCGGCGCAGGATCGTATGAAGGCACAGGCGGATCGACATCGGACGGAGAGAGAGTTCCAGGTGGAGGATGAGGTTTTCCTTAAACTTCGCCCTTACCGGCAGTTGTCTGTGGCGCAGAGGACAAATCAAAAGCTAGCACCCCGCTACTATGGACCATTTCAGATCACGCGGCGGGTCGGGCCAGTTGCGTACACCTTGGCGTTGCCCGAGGGCTCACGGATTCATCCTACCTTTCATGTCTCCTTGTTGAAGCGGGAGCTGGGTGATGCGGTTCTGGTCTTTCCCGTTCTGCCAGAGGCTACTAGTGGAGGCGAGCTTCGCCCTATTCCGGAAGATGTACTGTTGATCAAGTGGAAACGTCGTGGCACGGCGTACTGTCCAGAGCTGTTAGTCAAGTAGAAGGATCTCCCCGCGGAGCACAATACTTGGGTGGACTTGCTGGAGTTCCGGGAGCTTTACCCCGATTACCACCTTGAGGACAAGCTGGCTTTTGATGGGGAAGGGAATATTAAGCCTCCGGACGAGGCTAGGCTATTTGGGCAACATTACAAGCGGCGGCAACGGCGTATGCAAGGCAACAACGGGGCTGAACCAATGGGTTCAGCCCCCTCTTCTTAAAGACTTCGGCTCAAGGGGGATGAACCACATTTGGTTCAGCCCCATGGGGGCCGGCCGGCCCCCTTGGTTTGCCGGCCTTGGGTCCGGGGTTATATATACCCGGACCCCTCTCTTTTGGGGATTATGCAAGAATTATTCCAAAGGTATTTCCCTCTCCTTCTTCCAAACCCTAACCTCTATCTTCTTCTTCTTCCTCTAGTTCTTCTTCCCTAGTTCGTGCATAACAGACACACTAATGCAACTCTAAATGCAGTGCGACCGTCGGTGACGACGACGATTAAAATGAGCAATGAGAATTAAGCACCACGCAAATATTTTAAATAAAAGCAAACAATTAATTTCAGCAATTAAGTAATAGCTTCGTCCGCTCGGAGGGCCAAAGCAAGCGTGCGGCGAATAATTCCTCCTGCAATTATTAGTATAATAAAACCAATTTCCACACAACAATAATCTCAGCACAATACAATAAAACACCAAATGAAAATGTCAAATCCAAGAATACAGTACCACAAACACTCTCAAAATAGAGGGCCGAACCGAGACACTGAAGATTTGGAGGGCCGGATGTGTAGATCGGCGATCGGAGGTGGAACCGGTGGCGAGACAACGGTGACGGTGGCTGCCCTTGGCGGGAAACGGTGGTAGTGGATAGTAAAACGGCGGATCGGGCCACGAATATGTAGATCCGTGAAATGTGGGAGTAACGGATCGGGAGCGAAATTCTCAGATCTGAATGGATCTAAAGAATTAGGGTTGTTTGGAAGTGGTTCCACAAAGGGGAGAAGAAGTGGAGGGTCGGGTGAACAGGGACGGTGAACAGTTACGATGAACAGTACCGGATGAACAGTAATTTCGGGTAGACAGTAATTTCGGGATTCCTGGACAGCGGTATTGGGGTGGGGTTTGGGCGATGGCTGGAAGTGGGATTTGAAGGGTGGAAAACGAAGGTGGGGGTAGGGATTACCTTGGGGAGGAGTTTGGCGGCCTAGGAATCGTCATCTAGGGTTCCACGGTGTCGGCACCGGGGAGGGATCGCTGGAATCCGGGAATACTTCTTCTCCAAATTCTGCAATGAATCATTTCAGTCCCCATAACTCCTATTTATAAGAAAAGACAAGCTACGGTTTCCCCATCAACGACTATGATTGGCCGATGGGTTCGCCCTTAAAATACATCAAAAATAAACTGAAAAAATAAAGTAATATAGTATTTTGACTCGCGGCGACGCTCCAGACGCAATCGTGGAGCCCGATCGTCGATCCGGGCACGCCATATATGGAAAGTTGTTAAATCAGCCCCGAACGGGCCCAAAGCGCGTCCTCATCTCTGCTCCGCATCAGTAAAGCTACACATAATATGGCATGAAAGTTCCCTCCTATTATAATTTATGCAAGAAAAAATTTGCCTTCGGATTTTGTTTAAGATATTAAAAATTTTATACTTAAATTAAAATAGTATAATATAGCAGATGGGATCATACATTCATACCACAAGTCCCGTGAGGGTCTTCTCGCATCGACCTCGGACCCAGAAACAATCAGGACCGCTCATCACGAGCGAATCGATGATCAAAACATTTTATGCTCTTTCTGTTTTTTTCATTTTTATTTTATATGTTTTGGGGGTTACAACGAATAGAGAATCATGGTCATTCATTGTTCATCTTTAGTCTATATGTGATACACCGACGAGTATAAAAGGTAAATTGTAAATTCAAACCTTTTGTACTCACACCGAATGTTCTTACCTTGTGCCTCTGATGAAAAATGAAAATGTTTAATTATGGTAGTGTCGTAAAAGGGTCGTTACACTATAAATAGGGGTACAGGGCTCCATGAATGTCTGGCCATTGAAAGTTAGAGCAAAGAAGTCTCCTTTTGATCTCCCGGTGTTGAAGCTGGAACTCCAAGTGTGAAGCTTGCACACTACTCCCTTCTCCCCTTTCCTTTCACCAACCGGTCACTCTTGCTTTCCCCCATTTATCTCAGCCGGCCACCCTCGCATCTCCCTCACCCTCACCCCTTCACTAGCTAGCCTTTTCACCACTCCTCCCACCTCCAACAGCTGGCCTCTCTCCCTTTCCCATCACTACCAGCCATCCCCTTCACCTTTTCCCACCCACCACCGATAGCCCATCACCTCCACCCATCCCCACAACGACCAGCCCTTTTCCACTCAAACTCCTGCACATACCCCTCCAAACCGACCACAAACACCTCCTCAGTTCCATTCACTTTCAGTTTTCCAAAAATCGTTGGAAACCTCCTCCAACCACCTCTGTCAAGCCTCCACCACCATCCCTCAAAGCCCCTTCAATTTCAGTTTTCCGGCGATCGCCGGAAACCTCCTACGGACTCCGCCGTCAAGTCTCCACTGCCACCCCTCAAAGCCCCATTTAATTTCAATTTTCCAACGATCGCTAAAAAGCCACCTCCGGCCAACCCCCACCCTCCCACCTCCAGCGGCCCAGTTCCTGTCCAGGAAGGTCAGCATTGCCTCCTGCTGCTGGAATAAACTCCAGACAGCAGTTATTCTCCCCCACAGCCCTCCCTGATACCCGACTAATAAGTCCTCACAACCTTCCCGCTCACTCTTTCCTGTTTCTCATCTCGGCTTGGACCACAAAACTCCTAGCCGGAACTCCACCCAAATGCTAACAGGAGTTATAGCTGCCTACCAGCTACCCTCCCAGCACAGCTGACAGCGATTCTGTGCAATCCAGAGCTCCACTTGTCCACTGCCGTCCTCCAACCTCTTCCCCCACTGTTTGTAAACATTGTTTCCACACCGTTTGTAGCTAGTGTTGATATTCATTTAGTTGCTTATTTATGATTCGAGCACTCTCATTGTAATACTACATCATGTGCTCTCTAATAGTCTAATCTTTGAAGTTTTCTTCTTTTGTGAAATTTGTTGCACTTGTTTTATAAATCTTAATAATGGTAAGTAAAAACTTCAGATTTGTGTCTACGTCTAGAAACCACGATGATCATAAAGTGACATGTCCCTCATCTACCCCCGACGTTGACTTAGTTCTCCGATCATAGACTCTCCATTGCGTGCATGTTCATCTGAGCTTTCCCATATTGTCGTGGTGAGTTATACCACGAGTGAGGATCGAGAGCATAGTACTGAATTTGTAGTGGATGTCTCTCTTGTTCTCGAGGATACTACTCTTATCGGTGTCAGTCATCTGAAAGATCGGCCTCTTACGATTGAATTTTGTGATGAACCCTCTGTTCAGCGCCCGGGTAAGCCATCTGATGATTCCTTCTTTCTAAGAAACATTGACCCTAATGTGAATGTCTTCAATGTGAGTAATCATGTCTCAGTTAGTCATATGAGTGTTCCGCATACACTCGACGATTATTTCTACACCCCGCCCAAGGAACCACCAGATAAACCACCAAATTTTTGGGAACTTCCAAAGCCACAGAGAGTCCACAATTAGTAAGTTTGATGGGTTCGACATTCTTCATTTGCATCTATTGCATGATTTGCATGTCATATTGTAACGTAAAGTTATATTAAATAATGAACATTTTAAAACTTATGTGGATAATCACAAGAAAGAGCGCATGTTCAAGGAAGGAGATTGGCGATGATTAACAGGCTAATTGGGAGATCTACTTTAGGGACAACAATGAATCTGGGTGTTAGGCAAATGAGTCTGTACACTATCTTGAGAGAGGTTGAGTAAAATCTTTATGAGAAAGATATCTTTAGGAATATGGGTATTCATTATGCGCATGATGTTGGAATCTGATTCGACATGAGAAACCATCTCGGTATTAGGACCTTCAATCCAACAGTCCACTATACCACACCCACACCTTACCTCTGCCCTATTCTCCATTTCTTTCCCCTATCCTCCATTTCTGTGACGACATACATCATTTATAGGTCCCTCGACAACTTCAGAAGACGACAACCATTGAGGACATTACCCATACCAGGAGATACAGGATTGAGGTGTCAGAGTTGATACAATTGCTTTCATTCTTACTCAGCCTACACCAGGAGCATGATATTCTCCATTCATTGGAGTGAATGTTTTTGAGCCGGGGAGATTGATGGAGATCAATCGCGCGTCGTTTGTGCACCCCTTCATTATGGGAATTGTTATTCACACCCCACAATTGGATATTCATGCCCAGAATAATACAGATTTTAGCATTTTTTCCCTAAACCTACCTAATATTTGTACCCAACACAAACTTCGTTTATGTTTCTTTCAATCTCTAAACTCCTGTAGCTGAACCTTTGCCTCTCCGCTCGCAGTCTCTCACCGGCGGTCCGATAATATCTCGCCGCCTGTGGCGCCCTCTATTCCGTCGGGCCTTCCGTCCATCTCCTCGTCGTTGGTCAACCTATAAATAGTTCGTTTTAGGTCGTATGTGTATGTTCTAGCATAACAACAGAGTAGGATAAGTTCAATAACCCGCTTCCAATTCCACGAGTTAGAAGCCGAAGACAAATGATATCAGTTGGCGCGGCGGAGGCGATGACGGTTGACGCGGCGATGACGGTTTTGGTGCGGCGTCGGCGATGACATTTGGCACGACGGCGGTGATGGAGGTTGGCGAGACGACGGCGATGATGGCGGTTGACACGGTGACGGTGATGGGGGTTGACGCGGCGGCGGTAATGGCGGTTGGCACGGCGGCGGCGATGGCGGTTGGCACGGCGGCGACGATGGCGGTTGGCACGACGACGGTTTCGGTGCAGCGTCGGCGATGGCGATTTGCGGAGACAGCGATGGCGGTTTGCGGCGACGGTGATGGCGGTTGGCGCGGCGGCGGCGATGATGGTTGTTGGCGCGGCGGCGACGAAGGCGGTTTGTGGCGACGACGATTTTGGTTACGTCGGGGAGGTTCGGATATCCACACCTCATGCACGGTGTGTGGGTGCGGCTAACGCCTCTCAGGAGACCCCATCGATTTTCTTAATATTATTATGTATGGGTACAAATATCAATTATGGGTACACATATTCATTTTGGGTACAAATATCAATGAGTTACAAATATCCATTTAGGTGTGTGTGCGCGTCCGTTATCTAAACATTTTTTGGATTGTACGACGGGTGATCGGAGTTTGTGAGTGCGTTCGGATCCGTTTTCCTATTTTTATGTATTTTTATGTATTCTCAGGAGACCCCATCGATTTTCTTAATATTATTATGTATGGGTACAAATATCAATTATGGGTACACATATTCATTTTGGGTACAAATATCAATGGGTTACAAATATCCATTTAGGTGTGCGCGCGCGTCCGTTATCTTGACATTTTTTGGATTGTACGACGGGTGATCGGAGTTTGTGAGTGCGTTCGGATCCGTTTTCCTATTTTTATGCATTTTCTTTTTATTTTTCTCATGAGCTAGCTTGAGTTATCAAACCAATCAATCTCGACCGTCCCCAAAAACCCATCCTATTAATACATCCTTCATACCCACGTTGAGGGCATCGAAGATTGGGAGGAAGCAACCACTCCTTCATTCGGTTAAGATAACAGACGCACGGTGCGACTTTGTGCGTCCTCGTCCTCCCGCGGTGCCGACGCCACAGGACACCGCCTCCGACCACCTCCAGCCGCATATACCAACCCCTCCACCTCTTTCCACTCCAAAACACCGCCCCAACACCTCCCCGCAGCAGTCTCAACCTTCCTCGCCACAAAATTCAGCATTCCAGCCCCTTCCCACTCAAAAATTCTACCACCCATTCCCTCCCCACTGTCAAACCCCGTTGTTATAACACGCTAAATGTATTATTCACAGCTAAAAATAACTTGCACCCCTGTAAACATCAATTTATGTATTATTATTCCTATTTTTTATTATTATATTTACTCCCCTAATAGATGCATTTCTACCATTTGTTGTACATATTCGAAGAAACAAAGTCAATATTCAATTATCATGTCTTTGGCAGATGCCACTTCAATATTCCTCTAATATAATAATTTTTTAATTTATTCTCACTTCATATACATCCAATTTAAAAGAAGAGACAAAATGAAAAATAAACTTTAATTATGAAAATATTTTTCACTATATTTCTTACATTTCAATGTACAACTACACCCTATATATAGGGAGACACACTACAAACAAACTCCCAATACACAATGTGGGACTAATAAAGAAGAAGACAATATAGGTTTTAACTTGGGCCAAATAAAATGAACAAGAATAATGGTTATTTTGCGGGCTTTGATTTTTCATTCAACGCTCCACGGTAAGTTGGAGCATACAATTCGTAGGCACCAAGCATGGAAAGGAATTTGCAATATAGTGGATGATGTAAGATTGTAAGGCCGTTTGTTATGAGGCGTGACGACGTCAGTTATCTTAATTTTATGTCGTTTATGTTGTGTTAATTTTTAGTAGTATTTTTACCCATTTGTAGTAAGCCCAAATGGGGGGCACGTTGGAACCTACTTAAGTGGCTAGTTGTATTAATTTTGGGGGAAGAAAAATTAGAACAAGAATCTCTCTCTCTCTCTTATTTCCCTCTTCCTCTTCCTCTTCCTCTCTCTCTCTCTCTAACCCACGGTTCTTATCCCATGCTTTCCCTAGCCGACACCCGAACTGCTCCTCCAGCCGCGTACTTCGCTTGATCGACGCCGCACATCCAGATCTGCCACCATCGCTCCACCGCCGGTAACACGCTCCAAGGGCAAGAGCCATAACAACTTGGTATCAGAGGCACTCTCCTCCGCTCGGTCGCACCGGCCATCGCGCGACTCGGTCGTTCCGCCGATTCTGCTGATCGCATGTTCCGCCACTTACACCGGTTTCTCCTCATGCACACGGGATCGCTCCTCAAGTCCATCGGCAAGCTAGGGCCAGCCCAACCCGCTCGCCGACCAGTCGCTTAGCGCCAGCGACCTCGATCCGGCCGATTTGGCGGTTTCCGCGCGGTCTTCAAGCCCCGTCCCTACCGCTCCGTGTCTCTTTTCTTCCGTCGGACTCCTTCCAACACCACCCGCCAACCGTACTGCCCTATCTCCGATGGCAGATGCTCCTCCCTCCCTTGCCGAGCTCATGGCTCTTTTCCACTCTATGTTTGCGACTCAGAACGCCAAGATGGACGCCCTCAACGCCCGTTTGGATGCCCTACAAGGCATGTCGTCTTCTCCGCCTCTGACTACGGCCGACCACCCTTCGGCAAGCCGGGTGGACTCCGCTGCTCCTCTGGGCGTGGACTATCCCTCCTACGCATGTACTATTCAGATGGATTTTCCCATCTACGTGGGCCACGAAAACCCCCTTCCGTGGCTTACACGTTGCGATATTTTTTTTGCAAACCACCGCACACCGAATGAAGAACGCGTCGGCATAACTTCCTTCCATTTACTCGGCCCCGCACAATTATGGTTCATTCAACTTCTGCGGGAACAACCCAACATTTCCTGGGAAGATTTTGGCACGGCTTGTACCCTTCGGTTCGGTCCGGCTCTATAGGGAAACCCACTCGGCGATCTGGCGAAGCTCAAACAAGATGGCTCTATTGACACCTACCTGGAACAATTCCAAATCCTACTGTCTAGGGCAACATTCGTCTTACCGAAGCAGCAGGTTCCCCTCTTCACCGCCGGCCTCCACGAGCGATTACGTTGGGATGTGGAGTTCCTTTTGCCTCAGAATCTCAACACAGTTATGGGCCTTGCCAGGGCTTGTGAATGGCGATTGCTACTAGATCGTCCGCCTTTGGGACGTCGGGACTATCAGGGCTCTTTTTCTCACGCCGACTTGTCGGACAGGGCTCCGTCCCGGGATGATACACCGCGGCCTACGGTTCGCCGCCGTCTGTCCCGCACCGAGATGGCCGAGCGCCGCGTGAAAGGTTTGTGCTACAATTGTGATGACCATTTCACGCCAAAACATCGATGCAAACGCTTATTTTGGCTCGAAGTGGATGATCCTCCCGATGATGATGCGACAGGGGGAGAGGCCGCTACTTTTCCCTTCGATCCAGCTTGAGGGCAAGCTGTCTTCGGACGGGGGCGGCGATGTTATGAGGCGTGACGACGCCAGTTATCTTAATTTTATGTCGTTTATGTTGTGTTAATTTTTAGTAATATTTTTACCCATTTGTAGTAAGCCAAAATAGGGGGCACGTTGAAACCTACTTAAGTGGCTAGTTGTGTTGATTTTGGGGAAAGAAAAATTAGAACAAGAATCTCTCTCCCTCTCTCTCTTATTTCCCTCTTCCTCTCCCTCTCTCTCTCTAACCCACGGTTCTTATCCCGTGCTTGCCCTAGCCGACACCCGCACTGCTCATCCAGCCGCGTACTTCGCTCGATCGACGCCGCGCATCCAGCTCCGCCACCATCGCTCCACCGCCGGTAACACGCTCCAAGGGCAAGGGCCATAACACCTTTGTCATGATGTCTGACATTTGTTCTGTAGTAGGAACACGTCGTAAAATCAACTTTCGAATTTGAACCTTTTCTCAGACAAAATGACAATCAACTTAGATATGTTTCGTACAGGCATGAAATACAGAATTCTCGACGATGTGGATGGTGGCTTAATTATCATAAAAAGGATTGTTGGAGAAAGAAGTTCGACGCCAAAATCAGAGAGAAGATTCTCTAGTCATGTAAGTTCAAAAACAACATAAGCCATTGAGAGATACTTAGTCTCAACAGAGGAGTGTGCAACAACAATTAGCTTTTTTCTTCACCAGCTTTTTTTAAAATTTCATTTTGGAAACTCCATTTCACCCAAACAGTTTTTAACGGAACTCCGTTTTCCAGAATCAGCACTTTTCCTATCAGCAGCTTTTCATCAGCAGCTTTTCATCATCAACAACCCAACCAAACAGAGCCTAAGTCTATAAATAGGAGTCTAGAGGCTACTTTGAGAATTGCAGAATTTAAAGAGAATTTTTGGGTTCTAGCGGTCTTTCTACGATATCTATTCCATGAACCGTTGGTGCCGAAACCAAGGTGCTTACTCACAGGGATCTCCATGGCCTGCAATCATCCCGACAACTACCTAATTAAATCCCATCTACAGCCCAGACCCCCATTTCCAGCAATATCCCATCCCCTGTAGACTAAGTTAGAATCTGAATCAACGCAATCTTCTCAGTAACTACTACCATACTAATTCCCCATCTCTACAATATATTCTTTTAATTCCTGCAATTACCCAGTCCCTGTGAAGTAGCCTGAGCCTAAACTAACCCATCAACAGTCCCAACAGCCTACCATTCCACCCAAAGTCATCCATAACAGCAGAACTCTGCCTGGAAATCTGAAATTTGTGCAGAATTACAACTGATCGTCTGTCCAGCCCCTGAAATCAGCAATTATTCAACCCCGGGTCTCATATTTCTTGTGTAAGTTCAAATTTAAAGTCAATTTTACTTATTGTTGCTTATTTGGTGAACTATCATATCAATTCATTTGGGATATTGTTTCCTACAAATTTGCCCATTAATCAATCTACTTGCAAGGTTTAATCGTCTCTAATTTAATTGAAGCATTTTCACTTTAATTTAATTGTCTAACCTCAAACATGAATGCTTGTGGACTATAAATAATTTCATAAATTATTATGATTAATATTCGTTGGACTATTGCGTGTGCATCGTATCATTTTGAATTCCTGTCATTACCACGCTAACACCAAATCATTAGTTTTTCCTAATAACACAATTGCACGCATGACATCCGTCCTGCGTCAACAAAACTATTGTTTTCTGAGGCTTCGTGTGCAATGCCCGATGAATATTGATATTTCTTCTTTTCCTTCTCTCAGAGGTTAGGGCAACTTTTCTTCTACTATCCCTTTTCCCTACAATATTGACATTGATCTTCATCATGGTTCCTTGACTATTCTTAGACGCTCTTGCAGTCACGTTTTTTTAGTGCAGGCCTGCTTCCACATCTTCGATGGAATTTTCGACTAGAACACGATCGAACTCAACCTGTTGTTTTAGCGGAGCCATCACCTTGATCTTCCAAAGGATGAAAGTACTCCGGACACTGAATTTCTCCACCTTGAAGTTCATCAACCCTATGCCTCTAAACAAATCCAAGATCAGAATCTCTCTTGGCATCAATTCATTAAGAAAAGAAAACTTCATTGCAGGAATTAGAACAAAGGGAAGTGCTTGTATTCAAATGATGTATCTACAAATTGTGCTTAAGAGGACTCTTAAAATATTTCACATATTTCTCTAATTAATACTTAAAAAATTCCAGAAAAATACTACACAATGCTCTAATTAATGAAAGAAGATTTCTACAAATTTTTAAATAATATAAATTCATAGAAATACGTAATAAATTAGGTCCCAACTGCTACCTACCTCTATTAACACCAAAGGAGGTTCTTAAAATCTGCAACTTAAAATCCACATTTCAGAAATCCGATTTTGAGTTTATGCCAACACTCTCATTAGAATCACATGAACAGCCCTCTCTACTTTATGAATTGTGAAATTATTGTATAGCAAGAAAAAAAAAAGGTATCAAAGGCATGCCTGTAAATCCAATGCTCCACAGCTGCTTTCATGGGGAACTAATTAATTTCTGAATCACCTACTGGCCATAAATAAGAATCCATCATCATAGAATTCATGACAACTTTTATCAACTAACTTCTTCTATTTATATCTATTATGGAGGTGTACTGACACACCATCAGGAAAGATGAACAGAGAATTGCAGGCCTTTATCTTCATCCTTCTGCTTTCTTGCACAACTGTGATCAATTTCCAGCAGGCTGAGGCGGGGAAGGACGCCGAGGATGGCGGCTCGTCGTCGTCGTCGACCGGCGCATCCGGCTCTAGTCATGGCTCTGGTCCCGGCGGAAACTGGGATTACGGATGGGGATGGGGATGGGGATCGGATTCGGGGAGCGGTTGGGGTTTTGGCTCGGGATCGTCGCACTCTCCGAGCGGAAATGGCCATGGTTACGGGTACGGAACCGGAAGGGGTTCAGGGTCATCGGCGGGATCGGGCTCTGCGGAGCCTCCGAGCGGAGGCGGTCATGGCTTCGGATTCAGTTATGGAGCTGGAAGTGAATCGGGGTCGGCGGCAGGCTACGGGTATAGCGGCAGCGCCGGAAGCGGAGGCGGTGGTGGAGGCTCTTCTGGAGGGGGGTTTCAGTGGTTTGGAGGCGATTCATGAATTGAGGCTGTTGGTTGCAGGCGGCATGCTGTTTTATAGATGGTGAATAAACTTGATCTAGTAAATAAAGGACGTTGTTAAGGGCACATCAGTTTTGGCTATGTGCACCGTACTTTTTTCTAGTTTTTCGCGCTTTTTAGAAATACGTTTTGTACATGCATTTTTAGAAAAAGTTTTCAACACGAAAGTTGTAGATCTCGACGAGGTCTACAACTTTCGTGTTGAACATTTTTCCTAAAAATGCATGTACAAGGCGTACTTAGGAAATACGCTCAGGTTTCGCGGTTTCTAGAAATACGTCTTGTACATGCATTTTTAGGAAAAGTGTTCAACACGAAAGTTGTAGATCTCGTCGAGATCTACAACTTTCGTGTTGAACACTTTTTCTAAAAATGCATGTACAAAGCGTATTTCTAGAAAGCGCGAAAAACTAGGAGAAAGTGCGGTGCACACAGCCAAAACTGCGGTGCCCTTAACAACGCCCATAAAGGACGTTGTTAAATCATCAGCCATCTGATCTTAATCACTCCCTCTCTCCATTTTTCGTAGCTCTCCTAAATCTAGGAGGGGTGTCCTAAGCTATATTAAAATTTTGAAATTAGCCAGCCAGCACACTCGGTCAGCACGCAAGCTCTCCATAGCCCGCCTGCACTTTACAATTTCAAATAATAAATGCTGATTACACTATAAATGTCATTGTGTGGTGTATGCGAAATCTACAAAGCATTTTAAAATGATGTTAACTTAAATTTTAAGCCTTAAAGGGAGAAGCTGATAAGTGCAAGAGTTTCACTCTTCTCTTGAGTAGGATGTTGTTCTAAAATGAAGTTGTTTATGAGAGATGTCCAGTAGTCAGAATCAATTCGAATTGAGACAGGAGGGCTGGCGGTCATGCTCGTGTGCACCGACTACGAATGATCGTAGAGGGTCGCGTTTGCCTTTTGGCAATGATAGATCTCCTTTATACTAATTTATTGTATTTTAGCTTATTAGATGTGCATTTTAAAGTCTAAAGTAAGCTGATGAAAGGATAAGGTTTCGTTTGGGGGTGCTTATTTTCACAGGTCAAGCGGTTACGATCGCATGAATCTGATCTTAATTATGATCCGATTCATGAGGTCGTAACCGCTTGACCGGTGAAAATAAGTCCTCCAAACGGAGCCTAAATGTTAGAACTGAGTTTCTTCATTTCACACTTCAAATTGTTTTTTTCTTTCATTAGGCAACTTAAGTAATTTCATCCTTTTTTTTATAAAGAAGATTCAATCTGAACTATAAAATAAATCATACATTTGGTCCGCAATGAAAAGAATCTCCACTCAAATGTAAATGTGTAATTATTATAGATATATTTTTAATCTTATTAAATGAATTATTATATCAAAATATTTTTTCTTATTTTAAAATACAAGTGACAGACACGAGCCTTTGCTCTTATGATCAATTGCGACAGTATCTTGACTGTAATAGATTCAAAGCATCGCCCCTATCAATTACTTAATGAAATTTAAAATAAATACAATATTGATTAATCAATTTTAATAAAGTTGATTGATTTAATGATAGCTTCTCAAGAATACCATTAATTTGCATAATGACAGCCTTTTTAAAATAGATTGTTGACATGTCTAATAATAGCCTATTATAATAGATGTATAAGCTCTATTTTTTTTAAAATTTTAATAGATTTTCATCATTGCTTTTAATTTTGGAATAGTAAAATTAAATATTATATTTTAATTTTTTTAAAAATAAATTATAATATATTTCACCAAAGACAACTTTTTTTCCTTTTAATACTGTAAAGATAAAGATAGAACCGTGCATAGGTTCTCTCGTCTCGGTGGAAGAGCGCATCCTCCATTTGTCACTCTTAAAAATTTATAATCCCAAATATAAAACTAGACAAAAATTAAGAGATCATTGATACATTTATTGTATGTTTTTGTAAAAATTACTTTGCAATTGATAAAACAATCTAGACTCAAGCTCAAATCATGCCTTCCATAAATTATTAATTTAGTATTTATAATGCAAATAATAAATTATTATTAAATTGTTAATTACTTTTTTTTTCTTTTAAAAAATAAATAAAACAGCAATGATAAATATCCTCTTAAAAATTATAATATACAGATATTATAGATAAAGGGTGTGAAATAATGCCATTTTTTGCCGTGAATCAAGACAGGCATAGAAAACATTCTCAACTCAACGTGTAAAAACCGAAAAGGGGCTTGAATTGCAAAAGCATAGTGAGTATGAATAAAAGGGGGGCTATTTACCGGACCTCCCTTGAAGTTTGCCTAATTACAGCTTGACAGAGACCTCCCCTAAATGATTTATGCATGTCAATCTTTGCACGAAACTGGTGATAAGTTTGTCTTCGTCTTTCTGGAGGCGAGCTGTTCTCCGAACCTTCATCAACTTTTTCAACAACTCCTACTGCAGGACCCTGAAAACTCACATACTGCTGCCATTTACACACATGTTAGCTCTGGATTCTTTATTTTTTTTGCCATGCTAACGAATGGGAAGCAGCAGATGACAATTCTTCATACATAGTAACATAGCTGATGGATGTTAATCGCTACGTTTCCCTTAAGAGGGAGTTAAAAATTGCAAGCACAAGCTCAAATCACGGGGTCAGCTCGTCCAGCTTGTCTTGAGCTCGGCTGAACTGACCTCAATGAATTACGATTCTAACAGAAGCCTGGTTTTCCATATAGAAAGAGAAAGACTGGGAATAATAGCAGACATGAACATGAACACATGAAAACAACAGTATGATTATTTAGGCTAAACGGTGGCGGCGGTCGTAAACGCACGAGTTAAACCGTCATTTGATAAGGAGCACCTAACAAATTTCATCTGTTTGAACATAAAAGTGGATGAAGTTTCTTAGGTGGGGATTACCAAATGACAATTTAACCCCCCATGTTCATGACCGCCGCCACCATGCCAAACGGAGCCTAAGGCTTCGTTTGCTGCGGCGGCGGCGGCCGTGAACGCGGTGGTTATGAACCATCGTTCGTGAACGCCCGACCTCACCTAAGTAACTTCATCTACTTTTATGTTCAAAACTAGTTTTCTTTTCTCGGTGTCTGTCATGACCACTGTCATGCCAAACATATATTTTATGATGGTGACTTTTTTTTTTGTTCCAAAATCACAGGAGCAAATAAGCCCAGCAAATAAGCCCAGCAAAACGGAGCCTAGGTCGGTTAAATGATATATATACCAAATGTCAGCCCTTCACTGCTTTTGGAGGTGGATGATCCCCAACTCCAGATTCCAAATAGCAGCAAATCTAGCGAGTGGCGGCGCCCCAGAATCCGGCCGGAGAAAGGAAATGATCTGACGAATGGCAAATATGCTTCGCGTAGAATTGGGGAGAGGAAAGAAGGTCGAGTCTAACCCATTGATTCGGCGGAGTTCCTATGAATAGCTCGCCAACGAGTCACAAGTGGTGGATGAACTCTTAAGTCTGAACGCTAAGGAAAAGAGGGAAACCAGTCAAACCCTAATGTCCTAATGAGTTTTTTCTACTTTAAGCTATTAATAACTTAACATGTGTAGTGCTTATGGACAAGTACATTTAGGCTCGAGCTCGTCAGACATGACTCATGAGTTTGAGCCGAGACCTTTTGAGATAGATGGCCGAGCTATCGAGACAGCTCAAATTAACTTCCACCCATAATTCCCACATTCTCTTTAATACAACAGAACCAATCCTTACTCTTTTGTTTTCGATCTTGCTCCACATCCATCTTAGTATTTACATTTGTTCCCCACTAAATTTGGAAAATCCATGAAAAAATCGTCATCCTAATAGTGGTTGTTAGATATTAAGATAGATTTATTATTCTGTATTTTTCTGTCATCCTAATAGTGGTTGTTAGAAATTAAGATTAGTTTATTATTCTGTATTTTTCTATCTTTACTCCCGCAACCTTTGTGGGTTCTTATGCTTCGTTTGGCGCAGTGGTGGCGGTCGTGAACACGGTGGCCATGAACAGTCGTTCATGAACGCCCGGCCTCACCTAAAACAATTCATGCATTTATGCTCAAAACTAGTTTATCTTGGTAGTAGTCATAACCTTTGTCTTGCCAAACATACATTTTATGAATGACATTTTTGACTAAACTCACCCGAGCAAATAAGCCGCGCCAAACGACGTCTTAGGCTTCGTTTGGGGGCACTTATTTTCACCGGTCAAGCGGTTACGACCGCATGAATCAGACCTTATTATGGTTCGGTTCATGCGGTCGTAACCGGTTGACCAGTGAAAATAAGTCCCCCCAAACGGAGCCTTAATCTCTATTGCATCTCCTATATACTCCCTACATTTTTGTGTGAATAATCCAATGCATTATTTTTCTTCTAACATGGTGCTAGAGCGAGAGCTCATTTCCTCCCTAATTCCTCTTGTGAGAATCCTCGTCCACTTCTCCTACGAACCCAACTCCGCTCCTCGTCCGCATCTCGCACGAGCATGATATTCCACTTCTGTATTCGGCTGATGAGGCTGACTTCCATCTCGTGCGTGATCAATGATGCCAGCGATTCATCTGCTTCGACTGCACACTCAACCTACTATTTCAACAACCCATCTGCTTCCGCTTCTTCGTCCCGTGGCTCCCACGACCAGCGACCTCCAGCCACACACCTTCGGCAATATGCAATCATGTTGTTGTTGTCACCTTCAATGATGGCCCACTTGGCGGCGAACAAGGGAGCCGGTATGACCATTTTGAGAGCCTTCAATGCCGCCATTGATGTCCCCCCTGGGTCCCAATGCATCGAGCATTGGCCCACCGCAAGGAGGACCTTGCCCGAATCATCACGAATCACCAAGCCTACCCCCGCAGACCGATCCGGCCGCACCGCCCCATCAATGTTGAGCTTTACACAGCCAGGAGGAGGGGGGGGGGGGGGACACCAAACAACAGATGAAGACATTCGCTCAGGCTGAGAAGTACCCCAGTTCCCCTGTGAGGAGTGAAAGCGACCACAAGTTAGCCTCCTTTGCGCTCCTGGTAAGATTGCAAAAAAATGTCATCATCTCACTGATCTCTCACCTCCTCTTATTGATCATGCATACAATGATTGGGATGAATCCTTGGTCCGCACTTGGCTGGTGTCAGTTTATTTGATTCTTGTTTTTCTATCATCTGTCATGATGAGACGGTCAAAGCTACTTAAGATCATCTAGCACACTCTATTCCAGAGGTGACAAAACCTTTATTCCCTATATTCTAATGTTTACATTCCTACGATGTCTCCCGACATAACATATCAGGATATATAGTCTTTGGGAGCTGAACTCCTTCAATACTGACCCTTCTCTGCTGATATTGCCACACAACAAAAACACTTTGAGGAGTTACTGATTTTCTGCTTCCTTTAGCATCTCTCTTACTCCTATGAACTGACTCAACAGTAGATTGGGAGAGAGAACTATTCCAACGTGAGCTACTCGGGTAGTCATACTGAACCCTCGTCTGAGTCTTGGTGAACAAGTCCGCAATCTGATGCTCGGTGGAAACATACTGAGGAACCAATGTGCGTCGGCTGTACTGCTCACGGAGGAAGAAGACGTCTACTCCAATGTGCTTGGAGAGGGAAAACTTCACTGGATTCAGTGTGAGCTGAATGACACTAGTGTTGTCACAAAAGAGAGTGGTTGGTCCTGAGGAGACAATGCCAAAATCTGCAAGAAGCCAACGAAGCCAGATACTCTCCTCGGCCGTAGACGCCATGACGCGTAGCTCAGCCTCAGTACTAGAGCGGGAAACACCATACTGTTTCTTGGACTTCCAGGCAAGCAAGGAGGAGCCCAAAAACAGACAGAAACCAGTGACAGCGACGATCAGAAGGATCACTAGCCCAAGTAGCATCAGAGAAAGCAGAAAGCTGGAGGGAACTGTTGTTGGAGAAGAACAGACCACGGCCAGGAGTCGCACGAAGGTAACGCAGTACACGCAACAAGTGAGCATAATGAACTGATGTAGGAGTGTTGACAAACTGGCTCAACACATGGACTGCATGAGCAATATCTGGCTGAGTGATGGTGAGATAGACCAGGCTGCCGACCAAATGACGATATCGAGTGGGGTCAGCAAGAGGGATCCCCTCATCATCCTGAAGTTGCAGGTGAAGATCCATCGGTGTGACAACAGTGCGGGTGTCGGAAAGAGCAGCCCGAGCTAGAAGATCAGTAGTATACCACTGCTGAGAGAGTTGGAACCCTACAGAGGTGGAAGAGAACTCAATGCCCAGAAAATAGCTCAAAGGTCCCAAATCTGTCACCTGAAATTGCTGTTGCAGGTGATGCTTGACAAAGTCAATAAAAGCCGGCTCATCACCAGTGATGATCATATCATCCACAGAGCAGAAGAAGAGTCCGTCCTCGGGAAGAGGTGTGAACAAACAGGGTCGGGTCGTGCTGGCTGGGCTGAAAACCAGCGGCTGTAACAACAGAGCTGAAGCGCTCAAACAAGGCTCGAGGAGCCTGTTTGAGACCATAGAGAGAACAACGCAACCGACAAACCATGTCAGGAGGAGCAGCAAAACCGGGAGGAGGAACCATGTAGACCTCCTGCTGTAGGTCACCGTGAAGAAACACATTCTTCACATCCAGCTGAAACAGGGACCAACGATGGACAACAGCAACAGCAACAAGTGTCCTGATCGTGGTCATGTGTGCTACGGGAGCAAAAGTCTCATCATAGTCCCGACCATGCTCCTGCTGAAAACCCCGAGCAACCAGGCGAGCCTTGTACCGCTCAATAGAACCATCAGAGCGAGTCTTGATCTTATAGACCCACTTGCAAGTGATGGGAACAACACCAGGAGGAAGAGGCACAAGATCCCAAGTAGAGGTACGCTCAAGAGCAGCCAACTCATCAAACATAGCGGCCTGCCACTCAAGAACCTGAGCAGCCTCGCGGTAGGAACTAGACTCTGGAGCACTTGTGGGGTAGTCGGAGTACAACGAGTGTAGTGGTGGAGAATAGGAGGTAGAGGGCCGGGAGATGGCAGAATATGAGGAGGTGGAGAGGACTCAGAAGAGGGAGATGACGATGATGGCGGTAGCTCTGCTGGTGACTGGTCTGACGGTGGTGGCAAAATAGGTGGTGGTACGGTAGGAAAAATAAGGAACTGAATATCAGCTGGGGTAGTGGATAAGGGTGAAGCAGAGGTGGATGAAGAAAGGAAGAAAGCTTGGTCCTCAACGAAGGTGACATCACGAGAAATGCGAAGACGGCGCGCAACAGGGTCATAACAGCGGTAACCCTTGTGCTCTGAGCTGTAGCCTAGAAAAACACATACAACAGACTGAGCAGAGAGCTTAGTCCGCTCACGTGGTGTTAATAGGACATAACACAGACATCCGAACACACGAAGATGAGTGTATCGAGGAGGATGAGAGAACAAACACTCACCGGGACACCGACCCTGAAAGAAAGTGGATGGTTGAAGGTTGATGAGATAGACAACGGTGGAGACGGCCTCAGCCCAAAAATGTGGGGGAACATGGGAAGCCAAAAGAAGAGTGTGAGCGGTCTAAATGATGTGGCGATGTTTCCTTTCCGCGGTGCCATTCTGGGAATGAGCACCAGGACAGGAGAGCTGCAGGAGCGTGCCATGAGAAGCGAGAAGGTAACGGAACTCATGCGATAGGTACTCCCCCCCCCACCCGAGTCGGAGCGAAAAATACGAATAGAGGCGGTGAATTGAGTACAAACAATGGTGGAGAAAGTAACATAAACCTGAAAAAACACAGCACGAGAACGCAACATATATATCCAAGTGAAACGAGAAAAATCATCAATAAACAAGACATAATAGCGGTGTCCACCTTTGGATACAAAAGGAGCAGACCCCCATACATCAGAATGGACTAACTCAAAAGGAGTAGAAGACCTAGACATACTAGACTGATAGGGGAGTTGTAGCAGTTTTCCAAGCTTACAACCCGTACAAGAGTGACTAGTGTCAACAGATACACGACCCAAAACACCCTGACGAACAAGAGTTGAAAGACGGGCTCCACTGGGATGACCACGACGATGGTGCCACTGACGAAAGGAAGCAGCGGGAAGACATAAAAGAGGAGCAGCTAGGGACGGTGTGACTGATGGCAGACGAAGGTACACAAGGAGATATACCCCACTATGGCGATGACCAGCTCCAAGGAGGGTCCCTGTAAGACGATCCTGCACATGACAAACAAACTCATCAAAAACAACAAGGTAACCACTAGAGGCAAGCTGGCTGGCGGACATGAGGTTCATGGAGAGCTGAGGGATGTAGGCAACAACAGGAATCTGGAACTGAGGGGTGTGGAGAAGGCCACGACTGGTAATAGGAAGGGTGGTGCCATCAGTAATAATAACACGTAGGTCGGAGGAAACAAGTTGGTAGGCATGAAGATGGGTGACATCATAGGTCATATGAAAAGAGACTCCAGAGTCAAGTAACCATGAGGACGAAGAGATACCTGACGGGGAAGAGGCCGCTGAGGGATCAACAAAGGTAGAGGCCTGACTAACTGTGGCTGCAGATGTACTCGGGAAGGTGCCTGAAGACAGCTGCTGAGCCAGCTGTAGAGACCCAAATCCCGGGCTCTTCACAATTAAGGATCGGACAACAGTTTTGAATAAAAGGGTCACAGTACAAAGTACAAAGAACATCCACCAAGGCTTTTATTGCATATATTACTATATTACATGATTATCACAGGCAAGATACAACAACTATACGGACTTTGTACAATATATACACGTAGATCCAGTACAACGAGCTCTGTGCCAATCCCGTGCTTCGATTATTGCTTTTGTCAGTTCAGTTGCTAGACTCCTGTGTGCTTCACTTGAGGTTGGTTCCGCTGTCTAAAAATATATGGGTCCACAAAGGGTTAGTCATAAAATTATGACTAAGTGAGAAAAGTATTTCGTGAAACGTTGTACATGCAAACAAAGGAGAATGATATCAATATGCATACAGTACAAGAACATAATCACTTGATTATTCTCAACAGTAATCCTTAGTTTACCCCTTAATTTAGTTACATAAAATGGAAAATGCTCCGGTGATGCAAACTTGAATTGGGCCCCGCCCCCGAAGGACGTAATTGTAGGCTCACCCCTACTGGTGAATCCAACAGTGGATGCCTCCACATCATTGGATTCGAAACCATCACATTTCCCCATGCAGAATTCTTTAATTGAATTTTATCTTGGCGCGAAATTAAGAGTTTGAATAAAATAGATCCCCTCAGAATATATCTATATCGCTTTGATGTTCTTCCCTCGCCCACATGTATTCCTTAGCGATATTTCATTAAGGCGAAATTCATATGCACAGGCACTTGTTTATTACATAAAAATGCAGCATAATAGAAAAGTAAGTGAATAACTAAATCAAGAAATAAGATACTCACAACAGCTTTGCCTTTATTCGCGTTTCCGCCACGATTTTCTTGTGACGCCATCCTCTGTCGTAGTCTTGGAAACCACTGAAATTGGGTTGCGTCACAATTTACACGTGACAGAGAGCATAAAGGGTTTAATAAACATCGAAAAGCTAAACCAATCCAGCCAAATCCGTTTTTATACTTTGCCGAACAACCACAATAATGCCTCAAAATGGCTAAAACCATCCCTCCAAATGGACTTCCCGTCCTCTTAAAATCATTGTCCGGCAACGCATAAATCCAAACTTGGCTCACAACATAATATCCCAACATCAGAAATGAAAATCAAAAGTTAAATAGAGCACATAAACTAAACCAGTCAAAGGAGAAAGCAGCAGGGTGGCGGCAGCTCAAGAGTAGCTGCAAGAAGCGGCGGCAACCTTGCGGTTGCAGCAGCTATACTGGAGAAACTCAGGAGCAACTGGAACCCTAGACCAGAAGCAGAGAAGGCCGCTGAAGAATAGCAGGAATCAAGAGAAGCAGAGAAAATTAGGGCAGTACCGAAAAAGAGCAGAGAGTAGTCACAGAAGAAGAAGGAAGCAGCAGCAGCCCTAGTAGAAGAGCAGCAGCACAGTCGAGAAGGAGGAAGAAGAACAGTAGCAGCAGCAGCAATTGCACAGAGGGCTCGGCAGAACCGCACAGGCTCCGACAAAGGCAAAGCAGCGTCGGCGAAATCGGTCGGCACAGCAGTGAAACGCCGACAGCACCAAACACACAGAGGCACGGGAAGCAAGAAGAAGGAGAAGAATAAGCACTGCTCTGGTGAAATAGGGCAGTTAGAGGAGGAAGAAGACGGAAATCGCAGAAGTCGGAGGTCGACGGAAACCGTGCGGGAGAAAGTTAGCGGCCCCGGGCGTGATTTATACAGTGAAATCAGCGGCGAAGCGGCAATGTCGAGCCAAAGCACCGCTCCAGATGTCCATCAATCGAGCCAAATGTGATTTCCCGCAAACAAGTAAGCAATACAGCCAGCACCTAATCCATCCAGCCATTTCAAAATAAAGCCCAGCTCAACAATACACAACCAGCCATAATTCCCACTTCCAAAGGCCCAAAAGCAAGCCCATAAGTACAACTCAGCCAAGGAATAATAAGCCCAATAAACCAGCAAGACAGCAAATCCAAAACAACATATGCAAATCAAAATTAATTGTGCCTTTTTCATCATAGGGGGAAAATAAGAGCGCGAAAAATTAATAGTTTGTTTTACGAATTTTGGGCCGTCACACCAGCTGTATGAGCTGCTCAGAGAAGGAGACTGTCGGAAGAGTCACAGGCAGAACTGGAGCTGCACGCTGCTGGGTGTCACGAGACTGGATGTTCTGCTGGGAGCGCTGAAGCTTGCGACACTCAGACACTCTGTGGCCCGGTGCATAACAATAATGACAACGAACAGACCGCCACTGCGCAGCATTGGGACCCTGGGAAGAGGGTCCCTGGGTAGGAAACGGAGCAGATGGTCGCACATGAGTACTGAGCCTTGGAGAAGGTGGCAGCGGAGGCTGCAGAGCAAACTGAGGAGCAACCAAGACAACATGGGGGGAGGTAGTGTGCTGTGTCCCCTCCATGGTATGAAGACGAGTCTCCTCCGCCAGAATCGTGGACAAAGTGTCACGAAGTGTGGGTGGAGTACCCCGATGGAGAAACTGCGAGCGAGCAGACTCAAACTCTGGGCGCAGGCGAATCAAGAAATCGTAGACACGACAGACATCTCTGTACTGAGCGGTGGCAACGCAATGGTAGCAGGGCAAGCAATAGGGCAGCGCCATCTCGTCACACTGACACCAGAGGGAAGTGATCTCAGCAAAAAACTCCTGAACTGAGCGACCGCGCTGGTAGGTAGCTGCAGGAGTCTGTAACAATGAATACTGAAGTGCCTGGCTGGAAGACTGATAGAGATCGGAAAGATGATCCCAAATCGCCTTGGCGGTAGGGAACTCACAGATGGCCAGGCGGATGGGTACCTCACAAGATTGGCCAAGGATAGCAATAGCCCTGGAGTCATCGTCCTGCCACTTGGCCAAAGCCTGAGCTGAAGAAACACCGGTGCTGACTGTGGAAACAGAAGACTCAGTTGAAGAGGCGGCAGGGAGCAACGGTGCTGGGCAGGATCCATCTAAATGGCCCCAAAGGCGTAGGCCTTAGAGATGCATGCACATGGTGGAAGACCAAGCCTTGTAGTTCTGCCCGTTGAGCAACACATCAGGCTTGAGAAGATAGCCACTGTGAGTCGAGGCGGGATCCATTGAAGGCCGTCAGCACAAAAAAACTGGAAAGAGGACGACGTCGATACCGAGATCTGGAGCAGGATCGATCGGCGCTGAAACAGAGACGGGATCGATCGATCAACCGGAGGAAGCAGCCGGGATCGACTCAGTCGATCTGAGGAAGTGATGAGTCCGATATTTATAGGGTTTTTCGGACTCATCTGGGCTGGTTTTCTCACTCGTGTACTGCATTTCAACCGGTTATCGGTTATATTTGCATCGTTCGGTCATTGACCCCATTGTGCATAATTCTGGCCCAAGGGTGTGCAATTGCGCATTTTGTTGTTGGGGATATGCACATGGTGCTCCCCATGGCTCTTTCTGTTTGTTTTTGTTTGTATTTTGGTGCTGGGAACTTGTGCTCCAGCTTGGTTTCATTGTTGTGCAGGTAGTCGGGACGTCCCGAATTCCATTTCCAAGTCATGTGTAAAACGCACGATCGTGCGAATTTGTTCACGCACAGTTTGAGATTAACCGTGCGTTTCACATAGCAATTCTGGGGACATCTGTGGTTACCCGTGCGTTTTGTTCCCGCACGGTTTCGGCCAAACCATGCGAGAACGAGTCGCACGGTCTGCATGTATTTCTCTGAATTTCAGCTTTCTGGAGTTAATCGTGCGTTTCCTTCACGCACGGGCATACGCGCCCGTGCGCGAGTAAAATGCACGGTTCCCCTGTATTATCTTGTTTTCCTGCGCTCTGCGTTTACCCGTGTGATTTCCTTCACGCACGGGCGGAAGCGCCCGTGCGCGAGTAAAACGCACGGGTCAATGCACCTTCATCTGCAAGCTTGGCCTGGAAGTTAATAACGCACGGTTAGCGCACGGTCGTGCGCCAAACCGTGCGTGACTATTTTTTTTTGACCTTCTTCTATTTAAGCGCATATTTTCCTCCATTTACAGACAGATTTTTCTCCCGTCATTCCTTTCGCCGTTTTAGGGCAAAGCTCCTCCCTTCCACCTCCGCCCTTCATCTTCCACCAAGGAGAGAGGCTCCGGGCAAGCCTTCATCTTCCACCAAGGAGAGAGGCTCCGGGCAAGCCTTCATCTTCCACCAAGGAGAGAGGCTTCGGGCAAGCCTTCATCTTCCACCAAGGAGAGAGGCTTCGGGCAAGCTTTCAAGCCGGAGTTTCCTCTCGGCCTCCTCCTTCATCCTCGAGCTTCAAGAAAGGTTTGACCTAGCTTTCACCATCAAGCTCGGAGGAGTTTGTGCCATCTGCCACCGGATCGTGACACGAAGAAGACGGGTCCATTGGGAGTTAGTGACAACCTCCTCTATCCCGGACGCAGTTGAGGACCGAGCTAGGAAGCGGATTGACAACCCGACGAATCCTACCGTGAATCCTCAGCAAGACTTCGGATTCGGACGATTTCACACTCTCTTCTTCTTATTTTTGGATAGTGTAGTTTAATCTCTTGTATTTGATGAAGTGTGTTTAGTTTGTAAAACGTTTGCATACATTCATGTATATGTGATTTTATATTTTCGTTATTTGCTTGAGGTGCGCCTTTGTTTCCATCCGCCACCACAGCTGGTACTTCCGCTCTAGCGATTGCTAGAGGTGTGAGTGGCGAAGAGGTGCTCTCGACCCCCATTCCGCCGTTCTCACCACCTAATCCGCAAGCCTACTCGTCCATCCGCCCAGCGATTCGGTGCATAGCGGCCCGTGTAGTCATCCATCCCACCTGGCGAAGCATCGCATAGCGGCGTTGCATAGGAGTAGTTTATAGTATTTTACTTTCTTTATCCGCAGCTAATCAAAACCCACTTTGTAACCCCGACCTAAGGACTTCAATCTCCCGTCCTCCTTAAAATTAACTTCACCTTACTGTGTTCCTCGAGAGATCGATACTTGGGAAAATTCGCCCATTTTATATTACTTGTGCGACCGGTACACTTGTCGTTCAACGCATCAGGAAGCACTGGTGCCGGCGCAACGGAGGGAGCAGTCGGGGTCGACGCAACAGTCGAACGACGGGAGACGATCGGAAAAGACGCCGCCCGGGGTCGATCGGCGCAGACGAGCGGGAGAGGGATCGGAAGAGTTAAACCCTATCCTCTGATACCATCTTAGATATGTATATTGCATATCAATAATGACCAATCTTGGGGTTATATATACAAGACCCGAACATATACAGGTAAATACAGATAAGCCCCTATACATACACACAATATCTAACAGATCCGACCATTTCCAGCCGCCTCGATGCTCGTTAAGCACCAATCGCTTCGCTCCAAGCCCTCTTGCTGCGGATGGAAGCAATTTTGACGTCACCTCGCCAGCCGAACGAGTCCCTGTCGCTTCTCGACGCGCGTCTGGATTTTCCAAGGAATCCCTTTCTATCGTTGGTGGGTTACCCTACAACTAGCCATTCGTTCAAATTTCTCTCCCTCAACAACACCGACCCCGTGGAGTGGATTGCCAGCGTGGAATTTTTTTTGGCATTCACTTGACACGGAGCCGCAAAAGGTTGTTATAGCTCTCGTCGACATGGAGGCATCGACCCTTCATTGTGCCTGCTGATTGCGCCAAAATAACCCTTCTCTCTCGTGGCAGGAACTCAAACATGATCTCAACCTCCGTTACGATGTTCACTATTCGAGGACAATCGTTGAACGCTTGTGTGGTGTCCGCCAATCAAGCCTCCTTGACGACTACGTCGACGAGTTTATTGACTTGGCCACACACGTTCCTGGCTTACCGCCCGATCATTACTTGGGATTTTTCGTGCAAGGAATCCTTCCCCACATCCGATCCCTCATTCGCACCCACCACCCTTGGACAATTACTGATGTCATGGATCTAGCCGGCTTGGTGGAAGCGGTCTTCTATATCACCTCCATCAACACTAGTCATTCACTGGGGAGTTCTATGCCCCAAATGATTGCCTACCCTCTGACACCCTTCCAGCCGCCACCCAAGGTGCATACCGCGGCTCCCCTGCATCTCGAACCACCTCCCTGACAATCGAATGGCCACCAGATGACCAACCAAGAGTAGCACGATCATCGCACTAGGGGCTTATGTATTCGTTGAATGTCCTATTAAGGAGTTTTGTATCACCATTGACGAGGAGGATCCTGAGATCACACTTGGTGATTTCAATTTTCAAAGCCCGAGAGAGAGATGACTCATCTGCTGCCACGGATCTCCCTACATGTCTGCATCGTCTCGAACTTCTGTGCTCTGCGATTGGCAGCACCTATGGACCCCTAAATATGACGCTCATTGGTTCCCTGGTTGGCACTCCCCTGATGATATTGATTCATAGTGGTGTAAGCCACAATTTCATCTCTCCCGCACCTGGCGACAGAACTCGACATTCTCTCGTCTCCTTCACCTACTCTCGTTGTTTGCTTGTACGACGACCGTCGTACTACCACTGGGAGCCTCTTTACGATTCTACGCATGACTGTGGGCCCTTGCACCCTCATATAGATTTTCACTCTTTTAAGCTCGGTGGCCTTGACTTCATGGACGGCGTCGCGTAGCTTCGTACTCTCGAAGACATGTATATCAACTGGACCCGCATGACAATGCGCTTTTCTAAAGCGGGAGTCCCTTTCCTCTTGGCAGGGGGAGGCGTCCCTTTATCTTTTGCCAATGGCCCCTCATCCTCCTTAGCAGCCAACAAAAATAGCTTTTACGGCATACCTATGGCAGGACAATGAGCTGCCCAACCCGGCCGCCCCTCCACTATCCCAGTTGCAGTGCGTCCAGGACGTTGTTTCTGCTTTAAGGACGCGGTGAAGTTTTGAGAGGGGACATTATTACAAAGATGAAAGAGGCAAGAGGCGAGGAAACGACAAAACACATATGTCAACGTCAGGACCAAAGCAACATGGACACATATCCCAACTCGACGACGGACGTTCGCAGTAGTGCATACGGGCGTAGAGCACTCGCCAACTTTATCATTTTATTATCGCACATTTACTTTAGTCCATGGGTTATTTACCATTTTCCTTCACATGCTTCAGAATTAAGCATTATATAAGCTTGTGTATCTCATTTGAATTATCTTGGAAATATAATGAAAATGGAACTTTATGGGCTTTCTCTTCTCCCCCTCTATCCCTTTCCTTTTCTCTCCTTTCCCCCTTCTCTATCTCGGAATTCCCAACTACGTAACATTTGCACATTTCTAAAAGGAAAATTTGTCATATAGAGAAGCAAAAAACCAGAGTGGGTAGCGTAACGAATGTTTCTCTAACCCAATCACCTTTCTAAATCGATCTCGAATTCTCGATACTATTACATATGGAATAACAAGAGAGGGAAGAGAAAAGTACAAGCTATGTCGATACAAGAAGGCACTATTGAGTTAGGGAAGTGAGAGTGTTCTCTACGAAGTAATGCGGCTGATGCGGGAGTCAGAACTCCCTAATTGGAGAGTAGCGCGTTCGAACTTAAGTGGCTCGAAACTCTGTTAAATATGGGAGAAGCCTATACTACTTCTCTGCCTATGTATTGTGATTACCAAGCCGCTATGCATATAGCCAGAAGTCCCTTCTTTCATAAAAGGACTAAACAAATTGAGGTTGACAGTCATTTTACACATGAAGAGGTTCTTAATAGATGAATATGCACTCATTTTATCATCTAGGGTAAAGAACTTGAATATCTCTTGATTAAGCCCCTTTCTACTACCTTCTTTAATCTACGTAACAAGCTGAGTATAATTGATATATATGCTTCAGCTTGAGGGAGAGTGTTAGATATTAAGATATGTTTACTATTCTGTATTTTCCTATCTTTAGTCTCACGTCATTTGTGTGACTAAACATATAGAAGTTGACGGTCAAATAATACGCGAAGAGGTTCTTAATAAATGAATATGCGCTCCTTTTGTCATCTCAGGTAAGGAGCTTGAAGATCTCTTTATTAAGCACATTTCCATTACCTTCTTTAATCAATGTAACAAACTAGACATGATTCATATATATGCTCTAGCTTGAGGGAGAATTTTAGATATTGGTTTACTATTCCATATTTTTCTATCTTTAGTCTCACATCATTTGTGGGCTCTTAGTCTATATTGTATTTCCTACATTTGCATGATTATAAATCAACGCAGTATTTGTCTTCTAAAATCCTTTTCATCGCATAATAAAATGGAGGCTTGGTATCCAAACTCGAATAGTAAATTGATGTGGATACACCTGCGTAGCCTTGGTATCCAATACGGTAGAGTTAAATGTACACTAAATAGGTATGAAGACAACATAATTATCCAATACGATTTCTTGAGCCCTAAATATTATCACTTTGCTCCGACCAAGTGAGCTTGAATTGCTTAACCACCATGATGAAGTATCATTTTATTAAAATAGAAATAAAAGTTACTATCAATTTGGCTGGTGATGATAACCAAAAAATACTCTGTGTTGCCTTCTCCATGGCGATTGCCAAAATTGTCATTTTAAAGCTTCTCCTTGCAACAATTGGTTATTCCCTTTTCCATTGTAGTCCACCTTGGTTTTGAGAGAGGAGATAAATTAGAGTTTGATCAAGAAAAGTAAGAGAGAGCTAAGGGGGCTCATGAGTTGGATTAATGGTTTTCTTTTAGGATGTGGTCGGTGGCTATGGAGCAAAGAGAGTGACGATGTAGACATGGTGAAAATAATTTTTTATCTCAAAAGATATAAAATTCAGTTACAATGAGTGCACACACAGCTTGAGAAAGGCCAAAATTGGGTCCTGAGACCAAGATGAAAACATATAGCTTGAGAGGAGGAAGTGACACGCATAAGTTACGACTTGTGTACGCCAAGTGGGTGAGAACCCATGCATAAAGACGCCAACAAGATTACGACCAACATAATTGGCATAATATACATATCCAAAGAGTTGCATATGTAGGCTTGGGAGATGAATTACCCTCCATGCTATAATCTTTTTGGATCGCTCGGTCCTCCTGGACAAGTCCAAAAATATAGTAAACATTTATATTCACAAAGTCGTTCATTTCCCATTGAATTACAATCACAACATGGTATAGTTTCATTTGGATCTCCGACATTACGTACTTCTATGGTTTGATAAAAAGTAGAATTTAATTGACACAACAAGTTCATGAGCATCATTCAACCTATCTGGATAAAACTTTAGACAAGGATTTCTTTTTCTTTACCGGATGAAAAGTTAAACAAATAGCATCCTAATCCTTCACCAAACTGTTAAACAGTAATAATAAAATATAATGGTAGTGAAATGCAATTTGTAGGAGCCACTTAAACCAACTAGAGATAGCAAAAAAGGAGCAGGAAAAGAAAAAAAAACAGATCTGTGTCGATTTATCACTGTTGCAAGACATATTTCAGAGAAATAGTAACAACAATTTCATATGTATATTGAGAAATGCATAACAAGGATATTACCAAAAAGTTTGTTCACATGAACTCAAAATAAAAATAAAGAACATCAGAAGTAAGTATTCATGGAAACCAGGTGGCTGTAATGGGGAGATATTTCATTATATTAAGGAGGCTTTTTGGCACTTTGCACCCCCCAATTACCGGGTTTTGGCACTTTGCACCCCCAAAGTTTAAAATTGGCGGATTGCGCCCCTGAATTCATAAATTCTGGCACTCTGCACCCCATGACCGATTTTTGAGGGGTATTTAGGTCCGGCTCCTCCAAAAAGCCATTTTGGCGCTTTGCACCCCGGACTTCTTTTTTTAGCTATTTGCACACCGTAATTGATCATTAATTTTTCCAATGAGTTTATTATTAAGAAAAAATAACATGATGAGAAACTAACTTTTCATATAAAATTTTCTACTCATTTTTAACATATTCTACTTGGACCTCACGACATTTTCCTTTTTGTATCTTGGATGATGATTGACTACCATACTCCATTAAATGTATTCTCACATTCGTACTCAAAGGTTGATTTGGTTCGACTTTTTCACCACTCAATTCGATTTCTTCATCTATATTATCATCAAAATTCTAATCTTCTAACTCAAATTCACTATCATTCAAATCATCATCAGAAAATTATGAATTTTGATCATCAAATTCCTCGTCCATGCTCTGCGAGTCATCACTACTATCAAGAAGACCACCCATCCCTTCAGAATAAATTTCGTCAATCAACATATTTCCCCAATCCACATCTTAGGTTATCCAAAGAGCACCCACCGCCATCACCGCGGCGGCCGCCGTTATCGTTGCCGCCATCGCCGCGGCAAACGTCGCCATCACTGTCATCACCGCCGTCATCGCCGTCGCCGTCGCCGCCATCGCCACCATCACCGCCATCATCGCCTCCATCGTCGTTATCACCGCCGGCATCGACGTCATCGTTGCCGCCATTGCCGCGGCAACCGCCGACATCACCGTTGGATCCGCTTTTCTTTTCATCAAAATTTGCAAATCTGTCATCATCCATCTTACTTTTGTCTTAGACAGCCTCTAATCTAGTGATCGGTTTGCACATAGCTTGTATCTAAAAAATTGGTTTGTACTTAAAAATTATTGGTTTGCACGTAGCTTGTATCTAAAAAATTAGTTTGTACTTAAAAATTATTGATTTACACGTAGCCAAAAGTGGCTTGCACATAAAATTACTATTTTAATAACGTCAAAGTACATAAATACCCCTCATGGGGTGCAAAGTGCAGAAATTTATGAATTCGGGGGTGCAATCTGCCAATTTTAAACTTTGGGGGTGCAAAGTGCTAAAACCCGGTAATTGGGGGGTGCAAAGTGCCAAAAAGCTACAGAGCATGATTTTGTCACTGCTATAGCTTTCATAATAAATAAGATTAAAAAAGATTAGTATAATACTGATTAGGGAAACCCTAGGATGATCGATCGGATCCCTGGGCACCGCTTGATTCCAAATCGCTATCCTTCTTCTCAGAAAGTGGTGTCAACTCGCCGGAGGGTTTTCCATTCTCTGCCGCCCCAGCAGTGGAAGGATCGTCGGGTGATCGGAACACGGCGTGTGCGAGGATGATCGGGATTGCAGCGGCAAGAGAGAGGAGCAGGTTGGCGACTGCGCCGGCCAGCACGACCTTGACGATGACAAGGGCGAGAAATAGCGCCACGACGACGCGTCGGTCGAGAATTCGTTGGAGGAGAACGGAATTGGGGAATATGCGGAGGACGACGGCGTAGGAGAGAGCGACCTTGGAAACGACCATGAGGAAGAGCACCGTGGCGCGGTGGGAGTGGAAGAGAAAAGAAAGGAGGGAGATCCAGAGAAGGAGGGCATAATGGGATCGAAAGGCGGCGAGGTTACGAAACGCTCGGGAAGCGGCGGCGCGGCGACCGGCTGGGAGAGAGAAGGCACCGGGGCGCGCGAAGCGGGTGATAGCACGTCGCGCGGAGCGCCGGGCGCGCTCCGTCGCCTCCTTAGCCGCCCAGAAGGCGGCCGATGGACGGAGCATCGCACCGTGGCCGGCCATTTCCTCCGCCTCTACTCCGTCCCCATTTTCCTAATTCTTCCTTCTACTGTAACGCGTTTGGATATGTGAGTGTGCGGGGGCGTTTTTCGGCAGTTGCCTATATTCTTCCCGAAGCCTGGGGGACCCGGAGAGAGATGAAGCAAATGACTAAATTGCCCTCTAAGGACTTGAATTTGGGGGACCTAGCACGTGCCAACGGGAAGAGGGAGATGCATGTGCCAATGGCGTGAGGGGATCTAACACGTGTGCATGCTTGATGCTTCCATGACCTGGCGGTTCGGTTGGGTTAGCCTGATCCAATTTTGAGGTCTGATTGGTGGATGATAAGCTCCTGGCATTGACTCGTGCTGGCTCGATTTGATTCAACTTTGGGAAAATTCAAAATGCATCCACATTGCCCACACGCGTCAAGCAGACGCTCTTTACCGCCCGCCTTGCATGCAGGAGCGTAATTGACAACAATGAATAGCTTATTGAGTGATGACTAATGCAGCCAATCATATCCCTCAATTGTTTCGGATAGAAAGATCATGCCGCCCCAGAACCATGACATTCAACAACATCATCTCCTTGCAAGGGCGTACCATCTCGAATGAAGATTGTCAGAAAGCGCGAGAGACTGAGTGAGGAGCTCTCCCCCTCTACGATGATTTTACAATGGCTCTACCTTCAATGACTCTTGATTGACGATAGCCTATGTAGAAACCCGTGTTTTCTTAATTGATCGAGAGAAACGTTGTCCATGTAGCCACCGACAGACAATCCGGAAAGTTCAAGAACCATTGCATGTTACATTTGTCAATAATGTCCAAGAGGAGGATAGTGCAAGCACACTTTCTTAGTATTGTAAACTGGTCAAACTCTTTGCTCACTAAGCCTTAAAGAAGTAGTTTCAGCCCCCCCCCCCCCCCCCCAATCAGCAATCAGAAATCCCTTTCTCGACCAACTGATCTACAATGTTTCGTCAGGCAGGCCAAAGGTCGCCCTCAATGCAAGTCCACAGCTTACTCAGGCGGTCGGCATGCCATCAGTTGAAGGCTCTCAAGCTAAACAAGTACCGGAATCGGGAGCGAGCTCATCAGCTCGACTTTCTTTCATTCTCCGCCTTGACCCCATTGTTTTGTTGCTTCTAATCCCCCTTTGTAAGTCTAAAGGTAGGACATTTGTCGGCACCATTAGTTTTTTTTTCAGGTTGATAAAACATTACAGTAGAATGAGAAATAGACAAAGAAAAACTATATTAATCAATACAGCTAAGATAGGTTGAACCCCTCTATTTTTGATATTACAAAAACCACTCCTATAAATTTATAATTCATAATATCCATGCACAAAAATACCCCTGAAGGAAAATTCCAGGGGGCATATTATGAAATGTAAACTTACAGGGAACGTGTTTTGTAATTTCAAAAGATAGAAGGGGTGTAACCTATAATTATGCTAACTCCCAGGTAAGGTTTGGGTAATTAATCGTTTCACAATATTATATACTTCATAAACACACAAAATGTTTGAATTGTTGCACCACCTGTATAACCAGTTGCAACATGATAGAACTAGAGCTTTTAAAACAAGTAATATTGCAGACAGCACTTATTCATCTGAATTGTATTTATTCTGCAACCCAAAAACAAACTTAGGCAGAAAATCATCACATAATATCTTTGGTTTAGAAGAGGATTTGGAGGAGCGAAATGTGGAGGTCAGCTGCATCAACAAGCCGCGAGCTACTTATTCTTGATTTCGCTCGAGCCGTCATCCCGCCAAGTCGCTTGCCACTGCCTGTCATAGAAAGTCGTCTCTTCCAAAAGTTTCTTCAGATTCTCAATGTCTTCGTTCTTTCTTATCAGCAGCACCCCTGCGACGGAGATGAACAAGAGAGTTTTGCAGTAGAAGTTGCCCATCTGGTCCACGAGACCGAGGCCTGTGAGGCTATCGACGAAATAGGCCATGAAGAACCCGATCATGGCGGCACGGCCTGCATAAGAGTGTTATCTGATGAACCAGAAATACACTTGCTTACATAGAAACAGAACTTAGAAGAATCACAATACCTAGCATGAGAAATTTGTTTATAGTTCTCCCTTGGAAAGAATAAAATAACAGCTATGGTGTTTAACGCAGCTTTCTTTTACAAATATTTAAATTTCTTGCTTAAATTCTTTCTCGTGGCTACTCGAAGGAAGGAAAAGACTGCCTAAAGAGAATCCGCTAATCTCACATCTGTTTGGCGTGCCGTTTTTGTTCCGGTGGTTTGGACAAAAATGTCACTGCCATAAAAATGTGTTTGATCGAAAACTCTTCCAACCAGCACAAGCACAGAAATTATATTTAATGGGCGCTGATTAAATCAGCGCCTAATAATGGCGCTAATTAAATCAGCGGCTATTGATGAGCTGATTTAATCAGTGTCATTTTAGGCGCAAATGCCAGTTTAAGGCTGGCGTGAATTTCAGAAAACGCTAGGCTGACATTATCATTCTTTGAGGGCAAAAATTTTAAAATATTTTCCGCTCTTTTGAAGGGAAATTTTTGGCAAATGCTTTTCTATAAATTCAATGTATTGTGTGAAGCGAAAACATCGAATTTTGAGAGTTGAAAGTGAGAGTTCTCTTTGCATTATATCTGTGAGCTTGTGCAAGATATTGTAAACGAGGAAGGAGAAGATTAAGGCTCCGTTTGGGGAGACTTATTTTCACCGGTCAAGCGGTTACAACCGCATGTACCGGGCCTTAATTAAGACCCGGTACATGCGGTCGTAACCGCTTGACCGGTGAAAATAAGTCCCCCCAAACGAAGCCTAAGAGGAAGCTTATGTATGCGTTTCACGCAAAGTTTGTAAGTTCTCTAATCTTTTCTTGATCATGACGATCTCTCCTAGCTTTTCATATTGCAATGATGCGTGAATAGTCTCCATGTGTTTCGGATGCATTATAATCATGCATTAAATTAATTATGTGATTATTATTTTTTCTCTAATCTTCAAACAATCATATGTATGTCTAGAGATTTTATTAGAAACTTTGATATTTTGTGGAGCCTAAGCACATACTTGCCTATGAAAGTTTGATTCAAGATGACGCGAGCGCACACAATATTCTTAGCATTCTAAGAAATTTTTTGGACTTGTTTTAAGACTTTCAATATATTTTCTTCATCAAGTTTTGTCTTATATTACTTGCATATATCGCATGCTTAAGCAATTTTGATGCGATATGTGGAAAGTAATGCACAAAGTAATTGGATGAATTATAAAAATAAAGAACTTTTTATGAATCATAATTTCAAACATCTTTATCAAGATGCGATGAATAATTTCTCTATAATCATATAATAAATATTTTAACAAATTGCAACCGGAACATATTTCTCAAAAATAGTTATCTCAAATTAAGAATTTCATATTAAAAACCATCTCAACTATTTATTTGTAATTCGCATGAATAAAAGTAGAATTTAGACCTTCTTTATGGATCTACTCGTACTTGCATAGTATTACAATTGTACATCGTGCATTTGCGGTTTTTATTACTTGAAATTTCATTGCACTATATCAACTTCGATCCTAAACTGCTTATAATATTGTATTGTTATTTTAGCGCTTTGAAAATTTCCATCACGAATCACCATGGTGGAAATCTGCGTTCGAAGCAGTCGAAGAAGAGGACGACAAAGTCGAGGTAGTCGAAGAAGACAATCGACGATTCTGACGGAGTTGTTGCGTTCAAAAAAGGCGAGGCAGGTTCTGCAGGCTTGTGGTGTTGCGCTCGAAGTCGATGATCCGGGTGGAATATGCCTTCGAAGTCGACGATGGGACGAGGACTAGATGACGTTGCCGGCTGTGGACTCGCGGGAAAGAAGCGGCCACTGAATTTGGGAGGATAGATCCTTTGTGCCTTCGAAGTTGACAGTCGTTGGAGTTGTTGCCTTTGAAGTTACCGATCATCCTGGAGATGATCGCTGAATTTGCGTTCGAAATCGTCGGAAGAAGACGATCACTGAAGTTGTGTTCGAAATCGACGAGATCAGCATCGCTGCTGACGCGGAAGATGAAGGCGGAAGCCATCGACCGGGTGCAGACCCGGGGTTGCTACAGACTTGGGGCACAAACGCGGCTCGGGGTTGCGACCGACGCGGTTCGATTGAGGCGATGAGGACTGGACGAACAGTCGGTTGTGGCCTCGAGGGAAAGGATGTGGTGGCTGGATGTGTGTGGCTTGATTGAGAGGAAAGTTCCTCTGATACCAAATGTTAAGAACGAGAAGGGATTCGGGAGAGAAAGGAAAAAACTAGGGTTCGAGAGAGGGAGGAAAGAATACCTGAGAATATTTGTTTGTCCCTCGCCAGGAAACCCTAGGGGCATTTATACCCCTTGGGACATGGAGGGGTCAGACGGCCCCTCCCATAGGGGCTGAACCTGTCTGGTTCAGCTGCCCACCGCATTATTGCTTTAATTAGAGAGGGCTGAATCAGACGATTCAGCCCCGCTAGAAGCCGCATCCTTTCACCATCTTTGGCATTGCTGTCCCGCGAACAGGCCGTTATAAGGATTCGTAACATATGCCCACTCTTTTTATTCAATAAATTTGAAGAAAAAAATAGTTCAAAAAAGCCACTCCTTTCAACCTCCCGGACCCTTGGATTACACATCTAACAAAATATTAGGATAAAAAATATCCTACAATCTCCTACTTGGATTATATTACTTATGACTATATTCACCGGACATCTCATAGATTAGTTGCAGAGAAATAATACTATAAATGATATCAATGTGAATTATGCTTTGTTGAATGCCAATTTCACAAACATTTCCTTTTCACAGCCACCACTGACGCAGCAAGATATAGACAATGATTATAGACCGACATGAAGAAAGTTGAATCAACTTTTTTAAGAATATTAAGTTGTTTATAAGCGATAATAACTTCAACAAGCGAATTAGTAAAGAGACTTTACTAAATTCATGATTTGAGTCACTAATAATCAAAAGGTGGATACATAAAATAGTGGATAAAAGGGATAAATTGTCAATATGTGGTCAATTCCCTTATATGGGTGTTGATTGGGATAACTAAATTGTCACTATGTGGCCGTCCATAAAAGTCTGCCTCCAAGGACTTGCATACAATCATTCCTAGAGGTTCATTACCGAAAGGGAAGAGAGTACAAAATGGATATAGTTTGCAAAAACAAACTCATAAATTTTTATTCATTCCAAGATATCTTGCACATGACTTTCAGTATCTATTTATAGAGTTCTTAGAGCAAAGGACAAAGGGGGGAGGAAGGATGGGTTGAAGTTGGGGTTTAATGTAAGTGGTTGAAGGTTCGAACTTTAATATGGTAGGAGGTGGGTGAAAGGGACATGATGTCTAAGGAGACTTTTCATGAATCTTTGGTCAAAATTTGCAGATGGTTGGTTATAGGAGGGAGAAAGAAGATTGAATTAGGTGTGAAAAGGAGATAGTCAAGGAGACTTTTCAATAAAATTTAGTCAAGATTTTAATTAGATGATTGGTTGTCATAAGGTGGAAAGAGGAAGAGGTGGGCTCATTTATGGACCCAATTAGATATGATGTGTTTGGTAGGCTTTATGTCTAGCTAGCTCAAACTCTAAAATATAACTCTCATAAAAATGAATTAAATAATGCATTTGCGAAATATGAGTTCGAAACACAAGTAATATAATCAAATAAATTGAATAAGTAAACATTATAATGTGAATAATACATAAAAACTCTAGTGAGACACATCCGATAGAAAAACTTAGAACTTTGGCAGATGCATAATCTTTCATCAGACTTGTCCTATAACAACTACAAACACATCTTGTTTCTGAGCAACTTTACTAGAGTACTTGTCATTCTTGAACTAGTACATAACACGACATTGTTTGATACATTCTAATATCAAACATTGTTTGAACTAGTCACACTTTCTACCTCCGAAATAGATAATCACAAGCCCAACCTTAAGAGAGAACATGCATTAATATTCATTAAAAACGAGATACATGAGGGTGGAGAGGGGGTTCCAAGGGAGAGGGGGGGGGGGGGGGGGGGGGGGGAGAGTCCAAAGCCAAATGATCCAAAGATCCCTTCACACACATATCCCTTCCCCTTATATATATAAGGGCACACACAACGAGAAAAAAACAACTTAATATTAATTAATTATATTAATGTCAATTAATAAATAATCAATATTAACTGATTAATTCATTAATCCTAACTCTTTAATCATTATTATTAATTAATTACAACAACAACACTCAAGCTTTTAACCCGCTATAGTGGGGTCGGCTGTATGGATCCTTTGTCGCCATTGTGCCCTACCTTTAGTCATAATCTTGCTAATGCCTAAGTACATCATTATTTTCCTTATACTTACATTCCAAGTCTTTATTGTTCTACCCTCCCCCATTTAACATGTTGTTATGAGCTTACCTTTGGGACCTCATGACCGGCCTCGAAGGAGGAGGAGTATCGGAGGAGGTGCTATGGCTGGAGACGAGGAGGGAGGGGCGAGGAGCGTGACCTACGAAAGGGGGCGGGGTTGTCGCGGGATGCGACTTGGTTAGAAAGGCGGAAGGGTTCCGTCGGTGGTTTAGAGAGAGAGATAGGAAGAGGGAAGGTAAGAGAGAGACAGGAAGAGGGAAAGTAAGAGAGAGAGATTGAATTTAATTTCTTACATAATAATCTAAGGGCCCAAATGACCAGTTAAATAGGTTCACAAGTTGCACCCCCCCCCCCCCCCCCCCCCCCATTTGGGCTTTCGACATATGAGCCAAAATACAAAAATAAATTGGATAATAAAAATAAAACACAACACATAATAAGATAGAACACGAAGTTACGTTTTTGTTGCAAGTAGACGATGTTGGCACTTGCGGCCCCAACACGGGCTGTCGCGCGTCATAACATCGTCGCCCCTGTCGAAAGACAGCTTGTCCTCAAGCTGGATCGAAAGGTATTCCAAGTTCTATTCTTCCCTTCGCGTCATCGTTGGAAGGATCATCGACTTCGAGAAAAAATAAGTGTTTGCACCGATGCCCCGACGTGAAAGGTTCATCACAATTGAAGCACAAGCCTTTTTTACGGCGTTCGGCCATTTTTCAGTAGATGTACACCAATCAATATTATTTTTGAGATGCATTCACTGCTTCTCTCAATAACAGCTGCCTCTACTCCACCATCAAGGAGAATTATCCAAACGAAAATAATTGTACCTGATGCACGTTTACCGAGGTGTGTTTGAATTGTTAGCCAATTGCTTCAATCTCTCTAAAAGATATTTTGCTAAGTTGTTTTTTTCTCGAGACTGCAAGGTGATATCCTTCGTGAGGTATAGGCTTCCCAATCCTAATATCATGACACATGTGGGACCAGCTAAACAACAGAAAAACAAATCTATTGTTTTTTGTCATCCTACTAACTGTGTCATCTCATAACCACTTATACTCTCTAAAAATACCTAAGCAACCCAAACTGCCAACCCAACTACGATGTGCATTTGAGTTACACACACCGAGATGCAACATTATCGCAAGTAGGGTCTCTACTTCAATTGCAACAAAAAATATTACAATGATCATTGATGTAAAACCACCCATTTCTCATCCTACTCATCTCACCCTAAGTGTGATAAAAACCCTCTTCATACTGATGATCGTGATAAAAACTTACCTTTGGAACAAACATAAACTTACCTTTGGAACAAACATATCTTTGATCTCCTACCTACACCAACTTCCCAACCAGAAATCTCCATTACCCTCATTGATCACTACTTGCCTTACACCTTAACCATAACTGGATCCATCAAACACAACGTCCATGTCCTCGTAGATGGAAGGAAACAAGTCCAAAAATACCTCAGCCTCCCCATCAAACTGGTATCCCTATTCTCAACTATGGTGAGAAATGGCGAACTTTCTTGCTTTAGCAACTGCCCCGCATTTCCCTCAATTTCTAGGGCACGCCTTATAAGAGATGATGCGAAGCAGAGACGAGGACGAGCTTTGGGCCCATTCGGGGATGATTCGGCGACTTACCATATATGGTGTGCCCGGATCGACGATCTGACTCCATGGATGCGTCCGGATTCACATTGCGAATCAAGTTCATATATATCTTTGTACTTTTCAGATTTTATTTCATGTACTTTTGACCCCGAGACCAATGACCAATCACAGACGTTGATTACGGGTGCCCTAATTTTTATTTCTTATAAATATGAGGTTTAGGGATGTCGTCATTCTCATTGCTGAAATGTGGAGACTTCACTTCCTCATTTACGGTGATCTCTTTGCGGTGCCGACTCCGTGGAATCCCTTGATGATGACTCATTGGGTATGGTTTTGTATCTTGGTATTTTCCATCACCCCCACCCTCCTTTCCTTTTTTTGTTGTCCACCCCTGCAAAACGCCACCGCCCCTGTTTTTCCCACACATCCAGCCAGCCACCTCCCTGAAAACCACTCCTTCAACCTGTTGTCCAGCCTCCTACAAGTCGTCGACCACCATCTGGACCCCATCCAACTGACCCAACCTCAGCCCAGCACAGTCGCTACCTCCTACTCCTCCCAGAGCCGCTGGCCGCTCTTTCTCCTCCAACAGGCTGCTGGCCTTGCTATTATCCCAGGCGCAGCCAGCCGGGCACCTCCAAAACAGGCTTACTTTCCTGTTTCCCCCCCCCCAGATCCGGTTACCACCACCCTCCTTAGCCGCCACCACCCTCCACCCTTGCTGCCACGGCCCCTCCACCACCGAGATTTGGGACATTTCAGCCCAGATCTACTCCTCCCTACCCTTTATTTGCTGCCACCTATTCTCCAACCCGTGGATCCACTTCCCAACACCTGATCATCGCCAAATCTATCAAGTTCTGGGTATTTTAGCCCGGTTCCAGCCACCCCACGCCCCGATCCAACCCTCCTAATCCCCAACCAGCCCTTTCCTTACCTGGTCCGGCCCACCAACCACCGGAATCCCTCTTTGAGCCCTCCAACGTTCAAATCTATTTCATTGATAGCAGCCCTAATATTTTTGTGGTGTTTTTGTGTTGGTATTCAATTATAAAACATTGTTATGGTATGGTTATTTGATGCTTGCTTGGGATTAATGTTTATTATGCTATTTGCTCCTTGAAAATCTCTAACTGCAGGAAAGGTTTATTCGTCGTGCACTCTTGCTTTGACCCTCCACGCGAAGGAAAGCCTAAGTTTGTTTTTGCCCAAATAAATTATTCTATCTTGCTTTTGATTATTTGCGTGGGATGTTAGTATTTATTATTTAATTTGTGATCTGACCGCCGGACTTTTGCATAGCATGCAGGGTTAGGTCGTAGATTTCCCGCCGCCTATAAATTTGTCCCACATCAAGAGACTTATATGTGATTCCCTCTATAACATCAATGTATTCCTTATAATACAGTGACTACAACAACTTGTCATTCTCACCTTTGACTACTCTACACTCACAATCATCATTTTCCATCAAGTCCACTATATTATCCTTCAAAGCACATTACATCATGCAACCAACCCAACTTGCTTGCGACCTGGTGAAATCTTTAGTCGTCTTCAATTCCCTCCTCTCCAACCCCACACCACCACTACCTGGAAATCTGACTTTACAATTTGAAGTCATCTCCGTTGCACATTTCTCTCCAAACCGAACGGTCTTCAACCTCTTCGCAAATATATCATTGTATTCACCCAAAACCCAACTTCAACCTCATTACTACTCTTTCTACCGTTACTCACACTTACAAAAATAGGAGTTAGAATACAAATTCATCACCATGCTCCACAATGACATCATATAACCTGGCACCAACCTCGTCCTTCTCACTTGCACTATTAGTCGGCAAGAAAAATGACAATTTACAATGTTGTGTTGATTGTCGTCCCCACAATGCCCTCAACATCATAGATTGCTTCCTCACTCCAGATATAGATAAGTTATTTCGACGAGCCCCACCACAACGACATCCGTGCAGTTACACAAAATAAACCACTCACCTCACTCACAACAGCCCCTTATAAATAGTGATTGAAGGGGGTGCGTAGTTACTCATTTCAACCTTTGGCTGACTGGGTCAAAACGTCCAACAAAATATCAGGATAAAAAATCCTAAAGCTAATACAACATTAATTGAACCAATTTTCAATTAAAGCTTACGCATAAAAATGTGTAACTAAACACAACGATCTTACATATCTTGACAAATAAATTTGATTGATTATTAGATGTAGAAGGATAATAACTCACCATTTAGTAACTCGGCTTCTGGCAAGTGATATCTTTTGACCCATGCCCACCAAGGTATAATAGAGGTTTCAAAATTAACAGGTGTATCCTCACTTGAGGCCTCAGGACTGTCTTCAAGCCATTTCCTTCTCCTCGCCTCTGCAGATAATTTAAAATATTATTAGAGGCGGGAAGATAAAAGAATGCCTCCCAAATTAAAAGCTATTGCTAAAGAATGCTGCAAATTGTGTTCTTAGAGATCATATATATTTACATTCTCTAGTTGTTTCTCCAGATCCTTTAATATTCAAATTGAACTTAATGCACTCTTATTTGGGCTTGAGCATAGTATTTTTGTGGTTAGATAAAGTAAATATTGTTAATTAGTGGAATACAATATTTTTCCAAAGCAAGATGAGCATACAGAAAAGGATTATTGTATACAAATTCTAGATATTTTTTTATACAGATTCATGTTAGGTTACCTCCAAATAAAAACAAGATTTATACCTCCTCATCCGTTGTTATAGGTAACACAATTCAGTTTCACCCGAGAGCTTAGTGGGTAAATGAGAGCAATTTATGAGTAATCTAGGGTCATGGACTTTAGTGGGTATTTTGATGGATGGACTTTTAAGTAAATTTGTAAGGGAAGAAGGGATGCTTAAATAAAAGAGAAAAATAACAGAAAATGGAAGAAGAAGAAGAAAAAGAAGAATTACCTGTTCTATCATTTCTAGACATGCTGGACAATGCAAGCATGTTGCCTGGTGTAGTGGTGTGATAGGTTCTCCTTTTTAGTAAGAGATATCAAGACAAGATTTTTTTCTTAAACAAAAACAAGAAAAAATTTGTAAAAGGTTTTGGTTTTGTTCCCTTAAACAGAGAAAACATTTTTCATTATATAGGAATATAGGATATAACTATTACAAAAACGCAATGTAATTACAAATGCTTACAAGAATAATTGTTGGGCGGTCAGCATGAACCAAAAATAATTAAACTAAAAAAATGACATGTCATGATTAGTCTCACATTGCCTACCCAGTCAGTCCACTAACAATTATAATATGCCCCGCATCTCCTATCTTTGACCCGGGTTTTGGAATGAAAAATAGGTGCGGTGTTTAATTTAACATGGTATCAGAGTGAGGTTCACGCTGAGGGGGTGTGTTGGGCGGTCCAGCATGAACCCAAAAAATTAAAACTAAAAAAATGGCATGTCATGATTAGTCTCACATTGCCTACCCAGTCGATCCACTAACATTCATAATATGTCCCGTCTCTCCTATCTTTGACCCGGGTTTTGAAATGAAAATGAGTGCGGTGGTAAATTTAACAATAATAAATGATTAATCAATGACGAGTTGTTTTATTTGTTTGCGAGTAGCAACATCAAGTAGTTATCATTCGACACAGTTTCCTCAACAGGATACTCCACGACATTTTCTCAACAGGGAACTGGGTAGAGTTATTGGCAGATGTTGAAGAAGTATGGTCGGAGTATAGGTGGAGTAACCATATCATCCCTTGCCTCTTCGTCAACAAACTCATCCTCAAGGTTTGAGTTAAGCAAGTCATCACTTGGGGGTCTCCTACCACAAGAATTCCACAGGGGTTGGTGAAGGGAGTGGTCTGACATGGGCTTTAAGGCCACATTGATTGCTGGGTTGATGAACGGATGTAGTTTGTAATCCAATTATTCCAATGGGCTTGTCCAAGAGAGAATCTGAAAAGGGTTGTAGAAGCAACAACTATGATTGATGGAGACAAGGCCTTCCTTTATATACTGCCTTGTTGACTTTACAGTATGGGTTCATAACTGTTGAGAAAACTCAAAACTTGTATGCATTGCTTGTGTATGTAAATACAAGGAGAGAATACAAATATATAGGAGGAAGAGAGAGGGAATAAATCCTATACAAGATGTGAGACTAAAGAGGAGAGAGTAAAAATGGGCCCAAAAGATGGGCCCAATACATGGGCTATTCTAACACTCCCCCGCAAGCTGGAGCGTACAAATCGTATGCGCCAAGCTTGGACAAGCATTGATAGAAGAGAGCCTTGGAAAGAGCCTTTGTGAGGACATCCGCAACTTGTTCAGACCCTGGGACATGTTTTAGCTCGAGCTTCTTCATTTGAACTTTTTCCCGAATGAAGTGACAATCGACTTCGATGTGCTTCGTTCTTTCGTGGAAGACAGGGTTCTTGGCGATATGTATAACCTCTTGGCTGTCACAAAGGAGAAGAGCCGATGACGGTAATTTTACACCAAGATCAGTGAGAAGACTCTCAAGCCACGTCAGTTCCGATACAACAGATGTCATTGCCCGGTATTCTGCCTCAGCTGATGATCGAGCAACGACCGCTTGTTTCTTGCTTCGCCAGGTAACCAAATGTCCTCCAAAGTAGGTGCAAAAATCACTAGTAGATCGTCGGTCATCAAGAGAACCAGCATAATCAGCATCTGAGTATGCCACCAAAGTTGGAGCAGAAGAAGAGGTTCGGTAAACAAGTCCTTGACCAGGAGTTGATTTAAGGTACCTGAGAATACGTTCAACAGCCTGAAGATGAGATCTTCGAGGAGAGTACATGTATCGACTGACAAGACCAACAACAAAAGAAATATCTGGTCTGGTAACCGTGAAATAGATCAATTTTCCAACGAGTCGACGATAATATTCAGGATTCTGGAGAAGTAGATCCGAGTCAGATGCCTGAGCGCACAACTTGTGGTTTACATCCATAGGGGTATCACTTGGCTTACAACCTGAATGACCAGCATCATGAAGAAGGTCAAGACAGTACTTCCGTTGAGATAGAGTAAGCCCATCCGGTCGTCTGGCAACCTCAAGACCCAAAAAATATCGTAGAGGTCTCAGATCCTTTATCTGAAAGACGGAGTTTAGATGAACTTTGACTGCATGTATCCCCTGTGAGTCATCTCCTGTAATGATGATATCGTCAACGTATACTAATAGAAGGACCGTCCCTGTTGGTCGGTGACGAGTAAACAGCGAGAAGTCGGCCGAGCTTCGAGTAAAACCGATATCACGAAGGACCTTACTGAATTTTTCAAACCATGCCCGTGAAGATTGTTTGAGACCATACAGAGCCTTTAGAAGGCGGCAGACGTGAGACTCCCCCGTGGTCTCAAATCCGAATGATTGTTGCATATACACTGTCTCTTGGAGATCCCAATTTAAGAAAGCATTCTTGATATATAGTTGAAATAGGGGCCACTGGCGATGAACAACGACAGAGATGAGGATGTGAACGGTATTGAGCTTGACAACCGGAGAGAGTTTCCTCATAGTCGAGTCCCTGTTGCTGGGTGAAGCCACGAGCCACCAGACGAGCCTTTAGACGATCAATTGTCCCATCAACAGCATGTTTGGTGACGAAGACCCACTTACACCCAACCGGTTTCTGAACCGGAGGAAGGGGGACAACGGTCCATGTACGGTTAGCCCAGAGAGCAGACATTTCTTCCTCCATGGCTGCCCGCTAGCCTGGATGTTGGAGCACCTCCTGCACAGAGTTATGAAGAGCAACTGAAGAGAGAGAAGTAGTAAATGTGTGCAGAAGGGGAGAGAAGTGATGAAGAGAGACGTAGTTGGCCAGAGGATGAGCAGTGGAAGGCGGTACCTGATCAGCAGGACGCGGAGTATCCGTGGTAGAGGTCGTCTGCAGAAGTGCAACGGAACTGGGAGGGCGACGAGTCTAGACACGGATAATAGATGGTTTGGAGGGAGCAGGAGCCGGCGCAGGGGAAACCGACGAAGGTGGTGTAGTAGCGGGAATAACTGGGCGTGGGATGGATGGCGGGAGAGGAGGTGGTGGTAACTCAGCGGGTAAAGGAGCAGGAAAAAATGGTTGTTCTTCCCGGAAGGTAACGTCAGCAGAAACGGAGATCTTTCGAGTAGTGGGAGAGTAGCAAACATAGCTCTTCTAGGTGCGCGAATAGCCGATAAAGATATGTTTAGCCGCCCGGGGATCCAACTTATCCGAGGATGGCCCCAGACGGTGGACGTAGCAGACACTGCCAAAGACACGAGGTGGGAGAGGAAAAGTCGGAATGGAGGGAAACAATATGCTAAACGGAGTAGCATAGTGGAGGACGGAGGAAGGGAGACGGTTGATGAGAAAGCAGGCAGTCGAGACCGCAAAGTTCCAATAAGGCTTGGGAACATGCATTTGAAGCATGAGGGAGCGGCCTACATCTAGTAAGTGGCGGTTCTTCCGTTCGGCAACACCATTTTGCTGGGGTGTGTAAGCACAGGGGGTTTGATGAAGAATCGCAAATTCAGAACAAAAGGCGGTAAATTCGTGGCTGGTGTACTCACAAGCATTGTTGGTCCGGAGTATTTTGAGTGTGGTGTGAAATTGCGTACGGGTCTCGAGGACAAATGCCCGAAAAACACGGGGAAGCTCGGAGCGATCACGAAGTACAACCACGTAGTACGAGAGTGATCATCAATAAATGTGATAAAATAGCGAAAACCAGAAATACTTGTAATCTTAAAAGGGCCTCATACATCAGAATTTACTAAATCAAAGGGAGCAGCGCTCCAAGTACAATGCGAAGGAAAAGAAGAACGCGGCTGCTTGCCGAGGATACATGAATCACACTGAAAAGGAGTAAAAGAGACATCTGGAAGACCCCGCTGGAGGACCGGCAGAGGGGCATGTCCAAGGCGACGATGCCACGCAGTGGAAGAAACAGAAGACAGAATGGTGGGAGAGTCATCGAGAAGGTAGAGCCCGTTCCGCAGCCGGTCTTTACCAATGGTAGTCTGCGTCCGCCGATCCTGTATGACGAAGGAAGAGGAGGTGAATATAACAGAACAATCAAGATCAGTCGTAAGACGTCCAACAGAGAGTAAATTGAACGGTGAACTCGGAACATGAAGAGCCGAGCGAAGGGAAATTGACGGGTTGAGAGAAAGATCTGCCGAGCCGGAGACGGGAACCATCGCCTCATTGGCCACAGTGATAGACTTCAGATAAGGAGAATCCGAGTACTGGGCAGACCGTTGCGAAGTAATGTGATGAGTGACACCAAAGTCCACAATCCAGCCCAGGCTGGTGGATAGACAAGCAGTACCTGTGTTGGAAACGGAGGTGATGGAGGCAGATGGTGGGTTGAGCAGGCCCTGGCGATGCTGGAGCTGAAAATAGACGGTTTCAAGATCAGGAGGACTGGCTTCAGTAATAACCGATGTCGTCGGACGAGGAGGATAACCAATTTTCCTGTAGCAGGTCGCCTCAAGATGACCATCTTTCCCGCAGAAGGAACACTTCGGTCAACCCCGGCCACCCCGACCACGACCCTGAGAGCCCGAACGCTCCCCCCCCCCAGCATAAGGGGGAGGGGATGGTAGGAGCGGAGGGGCCTGCTGAAGAAGGGCCGGGGGAGAAGGAGCAGAAGTATCCGGAGGAGGTGATACACGGAGAATCATGGAGCATACATCAGAGAAGGATGGTGTGGTGGGAGAAGCCAGGACCTGAGCACGAATGCTCTGACGGTGAGATGGAAGACGGGCCATTATGATGGCAATGCATGCGGCTTCCTTCTGAGCGCTATGAGCAGCATGATCATTGGTGGATGGCTGATGCTGGATCCAGGCTTCAGCAAGAGTTTTAGCCCGAGCGACAAAAGAGGTCATATCCGAAGCCCCGCCAGTGTCGAGAGCAAAGAGGTCAGTGAGTATGTCGTAGAGATGCTGAAGGCTGTCGCGGCCGGAGTATAAGGAATGCAACTCATCCCACATAGCCTTGGCAGTGTCGTGGTGCATAGTCATCTGATAAGGCTCATCATCCAATGAATTCAGGATCCACGTCTGAACGCGGCCATCATTACGGAGCCAATCATCGGTAGGAGGAGACGGAGGTGCCTGAGTAAGGTAAGGCAGAAGGCCCTTGGCCTGAAGAACCCGTCTAACTGAGTGCACCCAAGGGGTAAAGTTTTTCTTGCCAGAAAGATAGATGGTAGTGATCCTCAGCTCGTCGCGGACTTCAGCAGAGCAAACCGGGCGATCTGTAGGACAGGCCGGGCGGTCAACAGGCGGACTGGCCGCCGAGTCAGTTGAGTTACAAGAAGAACCCATAGAGCAGACTGCAGAAGTAAGCCACCGAGGGAGACCGGCGCGAGAAGAGCAGGAGGCCGCACGACAAGGCTGTAGCGGGAAGGACTGGAGAAGACCGCGACCAAAATGCGGGAAAACACCAGTCCTCACAGTCACGCCGGACACCAGCGATTAGTCAGATCGCGACCAGAATGTGGAAAGAGAGGAGTCCACACTTTCTAGGTGAACACAGCAACGGTCAGAGCACAGGAGGCCGCGAGGAGAACTCGAGCGTCAAGAAGGGAGAGAGAGACTACGGCGGAATGGAGCAGTCCGCAAGAAAGAGGAGCCTGCAGCGGGCAAGAGGAGAGCCCGCAACAGACAAGAGGAGAGCCCGCAGCAGTTAGGAGAGGAGTAGTCCGCAAGGAGAGTGGCGCGAGTAGAACTCAAGCGCCCGGATGAAGAGGAGAGCCTGCAGCGGTTAAGGAGGAGTTCGCAGCGGGAAGGAGAAGTCCGCGAGTAGAGAAGCTCGAGTGGATAGATGAAGAGACCGCGAGTTGAAGAATTTTAAGCAGCAAGGGAGATGAGCTCGCAGCGGACAAGAGGAGAGCCCACAGCGGACAAGAGAGGTGGGCCCCAGGGGTCAGAGCAGAAAAGGGCCGCGACCGGCACTCCGCCCGCGGCCGCGAGGGGCGCGGCCGGCACTCCGCCCGCGCTGGCGAGGGCCGCGGCCGGCACTCTGCCCGCGCTCGCGAGGGCCGCGGCCGGCACTCCTCCCGCACTCGCGAGGGCCGCGGCCGGCCCTCCGCCCGCGCTCGCGAGGGCCGCGGCCGACCCTCCACCCGTGGCCGACCCTCCACCCGTGGCCGACCCTCCGCCGAGAGCGTCGCGGCGTGGCCCTCCGCCTGCGGCCGAGAGGGCCGCGGCATGTCCCTCCGCCTGCGGCCGCGAGGGTCGCGGCTGGCCCTCCACCAACGGCCGCGAGGGCCGCAACCGGCCCTCTGCCCGCGGCCACGAGGGTTGGGGCCAGCCTCCCTCCGACCGCCACTCCCTCCTCTCCGGACGGCCTCCCGCCGTCGGGGACTCATTGTCGGCCACCACCACAGGTCGACCCTTCTTCGTCGTCCGATCGTCCCCACGCGATCTCAACCGTCTGAAGTACGGGTAACCACTGGCGTAACCACTCATTATGTGTGGGTGCAAATAACTGAAATTATATCGGTCTGTGCGTAGTAAAAATATTATAAAAACACGCATTATAATTAATAAATTATTGGTTTGCACCTTGCAAATAGTAAATAAGGAGGTTATGCTCTGCGGATAAACGCGTAACCACCATAGCCACCCTTGGGGTCTATAAATAAGACCACAGTCTCTCCTTCATTTCCACCTTTCTCATCATTCGCTTCCCTAGGAATCTTTTTTGCACCACGAAGATCTTCATCTACCTTCGTCTTCCTCCATCCGTCTTTGTGCACCCCCGAGCGTTTCGCTTCGTGCGCGCGCCCCCACCACAACAAACAATATGCATACAGCGCTCTCAGCATTCAGTGCCCTCCAATAAACCGCAAGCTCTCTCCGTTCCATACTCCACTGCAAACAGCAGGAGGAAAGCCGCTCACACCAACACGTGTGCCGCTTCAGCTTCCAAGTGCAAAGAGAAGACCACCAAGCATCCAGAGCACATTGTGCTCCACTGCGGCAAGCATAAAGACTTGACTTTGCGAGCGGTAGCCTGTCACACTCCTAGAATCTCTCTTTCTCTCCCCTAGCAATCATAACGAGGTGCGGCATGTCGCCCTCGCCTTTTCTATAAAGCTCAGTAGAACAACTAGTAAAAATTTGGTCTACACGGTCTCGGACACATGGTTTTTGACCCCTTTCCGGGATTTTTCACGTAAAAAAACTCTCTTGTAAGCTGCCTCATTACTCTGTGATTGATTGCGTGTTCGACCACTCTCTGGCAAAGACGGTGCAATTTAGACAGGTCTACAAGAGCCTCGAGTGAGCCGCAAAACTTCTAGCTAGTCGGCTGTCAAGAAGCCAAAGGATCTACTAAAATCTTACTTAAAAAGGGTTTATCAAATCGAGGATTACTAATCCTGCATGCATCCAAACAGCTCATAGATTTGAAATTAAACTCAATTCAACTCGTTTAGATCTGGCTAAAAATCAAATGGCGTTGATCGATCTTCCTCATTTATCATTTATGTGATCATGTCAACCCTAAAGAAAGAGGCTTACCGGCATCGATGACTCCATCCCAATCACTCTTCCCTCCCTTCTGAAATTGCATCAAATCCCACGTCCCACTGACCCACCTCGGATCTTTGAAAACTCGATCCACCGTTGGGGAATCCGCGGCGGCGCCGTTCAAGCCCAACGACACCACCGGCTTCTCCTTCGTTTCCGCCTTCACCTCCGCAACTAAACCCGGAAGAGAGGAACTCACTTCCGCCTTCTTCTCCTCTACCGCAGAAGAGATCGTCCCGCCGGCCTCACTTTCCGATGATCTCAAAATGAAGAGGGAAGGGAACTTGTTGGGTAAGAAGGTGAGATGGATCTTGTGAGAACGGCGGCGGGATTTTGTGGAGAGGGAAGTTGTTAGGATTATGACACCTCACATTCCCGGAGCGTCATGATTGCGCCAAGTCACCGATCCGTGGGATCATACTTTCCTAAATCAGAGGAGCCCGGTTTTTTTGGAAATAATTAGGAGAATCAAATCTGGCCGGATATCCTATTCCTTGGCCTATTCCTAATCTGTATTATTCTCCTAATTATTGGGTGGTTTCAGGAAAGTCGGTCAAATTTGTTTTGGCAATCTCCTATTTTGGAGATCATTTCCCCTATTAGCCATGATTCCTAAATTAGGAGATAATCTCCTATTCGGCCATTGAGTTTACAGCTATAAATTCATGACTGCTACAAGCCTAAGGTACCACCACACCTGCAACCCTTCACATCCAGAGAGAGAGCATCAGGCGGCTCAATTCCGGCGGCCGGAAAAGGAGAAGGCAGCGGAGGGACTCGGTCCCGGTGGTTGCTGCGGCGTGCTCCAGGAGGTGACATCGGCGGGACTTGGTCCCAGGCTTCGGCGACAGGTGGCGGCGGCGGCAGTGCTCCGGCGGCGGCAGCAGCAGCAGGCGGCGGCGGGTATTCTCCCGTCCAGGCTGCAGAGGCTGCAGTAGGCGGCTTCGACCGGCGATCCAGGCACACGGCGGCGGCGGGACTTGGTCCCGGTGGCAAGCGGCGGCGTGCGGTTGTCCAGAGGTGACATCAGGCGGGATCGGCGAGGCAGCGGCGGCGGCGGCAGCAGGGAGTCAGGCGGCAGCAACAGGGTCGGCTTTGGTGCAGACGCGATATCGCCCGGCGATATCGCCGGCGACAGCTCCAGGAATTGTTTTTTTTGTTCTTCCAATTTCTGATCTTTTGTAATATTGTAACCTCCGTGATTTTTAGTGGATCTTCTCCGGCGCGCTCTCCCCGTGGAGTAAGAGCTTCTCTCCGAACCACGTAAAATCTTTTGTGTCGTCTGTGTGCCTGGAATCTCGTTCTGTTATTTTTATTTTGCGCGATCGTTTTGCTCAGATTTGAATTCCGTTGCGCTACCGCGGTACTCGATCCGATTTCACAACAATTGGTATCAGAGGCAGGTTCCGCGGAGGTGATTGATTGTAAGTTCCGTTTTAGGTTTGGGTCAACGGTAGGTGACGACCATCGGTCCGCTCCCTATCTTCTCAGATCTGATCCGTGAACTTAATCGGATTACCAGTAGCACTACGAGCAAAACAATGGCGGCAAAATTTGAGATTCCGAAGTATGACGGCAAGATTGATTTTGGCCTTTGGCAGAAACGCATAAAGGCAGTTCTCGTGCAGCAAGGTCTTCACAAGGCTCTCCTTGGCAAGGAGAAATCTGGGAAGAAGGACGACGAGTGGGAGGAGCTGGATCTGAAGGCCATCAGCACCGTTCAGCTGTGTTTGGCCGACGAGGTGATGTACAACGTGGCCGAAGCTGAGACTACGGCAGACTTGTGGAAGAAACTGGAGGAGCTGTACCTGTCTAAGTCTCTCACGAATAAACTCTACGTGAAAAGACAGCTGTACAGCTTAAGGATGTCCGAGGGCAATCAGTTACTGGAGCACATGAACGTGTTCAACAGGCTCATCTCCCAGTTGCGTAGTATGGATGTTAAAGTCGAGGAGGAAGACCAGGCTCTCCTCCTGTTGTCTTCATTGCCGAAGTCCTTCGATCATCTGGTCACCACAATTCTGTATGAGAAGGACACCCTGAAGATGGAAGAAGTGATGACAACACTGCTCTCGAACGAAGCGTGAAGCAAGTCGAGCCCTAGAGCTGACGAGGGCTTATTTGTGAGGAGCAATGACCCAGCCCGGGGTAGATCGAGAGGAGGAGGCAAGGAGGAAGACCGGTCGAGGTTTAAGTCCAGAGGCAGGAATACGAAGTGCCACTACTGCAAGGAGGATGGACACTGGAAGAATAATTGCCCGAAGAGGAAGGAGCAGACGCATGAGCCACATCAGGCTGCGGTGGCATCTGAGGATGAGAACGATGTCGACGTTCTTCACGTGTCACATAATTCTGAGACCACAGATTCCTGGATCATGGATACAGGATGCTCGTACCACATGTGCCCGAACATAAAATGGTTCTCCAGCTTCAGGCAGTGTGAGGGTGGTCGTGTTCGGATGGGGAACCAGTCGGGGTGCAAGATATCAGGAGTCGGGAGCATCAGGATCAGGATGTTTGATGGAGTGGTTAGGACCCTCACCAACGTTCGGTATGTGCCTGAGTTGAGGAAGAGCTTGCTTTCTCTAGGCACTCTGGAGTCTGCCGGGTATTCTTTCACTGGCAACGATGGACATTTGGAGGTCAGGAGAGGCGCGCAGACAGTCTTGAGAGGAGAGCGTTTCGGATCTCTCTACAGACTGATTGGCACCACTATTGCCAGGGGAAATGCGAGGAGAGAGGTCAGACCGTCTCGTGAGCTACAGGATACGGTAGCGTATGCATTTCAGGCGATCTCCTCAGATCGCGTTTCCTTCGATAGAGCTTTAGAGAGCAGAGACCGCTCTCAGCAAAAAGCTAGGAAGGACAAGCGGAGGAGCGGGGCAGGATTTGTGGCAAGGGCGTGTGCGCGGAAAGAGGACCTTGGCAAATGTAAAATCTTTGCAGTCGTAGAGAAGAGGGGCAGAGTGTCATCTCAGGAGAGCCCAGGCACCGCAAGGGGAGCCATCTGGCTCAGGTGTCCCACCAAGGATCACAAGGGTACTCAGAAGAAGGTGGAGTTGCACAGTGAGAGTCCGAGTGCGAGTCACCTTGCAGAAGACCCGGTCTGTCGTGCAGGGACAGAGCACGTCGGTGTGCGCCATCAGGAGTCGAGGGAGTCCGTTCGAGGTGGAGGCGTGGTGTTGCGGGAGATTCCTGTGGAGGAGTGCGTTGCGAGCATGCGGGAGAAGTCTTTGAGGCGAGTCAAGTTTGACTTGACTCGCACCGGTGCATGTTGATCGCAGAGACCCCAGGGAGAGGGGGTTCGTAGTCGTCGGTAGGAGAGATCCAAGCTGGAGGTGGAGTTTGTCGTGTGAGGAGTCAAGGTGGAGATTGTTAGGATTATGACACCTCACATTCCCGGAGCGTCATGATTGCGCCAAGTCACCGATCCGTGGGATCATACTTTCCTAAATCAGAGGAGCCCGGTTTTTTTGGAAATAATTAGGAGAATCAAATCTGGCCGGATATCCTATTCCTTGGCCTATTCCTAATCTGTATTATTCTCCTAATTATTGGGTGGTTTCAGGAAAGTCGGTCAAATTTGTTTTGGCAATCTCCTATTTTGGAGATCATTTCCCCTATTAGCCATGATTCCTAAATTAGGAGATAATCTCCTTTTCGGTCATTGAGTTTACAGCTATAAATTCATGACTGCTACAAGCCTAAGGTACCACCACACCTGCAACCCTTCACATCCAGAGAGAGAGCATCAGGCGGCTCAATTCCGACGGCCGGAAAAGGAGAAGGCAGCGGAGGGACTCGGTCCCGGTGGTTGCTGCGGCGTGCTCCAGGAGGTGACATCGGCGGGACTTGGTCCCAGGCTTCGGCGACAGGTGGCGGCGGCGGCAGTGCTCCGGCGGCGGCAGCAGCAGCAGGCGGCGGCGGGTATTCTCCCGTCCAGGCTGCAGAGGCTGCAGTAGGCGGCTTCGACCGGCGATCCAGGCACACGGCGGCGGCGGGACTTGGTCCCGGTGGCAAGCGGCGGCGTGCGGTTGTCCAGAGGTGACATCAGGCGGGATCGGCGAGGCAGCGGCGGCGGCGGCAGCAGGGAGTCAGGCGGCAGCAACAGGGTCGGCTTTGGTGCAGACGCGATATCGCCCGGCGATATCGCCGGCGACAGCTCCGGCGACAGCTCCAGGAATTGTTTTTTTGTTCTTCCAATTTCTGATCTTTTGTAATATTGTAACCTCCGTGATTTTTAGTGGATCTTCTCCGGCGCGCTCTCCCCGTGGAGTAAGAGCTTCTCTCCGAACCACGTAAAATCTTTTGTGTCGTCTGTGTGCCTGGAATCTCGTTCTGTTATTTTTATTTTGCGCGATCGTTTTGCTCAGATTTGAATTCCGTTGCGCTACCGCGGTACTCGATCCGATTTCACAACAGGAAGTGAGGATGGCTGGGTGAGAGGGAGATACTGAGGAGGCCATGGCGCGAGAGATTCTGCTCCGGGAAGAAGAGAAGAGGAGAAAATATTAAAATAATAATGAAGAAGTTTATTTTAGTAGCAAATTAAAATATTATAAAAATCAACGAGAAATGCGTAGATTTCAATTATGCCGACTATTAATGAAATAAGGAATATTATGATATTATTTATATTGTAAATTTGGTCTTTAGTATAATAGTACGTTTTAAGAGTGGGGATGGTTGACCGATAGAGCAGCACGTGAGTTTAGCTTCAAAAAAAATATTTGGGCTTGATTTAAGGGACTTATTTTAATTAGGTCCACTTCATGCGCTCCGGCGCGTGCTAACCAACGGATGCGCACGGTTAGGTCGCGTAGGTGTGCACTGCCTGCGCGCGGGAGCGTGCGGCCTGCACGCGAGCAACTGGCGCGTGGCCAGCACGCGCCCGAGCGGCCAGCACATGCGCGTGCGGCCTGCGCACGCACGTGCCCTTGGTCCGAGTCTTAGGGTGGGGTTTTAGGGTTTAGGGCGCGTCGCCGGCCCGACCGTCGCCACCACCTCTGGACTCCGCCGGCCGCCGCCGCCTCCGGGCACCTTGCCTGAGCCGGCTGGGGGCACTTTCGTCATTTCGCTAAAATTGACGATCCATGTGACCGAAATGGAGTGACTCCATTCGCTAGCACAAATTCCACCCCGACGCAATTGCCGATGTATCCCTCCAGAAAATAATAAATAGACGCATATGCCTTCATTTGAAGACAAACAACTTCATTGACAAAAGAGAGCTCTGAGATTTTTCCGCGAGATCGTGGACTTAGACAGATCCTCTGCTAGGAATTCGCTCAACTATTCTTTTTGCGCAAAGCCTCCGTGGACTTGGAGATTTTTCCCATTCAGAACGCTTCCACCAAGGTTTCATGGACTTAGCCAAATTTGCAAGGTGGGAGTGTTTTCATCGAGTCTCCGAGGACTTTGTTTCATTCACTCATTTTTGTATTTTGCAATTGTACTGGAGAAGCGGTATGTCGCCCTCCGAGATCGAATCTTAATCCCAGTAAACTCAAATGAACTAGTGGATTTTGGCTCGGCACAGATTCAGTCACATGGTTTTTTATCCTTTCCGGGTTTTCTACGTCAAAAATAACTTATTGCCATTTATTGATGTTTACTATGACTGTTTCAACGTCTGGTCCAATTCCGAGTTAAGACGGTCCGATTTCTCCAGACCGGAAAAATACCGAATGAGGCCCCCCTCAGTAGTGCATGAAGTCCCCCGTGTCCCGTGAGTATTGTGTGATAAGGACAGACTTCATGGGTGCATGGAGAATCAGGTCCCACCCCTCTGATCTTACAATCTTAGTAAATCTTATACTTACTAACAACATTTCTATTTAATTTATAGTCGGAGATTAAGTGCATGTTCAATTTTTGGTACTTTTCAAGAGCATATTTTATTATATGTTAAGTTATTTTATTATATGTAAAGTTTTCATTTACTGCTTACACAATATTTCTTATATGTTATTTTCTCTTCTCTCAACCAGCTGTCGAGTTATTCTCTTCCCACTTGAAAGTTTTAAATTCTCATTGCATGTTAGGTATCCGAGCACATCAAAGTGTTTGGATCTAAACACGCTTTGTCGCTGCGAAAAGAGAACATCAGTTGAAAACTATCGTAGGGTCACGCAACAGATTTAAGGCTGTGATCACACGTTTTGCCTAAAATTTAGGATTTAAGGTTTAGAATTTAGCCTTGATTTCTAATATAACTTTTACTTAATACTTTTCAGTTTTCAAAAGCAAAAAAAATTATACATATTTTTTCATTAATAATCAACATGTGTCCATAAGGGAATAGTCAAATCAAGATGTTTATGATCATATTCAAGGCTAGTTGGAGCATTAATTGCGTGTAATTTTGGAGGAATAATGGAGGTTATAATGAAGAAGAGCCATGACGCATCGGTTGAGGTGTTATGTGACCTTGAGGTCACGGGTCGAGTTTTGGAAACAACCTCTTACAAAAATGCATGGTAAAATTTGCTTACATTTCACCCTTATGGTGTGACCCTTCCTCAGACCCTCGCTATGCGGGGATACCTTTGTGCACCAAGCTGCCCCTTTTTTACTGTAGGTGATGACTGACGCTACATGAATTTGAAGGCCTCCATTTTAAGGAGGATCTCAATCTTGCCTCTCTCAATTCCCTCAAACCAAATAAATCTTTAGAATTATAATTGGGTTCTCAAATTATAATTAGAGACCCAACTTTCATTAGAATTTGACCCGTAATTCATATTTTGAAGCCTCAATTTCATCAAACCAAATGGACCTTCAGACAGAAATCATTGAGTTGGATGAATCGTTACTTTTTGGCTTCATTTCGGTGATAGAAAAACGCTTCTGGAGATGGACGTGTTTGAAAAACCTCCATTTTGAAACTTCGGTGCGGCGTGGAAACCCAAAAACTTTATTTTTAGCTCTACTTTGCGCCGCGTGGAAGGAGCTTCATTTCTCACCATGACACTCATTTCCACCACTTAATTAAACATAGACTTAAGGTATGTTTGGGTGGTGGACCTGGTGGTGGCCGTTGTGAATCGGTTGTAATGTTCTTAAATGAAGCTCCCTCTCTGAGGCCGGAGTCAAAAAAAAAAATAACATTTTGGAGGGCAGTGGTTCCAAATAAAGGCAATTCAAAAGGGCAAAAAATAGCGTTTATGTTTTCTAAGAAATGTAACGAAGAAAAAAAAACGCTCAAAAAAAACAAAGCCTTGGAGTTCATTATCAACACTATATACAAAGTTCCCCCAAAATGCAAAAGCATGAATACATAATAGCAGAAAACTGTGCCAAATCTTGGTTCAAAATTTGTTGTTGCTGTTCATAAAACAAAGTAAGATCTTGTTAAAATCTTTCACTTAAGAAGCCCTAAAAATGTAGACCATCATTACCATTTGCTTAGGATAGCTGGTGAGCTCAAAGACGCAGGCATCTCCTACTTTCAGGCCATTGTCCTTAACAAAATCTCTCCATGATAGAACCCAAGCTAATTTTTGACGACTGTAATTGGCTACCCACTCCTTTTTACGTGGGGTTTGGAGTATAATTTTCTGCTGGTTAAAGAGCCTGCAACTCACCACGAAGTTTTGAGGAATTGTCTGTGTACAGAAAACAGCAAGGTTAGTTCTCACCTTCAAAATAATAATCAGAACTAATATTCTTATTTGCATTATTCAAGATTTTATGTTCCATAATCCAGTATTCCTTAAAACGGGAGAAAGGACATAACTTATTAGCATGTTTAGGAGAGCAGTTATGGATCCTGTACAAAAGGGAGCTCAGGTGGAAAAAAGGAAGACCGGTGAGAAATGAATCCTCCATATTTTGGCAGGGAATGAAGCTCAAATGAAGAAACTGAAGTGTTTGGACTTCGGATTGTAACACTCCGGTCTACTGTGGGCGCGCTACAGGTCTGCAGACCAGTGACCCCAATCCATCTCCACGGACTTGATTGGCCGCAGCCGCTAATTCCAATGACGAGTTATTGAGGTTGGGTCCTGAAACGCAGACCTCATTTTGATGAGGGAAACTCAAGTTAAGCAGACAGCATAGTGACTTCCCAGGAGATCACCTATCACGCCACTACTCTCTCCCAAGCACGCTTAACGATGAAGTTTTTTCTACTCCTCACACCAAGTAGCGGGATGGATAACCTCCTAGGAGATCCCTGTGAAAGGGTGAACAGTTGTGACTTAAGCCTCTGAGAATTCTCTAGAGAAGGTGAATAGAGATTTAAAATTATTTTCTAAAATAATTTACTAGACTTAGATAAGTTTAGATTAGCATCCACAGAATAACAATTAGAGAATATAAGCACAGAAAAAGTAAAAAACACACAAGCAACACAGCTAAGCAATTCACAGTACAGAAAACATCAAAACTATAGACCCAAAATCTGGGTACATCTACTCTTCTACCACTTTGGTGGGAAATACACTATCACAGTGTCTAAGTCTTTGATAAGGGGACTCTCAGAACCAGTAACCGAGTCTTTTGATAAGGACTCTCAGAACCAAGCATGATTCCAAACAAATGCAGTAGTCAATCCAATAATAATGTCAAATCAAATAATTCAATACAATAAAGGACTTACCAAGGTAGTGGGTTGACCGAGGCACTGAAGATTTCGGAGCCGAATGCATGGGACGGTGATCGAATGTAGAACCGTCGGCGTGGAAATGATGGAGGTGGCAGTCCTCGGCGGTGGCTGGTGGAATCAGACCGGAAATGGATAGATCTGGTCACATGAGGGTAGATCCGGGCGAAGAATGGATGGATCTAATGTTTGATGGCAGATCCGGGCTAAGGGGTGGAGTACGAGTGGAGGGGAAGATAGATCGGGGGCTGAAATTCCTGGATCTTGACTGACCGGGGATGAGGAGGGCGTCAGATGGTGGTTCCACGTGGGAAGGGCTGGCGGCAGTGGAAATCGACGGCTGGAATTAGGGCCGGTTGTGGGAGAAGTTTGGGGGGAGGCGGCGGTGGTCTGGAAAGGCAAGGATGGGCGATGGTGGATCCATCAATTAGTGGGTGGTGCGGCTGGTTGAGGGGAACCCCTCCTGAAGCACGGCCTGATGGATCACCATCAACTCCCCGCGACTGAAAAGCCTTCATCTCCGATGAATGGAGACAATCCACCCCTTAGAATAGGAGTGAGTCGATCGAGCTCTGCGGGTAGTATCCAGGCGTCATCTGCGTCGAGGCGGCCTTGTCAATGAACCAAGTAGCGGCATCGCATCCCGCCTGTGGTGGGAACGAACTGGTGGGATATGATCTCTGTGATGCTCTCACCGCTCATCTCTCGAGTGGTGGATCCCGGTGCGATCGGCGGTGTCGTTGATGAAACCAAAGAAGACGGATCCTTGGGTGGGCGAGTGTCAGCAACAGGTATACTGTGGTGGCCACCAGGTGTGGGTGGACTATGAGGGTGGTAAGGTAACAAGAGTGGAGGTGGGGGCGGCTGAGAGCTATAAAGAACGGGTACCGGTACGTGGTACGGGTACGGTACCGGTACCGGTACGTGGTACGACAAAATTATAAAATAGCACAGCACGAGTACGTTTGGGTATGTGAAAAAAATACATATAACAAGTTAATTTGCAGCAAGAATATATTCAATGAAATGTTATCAGTTATCACCATACATGCACAATATGTTAAGATTGTCCACATAAATAAAGAAATTAGACTATTCTAAGGAATGATGAAAGTGAGAATCATATTAAAAATATCTTCTAAGAAAAGAAAAACACAGTAAAAGAAATCCATCTAAAAGAAGATATAGGATTATAGTTCACCAAACACAAAAGAAATCCAATGATGATATAATCATATAGGGCATACATAGTTCAACAAAATAAATAAAAATCTTATAATGACTAAAGTTCTTGATTTTCAAGGTCATCGTTAAATAATATTGCTTTCATCTCTGGCTCATCAAGCGATAGGTTAGCAACTTCAAGAATACCAGCACCCTCCATAGAATCAAATGCATCTCCACTAATGTCCCATAGTTTGGTGTCTCCTTTAGTATAAAGTGGCGTCCTCCTTGAAAGAAGACGAATACTAGAATGCACAAAGACCAAATCTTCACATCGTTGTGGTGTCATCTTATTTCTCCTCATGGAATGAATGATAGGGTTCCCAGGAGGATGTCGCCGTCGAGGTCGCTTGCAGGAGATCTGTTGCCGTCGAGGACGCTCGCAGAAGGGATGTCGTCGTCGAGGTCGCTCGCAGGAGATCTGCCGCCGTCGAGGTCGCTCGCGGGAGATCTGTCGTGGGTTTGTCGAAGAAGTTAGCCCTAACGTGAATAAGGATCCGCGTTATTAATAATATCGGGAAGTACCCGGCAGTACCGGCCCGTACCAAAAAACAATAAACGTACCAGGTACTTTTTTGACGTACCGGGCCGTACCAGGCCGTACCAGTACCCGCAAACGTACCGTGTGTAGGTACGTGACATTTTTTGGAGTACCCGTGCTTCGTAGGCTGAGAGTCTCCGCTGCTCGGATCCACATATTCACGAGGCTCATAGTATGGCGTCAAATCATCAACATTAAAAACTGGATGGATTCCCATACTTGCAGGGATATCAAGCCTATAGGTATTCGTCCCAATATGACTTATAACAGAGTAGGGGCTCATTCGTCTGGTGCTTGGTTTTTTGGCAGGCCCCGGAGGAAGCCTCTCATGGCGGATTCACACCATTATCTTTTCACCTTCTTGAATACTTATTCCCGCTTTCGCCTATCTCCGTGGGTTTTATAATTATCATTGCTTGTGATTATCCGTCGGCGGACCGACTCATGTAACTCATACAAATGTCGTGCAAAAGACTCGGCAAACTCACTAGGGCGCGACTCTAGGGGACTGGGGATAAGGTTTATAGGCTTCCTATGGTCATATCCTGACACTACATGAAATAGACTCAATCAGTAGACCTATTGACCGAACTGTTATATGCAAACTCCGATGCTGGAAGATCAAGGTCCCAACTACCTACATGCTCACACACTAAACACCTTAATAGATTTCCTAAGCTACGGTTTACTATTTCAGTTTACCCTTCCGACTGTGGATGATATGCCGAGGAGAATTTAAGGGAGGTGTCAGTCTTGTGCTGCAGGATCTTCCAGAAATAGCTCATAAATCTCACATTGCGGTTTGATACAATAGATTTGGGCAAGGCTATGCAGTCTAAAAACGTCCCTCATGAAGATGGATGTCACATATGAAGCATCCGCCGTCTTGCGACATGCGATAAATTGTGCCATCTTTGAGAATCGATCAACCACCACAAAGATGGAATCGTTTTTCCGAAGAGTGCGGGGGAGGCCAACCACGAAGTACATATTGATGTCCTCCCAAGGGTGGTGTGGGACCAGTAGAGGTGTGTACGGACCCGTGTTCAGTGTTCTACTTGGTGCCCTTCGTCGTCTGACAAATCCGGCAGTGGCGGACAACGCGTGCTTCATCCTTCTTAAGGATGGGCTAGTAGAGGCGGTCCTCAACAATGGCTATGGACTTGTCCCGGACAAGATGCCCAGAGGCCCTGCCTACGTGCAATTCCCAAATCAAGTAATTGTGGTCGGAGGTCTGGGGTATGTGATGAGTACAATTATGATAGGCTTTTTACTATCATAATTGTAATCATGTCCATTGTTTTTCTACCTCTTTACCAAGTAATTGCGCGAGAATAGTTAAGAATTGGTATTATCATGAATAGTAGAGCATAGTTTAGAGTTTTTACTATTTCATGTATTGAGCTCTTCACTTACTACTTCATTTCTCTAATACAGGTACGGCGAACCAGTGGAACTAAAAGTGTTGGAGCAAACAGGGGAGTTGACGGGACCAACATGGCTGATCACAGGAGAAGAATTAGTCACACACGGGTAGGAGCACGCCCGTGTTCCTACCCGTGTTCTATTCCAGCTAAATCTGATTTAATGAAGGAGGAGTCAGAGCACCACACGGGTGAGAACACGCCCGTGTTCCCAGCACGTGTCCTTTTCGGGTCAAATTGAAGAATTAAAGCCGGTCAACCCGTGCCTGAAGAACATGAAGAACAACACGCCGTGTTCGCTAACACGGCCGTGTCAGTACCCGTGTCATCTAACACGGCCCACGACCAAACACGTCTACTCGTGTGGAACCGCCCTGGAACTGCCAACACGGCCCGCAACACGGCCGTGTTAGAACCCTTGTTCGACCATGTTTGCTATGAGACTATAAAAACCTGAAGAGAATTTTATTCTGGACTTTTGGATTAATTTGCATTGGAGCTTTTCTGGAGGACGAAAGTAGAGCACCCAAGAGAAGGATAATTTAAGAGGATTTTTTGTATGCCTTTAATTCTTCATATATCTTCTTAATTTTGTTCTTATCTTGGTGATTCAACTTTCCTTATCTTATATTTTACATGAACTTTGTACTTGAACAATTTTTTTAATCATGCATCGCATTGTTTTCATCAAATTTGTGGTAGTTTATGCATATATAATCCTTGGAACAAAAATAATTATCCTAAATATGAATTTAGCTTTTGTTATTCATGAATTTCAAACCTTTAGATTGAGAAATTGGAAGTTTGCAATGATGTTAATGATTTCATAATTAGGAGTTGTTTTTATTTACACTGCAATTTTCATGATCGAGAGATATGTTAATTATATAATTTTGATACGTATAAATGAATTTATGATATGTTAGAGATAGTCTTTCATAAGTTTGTGTAGTAAATAGGGTGACGTACTTAATGAAAATTTGAGTCTTGTAAATTGTTCGAGAGAAAATTTACTCACTTAGATTAGATTTTGAATTGCTCGAGAGAGAATTTAATGAATGTTTTACCCGTACATTACAATGGATTTGATAATGTTGTTATTACATGATTAGATAGATTTGAATCAATGTGAAAGTAATTTCATGTGAATGCTCTTAACTTTCACATTTTCATGAATTTGACACTCCAATGTATTTTATCTAAATAGTCATAGTTAGGTTATTGTAGGTTATAATTCAATTTTAATTATCGGTGTGATAACAGAGTGAGGGTGAGTACGAGTATTTGAAAAAACCCTGTAGAATACGACACGAGATGTAGAATTCTCATATACTATGATTGATAGGTGCACTTGCCTGAAATGTTAAATCAATTTAGCTTATGCCTGTCTACATAGTTATTATTAAATTATAGAATGAATCCGCATCAAGTTATTACCATGTTATGTGAAAATAATCATCAAGTTTTAGCGCCGTTGTCGGGGAACTCGTTTTTCAATATTTAGAAAGCTTAGAAATTTATTAATCTACCATTTTTGTTTAGTAATAAATAATAGTAGACTAGTTTATAGTATAATTATATTACTTAATTTCTGTTTTGTAGTCTGTTAGTCTATGACCAGGAGAAGAAATTCTGGGCTAGCACCTTTTCATCCTGATCCAGAACGAATTATTCACAACACCAATCAAAGAGACGTGGGGATCAACACCACAGATATTATAAACGAACTGTTAGAAGAAGAAACAGTGAATCAAAGAGAACACCATCCAGAAGATTTAGATACCATGACAAACCAAAATGAGCAAATCATGTCTGACTTTGCTAGGCCCAATCTCCAGGGTACTGGGTCGAGCATCGTTAGACTACCTATTCCAACCAACAATTTCGAATTAAAGTCGAGTGTTATACAAATGGTTCAACAATATGTTCAATATGATGGCTTGCAAGATGAGGATCCCAACACCCACTTAGCCGGATTCTTAGAGATATGTGATACATTCAAGATCAATGGTGTTTCCAACGATGTCATTCGATTGAGATTATTTCCGTTCTCACTAAGGCATAAGGCGAAGCAGTGGCTCAACTCTTTACCTAGAGGATCGATTACTACTTGGGACATGATGGTTGAGAAGTTTTTGATGAAGTACTTTCCACCAGGGAAAACTGCGAAGCTAAGGAACGACATCTCTACATATGTTCAATTGGAATCTGAATCGTTGTACGACACATGGGAACGATTCAAGGGAACGATTCAAGGATCTATTAAGGAGATGCCCTCATCATGTCTTACCTTCATGGCTTCAGATTCAGACTTTCTATAATGGTCTCAATCCAGCCACCAAACAGATGATCGATGCGGCTAGTGGGGGCACCTTGAACAATAAGACACCCGAAGCGGCTCAACAATTGATAGAGGACATGGTTATGAACAACTATCAATGGACTACCGTGAGACCAAAGCCTAATAATCCTGCAGGAATGTATGAAGTGGATGTCGTTACTGCCTTAGCCATTCAAGTGGAGAAGCTTCATCAAAAGATGGACAACCTTTCTTTAGCTACACCCTCCATGGTACCTCAACAATGGGACCCCTCCCTTGTTGGAGTGCCTAGTGGTGAACCTCAAGTGCAAGAACACGTAGACTATATGGGTAATAATCCCAGACCACCTTTCAACCCTGCAAACAACCCATATAGTTTTACATACAATCAAGGATGGAGGAACCACCCCAATTTCTCATGGGGAGGGCAAGGCAAGCAACCCGTATTTGGACAACAACAACAACAACAACAATTGGAGCCAAGGAAGTCGACATTGGAAGATGTCCTTACTAAATTCATGCAAACCACCGATGTTGCTTTCCGTAATCAAGAGGGTTCTATTCGAAATTTGGAGAATCAGATTGGTCAGTTGGCAAGGATGGTGTCTGAAAGACAACAAGGAACACTTCCGGGTAATACTGAGACAAACCCAAAGGAGCATGCTAAAGCAGTTCAGTTGAGGAGCGGAAAAGAGTTACAAGATCCAAGGCTTGCAAAGGAAGCACCTCAAGAGGAGTCTAGTGGCGAAGCACCGAACGTGACACCAATGGAATATCAACCAGCCGTATCATATCCAGCAACCTGAACAAGGAGCGCATGGATGCGCAATATGATAAATTTCTATCTATGTTTAAGCAATTACATGTTAATTTACCTTTTTCTGAAATTATTCAAATGCCTATGCAAAATTTTTGAAGGATTTAATTTCTAATAAAAGAAAAATAGAAGAATTATCGTTAGTCACCCTTAGTGAAGAATATTTCGCTATTTTACAAAACAAATTACCTGAAAAACTTAAGGATCCCGGTTCATTTTAAATTCCATGTTTAATCGGTGATTTACAAGTTAATAAAGCTTTAGCGGATTTAGGAGCTAGTATAAATTTAATGCCTTACAAATTATATTTGAAACTAGGCCTAGGGGAACTTAGTCCGACTAGAATGAGTATTCAATTAGCGAATAGGTCAGTTAAGTATCCTAGAGGCATAGTGGAGGATGTATTAGTTAAGGTAGATAAATTTATATTTCCTGCCGATTTTGTTATTCTAGATATGGACGAAAATATCGAAGTACCACTTATACTTGGTCGTCCATTTCTAGCCACTTCTAGAACTCTTATTGATGTTTTTGATGGTAAATTAGTTTTGAGAGTAGGAAAAGATGAAGTCACTTTTCAAATAGGCAATACTATGAAATAATTTTTAGATAATGATGATTATTGTTATTTTTCTCATGGTGTTGAAAATTATATGACTTCTATAAATTCTAGATTTTATTGTAAAGATCTTTTATAAATTTGCATTATTAATTGTTATCTAGAAGATGAAATTAGTGAAGACATTGTTAAACATCTTTTTTTTCTAGATAACTCTGTTTCAATAAATAGAAGTACTGAATATAGCTTACTTACAGAAGGAGATCATGAAGTTCATAAGAATAATGCTAAGAATCCACCTGTAGTAGAACTTAAAAAATTACCGGATCATCTTGAGTATGCATTACTCAGCCGTTTGAGATCATGTGTGACGCTAGCAGTTTTGCGGTAGGAGCTGTTTTAGGACAACGCCGAAACAAACATTTTCATCCTATATTTTATGCTAGTAAAACACTTAATAATGCACAAGAGAATTATACTAATACTGAAAAAGAACTTCTAGCAGTGGTTTTTGCTTTTGATAAATTTAGATCCTATTTAACATTGCCCAAGGTGGTAGTTTACACAGATCACTCTGCCCTTAGATATTTGTTAGCCAAGGCGGAAGCAAAGCCTCGTTTAATCCGTTGGGTTCTTCTATTGCAAGAATTTGATTTGGAAATTAGGGATAAACGAGGCGCGGAAAACTTAGCGGCAGACCATTTTCACGTCTAGAAAACCGACTACGAGCAATGTTAGATTAATCTGGGATTTCTGATACATTCCCCGAGGAATCGTTATTTGCCTTATCTTAGAATGTAAATCCTGATTATCCATGGTTTGCAGATTATGCAAACTATCTTGTGGCTAAGGTCCTCCCAAAGGATTTTTCATATCAGCAGAAAAAGAAATTTTTCTCTGATTTGAAATATTATTTTTGGGATGACCCTTTTCTTTTTCGGATATGTGCAGATTCCGTGATTTGAAGGTGTGTATCAGCGGAGGAAGGGTGGACGATCCTGGAGCAGTGTCATTCAGGTCCTACTGGTGGTCACTATGGAGCAAATCGCTCTGCGAAAAAGGTTCTGGATTCGGGTTTTTATTGGCTCCTTCTATTCAGGGATGCCAAAAGGTATGTGTTTTCATGTGATTCTTGTCAGAAATCAAGTAATATTTCTAAATTACATGAAATGTCGCAAAACTATTTCTTGAATGTGAAGTATTTGATGTGTGGGAGATAGATTTCATGGGACCCTTTCCAGTTTCATATGGGAATAAGTATATTTTGGTAGCAGTATATTATGTATCAAAGTGGGTTGAAGCGCAAGCTTTGCCTACTAATGATAGTAGAGTAGTAATTCAGTTTTTAAAATCTCTATTTGCGCGATTTGGCACCCCACGTGCACTTATTAGCGATAGGGGTTCTCACTTTTGTAATCTACAGCTAGATAAGATATTACAAAAATATGGAGTCACACATAAGATCGCTACACCGTACCATTTGCAAACTAGTGGTCAAGTTGAGGTATCCAATAGAGAACTTAAGAGGATCCTAGAAAAATATATAGAAGGGAATAAAAAACAATGGTCTAGGAAACTAAACGATTGTTTGTGGGCTTATAGGACCGCATTTAAAACACCTATAGGGATCACCTCTTTTAGATTAGTCTATGGTAAATCTTGTCACTTACCTATAGAGTTAGAACACAAGTCATATTGGGCAATACGCTCTCTAAATTTTGATACTAATTCTATAAGGGAGACGTAAACTTCAACTTAATGAACTAGATGAGTGGAGGACTATGGCCTATGAAAACTCCCGGATTTATAAGGAGAAAACTAAACTATTTCATGACCGTCACCTTCGTAAACCAAAAACATTCCAAAAAGGTGACCAAGTTCTCCTTTTTAATTCCCGACTTTGTTTATTCCCAGGGAAACTAAGATCTAAGTGGTCTGGACCATTCCAGATTAAAGAAGTCTTTCCCTATGGCACCGTCGAGCTAACTCACCCTGAAAAGGGAGATTTTAAAGTCAACGGACACCGGTTAAAACTTTATTACGGTGCACTTCCCCAAGACTTTGCTCGTCTAGAATCCTGCCTCCATCTAGACTAGGAGACTGTATAGAATAGTATAGTAAATTATCTAAATAGTTTATAGAATTTTTAATGAAAAGTTTAGTTAAATTTCTACCCAAAAAAGAGCAAATAAATCACTTAGGAGAAATTGCTAAATCAGAGGAGTACACGGCCAAGCACACGCCCGTGTGCCTGGCCGTGTCTAGAACACACCCTTGGACATAGCCGTGTTCTATGAAAAATGAGCAAGAGGCAATTTTTTCCCGAGAAGGACACGACTGCACACATGGCCATGTGCATAGCCGTGTTAAGCACACACCCTTTCACCTAGCTGTGTCCCATATAAACCTGGGAAAGGCGGCATAATTCCAGAGCACCACACGGAAAACTACACGCCCGTGAGTGTTGTCGTGTCATTGAACACATTTCCATTAAAAAGCCAGAGCAGGACACGAGTATCTACCCGGCCGTGTTTTCAGCCGTGTTTTGAAGTACACAGTTGTACACCCAGCCATGTGCATAACCGTGTCGTATGTGCCGATTATTTTGTTTTTGTCTAGAGAAGGACACGGGTCCACACACACCCGTGTTGTGGACCGTGTCCGCACATATCACCTGTCAGTTTGACCACACGGGTTGTGGACACGGCCGGGTTGTTGACTGTGTCCACCTGACACGCACACTTTCCCGCGAATTTACCACGCGTTTCCTTGGAGGTCGTGTTTCCCGCGCTCGTCGATTCCCTAACACGGGTGCACACACGGTCGTGTGTCAACCCGTGTTCGTCTTCTTTTTATAGGGGTCAAATTTTTCATTTCTCACCATCATCCCCACCTTCCCCACTTCCAATCCCTGCACCTATTCCAGCCGGGTACAGCACCAGCTTCTCCAAATTCGTGGATCCGCCTCTTCTCTTCGTAATCAATCGTCATTGGTACAATTCCTGGGTTTACATTCTTCAAATCTCTTCTTATTTTGTTCTTCTTCCCCGTTCTCTTTAGAATTTTTCCTTTGTTTTCAGATCATGTCGTCATCACGAAGCCAAGGCGGTCGCCGACGTCGGCCGGAGCTTCAAGCGTTATCTACAGAGAGGCGCGACGTCGCTCAACCGCTAGTCTTCACAGACGCACTCCATACAAATCGCTATAATCGCCTGCAATCTAAGAAATTCCAGGATATACGAATAATAGACTGGGACGTCCTGGAAACCATAGATCTCGCGGCTAATGTACGGGAACTAATTTTTGTAGTAGGGTGGCAAGGGTTTTTTGCCATAGAGGAGTTAGGTTTTCGAGAACTCACGCTCGAGTTCTTGTCCACTTTCTATTTGAACCTTCGACCCTCCTTGACTGAGAAAGGAAGACCAACCGAGGGAATTATCTCCTTTCGGGTAGCAGGCACTTTCTATACACTATCTCTCCTCCAGCTCACACAACATTTAGGAGTGTATGAGGAGGCATTTCTCTTTAGTGCCGCCTACTCTGATCTGCATTTTGATCTCCCCAATCGCGACCAGGCGGGCGATATTTGGCGCTGTCTATCCTTTGACGTCGATCCCTACGAAGCCAAGAGTTCTAAAGCCTCAAGGCTGGATTCCCCCGCCCTACATTATATCCACCATCTCCTTAGTCATACCCTAAGCGGCCGGGGCGAAAGCTCCGGCGTTGTTAGTCGTCAGGACATCCTCTATTTACGTAGCATGACAGCTCGTTACCCCCTCCATCTGGGCAACATGCTCGCCCAGTTAATTCTTCATCAGGCAGATAACTCCCGCGTCGGGTCTATTTGCGTAGCCCCCTACATCACCCACCTGGTGAAAAATATGGGCATACTCCCGTCTTTCCCCCCGATGACTGTGGTAGCGAAGACTGTGCCCATCATCATGGTCAGTCTTCGATCCATCCGCCTCGTCACCGCCCGTCAGGGCCGGGGTGAGATTACATATACCATTGCGATCCGTGGACGACATGTACCTGCCGCTGTCGACGACGATGAGGTCGATCCTGACCTCGATGAGCCTCTCATCCCACCAGCCCGCTCGACTTATACTCAGGGGGAGTCCTCTACTGCCCAGCCTCCGCGGCAGTCTCGCTACGCGCAGGAGCTACAGCACTTCTACGAGACCCAGCTCTCGCCACGCCTTCAGCGTATCGAGGACACGCAGCAGCGAACTGAGGGCACCATATATCCGATCCGGGCTCACTTGGGGATCACCAGTCCACCACAGCCAGCTCCTCGTCGACCTCATGCTCAGGATGACCAGGATGACCAGGATGACCAGGATGACGGTCCTATGTACTTCTGATTTATATCACTGTATATTTGGCTATATAGTACTGTATTTTTTTTTATTATGATCATATATTATCATTTTCCGTATCTATTATAAAATTTGCCCCTGTTTCTTTCTGTGCTCTTTTATATTCATGATCGTCAGTTCTTTATATCCTGGTGCAATTTCTCTCTCAAATTTTTTTTTTTACATTGCAACATTTAAGTCTGGGGGTGGATGTCTTTCAATTTTAAAAATTTTAAAATTTTTTGCTTGCGATGGACATGATTACAATTAATTATATTTTCTCTATCATAGTACTCAATGTTGTTATACACCTCACTCAAAATTTTCTTTACTTCTCTTTAAACTTTCATTACTTCACTCATTTAGGAATATAACTATCTAATTTACCTTTGCACGCTGATTAAAACGAATTCGTGTTCAAATTTGTTGTTTAGTAATTACGTATAGAAATTCATTAGCCTACTTTTTTCCATATATTTTTTTTAAAAAAGATTTGTCCTTTATATTATTAACTAATAATCACTCCATTTTAGAAAATATATTTATCTATACTAAAGTGAGTCGATGAGTGTAATATTTTGATAATTTTGTATTATGAGATCAAAATAACAAAAATTTGCTCTATTGGTGTCTAGAACTTACTATCGATCCTCAAATCTTTTGCACAAGTAAATTAGTAAGGGTGGAAATGACTTAGGCCTCCTTTTGGATAGCTTGAGCCTTTCAATCCCAAAACCTTAAACATTATACCCTTGCACACCCAATTTGGACATAATCCCTATACCTTTTGATACTCCACCTCTAAAATTCACCAAGGCCAATCCTCGCCTAGTAGCACACATATCATTGAGATCTTCATGAAATGAGTTTATTCATAGTGATATGTGGCCTGAGTGCGTGTACACTTGCACCCACTTAGAATGATCCCTACTATGAAGCCCCTAAAAGAAAAACATAGTGATATGTGGCCTGAGTGAGTGTATACTGGCACCCACTCGAAATGATCCCTACTATGGACCTTTGGTTAAGAAAAAGAAAAAATATAGAGTATCCATCTTCAAAAAAATATGGGAAGTATAATACGTGCAAAGTCTGGGGGTGCTCTTATAATATCGATGTATGTTAAGGTATTGACCATACAAAGTGCTCAATTGTGATCTAGTGTGATGAAAAAAAAAACCATCGAGTTATCTTTGCTTACCCCACATATAATCACTTATCCTAAGCCAAAAAAATTACATCACCATACAAGTCCTAAGGATCCAACCTTACTAATTCTCATTAGAGTTGTGGAGAGGGTGTGTAAAGGAAAGTGAATGTCTATCAATATGGGTATTTTTAAGTTTTGAAATACTAATACATATTTTATTAAGATTGTTATTTTCTCCTCACAATGGTTATCGATAACTATAATCTTAATTCTAAGAAAGAGCGAAAAATAGTTAAGATATATATTGGATGAAGTTTAAGATAAAGTTATATTTAGAAAAGTCTGTTATACTATTTCATATACAATTGCAACATCAAATTTCTATTTGAATTCAAAACAACCAGTATGCGGAAGAAGAATTATGTATTGGTAACCTAATTGTTTGAATTAGTTTGCTTGGACAAGCAAACACTCAAGTCTGGGGGTATTTGATGAGTACAATTATGATAGGCTTTTTACTATCATAATTGTAATCATGTCCATTGTTTTTCTATCTCTTTACCAAGTAATTGCGCGAGAATAGTTAAGAATTGGTATTATCATGAATAGTAGAGCATAGTTTAGAGTTTTTACTATTTCATGTATTGAGCTCTTCACTTACTACTTCATTTCTCTAATACAGGTACGACGAACCAGTGGAACTAAAAGTCTTGGAGCAAACAGGGGAGTTGACGGGACCAACATGGCTGATCACAGAAGAAGAATTGGTCACACACGGGTAGGAACGCGCCCGTGTTCCTACCCGTGTTCTATTCCAGCTGAATCCGATTTAATGAAGGAGGAGTCAGAGCACCACACGGGTGAAAACACGCCCGTGTTCCCAGCCCGTGTCCTTTTCGGGTCAAATTGAAGAATTAAAGTCGACCAACCCGTGTCTGAAGAACATGAAGAACAACACGGTCGTGTTCGCCAACACGGCCGTGTCAGTACCCGTGTCATCTAACACGGCCCACGACCAATCACGTCTACTCGTGTGGAACCGCCCTGGAACTGCCAACACGGCCTGCAATACGGCCGTGTTGGAACCCGTGTTCGACCATGTTTGCTATGAGACTATAAAAACCTGGAGAGAATTTTATTCTGGACTTTTTGATCAATTTGCATTGGAGCTTTTCTGGAGGACGAAAGTGGAGCACCTAAGAGAAGGACAATTTAAGAGGATTTTTTGTATGCCTTTAATTCTTCATATATCTTCTTAATTTTGTTCTTATCTTGGTGATTCAACTTTCCTTATCTTATATTTTACATGAACTTTGTATTTGAACAATTTGTTTAATCATGCATCGCATTGTTTTCATCAAATTTGTGGTAGTTTATGCGTATATAATCCTTGGAACAAAAATGATTATCCGAAAAAAGAATTTAGTTTTTGTTATTCATAAATTTCAAACCTCTAGATTGAGAAATTAGAAGTTTGTAATGATGTTAATGATTTCATAATTAGGAGTTATTTTTATTTACACTGTAATTTTCATGATCGAAAGATATGTTAATTGTATAATTTTGATACGTATAAATGAATTTATGATATGTTAGAGATATCATTTCATAAGTTTGTGTAGTAAATAGGGTGACGTACTTAATGAAAATTTGAGTCTTGTAAATTGTTCGAGAGAAAATTTACTCACTTAGGTTAGATTTTGAATTGCTCGAGAGAGAATTTAATGAATGTTTTACCCTTACATTACAATGGATTTGATAATGTTGTTATTACATGATTAGATAGATTTGAATCAATGCGAAAGTAATTTCATGTGAATGCTCTAAACTTTCACCTTTTCATGAATTTGACACTTCAATGTATTTTATCTAAATAGTCATAGTTAGGTTATTGTAGGTTAGAATTCAATTTTAATTATCGGTGTGATAATAGAGTAAGGGTGAGTACGAGTATTTGAAAAAGCCTTGTGGAATACGACACGAGATGTAGAATTCTCGTATACTATGATTGATATGTGCACTTGCCTGAAATGTTAAATCAATTTAGCGTATGCCTGTCTACATAGTTATTATTAAATTGTAGAATGAATCTGCATCAAGTTATTACCATGTTATGCGAAAATAATCATTAGTATGCACAGTCAGGAGCCTCAGTACAGATATCTCTCAAAAATCTGATAGCCCTCGACGGTGTTTGGAGGGTCTCGTGACAAGGCGGTATAGGTCTCACCAAAATCGAGGCATGTCTAATAATCTAAAATCAATCGCTCAAGTCCATCTACGTGTGCGGTCATTGTCCGTAACAAGTAGACACGATGACTCAATGCATCGACCGGTTTGTTCTCAACACCAGCTCGGTGTTTGTAATGAAAATCCTACAGGTACTCGACCAACTTGGCATGCTAGTGTCCCAACTTGCGCTGTGAATCTAGATATCATAACGTCTGGTGATCCAAATAGAGCACAAACTCCCGGGGAAAGAGATAGTACCTTCAGTAGAGTAGAGACCGGACAATTGCATAAAATTCCCGATCATAATTCGAGTATTTTTGCTTGGCCTCGTTCAGCTTCTCACTAAAGTAAGAAACTGGATGTCTCTCTTGGCTCAATACGCCACCAATACCTACACCATAAGCGTCACACGCGACCTCGAACGCTTGGCTAAAATCAGGAAGTCTCAGGATGAGAGACGTCATCAATCTCTCTTTGATCTCTTCAAAGCTCTAGCGGTTGTGGGGGTCCACTGAAATTCTCCCTTCTTAAGACAGCTTATGAATGAGGACATGATCGTACCGAACCCATGGGCAAACCTCCTATAGAAGGTAGCAAGTTTGTGGAAGCTGCGGGCCTCATAAATGTTCGTTGGCACAGGCCAGCCATGAATGCACTTGACCTTCTCAGGGTCAACAGATACTTCAGTAGAAGATAAGTGAACAACCTCGGAAAGGAAGAAGCACTTCTTCAAATTCACATACAATTTCTCCCGACGGAGGGTGCCAAAGAGAAGACTCAGATGATCGAGGTGGTCGGTCTGGGTCTGGCTATAGATCAATATATCATCAAAATACACCACCAGAAACTTGCCCATGTAGGGTTGTACCACCTGCGTCATATTTGCGCTATTAGATTTGCGCTATCTCCTCTTCCTGTCGATTCTTCTACGCCTTCTCTGGCAGACTTCTCAGTCAACATCTGCTTACAGTTCTTCCATGTCTCGTTGATACTCATTTTGATGGCTTCCTCTGCTGGTTTCGTGGCTGCTTCTTCGACTTGAGGATAAATACCTCCTAGATTCCTTCTCTTATGCTTTGGCCATCTCACTGCTTCGGATCCAACCATTGCCCTCATTTTTCCGACGATTCCAGCCAAGGTTGTCAGGATCGCGATCCAGATCATAGAATCGTATGATCCTACGATCCAAATTTTGTAAATCGATCCTGATTTTCTAAAGCGATCCTCGATCCAACCCTACTATCGGATCCGATCCTACCTCGAAACAATCTCATCTAGAATCTCGATTCTGACAACCTTGATTCCAGCTGCTACAGTTACCTTCAGGGTGTTGATCTATCATCGAAGATGAAGTCTGTGTCTTCAGTCATTTATCTGTGTTTTTTTTTGTTGTATTTGCTTCATATTGTTGGTTTGCCTATATGCACATGCTTTCCACGTGAGGGGGAGTATTAGGATAAAGGCGACTCAGATTATCTTTCTCGACTTTTTCGCCTTTGTTTCACACGGTCTCTAAGCTTATATTGTTTGTCTCCCCATGTTTGTTTTTTGATTGGTCATGTGTTGGGGCGTGGTTGTGTTGGTTGTTCTAATTTGAGTATTTGTGTCGCGTGGGACCGTGCCGTGCGGGACCGTGTCGTGAGGGACCGCCCTTTGTGTGGATTATCCCCGACGGATTATCACCGATGGATTATCCCCGGTTACCCGGCTGATGATTTGGTTAATATATTTCGTTCTCTTTCGTATGTTGTGTGTGTAGGTGATGTTGGTTGACCGGTGTCCAGCGTGTCCACATCGTGTGTGGGTCATGCGTCGTGTGTGGCTATGTCCCCGACTTGATTCCCCGATTTGGAATTTCCCCCAATGGCTCGTCTGATATTTTGTTCCACATCATCTACCTCCATTGTTGTTATTTGTTGTGTCTAAGCTGAAGGGTCCCCCCTTCAGCTTCAGGGGGAATGCTGGAATTATGAGTTTATTATTATATTAGTTTATTAGGGTCTTTAGGAGTTTAGTCCCACATCGTGAGTCCGGTTTAAGTGTCTTGTTGTATTTCCTATATAAAGCCTCATATGAGAATGAATAATACATCTTTTTTGTTTCTTTTCTATTCTCCAACACCTTCAAAGATGCGAGTGAAGAACATTGGCTATCAATTTTCATTAAATAACATAGAAATATCCTCATAAATTACAAAGACAAAAAAACATTTTTACGTTTCATTCAAGGTTGCAAGATAAACAAGCTTCAGGTGGCTAGCTGACTTACCAGAGAATACTTTTTTAGGACACTGCCTGCTGGTAGAACTTTGACAAAGTAAGGATTTTTTATAGGGTTTGACTTAGTAAAACGCAGCGCACGGGCTTCAGATTTAGAACCATTTATCTTCGTAGTTTCTTTCTTTATCTCTGTCTCCATTCTTGTCTTCCGACATGAGCGAAATTTAGAAGCATATTTGTTGATGAGGTCTATTTCAGTTTCATGGAACTTACAACTTTGATCTGAAAATATGCAACATACCAACATGCATCTATATGAATCAATGACTTTCTAACTGAACCAACCCGCTTTAAACATAATTATGATCTCATTTTTCAAACACAATAAAACCGTGTTATTATAAGATTGAAAAGTACATACCCGGCAGAGTTGTTCTCTTAGAAAGACTGGTCTCAGAAGTATAAAAACCACCCGAAGATCTTCCTTCATTTGGCGAAGGTTGTGCGTCATCATGATTTTCATTATCTCCAGAATTTTGGGGAAAATATATTTGATGTGCTTGCAAAAGCTGGTTAGATGCAGATTCTTTATCATTTTTAACAAAGTAAGAAGATTCTCTCTCACAACCACTTTTATCAAAAATGAGAACAGAAAAGCAGGAATTCCCATGATATTTGAAAACCAAACGGTCACCTTCCATCACATAATGATCTTGTATAAACTCCTTCCAACCATCTTCCAAGTACAAAAGACCTCCTCTCTTTAACAATTTGACCCCACATTGTTTGCCGCCGGGTCCCGTTAAGTAAATATTATTATCCAATTTATCCATTTCTTTTGAAGTACAAACAAGCTTGGGTGGGAAAGCCTGCGTACATCCATTAGAGGAGGTGAATAAGAGTAATGCCATAAATAAATCTAAACATAAAATGCTAACTTTTTTTCAGTTCTTGAATCTATTTTCTATGTTGCTCCCTTATGTTCGCGCCAGATTTGAGCACAAGAATAAAGTGTCGGTTTATATGTAAATTTATTCAGTCAAACTATCAAAGCATTATCTGGTAAATAATTAGTAGAAAAGGAGTAACAGCTAAGCTCATAAAAAGAACAAAGGGGTGAGAAAAGATATAGTTTCATGCTTTTAAAAGAAATTTGTTATCAGCACTCATCTATGATTCATGGATCATAACAATGTAATGGAGCCTTGTCATAAAAGGGGGAGCTTCAAACTCTACTACACAACAAAGAAAATTAAAGAGGGGAGATGAGATAAATAATACATGCCGAAATCAATTGCAATAGATTGTAAATAAGATATAATCGCGAGGTATGCCCACACTAAGCACTCGAGGGTCTAAGAGTTCTCACCAAAGAGAGATTTGAAAAATAAACTTTCATCCTTACATAGGAGAGGAGACTACTATTAATTATCACATAACCACTAATGCATCATAATAATATTACTCTTACCGATGGAGGTCATGTGAATACATATTATGAGTATGCATATGTATTTGCATAGGTATCATTGTTCCGCTAATCAAAATCGACCTTGTCCTCAGGATCAAGCCCTGGTGGTGATCCTCGAGCTCAAGGACCTCAAAGTCAACAAAGGTAATGTCGTCATATTTTCCAATGAGCAACAAACACGATTCTTTAAGAGACATTTGTGAAGAAAGAAAAGGTTGTTTACTGCAGAAATAAATGACCTGGCAGAAGACGTCGAGGCAATCTTAATGGAAGAAGAACTGGAGACGATGGTTGGAGAGGGGTACGACGGAATCTGTGCAGGGGAACTTCGCAGGGTTGCAGAGGGAGTCTATATGCTTACTTGGGAGGTCCGTCGTGACAACATGACTGGGAGACCAGAGGTTATAATGACTTGAGGTCTCAGATGTCGTAGTAAATTCTGCTTCTACAAAGCAGATTGTTGAATGGCCATGATGATGTGGGTAGGTTCAGATCGCGCGGGTGGACATGAAGGTGAAGTTGCAAGCCATGCTTGAGGTATGTGAGGTAGTAGGCCATAGAAAAGCCTGGGACATGTGTCAACTCCACCAAATCGTTGACGTAAACATCCACTAAGTCGACTTGCTGAACTGCGCATAGACGCTCAAAGGCAATCCCGTGGCGGTACATATCGAAGCAAATGATGAGTTTCTCATTAAGCACGCCGCACATCATGTGCGATATCGGCTGACGACTAGTCAAATCATCCACAAACCCAACCCAATCAGCATCCATACAAACTTCTATTCTCAATCATGTATTGGGTGTAAAAGGAATGCCCTTTTTGGGTGATGTCTTTAGGAACATGCTCTGAAGATCTAAACCATCAGTGGTCATAATTCGGTTGTGCTACACTGTACACCTTGGTGATGTGGGGAGCAAGAGTACGCCCAAGATCCAGAACAACAATCTTATAGAAATGGCGGTGAAGTCACTAAAGAAACTCGAATACCCGATTTCCGTCCTCCTTTACCCGGAAAAGATCCATATCACCTTGAGATTGCAATGTGAGAGGATAAATGTGATCATTCTCTTGATAAAGTTATGTAAACTTCAAGTAATAGAGAGAAGGGGTAATCTCCCCGCTTCGAAATAGCTATTTTTTGCTTTAATTCATAGACTTGAGCAACAGTACCTTTGTTGAGTAAGTAGACTTTACACGTTTCTAAATATTTACTACAGTGTCTAAGAACACAAAATTCCTAGCAATCATCTCTTGCATGGAATTAGTAACAAGAAAATTCTCAAAATCCCATTTTTCCCGAATACCAGCATCCTTTTTTGGTCCTTAATTGTGTCATCGATATAGCCAAATAACTTCAGACTTTTAAGGGTCACCGTAACAAATCGGGACAGTGTAAATATCTGGTGTCATCAAGCCCAAATATATCCAACAAGAGTGGATGAATCACTTGAAGTAACAACCTCTGGCATGGCTCACAACACAAAAAGGAAAGGAGAAGGTCTAAGCTTACCAAGATTCAATGATTCAAAATTGAAATCATGTCAATCTCATGTCATTGCCTATTGTAGAGAGATTTTCCAAAAAAAATGAGCAGGCCATATAACGTTTTCAGTGCCAACGATATAGGAAGTGCTGCTGGATGTTGGCATAGAGCTGTGAAGAAGAGGGTTATGCGTTCTACAACAACTGCGAACGCAGTCAAGGAGGTGGGCTGCAGTCATTAGAGAAAACAGCGGGCAGTGGCTGCCTGGATCAGTGGAAAAAGGGTGGAGCAAGGTGAGAAATAAGCAATAGGAACATAAGTCAATGAGATTAGGTGGCGCAGAAATTGTCGGGATTGTTACATCATTTAGAGTCTAGGGCGTGAGTGGTGAAGATACCATGCTAAAATGAATATAATGAATATTATTATCAATGAAGGGAAAACACCACTTATTTATAATAGGGAAGGAGAGTACATTCGAAACGTAGAAAAAAGACAAAAATAAACCAGGAAGTAGAAATAGATTTCTACAATTGTATAACAAGGAAAATTGTGTTGGTGTAATGGTGCATATAGTACTAACAAAAATATTCCTGCAACAACTTGTATATTACACTTTTTTGGAAATCTCGTGCAAATGTATATATGTAAAAAAATAAAAAAAATTGCATCGAAGGAAACATGCATCGGTTAAAGGTAATAATGTCATCGGACATTGTAACTGAAGAATGTGTTATGGGTCTTAGGATGTTGCCCGGAGGAGAGGCCGGAGGTGGAGATGACAGTCGCGGAGATAATACAAGGCCTTGTCCGTGATTGCCTAAGCGGGGCATGTTCGAGAGAAAGAGCTTCCAAGATCCCTTCTAGGATTAGGGAAAATAGACTTTTTCACTCATACCAATACAAGACCTGCTGGGTTCTTTAAATAGGACTTATAATTGACACAAAAGAAAAGAGCTACAAAGGAAATAAAATAACGATAAAGGAAATAACGACCGACTTGGACATAAACGACAAAATAGGAATGTGACATGAAAGCAAATGAATAAAAATAATAAGACCTTAATATCGACTTATCATTGCGGGAGTGTAAATATAGTGAGCAAGAGAAAGCCAGCCACTAAATGTATTTTTGCACATTTTTTTATTTGTTTGATGAAGCGTAAACTAAATTTGTTGCTTGACAGCTTGAAGGGTTACTGTGATATTGACATTCTTAGGCCAGTAGACTGGTGTAGGTTTGCTCTCTTTTGGGAATGGTGATGCTTTGTTTTTTAAAATGCTTTTGTAAATTATTCATCTGTTCTGTTGATATTAAGTGTTTTCTTCGAGCTTGTATTATAGGTGTTTGCCCGGTTGTCCTTGTATAGCATTTAAAAAACTCACTGATGTGTATATAAGAGAAGTTTCTTATTAGTGATACTAATAATGCTAGTTTTGGATGTAAATTTGTTGTTGGGGAGAAAATTGTTGTTTGACAATGGCGAACATGAATATCTAAAATAAATTAATAGCAAGAAAAATTATCAAAATAATTAATGTGATGTGATAAGAAGCATTGCATCAACTGCGACACAAAGAGCTTTTTCATTTGTCCAGAGTTAAAGTACATGATATAATTTAGATACCACACAGTTTTATCTTGCTAACTAAAATTCCCTCTCAAACATTAATTTTGATTTTCAATTTTTGTTGACGAATTCCTTCCTCCAACCGAACAATAAAATTACTCAATTTTAATTCTTGTTGCCAGATTCCATCTTACAACCGAACAACATAACTAAAATTCAGCCCAATTCCTATTCCTGCATAAATTGCAATTGACTAAACTTCAATTCCGTCGAACCAAACAGACCCTAAAGGTTGTTTATTATGCTAGCCACGCCAAAGTATGTCAATGAATTATCTTTACCTTGGATAACTAAGCGGTAAGTATGATAATAGCATGCAAAATAGTTGGTAAAGAACGACATAGAGATCAATCCATGCGATTGTAGGTGGTTCCAAACACCTGGAAACTGAGCCAGGCCGAGAACCTCGCAATTTTGAGAGTGACCAATCCGACAACGCGCCAAACCAATCGGTTTGGTGCAATAGTTTGTTCGATCGTCGGCAGTTTGATCGGTTTTGATTTTTCGCCCACACAACCTTGTTCTCATCCCCATGTTGGGCGATCCACCTGGACCCAACAAGTTGTGTGGAACTGTATCCATACGTTTGCAACTAATGAGAAGCAAGGACTAATCCGAAAGTCTTAACAGAATTAAAAATTCCATCACTTTTTATTTCCTTACTACATTTTTTCTAAATATCAACAGCCACTTTCATCTAGAACACTGAATGCTCTAAATTTTACAAAAATTCAAAAAAAAAAAAAAGAGTAAGGCAGTGTACCGGAGTATCGGAGAGGCCAGCAGCCGTGAACTTAATAATGAACTGAAGGTTGGCCATTGTTGAAATTTGGTTATATTTCTCAACTGTTTTCTGCTATTTTGTTATTTTGTTTCTTTCTAGTTTCACCTGGTTCGTCTTCCTCCGCCGGATTTCGATTTCAGCTTCAATCCACTGCCCTAAAATCTCTAGACGAAGTATCTTGGCGCATTCAGAATGCTGGACAAAACAAAACTGCAAGCAAAACGTAATTAGAAAGATCGAGAAAAGAAAAAACAGCTTGTGCGCATCTCCTAAACCCTAAACCCCCATTACCCCTCAATTTCATGCTCAATGTGTTCTCGGCAATGGTGATCGAACCTCGTGATAAACATAATGGGAAAGGAGAATGAATACCTGTAGATGCTTCGTTTCGGCTGCGTTCTTCAGCGAAGGGTTTGAGTGATTTAAAAAAAAAAACTATAATTTAAAAGAAACCTCCTCAATGGAGTCCGGTGAATTAGAACTGAACCGTCCAGAATAAACTTTTCTGGCTTTCTGCCGTCCCTGCAGGACATAATGAAGCAGTTAATGGCAGACCTGTTTATGCTAATAATGACGGCTCATTGTTAAACCGAGAAAATACAAGCGTAAATCATATTGTTAAGAATAGATCAAAATAGAAATAAAAAAATTCTTTAAGAAAAACTGACTTTATTAAAAAAAACTTTATGGAAAACATCTCCTAAATGTTGAAGTCAGAGAAATTCTCTGACCTCAGAATCCGGATCAAGACCGCCTAAGGTTACCGGTGCAGAGGTAAGGTCAGACGGCTAGGATGACAAGGATGAAAAACTGCGGTAACAAACAGGACCTCGAATGCTGCGGCAGGAAGGTCCAACCACGTAACTGGATGCTTGGAAGAAGCAACCCTTCCACAATCAAAATGGTCGAGCAGGGTACGAGCAAGACTAGCTGGCAAATCAGTCGCAAGGTCACGACCTGATCTTCTAAGGAAAAGGAATCCAAAGGCTCGGCTAGTATCCAAGGAGAACTCGCTAGATCCTGGAAGGGATTACAAGTGTCTATCCTCGCACCCCTAGGGTCCTATTTATAGGGAAAACCAAAGAGGGGGGGTCATATTTATACCCCACCCCCTAGAGACTAGGCGACTTCCAAGGCGAACTCGCACGGGCTGGGCAAGTATCTCGTCTAGTCGCCTACTTGGCGAGTATGCGAGGGGAGTTCGTCATACTCGCTCGGGCCTTCTGCGGTCTTTTGCACTGACTTTGATTGCTGTCTTGACTTGTTAACCTTGACTTATGCTGACCTGGTTGTGGTGGGACCCATCATCGACGAATACGGGTTGTACGATTCTTTCTGAGCTCCTATGTCGCTCGAAAAGAGCGGGGATTGTGTACAACCCGTATTCGTCGAGGATGAGCCCCACCATAGCCAGGGCAGCAGAAGTCAAGTTCAACAAGTCAAGACAGCAGTCAAAGTCAGCGCAAAAGACCGCAGAAGGCCCGGGGCGAGTATGGCGAGCTCCCCTCGCACACTCGTCAGGTAGGCGACTAGGCGAGATACTCGCACAGCCCGTGCGAGTTCGCCTTAGAAGTCTCCTAGTCGCCAGAGGGTGGGGGTATAAATATGACCCCCCCCCCCCCTCTTTAGTTTTCCCTATAAATAAGACCTCATGGGTACGAGGAGAGACACTTGAAATCCCTTCCAGGATCTCGCGAGTTCTCCTTGGATACTAGCCGAGCCTTTGGATTCCTTTTCCTTAAAAGATCAGGTCGCGACCTTGCGACTGGTTTGCCAGCTAGTCTCCCTCGTACCCTGCTCGGCCATTTTGGTTGTGAAGGGGTTGCTTCTTCCAAGCATCAAGGTACGTGGTGGGACCTTCCTGTCGTAGCATCTGGTGTCCTATTTGTTACCGTCGTTCTTCATCCTTGTCATCCTAGTCGTCTGGTCTTACCTCTGAACTGATAACCTTAGGCGGCCTTGATCCGGATTCTGAGGTCGGAGAATTTTCCTGGCTTCAACACTAAACCTTCTACAACAATGGTGGAAGCAGTCAATAATGAAAGACACAAATTGCATTAACATACTTAGTCATTGGCAGAACCATGACTATAATAAAGCTAAAATTAGGCACTAGGGCTCCGTTTGGGGGGACGTATTTTCACCAATCAAGCGGTTAAGACCGCATGAACCGGACCTTAATTGATCGGTGCAAATAAGTTCCTCCAAACGGAGCCTAGATCACTCAAATTATAAGTTGTCTGCTTAATATTTTAGGGCAAGACTCTATAGGAGCTTCTTGCAACCATAACAAAATCAAAACCAATATGCCTTTCAGCATTCCCCTAACAAATCCCAAAACAAACAAATGCACAATGCTCAACAGGAATGGAAAGAGTACACTGTCTCACCTTCCATGTTGCTAAAAACCCTAGAAACGGGTTGATAATCAGCATCAACCATAAAATACAAGCTGCTACTGACAATACCTCAACATTCCATCGCCGCATGGCCGCCATCACAGCCGCATGGCATTATGGAAGCCTCCGATCGAAACCGAAGCGTGCCTCCTTGTCCTCATCGGAAGAAAGGAGACGGGAGAAAGGTGGCACTGCCGGAGATGGGAGAAAGGGAGACCAGAGCTACTCGGCCCCCTTCGTGGCCGATCGCATGCCTCATATTTATCATCGTCCTCAGAAATTCACGCAAGAATTGTGATATCTCCTATCTTGCGTCCTGCCCTAGGGATTATACGCGAAAAACACGCCCGAGGTGGAGTATGAAATTGGTCTGCCTATAGGTGTTTGTAGATTTCTTTGTTTAGTTTTTGATCTTGATGGTAAAACTTTTGGATTATATTTTCATTCTATTCTCCGCTCCGAGATTCGAGAGATGAGACGTGTGAATCTATGAACAAAAATTAGTTTACTATGTGACGAGATTTGAGAGATGAGTTGCGTAAATATTTAACCAAAATTTTCGACCTATTTTACTGCGCTTCGAGATTCGAGAGAGGACAGACGTAAATATATCATCAACTCAATATAGTGTAAAAGAGATAAAGAGATTTTATTTGTACATTAACAACTTTGATTTGTATTATTATTAATATTTTTTGTTTCACCGGAATTAGAGATGACAAGAGAACGATGGATATAGTGATTTCTGACATCGAGAGATACAAATCTCTGCCTTAAATTTGTTGCAGGAAAGCGCACCGAGTTTTCTCATAAATATCTCTTATTAATCCATCATAATAGACTTGGGAAATCAAAATACAAGACCGTTTTCTCAACATTTGATATAAAATAATTTTTAGGAAATCGTCGTTAATTTTTTTAGAGTTTTAATTTTTTTTAAAATCCCTTTAAATTGTTTTGCTTGGATTTAAAGAAAAGTTTAGCTGGTATTTGTGAGTGTTAAATTAATCACTTTTTCGTGAGAACGACCTTTATTCACTTTATATTACTTGAATCGATATGTGCACTTAAGTAATTTACACATCCATTTCGAACGTATCAAGTTTTTGGCGCTGTTGTCGGGGAGGTAAAAATAATTTAGTGTTTTATATTTTGCAATATTAGTAAATCATAAGTATTTAAAGTTCAAGTTTTTTATTTTTTTTTTATTTTTATTTATAATTTTGTCGAGTGCATGTTTTTTTAAAAAAATTAAATGACAATTTTTCTAAAGTTTTATTTTATCATAATTTATTTTAAAATTCTTATAACTTGTTATCCGGATTCGATATAATTTTGTTGGTAGTATTTTTTTTTCACAATTTTTTTAAAATTTTATTTTATCTACATATGTTCAAAAAAAGTATATAAATGAGAGATATAAGTGATGTAGATTATCTGGTCATACTAGTGATGTGTGTTATATGGAGAGTGATGAGTATCGTTCATACCTCACAGAACATAGAGAATCTTAGGGTCTGTTTGGCGCAGCTCTGGCGGCTGGAGAATCTCTATTCCAGCCGTCAGAGCTGTTTTTTAACTGTTTGGGACAGCTCCTTAACAGCAGCTTTTCAGAAATCTGGAGCTGTTTTGCAGCTCTTCAGAAATCTCCCCCCCCCCCAGCTTCAGCTTTCGCAAAATAGCTTTCTCTCTCACAGGTTTTGGAAATCTAATGGTTTCTTCAGTTGGAACATGCTCAGAGGCCGGACGGCCTTCCTCTGGCGATTCCGAGCCCCGGACGGCCTTCCTCGGGCGATTCCGAGCCCCCGACGGCCTTTCTCTGGCGATTCCGAGCGCACTTCTGCACAGAACACCCAAACACTCTGCAGCTTTTCAAAACTGCTCCCCAGAGATCTATTTTAAAAAAGCTCTATCCGAACAGCAGCTTTTCAATCCGTCAGAGCTGTCCCAAACAGAGCCTTAATCTTTAGGTCCTCAATATTGTGTGACAAATCAGTATAATTGTGTGCCCCCATGACAAATAGTTTCACTGTTTTATGACTCGACCTCTTGGTTGTTAAGAAGTAATGTTAAGGAGGTGTTTATTGTGTCATAGTACATTGCACTCTTTGAAAGATTGCGTTACATTTCAGTGCAAAAGAGAGGAGAATAACAAACCTAAAATTCAAATCATCTCATCTTCTTCTCATTCTGGCATCCTTATGTTTATGATGATATATATAAGCATTGTCGCCTTGTCTACGAGGAGTATTGGGGATATATGCATCATGCTCGTTTATGGTTCATGTGATGATGTCACGAAGTTGCTTCTTTCTACACATTCATCGTCATTTTTGGATTCACCCATGAAAGAACCAACCTACGTATTCTCTGATAATGCTATCATCACAGTTCTTCCATCCTTTTTGCACGAATTTTCTACAATAATTTTTATCGATCATGTCGAAGATATTACATAAAGTGATAACCCAGAACCTGAGGCTGCACCAAAGTGGAACAAAGACGATGTTCTCTCTAATGAGGGGAATGATTCTTTGGAGCACGATGATGCGCCGAAGTGGGATGAAGAGGATATTCTTTCTAATGAGGAGGTTTACACGTCTTCATTAGATGAGGAGATCCTACTCACTACCGAGGTACTTGAGTTCTCGGGTCCTTCTTATTATGATACTTATGATACCGACATCAATCAATTTTTAGAACCTGCTGAGAGTGAAATCGGGATCACTCTCATGATTACAAATTATTTATGTTTTTCATCTTTTTTGTTTCCTAACCACCATTCTTTGCTTAAACATGTGCATAGGGCTGAGCATATTATTCGAAACTCGAAAATTGCTCGAAAATCGTTCGAAAATTGAGCCGAATCGGAATCGGTTAAAATTGATTTGACTCAATTTGAGTCGATTCAATTTGACTCGAATCTGATTTCGAGTCGATTTCGAGCCAGTCCTGAATCGCTCGAAATATGATTCGAATCAACTCGAATTAATTAAAAAATTTATGTATTTATTAATATATTCTTATTTTAAGATTAAAAATAACAAAATTTAAACCTAAATAAAAAGAACGAAGGTTTTAAGTGTTTCATTTGCTAAATTTATAGGTTGCCCAATTTTATTTTGAGCAAACTAGGAATAAAACGAAAAATTGCTTAATTTCAAGCCAACTCGATTCGATTTCGAGCCAACTCGATTCGATTTCGAGCCAACTCGATTCGTTTTCGAGCCGACTCGGAATCGAGTCATTTCGAGTCGAGCCGACTCGACTCGAAATCAATTTCGATTTCGAGTCGAAAATTTCGATTTCAAGTCGAGCCAAAATCGCTCGAACTCGACTCGATATCAGCCCTACATGTGCATGGAGATTTATTAGTGAGAAATATTTTAGAAGCTGAATCTAAAATTCAAGTCATAGTGGAGAGCTCTTCTCTTTGTGATTGGGACTATTTCCCCTCACAATAGGAAGCCCAACACCATATTTTTTCCACTTATCTTTCCCATGTCATTGCTAATCCACCTAAATATCCTCTTTCTGATAATTTTAATGCACCTCTACATGAGTTTGTGCTTATTGACCCATATTTGAGTAATGTTGAAAGTCAATTCTGATAGGGGAAGTACGTTGCGATGATGAAATTCGTTCTTTATTGCATCACACCGCCACCACTCGTGTTTCCCTTGAAGGATTGGCTGTAGGGAGACAAGAGATATTTATATACTTATAAAAAATAGAAGAAAAAAAAGAAGTAAAAAAAGAAAGAGATTTGAGGATGTATGATTGACCATCCTTTCTACCACTACTGATGTGTTTCCGGACCTTTTACTTTTATATCTAGTTATTATTTTAAATAGTTTATAACTAATCATGTTGTTGTGATAAAGTAATAATTAAGAGTATTAGTTATTTACCTATTTAATATCTTTATTTTTTTTTTTAAAAAATACTACTAGAGGACAATCCAAATTTGTATGGTGTTTTCTTATTATTTGCTTATTTGTTCTTTTGTTTCAATTTACCCTTATAATTTGTTTTTTTTTTGAGCTCACTACTGTAGGTACATTTCATTTGGACTTAGCAGCATGATCATTGATCTCATTTCACCTCCAGTGTATGAAAGAGACAAGATGGAAAGATATTTTAGATTGTGAATTTTTGGGGAGTATTTAATTTTGGTTCTTTTGTTCTCATTAATTAAATGATCTCTCATTCAAATAAGTAAAAAAAAATTTTGCTTTTCACTTTTCATGCTTAAAATAATATCTTTGCTAAATACCACTCTTATTTATACTTAAATAATAATTAATTAAAGAAAAGGTAAAATTATTTTTCATGCTCAAAATGATATCTTTGTTAGGGACTAACAAATACTTAAGTGTGGAGGTGGAATTATCCCTACTAATTGAGTGAAGAACAATTTGATTGATCACAAATTTAATGATCTTAATTCTTTCTTTTATTAATCAATATGCTATTGATCTAGGTATTCAATGATAATGAATTGATATGACTAAACAATCCTAAGAGTTTAATTAATGAGTTTGAAGTTAGTAAGTTTTTTTTTGATAAAACTCGCTTAAGCATTTATTGTATGCATAAAATTTTTGTTTATTTTCAATGCAATGTTTTGATATCACCCTCTAAAAATAATTGAGAGGGGTGACTGGGTGAGCAAGAACTGAGTAAACGATGTAAGCCAAGACATGAGATTGGATAGTTAATATTTTTTTGACCATCCACTAAAATTTTTGAGCTTGAACCTTTTTCATTTTGATACACATTATTCCATATTTTCCCTACATTCTCACTAATTGTATCTTAATAAACTAACCATTTATTAGAGCTTAATATCAATTTTTTTTAAAAAAAAGATTAAATGTCATGGTGATATGCAGCCTAAGTATGTGTACACCTACCTGGAATGATCTCAACTATGATCATATAAAAAAGAAAGAAAAAATTGTAATAGTGATATGCAACTTAGGTATGTGAAAACATACTTGAAATGATCCCTACTATGATTATATTAAAAAAGGCTAAAAGTATGTCATAATGATATGCAGTCTGGGCATGTATATTCATACTTAGAATGATTCCTACTATAATTATAAAAAATAGAAAGAAAAATTAGATAAATGTCACAGTGATATGCGGCCTATGTGTGTGTACACCTAATCGGAATGATCTCAACTATGGACTTAAAAATGTCATAGTGATGATTGTCAAAACTCATCATATTGCAAGTCCTTATGATTTTATTACACCAACCAAAATTTTTATGGAGGCTAACTCAAAGACTTAGCTTATTTTCATCTCTTTTTACTTATGAAAATTTAATGAGTTAAGTTGTTTGAGAGTAGATAATTTTAAGGAATAACACACACAACACTAGTAAATCGTTAAGAAGCTTTAACTTGTATCACACTAACAAATCTATGCATTTATGAAATTTTAATGATTTTATGTTTATCAATTGTTATGACGAAGCACTTGAGTTGTAACACCCCAAAAATCTAAAAAAAATGGATTTGAGGTGCAGGTTGTTTTACACGGCCTGGGACACGCCCGTGTCCCAGGCCGTGTACCCCCGACACGCCCTGGGACACGCCCGTGTCCCAGGCCGTGTAAAACAACCTGCACCTCAAATCCATTTTTTTTAGATTTTTGGGGTGTTACAATCCTCCCCCCCCCCTTAACAAAATTTATAGGCGCGGGTCGGTTTCACCTTTCATGTTCGGCAATCTGCCTTTTCATCGAGTTGCAGCCCAACGGCTCAACCGCACACAAAGTGGCAACGCACGGCCACAAGAGTTGCATCCAACCCTCTTCATTTCCTATACTTCATCCAGTACTTCCTGTTGCACCAAGCCAACAGGTAGGCACAAGGCAAACAAGCCATAATCCCGGAGCCTTCTCCGATATGCAAACAAGCATCACCAATCCAGACCATGTCCAGATGGGATTCACACAGCATGCCTAGATCCGTACTCCAATTCCGGACTCTAACAAGGGGGACTTCACATATCTACCCCAAGGGACATCACAACCCACCGCACACTCGCGGGGAAGGGTTTTCCCTATGCAATGCAGAAAAGAAGGACTTCACATGTCCAAGAAGGGAGATCGTTACCCTTGTCGATCTCTTGGGAGCCATCGAAAACTAGCCGGTGAGAAAGAACCGCAGCAGCTTTGCCTTCCCAACGCTGGCCTCGGATCTCGAATCGGACCACGGGAGCTCCACCGGTGGCTTGATCTCCTCCTCCTTCTTCTTCCTCCTCTCTCTTTCTCTCTTCCTTAGCCAAGTGAAGAAATACCCAATCTTCTGCTGACTTAAACCAGCCAGGAATCACCTGAGCCTTTGGATCCAAAGAGAGAAAATGAACGGCCACGATTTACCCAAGATCTATGTACATCTTTGTGCTCCCTGGGTGAACCGAGTACTTTGCAAAGTGAGCTTCGTACATCAACTCTTCCCTCAATTTACCCACACTCGGGACGCACACTCGACCATTTCTTCGTAACAAACCGTTATTCCAAGAGAACTGGTCATCCGACCCATCTTTCGCATAGCGCTGGAGACTTTCATGAAGCTCCGTTGCTCGCCAAACTCTGTCCGTAAGGTCATATTGAACCTCCGTCCAGTTCAAGCATGCATCGGTCGACGAACCCTTTACTGATAATATCCCGATTTCAAATCCAACTTGGAATAGACCGTTGATCCTGCCAGCTGATCAAATAGGTCATCAATCCGTGGAATCGGATATTTGTTTTTCTCCGTCTGGTATTCCGGTACACCAAGAATGTGTCCTGAGTGCACGGACTGTCGGGCCGTGTGGCCGATGGTTGTGATGGCTTGAATGTGCCTGCGCGCACATAGTTGCTATATGATGATGCCATGCTATGCAGAGAAAGAATGCTAATGCCCCGAGAAAGGGGTATGATTGTTATAATTGGGTCAGCTGAATGCTGACCGTTGCCTTGTTTGCCACCGTTTGGGTGGATTGTCCCTATGCAGGTGCTGGAGAACCAAGTGGTAAGTGAAGGGCTAAAGCCCTTGTTGTTATTGCTGCTGCTGCTGCGGCTGGCCCTTGAAGGCTAAGCGAATGTTTTTGCTTGTTTTCTGAAAAAGCTGTTCTGATGGCCCGGACTAAAGAAAGATGTAGCACGTTATGTGGCGGAATGCAATACTTGTGCGTTGGTGAAAGCAGAGTGCTAGAAGCCTGGCGGGTTCCTGAAGTCGTTACCCATTCCGGAGTGGAAGTTCGATGACATTTCGATGGATTTCGTGCACGGGTTGCCGAGATCGCAACGCGGTCATGATTCAATCTGGGTGATTGTGGACCGGTTGACAAAAGTGGCGCACTTCCTTCCAAACAGAAGAGACGATTCAGTGGAAACCTTGGCCAAGCTTTATGTGGAGCAGATTGTTCGACTTCACGGTGTTCCTCGGAGCATCGTTAGTGACCGTGATGGGCGATTCACATCGAATGATTGGCGGCTAGTTCATCAAATGTTGGGTACAAAATTAGCGTTTAGTACGGCCTTTCATCCCCAAACGGATGGCCAGACTGAACAAACCAACATGACGATGGAAGACATGCTCCGCATGTGCGCCCTAGACTTTGGTAAGAGATGGGAAGAGTATATTTTCCTTGTAGAATTTGCTTATAATAATAGCTACCAAGCGAGCATCGGTACGGCACCATTTGAGGCTTTGTGTGGTCGTAAATGCCGTACACCGTTAGCTTGGGCAGAAGCAAGCGAATCTAAGCTGCGTGGGAAAAAGGAAGTCGAAGAAGCTACCTCGCTTATACGCTCTATTCGGGAGAGGCTATTGATAGCCCAAGTTTGTCAAGCAAAGTACTACAATGCCAAACATCGGAACGTGGAGTTCGCGGTGGGTGATTGGGTATATTTGAAGATCAAACCCTTCAAAGGCGTGTCCAGGATTCGGCGTTTGAAAAAGCTAAGTCCGAGGTATCTTGGTCCATTTGAGGTGGTGGAGCGAGTTGGGGAAGCTGCTTATCGACTAGCACTTTCAGCAGACTTGGGTGGATTATGTAAGACCCCAACCTCGGAGTTGATCGCGGGGCGATCAAACAGCACTTTTGGAGGTCTGAACAGGGGCACACGGCCAGGCACACGGCCGTGTGCCTACCCGTGTTCAGTGGTCTATTGTGGTTTTGTGCAGTCTCGAGTCAGAGAAGGACACAGCCTGAGACACACGGCCGTGTCTCAAGCCGTGTGTGGGGCACACGGCCTCGAACACGGCCGTGTTCGAAGCCGTGTTCATGAAGCCCGACGATCGTTCCTGAAGCTCCAGGTAACATGGCCCGTGGCACACGGCCGTGTCAGGACTCGTGTCGATCGGCGTAACTGATATTTTGGGTTGAATCCGGGCCGTCCGGATCTTTTATGTTGGATCTAACGGCTGTGGGTTAACCAAGGGGGTATTAGGGTTGAGTTTGGGGCTGAATTCCCTCATTTCAACCCTACCTTTCTCTTTCTAAACTCTTAGAGAGAGGTGAGAGCCAAGAGGAGGAGGAGCAAAGTTCCGGCCGCCGGCGGAGCACCGGAGCACCAACTCGCGATCCGAGTCCGGATCCTCGAAGGCAAGGGCGAGGCGAAGCTTTCCATCCGTCTACATCTTCATGGCGGGCACACGGAAATCTACGAGGGTAACGATCCTCTTCATAGGGCATGTGTAGTCGCCCTTCTTTCTATGCATGGGGAAATCCCCCTCTTGCGAGTGAGCGTTGAGGCGCGGAATCCCTTCGGGTAGATATGTAAAGTCCCCGTTGTTAGAGCCCGGAATCGGAGTACGGGCGTAGGCATTGTGTGTGAAGCCTATTCGGGTTTAACCCGGATCGGTGATGTTTGCATTGCATGGCCGGAGAAGACTCCGCGCCGATGATTTTAGTTTTCCGAAATTTCTACGCGGTAGATTGCATACAGGGATCCTTGGGGGTTAACCTCGAGGCGCACCCGGAAAGCTTGGGCGGAATCGCATTGCCGCCGCGATGTTGCCTTGGAGGGCAAATCGGTACATAACGGGGTTATGTGCGTGTTTTGATCGATTGTGGGAATGAGGAGAAACTTGGCCCGCACCGATGGCTAAATGGCCGTGGTGAAGTGAGCAACGGGCGGGTGGAACTCTACCCATTCCAAGTGGTCTCGGTAGAAGCGACCTAAAGTACATGGGACTTCCCGGGAGGCTGGAAACGGGCCTAGGCTTCGGCTGAAAGGGCTAAATGCTCACGAGAGTTGCCATCCGAGGGATGGTGGTGGAATCGCGGTGTCGGACTGGGTCCGGACCGGGTTCACCGGTTAGTGCCCTGAGAGCACGGAGTGTGCGGCCGTGCGTGCCGACACTTGTGGCGAATAGAATACTTTATAGAATTGCTATGGTAGTTTTATATGCAGGGAAGGAGCACCGCCGTCCCGAGAAACGAGACAGGGTCGTTATAATTTGGTCAGCTTTGCTGACCGTTGCCCTTTTGTATTGCCACCTCTTGGGTGGATTACTTTCTACAGGTGCTGCTGCGGAGCCAAGCGGCAAATAGCGGGCTAAAGCCCAAGTTGCAGCGCCAGCCCTCGAAGGCTTAGTTATTAGCTTTTTCATATTCATGTATGGCCGGCCCGCGCGCTGATGTATGAAAGACGCTATCTTGTTAAGCGAACACTTTTGTAAGGCCTTAAGGCCGTGAATTCTTTTGTGTATTTTCTTGTTCGTCATTCCTTTGTGGTATTTTATTACTAGTGGACATTCATGCCTATATGGGTTCCTTGTTTAACATTAAAATGCTTCCGTTAGAATGCGTTGTGTAGGACGACGTTGTTGTTAAATTGGTTGGAATGGTTGTCCATATTCGTAACCTTCCGGTCTGTCCGTAGTATATGGCGTCGGGCCCCGGCCGGACCTACTGCTATATGCTATGCGACGGATAGGGGTGTTACAAATTGGTATCAGACTACCGGTTTCGGTCTGGCTTATTGGAATTCGCGGACGAATTCTTTTAAGGGGTGGTGAGCACATGTATGTGCGTCATCGTTATAACATGAAAAGAACCCATGAATGTCCACTTAGGAATGAAAATACACATGTTAGGGAACCTGCGTGTTCCTATAATTGCTTTTTGCAATTTTGTTCGGTCCCTTATTAGTGTTCTGTTCGACTGTAGGTGTCCGAGAGTGGCGCGTGGCAGTCTGAATGCGCACTTTCTGAGAAAAGTAATGCACCCAGCGATGTGCTGGAGACCCCTACGTCTTTGGAAACCATAAGAAGGGTGGTTGAAGTGGTGTTCGCTGTGAGCAACGCACATCATGGGAGTAATGTGCAACCATTTGTCCCTGAGATGGCCCCAACATCGGGTGGTATGTTGGAGCAAAGGGCATTTGGGGGTCAAGTAGAGCAGCAGAGGAGCATGACTGTGGCGCAGGGAGCGCATTCAGTGGACGCATATTTGCAGACGTTCCTTATGGTAAGGCGCTACCCAGGCTTTGAATGGGAAAGCGAGCAATCTATAGTGGATAGATTTTATAATGGTCTGCGTAGCGAGTTGCGTATCCTACTGCTAGGACCAAAGTTATTGGGATTCCGAGCTTTGGTGGAATCGGCCAGAGCGTTGGAAGTGGAGTTGGGGGAAACTCACCAAGTACCGGTTGAGGAAGGGTTGACAACGAAAGTCAAGCCCATATCTATTGAGGATTTCGAAGTCAAGCGGCTTCGGAATAAGGAAATCAGAATGGTGAAGGTCCGTTGGGATAACTGCGGACGCGAGGAGCTCTCTTGGGAGCGAGAGCAGTCAATGCGCGAGGAGTACCCCGAGTTGTTCCCCTCAGGTACTCGTTATGTTTATTTTTTTTTTTTTGTGTGTAGTCTCTGTTCTTAATTTCGGGACGAAATTCTCTTAAGGGGGAAGGAGTTGTAAGACCCCAACCTCGGAGTTGATCGCGGGGCGATCAAACAGCACTTTTGGAGGTCTGAACAGGGGCACACGGCCAGGCACACGGCCGTGTGCCTACCCGTGTTCAGTGGTCTATTGTGGTTTTGTGCAGTCTCGAGTCAGAGAAGGACACGGCCTGAGACACACGGCCATGTCTCAAGCCGTGTGTGGGGCACACGGCCTCGAACACGGCCGTGTTCGAAGCCGTGTTCATGAAGCCCGACGATCGTTCCTGAAGCTCCAGGTAACACGGCCCGTGGCACACGGCCGTGTCAGGACCCGTGTCGATCGGCGTAACTGATATTTTGGGTTGAATCCGGGCCGTCCGGATCTTTTATGTTGGATCTAACGGCTGTGGGTTAACCAAGAGGGTATTAGGGTTGAGTTTGGGGCTGAATTCCCTCATTTCAACCCTACCTTTCTCTTTCTAAACTCTTAGAGAGAGGTGAGAGCCAAGAGGAGGAGGAGCAAAGTTCCGGCCGCCGGCGGAGCACCGGAGCACCGACTCGCGATCCGAGTCCGGATCCTCGAAGGCAAGGGCGAGGCGAAGCTTTCCATCCGTCTACATCTTCATGGAGGGCACGCGGAAATCTACGAGGGTAACGATCCTCTTCATAGGGCATGTGTAGTCGCCCTTCTTTCTATGCATGGGGAAATCCCCCTCTCGCAAGTGAGCGTTGAGGCGCGGAATCCCTTCGGGTAGATATGTAAAGTCCCCGTTGTTAGAGCCCGGAATCGGAGTACGGGCGTAGGCATTGTGTGTGAAGCCTATTTGGTTTAACCCGGATCGGTGATGTTTGCATTGCATGGCCGGAGAAGACTCCGCGCCGATGATTTTAGTTTTCCGAAATTTCTACGCGGTTGATTGCATACAAGGATCCTTGGGGGTTAACCTCGAGGCGCACCCGGAAAGCTTGTGCGGAATCGCATTGCCGCCACGATGTTGCCTTGGAGGGCAAATCGGTACATAACGGGGTTATGTGCGTGTTTTGATCGATTGTGGGAATGAGGAGAAACTTGGCCCGCACCGATGGCTAAATGGCCGTGGTGAAGTGAGCAACGGGCGGGTGGAACTCTACCCATTCCAAGTGGTCTCGGTAGAAGCGACCTAAAGTACATGGGACTTCCCGGGAGGCTGGAAACGGGCCTAGGCTTCGGCTGAAAGGGCTAAATGCTCACGAGAGTTGCCATCCGAGGGATGGTGGTGGAATCGCGGTGTCGGACTGGGTCCGGACCGGGTTCACCGGTTAGTGCCCTGAGAGCACGGAGTGTGCGGCCGTGCGTGCCGACACTTGTGGCGAATAGAATACTTTATAGAATTGCTATGGTAGTTTTATATGCAGGGAAGGAGCACCGCCGTCCCGAGAAACGAGACAGGGTCGTTATAATTTGGTCAGCTTTGCTGACCGTTGCCCTTTTGTATTGCCACCTCTTGGGTGGATTACTTTCTACAGGTGCTGCTGCGGAGCCAAGCGGCAAATAGCGGGCTAAAGCCCAAGTTGCAGCGCCAGCCCTCGAAGGCTTAGTTATTAGCTTTTTCATATTCATGTATGGCCGGCCTGCGCGCCGATGTATGAAAGACGCTATCTTGTTAAGCGAACACTTTTGTAAGGCCTTAAGGCCGTGAACTCTTTTGTGTATTTTCTTGTTCGTCATTCCTTTGTGGTATTTTATTACTAGTGGACATTCATGCCTATATGGGTTCCTTGTTTAACTTTAAAATGCTTCCGTTAGAATGCGTTGTGTAGGACGTTGTTGTTAAATTGGTTGGAATGGTTGTCCATATTCGTAACCTTCCGGTCTGTCCGTAGTATATGGCGTCAGGCCCCGGCCGGACCTACTGCTATATGCTATGCGACGGATAGGGGTGTTACAGATTACATGATGTATTTCACATCTCATGTATGGCCGGCCTGGGCGCCGAGGTTTGTAAATCATACGGTGTGGAAAGAGGAACTGTAAGGCCTTAAGGCCAAACTCTATGTATTTGTTGTACATTCCGTGGTTATATATAAAAGTGGTTTATATATTGGACATTCCTGGTTAGAGTTCAATTTACAACTTAAAGCTTCCGCTAGCATGCTCTGAGTTAGGATTCGTGTATGGTTTGGTATTATCCTGTGACATCACCGTCTGTTTATGGCATATAGTGTGGGGCCCCGGCCGGACCTTCTATTATACGTCATGTAACGGATGGGGTCGTTACATGAGTAATCTTAATTAATTATGCTTAAGAATAAGGAGACTTAGACTTATATGTTGGTAGATATTTGTTCATTCAATGACTTGCAATGATTCATTTTTACTAAGGTCTAACAAGAGTTTCGGTGTGAGGATGTGATAACTTCTCAAAAATAAGTTATCTTGTGTTTTAATTCATACCTTTTTTGTTAAAAGATTTGATAAGTTTGAGTTAAAAATATTAAATATGAGTAATTTAAAATCTCAAAGAGTCAAGAATCAAGTGCATTTGAAGTCTGGGGGAAAAAGTTACAACATTGTTGTAATAGTTTGGTGGTTGTTTGAGAAGTTGTTAGTAGTGCACAAAAATTTGTGTAACAAATTTCACAGTTTAGAAAAATTTGTTACAACATTTCAGCGAGAATAGAAATTTAATTCTGTAAATATTCAAATTTGAGCTATTTCTAAGGCTAAAGGAGACGTATATTCAACATTTAATATCTTTCTTTGAGTAAGAAACATCTATAAAAAGGTCAAGAAGAGATAAAATAAGAAGTTTTTTCATCATCTTCATCGTTATTCAAGAGAAGAAAACTAAGGTTTTCAAGAAAAAGTGGAGATGTAGAGACTTTCATAAAAGAGGGATTTTGGGCGCATTTGAGTAGAATTTCCTACAGCATTTAGATGTCTAAACATCATGTCTTGCAAGATCTCTCTAATTTTGTGGTGAATTTCTCAAATCATAAATTAATTCTCTAAATTTTGTATTTTGGGAGTACTTTATTATATTTTGATATGATTTTTATTTTTATTTCTATTTATGAAAATTTTGATGTGATTTCTCTATCGAGTTTTTGATCATGATGGTAAAACTTTTGAATTATATTTTCATTCCATTGTCGCTTCGAAATTCGAGAGATGAGACGCGTGAGTCTATGAACGAAAATTACTTTACTACGCGGCGAGATTCGAGAGAAGAATTACGTAAATCTTTAACCAAAGTTTTCAACCCGTTTTACTGATTAGATATAACCTGCAATAAAATAATTTAATCATTAGAAATATTGTATCAAATAAATCGAACACGTATCTCTTCTTTTTTATCATGCATCTCAATTTAGAGCAATGCATGTCATATAGTAATTGGGTGTGGGGGGGGGGGGGGGGGGGGGGGGTTAATTTCAAATATTTACAATACTAATTTAATGCAACAAATCAAATAGTTGCAAGCATAAATCTCAAACAAAATCATATGATTTCCTCTTTTTCTTAAATTTCTTCGTACCCTGCCGGTCACGGTTAACTGAATTTACATACAATTAAGCAGAGTACACCATGCCAACACCATGCGAACAAAAATCATTGCAAGAAGAAAGAAAATATGCATAACTAAATTGGATGTGACCATATGAGTATATATATCTTTGCTTTGCCGCTAATACCGCAAATTATGCATAACATCATGCTTTGCCGCTAATACCAAATGTTTTCCCACCCTCCTGCGCCCAAACCGCAAATTGGATTTTTTTTTAAAAAATATGTCAATAGCCACCGTTTTTTTACAAAACGTCGCGAATATCAAAATAATTGGCCACGCTTCAACAAATGTCGCAAAATAAATGTGGCTATTTAATAAAAATGTTGTAGTGCCACGCGCTTAAGAACAAGCGCTCCGTGCGCTCAAGAACTAGCGCTCCGCGCGCTCAAGAACAAACGCTCCAACCATCGACAGGACAACCACACTCATAACATAGAGATAAAGTCACGTAGAACACGCCGTTCTAGCTTCCAAGCCCCGGATACCAGGTCGAGCATAACAAGTTGCTCCCACTTTCAAGCACCAACCGAGTGTTGGTTTTATTGGCTCCTACCCAGTTCAAGTGAACCGGTCCACTTTATATATATATATATACAAAAGCATGGGGAATCTGCTTTGTATATATATATATATATATATATATATATATATATATATATATATATATATATATTATATTATATATATTATAATATATATATATATATTATATATATATATATATATATATATATAAATTAATGAAACCATGCTCCGCATGCTTTCATTAATATATATAGTATGGAGCTTCAGACGAATGTCAAGAAAACAACTAGAGATCCCCGCCTGTGTGGAGTAAGCCGTCCCCCTCTCTCGCGCTCATTGAGAGAGGTGTTGTCGTCGGGCTTGGTGGAGTTTCTCGCCGGCGTTGCAGTGGACTTTCTAGGGAGTGGAGAGACGCGGCGTCGACGGCGTGCGCGTGTGCAGTTAGCCTCGACAGAGTTTTTCTCTCCGGTGGTGGCGTTGTTCTCCGGTGGTGGCGGTGGTTGCGGTTGAACGTCGGACCTCGGCGTTGAAGTTTCGGTGAACCTTGTGCGTCCGCTGTGCTAGCGGATTGCAGTCAAGATTGTCCTCTCTCCCGCGGACCGAGCGTGTCCGGCTTCTCCGTGGCGTTTCTGTATCGGACGTTGATTGTTATATTGCTATTTTTGTTATAAAATATTGACATTAATTTTCTTGTATTTTGATTGTTCAGTGGAATTTGTGGAGCCAATTCCTAACACCGAGAACCTCAAAGCACGACAAACGCACCGCCACCCATAACGCACGAAGAAATGCATAGCTTTGTGAGTGGTGGTCTGTCACCCTCCGAGCACTTCTCTCTCTCAACAATTGTAACGAGAGGCGTCAAACCCCCGAGTTCTTCAAAAAAGTCATGTACAACAACTAACCAATAGTGGAGGTTTGGCCACCATAGATCCATCCACATGATTTTTCACTAAGTTAAAGAGTTTATTACGTTAAGAAAATTCTTTTTCCAGCTTTCTTCTTTCTTTGACTGTTTGCACGCTCGACTGCTCCCGTGCTAAGGCGGTTCAATTTAGTCCGGTCTACCGGAGTTTTGAGCGATCCGCAATAGCTCTTAACATCTCTGGAGATCACTCGTGAGTTCACTTATAGTTAAGTCTTTCATTTTTAGTATATGGATGTTAGACTTTTAGTATATGGATTGATATTTCTCCTCGATCGGCACACAATTTAGACTAGAAACATAGCATTTTCATATTAAGCAAATACCGTCATAACATTGAATCACATCAAATTAAATTAAACTCTAAATCCTAAACCCAACTTCCATGGGCTCTATAGATAACTCATCGGCACAACAACACCATCATATTACGAAGAACAACAACAGGCCTCTCTCATGTAATTACTTAACACAATGACAAAGCAACTCACAAACGCTCTCTACGATTCCGAATGCCGCGGCAAACATAGAAAGCCGCAGCCGTAGTTGTAATCATGTTCTTAAGATCCCCACCCCCTCAACACGGTGGCCTGGGAAACCCGACTCACACCCAAAGTGAAAGCCCCCATCCTGAGGCTGCAGTCAAGGGATCTACACATGCTCTTGATGTCCTGGAAAGCATTCTTCATGTACCTCTGAAGCTCCGAGTTCACCTTCTCTTCGCCCCACGAGAAGCCTTGAATATTCTTCACGAGTTTGCAAACAAAGGAAACGTCATTCATTCGAATTTTAATTCTACTCGTATTGTTTAAATGCGCGAGAGTATCATGGAAAGATTCGGAGGGTCTCGCTACCTGAACCCACTCGAAGTAGCTGACGGTCACGCCGCCGGCATTGGCGTAGATATCAGGCAGTATAAAGACTCCCTTCTTGGAGAGTATCTAAAGAAGGAAACAAAAAAAAAAGTGAAGAAATATGGTCTAAAGCCCAAGCTGAAGTATATATTTTTGAACATTGAAGAATGAATAACTTAATACCTCATCGGCTTCGGGGTCAGTTGGGTGATTGGCGGCTTCAATTATGTACTTGGCCTTCACATCAGCAGCATTCTCCCTTTCAGAATGTAAATTAGGGGTCCAGTTAGATGGACTGCAGTTTGTTTCTATGTTATGTGAGACTATTAGTTTTTCAGAAGATATATATCTATCAAATCCAGTGAGTTATCTTCTAATTTTTGTCTTCAAATAGCTAGAATTCACTGCGAAACCAACGGTCCAGATCTCAGAGCAAAGCGGGCTGTAAAGCCACGCATTAATTCCCCGTTTCGAAGGATTTTTTTTCCTCCATTCGGTTTTCTGGAAAACGCCACCGTGTCTATTTTAGGGACGAGAAACTTTCTAAAAAGGCAAAATAATTCTTTTTGGATGAGCTGCGTTTTCCACTGATAAAGAAAACAAACACATTATTATAATGAACGTTGACGTTTTTCAGAAAACGAAAATGAGGAAAAATGTTCTCTCGAACGGGGGCCTAGCTTAAGAATTTCGCGTTATCTTAAAACACGAAATCAAGAAATGAGTAGGAATTGTATGAAAGAAGAAATAAGGTAAAAAGACAGATGTAAAGGAGAGATATTCAGCAAGCAATGCAAAAACTTTTTCTTATTCCTTCCTCCGCTATCTCTCTCTCTCTCTCTCTCTCTCTTTCTACAATTCTCATTAAATTTTGTTGGATGCAGTTATTATTTGTGATATTTAGGGTAGGACACCAAAGATATCTTTTAGTATGGAATTAGACCACATAATAGTCTACTGTAAATTAAAAGGGAAATGTGCTTTAATTAATCCCACAATCTAACAATAGGCATGATTTTTTAACAAATTTGTTGTTTATGTATAATGTCCACATGTGCAGTGTGCGGCGATAATAATACTCAATCGCCGCTCGAGATATGGCCCGAGTACGTACGTACTCCCGTCATCACACACTGCGATGGGGGATTCCGTGCACTGCCACTAGTATGTATATATTGTTAGTTAGGTTTCGCCCAAAGTATTCTACAATAGATCGATCATCAGATTTGGAATGACTATTTATATTACCTTCAGCGTACGTAGAGTCTTGCTCTAGATAGACACGCAACTCATGGGTCAATACCGAGTCGGTCTCGACACGTGCGGATATAGACAAAATTATCCAACATAAATGATGATGTGCAAAAGGAGTTGAACCTGTGGAGGACTCCGCCTAAGGCGCAAGGAATGAGAACATCGCATTCAAGCAGCAGTAACTCATTCTGAAGCATGGGATCTCCGCCGTCGAAGTTCTTCAAAACTCCACCATCAGCAATGTGCTTCCGAAGAGATTTAATATCAATGCCGTTAGGGTTTCTGATTGCTCCCGAGACATCGCTGACAGCGATGACCTTTCCACCTCTTTCCTGAATGAGCTTTGCAACCCATGATCCCACGTTGCCAAACCCCTACGCACAACATGAAGAAAGAAGAAACTTGGGAAAAGATGCAAAATTAGGTGATTGTATGTCATATGATGCATGATAGTTCAGTGACGGATGCAGAAAATTTGTTGTGTGGGCGGAATACGAAATTATTAAAAAAACAAATCAACAAATATATCAAAAAAATGTTTATATTACATAATTAATATCGCACAGTTGTGTATAATTGTTGATTAATTTGGAACATTAATTTATTTATAAAAAACTTTTTAACCAACAGCTTAATTATAATTTTGTTTGTTATTTTAATAACAAGATAACAATTAACTAATCTATATAAAATATATATAATAACGAACATATTCGTAAAAAAAAATCTAATATAATAAAGAACTTGTTTATAAGAATACTTAAAAATAGTATAATAAATAATAATAAATTTTGGGTGATGTTATATGTAAATCAAAGATGACTATATACAAACAAAAATATTACATTATTTTAGGCCTTTTAAAACACTATATACAAACCAATAAAAGTAAACATATTTTCTATTCCAGCCATAAGCCTCCCTCCCCACCCGCTCGATTTTCGCACGACCCCTTCGCGATCCTCCTCCGCTCATCTGGTGCCACCCCTCCTCTGCTCCTTGCCAGCGTGAAATTGAGGCTAGCCGGCGACCTCCCTCCATGGTCAATAATGTATGCTTGGCTAGCGACCTCTTCCCTTCAACAAATGTCTCCCTTAGCCATGAAAGCAAGGTTTTCCTAAAACCCTAAATCTATCTTTCTCGGCCTCTTCCCGCAATGTAAGCACAACTTTATCAACTCTTCCGGCAAGCTTTGCGGAAAGGTCTTCCCTTCCCCATCTCTCCCTCATCTCTCTATTTCTTCTCTCATGACAGAAATCTGCAATTCCTTCTGCTCTTACTTCTTCGATTAGGTGATGAACGGTGTTGAATTACTCCAAATGGAAGGACTATAAATCTCCTCTTTCTCCCTCTTACATTCTTCACCGTGCGTTTATTCTACAAACGCAATTGAGATTAAGGCTCCATTTGGTTCGGCGGTGGCGGGTCAATCCGGCGGGTGGAAACGGAGTGTTCGAACCAGAGGTGGGAGGTGGCTGTTCCAAACAGAGCTTTTTGGGGGCGTTTCTCAAGGCGGGCGGGTGGAAACAGAGCAAATGCCGCCGGAGGTTCATTGTTTACCCTCCTTCCGGCGGAATTTGCCCAAAACGGAGCAGCGAAACGCCCAACCAAATAGAGCCTAATATCCTCAATTGAATGGAATTTTTTAGGTTTAGGGTATGCTGGATTTTTTTAGCAGTTGCTTCTTCAGCTCCGGCTACAGCTATTCTTATTAATTTGTTAAGACATGATAGCCAAATTTTAGATGAGGGAATCTCTATTTATTGGAGTCTGCTCATGATCAAGTTGGTATGTTTTGGTGTTGGAAGTTTATAGGTTTTGGTAAAGTTCTGCTCAATGTAATGATTACCTATTTTTTTGTGCACTAATATGATGATATTTAGTTGATAAGAACAATTAATTTTTTTTAATTTTGAACTGATTTGTATATATCATTATATTTGTGTATAACAAAACTATATCTGCACTGATTTGTATATAGTAAAAGTTTATATATAGTCAAAAATAATTTGTATATAACATCACCCTAAATTTATTTATAAATTAAAAACATTAAACTTTGTTGTGGATAGTATTTGAACCCATGATCACTTGATTAAAAATTACAACCTCCACCAACGCAACCAAGAAACAATCTATGTACTATTTGATTATAATTACAACTTGATTATAATTTTTTTTAAATTCAGCGTGGGCCACCGTCCACACTAGCCTCTATGTGAGTCTGTCCAGTGAAAAGATGCCTTTTAGAGAAACAGTCTTTTTTTCAATTCTACTATTAGTAACATCTCTACTTTTTTTTAAAATGAGGCCCAATTTCTGTGTTGATTGATTAAAGGTGCTCAAGTTTGTGCCCTTGATGAATTTTTTTATTTCATGAGACGGCGAGCGACAACGGCAAACATGAAAAAATCTCATGCATGACTATATATATGTCTATATCTATGTATACACACAAACTAGGTTACCATGCATAATCATATTGACCTGAATCACAAAAGTCAATCCTTGGATGGATTTCCCATGCTCAGCCAAGAGAGCCTCCGTCGCAAAAAGAACCCCGCGCCCAGTAGCAGCCTCCCTGCCCACTGAACCACCAAGAGCCTGCACATAAAAGAAATGCACAGTTAATGACTCACTCAAGCCTTAAAACTTCCTAATTTATGATTGTGAATGTAATTAAAAAAAACGTAGGTAACATATGTTAGGGTACGTAGGTGCGGTCACAAAACTATTTGGCCCTATGAACGCTTGTAACCCAAAAAATAAAACTTGGATCAAAAAACTGGTTAGGAACAATTTTGTTCTTGTTCAAACAACACAATCCCCAAAAGAGTCATAAAGATTAGGGGTGTAACAATTTTGTTTGATTTTGGAGCAAAACAGCAAACTGAATAACCGTTGCATGATTCCAGAAATTTGGAATCTAAAAACAGAAATAAAAACTAAATGAAATACATATTTTTTATATTATTTGAAATAAAAATCGTTTACATAAATAATTTTATAATATCATATTACCATTATATTATAAATATATAAATATTTATATTGTAACATCTATACAGTTATTGTGAAAAGAACATTTCAAAATTAAAAATCGAACTGAACCGCATGATTAAGTTTGACAATTTGATTGATTTTTACTTACACCCCGACTAAAAAGAGTCGTTGAAATCAAACACGTACCAACGGCTTTCCCGTAACAATAGCCGGAGAGTGACCGTGAAATTTGGAGTACTCATCCAATATCCATGCCATAGTCTGTATGTAGAATGAAAACAGTAAGCCAAAAATGGGCAATTGAATAGTATTATATTTTAATTATATATTATATATATTATAATTATAAATTCTTAAGATCAAGTGTCCATTGATAATGAAGTAAAAAAACATTTGAAAAAAATGGACAAATTAATATAAGAAATGAATGGTGTGATATAATAAATTATAAAGACACCTGGGCATTAGTTCCCATGTCAGGAGCCGGAACATCCACGTGGATGCCGATGAGGTCATGAAGCTTTTGTGTAAATACACGTGTCAGTCGTTCCAGTTCGCCCTTGCTCAAATCTTCGGGGTTGCACACGATCCCACCCTTCGCACCACCGTACGGTATATCCACCACGGCAGTTTTCCACGACATCAACTGTGCCAGCGCGTTTACCTCATCTGGGTCAACCTTTTTTTACAAATATATATATAAAAAATTATTGATAAAATTAGTAAAATAAATATAGGTAACAGCTAAATAATTTATGCAGTTGATTTTAATGCGTAAAATCAAATAATTTTGTATTTTAAAATTTGTGAAGACTATATATATCAGGGTGGACCCCACGGGAAATCCCACCGGCCAACTTCGATGAGCCCTTACAACATTTTAGAAATCTATTGTCGTCAATCACATCCGCTCAATAAATCAATAGATAATTAAATGAAAATTTATGAGAAGTTATCTTATGGTGAAAAGTTACCTATTCAGGGTAAGTTATTTGACCATATTGACACTTACTTGCGGTAGTGGAGAGAAATGGGGAAAGATAATGTTGACTTTTAAGAAATATTAATCACGATTAATTGTGTAAATCGTAACTGCGAAGAAAAGGGAAATGGCCAAGCCAAGCCTACATTAGAAATTTCCAAGACAAATTTGCTTGCGGGCGCGCGAACTGCGAACGCAGCTCATAGCTGTGCGACCGCGAACAGCGAACGTCGTACCGCGGCCGGCCAAATGGTGGCCGGAGCCGCGGCAGCGTTCGCCGGATCCACACTGCGCCAAATCCCCGCGTCTTCTACGTTTTCTTTGAACTGTACGAAACATACAGGGCAAGTTGAAACCAAAGGGAATTGCTCAAATTCGATCAACAAACAAAAAGAGATTAAACATTTATAATCAAATCAACAGAGAAAATGCTTAAATCCGATCGATCAACAAAACTTCGCAGAAAACTCTAATCAATTACTTTTCCGGCAACCGAATCAAAACTCGATCCGCCGATCGCGAGAAAAAAAAAACAGAGGAGCGGGAGAAATTTGTGCTTATTTCACCTGGGGGTGGAATCGAATTCCCCCCTTCATCGGACCGCGGGCATTATCGTGCTGAACCCTAAACCCAACGAACGAAGCAATGGTGCCGTCGTCTTTGGGGATCGTGCACTCCACCTGCAGTTTCGCACAAGAGGAAATAAACATGAATCAATCATTCAATCTCCGGAATCAAGATTTAGATTCAGGATGCGGCGGATTCATAAGAAATGAACGCGATCGATCTTCCCGTACTTTGATCTCCCGGAATGGAATCGACAGGCTCTTCTCGACCTTCGAGTCGAGACCAAGGATTCGCGCCGCCTGGCGGAAGTTTCGGCTCGTCGCAACCATGGCGTTCATCTTCTCAGACTGAAACGAATAAAAAAAAACAGAGTAGCAGAAGCGAGGATTAATGGAGGAGGAAGACGAATCCAGTCAGGAACCAGTACGAAATGAAAGCACGGGGAGTGAACAGGGTATTTATAGGGATCAATCAACCCGGCATTGTACATCGAACCGGGTTCGTTTTCATACAGGTCAACGAGGGCCGGAATTAATATTATCTTAGTAGATGGATAACCATATGACTAATTTGCAATTGCATAGTTTTAATACAAAAAATATGTATCTTTGTGTACTCCCGTTTGTAGGTCATTATCCAAGTCAGCGTGGGCGCCAGATCAGCAAAAGAACTCCTTGAACAAATTGGCTAAGCGAGGTTAGAGATACGTGAGAATTTAGGGTAACTTTGATCAATTTCGGCTACCTGCAGTTCACGTTTTCAAAAAAAATTTATCAAAACTGCTAAAGGCAAGTTTTACCGTACTGCAATTAGACCAATGATGCTCTATGATTTAGAGTGTTGGACAGTGAATTGTGTACATGAGAAAAAAATGGGAGTTGCGGAGATGAGAATGCTTTTAGGTGAATGTATGGACACACGAGACTGGATGAAATTAAGAATGAATGTTTCAGAGATAAGACGGCAGTAGCACCAATTTTAAAGAAGATGCGAGAAGCTCGACTAAGATGGTTTGGGCACGTACAAGGGAGACCATTAGAGGCACCTATTAGACGTTATGAGAGTCTAGTCACTAGGCATGCTAAACGAGGGAAGGGAAGACCAATAAAGACTTGAAATGAAACTATAAGGAAAGACATGATGCACTCAGACTTTAGTGAGATTATGATTAAACATAGGGCATAATGACGACAAAGGATTCATATAGCCAACCCCACTATAGTAGGATAAGGACTTGAGTGTTGTTATTGATAGCTATATGCAAACCGACCCTTTATGGGTTCAAAGACTTTATGATTTTTTAGTTTGATTTGCACTTAAATTAGGCTCCGTTTGAGGGGACTTATTTTCACCGGTTAAGCGGTTAAGACCGCATGAATCGGGACTTAATTAAGACCCGGTTCATGCGATCGTGACCGTTTGACCGGTGAAAATAAGTCCCCCAAAACGAAGTCTTAGTCTACAGATAGCTGAAATTAATCTACATATAACAACACCCAAATTTAATTGTAATTTCTTGACAAAACTCAGCATGAAATACTTAAAACAATATTTGATATTCATTACAACAATACAGAGGAAAAACTTATATTTGTATATTAATATATAAATATATATTCTTTATGGTATAATGATCTAAATCATCAAAGCAATTTTATCTTCTCATTCAGATTTAAATATTTTTAGTATGATAAATGATTTGTGAGTTGAGAAAAAAATTTATGGATGCAAACACTCATATTTTGCTTTTATTTTGAGATTTTATTGCTTGATTATACTGGACACATAAATATTAATTATTCTTCGTTATTCTTTTTTGAATTTAACGTTTTGCATTAAATCAATAATTGTGTTTAAGAAGGAAATAATCAAAAGTGATTGTGACCTTAGTTTTAAGAGTTCAATAAGGGGCCGTTCGATTGCACGGAATTGAGTCCCTGAAATTGGAATTGAATGTCTAATTCCAATTCCATCGTTCGTCTGCACGTATGACGTTGGAATTTAAATTTTAATGAATTCCGTAGAATTCATTTTGAACTAAAGACAATTCCTTCCAATCTATATAAGAATTGGACAATTCCGATCGAGACACTTTTTTAAGCCTGAGCGCGATTTTTCGCGCGGGGGCGATTTTTTTTGCACGGGCGTGATTATTTAGCCCGGGTGCGTTTTTTTCGCCCGGACGCGTTTTTTCGCCCGAACGCGAATTTTTCGCTGGGGCGCGAATTTTTCGCCGGGCGAGATTTTTTTGCCCGAGCGCGATTTTTCGCGCCCGGGCGCAATTTTTCGTCACGGCGCTGTTTTTTCGGGCCCGGACGTGTTTTTTTGGCACGAAAACGTTTTTTTTCGCCCGGGAGCAAATTTTTTTTGCCAGGGCACGATTTTTTCGCCCGGGCGCGTTTTTTCGCCCGAGCGCGTTTTTTCGCCTGGGTGCAATTTTTTCGCCCGGGCGCGGTTTTTTAGCCTTGGCGCGATTTTCTCCTAGGGCGCGTTTTTTTTTCTCCTATGGCGTTTTCTTCGCCCGGGCGCGATTTTTGAGCCCGGGCACGATTTTTTAGCCTTGGCGCAATTTTTTTCGCCCGGGCGCGAATTTTTTTCGCCCGGGCGCGATTTTTTCGCCCGGGCGTGAATTTTTTTCGCCCGTGCGCCAATTATTCGCTCGGGCGCAATTTTTTCGCCCGGGCGCGATTTTTTCGCCCGGGCGCGATTTTTTCGCCCGGGCGCAATTTTTCACCCGGGCGCGTTTTTTCGCCCGGGCGCAATTTTTTCGCCCGGGCGCGGTTTTTTAGCCTTGGCGTGATTTTCTCCTAGGGCGCGTTTTTTTTCTCCTAGGGCGTTTTCTTCGCCCGAGCGCGATTTTTGAGCCCGGGCACGATTTTTTAGCCTTGGCGCGATTTTTTTCGCCCGGGCGCGAATGTTTCGCCCAGGCGCGATTTTTTCGCCCGGGCGCGAATTTTTTTCTCCCGGACGCGATTTTTTCGCCCGGGCGTGAATTTTTTTCGCCCGGGCGTGGATTTTTCGCCCGGGCGCGAATTATTCGCTCGGGCGCGATTTTTTCGCCAGGGCGCGATTTTTCGCCCGGGCGCATTTTTTTCGCTTGGGCGCGTTTTTTTCGCCCGGGCGCGATTTTTTTCCCTCGGGGCGTTTTTTCGACAGGACGCGTTTTTTGCACACGGGCGCAATTTTTTAACCCAGGCGCAATTTTTTTCACCCTGGCGCTATTTTTTCGCCTGGTGCGATTTTTTCTCTCGGGCGCGAATTTTTCTCCTGGGGGCGCTTTTATCCCCCGTGCGTGATTTTTTCGCCGAGGCGCGATTTTTGCTCGGGCGTGTTTTTTTGCCCCCAGCCAAAAAAATCACACCCGGGCAACAAAAATGGGCCCGAGAAACATAATCGCACCCGTGAGAAAAATTCACGACTAGGTGAAAACATATTGCCCGGACAAAAAAATTGCGTTCGGGCAAAAATCGCGTCCAGGCAAAAATATCGAATTCCGATTCCACAATATTCACCAATATTCTTTATCAGACGAACATTGGAATTGGAATTCGTCACCAATATTTAATTCTACAATATTCATCAATATTCAATTCCAATATCGAATTCCAATTCCGTGCAAACGAACGGACCCTAATATTGTTTGGGAAGGAAATAATCAAAAGTGACACCCTCTCATTCATCTTATATAGAGAGAGTTCAATTTATGTGAAAGACATAATAATCTCTACTGAGCTCAAGATTGATATTTTGAATGAAAGCATCAAACATTGATAAATAACAATCTACAAAAATAAATATGGTAGGCGAATCATGTGATCAGTGTGTTGTGGAGCTAGCGGCGGGAAGAATCTCTGGAGGCGAGCATCAATGATTATGTCGCCCAGGCATATTACTATGTGCAACATCGATGAGTATGTCGCCCTCTAAGTCACTTATGGTGCACACTTCATTTTTTTGACTCTCCTCTCGAAGCTTCCTTCCATAGATAGACTGTTCTTCTTGATGCAAACAATCACTCCAATACAAGCAAGATTGATTGCCCTTGAAGCAATTTTTTACTGTGTTTTGTGTAAGAATTGTTGGTGGTAGATACTCACTACTTTAGGCTAGATCCTTGTAAATGGACATATCATTCTCCTCACATACACCATTCTTTCATCTTTCCCATGAAAAGGCCATCCTTTGGACTCTATCTTGACACTATACTCCTAATTTGCTCAGCAAATTTTTGTTGAAATTGTGTTTTAATTATGCATTTGCCACTTGTTTTTATAATAGTAGTCCATTCTATTTGACAAGTTTGCATGCAGCTTTAGGCACCATTTGGGGGGACTTATTTTCACCGGTCAAGCGGTTGCGATCGCATGAACCACACCTTAATTAAGTCCCGGTTCATGCGGTCGCAACCGCTTGATTGACCGGTGAAAATAAGTGTTAATGTAAAATGCCACCTCACAGTCAAAGTCAAACTTGATATTCAGTTTGTTCAACAAGTTTGACCGGTCCTCACCACTCTTGCCAACCGCCACCTACAACCTCCATGTGGTTATGGCAACCACCTACCACCTCCATGTGGTTATGGCAACCACCTACCACCTCCATGTGGTTATGGCAACCACCACCTCTTCTAGCCTATAAAAGGAGAGACCCCCATGGGTTTCAAACACACCAGATCCGAGAAGAGGAGAAGAGGAGAGGAAGAGAGAGTTCAGAGGCGGCGGTTGTCCAAGGCAGCGGCGGCGGCGTTCGAAGGGAGAAGCGGCGGCGGCCGGCCATCATTCCGACGGGCGGCTCGGGAGCTGGTGGCTCCGGCGAAGTCGACGACCTTGGAGGTCGACCCATCGGCGGTGGAAATCTCAGGCGGAGGATTCCAGGAATCGACGACGGCAGGCGGCGGCATAGCCTCCAGACAGTGATCAGACAGAATTTTGGCGCGTCTCCGATCTTTATGATCTCAGTGTAACTCTGTATCAAACTCCCTATCATTTTAGTGGATCTTCCCCAGTGCTCTCCCCGTGGAGTAGGAGCTTCTCTCCGAACCACGTAAAAATATCTGTGTCGTCTGTGTGCTTGGTTTCTCGCTCTTTTATTATTGCGCTATTACTATTGTTCGCTCATTTCCGTTGCGTTGTCCGTGACAACACGTGTTACGGACTAGGACCAATTTCATAACAATTGGTATCAGAGGAGGTTCCAACCTTGGACCTCCGTGAGAAATAGCAATTGCGGCAAAATTCGAGATTCCAAAGTACGACGGAAAAATCGATTTTGGTTTGTGGCAGAAAAGGATCAAAGCAGTTCTCGTTCAGCAAAGTCTCCATAAGGCGCTTCTCGGCAAGGAGAAATCCGGGAAGAAGGATGACGAATGGGAGGAGTTGGATCTGAAGGCCATCAGCACAATCCAGTTATGCCTAGCGGATCAAGTCATGTACAATGTAGTCGATGCTGAGACTGCAGCAGATCTGTGGAAGAAACTGGAGGAGCTTTACATGTCCAAGTCGCTCACGAACAAACTCTACGTCAAGAAGCAGTTGTACAGCTTGAGGATGTCAGAGAGTACTCAGTTGTTGGAGCATATGAACGTGTTCAACAAGCTCACTTCACAGTTGCGAAGTATGGAGATAAAAGTCGAAAAAGAAGACCAGGCTCTTCTGTTGCTGTCTTCTCTATCGAAGTCATTTGATCATCTGGTCACCACAATTCTTTACGACAAAGATACTCTGAAGATGGAGGAGGTGATGACAACTTTGCTCTCAAATGAAACTAGGAGCAAATCTGGCCCCAGCACCAGCGAAGGACTGTTTGTGAAAAGCAGCGAGCCGGCTAGAGGCAGATCAAGGGACAGAGGGAAGAAAGCAAATCGATTCAGATCCAAGTCCAAGACCCAGAACAACAAGTGTCACTACTGCAAAGAAGAAGGGCACTGGAAAAATAATTGTCCAAAAAAAAAGCTTAAGGAGAAGCGTCAAGAGCCACAGCAGGCGGCCGTGGCATCAGACCCAGAGAGTGAAGCAGATGTACTTCATGTACGCTCCACTATTGACTCTTGCGACTCCTGGATCATGGACACTGGATGCTCCTATCACATGTGCCCGAACAAAGAATGGTTCCATAGCTTCAGGCAACATGATGAAGGACGTGTTCTCATGGGGAACAACTCAGAGTGCAGAACAATGGGGATTGGCAGTATCAGAATCAAGATGTTCGATGGAACAGTCAGAACGCTCACCGATGTCAGGTACGTACCAGATTTAAGAAAAAGTCTGATTTCTTTAGGTACTCTGGAGGCGGCCGGCTACTCCTACACCGGTGATGGCGGCTATTTGAAAGTCAAGAAGGGAGCTCTGGTGGTCATGAAAGGAGAGCGCTGTGGTACCCTCTATAGGCTCATCGGCTCCACCATTACTGGCGACGCAGCAGTCTCTACGACGTCAGACGAAGACTCCTCTCTATTGTGGCATGCCAGGCTTGGCCACATGAGCGAGAGAGGATTGCTGGAGCTGCACAAGAAAGGTCTACTGAAATGGATCAAGACGTGCAAGCTAGATTTCTGCGAGACGTGCGTTCTCGGGAAGCAGTGCAAAGTAAAGTTTGTGACGTCAAGCAAGCACAGCAAGCAAGTACTGGAGTACATACACTCAGACGTTTGGGGGCCAGCCCCAGAGCCATCACTTGGAGAAACTAGATACTTCGTGACCTTCATCGATGATTTCTCAAGGAAGGTATGGATCTATTTTCTCAAGCACAAGTCTGAGGTGTTCGAGAAATTCAAAATCTGGAAGACCAAAGTGGAGAAGCAGACTGGGAAGGAGGTGAAATACCTCAGATCTGATAATGGCGGCGAGTACACCTCAACGGAGTTTCAGAACTACTGCAATCAAGAGGGAATCACTCATCATCTCACCATTCCTGGTACACCGCAGTAGAACGGCGTCGCAGAAAGGATGAACAGAACCTTGTTGGAGAGAGCTCGGTGCATGCGTCTATTTGCAGATCTTCCGAAGTCTTTCTGGGCCGAAGCGATCAATACGGCTTGCTATCTAGTGAATCGATCTTCATCAATGTCACTAGATCTAAAGTCTCCACAGGAGGTTTGGTCAGGTACTTCCGTTGGTTACTCCGATATTCACATTTTTGGTTGTCCTGTGTACACACTGATGCAGGATTCGGAGAGGACAAAGCTGGATGCTAAGTCCAGAAGGTGCATCTATCTCGGCCAGAAGGCCAGCACAAAAGGGTTCAAGCTGTGGAATCCTGAAACCAAGAAGGTGGAGGTGAAGCGCGACGTCATCTTCGATGAGGCTTCTATGCTGAAGAAGTCTCAGTCTCATACCAGAGAAGCAGAAAGGACTCCAGTCTCACCAGTACAGGTGGAGCTGGAAGAAAGTGATAAAGTTGACGACCATGATGATTCCTCCGGCTCGGAGGATACCGATGTTGCACAACCTACTGATGCGGAACCGTACACGATTGCTAGAGGAAAGGCGAGGAGAGAGGTTAGACTACCTCTCAGGCTACTAGACACTGTGGCATATGCTTTTCAGGTTATCTCCTCAGATCCCAGTTCCTACCGAGAAGCTGTAGAGAGCAGAGACTGTTCTCAGTGGAAAGCTGCTATGGTGGAAGAGATGGACTCACTTCAGAAGAACCAGACTTGGGACTTGGTCAATCTACCCAAAGGAGCTAAGGCAATAAGCTCCAAGTGGGTGTTCAGGAAGAAGGAGTCTACATCAGGCGAGGACCAGTGGAGGTACAAGGCCAGATTCGTTGCAAAGGGGTTCGCGCAGAAGAAAGGTGTTGATTTCGATGAAATCTTCTCACCCGTGGTGAAGCATTGTTCCATACGGATGCTGCTTGCTATAGCAGCGATGTGGGACATGGAGCTGGAGCAGATGGATGTGAAGACGGCTTTTCTTCACGGCAGCCTAGACGAAGAGATCTATATACTGCAACCTGACGGGTTTGTTCGACCCGGTGACGAGAAAAAGGTGTGCAAGCTGAAGAGATCTCTCTACGGCTTGAAGCAGGCTCCAAGGATGTGGAACAAGAGGTTTGACACCTTCATGACCTCACATGGTTACAGCAGGAGCCAGTACGACAGCTGCGTCTACTACAGATTTCTGGCAAATGGAGATATACTGATCTTGATGCTCTACGTCGACGACATGCTGATTGCTTGTAAGTCAGCTCGGGAGATTCAAGTTCTGAAGCAGACGCTACATGCTGAGTTCGAGATGAAAGATCTTGGTCACGCACAGAAGATCCTTGGGATGGAGATCAAGCGCGACAGAAAACGAGGTATGCTTTGGCTTTCTCAGACAGGTTATATCAAGAAGATGCTGGAGAAGTTCAGTATGACGGAGTCGAAAGCAGTTTTAACTCCTCTGGGACAGCAGTTCAGATTATCTTCACAGCAGTGCCCAAACTCGGAAGAGGAACGTCAAAAGATGCTCAGGGTGCCGTACGCTAGTGCGGTAGGATGCTTGATGTACGCCATGATCTGTACCAGACCAGATATCGCTCAGGCTGTGAGCGTAGTCAGTAGATACATGGGGAATCCAGGGCGACAACACTGGGAAGCGGTCAAGTGGATTCTGCGATACTTGAAGGGAACTCCAGACGTCGGACTACTATTCAGAAGGAGCAAGGATGTTGGTGCTATAGAGGGCTTCGTTGATTCCGACTACGTCGGTGACCTCGATAGGAGAAGATCTACCTCCGGGTACATCTTTCTTCTAGGTGGAGGTCCCATCAGTTGGAAAGCCACTCTTCAGGACATCGTTGCTCTATCGACGACAGAAGCGGAGTACATTGCTGCAGTGGAAGCCGCAAAGGAAGCCATCTGGCTTAAAGGTCTCACTAAAGAACTCAGGATCACTCAGGAAGCGGTGAAGGTGCACTGTGACAGTCAGAGTGCGATTTGTCTTGCCAAAGACCCGATCTACCATGCAAGGACAAAGCATATTGATGTGCGCTACCACAAGTTGAGGGAGTTCGTTGGAAGTGGAGACATTTTGTTGCTGAAGGTGCCCACGGAGGACAATGTTGCAGACATGTTGACCAAGCCAGTGACAGGAGTCAAGTTCAAGCACTGCCTTGACTTGGCTCATATTTGTGCATGTTGATTAGGGTGACCCCAGGGAGAGGGGGTAGTTTTTTTTTGGAGGGAGAAGATCCAAGCTCAAGGTGGAGTACTTCATGCGTGAGGCGTCAAGGTGGAGATTGTTAATGTAAAATGCCACCTCACAGTCAAAGTCAAACTTGATATTCAGTTTGTTCAACAAGTTTGACCGGTCCTCACCACTCTTGCCAACCGCCACCTACAACCTCCATGTGGTTATGACAACCACCTACCACCTCCATGTGGTTATGGCAACCACCACCTCTTCTAGCCTATAAAAGGAGAGACCCCCATGGGTTTCAAACACACCAGATCCGAGAAGAGGAGAAGAGGAGAGGAAGAGAGAGTTCAGAGGCGGCGGTTGTCCAAGGCAGCGGCGGCGGCGTTCGAAGGGAGAAGCGGCGGCGGCCGGCCATCATTCCGACGGGCGGCTCGGGAGCAGGTGGCTCTGGCGAAGTCGACGACCTTGGAGGTCGACCCATCGGCGGTGGAAATCTCAGGCGGAGGATTCCAGGAATCGACGACGGCAGGCGGCGGCATAGCCTCCAGACAGTGATCAGACAGAATTTTGGCGCGTCTCCGATCTTTATGATCTCAGTGTAACTCTGTATCAAACTCCCTATCATTTTAGTGGATCTTCCCCAGTGCTCTCCCCGTGGAGTAGGAGCTTCTCTCCGAACCACGTAAAAATATCTGTATCGTCTGTGTGCTTGGTTTCTCGCTCTTTTATTATTGCGCTATTACTATTGTTCGCTCATTTCCGTTGCGTTGTCCGTGACAACACGTGTTACGGACTAGGACCAATTTCATAACAAATAAGTCCCCCAAACAGAGCCTTAATCTAGATAGAAATGGACCTTGATGAGGCTTATTATGCCCCAATTTCATCAAGATGGTTACACTTGACCAGATGCAAGAACTCAACATTATACTAGATGACATTATGACCACCATGAGCATGCTAGTTGTTGGTACCGATGGAAGAGATGGCGCTCATAGTTTTTTATGTAATGAGCACCTTCACATTTTGTTGTAGCATCCCCACCAACCAGTTAACGCTTCAGGATCCTCTTCATTTTTGGCGAAATGGAGGGGATTTATTTCACAGTCATGATGAAATGTTTTTTGATCCGACGGATTCATCATTTCCCATACTTTTATATTTTTTTTAATCAAAAAAATCTTGTCCACTAGATATCTTCAAACTTATCTTGTTCACTAAATGATGAAGTGGATCCCCTCCATTTCTAACGAAATGGAGAGGATCCGAATCCACAGTTAACATGCTACTCTCATCATTTCTTCCCCAATACTCTACAACTTGTCCCACAATGCTATGGAGATTGACCTTAGTAAGCTTGCAATTAGCTCTACCATTTTATCTCTTTTCATGCACCGCCAGTCAACACCACACGATTACAATGATATTGAGCGAAGTCATCGTCGAACTAATCTCAATCTCATCGGAAATCATATATTCCTCCCCTAGAATCAAAGTAATATTGATGACACACCCAAAAAACTATGCGAAACTTCATCGAACATGATGTCGCTACAATAATCTTCATTTAGAGCTTTCATTACAAAAATAATAACCTCTTGAATCTTGATCAAGAAGCTAGAGTCAATAGCTGAGCGTTTGGCTAAACTTAATATTAATCTCTCACTTTTTCATTTTCTCCGAAAAAAACGGAACATTATATCGGCCAAAATATCTTCTCCTTCTCCTCCCTCCCTCTTTGCATTCTCCTCTTCCTTCCCCTCTCAAACGACAAAAACCGGGATGAAAGTGTTTCTGATGGCTGGACCGTCACCGTGCACACAAATGACAATGGGTCGGGGACGAGCACGCCACCGACTCGGATACCGAGGAATGGATCACCCACAATTTTAGCAGCGCCCGCCTTTACTCCACCGACGACGGAGATGAAGAAGACGAAAATAAAAGTTTTTTGTATGTTTTAGGAGAAACTTTTTTGCAGGTGTATCTAAAAAACTACTGGATTTTCGTGTTGCTTAATTTCTGAAATACATGTTTGTGAATAGTCAAAAGTACGGTCATTATCCCAAAAACAGAGGAAAAGGACAAAACTTGGTATCGGGTCTAGTGTTCCTGCAATGCAGTTTAGCGTAAAGCTGGAGCCGGCAGCAGTTGAGTTACACAGTCAAGTCGCCGCGTAGAGAGCTTAGCTGGAGCAGCTGGAACTGACTTTTGATAGTACAACAAACAGGATAAGCGCGGTTGATTTTCCGCATCGCGGCTGACGACATCTTTATTATTTCATAATATTATTTTATGATAATTAATTAATTATGATTTAAATGTGAACCAAAAATGACGTACTCCGATAGTTGGATAAGTATTTACGTGTATTGCCATCACACATATAGCATCCTCAGTTAATGCCGGGAGAGGATAGAGGGAAGTGTCTTAGGCTTTGCTTGTTTGTGCATTTTTTTCTTTATTTTTATTCCGGAAATAATGTCAATCCTATAAAAAATTGTTTGGTAACCCTTCACTCACGGGCGGATCCAATAAGAGACACGCCCGGGCACGTGTCCGGGCGTGAATTCGCGAGAAAATAAGAGGGTTATCCAGAATTCCTGCCGGCTGCCAGACCTAAAACCGCGATGCTACCGCCTTCCGCCATTCCAGTTTCTTTCCCTCCTCCACGGTGCAACGTCTCGCCCCTCGCATTTTCGGCGTCTCCTACTTGGATCCTCCACGGGCTGCCCAACCTCACTGGTCATTGCTTGGATGATGGCAGGTGGAGGTCTGATATTTGGAGCCAGCGGATCTTGTTTCTGGATGAGGAAGATGACAGATTCTGTTGTCCCTTCTACTGTCTCCAATGACCAACGGTGCGGCGGCACCCGAGCAGAGGAACAAACGTTGGTCTCATTTCTCCCTGTCAAGTGATTTTCTAGCCCCTTTTGATCTCACTTCTCCACGTCAAGTGATTTTTTAGGCCTTTTGGTCTCGCTTTTGCCCCGCCTTAGTGGTTGTTTGGGGTCCATTCTTGACATCTTGTTCTCATTCTCAATGCTTAAGCAAAGACATTGATTTCTCATTTTCTCTAAATGCAGCCTCTAGTCCATTTCCAAGTTCTGTCCATTTGCTTTGCAATCGACGCTTTGGTCTTTGTAGTTGTCTCTTGGCAAGTCATTCCCATTTGATTTACAAGAGCTTACAACTTGCAATTTACTCGAGATAGAGATTGTTTTTTTGAGAGGTATTTTTATCTTTCTGTGTTTGCCCAAATTTTCTCCTATAAATATAAATGGATTATGGTTTTTTTGGTTTGAGAGAGAGTTGTGAGAGTGATGTGTTGTAATTTGTATTAGCATCTTCTTTTTCTTCCACACCGGTGATAGTGAACAACCCTTCCCCGTAGACGTATGTGTTTCTCGCCGAACCACGTAAGCCACATTGTATTTATTGTTCGTGATTGTGTGATTTTGATTTTTTTTTCATATCGTACACACAACAAGTGGTATCAGAGGCGGGTTACTGTGTGATTTTTGTTTGGAGGCTACTTGGTTGACTGGTTCTCAGATTTTCAAGTAGAAGAGGATCGATGCAGGTTGGGATCTTCTTTCATTTGGTGGAGGCGGGGCAGATCTCCAAAGGCGACGCTGATTAAGAAACTGAAAAAGGTTTTCTTTGTTTGGGCTGCAAAACAAAGCAGAAGACTGTGTGTTGTTTGTTTGAGAGGAGGTTGTGAAGAGAGGGTGACACTAGGACATTTTTGCGTTGCAACCTGAGGGAGAGAAGGTTTTGCTCACCTTCCTCAAATGACAGGAAGGAAAAAATAAAAAAAAGGAAAGCTTTTTCAACGCTAGGATTTTTTTGAGATTTCTTTTTTTACCTCTCTCATCACAGACAAAGCAATTTAAAAAAGGATATTGGTCTTGTTTCTATGGGCAATGATTAGACAAGTCGTACTATTAGTATTGAGGGTATTCTGGTTCAGATGTATGTTGGTGTATTGAAAGAGTTCACTGAGGTCCGACATGTTCCGGATATTAGGAAGAATTTGCTGTCTGTTGGGGTTTTAGAAGCCAAAGGCTACAAGGTAGTGACTGAGGCAGAAGTTCTGAAGATCAATAGAGGAGTTTTGATTTTTATGAGAGGAGTTTGACGCCAAAATCTATATTATCTTCAAGGGAGTACAGTTACCAGAACTATGACTATTGTTGATGATTCTTTGGATGTCACTACTTTATGACATATGAGATTGACTCATGCTGGAGGGGCTTCTCTCCAGGCTTTATCAAGACAAGGATTGATTAAGGGAGCAAAAAGCTGCAAATTGGATTTTTGTGAGTATTACGTGTTAGGCAAGAAGACACGAGTATCTTTTGGCACTGTCGTCCACAGCACAAAAGGTATTTTAGATTGTGTTCACACAGATATTTGGGGCCCGACGAAGACAAAATCTTTCTGGGCGAGAATACTTTGTCTTCTTCATTGATGATTATTCCAGATATATTTGGGGGTACACCATAAAACATGTGAGCGAAATTTTGGAGATATTTGTGAATTCAAAGAAGTGGATTGAGACTCAGGCTGACAAAAAATTTGATGTATCAAATCAGACAATAGAGGCGAATACACATCGAATGCGTTCTTGCGAGAGTGGCAGAGATTATGTATAGAGCATCACTTCACAGTCAGGGAGACACCGTAACAAAACAGGGTGATAGAGCACATGAATCAGACTTTGGTAGAGAAGGTTCGATGTATGTTGTCTAATGCTGGGTTAGACATGATTTATTGAGCTGAGGCTATTGATTATGCTTGCCACTTGGTGAACCATCTACCTTCTGCAGTTATTGGAAAGAAGACTACAAAGGAGATGTGGTCGGGGCATCCTGCTAGAGATTATATGCACGTGAAAGTGTTTGGATGTATAGCTTATATATTATCATGTGAAGAATGATAAAGTGGAACCACATGCAAAGAAAACAATCTTCATTAGCTTTAGACGTGGAGTAAAATGCTACAAACTCTATAATCAGACAAAGAGAAAGATTGTAATTAGTGGGGATGTTACTTTTGACGAGGCAAGTTTGCTGAAGCCTCGGGACTCAGAACAGGTGGAGAGTTCGAAGCTGATCACTACTACTAATCAAAAGGTGTTTGGTGTGACTCCATTTGTTCCACCAGTTCCCCGTACTCCTGATGAGATATATGATAAGACTGCTGATGAGGTATTATTTACTGGTGATCAGGAGGTGGAGGAAGTAGAGGCAGAGGGTCATGTTCAGGATTCTGTTGCCAGAAGCCGGACCAGGAGCCAGAATGTCCCAAAGCCAACTTGGTTGAGGGACAACATTGCATTTGCACTTTCAGCATCTTAGGCTGAAATCTCTTGTCATTTCAGGGAGCTTATAGAGAGCCCTGAAACAGATTTTTGAAGGGATGCGATGGATGAAGAGATGACTTCTCTAAATAAAAATGATACATAGAGATAAATGAAGTTACCTCTATGTAGAAAAGCAATTGAGTGCAAATGGGTGTATGCAAAAAAAAGAAGGATCTCATTGTGCTGTTGATGTGCGTTACAAGGCAAGATTGGTGGCCAAAGGTTTTGCTCAGCGTGAAGGTATTGATTATGATGAGGTGTTTTCCCCAGTTATCAAACATCCGTCGATCCATATTCTCTTGACCTTAGTAGTGCAGTATGGTCTGATTTTGGAGCAGCTTGATGTGAAGACTGCATTCTTGCATGGGAATTTGCAGGAGAAGATCTATATGAAGTAATCACCTAGATATGAGGCTCAGAGTGACTTGGTGTGCAAATTGGACAAGTCACTTTATGGTTTGAAGCAGTCACCGAGACAGTGTTACAGAAAGTTCGATTAACTTATGCTGGGACAGAAATACACACAAAATCAATATGATCATTGTGCATATTTCCTTAAATTGGCTACTGGTGAGTTCATTTATCTTTTATTATATGTTGATGATATGTTGATGATATGTTGATTTTCGCTTCAAATCAGATAAAGATTGATAGAATGAAGAGGCAGCTCTTAAAGCAGTTTGAGATGAAGGAGTTAGGTGAGGTTCGCAAAATTCTCGAGATGGAAATCTACAGGAACAAGAAAGCTGAAAAGGTTTGGCTCACTTAAATATCGTATATTAAGAAGGTGTTGAAGAGATTTGAGATTGATGACACTACTAAGACAGTGCGACTCTACCATTGGCAGCGCATTTTCAATTAAGTACTGACTTGTATCCTAAAGACGACCAAGAGAGGAAGGGAATGAAGCTAGTTCTGTATGCCAGTGTAGTGGGTAATTTAATGTATCTCATGATTTGTACAAGGCCAGATATTGCACAAGCTATTGACATGGTGAGCAGATTCATGCATGATCCCAGCCAAGATCTTTGACAGATAGTTAAATGGATTCTGAGGTATCTAAAAGGTACAATTGATGATGTTGGCTTAATGTGTAAGAGACATCAGTCTAGTGTTAGGTTGTGCATGAGCTACACCGATTCAGATTATGCAGGTGATATAGATAGGCGCAGGTCTACGACTGAATATTTATTCACATAGGTAGGAGGTCTAGTGAGTTGGAGGTCTACTCTGTAGTCGACAATGACTTTATCTACAATAAAGGCTGAATACATGGCAGTGGCAGAAGCTATGAAGGAAGTCATCTGGATGCAAGGCCTATTGGATGATCTGAGTGTCGAGCATAAGACTTTAACTGTCTTTTGTAACAGTCAAAGCGCGATTTCCTCGGCGTCCAATCAAGTGTATTATGCTCGTACCAAGCATATTGATGTAAGGTACCATTTTGTTCGAGACTTGATCGAGACAAGCGAGGTCCTTTTGAAAAAGATTGATACCAAGGAGAATTCAGCAGACATGCTCACGAAGGTACTGTCAGTCCAGAAGTTTACATATTGCAAAGGCTTAGTGAACGTTCGAGCTCAGAGGTGAGTGCCTTGAGGGGCAATTTGAAGAACTATGCGTGGCTTGATCTTATGGGAGGGGGTACGTAGGCAGCCATCTTGGCGCAAACGGTTTGGTGTTGTTGTTTGTTTGTTATCTCATATTTGTTTTGTTTCAAATAAGAGATGAGATGAAGATTATTGTTTTGAGGGTTATTTTTGTCTTTCTGTGTTTGCCCTAATTTTCTCCTATAAATATAAAGGGGTTAGAGTTCTTTTGGTTTGAGAGAGAGTTGTGAGAGTGATATGCTGTAATTTGTATTGGCCTCTTTTTTTCTCCCTCACCAGTGATAGTGAGCAACCTCTACCCGTAGATGTAAGCGTTTCTTGCTGAATCACATAAATCACACCGTGTTTATTGTTTGTGATCGTGTGATTTTGGTTTTTTCCCGCATCGTTTGCATAACATGATTTACAGGAGGTTACAACTTACAATTTACTCGAGGTTACAACCTCTGCCCTTACAGTTTTATAGTCCGCCCCTTACAGTTTTATAGGTTTGGATCTATTTCTATGATTACCAATTCATTTTTAATAGTCTCCATAGATCTGTTGTTTCTCTAATATCTATGTCGATCTCTATAGTTTCATTTTATATTTTATCCACTATTAGTATTTTACATATTTCTGATATTTTGTGTTTTCATGCACTCATGTTCATAGTTTGTTTGTTTTAGAGTGTACCTACTTAAGCTCTACTATTAACTAAAATTATGATTCAAAAAATACAATACATATGTTTCAATTGTATGGTGTTATTACTTAGGATGTAGTGTAAATTTTTTATATCACAAAGCTCATATTCTGCACTTCACATTCAGCTTAGCTTTAGCAATTGTAATTTTATCTATTTATTTTGTTTACTAATCATAAATAACACATTCCTAGATGAATTTAGGTTGATGTGGTTTCCTTACTTTGGTTTCATATTTGATAGGCTCCACCTTAACTTATAAGGATGAAAGAGACCCCCCATGATCCCCACCAAGGGAGATCATGGGAGGGCCCACCTTGCCCCCATGATCTCTCATGGAGATCATGGGGGGTGGGCCCCATCTCCTCCCCTCTCCCGCGGAGGGAACCGCCGCCGGCGGCTCCCCCCGGCCGGCCACGGCCATGGCCCGCGGCCAAGGCCGGCCGCGGCCACGGCCGGCCGCGGCCAAGGCCGGCCGCGGCCACGGCCGGCCCCGGCCACGGCCGGCTCGCGGCCATGGCCGGCCCCGGCCATGGCCGGCTCGCGGCCATGGCCGGCCCCGGCCATGGCCGGCCCCGGCCATGGCCGGCTCGCGGCCATGGCCGGTCCCGGCCATGGCAGGCTCGCGGCCATGGCCGGCCTCGGCCATGGCCGGCCTCGGCCATGGCCGGCCTCGGCCATGGCCGGCCTCGGCCATGGCCGGCCTCGGCCATGGCCGGCCGGCCTCGGCCATGGCCGGCCGCAGCCAGGGCCGGCCGCCGCCGTACCCGGCCGCCTCCTCGCCGCCAGCGTCGTCCGGGCGGCCCCGCCACGGGAGGACCTCCCCACCGTCCGATCAAAGGGGAGGCTCTACCGGCCGTCCGATCGGGGCAAAACCACCCACTAACCCACTATGTTAGTGGTGGGGCCCGCCATAACTTCCCCCTGGAGCCTATAAAAGGACCCCAGGGGCTTCTCATTTCGGAACCTTTTCCTGAAAAAGCTTCCCCCTTCTTCTTCTTCCTCAGGTGGGAGCTCTCCCGTTTCCTCCGCCGGCGACCACCCCTCGTCGCCGACCACCAGTGGCCGCCTCTCGCCGCCAACCACCGGAAACCACCCGCGACCTCCAGCGGCCGCTAACGGATATCAGCACCCGTCAACAGCTACCAGAACCTGTCACCGGCTATTGGCACCCCATCAGAGCCCAAAGGCAAAGAGCGCGCTCCAAGAGCTAGAAAGGCGCACAAAGGAAGAAGTGACAACCCTTGGACCCGCGTCGCCCCTGAGCGCGCGCGCCCGAAGTATCTCGTGCATTCCACCGTCCAAGTCCCGTCGGCGAGGCAGTCTGTTGCCCACCAACGGGTGCATACACTCTCTCTCTCTCCTCAAGATTGTAACGGGAGCGGCCTGTCGCCCCGATTTCCCCCATCAAACTGTAAAACTCCGACAAATTAGTGGATTTTGATCGGCACCGACCCGGTCACGTGGTTTTTCACCCGGTTGAAGGGTTTTCCACGCTAAAACTTCCTGTGTCCATCCCCCGTATTTCAATTGACTGTGTGCGCGCTCGACCGCTCCGAGAGCTAAGGCGGCCCAAGAATATCCGGCCCGACCGGAGCATCGAGTTAGACCGCAACAGTTTGGCGCCGTCTGTGGGAAGCATTCCCAATATCCTTCGCGGAGCAAGTTCATCACAATGGCAAAGAGGAGCACCCGCACCGCAGAAGGATCCGCACTTGGCGAACACACTGAGCCTGCACGATCTCACTCTCTGGTAGACGTACCACTGACCGCTGAAGCAGCGCTCGCCCCTGTCGTCGCTCTGGAGGGGCGTGTCCGCCAAATGGAGGAGCAGCAGACAGAAATGCTCACACTGCTTCGGAACTTGGGAGCGCCTCCAGCTCCGCCCAGGTCACCTCCGCCAGCTAACCATCCTCCACTATTTAATCCACCAAGGAACCAGGAAGACCCTGTAGAGCAGGAAGGACCCGAAGATCATTCAGATGCCGCCAGTTCGGCTCATCCCCATCTAGGAAGAGCGAGGGCAGATCGCCCCCACGATCCAGTTAACGATGCTCTCATCCACCCTCTACTAACTCGTCAAGAGATCAGGGAGGCCGTGGCTGAAGAATGCCGCCAAGCCGCAAGAAGAGATTTCCACCCTCAGCGAACGCTTTATCAAGGCTCCCCCTTGACCCAGCAGATCCTCGATCATCCAATTCCACCCGGGTTCAAACTCCCAAGCGTCGAAACATTCGACGGAACTGACGATCCACTCGAGCACGTCAATCATTTCACCACCATCATGAGGATCTTCCATGCCACCGATCAATTGTTATGTCAAGTATTCCCAACCACTCTCAAAGGGCAAGCTCGAACATGGTTCCACTCTTTAAGGCCCAGTACCATTACTAGTTTTGCCGAGCTAACCAGGCAATTCTCCGACCAATTCATCGCCAATCGAAAGATTGTCCGTGATCCATCTCATCTCTCCGGAATCCGCCAGAACGAAGGGGAAACCCTCAAAGAATTCTTTCGACGTTTCACTGCCGAAGCTCGCCAGATCCCGGGCGTAGACCCCGAACTCCTACGGGGAGTATTCCTGGGGGGTCTTCGCCCCAGCGGCTTCTATTCAGCACTCATGAGAGAGACCGTACCCAACTACCCGGATCTGGTGCACAGAATTAAGGCACAGATAGCCGCAGACGAAGCTATTGAAGCTCATAGGCGACAGTTCGATGGAGTGCAGAAAAGGCAAAGAGATAAAGAGCCGACTCCTCAACGGCAGGAAGGAAGATTCCAGGAGGAACGTCGAGCCGGACAGCGCAGGCGAGACTCACAAAGAGATCCCCCTAGGGACTATACCCCTCTCAACACATCTCGCACCAACGTTTTGTACGCCATTCAGAATGAACCAGCATTACAACGGCCGAGGCAACCACCTCCTAATCCTAAGAACGATCAATCAAAGTATTGTGAATATCATCGATCGACCGGGCATACCACTGAAGAATGTGCTTGCCTAAAGGAGGAAATCGAGCGTTTAGTCCGGTTAGGACTGCTCGGTAGATTTCTGCAAGGAAGGGTCCAAGAGCAGCAAGACCCTCCTAGGCGACCCAGGGACCATCAGAATGCCCCGCCAGCGCCCGAGGGAGGAAGGCAAGCAGTAGGAAACATTGAGACTATTGCCGGATCACCTATTCTGACCTCACAGATACTGTCAGTCCACTCTGTAAAGGAAATCCATGAAGATAAAAAAAGAAAGCAGGACACCACCATATCATTCGGGGATGAAGACCTTATCAACGTCCGAATCCCCCATCAAGACCCGCTCGTAATTAGCGCCGGAATCGGAAATCCCTGTTATAACGTCAAGCGAATCCTCATCAATAATGGCAGTTCAGTCGACGTCCTTTTTTCCACCACTCTGCAAAATATGAATATATCTCGGCAGCAGCTAACTCCCGCCGCAGGACCGATATATGGTTTCGACAACCATCAGGTCCAAGTCATCGGAACCGTCACGCTACCAGTCACGTTGGGGGAATTCCCGAGACAGATTACGCATGAAGCTCAATTCGTGGTAGTAGATTCAAGCTCAGCGTACAACGCTATATTCGGAAGGCCAGTTCAAACTACCTTCAAGGCCATCCCATCTATCCCCCATCTAGCAATGAAGTTCCCTACTCCGGGAGGAATTGGAGTAGTACGCGGAAACCAGGAAGCCGCAAGGAGTTGTTATTCCAAACAAGCACAGCCCACCGAGCCTACCACGCTAAACATCGATGACTTCGACCTCAGAGATGAAGCAGTTCTGCAACGAGGGAAACCCACCGAAGGTCTAATTGAAGTCCCCCTCTCTTCGTCAAAGCCGGATCGCACCGTCCAGCTTGGATCCCTCTTGCAGGAACATGAGAGGGAAGAATTAGCAGCCTACCTCCGCAAGAATAAGGATATCTTCGCTTGGTCCCCAGAAGATATGCCTGGGATCGACCCTCAAATCATCCGCCACTCCCTCAGCATCAACCCTGCATGCAAGCCCGTCATTCAAAAGAAGAGAAATTTCGCCCCTGAGAGGCTCCAAGCGATAGAAGAAGAGGTTGAAAAACTCCTACGCGCACAATTCATTCGAGAAGTTGGCTACCCTACTTGGGTAGCTAATGTTGTCCTAGTAAAGAAATCCTCAGGAAAGTGGAGAATGTGTGTAGATTATACAAATCTCAACCAGGCTTGCCCTAAGGACAGCTTTCCGCTTCCCAGGATCGACCAACTAGTTGACTCAACCGCCGGACATCAACTGCTTAGCTTCATGGATGCCTACTCCGGATATAACCAGATTCGAATGAATCCAACCGACGAGGAGCACACGGCTTTCCGTACCGACAAAGGAATTTATTGCTACAGGGTAATGCCATTCGGGCTTAAAAATGCAGGGGCTACTTATCAGCGACTCATGAACAAGATCTTTAAGGAACTCATCGGCAGATCCATGGAAGTGTATGTAGACGATATGCTAGTTAAGAGCATTCGCCGGGAAAGTCATTTAGAAGACCTAGAAAAATGTTTCAAGATCCTCAGACAATATGGAATGAAGCTCAACCCAAGCAAGTGCGCCTTCGGTGTCACTTCTGGAAAATTTTTAGGGTTCATGGTTACCCAGCGAGGAATAGAGGCCAACCCTGAGAAAATCAAGGCTCTCGAAGAAATGTCTCCACCCAGATCACTTAAAGATGTACAACGGTTGAACGGAAGAATCACTGCACTATCCCGATTCCTAGCTCGGACAGGGGACAAGTACCTCCCTTTCTTCAAAATCCTCCGAGGAGCACGAAACTCAGGGTTTCAATGGACCGATGAGTGTCAATCGGCCTTTGAATCCTTAAAGCAATACCTGGCCTCTCCTCCACTTCTATCCAAGCCAGCTCCCGGAGAAATTCTCTTTTTATACCTCGCCATCACACCAGCGGCCCTAAGTTCAGTCCTAGTTAAAGACGAAGGAGGAATCCAGCGCCCCATCTACTACCTGAGCAAAATCCTTTCTGATACCGAAACCCGCTACCCAGCTGCAGACAAAACAGCCTTAGCGCTTGTCTTCTCCGCAAGAAAGCTCCGTCCTTACTTCCAGGCTCACACTATTAAGGTCCTAACTGAGCTACCACTCCGGGCCATTCTTCAAAAACCCGAAGCATCCGGTCGATTGGTTAAGTGGGCTGTCGAGTTGGGTGAATTCGATATCCACTTCCTCCCGCGCCCCGTCATCAAATCTCAGGTGTTGGCCGACTTCATTGTAGAGAACACTCTACCGATGGAAACAGAATTTGCACCCTCGGAAGCCGGACGAGCATGGACGTTATACGTAGACGGGGCCTCGGGGGCTGAAGGTGCTGGAGCAGGCCTGCTCCTCATAAATCCAGAACTCGTTACTCTAGAATATGGACTTCGACTAAAATTCCCTGCTACTAACAATGCAGCAGAGTACGAGGCCCTCATCGCAGGACTCAGACTCGCCATCAGCTGCCAGATCCAACAGCTGACCGTTTACTCTGACTCACAACTTGTTGTCTCGCAGGTAGAAGGAGAATTTGAAGCCAAAAGCGAACAGCTATCCCAATACCTGAAACTCGTCAAGTCCCTCATCATCCAAATCCCACAAATCCAAATTGTGCATATCCCTCGAGAACAAAACAACAAGGCAGATGCCCTGTCAAAGCTGGCCACTTCTTCAACACAATACCAATCAAGAAGGCGCCAAGTTGAAGAAATAGTCTTCCCCAGTATTCACAGCCCGTGGGAGGTAGCGGAAGTCAATAAAGCAGAAGAATCATGGATAGCCCCGCTAATCGCCCACCTGAAGGGCCAACTATCACCAGAAGATCAAAAGGAGGCTCGCCGCCTAAGAATAAGGGCGGCAGCATTCACCTTGATAGACGGGGAACTATACAAACGGTCCTTTGCAGGACCCTACCTGAAGTGCCTATCAGGAGAAGATGCCGAGTACACGCTCCGCGAAGTTCACCAAGGAGTATGCGGCGAGCACCTCGGGGGAAAAGCCCTGGCTAGGAAAATCCTACGGCAAGGATTTTACTGGCCAACCATGAAGAAGGAAGTGACAGAATTCGTTCAGAAATGCAAGAGCTGTCAAGTACACGCTAACATTCCCCGGCAGCCCCCGGTTGCCCTCACATCAATACAAGGAGCCTGGCCGTTCGCACAATGGGGGATAGACCTCCTTGGACCTCTGCCACTAGCTTCCGGTCAAAGAAAATTCATCATTATGGCAATCGATTATTTTACCAAGTGGATCGAAGCAGAACCACTGGCCAAAATAACCGAGGAAAACGCCAAACAATTCGTCTGGAAGAACATCGTATGCCGCTTCGGCATACCAGCAGTCATTATTACAGACAACGGCACGCAATTCACGGGAAAGTCCTTTACCAAGTTATGTGAAGATTTAAAGATAACATTGCGACACACAGCAGTATCACATCCCCAGTCCAATGGGCAAATTGAGGTAACCAACCGCACTATCCTAAAGGGGCTAAAAACACGACTAGAAGACGCTGGGGGGCAATGGGTGGACGCTCTTCCTAATGTGTTATGGGCATATCGCACCACAGAGAGAACGCCTACCGGAGAAACTCCGTATAATCTCTGTTATGGAACGGAGGCTATCATACCCGTCGACATTGGCGTCCCTAGTCCTCGGACATCCAACTTCGATCCCCAGATAAACAGCGAGGCGCTCCGAGACAACCTTGACCTGATCTTCGAAGTCCGAGAAGAAGCCGCTCTTCGCGCCGCTGCCTACCAACAACGCACAGCCCGCTACTACAACCGCCGAGTAAAGGCCCGCTCAATCAACATCGGAGATCTAGTCCTTCGCACCTTGGAAGCGGCCGGGAAGGGAACACAAGGCGACAAGCTATCTCCAACATGGGAAGGACCATTCGTTGTCACCGCTATGGTGAAGCCAGGCACATACAAGCTACGAAACGCCGAAGGAAAGATTCTCCCACGCACCTGGAACGCGCAGAATCTACGCCGCTTTTACCAGTGACACGCTATGACTCTTTTATGCCGTCACTTTCAATTCAAGACTATGTGAACTGTATAAGTCACAAACCCGATCTCATGCAAATACTTTGAATCACGCTTATTACTTAAAGAATTACCTTTTATTTTCTGCAAACACGGCATGTCCAAGCAAAATTCTAGGCCTGCCCCCCTCACGAAGAAGCCGCGGGCCTGTCTCGCGCGAAAAGCCATGGACCTGTTCCACGCAACACCGTGGGGGCCTGCCCCCCTCACGAAGAAGCCGCGGGCCTGTCTCGCGCGAAAAGCCGTGGACCTGTTCCACGCAACACCGTGGGGGCTGCCCCCCTCACGAAGAAGCCGCGGGCCTGTCTCGCGCGAAAAGCCATGGACCTATTCCACGCAACACCGTGGGGGCCTGCCCCCCTCACGAAGAAGCCGCGGGCCTGTCTCGCGCGAAAAGCCATGGACCTGTTCCACGCAACACCGTGGGGGCCTGCCCCCCTCACGAAGAAGCCGCGGGCCTGTCTCGCGCGAAAAGCCATGGACCTGTTCCACGCAACACCGTGGGGGCCTGCCCCCCTCACGAAGAAGCCGCGGGCCTGTCTCGCGCGAAAAGCCGTGGACCTGTTCCACGCAACACCGTGGGGGCCTGCCCCCCTCACGAAGAAGCCGCGGGCCTGTCTCGCGCGAAAAGCCATGGACCTGTTCCACGCAACACCATGGAGGCCTGCCCCCCTCACGAAGAAGTCGCGGGCCTGTCCCGCGCAAAAGGCCGTGGACCTGCTCCACGCAACACCATGAGGACTCGGCCCCCTCACAAAGAAGCCCTCATACAAACTAGGCCGCGAGTCAGGCCCACACGTTAAACCATGGGTCATCCCTATACAAATACACCAGGACAAAGATCAACTCCCACCAACAACTATCTCATGTCAAAATACATCTGTACAAAACACAGAACAATGACATACAAGTAAGGCTATCATAGCAAATAATGAATAGGAGCCCCAACGGCGACAATCTCAAAAGCTATAACAGAAGCAAATGACTACAAGTAAATGACAAAACAGACAAAAGCAGATAGGCACCACAGCTACTCGTCATCAGCATCTGAGCTAGAACGCTCATCATCTGAGACATCCGCAAAACTTCAGAATCTCCACCACCTCGTCACAAGGAGGAAGACGGAAACCAGATCTGAGCGACACTTCGCAGACAGTCAACCAGCCACGGGGAGGATTTTGAACCCGCTCCTCGGGACACGGGATCCTCACCTCCAAGTCTGAAGGGAGCCCGAACTTTGTCCTCCAAATAACAACGCCGTCTTCAGTCAAAGAGGAGCGTAGACGCATTGGTCCAGTAGAACGCTTCGATACCTGCACACCGCAAAAAATTAGTTAATTCCAAGTGGTGAAATCACGCACACTGTTGAAACCGAAAAACCGGTCTCTTGTGGAGTTCGACCCTTGGGGAAGGGGTGGCCGCGCACCTACTTCACTCCTGCAGGAAAACGACAAAGGAGAGAAGAAACAAAGACTAGACCAAGGGCCCGGCGTGGAGGTCCCACCACAAACCCGGAAGATCTCAGAGCGCTTCCCCTCCTTAGCCAAATGCCGGGCTAAGGTACCTCAGAAAGCGCTAGTAGGCCAGAGAATTAGTAAGCGTGCCTTCTGAGGTACCCCTTGGGTCCTATTTATAGGAAAAGATGGCCTGCCAATATACAACCTTCACTGTTTTCGAGGACTACAGGCAAACCAAAAGGGGCCACACAGTAGAAGTGTGCCATAACCAAGATGCGAGCTGGACCTGAGGGGGCACTCGCTCGGCAGGGGGCCCGACTCGCCTCGCCCTGGGCCTAGGCGGGCACGGGCTCGGCGGACTGTGCTCGGCTAGCGCTGGGCTCGGCTAAACTATTGCCGAGCTCGGGCTCGGCACGACGATCGCCGAGCTCGGACTCGGCACGGAGATCGTCGAGCTTGGCTCGACTATCGTCGAGCCCTGTCTCCGCACCCGAGCTTGGTCTCGGCAAGCTGGGCTTCGTTCGACCATCGCCGAGCTTAGCTCGACTGTTGCCGAGCTCGGACTCAGCAAGCTGGGTCCAAGTTGATCTGAGCCGGCCGGTTCAACCCCTGTCGACCACTCGCAGGATACGGGGTTGTACATAATCCCCGCTCTTTGCGAGGTTGGGACAAGCTCGGAAAGAAACATCCAACCCCATGGAATCCGGCGAGTGCGACAGGGGCAGAAAGGAATCTTCTGGTAGGCCCCACAGATAGCTATATATATGTACCCCTGCGCATCTGGCTGACCTTTGCCCTTCCCCAAATTCTGATAAGATGCCGCTCCCCAAGGAAGTCTTAGAGCGACTCGCACGCTCCCGCGGAGAGATCGCTGCCCAGGCCGCGGGGCTAACCAACCTTGAAGCCCCTGCTCGCCGTTTTGCCGATCTCAGCTCGGCCAAGCGGGCGAAGCCTCTTCCCCCGGGGGCCGAACCCATCCTGGCCGACTTTACTGCCGCCTTGGGGAACGGGGCCGGTTCCTCCAACCAGCCAATTCTTGGCCCCTCCGCTAAAAGTCTCGTGGAATTGTCTTCTGACCGGGAGAACAGCGGCGAAGCGTCCACCCCCCGGACCAAAAGTGCTCCTGTCAACTCGCCACGGCAGGATCCCGAGGTTAAGGAGCCGGGCTCGCGAGAACCGGCGTCGCCGAGTCGCCTCCCTTCCCGGCAACCCTCCCCTGGGTCCCTGGTCGTGGGGAGGGGCGCCGGGATTATCCCCGTTCCCGGCTACCAACTCGCTCCTCAAGAACTGCTGGGGCGTGGCAAGGACCTGCGCCACTTCTCTCCTCGCGCCCACCCGGAGGAGCCAGGCTCGCGCGGTAAGTTTCCGGCATTGCTCTTCTATTCCGTGGATTTTTGCTTTTCTGACCGTCTTTCAATCCTTCACCCAGAATTTCCCGGGCGGACGGAGGACGGCGAGTCCGTGGATCGACCTCCTTACTCGCCCCTCCCTTCTCCAAGCGCCCTGGACGCCTTCCTGGACTCCGAGGTGGGCAGCCCTGAACGCGCAAGACGGGAGCGGAAGGTTCTCAAGAAGCTGGTGCGCGAGCTCCACGACCTGCGGAAGGACAACAACAGGCTGCAGTGGGAGTGCTCGCGTCTCGCGGACGGTGCTGGAGTCAGCCTGGCGTTCGAGGAGGCGTCTTCCTTGGTGCTGATGGACGAAATCGACGAGAACCTGCGGGTGATAAACAGGAACATGGGGCGGCTTCGCGAACTTCATGCGCGGCGGCCTGCGACGGCGGGCCGGCGAGACCGGGGAGAATGAAACGGCTCTTCTGTCAGTCGGCCGGTACTCGCCCCCGCCCTCGCATGGTCCTCGCGCCCCTATTTGTATTTTTTCTTTTATTTATTCTGAATGGTCTGCATGTAATAATCTTGGAACAACTTTTTAACTACTTTGTATATGTAGACGCTTTTTCAATATTTCGGCGAGTCTTTTCGAATTCCCCCTTCGGGGACCTGGCCAGCTCGCAAGGCTTGCGAGGAGAGGGTGGCGAGGTGGCGCGGCGAGACCGGACCGATCGGCCGACTCGCCCTCCCTCTCACCCTTCTTTACCTTCTTCTATAAATAGACCTTCTCACCTACCCCCGAGGCACGCCTTTATTGCTTTCGAACTTTTGCTTCGCTCCTGTCTTCCCGAACTCGCGCTTTCCCATTTCTCTGTGACCATGGTGAAGACCAACCCTGATGCGGACGGTCGGTCTAAGTGCGCCCAGCACTTCGTTGATCACTGCTTTTTCGAGGGGCACATCACAGAGGAGGAGCTCGTCGAGTTCACGGCGGCGTTCGTCCCCCCCGGCTTCCAGGCTCGCAGGCCCGCCGAGCATGAAGCCATCAACTCCTTCCCGGAGGGCGAGCTCGCCTTTCCCATCTCGCACTTCGAGGTGGGACTGCGCCTCCCCCTCTGGCCAGAAATCCGCCAGATCCTGAAGTACTACGGCGCGGTGCCCGCGCAGTTGAATTCCAACGCCATCGCTATGATGGTGGCGTTCGCCTGCTTCCTTCGCCGGGAGCGAATTGAGTTCAACCTCGCGGTATTCCGCAAGTTGTTCTCTTACAAGGCTACTCCCGACGGGGTCGCCTACTTCGGCGGGTCCTTCATCAAGGTTCGCGAGCTGGCGAACAAGAACCACAATTGGATGACCCGGCTCGTCTTCATCAAGGGCGACCTCGGCAACATCCCCTTTCGCCCCCTGCAGAAGAGCGAGGACATATACCGTCCTCCTTCCCTGTCAGGTAGCGACGCCGACCTCCACAAGTTCTTCCTCCACAAGGACTTCGAGGTCGCCTTCCTCCGCCGCGGCCTCGACTTGCTTCAGCCCGTTCTCCCCGGCGAAGGTATACCTCGCTCAGCCCTCTCGCGAACTTTATCGAGGTGGATCTCATACGATTTTTTCCTCTCTTTTTTTTGACTAAGTCTTTCTCTGCAGGGGAACGGGTTCTCCCGGAGCATCCGCCGTTCGCCGACCCGGGGATATTCTCGGACCCTCTGGAGCTGGCCCGGGCGGCGGCATTTGCTTGTCGCGAGGAGCAACCGCGAGTCCAACCCCCCGGCAAGAAGCGCTCGGAGTCCGGGGGGTCGAGCTCGCGCCCCGATTCTTCGCTCCCCAAGAAGAAGAGGGCGAAGGTGGTCTCGCGCGGACGGCTGCACCTTCCCTCGTCTCCCGCCAGGTTCATGAGCTCGCCGGAGGCTCTGTCCGACGAGCCGCCCTTGAGCCCGCTGAAAGAAGCCTCCTCTCCCCGAAAGGGGAAGAAGAAGAGCGGGCCGTCCTCTGATTCTACCGGGGAGGACACCGTCCGCGAGCCCAGTCTGCCGAAGGATCACCCCAACTTCGGCAAGGGGAGCAAGAGCAAAGATGCGGCTGGCGAGCCCATCTTGAAGTGGGACGAGGGGGCTCACCGAGTTTCCGTCTCCACTCGCGCCCCCTCCTGGGGAGCTCGCCGGCCGCCCACCGCCCATGCCTTCGCTTTTGGCTTCGGCCTCTACAGCCGCGACAGCGCCGAGTCGTACAAGAAGCTGACCCCTAGTCAGCTCGGCTACGAGGGGATGCAGGCCCACCTGCGGGCCTTCGAGCTCCATCACATGATGGTCCGCCGCGGCTTCCAGCTCAGCAACGCCCTGCTGACTGCCGAGCAGGAGCGCGACCTGGCGAAGGAGAGCGCGGTCGACGCGGAAAGGCGGTTCGGCCTCGCGGACGCCCTACTCGCGAAGTCTATCGGCGGCCTGGTAATCGCTGGATACCCCTATTTACCTTGCTTAAGATTATTCCTGCGCGTGTTCTGAACTTCTAGTCTTACAGGACGCCGAAGCCGCTAACGCGATGCGAGACGAGATGGCTCAGCTGCGGGCTCAGCTCGCTGAGCGGGAAGCCCAGCTCGCCGATCAGAAGGCATATTCCCAGGAGCAGGAGGCTGTTGCCGCCCGGCTGGGGGCGGAGGTGGAGGAATTGAAAGAGAAGAATAAGGGGCTCCTGGGAGAGGTCCTTCGCCAAGCCGACGCTCTCCTTCCCCCGGACGCCAGCGAGCCGGCCTTCCCCTTCAAGAGGCCCCGGGTGTTTGGCGAGGCTGACGTCGCGGAGCGGCTGCGAGTCAACTCCGTCGAGGCCGCCGAGTGTCTCCTACAGGCCATGAGGGGGACGGGGATCTTGGCGGAAGGCTGCGAGGAGGTCACCGTCCGGGAGCTCCTGCCAACCCTGTTCCCGCCCAGCCCGCTCAGCGAGAAGGAAGACAGCTTTGACTCGCTTTTTGCTGGGGTGAGGGAGAAGGACGCTCGGCTCGGCGACGAGGAGGATCGCCACTCGAGGGGGGAGGGCGAGAGTTAAATTTTGTTTTCCTTTCTCTATTCTTCTTTGTACCCTGCCGAGGCGGGCCTTGTAAACCTGTAATGATAAATCAAAGATATTTTTGCACGATTTTGCTATCTTCTTCTTGAGCTTACTGGCGATGTTATACCCGCGCGCTAGGTAGAGCGACCTCGCCTATAGAATGTTTTGAGTTAGGACCAACCCCTGCGGTGCTCGCGGCGAATCCCTAGGACACGTGCTCGCGCCATATCCTACTCGCGCCTCATCTTCCTCTGCCATGTCTCGCCTTAGCTTTTCGACAATTCAGACAAGTGAAAACACGCTTGGGTCAAGACATTGCCGGCATCCGCCTTAGGCATCAGGGCATGTCTTTCGCCGAGTTGGCTGGAGCGAGGCTGAGCTCGCTGGAGGGAGCCGTTCTCCTTCCCCTGAGTCTGGGACAGAACCAAGGTTTCTTTAGTAGCGAGCTGGAGAAAAAGGGGAGGGGGCGGGGTAGGATATTCCGAGCTCGCCGTCTTAACTGGCGAGCTCCCCCCCCCCCCCTGGTATTTTCCTCGGGCTAACTCCCAGTCCCAACTTCAGGGTCGTAGCGACGTCCATCGAGACTCGGCCGTGCCGGCTAGGTGGGAGCCTGGCAGGGGAGCGACGAGACCTAACCCCAGAGCGAGAAGACTTAGAAACTTTTGCCTCTCCCGGGTGCTACCACCGGGCCAGTCAGCTAGGTGAGAGCCTGAGGGCGGGTGTTGAACATCCTCCGGGCTCAGCCCCAGGGTCATAACGATGTCCATCGAGACTCGGCCGTACCAGCTAGGTGGGAGCCTGGCAGGGGAGTGACGAGACCTAACCCCAGAGCGAGAAGACTTAGAAACTTTTGCCCCTCCCGGGTGCTACCACCGGGCCAGTCAGCTAGGTGAGAGCCTGAGGGCGGGTGTTGAACATCCTCCGGGCTCAGCCCCAGGGTCATAACGATGTCCATCGAGACTCGGCCGTACCAGCTAGGTGGGAGCCTGGCAGGGGAGCGACGAGACCTAACCCCAGAGCGAGAAGACTTAGAAATTTTTGCCCCTCCCGGGTGCTACCACCGGGCCAGTCAGCTAGGTGAGAGCCTGAGGGCGGGTGTTGAACATCCTCCGGGCTCAGCCCCAGGGTCATAACGATGTCCATCGAGACTCGGCCGTACCAGCTAGGTGGGAGCCTGGCAGGGGAGCGACGAGACCTAACCCCAGAGCGAGAAGACTTAGAAATTTTTGCCCCTCCCGGGTGCTACCACCGGGCCAGTCAGCTAGGTGAGAGCCTGAGGGCGGGTGTTGAACATCCTCCGGGCTCAGCCCCAGGGTCATAACGATGTCCATCGAGACTCGGCCGTACCAGCTAGGTGGGAGCCTGGCAGGGGAGTGACGAGACCTAACCCCAGAGCGAGAAGACTTAGAAACTTTTGCCTCTTGGGGGTTTAAGCTGCGAATCCCTTTACCTTCACCATTTTAATAGATCGTGAAATACGGCAACGAGATTCTCCTTCGTTCTTAAAGCCAAGTCATTTACAATATTTTCAAGGGTAAAAACGTTTCAGATCGTCGCCACTCCAAGTGTGGGTGAGGGTGTCCCCTCTTACATCTTGGAGGCGATACCCCCCCGATTTCAAGGCCTCCTGCACAATGTAGGGGCCCTCCCAATTGGGGTGAAGTTTTCCCACAGCGGCTGATCTCCCTGCCGCATCCACTTTTTTCAAGACAAGGTCCCCCTCCACGAACTGCTTGACACGGACGTGCTTGTCGAAATACTTGGCCATCCTCCGCTTGGCCTCTTCCTGCCTGATGACGGACAAGTCGCGTAGTTCCTCCACCATGTCAAGGGAGAGTCGGAGCTCCTCCTCATTCTCTGTCCTCCATTCTTCCCTTCCGGCTCCTGCCTCGACGACCCGAGGCGTCTGGACCTCGAATTCGATAGGAAGAACGGCCTCGCAGCCATGAGAGAGCTTGAAAGGAGTCTCTCCCGTGGCCGTATTGGGGGTGGTTCTTAATGCCCAAAGGACCGATGGAAGCTGCTCCACCCAGCTTCCCTTCAAGTTTTCCACTTTCTTCTTTAAGAGGTTCACGATGATTTTGTTGGCCGCTTCCACCTGCCCGTTGCTCCTGGGATGATGGACAGAAGCAAACCGAAGGTCAATCCCTAGCTGCTCGCAGAAACGAATGAACTCCGTGCTGGCGAACTGAGGTCCGTTGTCCGTGACAATAGCTTGTGGCAGCCCGTGCCTGCAGATGATCTCCCCCCAGATGAAGTTCCTGACTACCTGAGAGGTTACCTTGGCTAGAGCCTTCACCTCCATCCACTTAGAAAAATAATCGATCATGACCAACAAAAACCTCCTCTGCCCGCTGGCCTGAGGGAAAGGTCCTACAAGGTCCAGCCCCCATATGGCGAAGGGCCATGGTGCCATGATACTTCTTAACCTCTGAGCCGGCTGGAGCTGGAGCGGGGCATATAGTTGGCACTTATGACACTTTTTCGCGAATTCGACTGCATCCTGACCGAGGGTAGGCCAGAAGTACCCTTGCCTGACGACCCTCCCTTCCAGGGTCCGACTCCCCGAGTGACTCCCACATTCACCGGAATGGACTTCCTCCAAAATTTTGTGTACCTCTCTTTCGGCCACGCAACGGGCCAACATCCCTGAGAGGGTCTTGCGGTACAACTGTCCCTCACGTAGGAGGTAGTATGCCGCCTTGTGCTTGAGCCCTCTTCGATCCATCCCCTCCGGGTATTCTCCGGTGGACAAGAAGATGACGAAGGGATCCATCCATGAGGGATGCTGTTCCACTTCCATTAGCTCTCCCTCCTCGATGGAAGGTCGGAAGAGATCCGTAAAGGTGCCTCCCATCCGGGGGCCGTGCTTTGCTAGCTGGTCGACGGGCTCATTTTCTCTTCTCGGCACGTGCTTGATTGAGAAGGTCTGGAAGGTCCCAATGACCCCCCTTACCTTCATCAAATAGAGCTGCAGGGTGGGCTCCCTCGCCTCAAACTCCCCCTTGATCTGGGAAGCCACCACCATGGAGTCAGTGAGGACCTCTACGTCGTGCACCCCCAAGTCTCTTGCCAGGCGCAGACCTGCGATTACAGCTTCGTATTCGGCTTGGTTGTTGGTGATAGGAAAGTGCACTACTACCGTCTGCTCGATCTTTATCCCCTGGGGACTTTCAAGGATGACCCCGACCCCTAAAGAATGTTTCCCCGAGGCACCGTCCACCCTGACTTTCCAGGGGAGAGGGCGAGTGAGTTCTTCCTCTGCCACCTCGACCACATAGTCAGCCAGGAAATCGGCCATGGCTTGGGCCTTGATCGAGAGGCGAGGTATGAAGGAGATGTCGAACTCGCTCAGCTCCACCGACCACTTGGCCAACCTGCCAGAATGCTCCACCCCCTCGAAGATGTTGCGGAGAGGGTGGTCAGTCACCACTCGGATCGAGTGTGCCTGGAAATAGGGCCGGAGCCTCCGGGCCGAGATGATGAGGGCGAAGGCCAGCTTCTCTAGGATGGGGTACCGGAGCTCGGCCTTCCTCAAGACCCGACTTACATAGTAGACGGGGAGTTGCCTCTTCCCCTCTTCCCGAACCAAAACCGAACTCAAGGCTTCAGCCCCGACCCCTAGATATAGGAATAAGTCCTCCCCCTCCTTGGGCCCTTGGAGCAGGGGGGCCTGAGTCAGCTGTTTCTTTAAAGCCTGGAATGCCTCCTCGCACTCCGAGGTCCATTCAAACCTTCGACCCCCTCTCAAGGTTTTAAAGAATGAGGAACACCTCTCCCCGGCCCGGGAGAGGAATCTACTCAACCCTGCCAACTTCCCTGTCAGCTGCTGTACTTCCTTGGTATTTTGCGGCGGCCTTAGTTCCAGGATTGCCCTCACCTTGTCGGGGTTAGGTTCTACCCCAGAGGGGGTGAGAAGGTGCCCTAGGAACTTTCCCCGGCTTGCCCCGAAGACACACTTCAAGGGGTTCAGCCTCATCTTAAACTTGCGGAGAGTGGCGAAAGTCTCTTCCAAGTCCTGGATGTGGGAGTCGACATCTAAGCTCTTGACCATGAGATCATCCACATACACTTCGAGGTTCCTCCCCTTCTGCTCTCGGAAGACCCTATCCATCATTTTTTGGTAGGTAGCCCCTGCATTCTTTAGCCCGAAGGGCATCATCTTGTAACAATAACACCCATCTCCCGTGATGAACGAGACATCTTTGACGTCAGGGGGGTGCATCCTGATTTGGTGATAACCTGAAAAAGCATCTAGAAAACTCATTACAGGGAAACCGACGGCTGAGTCAACCAGCGCGTCGATCCGAGGCAGAGGATAACAATCTTTCGGGCATGATTTATTAAGAAGAGAAAAGTCGATACACATCCTCCACCGGCCGTCTCCTTTTTTAACCATTACAACGTTGGAGACCCAGCCGGGGTATTGGATTTCAGATATGAAGCCAGCCTCGAGGAGCTTGGCGACTTCCTCTCTGATTGGCTCGGCGAGCTTGTCCGTGATGGACCTCTTTTTCTGCTGGATGGGGGGAGCCTCCGGGTCCAGGTTGAGGCGGTGGCAGGCCACGTCGGGGTCGATCCCTGGCATCTCCGCGGCGCTCCAGGCGAAGATGTCCACGTTCCTCTGGATGCACTCCAGCATCCTGCCTTGAGCTTCCGGGGTCAGGCCTCCGCTGACGCGGACCTTCTCCACCCTTCCTCCAACGGTGTGGACCTCCATCTCCTCCACCTCTTCCGCCGCCTCCAGGCGGGACTGTTCCTCCCATTCCCTGGTACCTCCCCCTACGGGGGCGAGGGCCTCTTCCTCGGCCTCTTCGACGGCCATGGACTCGGCCGACCCCTGAGTCTCTTCCGCGACCTCCTTCCGAGCGCGGCATTCCACCTCCATCTCTTTGTCAGCTTCCTGCCCCTCCTCCTCCAACCTCCGTCCCATCTCCTCGGCCCCCTCTAGCCAAGAGATGGAGTTTACCGCCGAGACGTAGCACTCCCTTGCCTCCTTGGGGTCTCCTCGGACCCGGATCTGGACCCCCTCGACGTTGAGCTTGAGGCACTGGTGGAAGGACGAGGGGACGCAGCGGAAGGCGCTGATGAGGGGTCTCCCGAAGATGGCGCTGTAACTGCTAGGGGCGTCCACGATAACAAACTTGCAGTTGCGCGACTGCCCCCCTAGAGTGACATGGAGTCCCACTCCTCCCTCGACTTCTTTCCTCTCCCCTGAAAAGCCGAACAGAGGCCCGTCCGAGGCCAACACCCTCCTGGCCTCCACCTTCATCGCATCAAACGCCTTCTTAAAGATGACGTTGACCGAACTCCCATTGTCCACGAGGATCCGGGAGACAGTGAAATCCTCGATGGCTGTCTGGATAACCAGCGCATCGCAGAAGGGGTCCTCGTGACCCGGCAAATCCTCTCTGGAGAAGGTGATCTTCTCCTCCGGGGGAGGGGATTGGGATGTGGAGCCAACGCTCCTCCGGTACATGGTGTGGAGGCTTGACTTGCGGGAAGCCTCGATCCCGGCCCCCCCGTGGATCGCTCCGATCCTTCCTCGGGTGCCCACATCAACCCGGTCTTCGCACCGATCCCCCTCCTCCCGGGGCCGGATCTCTTCTATCCGGACTTCCTGCTGCTGTTGCTGCTCTCTTCTCCCTCTCATCTCGAGGAACTCCGGACACGTGGACGTGAGGTGCCCCTCTTCCTGATGAAAGTCGCAATAGGGCAGGTCCACCCTGACCTCCCTCCTTCTTCTCGGCTGTCCTCTCCTCCTTCCCCTCATGGCAATCGCCATTGCCTCCTCCTGGTCGGGGAGAGGGGGTCTCTGACCCTGCCTACCCCCCTGAGGGTTGTACTGCCCTCGGCCACCCTGGCGGTTATCTCCTCCCTGATAACCCCTTCGTGGTGCCTGGTCTTGCCATTCGGGCCTCCACCCCAAACGGTGGGTCTGCTCCGGACGCACCCACCTGGGTTGCGGCTGCTGCTGCGGCTGCTCCCTCTGCCGAGGTTCAGCCCTCCTCTCCTCCTGAGTTCGGCCACCCCTTGGCCTTTCCTCTTCCACGGCCCACTTGGCCAACCTTCGCGCGAACTCTGGATGCGCTGCCTCCATTTCGGCCTCCCTGGCCGCCCTCTCTAGAAGTGCCTCAAAAGACACTGGAGGTGACCTCTTCAGTTCCATGGCGAAGAACCCGGACTGGAGACCCAGGGTGAAGGCCACCATCATGGTGTGCCCTGGCATCTCCTGAACTTGGGACAGTTCCTCTTGGAACCTGTCCAGGTAGCTCCCCAGGGTCTCTCCTACCCTCTGCCTGATGCGGAACAAAGACTCCGCCTCCCTCTTCCTCTTCTTTGAAGTGGTGAACCTCAGCATGAAACCCCGTCGCAGATCCTCAAAGCAGTAAATGGACCCGGTCGGGAGTTGGTGGAACCACTCTCTCGCCTTTTCCCTGAGGGTGATGGCGAAGAGCCGGCACTTGAAGCCGTCTGACATCTGTCGAATGGAGACCATGTCCTCGAACCACTGGATGTGGTGGACCGGGTCTCCTCTCCCGGAGTAGTAAGTCATCTCCGGCTCGCGAAACCCCTCGGGAACGGGGGCTGAAGAAACGAACTCGCTGAAAGGGCTCCCCCCCTCAGCCGGGCGAGTCGGGAACTCCCTCCCTACCGTCTCGCCGAAGTGGTACTCGGCGGCCGAGCCGGGGAATAGAACTCGCCCCTGGAACTCGCGCTCGCCCCTCTCGGCGGGCTCCTTCCCTGGTCGCCTGAGCGGCGCGTCGTCGCCGAGTGCGGGAACGGCGACCACCGGGACAGCCGGCGTCGCACTCTCAGCTCGCATGCCGAGAGCGGTCCTGACGAGCCCGAGGATTTCCTCCCTAAGCTCCGCCGGCATGCTCGCCGCTGGGGGTGGGGGAGGGGGTGGCGAGTTGCCCCTGCCTGATCCTTGTCCTTCTTCCCCGGTCATCGAACCTGCAGAAGATTTTCTCTGCTGACCACGATCCACGCTCACCGCACCAAAATGTTGAAACCGAAAAACCGGTCTCTTGTGGAGTTCGACCCTTGGGGAAGGGGTGGCCGCGCACCTACTTCACTCCTGCAGGAAAACGACAAAGGAGAGAAGAAACAAAGACTAGACCAAGGGCCCGGCGTGGAGGTCCCACCACAAACCCGGAAGATCTCAGAGCGCTTCCCCTCCTTAGCCAAATGCCGGGCTAAGGTACCTCAGAAAGCGCTAGTAGGCCAGAGAATTAGTAAGCGTGCCTTCTGAGGTACCCCTTGGGTCCTATTTATAGGAAAAGATGGCCTGCCAATATACAACCTTCACTGTTTTCGAGGACTACAGGCAAACCAAAAGGGGCCACACAGTAGAAGTGTGCCATAACCAAGATGCGAGCTGGACCTGAGGGGGCACTCGCTCGGCAGGGGGCCCGACTCGCCTCGCCCTGGGCCTAGGCGGGCACGGGCTCGGCGGACTGTGCTCGGCTAGCGCTGGGCTCGGCTAAACTATTGCCGAGCTCGGGCTCGGCACGACGATCGCCGAGCTCGGACTCGGCACGGAGATCGTCGAGCTTGGCTCGACTATCGTCGAGCCCTGTCTCCGCACCCGAGCTTGGTCTCGGCAAGCTGGGCTTCGTTCGACCATCGCCGAGCTTAGCTCGACTGTTGCCGAGCTCGGACTCGGCAAGCTGGGTCCAAGTTGATCTGAGCCGGCCGGTTCAACCCCTGTCGACCACTCGCAGGATACGGGGTTGTACACACACAACCCTCTCCATGACCATGCACGGCCTGCACGCAAACACCGCTTGCACGCACGCGCACGCACCGTCTCACCAAGCCCAGCAAACACGCGGCCAGCACACGCACGGGCAGCACGCGCGCACGCCCACGGCCAGTGCGCATGGCATGCGCGCGCGGGGCCTACACGCGCGGCCAGCACGCGCGCAACCTGCGCGCGCGGCCTGCGCGCAAAGCCTGCGCGCGCGGCCTGCGCGCGCGCGACCGGCGCCCGCGCGGCCTGCGCGCAGAACCAGCGCGCGCGGCCTGCGCGCAAGGCCAGCGCGCGCGGCCTGCGCGCAAGGCCAGCGCGCGCGGCCTGTGCGCAAGGCCTGCGCGCACGCCCTGCGCGCGCGGCCAGCGCGCGCGGCCAGCGCGCGCGGCCTGCGCGCGCGGCCTGCGCGCGCGGCCTGCGCGCGCGGCCTGCGCGCGCGGGCTGCGCGCGCGCCCCGCGCGCGCCGCCTGCGCACGCGCGGTTTGCGTGCGCGGCGTGACGGCGTGCGCTCGGTCCCTCTCCCGCGACGGTGGCACGCCACCGATTCCTACGCCTTGCCGGCCCCTGCGCAAGCTCGCCCGACGTCCGCTGTCCAAACCAACGCGAACCAACATACCTTGGAGCCAATCACCACCGCCACCAGAGTTAAAAAAAAAAAAAAAAAAAAAATCTCTCCCCGTGCTCGCTTCCCTCCCAACTGAAAGAGATTTGGGGGGCAATTGATAGGCTCCACCTTAACTTATAAGGATGAAAGAGACCCCCCATGATCCCCACCAAGGGAGATCATGGGAGGGCCCACCTTGCCCCCATGATCTCTCATGGAGATCATGGGGGGTGGGCCCCATCTCCTCCCCTCTCCCGCGGAGGGAACCGCCGCCGGCGGCTCCCCCCGGCCGGCCACGGCCATGGCCCGCGGCCATGGCCGGCCGCGGCCATGGCCGGCCGCGGCCATGGCCGGCGCGCGGCCATGGCCGGCCGCGGCCATGGCCGGCCGCGGCCATGGCCGGCTCGCGGCCATGGCCGGCCCCGGCCATGGCCGGCTCGCGGCCATGGCCGGCCCCGGCCATGGCCGGCTCGCGGCCATGGCCGGCCCCGGCCATGGCCGGCTCGCGGCCATGGCCGGCCCCGGCCATGGCCGGCTCGCGGCCATGGCCGGCCCCGGCCATGGCCGGCTCGCGGCCATGGCCGGCCCCGGCCATGGCCGGCTCGCGGCCATGGCCGGCCCCGGCCATGGCCGGCTCGCGGCCATGGCCGGCCCCGGCCATGGCCGGCGCGCGGCCATGGCCGGTCCCGGCCATGGCAGGCTCGCGGCCATGGCCGGCCTCGGCCATGGCCGGCCTCGGCCATGGCCGGCCTCGGCCATGGCCGGCCGGCCTCGGCCATGGCCGGCCGCAGCCAGGGCCGGCCGCCGCCGTACCCGGCCGCCTCCTCGCCGCCAGCGTCGTCCGGGCGGCCCCGCCACGGGAGGACCTCCCCACCGTCCGATCAAAGGGGAGGCTCTACCGGCCGTCCGATCGGGGCAAAACCACCCACTAACCCACTATGTTAGTGGTGGGGCCCGCCATAACTTCCCCCTGGAGCCTATAAAAGGACCCCAGGGGCTTCTCATTTCGGAACCTTTTCCTGAAAAAGCTTCCCCCTTCTTCTTCTTCCTCAGGTGGGAGCTCTCCCGTTTCCTCCGCCGGCGACCACCCCTCGTCGCCGACCACCAGTGGCCGCCTCTCGCCGCCAACCACCGGAAACCACCCGCGACCTCCAGCGGCCGCTAACGGATATCAGCACCCGTCAACAGCTACCAGAACCTGTCACCGGCTATTGGCACCCCATCAGAGCCCAAAGGCAAAGAGCGCGCTCCAAGAGCTAGAAAGGCGCACAAAGGAAGAAGTGACAACCCTTGGACCCGCGTCGCCCCTGAGCGCGCGCGCCCGAAGTATCTCGTGCATTCCACCGTCCAAGTCCCGTCGGCGAGGCAGTCTGTTGCCCACCAACGGGTGCATACACTCTCTCTCTCTCCTCAAGATTGTAACGGGAGCGGCCTGTCGCCCCGATTTCCCCCATCAAACTGTAAAACTCCGACAAATTAGTGGATTTTGATCGGCACCGACCCGGTCACGTGATTTTTCACCCGGTTGAAGGGTTTTCCACGCTAAAACTTCCTGTGTCCATCCCCCGTATTTCAATTGACTGTGTGCGCGCTCGACCGCTCCGAGAGCTAAGGCGGCCCAAGAATATCCGGCCCGACCGGAGCATCGAGTTAGACCGCAACAATATTGATGCAAGAGCAAAAAACTAAAAGCTAAAAAATATTTTCAACAACTATTTTCTAAAATTATTGTGCTCGGGCGATGCAAAAATCCTAGTTCCGTCACTGATATTGTCCATAGTTGTCTCAGACGGTGGAAAATTTTTTGGGCCTAACTATTATAAATAAAAATTAAAGAATCCCAAAAAATACGCGAGGCACCATATCCTTCACGTTTAATCTCACATCGCAAAAATGGATTATACTTTTAGAATATGGCTTCAGTTGGTTCGGCGTTTCGCCGCCTCCTCTTGGAGCAAACGCCGCCGAACGGTGGGTAAACAAACGGACGTCGGCGACGTTTGCTCAGCTTGCACCCGCAGCAAGGAGGAAACGACCCCGATCCGCTCCATTTCGACCACGCCTCTCTCCCTCCAGTTCCAAAGTCTTGTTTCAACCCGACGGCTGCACCCGCCACCGCCGTACCAAATATAGCTGGCGGTGGCGGGTGCAGCCAGCGGGTCGAAAAAGAACTTTGGAACCGGAGGGAGAGAGACGGGGGTCGAAACGGAGCGGATCAGAGTCATTTCCTCCTTGCTGCGGGTGCAAATGGAGCAAACGCCGTCAACGTCCGTTTTTTTACCCGTCGTCCGGCGGCGTTTGCTCTAAACGGAGACGGCGAAATGCCGAACCAAACGGAGCCTAAGAGATTGACGTGCCACGTATAATGATGTAATGCAAATATTCGGCGGCATTCTCAAGCTCGCGGCATGTGGGTGGGGCGTGAGGCTGTAACATCCCATTTTTCAATTAGACCCCCCCTTAGGAGTGACTTGAACGTTCCTAGGTCATACCAAGTCCTAGGTTGAACCTAGGAGGTCAAGTAACCCAACTAGTTAGTTGAGACTCACTTGGGCTGCAAATAGTAAAATCTTAAAACCCTGATTTTGGTGGCCTAGTGGGTTCAATCTGACTCCAAGGCATTCCTAGACCTAATATGAGATCAATGGGTCACCAAGGACCCATTGGGTGCAAACCTAATGGCTAAGTTGACCCAAGTCAACTTAAGCCCTAGTTAGGCCAAAGTAACCCTGCCCTGGATCAACTCACCCTCTTTATCCCAAGTCTACCCTACCTAACCATACCTAGGCTTTAGGGGAGGTCAATGGGTCCCTAGGGGTCTATTGATGTTGACTCAGAAGGTCAAATTGACCAAGTCAACCCTAAACCCAAATCAAGTCAAACCTAGCTCAATTGGGTTAACTCAAGCTCAAGCCGCCTCATGTAGACTCATGGGGTTTTATTAGGAGTTATTATGGCTGCCTATAGCCTAAACCCTAGGCTAGCCAACATGTTGACTAGGAGAGAGAAAGAAGAGAGAAATAGGCTAAATATAGGAGAGAGAAAGTGTGAATTAAGGGTATTTTTATGGTAGAATGGTGAGCCCCCCCTCTCATATGGCATTTAAGGTTTTAATATTAATATTATGGGCTGCCTTTAGGCTTCTAGGGGAAGAAAATTCGTGAGGATGACTAGGAGAGAGAAAAAATTAAGTATTTGGTTATATAGAGGAGAGAGAAAAGGTGGTGGAGAGGTGAAGAGGTGTTTTGAAGAGGGAGGAGGCATGAGTTCGGCCAAAGAGGGGCCAACAGCCACCTAGAGGTCGACACCTCCTCCCCCCACCCTTTTCCCGGCCATCAAGAGGTGTTTCCACCCTCTCTCTCCTCTAACCACCCCCCCCACATGAAGAGGTGTTTTGCCTCTTGGAGAAAACCGCCCCTCTCCCCCTCTCCTCTTTATATACTCACTTAGGAGAGGGGGGAGATCATTTTCGAGATCAGAGAAGGGGGGGTGAACCCTTGCCGGAGCCATCAAGGAGAGAAACGCCGCCACCGCCGCCACCGCCGCCACCATGGCATCCCGCCGTTCAACTCGCATCCAAGCCCGAAATCAGGTCCTCCTCCTCTCCTTCTCTCGTGCTTAGATCATAGAGCATGTTAGGTGTAGGTTTCGGGCTCAACCAAGCCGGCCGTGAGGTGGCAAAACCAGGAAAAAACACCATTAAAATGGAGTTTTTGAGAGTTCTCGGGTGAGGCGGCGCCGCCACCTCCGGCCGCCCCACCGCCGGAAAAGGGCATCCCCCACCACCAGGGACATAGGGGAGAAGTTTCCTGGTGGTTGCACCGCCTCGGGTCGCCGGAAACGGCCCCGTATTCCTCCTCCCCGACGGTTTCCAATTCTGCCTTTTGGGGAAGATGAAGTCCAGATACCGTTGGATCTACTTTAAGATCCGTGCAGCCCAATATTATGATTTAAATGTTTTATTAAATTCAATTTTCTGTATTTTATTTTTACAGAATCACTGTAAACAAACTTTAGGCCTCTTAGGGGCACCTGATGAAAAAGTTGTTAGCATGAAAGTTGTAGGTCCTTTCAATACCTACAATTTGATATGCTGTGGTGAAAATTTGGTAGAGTACTTAGACCTGTAGGGCCATTTTACTATGGGTATGTCCTAGGTTTAGGGCAGTTTTACTATAAAAATTATTTAGGCCCCTTAGGGGCTTGTTCATCGATTTTGATCAACATGAATGTTGTAGGCTATTTAATTATCTACAGTTTGATATGTTATGGAAAATTTTATGACAAGTATTCTGACCTGTAGGGTCATTATTCTAGGGTAGGTCCTACAATTAGGGCAGATCTTTGAAAAATTCCCCACACCTAACCCTTGGTCCAAATGCTTTGAATTTTGTACAGAGGCTTAATATCACCTAGATCTAGCTCCTGTAAAAATTGGAATCCATTTAAAGAAGTATAACCTAGGGTTTTGCCCTAAACCTAGAAAAGCTAGGTTAAGGTAGTTGAAGGGTCAAATGACCTCCAAACCCTCCCAAATTTTGGTGAGGTGTCCCTGGTATAGGTATTTAGGTCTGGTTAAAATCTCAACACATTTGGGTGAGTTTTGATTAGGAATACTCTAAACCCTAATTTTGACCTAGTAGAAGGAAGTTTAGTGAGAGGTTCTTTGGACTCTTGTGTGATCATCTCACCTCAACAGAGGATGAGATTTTGAACACTGGTTTATTTTGATCCTAAGATTACCCTTAGGGAGGATGGGATGATTTAGGGTAAGTTTACCCTAGTGCCCAAGTTCAAACCCTAAATGTGGACTTTGGGGGTTTGTGAAGGACATAGGGGCAAATGCCCTTGTATGGCCTTGAGTTTTGGTGGAGAGGTTTTTAAGGAGTTTGTAACTCTCTGGATTTAATTTTAGAGAGTTTTGAGGTAGGTAGCTACCTCAAAACCTAAACCCTAATTTTAGGGCAGAAGGGTTTTTAGGTCAAAACAGTATTTTAAACTCTTTACAAAGCCATGAAATTTGGGTAGTGTGTTTCTAGGGTAGTTAGGACCCTTGGATAATTTTCCTAGAATATTTGGATAGGTATTTCTAGTACTTCATTCATAAATGTGGTTATAGCCCTTTTTGATGTTTTATTTATTAAAGATTTTTAATTCAAATAAGGCCCCTTGAAACTCTGGAATTAGATGTTGTTAGCCAGTAGGAAAGCCCATGAATTTTAGTTCAATTTTATGTTGATTAAATAAAATAGTCTCTTCATAAGTTTTATTAAAGGGCTCTATGTTTTAAAAATATTTTATGGCTTTAATATTTTCTGGAAAATTATGAAAGTTGATAAATAGTGTTTTTAAATCATTATGAATCAGTGGGATTTTTCTCTGAATTTTTGGAGTTATGGATTTAGTACTTGATTCACAAGCATGCTAGACTAGGATTTTAGAAAATGATTTATTATAAATTAATTTCCAGCAAGAAAATTATGAAACTTGTATAGTACTGTTTTCATAGTATTTCTAGTACCCTGTAATTAATCTAAACTATTTAGAAGAGTATTTGATGTAGTTTATTCATTAGACATGAAGAAATTGGATTATTGCAAAATTAAGTTTAGGCCCCTTAGACCATAGGGAAAATTGCCAAACCTTGGATATGTTATTTTTAGATACACTAATATTTGTCTTAAATTTATTATGATTTATACATGGCTGAAAAGTATGATCCTTGTACAAATTTGGAAGACCTTGGATTTAATAAAAATTAATTAATTATTAGGTTAATTGGAAAAAAATTGTTATTATCAGAAAAATCGATTCAATAATGTCATGATAGGCCCCCAGAAATTAACTTAGGCCGTATGGAAGAAAACACAAAGGACATCCTATCGAAGACATTACTTAGTTTAAGGTGGTCTGCATTTAGTAATTTTGGGAAATGAGCAACAAGAGAAGGTTTGGGTTAGCATAAGGACAGCTTATGTTGGTTGGATTTAAAGAAAGAGGATGGATCACCATAGGAGGTTCCAAGTGCGGTGAGGAGTAAGTTGACGCGCTCTAGAAGGTGCGCGGATCTGACGAAAGATCGTCATCCCCGTAAGAGTGAAGAGTCAAATCCACCCTAGGTTTAGTTTGATGCAATTTATAGAGGGAACGGGTAAGGGTAAAACAACCAATAACAATAAGTGCCTTGCGAAAGGGAACTTCGGGCCGTAATGCCGCCGTCTTGGTTCCTAGTGCCCTTTGAGAGCCCTTCACGGGGTATGCCGGGGGCAGTCCTGGGCTAACGTAAATCTTAAATAAATCAAAAGAGTAATTAGTTGAAACAGGTTTACACTTCACACACTAGTTAGATAGACATTTGGAAAAGGTTAAGTCGTCCCGAGGTGTTCAAGGGGCGTCATCCCGCGGTGCTCAAGGGATGAGGTTTAGAATTGAGCCGGACGGTTTAGTCCGGGGAGCTTAGTCTCGGTTTGTGGTTGAGCCGGACGGTTTGGTCCGGGAGCTTTACTCTTGACTTCTTATATTAACTGCTGCATGTGCATAAAAATAGGAAAGTTTAAGGTGGTGGGTTCTCGATATCGGGGAGTTCGATTGCACCGACACCGATATCGTTGACTCGGCAAGGTGACTAGCACTTAGCCAAGGTTAAGTCCGGCGGACCAGTCGGCAAGAGTACGCAGGAGTCCGCCTCGTGCACCAGGCGTTGAGGGCGTACGATAGGTCAGACCAGTGGTGCTTTTACTGGTTTTGAGGTGGGCGAGGCCCAACCCACCGCTTCCGTCTGCCACTACGGGAGTATCCTGGGAGTTATCTCCAGAAAGGGGGAACTAAAGGTTTGTGTACACAAAGTTGGGTGTGTGAGTTGCACTGCTTGATCATCATACCCACCATATAGCTGCATGCCATAATCATTCATAACAACCTTAACACCTAAAGTATAAGTGGAATGGGACGCTTATACTTTAGGACTTGCAAAACGACCCCTTGGTCTATAAGCTTGTGTGGGCAAGTTTATAAATCAAAGGTTAATTTCAATATATATATATGCTGCTGTTTGTTAACCGACACCCCAACGTATAAGTGGAATGGGACATTTATACGATGGGAGCCTTGTAGAAGATCCCTTGGCTTATGTGTACTCACATAAGTGGAGGTTTAATTTCTTACTTACTTACCTTTCTATTTTACCTTTTACAACACTTATATTGCTCCCCTGTCATAACTTGCTAGTTAGTTCCACCGTCATCTGCTTTTGACTACTCTCCACCTTCATGTCCTTCCCTTTCTTCCTCTTCGCTCGGTGCCTTAGGGCCTGAGGGAAGGGGTGGGGGATGATAGGGCTTAGTCTTATAGACTAACGGTTTTCGAACCACATCATTTTAGGGAATCGTGGAGCCCAACCCGGAGGAGCAGCCCAGGAGGCCGGTGCGCTTGGAGACAGGGCAGTCTAGCTCAGGAGTTCAGACAGTCGGGACCGTGAGTTCCGTTCCTTAGTAGCAGTTTGTTTTTCAGCTTCCGTTTGAGTGACTATGTAGTGAGGTGTTGTTGTACCGGGCTTAAGCCCTCTTCCTTTCAGTACTCTATTTTTACTCTGATGTTATACTGTGGACACTCCCTTCGTGGAGTTTACATATATGTGATTTATATTGTGGACTGCAATTCTCTTTACTGTTCTACTTGCTACTTGATTGTGATCGAAAAGGCCGGCAGAATTGGCGCGTTGTAGTGACGACCTTCCCGGGTGCGAAGGTGTCACCGCAAAGCGGCGGTTCTGGGCATAAGACCCCGAGTTTTGAATCGAAAAAAAAATGGGGTCTTACAGAGGCATGCCAATGTTAAAATGGATCACGGGCGTGCCGGGCCTATGATTCCCATGATAAACTTTTACATGAACCGTTAGATAAAAACTCGAAAATGCCAATGCCATTTCCTAAAAACCCAAAAAATGAGTGACCGCGCACTTGCACTGTTCATCTCTCATATTTGTTTAATAGTAGTATACAAGTGACAATGTACGGGGCCCCCGCGCACCATGCGACAGTACCCAACTCACATCGGAGGGTGTCGCCTGGCCTCGGCGGGCAAACTTATTTAAAAATGTTGTTTAATTTTCTTTTTTAATTATTTTAAATTATTGTTGACAGACCATCTCTCCTTAACTCAACGGCTAAGGGTCAGTTTGTTTCGGCGTTGGCGGTGACAAAAGGAGTTGTGGGAATGAAGCTGTTGGAATGGAGCTGTTCAAAATGGCAAAACAGTTTGGTAAAACAGCGATCCGCCATGGATGCTCCACCTATCCCTCGTCGGAGCACAGCTCCACCTATCCTTATCGGAGCAAGGCTCCGCAGACCCTTGCCGGAGACAGGCTCCGCAGACCCTTGCCGGAGCAAGGCTCCGCAGACCCTTGCCGGAGCAAGGCATCAGGGAAGAAGGCAACGCAGGCCTTTTTTAGGGAAAAAAACAGATCTGGCGCCGGCGATCTTCACCGGCACCAGATCTGTTGCCAGAGAAGGAGAGAAGCGCGGGTAGTTACCGGCACGGGAGAGGCGCGTCGACACCGCAACGTTGAAAAGGAGGCCTGGGAAGTTGTGGAGAAAGCTCCGATTCAACGCGTTTTCTCCCCCTCGTTGCGTCCGAACCGGCGAAACAAACTGTTTAAAAAAAAGTTCCGTTTGGTCTGGAACGGAGGGAAGAAAGCCCAAACAAACGGACCCTAAATTTTATTGTTGACGGTGCTCCGTGTTTACACAATATGACAGTATTTTTTTCGTATACGGTTCGGTTTGACAGTATTTTTTCGTATACGGCCCGACTCGAACCCTCTCACATTGGGAAAATTTTTGTGGACGGGTCCCGTTCCCAGAAGTAGGAACGGGTGTAAAATAGGATGGCGGGGCCCACCATTATTTTACTTCTCTACCCGTTTCGAATCCCCGAAACGGAACTGATACAGTGAGAAACCCGACTGTATTTCCTAACCCTAGAAGGACTGTAACGCCAGGCGACGGACACCCTCAGGCGACGGCGATTATCCCAGGCGACGGCGACATCCTCAACCCTCAATCGTTTGGGAGAACAGTACACGGAAGGACTAGGTAAAGAAGGTTTTTGTTTTTTAAATCCAACTGTATTTCAAGTTCTATCTATCTGAAATCCCACTGTATTTCAATTTCTATATATCTGAAATCCAACTGTATTGCAAGTTCTATTTTTTTCAAATCCAACTGTACTTCAATACATATAGAACTTGAAATCCAACTATATTTCAAGTTCTATATTGTTCAAATTCAACTGTATTTCAAGTTCTATCTCTCTGAAATCAAAATGTATTTCATGTTCTATCTACTTGATATCCAACTGTATTTCAAGTTCTGTGTTATTCAAATCCAACTGTATTTCAGTATATATATTTCAAATCCAACTATATATCAAGTTCTATATTGTTCAAATTCAACTGTAGTTCAAGTTAGTTCATCTGTCTGAACTTCGTATGAGAACATACTATCATCAAGTTGTCTTGCCTGTAACATCTTCAGCAAACTAACTGAGTCACCAGATTCAACTAAACTCTTTTTACAACGATGAACATAATTATATGCATCAACTTTGCTAAATCCAAGATTTTCAATACCTCCAACTTTTTCGGATAGAAAATTGTACGCATGCACTGTTTTAATACCAGTCCCTGTCATATTTCTTATAAGATCGCCCTGCAAATCAGATACCTTTCTATTTGACCTCAGCAAATGCTTCTCTTTATCCAATGCAAGAGGGTGATTGTGCTCCTCCACAAACTTTGAAACTGTCCAATTTTGTCCATTTGTATCAGTTCTAAAATGACAACAAGCAAGACAACCTGTTCGGCTATCTAATTTGCGATACTTAATGGGTGACGGTTTTATGTGCTTCTTTCCAGCCTTTGAGCAGGTATATTCCCTTACTTTAATAATTCGGGTGTGTGTCCAATAAATAATGTGTTCCTTACGAACACTAAATCCGGTTTTGTGGGCGTACTCACAATACAAAGCATAAGCCTCATCTTCTGACTGGACAACAGGAAAAGTGGGATATTTACTTGGAATCTGCAGAAAAATATGAAAAAAACCACAATTGAAGTTCAACATTAAAATACAGTTGTCATTTAAAAAAACAGTAAAATTTCAATGTTAAAATACACTTGTATCCTAAAAATACAGTTAAATTTCAATGTTAAAATACAGTTGTACTCTAAAAATACAGTTGCAGTTTAATATTAAAATACAGTCGCAGTTTAATATTAACATACAGTCATACTATCAAAATACAGTTGAAGTTTAATATAAAAATACAGTTGTAATTCAGATGCAGAGCAATCCGAAGAAACATTACGTACAGTACAAGTCATTCAAAAAAGAATCACACATTAAAATATAGTTGTATAAACCTTGGACAACCGACAACATGCTCGCAGAAAAATTGGGCAACATATGCAGTTCATGGAAAAAGCTTGAGGAAATACTTCTGAACATTCAACATTCATTTCGCCGCCGCTGATCCTTATTTCGCAGAACATTTAGATCCAGTTGCAGAAACTAAAATATAAGAAACTTACATGTTCTTCTTTATCCATTTCTCCACTGCAGGCCCCCATACTCCCCTGCTCCATTGATCACGGAATGAATCAGCAAATAACGGGTCTCTTGGCGGCGATGGAGACTTACTTGAGTGATCCGGTGAAATCGGCGGGAAACTGAAGGTCCAGGGAGATAAAAATAATGGCGGAAATGTTAACGATAGGTTAGAAATATTTTAGTTACCGGGGTAGAGAAGTAAAATAATGGTGGCCCCGCCATCCTATTTTACACCCGTTCCTACTTCTGGGAACGGGACCGTCCACAAAAATTTTCCCTCGCATTGAACCCCATAACCAAGCGTCGCATTACGATTCCGGCGCCGACTCGAAGGTCGCCGGAAATACAAGCAGCTCACGTCGCCGGCAACAGCTGTGAACCATGCGACGGAGCAATGCAGGGTGGACGGAGAGGGTGGAGTGCTAGGTCAACTCGGCTTCTGGGAAAATGGCATTCGAGTTCAGCTTGGTCGGTGATTGCTTCATGAAGACGAAGCGAATGCAGAACTTGAAGTTAGGGTTAAAGGAGAGCAATGTGAGTAGGTGCTACATTATACTGTGATTCATTGTTTCTTACATAGATTATGCTTATTGTCGCTGTCATAGATTATGCTTATTGCTTGAATTTGATTTAGGCATTTTATTGCATAATGCTTGCAGTTTGATCATGCAACACATAATACTTGCAGTTTGATATTAATTATTTCCTTTACGGAAATTGTTTTGTCTGCTTGCCTTTCTGCGTAGGAACAAATTTGCGATGCTTGATTTGTCAATGGCATCACCAGATTGATATATAAAGCTTAATCAAGGTTTTGCATGGAGGTTTGGCCGTTTGGGGGTTTGACCTAGCTAGTTTTGTTCCAACTCCCTGTTTACTCTTAGATTGGCATGTGTGCGGTTCGGTTTTTTGGTCGGTTCAGTTTTGAGCTGACCAAAACAGAACCAACTCAATGTTGCTCGGTTCTATTTTGAGGCTCTGCCTGGGCGAAAATTTTTTCGAGCGTGTTGGGGTCCCGGACCAATGAAATGAAAGCAATAGGTGGGGCCCATGGGGTGCACCATGGGCCCACTGAACTCATGCATTTCATTAGTCCCGGAAAGGTCGGCCTGAGTTGGCAGTGAGAAAAGGGAGGTGGGAAAGGCGGGGGTACCCTGCGGTGGGAAAGGGAGCCCTACCACAGTTTTTGTCCTTTCCAATCGGAGGACCCCCGACCCCCACCGCCCTGTTAAAACTGTCTAAGGGCACCTCTCATTCGGTCATTCCTACCGTTCAGTGGGCAAGGGAGCCCCACCGCCACCAAACCAGAGCCTGAGAGTGTTTGGCACATCAGTGGCGGTCGTGAGCGTAATTGTTATTAACCGTCATTCTTAAATGCCCCACCACACCTAAAGAACTCCATCTACTCTTTTATTCAAAATTAGTTTTTTTCCTTGATAGTGGTTATGACTGTCGTCGTGCCAAATACATATTTTATCACAATGACGTTTTTGTCCAAACTCATCGGAGCAAAAACGCACACCAAACAAACCCTTGAGTCTGTCTAGGTTGAGTTTGTAAAATTTACCGATGTCGAAGGAACACTCAACCACAAAGAGAATAAACCACTAGTAATGAAAAAACAATAACAAGACTTGTATTAACTCTTTACAACTCAATTATAATGCGAGACATACAGACGCGAGATATGATTTTGCGTTGCATTGAACGGAGATCAAAGACAAACACAAGACAAACAAAAATAGTGACCGCTTAGCCTCCTGATTGCCTCTTTAGTCGCTTAATTGCAGAGGTCGCCCAAACATGCCACTTATTCAAACTACTAGAGAATTGCCAAGGAAGAAGTACTGCCAGAGGTAAGGGTTACCACCCCGCGTTAGCCGTCTAGTTCCCAAACTGATGCCTGCCACTGCACTGAAGCTGCCACTGACTTAACCGCCAGTTCTAGCCGCCAAATCGCCCGGTGTAAGTCACTCAATTTGCTAAACAACCTGCCTAGAGACCTCTTCTCCTTGTCGCAAAGTGCTAACTATAACCTTTGTTCTGAACTACAGTTCTAGCTGTTCGGGTGCAAATGACGGGGTATGAACCCCTATTTATAGGTGGGGGAAGAGAAAATTCAGGGAATCTAGCTACCGCCCGACGGTAGCACTATCACTGACGGTTACGCGGTTAGACGCATTCTAACCGTGCGACTTCACTTCAAAATTTTCAACACCGCCCCTTGAAGTGAGAGTCAGAAATCACGCCAAACAACCCCCGCAACTGCTCAAATGGCCCATTCAAAAGAGACTTCGTGAAGATGTCCACAACATTGTTATTGCTCTACACATATTCCACTATTAGAAATCCTTCCAACACCTTCTCCCGAACAAAGTAAGACCCCACATCAGCTTCAGAGCATTCTCATTGTCACCACGAAGTAAAGTAGGACCCCGCACTTCAGAGCACTTTCATTGTCACCGCGATGTTTGATTTCGATATGCTTCATCTGTGTGTAACACACTGGATTTATAACCAACTTCAGAGCACTTTCATTGTTACCGCGAAGCGGAGTAGGACCCCGCATCAGTTTCAGAGCATTCTCATTGTCACCGCGAAGTAAAGTAGGACCCCGCACTTCCTCATGGATGTCCTTCACCAACTTGCCTTGTATTTTGCCTCAGTGGTGGAGATAGACACTGAATCTTGCTTCTTACTGCACCACAAAATCGCTGCTGATCTGCATATAAAGACATACCCAGATGTCGACTTTCAATCGTCTGTATCTTCACCATAATTAGCATCCGGAATCCGTGCAAGACGAAACCCGTGCCCTTCTCATACAACAACCCCATGTCCGAGGTGGACTTCATGTACTTCAATATTTCCTTCGCAGCTTCCAGATGAGGCTTCCTAGGCTCCTACATATACCGACTTACTCAGCTAACGACATAAGAAATGTCCGGCCTTGTAATCTTCAGGTAGATCAAACTCTCCATCAACAATAACAAAACACAACACTCAAGCCTTTATCCCACTATAGTGGTGATAAATCCTAAACCCTAAGCTCTCCATCAGGGCCCAAAAAACTTTGGGATCCGGAAGTATCCTTCCTTCATCCCATCGAAGTTTTAAACCAACTTTAAGTGGAGTAGAGTTATTCTTCTCGTCCTTCACGCGGAATTGCTGCACGATCCGCTTTGCATAACCTTTCTGGCAAACAAGCACACCACTTTTCTTCCTCTCCACTTCCACACCAAGGAAATGGTGAAGTTCACCAAAATCCTTCATCTCAAATCGGATAAATAACAATGCTCTAAGCTTCGCCATCTCTCCGTCACAGTTCCCTATCACGATCATGTCGTCGACGTACAACAGTATTAAGACCCGAAGATCCCTCCTCTTCTTGACAAACAGACTCGAGTCTGAGTCAGATACAAAATACCCGCAAAACTATAGGTATTCCACTATCTTCCCATACCAGGCTCGAGGCGTTTGCTTCAAGTCATACAAGGTCTTCTTCAGCTTGCAAACAAATCTTAAATGAGTCTCAGATACATATTTTGGTGGTTGCATCATGAAGATATTCTTGTCAATATCCCCGTAAAGAAAAACATTTTTTACATCAAGTTGTCAAATCTTTCATATTTGGAAAGCCGTCAAGATAATCACCACCCGCACCATGTTGTCTTTACCACAAGATTAAATGTCTCTTATAGTGTTCTTCGTACTGCTGTGAGAACTCTCAATGAACAAGTCGAGTCTTATACCGCTCGATACTGTCATCTGCTTTCTTCTTCAGTTTATACACTCACTTGCAAGTGACAGGTGTGATGCCATTTACTTTGGGCACTAGGTCCCAAGTCTCATTCTTTCTAAGGGTAGACATCTCCTCATCCATGACATATTCCCACTTCTTCACTCCAACGACGTTTTTAAAGCGGGTTGGCTCTCGCTCGTCCAGACGCCCTACAAAGAAACATGAGACCATGCTCACCATGTTATATTCTCTATACCGAGCTGGTGTTCTCTTCGACCTTCACAAGTTTGGACCACTCTCCACCACTTCCGTTGAACCTTCTTCATCAGCTCCTCTGTTAGAGACACCAAGACCATCATTCCCCCTGCTTCTGGAACCTTAAGCACCTGATCTTAAGCTTAATAGAATAGGAGCTCCTAGAGACAAACAAATCCACCAGAAAATCTTCAACAACTTCCTTCCTTTTAGCTTCTCCCCTGCTCTCCTGTAGCTCTATAGGTGGGCTTCCTGGTATGAGCTCAACTCGTCAAAAATCACATCCCTCTAGATAATGAACTTTTTTTGTCTCAGGATCCATGTATTTCCATTACTTCTTCTGTTCATCATACCCAATGGAAACACACTTTCATGCCTTAACATCCAGCTTGGTTCTGAGAGCATCCGGGATATACACAAAGTAGGTAGAGCCGAACACCCGAAGATGTTTCACACTAGGCTTCTCCTTGAACATTAATTTATGAGGAGACTTTATGTTGACAGGACTCAGAGACATCATGTTGATGACATATGTTGCAAAGGTCATTCCCTCAGTCCATAAGGCCTTGGGTATGCCTTTTGCATGAAGCCAGCTCATGCAAGTCTTCGCCAAGTGACAGATCTTCCTTTTTGTCACTCCATTCTGTTGTGGGGTGTGTGCACAAGACAACTCCCTCTTGATCCCGTGCTTTCTGCATAAGGTAGAGAACTCAGTGGAGGTAAATTCCCCTCCATTGTCCGTCCTCAGCTTCTTTATCCCAGCCTCAGCACTCCTTTAACGAGCTCCTTGAACTCCACAAACTTTTGGAAGAATTTTGACTTCTCCTTCACAAAGTAGACTAAAGTATATCATGTGTTATCAAGGCGCGCACCTAGGGGTGCCTGACGCGCCGGGCGCAATCCGCCACGCCTCAGCATGGCTGAGGCAGGCGAAGTGTCTAGGAGCGTGCCTTGCGTGCCATCCAGGCGTGCAAAAGACGTGCTTGGGGAATCCCAATCTAATTTTTCACTCGGGCCCGACTGGTTTAATTAGGGTTTAGGGTTTAATAAGGTGTCTGGCCCATTTTTTCCATCTCACGCGCCGTCTCCCTTCCGAAAGCTCTCCCCCTTCCGCCGCAAGCTCTTGTTTGCTCTTCTTCCACTCAAAAGCTCGCCGGCCGCCACTCCTTTTCCTCTCAAAAGCTCACCGGTCGCCGCTCCTCTTGCTCTGAAGGGACCAACTTCTTAAAACCTCGAAGGTACAATACTTCTCTTCTTTGGAGTCCGTATTTGCAGTGAAAGAGTAATTTCATTTGTTAAATCTTTGTTTCGTGGGTGCTCTAATTTTGCTCTTATTATCTCATTTTGTTTGCTGTTTATTCAATAGGTCATTGGCTGATTGCTTCACTTGTGGCCTCTTGTGTTCTCGTGTGAGATGGTTTTTATAGCCCTTGCACTGCAAACCATTGTAAAATTGCAGAGATCTTCTGTCTTCCTATTCTTGTTCCCAGTACCCTCATTTCTCTGCCACACAACTCTTAAATGCAACTAAGAATTATGCTATTGGGATCAAACAAAAATGAGAATGGCAGAGATCTTCTGTTTTTGTCAATCTAAAGCTGTTTTTATCCATGATCTTGAGTATCAATTCTTCTTAGTTTGTTGATCGGCAAAAACTTGCATCCAGTCCAGAAGTTGCATTGTTATGGTTTTTCCTTACTGGTATTACCTGAAACCATTGAAATCAAAATTTGTGTCTGTGAATCCTTTTCATTTCTTATGTCAAAATCTTAATGATTCCTGCTTCGGTAGTTGATGGGTAGAATTATACAGTTAAATGTGGTATTTGAATTTTAATGCAGACTTCAATAATTTTAGAGTGAATCGGGCTCCCAGTTCACTGTTTTACAGTGAACTGGGCTACCAGTTCACTATTTTACAATAAAAAGAATGAGTATATATAACAAGAGAATTAGTGAAAAACAATGAATTGGACTCTCAATTCATTGTAAAACAGTGAACTGGATTGTTTTCTGTTGGAAAAAACCGAGAATAATTTAATTGCATAAGAGGATTGTCCCCTCTATATATGGAGGGGGACCCACCATTAATACAGGGAATAAAGAAATAAAAAACCTAAAACAATACATATTGTAATACTCCCCCTCAAGTTGGGCGTGAGATGTTGATCATGCCCAACTTGACAACAATTCTTCCAAAGGCACTTCCACTTAGACCTTTCGTGAGAATATCAGCAAGTTGTCTATCTAATGGAAAGAAGGGAGTACACACAAGTCTTTTTTCAATGTTTTCCTTGATTAAATGAGCGTGTTTGTGGAGTCACTCGTATAGTTGTTTGAGCGTGTTTGTGGAGTCACTCGTATAATTGGTTTTCTTTCAGTATTGTACTGTTTTAGTTATGGACACTATGTAATCTTAATGTTTAAGAGTTTTCTTTGTACCAGACATTTTATAGTATTTCAGATATTCAGTTGTTTGGTTCATTATCTTTTCTAGTGTCTCCGTGAATTCAACTTGATGAGGTACACTTTTATCTTTAGTTACACTTTCTACTTCCGTTGTAAGTTTATATTCAGTATTTTTCATTTATGTCTGCTATGTACCCGTTTTAATATTGTTTCTTAGTTTACCGCTTATTGGGGGACCCGGTCAGACTGCTGATTTGTTGTTAAACTAGGATGTGGTGTTTCAGCAATATCAGAGCGAGTCTTCACTTTAAATACCCACTTACAGGTGATAGGGGTTGTCCCAGAGTGTAATTGAACAAGATCCCAAGTAGAAGTGCGCTCTAAAGCACTCAACTCGTCAGACATGACAGCTTGCCACTCAGGAATCAAGGCAGACTCCCTGTAGGTACTGTGCTATGGAACACCACAAGTAGCTATTGGAAGGGCTGAAAGGTCAAGAACTGGTAGATCAAGCAGCTGAGTAGCAAGGCTGAGGCGATCGGGTGGGTGCCGATCATGAGTGGGGTAGCTTCTTGCTGGAGGATCATCCACAAGTAACTCACTGGAAGAGACCGAATGCAGAGGGGCATATGATGCATCTGTAGGACTAAGCCGCCAAACATAGTGTCGAGTATAGTGCTGAGAGGGAGCAGGGGCACGATCCTAAAGAGGAAGGTCAGGAGACTGTGGGGAAGACTCGGGAAGAGTAGGAACACGAACCTCGCCAGGAAAGTCAGGAGACTGCGAAGATGACTCAGGAAGAAGAACAGGAGACGGTGACCCTGGTGGAGACTGAGTGGGATGAGACTCAGAGGAAGGTGATACAGGCGGTGGTATGAAGAGAAAGAGAACGTCATCAATTGTAGTGGAAATGTGAGTAGAGGAAAGAGATGAAGGCGAGGATGGAATAAAGAAAGGGCGGTGCTCAACAAAAGTAACATCTCGAGAGAACGAACACGACGAGCTACAGGATCATAACACCTATAACCCTTGTGCTCAAGACAATAACTAAGGAAAACACAAGCGGTGGACTGAGCAGATAGTTTAGTGCGCTCACAAGTAGGAAGAACATAACATAAACAACCAAACACACGTAGGTGGTCATAATGAGGAGGCGAACCAAACAGACGCTCACCAGGACTGCTGCCCTGCAGGAAAGAGGATGACTGAAGGTTGATAAGATAGACAATAGTGGATATGACCTCAACCCAGAAGTGGGGAGGCACATGAGAGGCAATAAGGAGAGTACGAGCCGTCTCAATGATATGACGATGCTTCCTTTCCATGGTGTCATTCTGAGATTGAGCACATTGACAGGAGAGTTGAGGAAGAGTATCATGGGAGGCCAAAAGGTCACGAAAAGCATGTGACAAGTATTGCCACCCCCCCCCCCCCCCGGAATTGGAGTGAAAAGTGTGTCTAGATGTGGAGAACTTAGTACACACCATGTAGACAAACTCTACATAAATACAAAAGAAATCAGTGCGAGAACGCATTATGTAAACCCAAGTATAACGAGAGAAATCATCAACAAAGATAACATAATAACGATGATCATCTTTTGAAGTAAAGGGGGCAGGACCCCAAACATCAGAATAAACAAGGGAAAAAGGAATGGATGAGTGAGATTCGCTGGATTGATAAGGGAGTTGTAACTATTTATCAAGATTACAGCCTGTATATGAGTGCGAGTGATCAACAGACACAGAGCCTAAAATACCCTGACGAACAAGATAGGATAACCAAGCTCCACTGGGATGGCCTAGATGGTGATGCCACTGCGGAAAGCTAACAGACAAAAGACAGGTGGAAGAAGTGACAGGGACAACTGATAGTGAAGTGGGTGAAGGAAGCCAGAGATGGTTGAGCACATAAACCCCACGACAACGATGACCAATTCCAATGAGTGTTCCTGTGCGACGATCCTGCACATGACACAAAAGTGCATCAAAAGTAACAAGGCAACTTTGTGAAGCAAGTTGACTAACATATATGAGGTTTATGGAAAGCTTAGGGATATATGCAACATCAGGAATACGAAAGTGAGTGGTATGCAGGGTACCACAGCTAGCAACAGGCAAGGTGGTGCCGTCAGCAATAATGACGCGTAGGTCAGAAGAAGTAGGCCGTCAGGAATGTAAGGGAGTTGCATAAAAAGTCATATGGAAAGATGCACCAGAATCAAGTAACCAAGAAGTCTTAGTGCTACAGAGGCAGAGGCAACCGCTGAGTCGGTATGTGAAACAGAGGCATGACTGACAACAGAATCGAAGGATGAGAGGGCACGACTCTGAGAGAGTTGCTGAATACACTGCATGATCTGATCAAGAACAAAGGCTTGCGATCAAAGCGGCTTCCTCCGAAACAGAGACTGGAGAAGAACGATTTGACCTGGATCTACTCTAAAATTTCACCGACCGTCGAGGATCCATCCCTAGGGTTCGGTGCCCTTAATCTTCATCTTCTGATGGGCACAGACGGAGATTCCAGGCGACTCGAGCGAATCTGGTAAGTTGAAAGGAGCAGCGACGGGCTTTCCCTGCGCTCGAACGGAGACAGGGAACCAGCGGGAATCACTGATGCTTTTGAAAAAGAATGCGAAAAAAGGAAAACTGAGAGCGACGGCGGAAGCACAAGAGCGGACGAACGATTTGTAGGCGGCTTCCAAGACGGGATTAGCAGCGGACGGCTTTCACGACAGGATCGGCGATGCAACAACGAAAACGAGAACATATCGACGAACCTTGCTACATATCGACGAACCTGGCTCTAATATCATGTTAGGAAAAGTTACCTTCACCAATGGCCCGGTCCATGCTCGGCTAGAATGTGCAGAGAAACCTCTGATAGCCCAGTCTGAAACCACCAAGGAATGCCTTAACCTCTCTCAATAAAAGGCGATGGAGGTATGGGCTTATATATAAAAGTATGGTGTGCATTTAATATGATCTATCGATGTGATCAATTTCTTGACATCGATGGGACGCCATATGAGCTGAAAGTCAAGGTTGCTTCTGTCCACATGGAGGGGAAAACCCTTTTCTAGTATCAAGTTTATATGAAAGCTCGCTTCACTCGCCGATGGCTGAGTTGAGAGGAGTATGGGCAATTGCTTCAAAACTGATTGGGATCGCTGTTGTTTGACGATCCTATGAAGGAGCTGAAGAATTTGAAGTAGCATTCCACTGTCCACAACTATCTCGATGAATTCGATATCCTCCTACATAGAGTGCTCATTCCAGAAGAGTATGCTATCAGCTTTCACTAAGCTGGTCTTAAGGATGAGATTGAGTTTGAGGGGAGAATGTTTCAATCAAAAACGTCGCAGGATGTCTGCCAGGTGGCGAGGATTCAAGTACATAAAATGTTACTTAGTCAAAGGAAGACTCAGTCTAACTCTTCTGATACTTCCTTCAGGATTGATAAAATTCCGACAACCATCAAACTTTCCATTCTACTGCCTCGTCATCACACCCCAGCAGTTCGGCTAACAGGACTAAATTGGGTATTGTCTTTGACATAAATTGTTGATAAGCGGAGCAAGGACTTATGTTTTTGGTGCAACTATAAGTATGTTCCGGGACACAAATGTCTCTAAAGGAGGCAATCGTATGTGTTGGAATTGATCAATGATCACAACGAGGATAGCCAATCTCAGTCAGATGCTGATGAGGAACTGGTAGAGGTGGATGATCAGAACATGAGCGAACTGCTCCCCAGGGTTCAGTACATGCCAATAGTTTGAATTGCAAAGTGGTTCCAATTCCCACTTTAATGTGGCTATAGCTAACGACAAAAGCATTGCCCGCTCTCACATGGTGGCAGATTTTCGATGGAGGATGCAGGAAGTGGTATTTGGCTCAGATTTACTCATTCTTCCACTGGGTGGTTGTGAGGTTGTGCTGGGAATTCAAAGATTTGCAACTTTAGGGGAGGTTCAATAGGATTTTAACAACCTCAAGATGGAGTTCTATTGCCAAGAAAAGAAAATTTCATTGAAGGGGTCAAAGAAGATCTCTGGAACCTGGATGAAACAGAAAAGGTTGCAATTTTTTTTTTTTAAAATGGGCAAATCAACACTATGGCCATGTGTGACATCTAGGAATACCGCTTAGAGGGCAATGAAGAGATTTCAGGGTCAATTGTCCGGATGTGAGTCACAGCTTGTTACGGTATTCAGAGATTTATTCTTGGAACCCTGGGAATTACCACCAATTAGAGATCATGAACATCACGTTAAGCTCAAAGGAGAGAATGTCAACATTAATCTACGTTCACATCGATGCCCTCCACTCCAGAAGGCAGAGATCAAAAAATTGATTAAAGAGATGCTTAGCATTGGAGCTAACAGGCACAACGACAATCCCTATACTTTTCTAGTAGTATCGGTGAAGAAGAATGATGACACATGGGGCCTATGTATCAATAGTTGAATATACTCTTCATACGCGTTTTTAGTTCAAGTTTTTTTTCCTGCTATTTATCTCACGTGATATGTCACGTGAATGATGTCATATATATATGTATGTTGGGCCCAATTTAGGGCAACCAATTATTTTTCCTCCTTTCTACTTGGTATCAGAGGTAAGGAATGCCGCCGACCTCCGATCACGCTCGAATCCGCCTCCGCTGCTCCGCGTCCGCGAGTTGTCGCGCCTTCCCCGCCGTTCGTGCCTACCGCGCCACCTAGCACGGTCCCGCCGCCTAGCGCCTATCGCGCCGCCTCGCCTAGGGCTCCCGTCACCTAGAGCCGCTCCTCCAGTGTCTCGCTCCTCTTCGGCGGCGTCCCTTTTTTCTTCTCCAGCAGCCCTCGTCCTTCAACGGCCTTTCTTCCCCCGGTTTTGTTCGGGCGACCCTTTGTATCCGACCGTTTTTCCCCCCATGGGGGCTGCCAGAGACATTGCGGTGACATCCTCCGGTGTCCTCTTCAGCAACACGATCTAGGGACACTCATAGGACGAGTTTCTTCCAATTTGAGATCTGTCTTGCCATTTTGTTCTTCGACCTGCCATCGATGAAGGGTTCCTCCGAAATCTCATCGTCTCCTCTGACTGGTGTCCACCACGGCCCCCCTGCAGATCCTCCTCGGAGTCACAACCAATCTGGCTCTTTGAAGATCACTACCGTTGCCTTGGATGACACAAATTATCTGGAATGGTCCGGGACAGCACAACATGATATTCGAAGTCACCAGCTCTACGGGCATATTGATGGTATCACGGTTGAGCCACCACGTACCAATCCCTCATGGAAAAAATGGGGTGCAGACAATTCCTTGGTTGTCTCGTGATTACTTCACTCTATGTCCTCTCAAGTGTACCGCAGCTACATACATCTGGATTAGACTTACGAAATTTGGAAAATGGCCCGTGACACCTACTCGCAGACAGACGGTTCGACCCAGATTTATGAGCTCACTTGGCGTGTCTTGGAGCTGAAGCAAGGAACGATGACCTTCTCGGCCTACTACTCTGAGTTCGAACGTCTGTATCAGGAACTGCATTACTTCAATACTTTTACCGCCGCTTGCACTACCGATGCGCAGGCTCTTCAGAAGGACAATGACCGCTTTCAGGTTCACGTCTTTCTTATGGGACTCAACATGGAGTTTGATGCGGTTCACCTGCATGTCCTACACCGTGAGTCTCTTACCTCTCTTCGGGAAGCCTTTACTATGCTCCTCAGTGATGAGAATCGTCGCCGCTCTCTTGGTTCTTCTACTGACCACTCTGCTTTTGTTGGGATTTCTCGAGGACCTCCTCCTATATGCATCCACTGTGGGAAGAAAGGCCATACTAAGGATGTCTATTTTCGCGTACATCCCCATCTTGCTCCCGCTGGCCAGGGTTCTGGTGCTCGTGGGAGAGGTGGTCACCGTGGGGGTGGCCGTCAGGCTGGTGCCCGTACTCAGTATTCTACTCATTCGACCGAGGTTTATGAGGACAACTCTGAGGGCCTTTCTGCTATGGAGTTAGAGGTCTTTCTCCGTATGCTGCATGCCTAGTCTGACTCTGTATCAGCTGATTCCACAGCTGCGTTTGCTACTTTAGGTATCTCCAGTGCTCATGATGTGTCTTCATTCTCTTTCGAGTGGATCATTGACTCGGGTGCGACGAATCACATGACTGGTTCTGTCTCAGGTTTTACCTTATATACTCTTCTCTCTGGTCGTGATAAGGTCATTGTTGTTAATGGTTCTCTTTCTTCTATTGCTGGCAAAGGAACTGTTGCATGTTCTCCTGACCTATCACTTTCCTCTGTTTTACATATTCCTTCGTTTCCTCACAATCTTCTCTCCATAAGCCACTTAACTACTTCTGTAAATTGCTTTGTAACCTTTTATCTTGATGTTTGTGTATTTCAGGATCTGGATACGAAGCGGACGCTTGGTAGTGGTAGGAACATTGACGGGTTGTACTTGCTGATCCAGTTGTTATCTTTCGGTGCTCTTTCCACCACTAGGGCTTCAACATTACACGACATCCGTCATTGGCATCCGCGCCTTGGCTACCCTTCTCCTTTATCTTACCATTTTTTTTCTGCTTTCAGTTGTTTAATTAAATCGTTTACTTGTGACACATGTGAACGCTCAAAACATGTTTGTCATAGTATCAGTCGTGTTTCTTCTTCTAGTTCTACTATGTTTGATGTTATACATTCTGATGTTTGGGGTCCCTCCCCGATGTTATCTTTATCTGGCTATAAATGTTTTGTTACCTTTATTGATTGTCATTCTCGTACTACTTGGTTGTGTTTATTAAAAAGAAAATGTCATGTGTTTAATTGCTTTCAGTCCTTTATCACATGATTGTGACTCGGTTCAATGACACAATATGTGTGCTTCGTAATGATAATGGTGGGAAATATGATGATCGGGGAGCGTTCGGTACCTATCTTGCCGAACATGACATTATTCACCAAAACACTTGTGTCTACACCCAACTCAAAATGGTGTTGCGGAATTTAAAAATAGACACTTACTGGAGGTTGCTCGGTATTAGTTAATTGCAATGCACCTTCCCAAATTTTATTGGGGTGATGCAGTTTTGACTGCTGCTCATCTCATTAACTGTCTTTCGTCTCGCTCCATTTCTTATGATACACCCCTCTACCGTTTAACCAAGAACCACGTTGTCCACACTTCTTGCGTCGCCCCTCACATCTTTGGCTTAGTCTGCTTTGTTCGCATCGCGATAAGATGGATGCTCGCTCCCTCCGATGTGTCTTCGTTGGCTACTATCCTACCACTAAAGGGTATAGGTGTTATCCTCCTCCTACACGTCGCTATTACTGTACTGTCGATGTTACTTTTCGTGAGGGGGAGTCATACTAGTAGAAGGATGTAGGAGAAAGATAATTGAGTGAGTTTATTCTTCCACAAGGGGGTATTTATAACAGTACATAGGGGTGCCACGTCATCGATCCGTGTGCACCAATAATTCCAATAATAAAAACGTACAAAAAAGGATACCTAATTACTACTAATATTCTAATTAATAGTAATATTCAACTCTCCCCCTCAAGTTGAGAATATATATTTATCATTCCCAACTTGTCAATATTATTGTTGAAGTTGTCACTGCTTAGCCCTTTAGTGAAGACATCGGCAAGTTGATCAAAAGAGTTTACGAACGGAGTGCAGATATTTCCCTTGTCAAGGTGATCCCTGATGAAGTGTCTATCAACTTCCACATGTTTGGTTCTGTCATGCTGGACTGGATTGTGAGCAATACTGATGGCAGCCTTGTTGTCACAGTAGATAGTAATAGGATTGTCCACTTGAAGACCTATATCTCGAAGAATAGCCTTCAACCAAAGTCCCTCGCAAACACCTTGTGCCATAGCCCTATATTCTGCTTCAGCACTTGATCGTGCAACAACATTCTGCTTCTTGCTTTTCCATGAAACTAGATTACCTCCTACAAAGGTGCAATACCCAGTGGTAGATTTTCTATCATCTTGACTACCAGCCCAATCAGCATCTGTAAATACTTCAACCTTTGGTGATTGGTTGTTTTTGAACAAGATTCCACGACCTGGTGCCTTTTTTAGGTACCGTAACACCCTAAAGGCCGCCTGCTGATGACGAATGGTAGGTGAGTGCATGTACCTGCTTAGAACACCCACAGCATAGGTAATGTCAGGACGAGTATGAGATAAGTATATGAGTCGTCCAACCAAACGTTGATATTTTAAAGCATCAACTTTTCTCCACTAGTATTTGCATCAATTCTGTGATTAGCCTCAATAGGGGTGTCCGCAGGGGAACACCCAAGCATCCCAGTTTCTTCTAGAAGATCCAAAGTATACTTTCTTTGGGAGATGAAGATCCCTTGTTCAGATCTTGCAACTTCAATTCCCAAGAAATACCTCAGCTTTCCAAGATCTTTAACTTCAAATTCTCTGCTTAGTTGCTCTTTTAGGTGAATGATCTCCTCCAAGTAATCCCCAGTGATGATGATATCATCCACATATACAATAAGGATAGCGATTAGATTACCCTTCCTTTTGACGAAGAGAGTGTGATCAGCTTGGCTTTGAATGTATCCAAGTTTAAGCATGAACGTGTAGAACCGTCTGAACCATGCTCTCGGAGACTGTTTTAAGCCGTACAAGGCTTTTAGGACACGGCATACCTTTTTCTCGGGCCCTTTGATAACAAGGCCAGGAGGAGTGTCCATGTAAACTTCCTCTTCCAGATCACCATTCAAAAAGGCGTTCTTGATGTCGAACTGAAGAAGATCCCATCCTCGATTCACAGCACAAGAGAAAAGAATACGGATTGTGTTCATCTTCGCAACAGGAGCAAAGGTATCTTGGTAGTCAATACCCTGAGCCTGGGTATAGCCCTGAGCCACTAAACGAGCTTTGTACCGCTCCACTATACCATCCTGGTTTTGTTTGACTGTGAAGACCCAGCGGGATCCAACGGTTCGCTTCCCAGGGGGAAGATCAACCAGTTGCCATGTGTTGTTTTTGTGCAAGGCACGCAATTCCTCTTCCATTGCCTGTTTCCATTCAGGCACCTGAATAGCCTCCTGCCATGTCTTAGGAATCATAATAGATGAAAGAGATGAGATAAAAGATTTATGGGCTGGAGAGAGGTGAGAATAACTGATGTAGTTGGCAATAGGATATTTGGTGCTACCTTGTTTACCAAACAGCTGGGCAAGAGGAATATGAAGGTCATCCTCGGAATCTGGTGAGGAGGCAGTCACCGGCACTGGAGAAACATCCACGGACTGTCCTTGCTCGTCAGTTTTGGGGCGGCGAGAGTAAGTGTATAATATAGGTGGAGCGGAGGTGGAAACAATAGGAAGAGAAGATTCGATGGGAGCAGCGGCAGAGGAAGGAGAAGAGGTGACAACAATAGGAGAAGAGGTGACAACAATAGGAAGGGGAGACTCGATGGTCTCGTCATCGGTAGAGATCTCCCCCTGACGAGGGCCAAAGTAGGACTCCCCCTCGCGAAAGGTAACATCCACGGTGCAATAATATCGATGAGTCGGAGGATGATAACACCGATACCCTTTGGTAGTAGGGGAGTATCCAACGAAAACACACCGGAGGGAACGTGCATCCAGCTTATCGCGATGCGGAGTATGAACATGGACAAAACAAACGGAGCCAAAAATGCGTGGGGGAAGATGAGAAGTGTGAACCACGTGGTTTTGGGCAAGACGAGATAGAGGCGTATCAAAGGAGAGGGCGCGAGACGGAAGCCGATTAATGAGATGCGCGGCGGTGAGAACGGCATCACCCCAGTAGGATTTGGGAAGGTGCATTGCAAGGAGTAAACACCGAGCCACCTCCAGCAAGTGGCGATTCTTTCGCTCGGCCACCCCATTTTGGGTTGAAGTATGAACACACGTGGTTTGATGCAGGATGCCATGATTGGCAAGATAGGCGCCGAACTTACCCCGGTCATCATACTCCCCACCATTATCACTACGAAGCACACGAATAGTCCCTCCAAATTGTTGGGAGACCATTTTATGAAAATTTTGAAAACAGGGAAAAACATCACTTTTTTGTTTCAGCAAATATAACCACGTAGTGCGGGAGTGACAATCAATAAACGTAACAAACCATTTATAACCAGATAAGGATGTTACCCTGGAGGGTCCCCAAACATCAGAATGAATAACATCAAAAGGTTGTAAACTAGGAACAGAAAGATGACGTGTTTTTTGACGAACATGCTTAGACAGCTCACAAGCATCACAAGAAAAAGAGCGAAGTACATGAGTAAAGGCAGGAAACAGTTTAGTAAGATATAAAGGGGAGGGATGACCCAAGCGTTGATGCCAGCGTCGGACATCGTGGAGAGTAGGAGCTTTGGTGGAAGATAGAGCACTGGGAGAAGCGTGGTTGAGCAAGTATAGTCCGCCAACATTTCTACCACTGCCAAGCGTCCGCCTCGTAGCCAGATCCTGAAAAACACAAACATCAGGGAAAAAAGTTACAGAGCAGTTTAAGGAAGTAGTCAAGTGACTAATAGAAAGCAAATTTCGAGGAAAAGACGGGACATGTAACACTGAGGAAAGTGATAGGTCAGGAGAACAAGATACAGTCCCTTTACCAGCAATGGCGGAGAGAGAGCCATTAGCAGCAATAACCTTATCACGACCAGAAAGAGGAGTATATGAGGTAAAACCTGAGGCAGAGCCAGTCATGTGGTCTGTCGCACCGGAGTCGATAATCCACTCAGAGGGGGTGGAAGACACAGCATGAGCACTAGTCAGACCAGAAGTGGCAACGGCAGCATGAGAGGCAACGGGAGTAGACTCTGTGTGGGAGCGTAGCATACGACGGAAGGCCTCTAACTCGGCCACAGATAAACCGCCAGCGGGTTCCTCCAGAACCTCAGTAGAGTGCGCAGAAGACTGAAAACGGTCACCAGAAAAACGACCACCACCACGATGTCCACCCCTACCACGAGTACCAGAACCACGACCGGCTGGTGCAAGGTGTGGATGTAGTCGAAAACAGGAGTCTTTGATGTGACCTTTCTTCCCACAGTGACTGCAAACAGGAGGGGGGCCTCGAGAAATCCCGGCTAGCGCAGAGTGATCAGTAGTAGGGCCAAGAGTGCGTCGACGGTTCTCATCGTTGAGGAGCATGCCGAAGGCTTCTCGAAGAGACGGAAGAGGCTCACGGTGAAGGACATGCAGACGAACAGCGTCAAACTCCATGCTGAGCCCCATCAGAAACACATGAATGCGGAAGCGATCTTTATCTCTCTGTAGGGCTATGGCATCAGCCGTACAAGCAGCAGTAAAGGTGTTGAAGAAGTCGAGTTCCTGATAAAGGCGCTCAAACTCAGAGTAATAGGCGGCAACGGTCATGGTGCCTTGCTTGAGCTCGAGGACACGGCGAGTGAGTTCATATATTTGCATCGAACTGCCCGCCTGGGAGTAGGTGTCACGGGCGCGAGACCAGATGTCGTAGGCAGAATCCAAAAGCATATAGCTGCGGTACACCTGAGGGGACATGGAGTGAAGTAACCACGAGACTACCAGGGAGTTGTCCGCATCCCATTTTTTCCAAGAGGGATCGGCACGTGGGGGCTCCATTGTGGTACCATCAATAAGACCATACAACTGGTGACTGCGAATAGCATGTTGGGCAGCCCGGGACCATTCCAGGTAGTTCGTGTCATCTAAGGCAACGGTAGTGATCTTCAATGAGCCAGACGATCCATGACTCCGGGGAGGATCGACGGTCAAACTGGTATGTCCGCTGGACAGAGGAGGTGATATACCGGGAAGAGTACCGGACTGAGAAGCCGAGGAGACGGCTGATTGATCTTCCATTAAAAAAAAATTATGTCGACAGAGAACACCTTCGACGAGTGTCCCTTAGATCATAACGCCGGACGGGACACAAGAGGATGCGAGCATGGCGTCTCCGGTTTCCCCCATGTAGAAAACGGCCGGAGACACGAGGGAAGGAGGCGGCAACATAGGGATCCAGCCGCTCAAGCCAGCGCTAGAAGCCGGCTGGATCCCGGCAGAGGAAGCAACCGCGGAGCCGGCGGGAAGAGGCCGACGGAGGCCTGAGGGAGAGGCGAGGCCGGCGGATCCCTGGGAGCCCGCAAAAAAAAACTGCGGGAAGAAGGCGGCGGGACAGGCGGAGTCGGCGGGCTGGCGGGATCGGCGGATCGCTACTCCAGCGGGGCCTGCGGGTCGCTACTCCAGCGGGGCCAGCGGGCCGGCGGCGGAACGGCGAGATCGGCCGGTATCCAGCGGGATAGTGCCGGAAGGGGGCGAGCGGTGCGTGCGGGCCGACGTGCGTGAAGGCGAGTACGGGATGAGCGGGGCGTGCGGGAATGAGAAATTAGGGCGATGGATTCCCTCTGATACCAAGTAGAAGGATGTAGGAGAAAGATAATTGAGTGAGTTTATTCTTCCACAAGGGGGTATTTATAACAGTACATAGGGGTGCCACGTCATCGATCCGTGTGCACCAATAATTCCAATAATAAAAACGTACAAAAAAGGATACCTAATTACTACTAATATTCTAATTAATAGTAATATTCAACTATACTTTGGTCCGCGTCGGGGTGAGACGAGTAGTAACAATGATGGAACCATTGACTCTCCTCTCCCGATTGTTGCTTCTCCTCATATTCCCCCTCTTCCGGCTCCTAGCTCACCTACTACTGCTTCTATACCTACCACCTTTATTCCTCCTATATTATATACATACTTTTGCAGACCTCGGACGGCTGAACAAGTACAAACCGTGGATGTACCACCGGTGCCTGTCTCCGCTCCAGATTCAGACAATGACCTTCATGTTCCCATTGCTCATCTTAAATGTAAAACGGGTGGCACCAAACACTCTATTGCCAACTACTTTTCTTACACTCACCTTTCTCAGGCTCATAAAGTTTTTATCTCATCTCTTTCCTTTATTGTGATTCACAAAACCTGACATGAGGCTGTTCAGATACCTGAGTGAAAACAGACTGTGGAAGAAGATATGCGTGTCTTAGATAAAAATGAAGCATGGCGGCTTGCTCGTCTTCCTTCTGGGGAGCGAACGGTTGGATCACGCTGGATCTTCTCTGTTAAGTAAAATCAAGATGGGGTAGTGGAGCAGTATAAAGCTCGCTTGGTCGCTCAAGGGTATACCCAGACCCAAGGAATTGACTAGCAAGAAACTTTTGCTCTTGTTGTAAAGATGAACTCAAATCAAGTGATCCTCTCTTGTGCTGCGTGTCGTGTGTGGGAGTTACAACAGCTTGATGTTAAAAATGCATTCTTGCATGGTGATTTGGAAGAAGTTTACATGACTGTCCCTCCTAGCTTTACTAAAGAAGGGTCCAGTGGAAAGGTTTATCGTCTGGAAAAATCCTTATATGGCCTAAAACAGTCCCCTAGAGCTTAGTTAGGATAATTTAACAAAACTATGCTTCAACTAGGCTATACTCAAGAACAGACTAATCATACACTCTTTATCAAGAGGAGAAGAGCTCAAATTTTGATTCTTATTATATAGGTGGATGACATTATCATTACATGAGATGATCTAGAAGAGATCGTACACTTGAAAAAACAATTGAGCAAACAATTTGAAGTCAAAGATTTGAAGAAGTTGAAATATTTCTAGGGAATTAAAGTAGTGACTAGTGAGGTCTCGTCGGACGATCTTCATATCTCAGAGAAAATATACCCTTGACCTCCTGGAGGAAACTGGGATGCTCAGGTGTGCTCCCGTGGATACACCTATTGAGGCTAATCACAAGATTAATGCTAATACTAGTGGAGAGAAAGTGGATGGTTTAAGGTACCAACAACTGGTTGGGAGGCTCATATATCTATCTCATACTCTCCCCGATATTACGTACGTCGTTGGTTTTCTAAGTAGATTCCTGCACTCTCCTACAGTTCGCCATCAGCAGATAACATATCGGGTGTTGAGATACCTCAAGAATTTTCCAGGCTGTGGGATTCCGTTCTCTGCAAACCAACCTATGGAAATTGAAGTGTTTACAGATGCTGATTGTGCCGATTGTCAAGACGATAGAAAGTCTATTACGGGTATAGCTCAGTTGTGGGCGGAAACTTTATATCATGGAATAGCATGAAACAGAATGTTGTAGCCCGCTCAAGTGCTGAAGCAGAATATAGGGTTATGGCACAGGGAGTATGTGAGGGGTTGTAGTTGAAGACAATTCTCCAAGATATGGGTCTCCAGGTGAACAAACCAGCTATTATCTACTGCAAAAACAAAACGACTATCAGTATTGCTCACAATCCGGTTCAACACGATAAGACGAAACATGTTGAAGTTGACAGACACTTCATCAAAGATCACTTAGATAAGGGAAATATATGTACACCGTTCGTGAACTCACATGACCAACTAGTTGACGCACCAAGGGGTTGGGCAATGACAACTTCATGAACAATACAATCAAGTTGAGAATGATCAATATATATTCTCAACTTGAGGGGGAGAGTTGAATATACGCTTCATACGCGTTTTTAGTTCAAGTTTTATTTTTCCCGCTATTTATCTCACGTGATATGTCACGTGAATGATGTCACATATATATGTAGGGCCCAATTTAGGGCAACCGATTATTTTTCCTCCTTTCTACTTGGACAACAGGCAACTCTACAAGTATACAATCAAAGATAAGTTTCCTATTCAATAATTGAGGAACTCATCGACGAATTGCATGATGTTTTCTTTTCCAAACTAGACTTGCATGCGTGGTATTGTCAAGTAAAGATGGCTGATGGGGACATCCATAAAACCACGTTCAGAACTCATCCAGGGTATCATTAAGTAAAAATACCTCAAGAAGTCTCCAGGACGTGGGATTCTGTTCTCTGCAAACCAACTTGTGGAAATTGAAGTGTTTACAGATGCTGATTGGGCCGGTAGTCAAGACGATAGAAATTCTACTACCGGGTATTGCTCAGTTGTGGGCGGAAACCTTGTATCATGGAAGAGAAAGAAACAGAATGTTGTGGCCCGCTCAAGTGCTGAAGTAGAATATAAGGCTATGACGCAGGAAGTATGTGAGGGGTTGTGGTTGAAGACAATTCTCCAAGATATGGGTCTCCAGGTGAACAAACCAGCTATTATCTACTGCGCCAACAAAGCGGCCATCAGTATTGCTCACAATCCGGTTCAACACGACAAGACGAAACATGTTGAAGTTGACAGACACTTCATCAAAGATCACTCATATAAGGGAAATATATGTACACCGTTCGTGAACTTACATGACCAACTAGTTGACGTCTTCACCAAGGGGTTGAGCAGTGACAACTTCATGAACAATACAATCAAGTTGAGAATGATTGATATATATTCTCAACTTGAGGGGGAGAGTTGAATATACACTTTATACTTGTTTTTAGTTCAAGTTTTATTTTTCCCGCTATTTATCTCACGTGATGTCACGTGAATGATGTCATATATATATGTATGTTGGGCCCAATTTAGGGCAACCGATTATTTTTCCTCCTTTCTGCTTCCACTACAGGCAACTCTACAACTCTACAATCAAAGATAAGTTTCCTATTCCTATAATTGAGGAACTCATCGACGAATTGCATGATGTTTTCATTTCCAAACTAGACTTGCGTGCGGGGTATCATCAAGTAAAGATAGCTGAGGGGGACATCCATAAAACCACGTTCAGAACTCATCAGGGGCACTTCGAATTCGCAGTCATGCCAATGCACTGTTGACATTCCAGAGCTTGATGAACAATTTGTTTCAAGACCAACTCCGACAGTTCATTTTGATTTTTTTGATTATATTCTCTTCTTTAGCAAGTCGTGATCAATATGCCTGGAGCATCTGAAATTTACATTCAACGCCTTGCAGAAACATCAATTCTATCTCAAAAAAGTGCAGTTTTGGCATACAACAGGTGTAGTATTTAGGCCACATTATCTCTTGGCACGGTGTGGCAACTGACCCTGTAAAGATTAAAAAGCCATGACAGAGTGGTCAGTTCCCAAATCCCCGAAATAATTGTGTCGATTTCTTGGGTGACAGGGTACTATAGGAGGTTTATCTAGAAGTATGGAATGATTGTTAAGCCTCCCTATGAAATTACAAAGCAGCATAGCTTCAAGGGGTCTCAAGAAGCCAACAAGGTCTTTGAAAATTAAAAATAGATGTGTCTCAACCACTAGTTTTTCTCCTTCCTGATTTCAACAAAGTTTCTGTGATAGAGACGGATGTGGCGGAAGCTGGTGCAGGAGCTGTCTTCATGCAAGAAGGGCCTCCAATTACTTGTTTTAGCAAAGCTGTGTGAAGGAAAAACTCATTGCTATCCATTTGTGAGAAAGAATTGTAATCGTAATAACCATACAGAAGTGGCGACATTGCCAACTAGGTTATTATTTTGTTATCAAGACTGATCATCAAAGTCTTAAATACCTATTGGAGTAGAAGCTAGCAACCCCCAGCCAACAAAAATCTTTGTGCGGATGCGTCATCAATGCAAAAATGAAGGGGACGGCTTGAAATTAAATGATGCAGAATGGAGATGTGGACCCGCAGCAGAGGACGAGTTTTGGGCCCGTTCGAGGCTGATTGACTACTTACCATACATGGCATACTCGGATCGACGATCCGACTCCACGGTTGCATCCGGCCCGTCGTTCCGACGCGATTTCATATATTATATTGTCATTTTTTACTTTATTGTTTATGGTAATCAGGCTATCCCATCTCTGGCCAATCATAGTCGTTGATGATGGGATGCCCTAATTTCTCTTTATTATAAATAAGAGTGTACGAGGGCTGTTATAGCTATTGCAGATTTTGGTTAAGAGAAATCCTGAAATCCGGCAAACACTCCACGGTGCCAACTATGTGGAACCCTAGGTGATGACTCCTAGGCCCTCTCCCGCTCCCCAAAGGTAACCCTAATTCCTAGCCGCCTTCCTTCATCCTCCAAGCCCTCCACCGCTGCTCCAAAACTCTCCAAATAGACAGCCGCCGCCCCTATTCCTTGCTGCCCTGCCACCGCCTCCACCTCGCTGTCCTGCTAATGTCGTCGCGTCCTTCTTGCTGCGCCCTCACTGCTGCAGTTTCACCACCCCCTTCCAACCCTCAAACCCTTCTCCAAACCCTGTTTTGTCGCTGCATTCCCAGCCACTTGCCAGCTCCTCCAAATCCCTGCCCCCCCTAAACAGAGCAAAACCTACTCTGTTTTCCTGTCTCCTGATCCTGGTTTGTTAATGTTTTCTGCCCCTATATAGGGCAGATCGGCCATATTTTTCCTCGACCAGAAAAACCGTTGATTCTTGTTCCGATCCAGCCACCTCCCTTCCCTAAAAACCCCCACCATGACCCCGATCTCTTTCCCCAACCTTCAGATCCAGTCACCGCCATCCGATTCCAGCTGTTGTTCCCTTCCGGATCGCCACCTCCGCTTCGTGATTCACTATAACTCCTCACCTCGTGCAACTCTCGTACTTTTGTGAGTTTTCTTGTTGTGTGAACTCTTGTTTTCTTCATTTAAATATTGTGTTGTGATCTTATACTTATTTGGATAAATAGCATCGTAGGATTTTGTTCTAGATTATTTTGTGATTTGCAGGAACTATTCGCCGCGCGCTCTTGCTTTGGCCCTCCACGCGGAGGAAAGCCTAAACCCGCTTGCGTAAAGATTTATTTTGCTATTGCTAAAATCATACGCGTGTCATTTAATTATTTATTATTATGTCTTGAATTCGGCATCGGATATTGTTAAAATCATGTGCTTGCTCATTTGCATTACATGTAGGGTTAGGACATTGTTAATCCGCCGCCTATAAATTTGTCTTGCATCATTAAATGTCATGATAACAATTAACTGAAATGTGCTCCAGAAAATTAGAGAGCCGTGGAGGAAGGATGCACAAATTCAGGCGTTGATAGCTGAAAAGAAAAGCCACTGCATAAGCCTAAGTACTAATGGTCTCATGGTGTGTTGAAACATAAAGGGCGGTTGGTAGTGGGAGCAGTCCTCTCAGTTAAAACAAGTTTTCTTCAACTATATCACGATGGGTCGATGGGGGCCATTTAAGCAATACCACAGACTGAAGAAAATATTTTTCGGGAAGAACATGAAACCTGATATTTATGCATATATACAAAGGTGTTCGGTCTGTCAGCAATGTAAGACAAATAATCAAAGGCCAATGGGGTTATTACAATCACTTCCAATTCCTGAGAAATTTTGGGAAGGCATTTCCTTAGAATTTATTGATGGATTACCTAGGATCAGCAACAAATCCACAATTTTGGTGGTAGTTGATCAATTGAGTAAGTACTAAGTAGACACACTTCACGACAATTAGCCACCCATACACAGCTGAAAATGTGGCACTAGTGTTCCTGGACTCTATTTTTCGTTTACATGGCTTGTCCAATCGATGGTTAGCGACAATGACGCGATTTTTCTAAGCCAATTATGGCAATTTCGTGTACAGGTTCAACTCAAAATGTCCACAACCTACCATCCTCAAATGGATGGCCATATGGAAGTAGTGAATAGGTGTGTGGAAAGTTATCTCCACTGCATGTGCTTCAAGAGGCCCCGAAGTTGGTTAACTTGGCTACCATTAACCGAATGGTGGTACAACACTACTGTTACGGTTGCGCATGCCGACGGGACACACACACGCCAACGAGACGTCATGGCGAGTCCACATGCAGAGGGAGACAATGACGGGTCTGTCTGGAGGAAGAGAGGTCGAAGACGCGCCACTAACTTGATTATTTTATTTGCATTGGTTATGTTATTTTTATTTATGTGCACGCTTTATTATTCGCACTGCTTTTTCGTTGTCCGCATCCCGCTCCTATAAGGGGTTGAGTTGTACTCTTTTTCATTATGCTTGGATGTATGAAAATTATGGTTGCTCCCTAGCTTTTCTTCTCGTTCCCTCCTCCTTCCTCTTCCTCACCTCCGCAAGCCCATCCCCTTGCCGGATTCCTCTCCAGGATCGTATCAACTACCGTTTAGAGCATAATTAAGATGATTCTATTTGAGGTGGTTTACTAGAAAGAACCAACACTTCTCTATCCCTACATTCATGGGTCATCTACCCTAGAAAAAGTCGATTGATCGTTGGCGGCGCGTGAGCGGGTTATCAATATATTGAAGATCAATTTGGCGCAGGTGCAAAACTGAATGCGAGTTTTAGCTAATGGAAAATGACGGGAGAGGGAGCTGGAAATGGATTCATGGGTGTATACGACTGCAACCATACTAACAAACAAGCCTGCGCAGCCATGGTTTCCACAAATTATCTCCCTAATTTTTTGGCTCATTTTTAGTGCTTGGCAGAGTGGGTCCTGTGGCACATCGACTCAATCTCCCTGAATATGCCAAGATACACAACACCTGTCATATTTCCCAATTTCCAGAACACAAGGAGAGGCCCCAAATTTGCAGCTGCCTCTGCCATCGACAGCGAACGAGGATGGCAATCTCCTAATTGAACCGGTGGCAATTCTGGCAAGGCACATTATTTCACGGAATGGCCGTGTCGTCACCCAGTTCCTGGTGCAGTGGGCTAATGGCTCGCCAGAGATGGCAACTTGGGAAGATTTATGATTCCTTTGACAATGTTATCCTAACTTCGCGCCTTGAGGTCAAGGCTTGCGTGAATGAAGGGGTATTTGATGCATTCCTAATTAGCTGCAGGAGATAATCAACCATTCAGCTAATCAACGAGTGCTTAAATACAAAACTAAAAATAAACTGTTTTGGCGGGTAAAACCGTAAATAAATAACGGCTGTTTGAATATTCGTATCAGGAGATGTAGCTGGTATTGCAATTGAGATGGTTATGCCAAATGTTATCTGTTTTCTTCTTTTTACTGTTCTTCCTGAGTGTAATAGCGGGAAGGAATCCTTCCTCGCTAAGGTCATCCGTTCAGAGATAATAAAGCTTGTTTGCATTCCCTTTCGTTCTCGAGTTCATTTCCTTTAAGATTTTGATTGCATTTGTGATTTGAATGGTGAAGTTCATATCGAGATCTTAACAGTATTGTATATAATGTTTAATGGGTAATTGACAAAATGCACTTCCCAAAGTGATTTTTCTTTGCAATGTGCACCATAGAGTGTATATTTTGGTCATTTCATTTTTGCCTACCGAGGGTGCACATTGCCAGGAAAAATCACTTTGAGGGTGCATTTTACTAATTATAAACTTTCGGGATGCATTTTGCCAAAAACTGATATTTTCAGGGTGCACTTTGCCAATGTTTATTTAAAATGCAAGCCCCTCTTAGAGAGTCTTTTGGGTCTGGAGCCCAGATACTGATCTAGGTCACTACCTGACCTGAGATAGATGGGCGGAAGAAAAAAATTTCATTTCAGGTGCGATAAATATTTCAACTTATATTTCGTGCAAATGCCATTTCAACTACTAATATTTTTTATAGTAAACATTTTTGACTTCATATAGTTTTGCTCAAATATGAATATATGAAGACTTTTTTGTTCTCATCCAAACTTTTTTTTATACTCATACGAGCAGTATTTCCTCAATCAAAATCTTTTTATTTTTGTAGAAAGCTTTTTTGTCAGTCAGCATAAGACCACTTTTCTGTTCTCAAACATTTATTGTTTGTATTTGCGTGGACTTATTTTGCCAGTACAACTCTTGTTTCTAGTGGATAGTTTTTTGTTTGTTTGTACTATATCATTTTTCTTGTTTTGCTTAATGATGATCCTAGAGCAGCCGAAGTAGTGTTACAAAATGTGTCTTCCGCTAAGTAACATATTGCGCTCTTTCTATATATATAAAAAGATTGGTCTCATGCCTCAATTATTACCCAGTCTGTGAGCCCATTTTTTCCCTTTTTAAGAGTGTCTTTTTGCTCAGCCCATTGGGCAGCTATTCCAAAGAAAAAAAGTTAATATTTGGTGAGTAGATTTATATGTGTTAGTGCTTTTATGATAGATACCTCCTCTTCTAAAAAGCTCATTTGAATGGGAGCTTTTTAATTGATCTGTTGTTGGATTTTTGTACTTAATGGATTTCACTGTTGGACCACCAGAACTTTGGGGTGAAAGCGTGCAATAACTTTCACACATAATGTCTATTTGGTCTATTTGAATCAGGGACAAACAGCTGGGCTCCATTTTTAAAATTTAGGACATTAATTAAGAATAAATGCATGAGATATTGATGTTCAATTTTATCTTAATGATAGTTAATAGGAATGAATGTTTGCTGGAATAATTAGGCAAAATAAATGAGAATCAAGAGGGAGTAATTGCAGAATGAATCACATTTAACATGGATAAATTCCACAAAACTAATTCCTAATGTAATAGTTGATTGGAAGGGTTTCTTATAGTATTAAGATTGATTATGAAATTAGAATTAAGATTGTGGACAAGAACTTTTTGCCCTTTCCTCTCAAGTCTTCTGATTTTCCAGTGGTCCTATTTGAGCAAACTAATTTTTAGTGCTTACTTTTACTGAAGGTTGTCCTTCAGGTCAACTTGATTTCTATCTTTCCTAAAGATTTAAATTTTTTTTACTTGGTTAAGCTTAAGAGCTTAACTTTAAAGTCTGTTTTACTATTTTTAACATTAAACATATATTTTATAACACTAAAGTGCTGTTTTACTATTTCTGAGATGAACTTTTCTAAATTTATTTCTTAATTATCTCTAGTTGGATAATGGAGACCAAAAAGCCCTTTTCTAAATTCAGGTATTATGTCTATTCCTAGGATCAAATGCATTAGAAAGTAAGGTGTATATGTTATTCATTACAGGAAGAACTTTCCTACAACCTAGCAAAAATAAATTGGTCATATGTTTTAGCCATCATCCTGTTAAGATGTGTAATTTGACTGGTACTTTGTACATTGGATTTTGTGATTTGATTGGATGCGTCAATCCCGTTGATAACTACATGTTTAGGCAATAACGATTTCAAGAAGGCAGATCTGTGCTCTGTACGAAATAGGAAAAGAGCGAGGGGTTCTTCACTTGAAGCTTTGATGCATGATGACAATATGATGTGTACCCTTTAGTGATATGATTGTAATCAGTAGCAGTAGTAGTATATAAATCAGTTGTAGTGCCTTTTATAGCATCATGAATGAAATACCAAATAATCTATGCTCTTAACTATGAGATGTAGTGTTTTACTGTAAGACCAATTTAACTACTGTTAAGGGAACAAAAAAGAGACGAGGCCTCAGTCAACATTATCGAGAGGACAGGTGTGTGATGGTTTGCTCATTTATCAATGTCTAATATAAACATTCTATCTTTGGTGTCAAGGGAGATTTGAAGAAGCGTGAAATCATGTGTACCCCTTCAGAATAATATTGATTGTAATTAATCATAGCCGTATATAAATGAGTTGTAATAGCTTTAGGGCATCATGAATGAAATACCAACTTATCTCTCCTCTCTAGCCTGCTCAAGGCTATCACCGGTAAGCACCGTAATCTAGGTCATCTTTCTCCCGGAGATGCTGTTAGAGATGTTGTATATTATGAGTAGTTGTGTTAGCTTAGAGTCATCTTGGGCGTTAGGATTACCCTCCCTCGTATCATGTATATGTATTACCATTGCTAATTGTGAATAGATAGAAAATCATTATTCCTATCATGGTATCAAAGTCAGGTTACCCTAGCCGCTCTCCCGATCGCGCTTCTCTCGTCGCAGGTTGCCTTCCCCGATCAATTTGATCATGTCGTTGCTTTCTTCTTGCCGATCGATCCCATCGCGCCGTCTCGATCCTTTCATGATAGTCTCTCACTGATATCGCCGACCCGCCGCTGTTCCATGTCGCAGATTCCGTCGGAATCGCCACAAAGTGCTCCTACATCATTGCTCCCGTTGCTGACCTGTCGCCGCCCTGTCGCTGCTTCCGTCGCCGACCAGCCGCTGCTTCATGTTGTCGATCGATAGTTGCTTCCTGAATCAAATTCAGTCGCCGATTCTGTTGTCGTTGATCCCGTCTCCATCTGATCAGAGATTTGCATCTACCAGTCTACCAGAATTTGTAATACCACAAAGAATCTGAGATACATCGATGCTCCTTGTTGTTTGTTGTATCTGCTACAATCGCTGATCTACTGCAACCGTCAATCGCTGCTTCAGTCGATCGCTGTTTTCGCCAATCAGCTTTTCCCGATTGTTGCTTCCGTTGATCTGATTCCGTCAATTGTGGGTAGTTATTCAGATCAGATTCAGGCGATCCCGCATCCTCAACCTCCTCGGTTGAACATCTCAATGGCTTTCGGTGCTCGTCCTCCTTCGATACATTCTACAGCTTAGTCTGGTGCTTCACATTGCACGTTTGTCCGCTGTAACTATTGTCAATGTCTTGGTCATGTCAAATCTGAATGTCGCAAGCTTCAGAGGGCTCAACAGTCTGGTCAGCAGCGTGCCCCTTGTGCACCTTTCGCTCACTTTTCGGCTCCGGCGCAGTCTTTCTCTGTATCTGAGCTTACTCAGTTGATTGCCCAGCTGTTCTCCTAGCAGACTTCACTGCCTCGCTCCTCTCAGTCGGCTGCCTCCGCCCCTACAGGTATCTCCCCCTCTGACTGGTTACTTGACTCTGGAGCCTCCTTTCCCATGACATGTGATTCCACCCATCTCTTTTCATGTCAGCCTGTCTCCTCTGCCCTTAGTATCATGGTAGCAGATGACACCATTCACCCCATCACCAGTTGTGGCCTCCTTCACACCAGCCACTTTCATGTTCCTGATGTTGCATACATACCCAGGTTATCCATGAACCTCATATACGCCAGGTAGCTCACATCCCACGGTTGTCTTATTACTTTTGATGAGTTTACCTGCAGTGTGCAGGATCGTCTGACTAGGGCACTCCTTGGTGCTGGTCATCGTCATTGCGGAGTGTACATCCTTAATCGTCTCCACCTTTCATCTACTTCATAGTCATCTGCAGCTTCCTCCCTTTGTCTTTCTTCGGTGGGTTTCTCTCAGTGGCATCGCCGTCTTGGTCATCCCAGTGGTTCACGTCTAGCTTCTCTCATTAGTCATGATTTCCTTGGTTGTGTTTCTATTGATCGATCTCACTTATGTTTGGGCTGTAAGCTCGATAAACAACTACAACTCCCCTATCCGTCTAGTGAGTCAATGTCTCAGCATCCCTTTGATTTAGTTCATTCTGATGTCTAGGTACCTGCACTTTTTGTATACAAGGGTGGACATCGGTACTATGTTTTTTTCGTTGATGACTACTCTCGTTATTCTTGGGTCTATTTTATGCATTCTCAATCTGAATTTTTCAGATCTATGTTACTTTTTTTACTATGGTACGCACACAGTTTTCTGCTTCCATATGCATTTTTCGTTCTGACCCCGGGGGGAGTATCTCTCTCATATTTTTCGAGATTTGCTAGCTACTCATGACAATCTCCCTCAGCTTGCCTGTCCCGGTGCCCATGCTCAGAATGGTACCGCTGAAAGGAAGTATCGTCATATTATTGAGACAGCTCGCACCCTTCTTATCTCCTCTCACGTTCCTCCTCATTTTTGGGCTGAGGTTGTTTCCACTGCTGTCTATCTTATTATTCTGCAGCCCTCCACTTTCCTTCGGGACTAGTGTCCCAATGAGTGTCTGTACTCTCGACCCCCACGTTACACTCATCTTCGTGTTTTTGGTTGTCGATGTTATGTTCTTCTCTCTCCACGTGAGCGTACTAAGCTCTCTGCTCAGTCTGTTCTTTGTGTTTTTCTTGGGTGCAGTACTGAGCACAAGGGCTATCGATGTTATGATCCTGTTGCACGTCGACTTCGCATCTCACGTTATTGCACTTTTGATGAGTCTCACCCTTTCTTCGTGTCCCATGTTTCCTCCACCTCACACTCATCTGTTACTCCCTCTGACGTGCAGTTTCTCACTCTTCCCATCCCTCTGCCTCATGTATCCTCCCCTTCGGTACGTCCACCTCCTCTTCCCTTGCTACAGTCTACTCTGTCATCTCCTTCTCCCTTACTGCAGCTTACTTCGTCTTCTCATATTTCCTTGTCATAGTCTACTCTGTCACCTCCTCACTCCTCTCCTCTGTCTCACACCTCTCCCTCTGATGAGCTATCCACTTGGGACCGTGTCTCTCCTCTTCCTTATCAATATACTCGTCATCATCCTCCTATCTCCTCGCCTTCAGTGCCCTCATACTCAGTGTCTATCTCCTCCAGCAAGTGTCCTGTGGATGATCCTCCTGTGCGCCACAACCCACCTCGTGAGAGGCGTCCTCCCGACTGCCTTAGCCTTGCTACCCTACTGTTGGACCTACCTGCCATTCATGCTACTGCTTGTAGTACTCCAGAGCCGACTTCCTACCGTGAGGCTGTCCAGATACCTGAATGGCAAGTTGTCATGTCTGTTGAGTTGGAGACGCTTGAGCACACTCGTACATGGGAGTTTGTTCCTCTTCAACCTGGCTTTGTTCCTATTACTTGCAAGTGGGTTTTTAAGTTCAAGACTCGCTCCGATAGTTCTGTGAAGAGGTACAAGGCTCGACTAGTTGCTCGTGGTTTTCAGCAGGAGCAGGGGAGAGACTATGAGGAGACTTTTGCTCCAGTTGCTCACATGACTACAATACGAACTCTTATTGTTGTTGCCACTGTTCACCACTTGTCTTTATCACAACTCGAAGTGAAGAATGTCTTTCTTCACAGTGACCTTTAGTAGGAGGTATACATGCTTCCTCCTATGGGTCTATTCTCTCCTCCAGGTCTTGCCTGTCGCTTGACACAAGCTCTTTATGGGCTCAAGCAGGCGCCCCACACGTGATTTGCATGTTTTAGTTTAGTCATTACAGCCGCCGGATTCCAGCCATGTCCACATGATCCAGCTCTGTTTGTGCACTCCTCCCGTGGTCGGACCCTTTTGTTACTGTACGTGGATGATATGATTATTACTGGTGATGATCTTTCTCATGTGGCATTTGTCAAACATCACCTTCAGCAGCAGTTTCAGATGATTGACCTTGGATAGGTGAGCTACTTCTTGGGTCTTGAGCTCAGCTCTACAAATCGCAGGTTTCAGCTCACTCAGCAGCGCTACACATCAGATCTACTTGCTCGGATTGCTCTATCTGACTCTCGCATAGTGGACACCCCTATGGAGTTCCACCTTCAGCTACGTCCGGATGATGGGGTTCCACTCTCTAATCCTACTCAATACCGCCACCTCGTGGGGAGTCTTTTCTATCTCGCCATTACTCGGTCCGACATTGTCCATGTTGTTCATGTGCTGAGCCAGTTTGTTAATGCGCCCACCTTTGTGCATTATGGTCATTTGTTGTGGTTCCTGCGTTATCTCCGGGCGACAACCTCTCGTGATCTCTTCTTCTCCAGCAGTAATTCTCTACAACTACGTGCTTACTCCGACTCCACATAAGCTAGTGATCCTGTTGATTGTTGTTCTGTCACTGGTTTTTGTTGTTCTTGAGTTCTTCACTTATTGCATGAAAGTCTAAAAAACAGACCGGTGTTTCTCGTTCCAGCACTGAGCCTGAGCTTTGGGTCATGACTACCACCGCTGAGGATATTATTTGGCTCCGTTGGCTTCTTGAGGATCTTGATGTCTCTTCTCCAGATCTCACTCTCCTCTACTGTGACAACACTGGTGTCATTCAAATTACTCTAAACCCGGTGAAACATTCTCTCTCCAAGCATATCGGGGTGGATGTTTTCTTCCTGCGTGAGCACTATGGTCGTGACACTCTTGCCCCTTCATTTATTCCTTCAGAGCAGCAGATTGCAGATTTGATGACAAAGCCACAAACGAGGACCCAACATGTCTATCTATTGTCCAAACTCTTGATGTATGATCCTCCGTGAGTTTGTGTGTGTGGGGGGGGGGGTGTTAGATATGTTGTATATTATGAGTAGTCGTGTTAGCTTAGAGTCACCTCGGGTGTTAGAATCACCCTCCCTTGTACCATGTATATGTATTACCATTGCTAATTGTGAATAGATAGAAAATCATTATTCCTATCAGATGCCTCTACATCCTCTTTAGGACTGTTTCTGCATGTCCTCTAAAGTGATGTCCCAGAGGGGGGGGGGAGGTGTTAGATATGTTGTATATTATGAGTAGTAGTGTTAGCTTAGAGTCACCTCGGGTGTTAGAATCACCCTCCCTTGTACCATGTATATGTATTACCATTGCTAATTGTGAATAGATAGAAAATCATTATTCCTATCAGATGCCTCTACATCCTCTTTAGGACTGTTTCTACATGTCCTCTAAAGTGATGTCCCATCCAATACCTCACCGTGTTTGGAATCTAACTGAATAGTTAATCCTTCAAAAACAGTCAGCTCTGTCGAGTATTGGATTTAGATGAGGCAGAAGATGGAAGAAGAGATGCATTCAGGCTGGTTATTAAATTAGGTATAGTTTTATGACTTTCTATGAAAATGAACTAGCGTTCCAAGCTTAAGCTTCAAGGCAGGGATTTTCTTAGGCAACCTTTTCTTAAGCTTCAGTAGTGTATAAGATAGCTCTAAAGTCTATACTTTATAAGATTCCCAAAGAATTTAACTACACTTTGGATATTTTATGAGAAATAAAGAAGATGACTTACCTTTTAGGAATCTTTCCTCGAGCTATGTAGGGTTTGCAGTCCTAGGTTGTAGATCCAGTACAAGTATCATTGGCAATTGTAGAGGTATAATTTCTCATCTAAACCATCCAATCTAGGTTGAGCTTGAATACAAAAAGTACTTTACAAAACATTCTAGCATTTTTGGATTCAAGTGCATAAAACAAACCTTTAGTGCAGAGGAGAAATAATTCACTCTTTCGATTTAAATTTCGAAGTTCAGTGAGAGATCTAACTCATGCTCAACAACACCTCAAAACAATCCTTGAACAAAAAATATAATGTAGTCTCATAGACTTTTGGGTGCTAACATTGAATGACTTGCGTCAATAATGCAAAATTGTTGAGATGAATATGATCGAAAAATGAACCTATACTTCTAGTTTAGACTGCTGGGAAGTTGAATTTGGGTTTTCGATGCCAACTAAAGTCATCTCCCTCTGAATCCCTCTTTCCATCTCTCCCTCTTCTGCTCGAAATGTTGAATGAACTCCATACAGCACATAGAACAAGACAATGACACAATTCCACACACCAAATCTCTGGAAGGATCTCTTCTTCAGAGAAGTCATGAGAAAAATATTTAGAAATACTGAAGCTGCTGCTGGCCATGGCATTAATGGCACCGACCACTGTAACGGGCGGTGACTGCATGGAACTTTGCATTGAAATATCGCAGTGGTTGCTATTGTCAAACCCCCGAACAAAACCATCACCCACCAGTAGGTTCTCTGCAGCCTCCAGGCTATAGAAAAGCATATTGAGCTGGCTGTGAGGAGCAGCAGGAAAAGGAGGATAGGAAGAGGTCTATTCGCACCAAGGCTCACATATCGTCTGTATATGAGTGCATTGGCGACTAAGTAGAACACTGTTAAGGTTCCAATTGATATCATCTCCAGCACGATCTCGAGGTCAGTGAATAGAGCAATGGAGGCTGTGCATACCCCTACATAAATACTTAAATTGTAATGTTAAGTTTCTGAGATTTTTTTTTCATTCCTCTTCTCGAATGAGAAGCTTTTACGACAAACATTACTTACCTAGAAATATGGTTGCATTCATTGGGGTCCCAGTTGAAGGATGCACCTTAGCGAGCCGAGATGGAACCAGCTGAGCTCTTCCTATGACGCAAAGGTATCGGGCCTGGCCAAGCATTGCGACCAGGAGCGATGCCACGATTCCTAAACTGGCACCGGCACCAACAACATTGCCTGCCCACTTCCACCCAACCTTATTCTGGAATGCTGAAGAGAATGATGCTCCTTCAGATATCTGTATATACATATATCAGAGAGGATCATCTCTAACTCTGCATTAATTATAGGTCCCTCCACTCTATCTTTCAAAATCATGAAAACCTCTCCTCTTAAGTTTAGGTTGTTAACATACATGCTCAGAATAGATTTTTGGTAATGTTGAAAAATAGAGCAGGGGTCCATGTAATTATGCAAAGTTAGAAGGAGAGTTTTTCGTAATTATTCTTTATAAGAAATGAAGCTGTCAACTGTATGAAGAAGGAATTTGTAATGAGCGAGAACTCTTAGTCAAAATGGTTTAATGATTTTTCCGTCTAGAGTGGGATCAATACCTCATTATAAGGAATCATGTAGGAAAGAGATAATGCCATGAGGCCATATAATATGGAGACAATTAGAACGGATCCGCCAATGCCTACAGGGAGGCTCTTTGATGGGTATTTGATCTCTTCTGCCATTGTTGACACGGAGTCATAGCCAATGTAGCTGAAGTAAACTATGGCAGCTCCATCCACAACACCTCTTATGCCAAAAGGGGCAAATCCTTTAGGCTTAACAAGATTTCTTGGGCTCCCGTTGCTGAAGCCAGCAACAATCACAAACCCGAAGAAGATCACATGGAACACTGTCATAAGTAAATTGAGCATGGAGCTATCCTTGGTACTGCATTCCAATAAAAATGGCTTTAGATTTAGCATTATGATATTTATATAACCATGAAGTGTTGGTATATGCACGGGAAGAGTAAAAATACAGAATTTTACTCCAGATTTGTGTATAGATGTTCCAAGGGTTTAAGTTGTTAAAAATAGCTAAATTTTATAGGGATAAAAGCCTTAGAATGTGTTCCCAGATTCGAAATAAAGCAAAATACCCAGGTCTAGGATAAACAGTGAAAATGTCCTCATTTGCAATGCTTTCAAAATCTGAAGGAGCTGACTATAAAACCTATCTTTTTTGACCTTATAATGAAGGTGATTTATAAGGGTGAACATATTTTGTCTTTGTAGATCAATAATAAGTGCAGACCAAAAAAATTTACGCGCATGCCTTTTAGTTATGGGCAGGCCAAAAAATGTGAAATTAAAACAATGCAGCAATCCTTTTGAAGACAACAAAAAAATTTAGGAGAAGATCCTCTGCATTAGATTAGATAGTATGCCCATTTCAGATGACACCTTAAAAATAAGGCATGGGCAATTCAGAAGCTTTCTACTTCATGCGAAGATATGCACAAAATCCACTATAAATAATCTGGAAAACCAAATGTATGAATAAAATCCAGCTCTCCCACTAAAAAAAAATTAAGAAAATTCTCCTTCAGAGAGAACACAACATAATCATCCATAATGAAAAGAACAAAAAAAAAGACTTGTGCAACCATATCATAACTCCAAATAGAAATATAACCCATTTGCAAACTACATATAGAAATTAAAAGCTAGAAGAATCGAAAATTCATCATCTAAAAAGAACAATGTCCAAACAAGACGAGAGGGCATCCGCGGGAGGTGGGAGGCAATCGTAACTTGACTTGAGATTGGGCAGTTTCCGGCAGGATTCCAGCAACATGAGTTGGAATTGGATTTCCGCTTACACGCGATATGAATGTGTTAAGCCCCCGGACGAGGCTAGATTATTCGGACAACATTACAAACGGCGGCAACGGCGGGTGCATGACAATAATGGGGCTGAACCAATGGGTTCAGCCCCCTCCTCTTAAAAATATCGGCTCAGGGGGGCTGAACCACGTTGGGTTCAGCCCCATGGGGGCCGGCCGGCCCCCCTTAGTCGGCCGGCCTTGGGTCCGGGGGTATATATACCCGGACCCCTCTCTTTTGGAGGTTATGCAAGGATTATCAAGGTATTAATCTCTCTTCTCTCCCAACCCTAACCCTAATTCCTCTCTACTTCTTCTTCCCTTAGTTCTTCCCCTAGTTAGTGCTTAACATTTGGTATCAAAGGCGTTCGATTCTCTCAAATGGTGAACAGTCGCAATCAAGAGGAGTCCTCGCGGATTGAAACCCTAGAGTAGAACGTTGTTGGCCTAACCGACTCGATGGCGGCCTTGGAGGGGCGGTTGGAGGCTCGGTTGGAGGAGTTGAAGACCCTGTTGAAGAGGAAAGCACCGGCCAGCGAGGATTCGGCCGGATCGGGGGCCGATCCTGCGGCCACGGGGGCCGCGCGGGTTGCGGAGGGCGTGCGGGCTTCCGGTGGGGTTCCGCCGGGCACGGCGTGGCCCGGGACGACGGGGGGTGCTGGATCGGCGGCCTACGGACCACCCGGTGGGTCAGCGGCGGCGTATGGGGGTCCGGCAGGGTCGTTTCCGCCAGGATCCGCGGCAGCAGCGGTCGGCGAACTCGGATCGGGCCAAGGACAGTGGCGCCGGGGCGGGGATGACCCTTTTGGGTTCCGGCGGCCGCCCGACATGGCGGGACAGCAAAGAGGGGGGCTCCTCCCTCCTCCACGGGGGTTTGGACCACCAGGAATGGCCGGTTTTGGCCCAGGGTGGGGCGGCCAGCCGCAACCTCCGCCTTGGGGAGCGGGTCAGCAGCAAGGCTACGGAGGATTCGAGCATGGGGAGCACGCAAGGCGGGAAGGAGGTCAAGGGACACAGCGTTTGACCCCCGGATTAACTCGCATGTACTTTCCGGAATTCGAGGGCGGCGACGCCTTGGAGTGGATTCAAAAGGCTGAACTATTCTTCCAGTACCAGGAGGTGCCTGAAGGACAGTGGGTGCAGCTAGCGTCCTTCCATCTGAAGGACGACGCCTTTCAGTGGACACAGTGGTTCCTGCGGGGACGGAAGTACGTGCCTTGGGGGAGTTTGTGGATGGATTTACAGCCCGATTTGGCTCACTGGAGTATGAGAACTTTGAGGCCCTCCTTCAGAAGTTTCGTCAAAAAGGGTCGGTGATGGAGTATCGTACTGAGTTCGAGAAGTTGGCGAATCGGGTTCAGTGGCCGGAGAGGACACTCTACAGCTGTTTCATATCTGGTCTCAAGGAGCACATTCGAGATGAGGTGCAGGCACTCATGCCCCGTTCCTTGAACCATGCCATTACGTTGGCGCGTATCCAGGAGGAGAGGTTCAACAGGCAGCGGGCACGTATCACGAGTAGACCGACTTTGAGCCCTGCCACGTCAGCACGACGGGAGCAACCCACGAGTACCAAACCGACGGTGACTCGGTTGTCTTGGAGCGAGTTGGCGGCTCGGAAGGAGAAGGGCTTATGCTTTAATTGTGATGAGAAGTTTGTGCCCGGTCACAAGTGCCAGAAGGTACAGGTCTTTATGTTGCATCAGGAGGAGCAGCTCGAGGAGGACGTTTTCCCGGAGGAGGAGTTGGAGTCTTGGGGGGGGGGGGACTTAGACTTGACGGAATTGGGTGTCTCCCTACATGCCATGGAGGGATGCAATCCACCTCCGCTTACGATGCGGCTGGCTGGACGGATTCGGCGGGAGAGGGTGACGATTCTGGTAGACAGCGGGAGTACTCATAATTTTATTCACCCAGATGTGGCAAAGAAGGTGGGGCAGGGGATTGACACGGGAGCGGCGTTCCAGGTCATGGTTGCGGATGGCAGCAAGTTACAGTGCCAAGGAGTGTTGAAGGCGGTGGAGCTTCGGATGCAGGGGTATGTGGGGTGCACGGACGTCTACCTCTTACCGATCCGGGGCTCAGATATGGTGCTGGGAGTGCAGTGGTTGCAGCAGTTGCGGCGGGTTACTTTTGATTGGGATCAGATGACGATGGAGTTCTTGCAGGGCGAGCGACAGTTCTTTTTGAAGGGGCTCAGATCTTCTCCGGTTAAAGAGATCTCCTTCGCAGTTTGCAGCAGCTTGAGGAGTCCAGTAGTTTGATGGCGATTCTGTTGGGGGTGAGGTCGGACGAGGATGGATCGACACAGGTTCCTGACCAGTTGTGGGCGCTAGTAGAGGAGTATGATGACATCTTCCAGGAGCCGAGTACACTTCCACCGTCACGATTCCGTGATCATCAGATTGTGCTGCAGACTGGGGCTGAACCGACCAACATCCGTCCGTATCGGTATCCCTACATACAGAAGGCAGAGATCGAGCGCAGTGTGAAAGAGATGCTTGATGCAGGCATCATACGATCTAGTACCAGTTCCTTCTCTGCACCGATTATTCTGGTTAAAAAAAAGGACGGATCTTGGCATTTTTGCGTAGACTACCGTGTCTTAAACAGTGTTACTGTGAAGGACAAGTTTCCGATTCCCGTGATAGAGGAGCTGCTGGATGAGTTGCATGGGGCGACTCGGTTCACGAAGCTGGATCTGCGATCCGGCTACTATCAGATTCTGATGAAGGAGGAGGATGTGCATAAGACGGCCTTCAGGACTCATGACGGTCACTATGAGTTCTTAGTGATGGCAAATGGATTAACAGGGGGCCCGTCTACTTTTCAGGCCAATATGAATGAGATTTTTCGCCCATTCCTGCGACGCTTCGTCTTGATCTTTTTTGACGACATTCTGATCTACAGTGCTACTTGGGAGGATCATCTACGTCATGTGGCTCAGGTCTTCTCTACTCTCCGGCAACATCAGCTATATGCTAAGAGGTCCAAGTGTTCTTTTGGACAACATGAGGTGGAGTACTTGGGGCATCTCGTTTCCGTTGACGGGGTGAAGGCAGACCCACGGAAGATCGAGAGTATGCTTTTTTGGCCACGACCTCTAACCATTCGGGCGCTGAGGGGGTTCTTAGGCCTCACTGGTTACTACCGACGCTTTGTACGGGACTATGGAAGATTGCTAGGCCACTTACACAGCTGCTACAAAAGGATGCTTTCGCGTGGCACGCTGAGGCAGAGACCGCCTTCCAGGCGCTCAAGAGGGCGATGACGACGACTCCAGTGCTGACACTTCCGAATTTCACTAAAGCGTTTGTGGTAGAGACAGATGCTTCTGGCGTGGGAGTGGGGGCGGTCTTGATGCAGGAGGGGCGGCCGATCGCCTTCTACAGTAAGGCTTTGGCTCCCCGAACTCTGGGACTCTCAGTGTATGAAAAGGAGATGCTGGCGGTTATTCATGCGGTGGCCCTATGGCGGCCATACCTGCTTGGGCGTCGCTTTACGATACGGACCGATCATCAGAGCTTGAAGCATTTTTTGGAGCAGCGGATTTCTTCCCCCGTCAACAAAAGTGGGTCACCAGGTTGTTGGGATATGATTATGCGATCGAGTATCGGCCCAGGAAGGACAATCGGGTGGCTGACGCCCTCTCACGCTTACCCGAGGGGGCCTTGGCGCACATTTCCGGGCCTCAGTTGGATTCGATGGATGAGATTCAGGACGCGGTGCAGCGAGATCCCGAGTTACGGGCTATTGTGGAGAACCTGCGGCAGGATCGTGAGGTAGCCCTAGGTTATCATTTACAAAATGACCGGCTGTATTATCAAGGGCGAGTGGTCATTCCTGCTCAGTCAGCTTGGCGGACGGTGATGATGCATGAGTTTCACTCGTCGCCGACAGGAGGTCACGCCGGCATTCTTCGCACTCTTCAGCGGGCTCGGGCCAACGTGTTTTGGACGGGGATGCGCCGTGACATTCAGGAGTTTGTGCAGAAGTGTGAGGTGTGCCAACGGCAGAAATATGAGACTACTTCTCCGGCCGGCCTCCTCACTCCCTTAGAGATTCCGCATCAGATCTGGGATACGGTTTCTATGGACTTCATCGATGGGCTGCCCAAGTCGAAGGGTAAAACAATGATATTGGTAGTGGTGGACAAGTTGTCCAAGTATGGGCACTTCCTTGCTCTGAGCCATCCTTACACAGCTGAGTCGGTTGCGGCCTTATTTGTTCGGGAGATTGTTCGATTGCATGGGATTCCCCGGGCGATCATTTCCGATCGAGATCCTACTTTTGTTGGTAGATTTTGGACAAAGCTCTTCCGTTTGCAGGAGACTTCCTTACGTTTCAGCACGGCCCACCATCCCTAAACCGATGGCCAGACAGAGGTCTTAAATCGGGGCGTCGAGACTTACCTTCGCTGCTTTGTCATGGATGAGCCGCGGACATGGACCAGCTGGTTACATTGGGCGGAGTACTGCTTCAACACTTTTTATCACTTGGCTAGTAAACTCACGCCCTTTGAGGTCGTCTATGGGCGGCCACCTCCTTCCTTGAGCAGTTATGAGCCCGGCAGTATCGCAGTTGCAGCAGTTGATCGGGCGCTTCGTGATCGTGATCGGACCCTCGCCACCTTGCGTGAGAATCTTCGGGCGGCACAGGATCGTATGAAGGCTCAGGCAGATCGTCATCGCACAGAGCGAGAGTTCCAGGTGGGGGATGAGGTTTTCCTCAAACTTCGTCCTTATCGCCAGTTGTCTGTGGCACAGCGGACAAATCAGAAACTGGCACCTCGTTACTATGGACCATTTCGGATCACGCGGCGGGTCGGACCGGTTGCGTATACCTTGGCTTTACCCGCGAGCTCCCGGATCCATCCTACCTTTCATGTCTCCCTGTTGAAGCGGAAGTTGGGTGATGCTGTTCCGGTCTTTCCCGTTTTGCCCGAGGCTACTAGTGGGGGCGAGCTTCGCCCGATTCCGGACGATGTACTGTTGATCAAATGGAAACGTCGTGGCACGGCGTACTGTCCAGAGCTGTTAGTCAAATGGAAGGATCTCTCCGCGGAGCACAATACTTGGGTCGACTTGCTGGAGTTCCGGGAGCTTTACCCCGATTACCACCTTGGGGACAAGCTGGCTTTTGATGGGAAAGGGAATGTTAAGCCCCCGGACGAGGCTAGATTATTCGGACAACATTACAAACGACGGCAACGGCGGGTGCATGGCAATAATGGGGTTGAACCAATGGGTTCAGCCCCCTCCTCTTAAAAATATCGGCTCAGGGGGGCTGAACCACGTTGGGTTCAGCCCCATGGGGGCCGGCCGGCCCCCCTTGGTCGGCCGGCCTTGGGTCCGGGGGTATATATACCCGGACCCCTCTCTTTTGGAGGTTATGCAAGGATTATCAAGGTATTAATCTCTCTTCTCTCCCAACCCTAACCCTAATTCCTCTCTACTTCTTCTTCCCTTAGTTCTTCCCCTAGTTAGTGCTTAACAGAATGTGTCAGCTCAATGCAATTGGGAAGCGTCTACATGAGGATACCGGTGAGGGGCTCTGAGTATGAGGTGGAGGCAGCTACTGACGAGAGGAGGTCCAGTGTCAAGAGGGTGGGTGGGTTGGGATGAGTGACAAGGGCTAGGTTGTGAAAAGAACTAGAATACGATAAAGGATGATGGGGTTTGTGTTTCTCAAAATAGAACGCTTAACTCTTCATTAGGTTATTACTCATATATAGCCTACAATAATAAATATAACACTGTTCCTCAAAATTGGCGAAAGATATTCACTAATCCCATATTGTCAGACCCCCTGATCATATCCTCTGAACTGAATCCCTTAGTCAAGCAATCTGTTGTCTGCCCCTTGAACGAGACGCGACTACCCTCCATTATCCCGCTATCAAGCTTTTCCTTTATAAAGAAACTATCAATCTAGATATGCTCGATTCTACCGTGTTGGACTGGATTATTTTCAATACTGATGGTTGTCTGACTGTCACACCACAACTTCATCTTATCTCCTCGATCCAGTTTCAACTCCACCAGCATCCTTTTCAGCCACAAGAGCATTGCGACCCCTAATGCTATGGGTCTATACTCTGCCTCTGCTGTTGATCTAGCCACCACTGCTTGTTTCTTGCTCCTCCAGGAGACCAAGTTGCCTCCCACAAATATGCAATAGCTTGAAGTGGACCTTCTGTCATCTGCATAGCTTGCCCAATCAGAGTCATTATATCCCTCAATTTTCATGTGCCCGTTCCTCTCTAAACATCAGTCCCTTTCTAGGGGCATTCTTCAAGTATCGAAAAATCTGGTACATTGCATCCATATAACCCTTTCTATGGTCATGCATCTATCAGCTCACCACGCTCACTGCAAAGATGTCTGAGTGTGTGTTGCTCAAGTAAATCAGCTTCCCAACTAGCCTCAGATATATCTCACGATCCACTGGTTCTTCGGCCTCAGCACCAAGTTTTTACTTCTGATCAATTGGTGTCGCAGCAGGTTTGCACCCCAACATCCCTGTTTCTGTGAGGAAATCCAAAGCGTATTTCCTTTGGGAAAAGACTGTTCCCTCTGCCTCGTATGCAATCTCAATTCCAAAGAAATACCTATGAAGGCACAAATCTTTTACTTCAACCTCCTTGCCCAGAGTCCTCTTTAGGCGGCCAATTTCCCGCTCATCATCCTCTGTGATGATCATGTCATCCACGTACACCGAAAGCATGGTGATCGACCTTCATTCTGCTTGAAAAACATTGTGTAATCAGTGTTGATCTGCTGATATCGCATCTCAATCATGGACTTCATGAACTTGTCAAAGCAAGCTCGAGGAGACTGCTTCAGCTTATAAAGGGACTTCTTCAACCTGCAGATTCTGCATTCTGTCTTAGCTGTTCTGAACTCGGCTAGATCTCCATGTACACATCCTCGGCTAGATCTCCATGAAGAAATGCAATCTTCACATCTAGTTGGTGCAACTTCCATACATCATTCGCTGTCAAGCTGATCAGAGTCCTGACGGTGCTCATCTTTGCCACGGGTGCAAATGTCTTATCATAATCGATGATATAAGTCTGGATATACCCTAACCAATCGAGTCTTGTAGCGCTCGACCTGCCCATCTAGGTTCTGATTCACGGTGAAAACTCATTCGCACCTGACAGTCTTCTTATCCTTTGGCAGATATGTCAGCTCACAAACCTTTTTCTTCTCAAGGGCTCTCATCTCATCCTTCATGTCCGCTTTCCACTTCGGATCGTCATTAGTAACCTATCAATTGTTAGGTACAATAATACTATCCAGCGATGCAATGAATGTTCCATGAGAAAACAAATATGATCATAAGAGACAAAAAAAGCAAGGTGCCAACCGTATCTATCCGGATGATTTACAGCGTTGCTACGAGTATTCTTCCATAATATCACGGTTGACGAAGGAGTAGGGGAAAGGATCACCTGAGAGTGGTGGTAATGTAGGTGCTTCAGGAGTAGGGACCGACATAGCCAAGGGACTGGGAGCTAGACTGGCACTGTGACTGAAGGTACTGGAACTGGTACTGCAGTCAGCTTCCCCCTCCTATTATATGTTAAATATCTCCCCCTGAGCCGTAGGTCTAACATCTTGCCTCGCCTCAATCCCCTCCTCCCGTTCCCCATCACTCTACTCCTCTTCCACTGTTCCTCCCTTCCCTACTCCCAAGTTTGTCACCAAACTCTCCCTCTCTTACCTCATACTCTTGGTATCTGGCAAATCAGATGCTGATGAGGCTCCCTCCTGTCTGTAGAGTACTGCTTCAACTCTCTGAAGTGAACATCCATGCTCACAAAGCTTCTCTTCTCCAATGGACTCCAACACACGTATCATTTCTGAGTACGAGAGTAGCCCACAAAGATACACTTGACTGCCCTCGCATCAAGCTTCCTAACACTCAGCATGTTGTCCTTCACGAAGCACACAGCCAAATACTTTCAATGAAAGGATCCCCCTATTATGTCCATGTAACTGCTGACACGGGAACTTCCATCCCAGAACCTGTGATGACATCCTATCGATCAATTGTGTCGTTGTCAATACCGCAAATCCCCACAAACACTAAGTGACTTTCATGTTGAGCATCATACTCCTTGCCACCTCTAGAAGGTGTCTATTCTTCTTTTCCTCCACTTCATTTTGTGTCGGCATGTATGCATAGGTGGTCTGATGTAGTATCTCATTGGCTGATAAGTACTCTCTCATTGTCCTATTAGTATATTATGTCTCATTATCTGACCTTAATACCTTAATCATCGATGTGTACTATGTTTGGACTGCTTATGAAAATCTCGGAAGCAGATTAATATCTTACTCTTATTTTTCATCAAATATAACCAACTAACACGGGATGTACAATCGATAAATGTCACAAAATATTTATATCATTCAAAAAACTTACAGCACAGGGCCTACATACGTCAGAATGTACTACGTTAAAAAAGGAAGAGCTCATCTAGCCTGTACTAGCATACGAAGACCTAGTAAGCTTGACTAAATCACAAACATCATATACAAATTTGGTTTTATTTGCTCTTTCAAAATTAGTCGGAAACAATCTAGCTAAAGTACCAAAAGAAGGGTGCCCCAACTGTCGGTGATGAAGTATCATCATATCTTCTGCACTTATCTTCTATCCCTGCCACATATATAAGAGTTGCGTCCAATCCTTTCTGATCCAGATACCATAACTCGTCATGTCAAGTCTCAGTCTCAAGTATCTGTCTCGTTCATTTCTTCTAGAAAGTCACATTTAGAATATCAAAAGAAACAATACATCTAAATTGAATGATTATGAAACTAATAGATAAGAGGCTAACTGGAAAAGAATGAGTATGCAAAACATTGAATAGTGTTACTGAACTAGAACAATAACAATACCCTTACTGACCACTAGTTGGAAAGTACCATCCACTGTTTGGATACTATCTGCAACAGTTAGGCGAGTGTAGGAAAACTCGCCTGCATTTATTATCACATGGTGTGATGCACATGAGTCAACAATCCAATCTAATGCCTTGGAAGAGGATATGGATGCAAGAGTAAGAGATCCATCAGTTGGGTGGACATACATAACGACCCCCCAGCTCCATCCCTACTCCCCTCTCCCGTCTGTTTCCTCCTGATGCCCTCCATCATGCTTAATAGGGTATGTTCATTCTTTGTATAAAAAATGCCGACTTCCTCCACACTGTCAATCATGCCTAAATTGGCTCGATAGCCTCCTCGGCCACCACGAGCCCGACCACGTCCTCGTCCTCGTCCACCACCCGAATCTCTCTCCTTGGGCGGCTTGGGACAAACAAGCCTCAGATGGCCCACCTCCTCACAGTTGTAGCAATGTCGGGTTTCTTTCCTTTGTCCAGTAACGCCAGGGTCAGCAGCTGCTAGGACTGACTTCATAGTTAGTGAACTGTTACGATGCCGGACACGATGCGGGACGAGCTCGATCCGCGTTGGGGTCGCACTTACCAGCGCCGACCACCGACCACATTCGCATGAGGGGTGTTCCTCTATTTTGTACTGCATTTTTATTTCGTACTATTTTTTTATTTTATCCCACGTGTTTAAAGCCTAAGTGGGGGCCCGTGTTTGTGGAACCGGGATTTATGAATTGAGTTGGATTCGAAATTAGTAAGCGAGAAGTAATTTCCTTTTTCTCTATCTCTCTCTAACTCCCTCTCTCTCTACCCCTCTCGTTCTCCGTGGACGACCTAGCCGACGTCACGGTTCGGCCAAAACCCGCGATCCAGCGCCGACGGGGTTCCGCCTTTCCCTCTTCCGCCGCCCATCTCGACCTTCTTCTCCACTCTTCCTCTACACTCTTCTTCCCTCTTCTCTCCCCTATCCTCAACCATAACACCGATCAGATTCAAGACGGGTTCCACCGAACCTTCGAGATCTTCATCCTCTTCAGGGCCCATCACCAGATCTAAGTCGGGGAATCACATCAACTTGGTATCAGAGCCAAACGCCGGACCTCCTCTCGCCGACACTTACCACGCTGCTCTCACCAAGTCGTGCCGCCCATCCGCAATTCCGCTGCCACCGAGCCCTGCAGCGGGCCTTCTTTCTTCGTCGGCAGTCTCCTTCTCGCCACCATCGACCATGGCCGAAGGACCCCTCTCTCTCAACCAAGTCATGGAACTATTCCAACCCATGCTCGCTGCATAAAACGACAAGATGGATGCTCAAAACCGCAAGATGGAAGCCCTCAACGCGCGCTTGGACTCCATTCAAGGCGCTCCGCCACCGCCGCTGCCCGCCCTGGCAACCTTGCCGACAACTAGCCGGGTCGACTTGGCCCCTCCTCACGGGGACTTTGTTCCGTTTTTGCGCTTTATCCGTATGGATTTTCCAATCTATGAGGGTCGCGACGATCCCCTTCCGTGGATTACGCGCTGCGATTTCTTCTTTGACAATCAACATGTTCCGGATGTTGAACGTGTTGGACTGGCCTCCTTCCACCTCCTTGGGCCGGTGCAACTGTGGGTGACCCAATTCCTTCGAGAACACCCGGACGCCTCTTGGGATGACTTTCAGGCATCATGGACTCTTCGTTTTGGACCGGCAATGCCGGGCAACCCCCTCGGCGATCTCATTGCGCTCAAGCATATCGGTTCCATCGACTCATACTTGGAGCAATTTCATATGCTGCTATCTCGTGCCTCTTTGTGTTACCTTCGCAGCAGGTTCCTCTCTTCACGGTCGGGCTCCCCGACCGGCTACGTTGGAATGTTGAGTTTCAGAAGCCGTCTGATCTCTTGACAGCCATGAGCCTTGCCCGAGCGTTTGAACGTCGATTTGTACTTGAGCGGCCGCCTCCGGCCCGCCGCGAGTTTTTCAGCCCACGACCACCATCCAGTTCCTTGCTTCCCAAACCATTGGGCGGGGATGATCCTCAGCGACCTCCGTTCCGCCGTCGTCTGTCCCGACCAGAGATGGCCGCCCGCCGCGAGAAGGGGATATGTTTCAATAGTGATGAGCTCTATACACCTAGTCACCGGTGTAAGCACTTATTTTGGTTGGAGGTCGACGACCCACCGGACCATGATGACGAGGAGATCGAAGATTCCGGCACGCCGCATCTCTCTTTACATGCTCTCGTCGGGCCACAGGATTCAGCTCTACGTTATGGTGGCGGGCATGCCCCTCTTAGCCCTTATGGATACGGGTAGTACCCACAACTTCATTGGACAGGACAAGGCACTCCGGCTTCACCTTCCGTACGTTGCTCGTAGTCACGTCAAGGTGGCGGTCGCCAACGGCCAACAAATGACATGCCCGGGCGTTTGTTGGCGTGTAGAATTCATTGTGGAGGGATATCCGTCCCAAATCGATTTCTTCGTGCTGGATCTTCGGGGCTTTGACATCGTGTTGGGTGTCGTGTAGAATTCATTGTGGAGGGATATCCGTCCCAAACCGATTTCTTCGTGGTGGATCTTCGGGGCTTTGACATCGTGTTGGGTGTTCGATGGCTGCGAACGTTGGGGCCCCTCACGTGGGACTTTGATCGTTTGACTATTTCATGGAAGGAGGGCTCTCGTTTGATACAGTGGCAAGGACAGGCCCCCGCCTCCTTCTTGGTTCACACAGAACCGCTGACCGTTTTTCCCCACCAGTCGGGGGACCACCCTCCAGATCTTACACATCTACTGCAGTACTTTCCAGAGATTTTTAGCCCATATCCGGGCCTTCCTCCACGACGACAACAAGACCACGCATTTGCCTCCTTCCCGGGGCGGCTCCGGTCGTGGTGCATCCATACTTACCCCTTCCTCCAAAAGGACGAAATCGAGAGGCAATGTGATCTCCTCCTTCAACAAGGGCTCATTCGGCGGAGCGTGTCTCCCCTTTCCTCTCCGGTTCTATTGGTGCACAAGAAGGACAATTCATGGCGCATGTGTGTGGACTACCGGGCATTAAACACCATCACGGTTAGGGACAAGTTCCCCATTCTGGTGGTCGAGGAACTTCTGGATGAGCTACATGGAGCGTGTCTCTTCACCAAGCTCGATCTATCTTCGGGTTATCATCAAGTTCGGATGGCAGAGGCTGATGTGGAGAAGATTGCTTTTCGCAGCCACCACGACCATTTTAAATTCCTGGTTATGTCGTTCAGCCTAACTAACGCGCCCTCGACCTTCCAAGCATTGATGAATGAGGTATTCCAACCACTCCAAAAATATGTTTTTGTGTTCTTTGACAATATTCTTGTGTATAGCCACACTTGGGAGAAGCACCTACTACATCTCCAGGCCGTCCTTAGCTTGGTGCGGACACACCACTTGATTCTTAAAGCGTACAAGTGCTCTTTTGGTCAGCGCTTCATCGCCTACTTGGGACATGTTGACAGTTCGGGCGTCTCGGCCGACCCGACAAAACTCCAAGGTGTGGCGTCATGGCCCCGAACGCAATCCATTACAGATTTATGGGGTTTTCTTGGGCTCACAGGATACTACCGCCGCTTCATTCGAGAGTATGGAACCATCGCCGCCCCTTTGATTGCGCTGCTCCGAAAGAACGCTTTTGCGTGGACTGACACCGCTACTCAGGCGTTCCACTCCCTCCAGACTGCTGTACTGTCCGCCTCGGTCCTTCGCCTACCGAATTTCACTATACCCGTCCTTGTGGAGTGTGACGCCTCTGGCGTCGGCTATGGGGTTGTTTTGCAACAGGAGGGGAACCCTATCGCCTATTTCAGCCGGCCGGCTGCTATACATCATCGCAAATTGCCCGCTTATGAACATGAGCTCATTGGCCTAGCCAAGGCCGTTCAACATTGGCGCCCTTACCTGTGGGGGAGGCCTTTCATCATCCGGACGGACCACTACAGTCTCAAATATTTGCTAGAACAAAGACTCGCTATTGTTCCCCAACACAGGTGGGTGAGTAAACTGCTCGAGTTTGATTTTAAAGCTATGAAACACCGACACTTCAAAATGCCCAACGTGTCGGTGTCGGAGAGTCCGACACTCGTCCGACTCTCCGACACTCTCCGACACTCGAGTCGGAAATCCGACACTCGAGTCGGAAATCCGACACTCGAGTCGGAAATCCGACACTCGAGTCGGAAATCCGACACTCGAGTCGGAAATCCGACACTCGAGTCGGAAATCCGACACTCGAGTCGGAAATCCGACACTCGAGTCGGAAATCCGACACTCGAGTCGGAAACCTGATAAGCTGGCTCACGCGGGACTCGCGTGTCCCGCTCAATCGGACACGCGTGTGCCTAAGTTAGCTACTCATGGTGAGGCAGGTGGCAATTTGTATTGGAAGTGCATTTACCCCTTTCTAGCATTTCAAGTAGTGAAAGTGGATCTACTAGTGACCTAGATATTTTCTCTAGAAAAAGGAAGATTGAAAGTGGGGAAAAAAGTTTGCATGTGAATTCATTATTTTTACTGATGATATATAATGGTAATGTGTTAATGTTCTATCATTTTTTGATCATTTGTTAAGTTTTGCTTTTGAATATTTGATGAGTAATATTTAAACATGACTTAATTTATTTAAATATTTGTTAATTGTTATTTTTTTATTTTATTTAAATGTTTTAGGATTTTCTTAATTATAAAAAATGAATATTTAATATACGTGTCCCAGCGTGTCGGAATATGGTATTTTTTGAGAATTGACGAGTCGCGTGTCGTGTCGTGTCGTGTCGTATCACGTGTCCCGTGTCGGTGTCGGTGCAACATAGTTTTAAAGTGGAGCACAAGGCCGGTGTACTAAACTGCGCCGCCGACGCTCTATCTCTCTGCAACACACCATCGGATGCCTCCCTTCATGTCATCTCCTTTCCAACGGCGCACCTCAATACCGCCCTTCGTCAGGAGATCCAGCGCTCCCCCAGTTTGGTCGAACTTCTCCACCGGGCGGAACAGGGGTCGCGGGCCCTCAATGGACAGCACGACATGGTTTGATTTTTTACCGCACTCGGATGTATGTGGACGCGGCGTCTTCTCTCATTCAAACGATTATCGAGGATGCTCATGCTCGCAGCCACAAGGGCGTTCACCGTACTCTTCAATGCCTCCGCATGGAATTCTTTTGGAAGGGTATGCGCAAGCATGTCCATGACTTAATCGCCAACTGCGTCGTGTGCCAACAAAACAAATCTGACCATCTCTTTCCGGCCGGTTTACTTCAGCCCCTACCGGTGCCCACACAAATTTGGGCGGATCTCTCCATGGACTTCGTGAAAGGGCTGCCCTCGGTTCGCGGAAAGTCCATTTTGATGGTGGTAGTGGGCAGGTTCTTGAAAGGAGCCCACTATATTTCCTTGGCTCGGCCGCTCATCGCCGAGAACGTGGCGCGGGTTTTCTTCCAGAAGATCTTCCGGTTACATGGCATGCCTGAAACTCTTGTATCTGACCGTGACAGGGTGTTCACCAGTGTTTTTGGCGGGAGTTGTTCGCCCTCATCGGTACCAAACTTGCTTTTTCTTCATTCTACCATCCTCAGTCCGACGGACAAACCGAGGTGGTTAACCGGACCTTGGGAATGTACTTGCGGTGTCACCGGCGACCGACCCCATGATTGGCCGCGCTGGCTTCCTTGAATCAAATATTGTTACAACACCGTCTATTACACTGCGCTGCAAACCACCCCGTTTCGCCTCGTCTATGGCCGGAAACCCCCCCCCCCCCCGACTTCTGTCATACACGGGGGGACTCAGCCCGCTTGGCGGCAGTTGATCGAGAATTGGAAGACCGCGACAAATTTCTACAAGAAGCCCGGAACCGTCTCCTGCAATCCCAACAACGCATGGAAGTTGCTTATAATCGAGGACATCGCGAACTCACCCTTGTCATGGATGGTTGGGTGTGGGTCCGACGTCGTCCTTTCCGACAAGTGACCGCAGTCCGGCCGTCCGGCCGCCCTCCAACAAGTTGGGGCCCAAGTTCTTTGGCCCTTTCCATATTACGGAGCGCATCGAGGATGTAGCCTATCGTCTCGTCTTACCCCCTGGAGCCCGAATTTATGATGTTTTTCACATTTCACAACTCAAGTTGTTCGTGGGACATTCGCCGTCTACTCGTCTAATTGACATTCCACCCCAGCTTGAGGACAAGCTGTCTTCTGACGAGGGTGGTGATGTTACGATGTCGGACACGATGCGGGACGAGCCCGATCCACGCTGGGGTCGCACTTACCAGCGCCGACCATCGACCACATCCGTGTGAGGGGTGTTCCTCTAATCGTACTGCGTTTTTATTTCGTACTATGTTTTTATTTTATCCCACGTGTTTAAGCCTAAGTGGGGCGCGCGTTTGTGGAACTGGGGTTTATGAACTGGGTTGGACTCAAAATTAGTAAGCAAGAAGTAATTTCCTTTTTCCCTATCTCTCTCTAACTCTTCCCTCCCTCTCTCTACCCCTCTCGTTCTCCGCGAACGACCTAGCCAACGCCACGGTTCGGCCGAAACCCGCGATCCAGCACCGACGAGATTCCGCCCTTCCCTCTTCCTCCGTCCATCTCGACGTTCTTCTCCTCTCTTCTTCTTCCCTCTTCTCTCCCCCATCCTCAACCATAACATCGACCGGATTCAAGACGGGTTCCACCGAACCTTTAGAGATCTTCATCCTCTTCAGGGCCCTTCACCAGATCTAAGTCGAGGCACATCATGGACCCTCTTGTCCATGCTTGAAGTTTGAGACGTGTCTCCTCCTAGATCATGACAGAGATGACCTCGATAAGTGTAGGAATCTTCGTACCAGACAGAAGTAGGGCTCTCCTCTGATCAAACTTAACATCTAATCTCTTCAGGAACTTCATCGTCCTCTGTTCCACGATGATCTTGGAAGCCCGACACTGTAAGCCGCTACAAGACATCCCGCCGGAGGCATGATATAATCTACCCATAGGTGTTCCAACTCTGAGGCATACTCTTGCACCGTCTTCTCTCCCTGAACGATGTCATCAATTTCTCCCTTCACCTGGAAGACCCGCAGAGTGTTCCCCACGCCATCATATACACTCTTTAGCTTGTCCCAAACTTCCATGACCGTCTCCAGGCCATCTACTGTGGCAGCAATCGATGAGATTACTGCACTGAGGAACCACGTAAACACTATCATGTGAGCTGACTCCCACTCATTTCCTCCAGTTGGGTTCTCTGGTTTCTTCAACCCCCCTATCAAGAAGCCCTCAGCTTGCTTCGCTGCAAGCTTTTTTTCACACGGCGTGACCAACTCAGGTAGGTAATCGACTAATCGGTCCATCTAACTTCAGATCAATCGTTGGAAATTCCAACTTTGTTGATCAGTGTGATGAACCCAACACCCTCAGCAATGTGGCCAACTCATCAGGGCCCAACATCTTGAAGACATCCTCCATCGTACCTTCCTTCAGGGTCATGAATCAACTCTCTCACCGATCACCACATCCAGTGTCGTATCAAGTGACGCCTCCTGCACTAGATCCGATCACTGCATCCTATGATTGGAGCGTGCGGAACTTGCTGCCAAAGCGTGCAGGACTTGCTGTCGGAGCGAGTGCAGCATGAGAACGCCACACCCTCGATCAAGAGAAGCAGACATTGGTGCAGAAAAACTCCTCTGTATGCGCCCCCGGGGCTGCAGCCTTCCTGTAGATCCGCTGCGGCCTTCCTGGCCACAACCTATATCGTGGCGGCCCTTGAAGGCGGCCGCTGGAGGTGTTGGAGGTCGCTAGAGACGCGGGAGGCGGACGCGGGATTCGCGGGAGGCGGACGCTGGAAGCAACGGAACTGGTGAAGCGAGTTGGCGGGGTCAAGCGAACGAAGGCGACGGAACTGGCAAAGCAAGTCAGCAGGGTCAAGCAAACGAAGGCACTAAGGATTCCGCTTTTTTTCTCCCTCTGAAACTATGTTACTCAAAATAGAACTCTTAACTCTTCATTAGGTTATTACTCCTATATATAGCCTACGATAATAAATATAACAACAGTTTGCTAATAGGATCTTTCAGATTTAGTCAAAATAGCACTAAAATCATGTTTTTCCGAAAAAATTGTGCATGCACATAGCCAAAATTGTGCATGCACATAGCCAAAATTGGTATGCCCTTAACATTCATCTTAATATAAAAGTAGTCTTGCACGGGATTCTCCCTTGTTTTGCCCATTTTTACTCGGCAAAATAAAATTTTGTAAGAGGACTGTGAGTAGCGTTGTCCGGGAATGGGGGTAACCCCGTCCAAAACAGCTTGTATTAAAATACTCAAATTTAGTAAAAATAATTTTTGAAACTATTTGATTTTAAAATAAATTCAACGGCTGAAATTAATACGACATGCTCACCATTACAACATTACACTAAAATTTCCTGTTATATTTTGTATACATGTTCAAACCCACGGGACCTTAGCAAAAAAAAAAGAGCTAAAAGTCCTGTGAAAACCTGTGATTTCAGAAAAGAAGAGAGAAAATAATAACAAGCAGCAACAAGAAACTGGTGAGCAAACAGCCAGCAGACACCAAAAAAAGCTTAAAAATTAAGGAACATGGTCAGAACCTGTGACACAGGCACAAAGTGAGTAGAAGAACAAGAACAACTGCAGGAATATCCAAATTGTTGCAGCCTTCAGGCAAGCCTCCAACTTCAATCCTCCATGAATTCGGCTCGTCCAAACCAAAGGCAGTGCTTAAATACTCGGTGAAACTTCGTGCCACAGCAGCATTGGATAAGACATACTCGAGCAGTATGTTCGCTCCTCCAAAGTAGCCCACAAACTCCCCTGGGGCATCAATCATGCAATGATAAAGAAGCGAAATATTCAAAATTAACTTGTGAAAGTTAATTTATCATACCAAATGTTATTCTAAGGTAGCTAAAAGCACCGCCGGCGACTGGAATAGCTACAGAGAATTCAGTATAGCAGAGAGATGACAGTAGAGCAGAGATCCCAGCTATGATATATGATATACAAACAGCCGGGCCGGAGAATTTGTGGGCAACCCGGCCAGTGGTGACAAAGACTCCAGCTCCAAGCATTCCTCCTACACCAAGTGCCACAAGATCATACCACTCCAACTTCTTCATCATATTCGCTCCCGATCTTTCTCTAACTTGATTGAGTTCTTGCTCAGGAGTCCATGTTGCGAACAATCTTCGTCTGAGTCTGTTTGGAGTTTGCGAGATAGAATGGAGGACAGAGGTGAAGAAGGGAAGGTGGTGGTTGTATGCTGGAGATGGAGAGGCCATGCTTAGCTCCAATGAAAGTAGTTGCGTGTAAGGGATTTGTATCAGTTTGCTGAGATTTCTGGAAGGTTGGAATAACACACTTTAGCTTCTTCTTTTTTGACCAAAAAATAACTATGGTGACCTCTACCTTATTAGAAAAATGCATTTCATATCCTAGTACAAATCTTTCTGCTTTAGAATTGTTAAAGATTCTAACTTTGTTTTCCTACCACACTGTTATAATATCCTGCTTCAATTTTTATTTAGTTTTAAAGATAAATTAAGCATATTGCAGATTCTTTCTAATCCACTACTTCTAATTTTGATTTTCTATAGTCAGCAAAGCATCTATTTGGATGATGGCACTATAATTTTGCCAATTTGATTATAATATGTGTAAAAAGGACTTGCTTTAGAACAGATAAAATCCCCTCATGCAGCAATTATTATGAGTGACTGTGCCATTATGCTGCTGATAATGACATGATGAATTCTACTTTTGACAGTTCAAAATGTATGCTGACTAAGGATGATTTACTCACTGCTCCTTGACATTCATTTGGACTCTCAAGATCGGCTGGGTCTCGAACTTTAATTCACCAAGGCATCCTCCTTTGCACACCCCTACAGTAGAAGAAAATTTTTAAAAAGGGGAAAAATTTTAATGCAGAATAAATTTTCTTCAAGCAGTTATACCTCATAAACATCAGGATGAAGGATTACTTATCAATTAACTCTTACAATTGTAAATATATGATTAAATAGCAGCAAATTTGTCTCTGATGGAAATTTTTCATGAAGCAAGTCAGAAAAAGTTCACTTTTTCATTATTCACATGACTTGTTGAAGAAGTTACTATATTGAAACAGTGATTGCTAATCCACAGAATCTATTTACTGTACCCTCTAAAGCTGTAGCCCCTACAGAAATATCCAAGTGGTATCATTATTTACCTTAAAAATTACTCCTTTCCTATTCTGTTGTTAACTTTTAGGAGATTTTGTGGAGTATTTAGTATTTACTGAGCCTAATTTGATTTTTTTTTTTGTTAATGTTGACAGACATTTCCTGTGCCAACAGAAAGATCAGACCTTTGAAAGGAAATCATACAGAGTGGGAGTATATATATATATATGAAAAAAGGTAATCTGCATATTACTAATACCTTTCTTCTTCCTCTATTTTGCTGAGAAGCTGCTGTAGCAATTTCCTTCAAGATCATGCTAGGGTTTAGTATTGAGTCTGTTTCTCAGCTTTGCATTTATGGTGTGACCGCCATTGCCAAAAGCTCTCTCTCTCTCTCTCTCTCTCTCTCCGCCCGCTCTCTCTCTCTCTCTCTTTGTTTCTCTCTCTCCGCCCTCTCTTTCTCTCTCCCTCTGGTTCAGTTTCTTCTCCAAAGCTCTTCTTTTTCTACAAAGTTAATGTTCAGAAGATATGAATTGATCTCTTAATAAATATATAATAATATTTTAAAAGGCGGTTGACCAAGCCTAGTATGGACAAACGCCATGGCGTCGTGAGAGAGAATCATCCAAAATTGGCCGCAAATGGCAATTATTTTATGAGAAAATTATGAAAAAAATATTGGCGTATTAAATTGACAACTTGTCGGGTTATTTATCGTGCTCATAAATATTTTGGGAGGGGGATTTTTAAAATGAAGCAGTTGTTCGATTTGATGGTTTTTTTATGTAAATACAGATATTTTTATTGTATTTTTTTTGGCTAACGAGAGTTAGGCACGGGGCTCCGCTGATACGGTCAATGGTGACAAACAATATCCCAATCGTGACAGTGCACGGGGCGGGTCCCAATGTCCGCACGACAGTATTTGACATTGTCCTAATGTGACGGCGCTCCCGCCGCTCACTCGAACGACATATTCCGTCTGTCGCTCGTTTCTTTCTTGTGCATGAATTTTTAATTGTAAGTAAGAAATTTTATTTATATGATAACATATATTTTAAAATTAAAAATATATATAAATTAATGAGATTGAAATTTTTGTAATAAAGAAGAATAAAATTAAAAATAGAATATTTTTTTCTTTTTAATATAGTACAGAATAATAAAATTAGAAACATCAGACAGTTCATGGTTCAATTTTAGGAAATAGGTTTTGAAATTGTTGGTTTTAGTTTACTGTTTGTGTGCAGGATTGCTCGCAAATCAGATACCTCGTTTAGTGAAAATTTGATTGAGGTTCAGATATCTTGAATTAGCATTCAGATTAAGGGTCAGTTTGTTTCGACAGTGGCGGTGACAAAAGGAGCTGTGAAAATGGAGCTGTTGGAATGGAGTTGTTCAACATGACAAAACAATTTGGTAAAACAGCGATAACAGAGCTGTTCAAAATGAAGATAGTTTGGTAAAACAGCGGTGACGTTTCTGTTACATTTAATTATAATTAATATTTATTATAAATTAAATTTATTATTAATAATAATCATATTAATAAAATTAATACTAATCATTATCATAATATTATAATAATCATGATAATAATATAATTTAATAATATAAAAAATATATAATAATCAGAAATCTAATAAAATCAAAAACTTATGACTTAGGAAGGAGGAGGAAAGTAGCCTGATTTCTCTGTTGTGATGGGAACGGCGGCCATGGCATAAATCTTGATGGCGGCCCGGCTCCTGCGAGAGGGGGTAATGGAGAAAGTGCTCCGGCATCCAGGGCGGTGAGGAAGGGGGAGGAAAGCCGTCTGGTTTCACTATTGCGATGGGAACGCGGTGTTGAAAAGCAGTTTAGAGCTCCCGTCGGAAAGCTCTGATGATGACGGAGATTTACTCCTCCTGACGCAACGCCGATTCAAATAGGCTGAAATTTTTTTTTCCGTCCGGACAGCAATGGAGCTTTAATGCGTAAACAAACTGATCATAAGTGATATTTGAATTTGAATGAGAATAATATTCTCTTGTAAGATTTATGAACAGTTCATGAATAATAATAATATTCTTATTATATTTGAAGATTAAAAACTAAAAATTTAAATTATTGGGGTCTATTTTGTAAAACTGTCCTGCCCTATTTAATAGTTATGCCAGCCCCACCCATTGGCATTAGGACAAGCTGAGGGGCCCTTGGACCTGTGGAAAAGCTATCTATCGCCATAATAGCTGATGCTGAAGATCTCCTTATTCCTGAATAAATCTTAAACTTTTGCTCTAAAGAGAAAAAATAATGGTCAAGGAGGTCAGATTACGTCATCCGGTTCAGAAAATTATATCGTCTTAGTTTAAAGTTGGATCGGGAGCGCAAACAGTCAATAAAAATCCAGCAGCAATGACAAGAATTTTTTTTTTACCGTGAAAAACCCGAAAATGATGAAAAATCACCTGGGCGGCTCTGTGTCGGATTAAAATTCACTATTTAGTTTTGAGTTTACAAGTGTTGAGAGTTTTCTCAGAGGGAGACAGATCACCTCCCTGTTAAAAGCTTCAAGTGCAAAAAAAGTGAAAAAAGAATCTTAGGCCCTGTTTGGCACGGTGGCGGCGGTCATGAACATGGGAATTATATTGTCATTCGTTAACGCCCACCTAAGGAACTTCATCCACTTTTATGTTCAAACGAATGATGTTTGTTAGGTGATGCTTAACGAATGACGGCTTAACTCATGCGTTTATGACCTCTACCACTGTGCAAAACAAGCCCAAGTCCACGAAGCTTTGTCGAGGGCGTCCACCGTAGGTATCCTCTGCGTCTTCTCTTGGAGCAGAAAATTGGTCAAGTCCACAGAGATTGGATGAGAGCGCTCGTGAGGCTTGAAGGAGAGCCTCCACAAAGCTTGAAGGGGAGCGCACACGAAAGTGCTCTTCTGACGTCTTCTCTTGCGTTCACGGATGCATCCACGTGAGCGCTAAACGTTGAGCGTTGAGCACCAAGCGGCCTAAAGAGGGAGCATAGCGAATTCCAAGCGGAGGAACGATCTTAGTCCTACGTCCTTGCCGGAAAACCTCAGAGCTCACTCTAGGCTCTAAAGTTCTTTGTCTTTAAATGAGGGTTTGAAAACTTTTTTTATAGTTTTTTGGAGGTACATGCTAGTAATTGCACCCGGTCTGATTTTTAGCTGGCGAATGACGTTCTGTTTCGGTTACCTGGATCACCAATTTTAAAAAAATGACGGGCATGCCCTTCGGGCAGCTTGGGCGTCCCTGACATGTTGTCCAGCGGCGATCGGTGCTTGTGTGTGTTTCTTCTTTTGCGGATGTTTGGCCCCTTACGGCTCGGTTCTGGAAAACTCATAGGGATTCCCATCAACTATAAATAAAAATAAATATCCTCAATAATTTTAAATTTATATTCTCTCACTAAAACAGTTATACATCATAGTGTAAGAAATATATGAGGATCCATTTTACGGACACGATCTTCTACTTTTTGATCCGACGGGTTCTGTTTTTCTCATCTTTTCATATTTTTTTTATTCAAAAAAATCTTGTCCACTAGGTCTTTTTTGGATTGATCTTGTCTATTAAATATGAAATGGATCCCCTCCATTTCATATGAAATGGAGAGAATCTGGATCCGCAAGAAACAACCTTCAAATTTGTTCAAAATATAACGAAATACCCGAGGAAGTGTGGCCTCCACCACACGGCCAGGATCTCGAACCACCTGGGCCTGGCCACCGAGGCCAGTCCCCTCTGCCCCGCCGCCGGCGGGCCGGCTCTAGTCTGCCCGGCTTCCGGCCTGTTTAGGAGTAGCACCTCGCGGCCAAGCACCTGCGGCGGCGAGGCGCGGCGATCCCGTCGGCCACTCCGGCCGGCGAGAGCCTTCCCTCCCGTGACCTCCGCGGGAGGTGCCGAACGCGGCCGGCCTCATCCCGCCCCTCGGCCAGGTGTGCTCAGCCGGTCGTCTCCCCCCCCCCCCCCGCTCGGGCCGACTCCGATCGACCGCGCCTTGCGGTCGGCCGATGTCGTGCTTTGCGGCTGGCGCCGTACCCGAGGGCTAGCGCCAGGGCCGCGCCCGGTGGACGGCGCAGGGGTCGCGGTCGGCGCCGGATTCGCGCCCGACGGTGGCCGCTCCCGGTTTGCCGCCCGACTGCGGCCGACCGACCCTCTCCGGCCGGGCGGCGCTGTGCTGGCGGCCCGCCATCTTCGTCGGGGCCGGCCACCCTTGAGGTGGTGGCCCCTTGGGTGCCTTCCCCGCCGTCCGATCCGCCACAATCACGACCATATTATGTACGGGTAACCACACACGTAACCACCGCCAGTAGTGGAAGGCATGTTTTTAGTTGGGGATTGACTTAATAAAATTAATTATACGAATATTTGCCCTGAACTATACTTAAAATAATGATATTGGTGATTACAGTGTGCGGATAGCCGCATAACCACCATAATCACCTCCTGTGGGCAATAAAAAGGTCCACAGTGTAACGCCCCCGGTTTTTCTGTATTTATTTTTTTTATTCTCGTTTGGCGTTACATGACGCATTTCCGGCTCGTGCCGTTGTTAGAGTACCTCGTTAGGTGTTCTTAGAGGTTATAGCCTGTTGTTTGGTTTCCCCAGCTAGCCGGCGTCCGTTTTGGGGGCCCGGCTGAGCCTCTTAGGGAATCCTTGTGCTTTGGCTTCGGGCGAGGTTAGCTCGAGTGTGTGATCGTCGGAAATTGATTCCGACTTCGTCTATGTTTTTGTAGCCCGAGTATTTGGCTACGGTGCGAGTTTGGTCGAAATCCGAGAACGATAGTTTTCGCGTCGTTCCGACGGTCGTTTGTTAGCGAGTCGTCGCCTTATGCAAGCGTGTATTTATAGTTGCGTATTTTTTTGGGCGTAATGCGTGTTTGAGCGTGCCGGTGCGAGTATGCACATTATGTGTTTTAGTTTAATAATATTATAATGGGGGTAGTAGTATTATAATTGGGGTTATAATTATTAGATTAGTATAATATAACTTACGTTATATATATATATATATATTATATTTAACTTATGTTTATATGTTATATATATAACTTATAGAATTAATTTAGTATAACAGATATTAGAATTAGTATATTATAATATTATAACTTATATTATTAATATAAGTATAATATAGGTTATATTAGATATATTAGGTCTTCTCCCCCCCCCCCCCCCCATTCAGCCGACCGAATCAAAGACAAAAAAAAAACGCAAAGCCCGACCCCCTTTCCTGTGCGCGGAAGAGAAGCGGCGGAAGCCTCCGGCCGCCCGTGCACCGCCCAACTCCGCCCGGAAACGCGATTGGAGGCCGGATCCGTACTCCCCTAGGCGCGATCTTCGTTCCGAGGTAACTTATTTGGGATTTCACCGTAGTTTTTTTTTTTCGTGCTTGGATGTGTGTTTTTTTTTTTGTTGGTTTTGTTCCTCATTTTGATGAGATGTTTCCACTAGGAATTTGGAAGCTTTGCGTGCTTTTGGGCGTCCGCCATAGCGCCGTTGTGCTGGCGAAATTTTTTCGGTGTAGTAGCGAGGCAAGTGCTCCTTTCGCCCTTGCCATTTTGATCCCTTAATTTCTCTCATTTTAGTACTTTAAATTTCAGATTTTTGGTGATGTTATCCTCTTAACCGAACCCTACCCGAAAACCCTAACCAAACCTACCCGAAAATCTCTTGGGAAATCGTTTATTTTTTTTTCCTTGTTCTCTTGTTGTAATCGCTCCCGTTAGGAATTCGTTGTGATAGGTTTAGTGGGTAGGATTCATGCAAATAAACTGTGGATATTATGTTATAAATTAAGGATTTAGGATTAGTTGGGGATTTGGATCGTTGTCCAAATCTCTCGCTAATTTTTGTTTGGTGTCGTTGTATTTTGGGTGTAGGTGAGCACGCACGACCTATGGTCGTGCGTCTGAGATCGTGCGCCCTGGTGTTGGTGCTCGTGCGTTAGCTTTCGTGTCGAGTGGGAGTACTCACTCGTTGTGGTGTTGCGATATTGCAACAATGTTTTCCCCAGCTTTGCTTTCGTTTCCGAGTGAATGTCTCGTGATCAAAGGTCCTTGTCGGCTGTTGTTTTCCGAAGGCCGAATCGTGGGTTGTGGTTAGTAGTGGTGGTGGAAGGCTTTTAATAGGGGTTGTGTTGTGTGACTTAGCCGTGACCGCACTTTTTACCTTGACCCGAGTAGTTTCTGGGCAAGTGAGTGAGGGGTCCGCAGTGCTTTCACATGTCAACCCTTGAGCATTTTTGTCTTGGAAATAGTGGTCGGGGGTTGAGTACGCCTCCAATCCGGTTCCAAGTTTCTTTTTTTTGCTACTGCCATAACTCACAAATTAGGATGTTAGATGTTTCTTCCTTAGTTGTTGCAGCACATTTTTTTTGGCATGTTCGCCTTGTTGACTCTGCAGGTTTTTTAGCAGGGTAGTTGCTGTTTTCTCGCACTTGGTGCAGGTTTGCTTTTACCTTGCCTTGAGCAGGGTTTGCTTCAGTTTTAGTTGTCTTTTCTTACATTCCCTTGTTTTCTTGTTTTACTGCACTTTCTTGTAGCACTTGTATTCTTTTCCTTGCTGAGGTATTCTGCCTTCTGAATGCCTCAGGTTCTGGATAGTAGCCAGTAGGTGGCTAGTGCTGTGGTGCTGTTGGAGATCTCTCAGCCTTTGGAGACCCTCCTGTTCTTCTAGTGAGGTAGTTTTACTGCATTTTCTACAGACATACATACTTGCCAGTGGGTTCGTGTCAGCTGTTGGCGCCCCTGGTAGTTTTACCTTTTTGTACTAGATATGTTTTTCTTCTTACTGCTACCCTTTTTGGGAGATAGTCTATTTGCTCTGGGAATGTTTTATGCTAGGTTGATAGTTACTTTAAAACCTATAATAATTACTATATGTATTACATGATCAGCATGTTTTTATAAAAAGCTCAAACATTACTTTCCAAAAGCGTAAAAAGATCGTTTTCTTATAAGTACTATAAATTGAGATCTAGGGTCTTGCATAGCGTAAGTTGTCCTCTTAGGACACTTATGCGCTCATTTAAGGATGTCAACATAAATGAAGTATTTTTCCGCTACGTATAAAAATAGTTTTTGAACCGTGGACTATCTGATCCACTGAGCCGAGGGATACGGTTAATTAATTGAACCAGTTTTATAATCATTCTAACTTATGATTTGAAGGTTTAGAGTGTTGCCTGAGCGTCGGCAGTTATCCCCTGCTCGACGTGGCATCACAGCTCGTAGTTTTCTCTTGCTCTGATTTATTTATATGGTGAGAAAAATGCGGGTTGTGACAGTTGGTATCAGAGGGAGGTTGCTCGACAAGTTGGTCGGGCAACCTTTCCTTGTTTGTATTAGATGTTTAGAGTCATATCATACACACACCGACATGTCATCAGCACGTCTTGGCTGAAGCACGAACACTGCACTACACTCATAGCATAACATGAAGTATACGGGGCATATTATGTAATATGAAATGCATAATATGTGTTTGTATATGGATCCACCATAGGGGCAACATGCGAGGGTTATGTATTATGGGGTGCATAACCTCACCGCATGGATGCGACTAACACGTTTTCCTTTTCGTTGCATGAGAATGTTATGTATTATGGGGTGCATAACATTTTCATGTGTACGCCGCCATGGCATGCATTAGGGCCTTTTTAGAATGCATAGCATAATCATGCATAGCATAACATTGCATAAGCACAACGCGCCAAGCTAAAGGCTTGCAGGATGACATGTGTACACGCATAATTTTTGAGTCAAAATGAATATAAATTCATGCATTCCCGATCTAGGCACAAGAGTTGGAGTGATGGTGGTGAACCGTCTTAGGCTAAGCATAACATTACTTTTGTATTTAATAAAATAAAATCCCAGAGCAAATATAGCAGTAGAAGATCATATTTATGTATGTATTGTCTGTACCTTTTGTCTAATCCTAGGAGTTTAGCTAAGTTCTAATCGTTTGTTCTGTTTTAATTTTCCTTATAGTATGCCGCCGAAGCGTAGAGTGACGAGGTCGACTCCCCAGTCTGAGGGTGAGTCCTCCGGTGCTCAAAGTGATGCGTTGGTGGAAAGTCTGAGGCAGAGTAACGAGGCCTTATCAAGGCAGGTGGTGGAGTTGCGGGCCCAGATGCAGTCCTTTTTATCCGGAGCGGCGGGTCAGACTCCGGGAGTTCAGGACCCCGCCGTGGGTACAGCTGTTCTAGCCCCTCCTGCCCCTCCTGCTCCTCTCGTGCCTCCAGAGGTGGTGCCCCCCGGGATGGCTTTCATCTCCCAGTTCCAGAGGCTGAGCCCTCCCACTTACGATGGGAAGGCGGATTTCATGGTGTTGGACGACTGGCTGATCACTATGGAGGAGATGCTTCACTATTCAGGTATCTCAGATGATCAGAAGGTGATGCTGGGCGTTTATCAGCTGAAGGGTTTGGCGAAGACCTGGTGGTTAAGAGAGAAGGAAGGCATGGTCGGAGAATGTTCCTGGAGTTCTTTCAAGGAGTTGCTGATGAGGAAGTTTCTACCGGTAGTGGAGCGAGACAGGTTGATGAACAACTTTCTCCATCTGAAACAGCGTCAGCTCACCATCAACGAGTACGAGATTGAGTTTAGCAAACTCAGTCGATTTGCTCCGAGTTTGGTGGCTACCGAGGAGGACAGAGCAAAGCGTTTTCTGGGTGGCCTCAGGAGCGATGTCCAGCAGCTTGCGGTTGCTCACGGCGCAGTTACTTATGCGGGAGTAGTGGAAGCTGCTCTGAAGGTGGAGGCGATAGAGACTGCGAAGAACAGAGGCCAGTTAGTGCGGAATGATAAGAGGAAGACTGCTGAAGAGAAGAACTCCCTGGTACTTGGTGCTGCTTCTGGGAAGAAGAGCAAGTTGGTCTGTAGTTTCTGTGGCCAGTCGGGCCATACCGTGGAGAGGTGTTACAAGAGGGCAAAGGCTCAGAAGAAGGATCATGTGCATGCTATTCAGGGTGCTCCTAGGAGGGATGTTCCTTGCCCTATTTGCAAGCGACCCGGGCATGATGCTGCTCAGTGCTGGTCCAAGGATCGAGTCTGCTTTCAGTGTGGTCAGAAGGGCCATATAAAGGCGAGATGTCCTCAGGTTCAGTCCGCTCTTCATACAGTCCCACTTCAGGCGTTACCTCCGCCTCAGCCGGTGGACAAGGGTAAAGGGAAGCTTAATGTGGTATCTTCAGCGGAGGCTGAGACTTCGACGCAGGTCATTTCAGGTAAACCTTCTCGCTTGTCTCTTCAATTCGGTAGAAGTTTTGGTGTTGCTATTGTGTGGTTTTCTTAGATTGCTGTGCCAAATGCATTTTATTTTTACTTTTCTGTGTATAGGGAGTTTTAAGGTAAGGAACCGCTGGGCGCGCGTTCTTTTTGACTCAGGTGCTACCCACTCCTTTGTGGCTAGGGCCTTTGTCGAGCGGTGCCAGTGGGTTCTTGATCGGGTTGGTAATGCCTTTTGCGTCAAATTCCCCTCGGGCGATTCCGTGATATCGGATCAGGGCGTTCTGGACTGTCCTATTTTGTTGGGGGATTTTCTGGCCAAGGCAGATCTGAAGGTTATAGACTTGGAGGATTTCGACGTCATCCTGGGTATGGACTGGTTGTCCCGATATGATGCAGTGATCCAGTGCAGGGGAAAGCGCTTGGATTTCAGGAAGGACAACGGTCAGCCTGGGAGTATTTACGGTGATTCACGTCAGGGCTCTCCGGCGATTTCTGCGGTATGTGCTCAGAGGTTATTTCGTACTGACTGTTTTGCTTGCTTAGTCTCGGTGCTGGGGACTGTTAGCAGTGTGCCGCTTTTGGATGAGATTCCTGTTGCGCGGGAGTTTTCCGACGTGTTTCCTAGCGATCTTCCCGGTCTTCCTCCAGACAGAGATGTTGAGTTCGTGATCGATTTGGAGCCCGGTACGCGTCCCATTGCCAAGGCGCCGTATCGGATGGCCCCGCGAGAGCTGGAGGAGCTTCGTACCCAGCTAGATGAGTTATTGGCGAAGGGCTTCATAAGGCCGAGCTCGTCGCCCTGGGGTGCTCCGGTTCTCTTTGTAAAGAAGAAGGATGGTTCGATGCGCCTTTGTATCGACTATAGAGAGTTGAACAAAGTCACCATCAAGAACAGGTATCCACTGCCCAGAATCGACGACTTATTCGATCAGTTGCGTGGGAGTGCAGTATTCTCCAAGATAGACCTTCGATCGGGCTATCATCAGCTCAGGATTCGGGAGTCGGACATTCCACGGACGGCTTTCCGATCGAGGCATGGGCATTTCGAATTCCTGGTCATGTCGTTTGGGCTGACCAATGCGCCTTCAGCATTCATGGACATGATGAACCGGGTGTTCAAGGACTTTCTGGACAAGTTTGTCGTCGTATTCATTGACGACGTGTTGATCTACTCTCGGAATGCTGTGGAGCATGATCAGCACTTGCGGTTGGTGTTATCCGCATTGAGGGATCATCAGTTGTACGCCAAGCTGAGCAAATGTGAGTTCTGGTTGCCCCAAGTTTCCTTCCTGGGTCATGTAGTGAACAAGGATGGTATTTCAGTGGATCCGGAGAAGATTTCTGCAGTGATGGATTGGCATAGACCGAGCACACCCAAGGAGATCAGGAGCTTCTTGGGGTTGGCCGGCTATTATAGAAGGTTCGTGGAGGGCTTTTCTACCTTGGCAGCGCCCTTGACTAAGCTGACGCAGAAGCATGCGGCGTTCATTTGGAGTGATAAGTGTGAGGAGGCTTTTCTGGAGCTGAAGAGCAGGTTATGTTCTGCCCCTGTGTTGACATTGCCTGCGGAGGGCAAGGATTACGATGTTTATGTGGATGCCTCGCATGTCGGGCTCGGGGGCGTGTTGATGCAGGAGGGGAAGGTGATCGCGTATGGGTCGCGGCAGTTGAAGACTCACGAGCGAAATTACCCTACGCACGACCTCGAGTTCGCAGCGGTGATTTTTGCCTTGAAGTTGTGGAGACACCTACTCTATGGAGCTCAGTGCAAGATTTTCACAGATCACAAGAGCCTGAAGTACGTGTTTACACAAAAGGAGCTGAATCTGCGTCAGCGGCGGTGGCTAGAGTATGTGGCTGATTACGACGTTGAGATCCAATATCATCCGGGCAAGGCCAATGTGGTGGCCGACGCCTTGAGCCGGAAGACGGGGAAGATCTTCAACCTCACCGCAGACTGTTTGGTGGAGGAGTTCTTATTGATGGATATCTCCGCAGGATGCTGTGATTTGCAGAGCAGTTTGTCAGTGACAGAACCGTCTTGGATTTCACTCACCAGGCTGCACCAGAAGGAGGATCCGGACTTGCTACACCTGTACCTCAGAGCTGAGAGAGGGGAGTTGCCGGATTTCTCTATCGATGACTCGGGTACTTTGAAGTACCGCGGCAGGTTTTGCATTCCTGCGGTTGGAGACATCAGGGTAATGGTATGCAAGGAGGCTCATGGATCTAGTGTTGCCTACCACCCAGGATCTACCAAGATGTATCATGATCTGAAGCAGATCGCCTGGTGGTATGGTATGAAGGGGGATATAGCCCGGTACGTTTCCGAGTGTTACACTTGCAAGCGGGTGAAGGCCGACCATGGGAGGCCGGGTGGCAAGTTGGCACCTTTGGAGATCCCGACTTGGAAGTGGGAAAGTATCTCGATGGATTTCATTACGGGCTTACCGAGATCTCCAAGAGGGTTTGATTCAGTTTGGGTGATCGTAGACCGACTGACGAAGTGTGCGCACTTCGTGCCTTATAAGATCGATTACCCGATGAAGAAAATAGCGGAGTTATATTTGGATGAGGTCGTCAGATTGCACGGCGTGCCAGTTAGCATCATTTCGGATCGAGACTCGCGTTTTACATCTCGCTTCTGGAGGAGTTTGCAAGAGGGTCTGGGGACAGATTTGAGGTATTCTACTGCTTACCACCCGCAGACCAACGGGCAGACTGAGCGTGTGAACCAGATTGTGGAGGATATGATCCGGTGCTACATCCTAGACCACGGTGGAGCGTGGGATGAGCGCTTGCGGCTCATGGAGTTTGCCTACAACAACAGTTACCAAGAGAGCCTGCAGATGGCCCCCTTCGAGGCGTTGTATGGGAGGCGCTGCAGAACTCCGCTGTTTTGGACCGAGGCTGGTGAGAGACCTTTGTTGGGTCCTGATGCACTTGAAGAAATGGAGGTTTCCGTGAAGCTCATTCGAGAGAAACTTCGGGTGGCTCAAGAGAGGTATGAAAAGAACGCCAATCGGCGTAGGTCCGATTTGGAGTTTTCGGTGGAGGATTTGGTCTTCTTGAAGGTGTCTCCGATGGTAGGAGTGAAGAGGTTTGGCAAGAATCGGAAATTGGATCCGAGATATGTGGGCCCGTTCAGGATTTTGGAGCGTATTGGTGTGTCTGCATATAGGTTGGATCTACCAGCCAGCTTCCCTGGTGTCCATAGTGTGTTTCATGTAAGTCAGCTGCGGAAGTGTGTGCGGAGTAGTAGGCATGTGTTGGAAGCGGTACCTCAGTTGGAGCCGAATCTGACTTTTGTGGAAAGGCCGGTCCGCATTCTGGATGCGCAGGACCGAGTGTTGCGGCGGAAGACCATACCCATGGTTAAGGTCTTGTGGAGGAATCAGGAGGTGGAAAGCGCCACTTGGGAGTTGGAGTCAGCAATGAGGGAGGCTCACCCTCATCTCTTCCCTTGATTGGTGTCAGGTATGTTTGCCTTTCTCCTTTTTAGCTCTTGTTAGACTATTCCTGTTTCTTCCCTGTTGGGAGCTTGTGCGTAAAGTTTCGGGACGAAACTTTCTTTTAGGAGGGGTGACTGTAACGCCCCCGGTTTTTCTGTATTTATTTTTTTTATTCTCGTTTGGCGTTACATGACGCATTCCCGGCTCGTGCCGTTGTTAGAGTACCTCGTTAGGTGTTCTTAGAGGTTATAGCCTGTTGTTTGGTTTCCCCAGCTAGCCGGCGTCCGTTTTGGGGGCCCGGCTGAGCCTCTTAGGGAATCCTTGTGCTTTGGCTTCGGGCGAGGTTAGCTCGAGTGTGTGATCGTCGGAAATTGATTCCGACTTCGTCTATGTTTTTGTAGCCCGAGTATTTGGCTACGGTGCGAGTTTGGTCGAAATCCGAGAACGATAGTTTTCGCGTCGTTCCGACGGTCGTTTGTTAGCGAGTCGTCGCCTTATGCAAGCGTGTATTTATAGTTGCGTATTTTTTTGGGCGTAATGCGTGTTTGAGCGTGCCGGTGCGAGTATGCACATTATGTGTTTTAGTTTAATAATATTATAATGGGGGTAGTAGTATTATAATTAGGGTTATAATTATTAGATTAGTATAATATAACTTACGTTATATATATATATATATATATATATATATATATATATATATATATTATATTTAACTTATGTTTATATGTTATATATATAACTTATAGAATTAATTTAGTATAACAGATATTAGAATTAGTATATTATAATATTATAACTTATATTATTAATATAAGTATAATATAGGTTATATTAGATATATTAGGTCTTCTCCCCCCCCCCCCCCATTCAGCCGACCGAATCAAAGACAAAAAAAAAAACGCAAAGCCCGACCCCCTTTCCTGTGCGCGGAAGAGAAGCGGCGGAAGCCTCCGGCCGCCCGTGCACCGCCCAACTCCGCCCGGAAACGCGATTGGAGGCTGGATCCGTACTCCCCTAGGCGCGATCTTCGTTCCGAGGTAACTTATTTGGGATTTCACCGTAGTTTTTTTTTTCGTGCTTGGATGTGTGTTTTTTTTTTTTTTTGGTTTTGTTCCTCATTTTGATGAGATGTTTCCACTAGGAATTTGGAAGCTTTGCGTGCTTTTGGGCGTCCGCCATAGCGCCGTTGTGCTGGCGAAATTTTTTCGGTGTAGTAGCGAGGCAAGTGCTCCTTTCGCCCTTGCCATTTTGATCCCTTAATTTCTCTCATTTTAGTACTTTAAATTTCAGATTTTTGGTGATGTTATCCTCTTAACCGAACCCTACCCGAAAACCCTAACCAAACCTACCCGAAAATCTCTTGGGAAATCGTTTATTTTTTTTTCCTTGTTCTCTTGTTGTAATCGCTCCCGTTAGGAATTCGTTGTGATAGGTTTAGTGGGTAGGATTCATGCAAATAAATTGTGGATATTATGTTATAAATTAAGGATTTAGGATTAGTTGGGGATTTGGATCGTTGTCCAAATCTCTCGCTAATTTTTGTTTGGTGTCGTTGTATTTTGGGTGTAGGTGAGCACGCACGACCTATGGTCGTGCGTCTGAGATCGTGCGCCCTGGTGTTGGTGCTCGTGCGTTAGCTTTCGTGTCGAGTGGGAGTACTCACTCGTTGTGGTGTTGCGATATTGCAACAATGTTTTCCCCAGCTTTGCTTTCGTTTCCGAGTGAATGTCTCGTGATCAAAGGTCCTTGTCGGCTGTTGTTTTCCGAAGGCCGAATCGTGGGTTGTGGTTAGTAGTGGTGGTGGAAGGCTTTTAATAGGGGTTGTGTTGTGTGACTTAGCCGTGACCGCACTTTTTACCTTGACCCGAGTAGTTTCTGGGCAAGTGAGTGAGGGGTCCGCAGTGCTTTCACATGTCAACCCTTGAGCATTTTTGTCTTGGAAATAGTGGTCGGGGGTTGAGTACGCCTCCAATCCGGTTCCAAGTTTCTTTTTTTTGCTACTGCCATAACTCACAAATTAGGATGTTAGATGTTTCTTCCTTAGTTGTTGCAGCACATTTTTTTGGCATGTTCGCCTTGTTGACTCTGCAGGTTTTTTAGCAGGGTAGTTGCTGTTTTCTCGCACTTGGTGCAGGTTTGCTTTTACCTTGCCTTGAGCAGGGTTTGCTTCAGTTTTAGTTGTCTTTTCTTACATTCCCTTGTTTTCTTGTTTTACTGCACTTTCTTGTAGCACTTGTATTCTTTTCCTTGCTGAGGTATTCTGCCTTCTGAATGCCTCAGGTTCTGGATAGTAGCCAGTAGGTGGCTAGTGCTGTGGTGCTGTTGGAGATCTCTCAGCCTTTGGAGACCCTCCTGTTCTTCTAGTGAGGTAGTTTTACTGCATTTTCTACAGACATACATACTTGCCAGTGGGTTCGTGTCAGCTGTTGGCGCCCCTGGTAGTTTTACCTTTTTGTACTAGATATGTTTTTCTTCTTACTGCTACCCTTTTTGGGAGATAGTCTATTTGCTCTGGGAATGTTTTATGCTAGGTTGATAGTTACTTTAAAACCTATAATAATTATTATATGTATTACATGATCAGCATGTTTTTATAAAAAGCTCAAACATTACTTTCCAAAAGCGTAAAAAGATCGTTTTCTTATAAGTACTATAAATTGAGATCTAGGGTCTTGCATAGCGTAAGTTGTCCTCTTAGGACACTTATGCGCTCATTTAAGGATGTCAACATAAATGAAGTATTTTTCCGCTACGTATAAAAATAGTTTTTGAACCGTGGACTATCTGATCCACTGAGCCGAGGGATACGGCTAATTAATTGAACCAGTTTTATAATCATTCTAACTTATGATTTGAAGGTTTAGAGTGTTGCCTGAGCGTCGGCAGTTATCCCCTGCTCGACGTGGCATCACAGCTCGTAGTTTTCTCTTGCTCTGATTTATTTATATGGTGAGAAAAATGCGGGTTGTGACACACAGACCTCCTCATTTCTCATCTTTCTCTCGTCTGCTTTCTTCCTCCTCGGATCAGAGCTCTGTCAGATTCCACCTACGAGCCACCTTTGAGCCATCGTCGAGCCACCTTCGAACCATCTTCAAGTTACCGCCTCTCCACCAAAATTCCGTTCAAGTCCACAAGCGAGCGACGAGAAGGAATTCCCTACTACAGCAATGGCATGTTTGTCCGCAATCCCCCAGTAAGTAGCCTCATGTGAAGCAGTCTGTTGCTCGTCGTGAGCTTAAATAACTCTCTCATCTCCAAAATATAACGAGGAATGACATGTCGTTTTCGATTCTTCAAGCAAGTTGTAACCAAAAGAGATAGTGGAGTTCGACCGGAACAGAACCGGTCACGTGATTTTTTACCCGATTGAGGGGTTTTTTCACGTTAAAATATCGTGTGCATAATCTCTCTCTCATTGACTGTGTGCGCGCTCGACCGCTTCGTGAGCTAAGATGATCTAAGTTAATCCGGTCCGACCAAGGCGTCGAGTTTGGCCGCAACAAGAGTTTATGGCCTAAATCATGAAACATGATGCTCATTAATTATATTTTGATTTAATTTTGGTCTGCAGACTGCAATAATAATAATAATAATAATAATATCCTCTTATTGGTAAAATAGAAATACGATTTGATATGCACATCTCAATTTATAGAAATTTTGGATTGCGGATAGCAGAATTCCTCACATTCCTCACTAATTTAGAGGGGCTCATGAGCATGGGCGGAACTAAGTAAAGACACGCCCGGGCACGTGCCCGGGCGTGATTTCTGAAATTTTTTTGCTAGCTAGCTCTATCCCTAAGCAGAAAAGTAAGTTTGAGTGAAAAAGGCTGGTCATAGTCCTGTCTATTAGCCTTTCCGCTTTCTTCTTTAGCCATCAGTCCCATCCTTCAAAACTTGTCATGATTGTCAATCAGCAACCTTGAATTAACTTTTGAATTGATTTTTTATTTCCTATTTGATGAAAGATTCCTCCCCGTCCTAACCCAGCCGCAAATCTCCTCCAGTTGCTTCTCAGCTGCCGTGCTCTTCAAATTCTCCGCCGCTCTTAACCACGCACTATTGTGACATCACATCTTCACTTCACCTTGCTCTGATATCTTCTTAAGAATGCTGCTTCCGATTGTTGCTTTCGCTCGCTGCTTTGACTCGTTGATGGTGCAAACGAGCGACAGATCACTACTTCGAGGAACACAGATTCTCTACTTCATTTCCCCTCTCTCGTAGGTTCTGCAGGTGGGCTCTTCAACCTTGTTCCTATTACAATGCCATAAAAATAATGTCTAAATCTGATTTCATTTTTTTCAATCATAGTAGTGATCCCGGATTGATTTAGGCATTTAGCATTTGTTTTGTATGACTGCATCTGATTGTTTCTTCCAACTGATGAACTGGCAGAGCTGATTATATCTTTCTTCCTAGTTCTATAATGACAAATCTTGAAGACGAGTGAAATCACTGAAATAGTTGGTGAAGTTGTTTTTCATTTTGGACATCTGAAGCATGATAGAAGTGTTTCTATACTTTTCCTGTATCACTTTATCTGTACGTAGCATTTGTTTTCAAAAAAACTTTTTCCTGGAGGAGAGTGGGTTGTAAAATTCTGTAGAAGCATTTAGGATTGACTTATTAGTGCAATTTAGCCTGATCTGATATGTATTAAAGCACACAAATAGGAATGAAGATGAAAAAGAATAACTTAACAATGATTTCATTTCAACATAATTTTAGGTATCCTTTACATGTGGTCGTAACTGCTTGACTGGTGAAAATAAGTCCCCCCAAAGGCCCAAATGGAGCCTTATCCAATGAACTGTATGTTAAAAATTTTTGTGCCCGAGCAATATTCAAATCCTAGTTCCGTCACTGCTCATGAGGGCCTAGTGGGGTTGATCAAAGACAATCCCATTAACTTCATGTTCAAACCGCGCACATGCCCAAACCGCCGGCCGGCCATACGCACGACGCGCCGCAATCGTACGACTGTCTCCCCGTCGTCGCGGGGCCCGTCAGCCGCACGGCCGGCCGCCCACCACCATGAAACCTCGTTACCACGCGCTCCCCGCGAGCGGCCGCAAGGCCCCACGGCCTGCCACCCGGCCAGCCGTCGTCGCCGCGCGGCCCTCCGGCTACGCGACAGCAAGCCCCCGCGGCCAGCCACCGAGCGCGGTCGTCCGGCCCCGCGGTTGTGCGCTCCGGCGCGCGGGGCCGAAAGCCCCCGCGAACGCGACCAAACAGCACGCGGGATTGATCCCCACCGCCCGACCGCGACCACACAAAACAGCGCACTGTCGCAGCCAGACGGTACCGTCCGCGCTAGGGGGACGGATCAGCCGATCAGCCATGCCTTTCGGCCAAAAAATTTGAACGGTCCAGTAACGAGGTCACTTGTTAATTGTTTGAATAATAGGATTTCAATCACGTTACTTAAGAAATAATTTAATAAAAAATATAATATCACAAATAACTGGGGACATGCCATCCTTCTTTAATAAGAAGTCGGTTTGGCCGGATCACTATCCCCGTGTTAATTAATACAATAATTAGGATTAAAATTTAAAAAGTACGTAATTTAAAAATAATTAGAAATACGATTTTTAAAAGTGCAAAATTAAACCTTGGAAAAAAATGAACCCGACGTGAATCGAACACGCAACCTTCTGATCTGGAGTCAGACGCGCTACCATTGCGCCACGGATCCATTGTTAACTTTTGGTAAACATATAAATATAGATACATAAAATTTATAAATATAAATACACACACATTTACTTGTTTCTTTTGTTTTATAATCGAATGAAATTCCTTAAAAAGATGGCTGCTTAGAAGGTCCTCCCCCCGCCCCAGGAACCCTCTCCCCAATGTAAACCTGGAAGAAATGCTGCTCTCTTGAATCTCTTAATGCAGCAAACATTAAGTTCTCATTATGACTCTTCTTGCAAAATAGAACAAGAGCCCCGGTAACAAGCCAAACTTGCAGCGCTACCCTAGGGAACCTTTGTTACGATCAATGATTCGTAACCACTGCATTCGCGACCGCCACCGCCGTACCAAACGGATCCTTAGAAGTCCGAAGACATAAATTTAGGTGTTGAATAATGAAGATGCATATTGATGATTATTTATTAAGACAAGAAAGTATTACATTATTCCTCTGAAAAAATATATCGTTGTAGAAGAAAGCTGCTGCTCCTTAACTGGGATTCACTGCCATGGAGACACTCAAAGCTCTCATCCAATTAAATTCATCACAATATGTCTATTTCTGATTAATATAGGACGCATTAAATTTGTCACAATATGTTTATTTTAAATTAAAGAAATGGCGCAATGGCAACAAATGATCCATATAGCCGACCCCGCTACAGTGGGATAGAGGCTGGAGTGTTGTTGTTGTATGTCTATTTCGGAATAAGAATATTATCTTCATGAAAATATCAAGAATGAGAACTAGTTATGTACACCTTTAAACAGAAAAATTAATGAAACTCACTTTCCATTTTAAACAAATGTATTTTCAAGAATGAGGAGTAGTTATGTCCACCTTTAAACAAAAAAAATTTGTTTCGCGGTGAGATCGCGTCCGGCGAACGCCCAAATACGGTTGCAGACCTCCACGGCGGTCTCATTTTGGGCAAAAAATAACGATGCCATGTCGACGAAGTGCTGCCGAGCCGTAACAAATGCTGCATTGGCATTTAGCCCAAACAGGGCCAAGACAATCAAAAGTATAAAAGTTTCATTTCATGAAGGAGAGGAAGCTACATTAATGTAACATTGAAATGTTGTAAAATGCTTTGTTTCAATCCATCAACAGTTGACTAGTTTTCAGAAAGTTAAAGTGGAAAACTAAATTAGGCATGCTCACATGTCCAATTCAGCATTGAAATTCACTTTGACTATTATACAGTTTGGAAGTTTTAGCTTAATTCTTCAATCTACAATCACTCACTTTTTTCTCTCTTTGCCATTTCCTCTTGCCCTGGGACTGTACATTCTTCCTCAGATAAAAGCAGAAACATCGCCACTGTCATAAACTTCTTCAGTATCTGACACATCAGAATCATCTAAGCCTGATGCTGATTGGTCAACCGACAGAGAACCGACACCTGGAATTTTCGCCTCTTCGATTATCCGCATTATGTCTTCAACAGTCTGCTTCGTCCCCTCGGCCTCTCCTTTAAAGCTGTAGTTCTCTCCATCCGCCAGCTCCCCAGGCATGTTCTTCAGAAACCATGGATTCTTATATATCTCAGAAATTGTGATTCGCTTCACACAAAAAAACAAGGGGATGGTTTCAGTAATTTTCATTCAATGAACATGATATAAAAAAGTATGTCAGCAGATTATAAGCACGTGCATTTGAAGGGTTAGATACGAAGATTCGTGAGAGAAGCTGCCTGCAATCTGCGGAAACTCGAACATACTCGGGAATGGAGTATTGAATGGCCAATATTCGCTGTAGAAAAGTACGGGTGTTCAGCTCTTTGGCGAGGATAACACGAAAAATAAGCTGAAAGGTTGCTAGAGAACACAACTTACACTGATTGTCTTTCGGAAATTTCTCGGATCATCGGGATCTTCGAACGGATATGATCCCACCAGCATTACGTACAGTGTGACACCACATGACCAAACATCAGCAATCTGACATGAGGAGAATTAGCGTCTCGGGCAGATCTGTGAACTTGACTCCACAGATTGAAGATGGTTAAAAAAATCCAGAACAATTTTAGCTCGGTTTGAAGTCATCAAGGTCGATTCGGATCAAACTTGAATTGGGATGAGATTGCAGAAGATCGAGCTAGCTCGAGATCGAATCAAACTGTGTATGAAGGTGTGTATGCATCCATATAAATATATATTGATGCATATATTTAAATTTGAATTAATGTATTTATGCCTCTATCCACTTATATACATAAATGGAAAGGTTAATTATCAAAATCTCGGCCAGGAATTTGCATAATTACAAAGATTTCCCCTCTAATTTTTGAAATTGCAAAAACCTCCATCTGAGTTTACAATGTTACAAGACACCAACATATATTATGGGTGTTCCCCCTCTAGAGAAATGTTTATTATACTAAAAATTAACAAAGTAAACTCAAAGGGGAGGTTTTTATAATTCCAAAAAAAGTAGATGGGTGGTCCCTATAATAATGGAAGTCCCTTAGAAAGCCCCGGTAACTAACCCTACAGATGAGTGCATGTATGTACTGGACTAAAAACTCATCTTATGAGATTGAAAATGGGTTGAGAACCTATCGTGATTTAGTAAGAATTGAACTGAAATTGAACTTAACAAGCTCCTTGGCTTGGTTCGATATTGGACCCATTAACATTCCTCAAGTATAAATAATGTCATCTTAAACAAGAGCACCTTGCCATCATACTCCTTCCTCGAAAGAACTTCGGGTGCTATATAAGCTGGAGTACCAACTGTTGACTTGGGTTGTGAATGCAACAAAGCAGACTGCAGTCCAAAGAGGAACACGAGTCAAACATGTTAGTGGGAAAAAATATTCAAAAGTGCTACCTTTGAATAGCCGAAGTCGCATATTTTAACGCGCGGTGTTGGACTTCCATCCAAGAGTGTGTTCTCCAGCTTAAGATCGCGGTGACAAATCTCCTACACAATGACAGATGTTAAGCAGTATGAGAGTATTAGGTTAATCCCATATTAGATATGTATAAAATATGTTTGTGCTCAAATATAGTGTAAGCATTCACACAACTTAAACTACTAGTCTACTAGGATTAATGCTCTCAATACATCACCATTACCATCATCATCCTTATCTCAACTGCATACAGGCAGCTTCATGAATCCTCATTTCCAATTTATTCCGTTAAATACTACATGAAATGCTAAACCTTCACAAATAATTTTGATTAACTTTATCCATGCCACCATAAGTCTACACCCTCTCCTTCATAAGTCTACACCAAAGTTTATTTTTGATCACATTATCTTGCATATTAGAAAGTCTGTTTTTGATTACATTATCTTCAACAAATTACCATCATTCCTTCATTTAATTTTCCTTATGTTCATTACACATCTCATTCCTTTAACGCTCAATTTAGATATGACAATTTATTACTGCATCAAATCTTTAAAACACATCTATGCTCTAAACACATTAGAATAAAATGCAGTAAGTCAGATAGCATACCATAGAGTGGCAATAGTTGACCCCTGATATCAGCTGCTGAAAGAAAAACCTTGCCTGTCGTTAACCAAGAAGATCAAATTAAACACTATCTATCCAAGTAAACATATAGATTCACAAATAAACATTTTATGTGAAAAAAAGAGCAAACGGTAAAACCTCATCCTCACTAAATCGACCGGCGTTGCATATTCTCTCAAATAGCTCCCCACCAGCTGCATATTCCATGACAATAGCTAGGTGAGTCGGAGTAAGCTGAACCTACATCCAGCATGAAACAAATCGTTGTAAGCTTAAAGATCAGGAACCTGAGATTATAAGTTGGGAGCCAAGTACAAAGGCATAGGTGCATTTCCTGCAATTTCCATCATGAGCAAATATATAATACTTGAGTAGGACAAAACTTTAAGGGGCCGTGAGAACGTACGTTTTAATCCCAGATTGGAAAAGGCGTAAAATATTTTTGTGTAGAAAGATCAATTGATTGACCCTCTTCCAAAAAAGATTACGTTTCTTTTGTTTTTGTTTTTTGTTGACAATGAGTTTCAAGTACTGCATCAAACCCAACTTATGTTTCCTTTGATTTCTTAATCCAGACAAGTGGTATTGGAACAAATGATTAGACTTTCATAAAGCGGTTCATGCAATTTCTAACTCTAATAGGTATTTGGTGTTTTTCTATTCTGGCTGAGTAAGGCTCAAGATTGAAAGGCCCTAATGATGGCTCCATGTGATTGAGTGGATTTTTGGCGCATGATAATGTTTAGTTTGAAATGAAGTGATGTTCAATATTGTTACCAAGACAGAAATTAATTTGTAATAAAAATTGAAAAATTGGATACACTTAGGAGGAATACTCATGTCTAACTCAAAGAGGTTGGTTCCTCCTTAAAGTCCCTCCCACAAGGAAAGATCTCAAACCCTAGGAAAAAAGATGACTAAAACTCTCAAGCCTCCTCCTTATATAGGGAGAGGGGCTAGGAAAAACTAATGCTCAGAGAGACTACGACAAAGGCATCACAAGATCTTCACAATATGGCGATGTCCACGACGCGGCAGATGGAGAGCACCATGGATACATTTCCAAAGATGAGCACACATAGGACGTGTGTGGTCAGAGCGTCGCATATGCAGACAGAAGAAGAGGTCATGGCATGCCCATTATAGTCATGACATATGGTGCGAAGCCTTAGCGCAAAGGCTTAACAATGCGATTGAGGATTGTGGCAAAAAATGGCAACATAGGTGGTGCCACAATACAACATGGAGAAAAGAACAGTGGTGTGAAAACTGGATATGCAAGCTTGACATTTGAATGGTAAATGATGAATCCATACAATATGGATTGCATCAAGTTGAGGACTACATTATAAGGCATATGGGTATGTCTTGCCTTAAGTCCATTCATGGGCAAAAGAGGTGAACATGGTGTGCAAGATTTAAGCTTGGATGAAATATTTCATGGACCAGAAGATGGCGGAAGTCTCCAAAAGGTTGGAGAAGAAAAATCTTAAAGATGACGGGAGATTCTAGGATGGTATGGAGGCTTCTAGAAAATTCTAGAGTCAGGAAGAATGTTATAAAATATTATAGAATTGTGGGGTAATTTCTAGAATATTCTATAAGAGTGTAGAATATTCAAGAAAAGCGTAGAACCTTCAAGAGAATTCTAGGAGTGTGTAGGAGTACCTAGAATGATGTGAAATTTTGTCGGAGTTGAGAGTAATTTAGAATAGTCTAGAGTACTCTTGTATATATATTATATAACAATGTGGAGACTTGGACATAGCCATGAGAGGAGTCTGAAATCGTTTAGAAGAGTTTAGAGTAGACAATTTTTAGAGTCTTCCCTTTATTGGAAGGAAACCTCCATGGAGGTGATGTAGGGTAGGCTATGGGGGTGCACCAAACCAAGGCTACTACGGACGGAAAGCAATTGCGACATACAAATCATAGTCTAAATGCAATGCAACCGTCGGTGACGGCAACGATTAATTTTGAGCAATGAAAATATTAACACCACACAAAATGATTAAAGAGCAAAAGACAAGCATTCAATTTAGCAAATTTTAAATGGCTTTCCTCCGTTCTGAGGGCTAAGGCTAAGCGCGCGGCGATAGTTCCTACCTGCAAATTATAATTATATCGCAACAAAGTTCTACAGGTACGAATCCAAGCAAAGCACAAAAAATAATCCAATAATAATGTCAAGTCACATAAACCAATATAGCAAGGGGCTTACCAAAGTAGCAGGCTGACTGAGGCACTGAAGATTTCGGATCCGGATGCGTAGGTCGGCAATCGGAAGTGGAGTTGTTGGCGTGGAAATGATGGTGGTGGTTGTCCTCGGCGGTGGATGACGAGATCGGGCTGGAAATAGGTAGATCCGGCCACGTGGGAGTAGATCCGGGCAAGGGAAGAGTGGATCCGATGTTTGGGAGCGAATCCGGGCTACGAAATGAAATATGAGTGGTGGGGATGACGGATCGGGGGCTGAATTTCTCAGATCTGGACTGATCTTGAGAAAGGAGACGACGAGGAAGTGGATCCACGTAATAGGAGGGGTGGCGCCTAGGTTTGCAGCCACAAGAAGAGAGGCGGCTTGGGGAGGGAGGGCTTTGACGTTTTAGGGTGTTGCGGGCCTGATAGGGGCGGCGGTGGTAGAGGAAGGGGAGGGGGTAGTCGGCTGGGGTAGGATGTGGAGTAGGGGAGGCCGGCGGGATGTATAGGGAGGGGAAAAACTGTCGGCGGCTGTAGGGGACTGGCTGGAGCAGGCCGCCGGTTTTGGGGAGGGAAAAAGGGGGCTGCAGCGATGGAAACAGGGTTTGAGGGGTGGAAAATGGAGGCTAGGGGTAAGGGAAGGTTTTGGGGAAGAGATACCAACCTAGAAATCGTCACCTAGGGCTTCACGGAGACGACGTCGTGGCTTGATCGCTGGATTCCGAGAATAACACTCTCCAAAATCTGCAATGCCTCCGTTCAGCCCCTAACACCTCTATTTATAAGAAAAAGAAGACTAGGGCATCTCAATCAACGTCTATGATTGGCTGGTAGGAAAAAAAACATAAATATAACAATAATAAACCGAAATATATAAAGTAATATATGATCTCGACTGGCGACGCGGATCCGGACACATCCGCAGAGTTAGATCAGCGATCTGGTCAAGTCCTCCTGCGCGAATACATGAACGTGGGTCCCGCCTTGCGGCGAACCCCTCCTGGTGTACAACCTCATATTCGGCGAGTAGTGGTCAACAGGAGCCAGATCGGCCAAAGTCCAGCAGTCCGGGTCCTAGGAGAGCCGGAGGGAGGCGAGATCCCTGGAAGCCCCTTCGACTCGCCCAAGTGGGGTTGATCGTTTGAGGGGCGAGTGGAGCAGGTCGGCTCGCACTCGCCCCAGGGGCTCGACAAGCAGCGGGTGAGCGGGGCAGGCCGGGCCCGCACTCTCCCAGGGCTGGGAAGAGGCGGCGAGTGTCAACTCCATCGAGCACTCGCCGCCCCCGGCGAGTGGAGGTTCCAGAGGGTCACTCGCCTAATTTTTCTGCAATGTATCTTTACTATTTTACCCTTGTTGGTCTGCCTACAGCCTTTTAGAACAGCGAAGTTACGTTGTTGGCAGACCCAGTTGGGTTGCACATAGCTGCTTAAAACAGCGGAAGTTGGTTATTTGCAGGCCGTTTTCAGAAATCTATAAATAGACCCAAGGAAGTACATCAGAAAGCACGCTTACTTGTACTCCGGTCTTCTTGTGCTTTTTGAGGTATCCTTAGCCCGGCATTTGTCTAGGGAGGGGAAGCGCTCTAAGATCTTCCGAGTGTGTGGTGGGACCTCCACGCCGAGCCCTTGGGTCTGTCTCCTATTCTTTTTCCTTAGTCGTTTGGCTCGCGAGAGAGAAATAAGTGTGCAATCACCCCTTCACCAAAGGTGAACTCTACAGAGACCGAGTTTTCGTTTTCAACACCTGGTGCACGATCTGATGGATCCCCATCAGGAGGCTATAAAGGATTGGTGCAGATTTGAAGGCAATTTGAAATTTAAATCGAAGAATCCAAGCATTCAAGCAATCAAAAGCTCTTTACAACTCTCTTACTCCTTCAATCAAAGTAATCATTTAGGCTACATTTGGGAGAGCGGCTGCGGTTGTAAAAGGAGTTGTTATAAATACATGTTTGTAAATGGAACTGTTGAAAGCTAGTCGCTGGAAATGAAGATCTGTTTGGATAGTCTGTATTTGTAAAACTGGTTAGAATAGAGAACCGTTTGACAAAACAGTAGTGATGATTTATAAATATTTTTTTATATAAAATCTTTTTTATTATATAATTTTTAATTATTTTTTCTAATATATATATATATATATATAATAAAATGTTGAAAAATAATATATATTTTTTAAATTATTTTTTTAATCTATAAATATTAAAATTAATGTTATGGTTTATACTATAGTATATATAATTTCTGAGCGTTGTGCCTCCGTCGGCGCCTGCGATCAGTGTCGATCCCAGTCCTGTCGGCGATCACCTACATCCAGTGCCTCACTAGGCCACACGACGATGTCCCGGCGAACTCCATCGCGGCCAGTTCATCCTCGAAGTCCATCGACGTTCGCGGCCCCTCCTTCTCCAGCCGGCCGTACCCCGCTCGTCTTGTCGTCGATGTCGTAATACGCCGGCAAACGAGGGATATACCGGCGGAGAAGACGCATTGGCTTCCTCGCCGGCCGGCCATAGCCCACCCGTCTCTCCGTCGATGTCGTAATACACCGGCGTAGATGCAAACATGGGATATACCGGCGGAGAAGACGTGTTGGCTTCCTCGTTAGCCGGTCGTAGCCCGCTCGTCTCACCGTCGATGTCGCGGACTTGGAGGATAAAACGCCGGCGTCGTGTTACCTCTAGAAACGCGGAAAACCAGAGCTCCTGTGCTGGGTTTCGTCCCACAGATTTTTGAGTTGCGATAAAATGCAGGGCGATTGGAAAGGAAGCGAAAACCAAATGGTTTTTTCCATCGGGTTACCTTTTAATAAAACGAAACGGCGATAAAAGCTAAAACAAATGAAGCCTTACTCTTCTTGCCACAACTAGTGTTGAGGAGGCCAACTTAGCTAGCTATGAAGGGGTGTGGAAAAGAGCTAAACCCACACACGATATTTTCACGGGGACAAGTTAGTGATAGTTGGTATAAAAGAAAGGTTAGCTCAAGTTTTTGGTTGTGCTGCTAAGGAGTAAGATGAATTTGGAAGGAAACAACAACTCTAGCATTGTTGATGAACATAACAGGGTGGCCGAGGAGCAAAAGGGAAAGAAAAATCTGAAAAGGTTGAGAGGCGCATGGCAAAGGCAAAGAGGGGCCACTTGATTGCAGGGTCATCAAGCATGGTGAGTGAGGTCGTATGAATCAACACCCCGTTCGACGATTTGGTGGAACAAGAGTCCATGGAGGATGGACTTACTAAGGAGTGTTGGGTGATCATACTGCCAAAGTTAACAATGATTAACGGGTCTGGAAGGAGGCAGTCCCAGCCAAAGATGGAAAACACTAATGAAGAGCTTAAAGAACTTGAGCATCATTGGAGTTTTGGAGGCATGATCTTCTTGGTGATAGGAGGCAAGGCTTGGTGGTGACATATGTTGCAAACCACCAAGAAGAAGGCTTGCGTGGGAGCCAAATTATTGATGAGCCGCCTAACATACACAAGAGGGAAAAGGCAAAGGTAAAAAAAATATTGTTACATGATGCATGGTTACGAAGCGGACGTCGCAAGAATGGGCATGGGAGAATGTCACGGGTTGCTAGTTCATGACGCAACCGTAAGTCCGTAACCATCAATACATATGCATACATCACAAAGGGTCATATGGTGGTGTAACCAGACTTTGAAGGTGTTAAAGAATTGGGTGTGGGAGCCCTGAGCACAAGTATCATTACACACTCAAAAGATTCATACATGGGGTGGGCAGAGCTAGGACAAAGTACTGCCCAGAGAGACTACAACAAAGGCATCACAAGATCTTCACACAATGAAGATGTTCACGACACAGTAGATGGAGAGCACCATGGATGCATTTCCAAAGATGGAACACAACCACATCAAGAATAGGCATAGGATGTGTGCGGTCAGAGCGTCGCATATGCAGACAGAGGAAGAGGTCATGTCGTGCCCACAATAGTCATGAAATATGGCGTGAAGCCTTAGCAAGGCTTAACGGTGTGATTGAGAATTGTGGTAAAATATGACAACGTAGGTGGTGCCACAATACAACATGGAGAGAAAAAATCGTGGTGTGAAGACAGGATATGCAAGTGCGGCATTTGGATAGTAAAATGATGAATCCATACCATATGGATTACATCAAGCTGAGGACCCTATAAGGCAAATGAGCTTGCCGTGCATGAAATTCATGCATGGGAAAAGGGGTTAGCACATTGTACAATGCTTAAGCTTGGACGCGGGGGCTGGCGGGGGCCATTAAGAAGAAGAAGACGATGCCTACCCCCCCCATACAAAGATGCACCCATTTTGATCCGCCCTGCCTCTTCGGTTCCCCCAAGGGTGCATCAATCTCTATGCCAGAAGGCATGCACAACAACATTTGCGTCGTCTCCAGCAAGCACGTCGATGCCTTCCAGCATGGCCGACGTGTTTGTTCCCTGAATCTGTTGTCTCCAGCGCCTCCACCATCCTCATCGTCGTCGACGAAAACATGCATTTGACAAACGACGCACTTGTCAAGGGGAAGAAGCAACAACGCACGTCGTTCTGTTTCATCCTGTCATCGTCCCGTTGTTTCCAACCAAAGTTGAAGCCTCCATCAGTCTTTTTTGCTTTTTATTTCTTGTGGACTCCATGCGGAACCATACAACCGTGTATGTCTCGATGTATGTCTGGATGTTTGTTTGTGTGGTTGTAGCAAACCTTTATTCCTGTGTTTCAAGCATTTCCTGCGATTTTATTTCTGGTGATTGTCTTCGACTTTGGAAAATTTTTCACCGACCTTTTTCGAGTCCTGGGCCATCTGCCCTCGGCACACCTATCATTTCTCCTCGAGCTGTCCACTGCTTGTTCCATCGAGCCCAGCCCTATTTGGGAAACCGTGTGAACCCAGCAGCATCCCGCGTTAGGTGATCCTTAACGAATGACATTTTAACCCATGCGTTTAGGACCGCCACCACCATCCCAAACGGAGCCTTAAAGATGATGAAAGATTCTAGGATTATATAGAGCCTTTTAGAAGATTCTAGAGTCATGTAGAATGCTATAGAATATTGTAGAATTGTGTAAAAATTTTTAGAATATTCTAGAAGAGTGTAGAATATTCTAGAAGAGCGTGGAACTTTCTAGAGAACTCTAGGTGTGTGTAGAGATATCTAAAATGGTGTGGAATTTTGTAAGAGTTGGGACTTGGGAGTAATCTAGAATAATTTAGAGTACTCTTGAATGATGTATAATAATGTGGATGCTAGTACATATCCATGAGAGGAGTGTAAAATAGTCTAAAAGAGTCTAGAGTAGATAATTTCTAGAGTCTTCCCGTTGCTGGAAGGAAAACCCCTCGGAGGCTATAAAATGGGATGTCTGTACAGTTGAAGGCAATCCGAAATAAGAATCCAAGCATTCAAACAATCCAAAGCTCTTTACAACTCTCTTGCTCTCTCATTCAAAGTGTTCTCTTACTCTTTTTGCCACAACTAGTGTTGAAGAAGGCTAACTTAACTACCTGTGAAGGGGCGTGGAAAGGAGCTAAGGCCACACGAGATATTGTCAGGACAAGTCTGTGACAGCAGACCCTAACTCAACAAGTCATGATACTCTTTGTTGGAAAGGTGATGAGTAGGAATTAAGACGGTTGTTGCGTAAAGGCATAATGGGTGGGAAAGATAGAGGAGGTGGTGATGGTGGAGGTTTAGTAGAGGGGAAAAATATGGTTGGTATGGGGGTTGAAAGGAGTCAACGTGGAATGAGAGGTCCTCGGACGTTGCAAGGAATTCAACCTCTATGAGAAGGGAGTTCCGTGGCTTGGTTCAAGGCTGACAAATGGAGGGTGTGGATGCGAGTGTGGATATGAGGTTAAGTCTTGCATGAAATATCCCAAGTAGTGGTCGGGTGGAAGATCTAAAATGTGGGTGACCAACTCGATAAATTCATCCAAGTACGAGTCAATGAAGTCGCTCTGACGGACCTAGCAAAGGCGTTCAATCAAGTTGTCGGAGTAGCGGTGATCATATCGTTGAATGAGTGACTCGGTCAGAACGGTCTAGGTGAGGTCGGGAGAGGACTGAAGGAGCCAGCAAACACAATGGAGGGTGAACCCTTCCATGCCAATAAGAGTTGTGGAGGCCTTTTGCGCTTGATGAGTCGGGTGATTTTCAAAATATTGCTCGGCACGAGCAATCCAACCCAGGGGGTTAGTCCTATTAAATGTGGGAATGTCGATGTGGGGAGAATGCGTAGGAGGCAATCCCACCAAAGCGGGTTGTTTGGGGGGCAATGGGTTGGGGAATTCTAAGGCAGAGAAAACATTAGGCCCGGAGTGCTGTCTGGGTAGCATGTTGTGGAGTAAGGCCATAATCAAAGTGAATTGCTCGGCGTGGGCCTAGAGGCGAGAGTTGATGTTGGTGAGGGCGTGTTCGAGGGTCTCCACACGAGATTCCATTGAGTGACAGGCCTTTGGCATAAGAATGGGAGGGCACGGGCGACGGAGGAAAAGAAGGGCGCAGATGAGGCGCTACAGGTGGGAGGAACGACCGACGGAAGTAGAAGATGTCCATATAGAAGGCACGAGAAGAAGGGCGCAACAGTGGGAGAAGGAAACTGTCGGAAGGGCGTGCGCAGGAGCCGCAAGAGTTGGAATTGCGACAGGCACATGAGTTGTAGGTGCGACGTGTGCAGTAGCTGGAGTCTAATCAATGCGGAAGAGGCGAAAGAGGGTGTAGGATTTGGAGGGTCAAGAGGACGCATGAGATGGGGCTTGGATGCACGGAATTGTCGCTGAGCTAGGTCGGGAGAGGAAGAGGTGGAAGGAGACAAAAGAGAGTGGGCCGAGAGGCCGATCGAGCGGCCTGAAAAGTTGAAATCATCAATGCGGATCTGGAGGAGAAGGCTTGGAGTGTGGAAACGTCGCTACGTTGCGAGGGAAAGGAACTTGCATCAGTGTTGGCGAACTATTCGGTTGTGTCAGAGCTGGATGTGGATTGACAGGAGGACGAAGTGAGGAGAAGAACCTACAAGCGCGGGTGAAGGAAAGCGAGGCGCGTGCGTACCCGATCGATCGATTGCAGGTGTTAGCACGAGCGAAAGAGGCGAGCGCAAGCAAAAAGCGTTCCCGAGAAAGGAGCCAACCCTGGGAGCAAGTGTTAGTCAATGGCCAATCGCAGGGGTGGGAGGCACGGAAGGTCGAACCAATGTTACCAAGACAAATTATCTTGTAATAAAACTCGAGAAATTGAATTCACTCATGAGAAATACCTGTGCCTAACACCAGCAGGCAGGTTCCTCCTTGAAGTCCCTCTCACAAGGAGAGATCTCCAACCCTAAGCAAACAGATAACTAAAACTTTCATGTTTCCTCCTTATATATGGAGGAGGCTCACATACGTATGACCATTTACCATAATACCCTAACAAATTAGAGATAAATGTTGATCAAAAATACAAAATAAGATACTACGTGAAATCGTCGCCGCGCGTGCATAACAGACTCTAATATGAAGAAAAGATTGTTAAGATACACGAGTATTGTGTTTTGTGCATGTCACATAGGTGAAAAATAAGTTGACGCAGAAATACCACGTGGTTGACTGTCCCATGGGTTCAATCTTTTGGGATGAAAATGAGTTCGATCAATGAGTCATCTCAACTTTGGTCCACACTCCCTAGCATTTTTGGGCAAAAGTATGGTGCCCAAGCGCCGGAAGAAAGTAACTACAAAAAGAAAACTCTAAAACATATGAGATATGTTTTATGTGGTTTGCTTGACTCCCACAACCCACAAAGAGATACTTTTGCTAGTTCAAAGTCAGATTACGTGATATAATTTTGAAATCCAAGTTTCCACTTGCTCTGCTGCCGCATGCACACATTACATATTCTTCACCACCTGTTGCTGCCCACTTTTGCTTGAAATTGAAAATTTTGTCTTTTGGAATTAATTTTTACTTAACTAATTCTTCTCCATTATACATTTACTAATAAAAGTACAACAACATTTGAAGACTGATTACAGATGTATCTTCCATGCTAGAGTCATTTCTGTCAACACCTCCTCTCACTTATCCATGGAAGTCAAATGTGGATTTGCGATATCTCAGCCATCACTAGTTAACTTGTCATAATCAATCACCACATCCCTTGCTTTGCCACTTTATCCATGCTTAATTCTAAAACTCTACCGACTCTTATACAATATCCTCACCAGCATGTGCAAACAATAAATAATGCAAAGTGGAAATATTTGCATTGATTTTATCATTCATCGAGATCTTCTAAACTCAATCATGATATTGCCAAATACTATATGTTCTAATATTCTTGTTACCAAACCACCAAATTGCAAATCTGAATCATGTATCATCCAAAGATTAAGCATCCCACAGGGACCCGACTGCCTTAAACAATTCACAATAAGAAATAGTGCGCCGCAAAACCTTTTTTTGCAACATTCATAGATTCATTTGTTTTCCCAGAAAGTTGTCCACCTGGCTGCTCTTGGTAGTTCCTCTTCACGTGATTTGCTAGTAACATAGCCAACAAGTATCACTATGACCTTAGATTGATTACTCGCATGAGTTTTGGAGAAACATTTTGTTACGGGTCCACTGTTATTTATCTTATTTTATTAATATTATGTTGTATCGAGTCTTTATTACTAGTCAAGTTAGGGTATTTTAATATTTCGCATATTGTACTTGTAGCGGGTATTTACGCCCCCGCCATTTGGGCCTTATATAAGGAGGCATTGTCATGTATTTGGGATATCAATGAATGAAGTAAAGTTCTAGTTCCTTCTCATCTCCCCTTGGGGTCTTCCTCTCCTCTTCTCCAAACCCTCTCCTTTTAAGGTTTCTTCTCCCTCACCTCCATCCTCTCTCGGGTTTCTTCTAGGAATTTAATCTCGTGTATCCTCCCGCAGCCACTCCACCGAATCCATCGAAGTAGACACGTAACATATTGGAATCAGAGGGTCTTTCCTCTCCTCCGGTCGCCGTTCCGCCGTTCCCTGCGGTCTGCAGCTACTCTCCCTTCCACGGTGCCAGCAATCCCCTTGCCGCTCCCCCCGGTGCCAGCAATCCCCTTGCCGCTGCCCCCCCCCCCCCAGCGCCTCCAACAAGCTCGATGAAGCCCATACACCAACGCCGACCTCCAGCCACCCCAGCGCGGGTTTGCCTCCGCCGTTCTTCCTCCCGAACAGACGACGGGATCGTCTCCTCCAGCACACCGCAGGCCTTCGGCGCTCAATCCCGCCCCGTCTTCTGCCAAGCTAGCAGTCGCCTCCTTCGATCCTGCAGAGCCGCATCCCTGCTTTCCGCCGACCACACCCTTCCAGCTTCCGCAACCTTCCCTGCGCCCCAAGCCCTTCACCATCAAGAGCCCATCGAGCCCCATCTTGCTCCGTCACCCCTCCACGCACCCACCAAGCACATGTGCCTCCTTCTTGAGCCCCACGCCTTCATCTCACCAATTCTTTTCTTCCTTTATTTTCTAAAGCCCTGTCAGCAACCCCTGTCTTTTTCCATCCACTTTGTCTTATTTGTTTTTCCTCCAACACGCTTCTCCAACACACCACTTTTTTTTATTTACGCTTTTTGATCCTCATATCTCATTCATCATTCCTCGTATCCCATCCCGCTTGTCATTGTTTTTATATTCTCAAACCCAATCCCTCACACTATCTCTCTCGTACTTTATTTTCTATTTTATTTTAATTTTTCCTCCAACCACCACCAGTCTTCGGCCTCTTCCACACGCCACTCTCTCCCTCCCCTACTGAATTAATCACCTAATTAATTAAGGACTCAATCCTTCTCATAATTATTAACTAATTATTTAATTAGTTAATTAATTATTCCACATTCTCATCATGTCCACTCCATTCTCCACCGCCAACAACGATCTCTTCGCACAAATACTCGTCTGTCTTGATAGTATGGAAGCGCGAGTCGAACGCGTGGCTGCGCGTTGCGGCTTGCCACCTTCCACGAGCGGCTATTCCAACACTCCGCCTCCCTCGTCTACCACGCCACCGACTCGCCTTGTGCAGTCACCGCCGCCGCCGACCGCTGATGTACCACCTCTCTCCACGGTGGTTGTCCTTCCACCGCTTCTGCCTCCTCTACCGGCCGTTCCTCTGCCGACCCCCGCATTGCCACCTTCTCCGGTCATCTCACCATCTCCTCTCCCGGCTCTTGCTCTGTTGGCCCCTGCCTTGTCGCTGTCATCGGCCGTTGAGCCGCCTCTTTTGTCGGCCCGTGCTCCGGTGACCCCGATGGATCTATTCCTGCTGTCGGTCATTGCTTCTCCGCCATCACTGTTGTTGCTTACCACCGCTCCACCGACCTTGCAGAATCCATTACCTCCGTCGCACGTCTTTTCCGACGGCACCACTGCTACTCACCGGCATCGCCGCCGACACGACTCACTATCAGGCCCTGTTCTGGAGGGAGGTCAAGCTACCAGATGATCCGGCCACCTGCATGGTGCACGAGCATGAGGGAGAGCTCGGTTTGAAGGAAAGATGGAATGTTACGGGTCCACCATTCTTTATCTTATTTAATTAATATTATGTTGTATCGAGTCTTTATTATGAGTCAAGTTAGAGTATTTTAATATTTCGTATATTGTATTTGTAACATGTATTTACGTCTCTGTCATTTGGGCCTTATATAAGGAGGTCTTGTCATGTATTTGGGATATCAATGAATGAAGTAATGTTCTAGTTCTTTCTCATCTCCCCTTGGGGTCTTTCTCTCCTTCTCTTCTCCAAACCCTCTCTTCTTAGGGTTTCTTCTCCCTCACCTCCACCGTCTCTCGGGTTTCTTCTAGGGATTTAATCTTTTGTATCCTCCCGCTACCCCTCCACTGAATCCATCGAAGTAGGCACGAAACACATTTGTAGTTATTCTTCTTTGCACTTATCCTTATAAGTTTCAGAGCAGTCGAAGAAAAAATCAACTATAGCTTCTCTCACTTCTTTATGTCCTCTCTTAAGATCATATGCATCATTGAAGTTTAGCTTTGTAAACGCAAATGAGTTGTTGATCATAAATACAATTCTACACTAGTTTTCTAGTAGGGATGATAACAAGTTAGATGAATTTTATCATCGAAGTATATATCACCTAGGATCAAAGTACTTGAGATTAGATTGACTCACTTATATGTGTTGTTGAGAAGGCCATCGGCAGTCTCAGGTGTATAACCCATAATTCGTCAAGATCAGAAATACATAAGGAGGAGACCTCGTCAGGGGAGACCTCGTCGGGGAGACCTCGTCGGGGAGACCTCGTCGGGGAGACCTCGTCGGGGAGACCTCGTCGGGGAGACCTCGTCGGGGAGACCTCGTCGGGGAGACCTCGTCGGGGAGACCTCGTCGGGGGAGACCTCGTCAGGGGATACCTCGCTAAGGGAGACCTCGTCAGGGGAGACCTTGTCAACCTTCAACTCGGCGGAATTCAGCTCGGCATTCTTCAATTCGGCAGTCTTCAACTCGATAGAATTCAGCTTGACAACCTTCAATTCAGCAGAATTAAGCTCGGCAGGATTCAACTCAATAGAATTCAGCTCGGCAGAATTCAACTAGGCAACCTTCAGCTCGACACCTTCAGCTTGACACCTTCAGCTTGGCAGCCCTAAGTATCCAGCAAAGATGGGGTCGGCTATTCGCAGACGATGCACCCCCTGGATTGCCTATAAATAGTACTGCAGGGCACAAGAAAGCTTCTCTTGTGCCTAGCACAATTTTAGCTTTAGGAGGGGAAGTTCCTATAAACTTACAAGTGAGTGGCAAAACCTTCTCGTTGCAGCACACGGGTCATGTTTGTAGGCAATCTGGTCTATCTTTTTCTCTCTCTCTTGCTCTTGTCATCCGGTCTGTGGTGTTAGACCGCAAGATCAGTAACCTTGGGCTACCCCTTAGGTCTGAACTCTCGTGAACCGGTTTTCTGGTTCCAACACTAAGATTAAAAGGTACAACAACAACACTCAAGCCATTATCCCACTATAGTGGGGTCAGCTATATGGATCCTTTGTCGCCATTGTGCCCTATCTTGTGTCATAATCTCACTAATGCCTAAGTACATCATGTCTTTCCTTATAGTTCCATTCCAAGTCTTTATTGATCTACCCCTCCATCGTTTAACATGCCAAGTGACTAGACTCTCACAACGCCTAACAGGTGCCTCTAATGGTCTCCTTTGTACGTGTACAAACCATCTTAGTCGAGCTTCTTGCATCTTCTCTGCAATTAGTGCTACTCCTGTCTTATCCTTGATACATTCATTCCTAATCCTATCCAGTCTTGTGTGTCCACACATCCACCTAAGCATTCTCATCTCCGCAACTCCCGATTTTTGCTCAAGTACACAATTCACTAAAAAATACATTGTTAAGTGTTGATGTTTTTTTACATTTTTTATAAGGTTCTAAAGTCCATTTCAGAGATGACTCCAAAGGAGAGCCAATCCACCGAGCCACAAGGTTTGAGAAAAAGGTGGGATCAGCTTTGAGGGGGCAATGTAGGGCAATGTAGCTTTGAAGCTAGCAAAATTGCAGGTCAAACTTATGGAACCCTTCTTTTCAAAGATAAGTGTCCAGACCCCAATATATGTGTGTCCATTAGATTACAATCATTTTGCTTCATTGTTACAAAATTTGTTCCAAAGAGAGGTACATGTATTTTTAGTACAAATAATCATCAATCTGCATTTGTACAAAAAATTCATGTCATTGAACTTCTCATCTTTACTCTTCCATCATCAGTCATCATTGTTTCCACATTTCCTAGAACATCAAAGTCAGTGTTCTGATACCATTTGAGGGAAAATTACATCACTTGAACAATGATGAGAACTATCTGGAAGAAAAATATTTGTTGGAATATTATCTCATAGGTCATGTATTGTGCTCTATTTATGTGGATTCCCGTATGAGGTCCAAGATTGTGCATCACGTGTATTAGTTTGCATTCATTGGAGTTTTATAGAATGTGAACATGCACTAGTCCACTTAGTCCACTAACGTGAAGGGGGATGGTATGTACATGAATAGTCACACATTAGTGTCCCATATTGTCTTGTGTGTTTATAAGCATTTGAACTTCTTCACTCTTTATTAATTTGTTTTGAGTTGGATGACTAAGTTCTAATATGATGTCGGAGTAGGTGGGGGCCAAACTCCGCCAGATGTATCCGTGGGAATCCACGTGAGTGGAAGTGTCAGAATATTATCTTGGTGCCCGTGTATCGTATATGTCCATGTGGATTCCCATGTTCAAAATTGTGTATCTCGCTCATTGGACCATGTTGATTAGAGTTGACCGATAACCCGTCCACCTTCCACTAACGTGAACATGAATAATCTCACATTCAGTATCTTGTGTTAAATTGTGTTCTATAAGCATTTGGACCTCTAATCATCACCAATTGGTTTTGAGTTAGATCTCTTGTTCTAATAGCATCAAAACATAAGAGAGAGAAATATACGTGGTGTATAACCCATAATTCGTCGACATCAGAAATACATAAGGAGGAGACCTCATCAGGGGAGAACTTGACAGGTCTTCAGCTCGACATAATTCAGCTTGGCAAAATTCAACTCGTCAGCAAGACCTCGACGGTATTCAGCTAGTTAGTCTGACCTCGGTAGCCTTTAGCACGACAGCCTAACCTTGGCAGTATTCAGCTCGTCAGCCTGATCTTAGCAGCATTCAGCTCGTCAGTCTGATCTTAGCAGTGTTCAGCTCGTCAGTCTGACCTCAAAGAGTATTCAGCTCGTCAGCCTGACCTCAAAGAGTATTCAGCTCGTCAGTCTGACCTCCGCAGTATTCAGCTCATCAGCCTGACCTCGTTATCCTGACCTTATCAAGATTTTATCTCATCTAAATTCACCTCGTCGGGCGTGGCTATTCGCAGACAAGGTACCCCCCTGGATTTCCTATAAATAGGACCCTAAGGCACAAGTAGAAGACACGTTGACCCCCACTCCCACCCAAGGTTCTCATTTGACGAGTCAACGCCTTCTTTGTGTCAAGCTCAACATTGGCTTTAGGAGGAGAAGTTCCTATAAACTTTCGGGTGTGTAGCGGGACTTCCTCGCTGTAGCACACCGGTCCTGTTTGTAGGCCATCCAGTGACCTCTCTCAATTCTCTGATTTTATGCTGTTGTGGTTTGCTCGGATCGACCACGAGACCAGTAGCCTTTGGTCACTCATTGGCCTGAACTTTGAGAACCCAAATTTTTTTTATTCCAACACGTGGTTTGATGAAAAGTATCTTTAATAGAATGAACAAAATTTTCACATCTCAACAAATACATCATGAAGAACAGACAATGGGTTAACCTACAAGACCATAAAGCAATTAGACGATCATGTTAGACACACTTCTAACAACCAGAAAATATGCAAAAATAACCTACCAATAGACCATAATGCTAAACCATGTTTTGCTCCATAAATCAAATGTCAAGTTTAAATGAAAATTTACAACTTTTCTGCTACTTTTGTTTTATAAAATGGAATAATAGAGGAAGCTGGTAGATAAATAAAGGTTATTTGAAGTGAATCATGAAGAGTAGATTTAACATCTAAGAATTAACACCGTATGATTTGGTTAAGGTTGAGATGACTATGATGATAGAGATGATGCAGGTAGATAGAACATGAACTGTCGACACATCAATGCAACTATTGTTGTCGTCTAAAGACGAGTTCATATTGGTTGCAAGTATGAGCAATATTTAAGAAACCTTTTGCGAGAAGTAGCTTATCACACAAAATTTGGTCAAGAATTCCATGAAGATTTTGATGCAAGACAGACATCACACCTGTCTGGCACCTTGGCATCAACACCAGGGGGCTCACCTTGGAGTCCACCGAGGCGGCTTTCATCAGGTATGCGGCCCTAACCAGCACTCCTGCATGGAGTCAGCACCATGCGGAAGGTTTTTTAGGTTTGGGATCGAACACCCAACCTCCTAGATAAGAGCCTTTTGGCAGAGCTCTCATCACCAACTGACCCGCGGATCAGTTGGTGATGAGAGCTCTGCCGAAAGGCTCTTATCTAGGAGGTTGGGTGTTCGATCCCGGGCCTCAAGGCCCTTAACAACCTGCCGCATGGTGCTGACTCCATGGCGGAGAGCTGGTTGAGGTGTACAGTCTGCGGACCTGATGAAAGCTGCCTCGGTGGACTCCAAGGTGGGCCTCCTGGTGCTGATGTCAGGGTGGCAGGCAGGTGTGACGTCTATCCTGCATCAAATTTGCTCAAATTGTAGGTCACATTTTATGACTCTTGCTTTTATTGTTTGAAATAGAATGCTGAATACTTAATGTGGAATTTGCATTGCCTATTTTTTTAAATGAACATTTTTCATTTTAGCTTAGCCATTATTTTAAATGTCTGATATATCATCTTTAAGGAGAGAATTTACCTTTTTTTCTAAACAATAAATTATGTCATTTAATAAATATAGGCCAACATATCTGATTTTTTCTAATATATCGGCTGACGCAACATTTGAGCATCATCAACTATTTTATTTTATGTTATGTTAGGAAACTAGTAGTATTCGTTTAAATCACATACATCTATTGTATTATACATATGCTTAAATCGACTAGATTTATTATTTTCTTCTCTTTAATATGTGTTATTCTTAAGATAAATTATGTATAAATAAATCACACTATTTTTCTTATTTAATATTACAAAAAAATTCAAACATTGAACACACTTATGATTATTTTTATATTTCTAAAGCAAATTTATTAAAAAAAATTCTAATGTATTAATTTAAATTTGTTAATACTATTTAATTTTGCATACTCTTCGAATTTATTTTGGGATATAGATGATTCATTATCTGTCTAATTGTTAATATTAACGATTTTACTATAGAACATATAATTATACTTATGCATAAAAATATTTTCTTTAGTTATAAGATATGGAAATTGTGAGAAATTGAAAATATTTAAATATTTTATTATCAAAAAGTCTGAATATTACACGGGGGTGCCTCTCTTTATATGGAACATAGGAGGAGAGAATTTACAATTGAAGATGTGAGACTAAAAATATAAAATTGGGACAAAGAAGTTCGAGCAGTTATACATTGAGTAATCGTCTGGAAATCAACTATACAATAAGCTTGGGCAGTTACACAATGAGTAACCTCCCAAACTCTAATACTCAGCGGTGCAGACCAGCAACACCGGGAGGGTGGTTATACTAAGAGTAACCGTCCGTCCTTATCAACACTTTATCTTGTGTTTTAACACTCCCTCTCAAATTGGAGCATATATGTCAATCATGTCCAACTTGTCACATATATCTAAAAATGATGAAGTAATTTTGTAAAGATATCAACCAACTTTTTTCTGAACTGGCGAACGAAATGCAAATCTACTTTTTCAAAACATCTTCTCTGATGAAGTGACAATCAACCCCAATGTGTTTTATTCTTTCATTGAAGACTAGATTCTTTGAGATATAGGTGATTGTTTTATTGTCGCAAAACATAGGTAAATGATGATTGTAGACTTCTCTAAAGTCCATTAGAAGCGCTCGTAACTACTTTAATTCACACGCGATTCGAGTTATACTTCTATATTCTGCTTCAATACTTGACCTGGACACCACAACTTGCTTCTTACTTTTCCAGGTAACAAAATTACCACCAACAAATGTGCAGCACCCGGAGGTGGACTTACGATCATCTTTGTCATCTACAAAACTAACATCAGAATAGACCTCTATGTGTAAATAATTGTTCTTTTGAAATAAGAGGCCTTTGTCAGGAGACCCTTTAGTATACTCTAATATCTTTATACTTATCTGCAGATGGCACTCCTGAGAGCTTACATGAACAAACTGATATTTTCAACTGCCCATCCTTATCAATATTTTATCTTGTGCTTTAACAGAAATATAATGTTTTAAAATTATCTCTAATTTCCAACATCCGACATAACATTGAAAATTTTAATTTGACATGTCGCCGATATTCAATATTTACAACCTTGAACTAAGTATGTGCAATGAAATATTTGAACAAATACACCTAGTTGGTCATCCATGATTTTTGAGGTAGAAAATAACATTAAATAAGAGCATCGCAAGTTTTAGCAAATGCTTTATCCTTTTTTACTTATGTGGAATAATGGGTTAAAATGGAAATAAATACGTCACAACCACCTCACTGTCTATCTCATTCACTTTGCAAATGGGTATAAATTTTGGGGAATGCGAAGAGCAATTTAAATAACTTACGTCAACGAGGCATTATGCTCCAAAATTCCAAATCAGACAATAAATTTCAAAGTTCCTCCATATGCAGTTGCAAAGATCGTTTTTGGATACTGGCGCTCAACATAAATACTTAATTTTCCGGAAACTGGAGCCACATACCCTTCATCTTCCAGGTCATCCTCCCCACATCTAGATGACAAAGTCATGAGTGAACACCCTAACTCCCACCTAGGATGCACGATATTCCGTCGATGAAATCAACTCCACCAAAAAGGTCACAAATAGAAGTGGCCAACACAGAATTCCAGGCTAGAAAACATTGCTAAATGCAAATTTTGTTTAAGACCAACAATTGAAATATCCAAAAGAAAAAGAAAAGACTTTTGACATATAAAGGCATTTATTCCATGTTTTGGTAGTATAATATAAGAAACATTGCAGACCATATCATATATTCATCCTTGCTAAAGCAGGAACCTTCACTGCATTTGGGTGAAGATTTCTATGGCACCTAGCTGATTCTACTCCATGTCATATGCTTCAGTTTATCAGACTTCCCCTACTTTATAATTCTAGTTGGCTCTGTGAATAAGAATTTGAGGTATTTCTTCAGCACCAGTTTCGCTCTTTTATTTCAACCCTAAACTCTAGTTATTTTCAGTTGCAATATTAATTATATGATTATTACTTAGTTTGTTTCATATGACGAGTGTCGGACGGGCTTTTGAATTGTTGCTAAACTAGGTAGATGTATTACAGGTTCTAGATTCCACAACAAATTTTTGAACAAAAGGTGACCAAAATGATTAATGATAACAAAGGAGAAACCACATAGTCTGGTTTTCGAACTAAAACAAAGAACGGAAAAGTATAGGAGCACAATCAGTCATGCTTACCTCTCTAAACCGAACAATGTTGGGATGCCTCAAGGATCTGTGATTAATAATTTCTCGCTGAACATGCTCGTCAATCTGAATGCAAGATTAAAATCTATGTCAAAAATAATGCACATTTCAGAAAGTCAAAATGACAACCTTAAGAAGAAACTCAAATCCCATGTTCAGTAGTGGTTGGACATGTAACAACAAGTTCAGTTCAAAACAGAAGAAATTTTACAAAAAAAACAGCAGCCTCATAAATGAGTATGTAGGGATTGTATATTAGCAAACAGTTCCACAAACTAGCAGCAGAGTTTCAAAATTAAAGAAACCACAAAATATACCAAAAATACAAATCCAGATTCATCCAAGTCAAACAAAGATCAACCAAAGCATTACAGTGTCAATAGCAATAGTCAACTTAGCATTCCAAGGAAAATTGTCAAGTTTGCATCAAAATCCTGTCTATTTAACTGAAAGACAAAACATCAGGTAAATATTGGGGAAGTAATTGAATAAAACTTAAATGTTAAATCCATGACTCAAAAAGAAAACCTAAATTCAAAATCCCCGGCCTTAAATCTCACGCAAAAGTCAATCAAATTGATCCGCTTTGCCCCTTACAACAAAATCAATACCCAGAAGAACTGAAACAAGATCGAATCAAAAAGTACAGAATGCTGCTCTAAGCAAAAACAACAGATATAGAATTCAGATTAAACCGTCCTGGAAACAAATCAAAGTTTATGCAGTGAGATTGGATCTCCATCGAATACCGTCTTCCCCCGCTCGATGTACTTCACGGCAACGAGCTCCTTGGTCTTCTTGTTCCTGACCAGCCTTGCTACCCCGAAATTTCCCGTCCCTAACTCCTTGAGAGGCTCGTACTTTTCATCCATCCTGCCACTCATAAAAACCAAGCCGCCACCGTCGCCGCCACCGCCGGAAAACAAAGAGGCAATCGTTGGCCTGTTGTCTCCGTTGCCGGTTGAGCAAGCACGTGAGAGCGGAGGAATTCGAAGGCACGTTAAGGAGACTCCGAGTCTTCGGAAGCATGAGTTGTCACAGTCGGCCGCCTCCTTCGTTACTCTTTTGTCTTTCGGGGCGTGCCGCTTGCGATTATAATTCATTCATTTTTAAATAATATAAATATTTTTATTTAATGTTTTATTAATTTCTCTTATTCGGGAAATACAATTTAATGGAATCATTGTGATTGGGCATTGTAACAGTTGAGGGCTTTTGGCCGGACTGCCCTGAGCTCACCACTAGACTCCGAGTCTGTCGGGAGTTGTTCGGCGGCGAGCGAGCAGGGTCACCGCCGGCGGTGGCCCAAACCGCATAATAACCCCTGACGGGTTTGTCAGGGTCCGGCGAACCCGGTTGTGGGCGCTGGGCAGGACGTCGGTGGCTCCGCCGGCAGAGGCAATGCACGTGAAACCCACCGCGCATCGGGTACTGTCGCGCGGGCCACGGGGCTCCTGTGCACTATTACGCGCGTGTGTGTGTATATATATAAATCATATACGGGATGGCCCAGATGCGGGCGTGCGGGCTACCCATCCTGGCCGTTGAAACAGATGATCCAGCGCCAGCGAGCGGCATGCAGGCTGCCGCACGCCGACTAATCTAGAGCGGTCGGTGGCCGGCGAGCTCGCAGCCGCCGGCCTGTAAAAAAAATTGTTTGCGGCCTCGCCGGCCAATGCAGGTAAAAGCGGTGCACTAACAGGAGTGATCCTGCCGAGTCTCGGAAGGATTCCATCACTGGAGATCGCTCTGAATCAGAGCTGGAATTGCTTGTGTGGAGAGATTCCGCCAGACTTCGTCATTCTCGACCTCTCCCACAACCGCTTTTTCGGTGACCTCCACCCCCTGGATTCGCCGGCGAGGATTCGTCGATTGTGTTGCAGAAGCCATTAATGCTGATGTCGTCACTTCCCGACGGGTCGGGTGCGTTGACACTGCTGCGCTGCTTTCCGCCGTTGGATCTCACCTGAATCGGATGGCCACGATGTGCTGCTTATGCGCCCGCATTCAGACCCGCACATACAGGATTCGCCCCCCATTTATATACACACACAGGAATGACAGTGTAAATGGGCCCCTTGTGCCTCGCGTGATAGTACCCGGCCCGTGGCGGCCCGGCCGCTCCTGACTTTTTTCAAGTCATCTTTTAATTATTTTAAAATTAAAAATATTATATTTAAATTTTTTATTAAATAAATTTTTATTTAAACATTTTTTTTAATTATTTATTTTAAAAATTATTATCTATACAATATATTATATTATTGTCGCCTATATAGTTTTCAACACCCGCCTTTGCAATTTTCTTGAACGCCGTCGGTGGCCTGCCCGGCCCCCACCGGCGGGTTCGCCGGTGGGCGTCGGGCAGGCCGCAAGCGGCAGTGCATTTTTTTAAAAAGGGGATTAGGATCCGCCGTCAGCGGCCTGCCCGCCGCCCAACGGAGGGTTCGCCGGTCCCCGACAAACCCTTCGGGGGTATTCCTGCGGCGAACGGGCAGGGCAACCGCCGGCCCTGCCCGTGAATCCCAGAATCGCTCGCGCACGCGGTCCAGGATCGCTCGTGCATGCGCCCCCTTTCTCCCTCGCACCTGCTCGCTTGCAGGCATACCTTTCCAGGCTTGGTCGCCGCTTCTCACGCTTTGTTGTTCTTTTCTGCTATCGATGTTGAAGATCCGCTCGATGATGAAAAGCCTCGCACTCCTCTCTTGATATTCGGACTCCGTAGGCTTTGGGGAGCATTTGATGGGATCGTACCCAATTTATGAGTGAACCGGGTTGCACATAGCCAAAACATTCACTTCACCCACCAACGAAGTGAGGGGGGGGGGGGGGTATGGTTCAAACCGCCTCACGCACGATCACTGCGTCCGATCCAAGCCACAACCGTCCCACACTGGATCGTAACCATCGCGCGCGTGATCCTAACTCCCACGCGCGGGATCCTAACTCCCGCGCACGGGATCGCCAACCGTTGTTTGAGATCTCGCGCGCCGGCTTCCTTGCGTCCGACCGGCGGCGCCGACCGCCCCTCTTCTCCCCGTCCACCTACGGTGAGGCCGCCCGGGGAAGCGTCAGACCCCAAGAGGTCGACCGCCCTCTTCTCCCCCAGCCGTTTAGGGCAAGGCCGACCGGGGAGGCGCTGGCCCCCAAGGGTTCGGCCGCCCCTTCTCTCCCCGGTCGCCCGCCATTTGGGTGCACGGCCCCTTAGGGCTGGTTGCCCCTTTGGTCGGTTAGCGTACCGCCAACCAAGGGCTTTGACCGGCCCCAAGGAGTCGTTCGCCCACTCCGACGCCCCCGTACGGGGCGGCCGCCGCCCGTAACCGCCCATAAAGTGGGCGGTTGGGGTGGTTACCGCGTGTAACCACCCTCGTGGCCCGTTGGGCCGATCCCGAGTGCGGGCGAGCCAATTTCGAACCCGAGGGCAGACTCGGTATTTTCCTGAAAATGGTGATCAGTGTGCTCCAAACAGAGCGATCTGATTCGTCTGATTGGTGGTTACGGGGGGAAATTTTCTGCTTGCCCCTCTTCAGGCCTATAAATAGACCATTGATCCTTCTCATTTCTCTAACTTCGGAACTCGGATTTCTACGGAATACGTGTCTCTCTGTTTCTAGCTTTCTCTCTCTCTCTTGATTTCTCTCTCCCTTCACAGGTTCGTCGTTGTCGTGCTCACCGCCAAAGCAAAGTCTAACACCGTCACGCTCGCCTCCAAGTAAAAGACCGTTCGCGACCTCCTCTGCACAATTCAATGCTCGTAGGAAATCACTTGCTCGCCGTCCGCAGCCATTAGCATCTAGAGCGCGCCATCGGCAGAGTACTCATTGTATCTGCCTAATAGTCTGTCTGTGATCGTCTAGAAGCACACGTACATTCCCCCGCACGCTGGACATTGTATATCTCTCTCCCCTCAAGTTGTAATGAGTCGCGGTCCGTCGCACTCGATTCTATCAAAGAAGTGGTGTACCCCCAACTGATCTAGTGGAGTTCCTGTCGGCACAACCCCGACCGTGATTTTTCATCATATTCAGAGGGTTTTCCACGAAAGTCTCATTTGAGATCTATTTCTGTGACTGATTGCGTAACCGACCGCTCCAAGGGCTGAGACGGTCTATTTAATGGCAAAATTTTCGGTGAGTCTATCGCACCGAAAATTGGTGCGTCTTTAAATACTGTGGCCCCCACTAAATTTATCCCCCCCCCATTTCGAATTTTTTTGAAACGCCTCACTCGCCTCTTGCTCCTACCCCGACTCCCTCCATCGGCGATCGGCGAAATCGAACCAGGCGCAGTTCATGTTATGAAGATTACTGTCGTAGATTATTACTGCTGGAGAATATTTATTGTTGATGTTTTCTGGTCGTTAGTAAGGTTATTTTCCCCATTTTTTTAGGGTTTAGGATTTCCAGTCCTATTTTTTCCATCATTTCCAGACGGTTTTTTTTTACCAGGCGCAGTTCATGATTACTGTCGTAGATTATTACTGCTTGAGAATATTTATTATTGATGTTTTCTGGTCGTTAGTAAGGTTCATTTCCCTGTTTTTTTAGGTTTAGGGTTTCCAGTCCTATTTTTTCCATCATTTCCAGTCGATTTTTTTCGCAGTTTTTATCCAGTCGTATATTTCAGCTGATTTCCAGTCCAATTTATTCTCAGCTTTTATCCAGTCTTATAATGTATATGTTTTCCAGTTAGAACAACTGCGGGAGAATGGGGAAGACGACGGACTGTTGAGCTGAGCTGCTGTTGAGCGCTGAGGGAGTAGGATAACTGCGGGTTTAGGGAAGACCACGTGCAGGTTATCGGGAGGAGGCGAAACCGGGGCCTGCTGGATGGATGAGGGAGACGACGAGCTGCTGTTCGGGGAGCTGCGGGAAGAATAATGCTGGATCTCGACGAGCTGCGGGAGATGAAGGGCGGCCACAACTTGCGGGATGGAGTGTTGGAGGGGCGACGACCTTTTGCGCTGGAGAGGACGAGCGGCTGTTTGGCGGAAAGAGCCGGGATCAGCGCAATTGGCAAAAATTAATGTGTCCCCACGGTATTTAAAGGCGCACCAATTTTCGGTACGTTAGACGCACCAAAAATTTTGCCCTATTTAATCTAGTCTATCAGGAGCACAATCGCGGACCACACAAAATAGGGTATCTTCTTTTATTCAAACAATATTATTTAAATATTATTTTATTAGAGTTAAAATCAGTCCCACAACGTCAACCCAAAAGGTCTACTTGATAAGTTCACACGATCAAGCCTAAATTCCAAAAACTTTTGTAAAGATTAGTCTCACATCACCCATGAAGCCGGTCCACTCATACTTATAATAAATCCGTCTAAATTTTGTAATTAAAAACAGGTGCAGTTATTTAACACATTTTGAAGAAAAAAAATAAGATGCTGGGAAGGGAAAATTTTTAGGTCAGGACTCCTGACCTAAAGAAAGGTCAGGACAACCAATGAGGAGATAGAAACTGCATGGGTCCCGCGCAAAAATGGCCCACCTCCATTGCAAGCTCCTCATTGGTGGAGGACCATGAGCATCGTCAGGAGTCCTGACCTAATAGACCATGCGCCTTACAAGAAGACAAAAATGAAGACTCAGCACCGGGACCACCGTTTGATTCCACTAATAAGTCATATCAGTCCTTATTCCACGTGCCCCTAACTTTTTTTTGTCCCCCTCCACCAATTATCTCTTGTTTACCCTAATAAACCCCTTTCTTTTCAGAAATTTACAAGTCTGCCCACTGGTACTCACTCAGAAAGTACTCACTCAGAAAGTCGCCCTCTTCATCGACGTCAATTTCACCGACGAGCCCAGCGCCGACGAAGCTACCTGGATCTCGAACGAGTCGTACCTCAGAAATAACTCCACGACGAGAAGCCTCGCGACCAAAACTACGAAGTCCTTTCCGGCACACTGCTTGTTCTCCGGTGTCGGCCCCTCCGTCTCCGGCCCGTTCGACCACAGCACGTACCTTAATAATTCATCACGGTCCTCCCCGAAAAAACGATCGCCGACGAATTCCTCCGGCCGGTCGAAAATCCTAGAATCCCTGGTGGCGAACGGCTGGTACCCGAACAGCATCTCCCCTCTCTTCACCTCAAACGCAGCATCATGGCTCCGAATAATCAAATCCCTCTTCGCTCTCCCGTATTGCATCGGCACAGGTGGATCAATCCGCAGCGCTTCGTACACCACGGATTTGACGAGCGGCATTTGCTCCTCGATCGCACGCATCTCGACTTCGCCGTCGTTGGATCGGACGGCGGCGCGAACCTCGGCTGCGAGACGGGAGTGAAGCTGCCTGCCGGCGCGGCCTATCCATTTGAGGAGATTGGGGAAGAAAATCTTCATCCCGCCGAAGGAATTGAAGCAAACAGCGAACACGAGATTGTGGACGGCCTCCTCGCGCAAGATCCCTAGACGATCGGCCTCCTCGAACACCGGCCCGGCGGATTCCCGAAAGAAATCGGCAAGGCGGGCGTAATCGGAGCGAATAAACGCCGGCGGCAGGCGGAGAGAGTGGAGCGTTGCATCCTCGATGATACCCGGGAGGCCGAGGGTGAGCAGTGGGCCGAGCTGGAATAAAACCCATTTCAAGATGATGGCGGGGCCATCGGACCCGAGAGGAGAGTCCGCCGGATCGCGGCCGAGGAGAGCGCGGGCGAGGAAATCGAAGCAGGCCCGATCGTTCCGCGGGCCGAAATCGGCTTTCCCGTCCATAGCTAGCTCGGATTCGAGGGAAGAGAAGAGGGATTCGAACGCGCGGCGGAACTCGGGGATAACGGAGCGGCGACGATGCGAGACGAGGAAGAAAAGCAACTTCTTGAGCGGCGCGTGGAGGGGCTCGGATGGGTCGAGGTAGGAAAGGACGCGGAAGCCGCCGGTGAGGTCAGTGGAGGGCATAAAGGTTCCGGTGAAGAGATCGCGCTTCTCGACGGCGGAGACGTCGAAAAGTATTGGGAACGAGGCGGCGTCCAGAAGGGCAATGACTCGTGGATCCGGGGAGAGAGGGGGACCGGGGGGCATATTGACTCGGAAAACGGTGGAGTCGTAGCGGCGGATGCGGGAGCGGAAGAAGGCATCGCAGCCTTCGGTGTAGAAGTAGGCGTGGCGGTCCTTGATGGGGCCGAGGAAGGGGAGGCCGTAGTCGCCCGGAATTTTGCGGAGGGGAAGATCGGCCGGCGGGGAGGCGGATGCGAATTTTGGTGTGGTGGTTGTTGGTGAATGATCGGAGATGGAGTTACGGATGGAGATGGAGAAGAGGGGGCGGTGGGAGGGGGAACGGTGGGGGCATCGGTGGTGAGGGGTGTAGCTAGGACCGGTGAAGGCGGCGGCGGCGGCCATCGTCTAATGTTTGGTGGATGGATGGGGGATTTGGAGATTTGGTGGGAAGGATTCGAGAATAAAAAGAGAAGTTGACGACGAAGCAGACTGCTGGAGAGTGGAGAGTGGAGGTGGTGTGGGAAACGTGCGGCTGGAGTAGCTGGTTAATAACTTATCTGTTTATGTGTTCTATTTTGGATGGTGTTAAAAGCACATTATCTTCGGTTATGTGCACACCCATCAAAAAATAATCCTTAATATTTTATGTTTTCTAAATCTCACCCAACTAAAGCCGAAGCAACCCGCCTCCCCCTTCCCGATATTCGGCGAAACCTCCCCCCCCGATTCCTCCGGCGAAACACTTCTCTTCCCCGCTCGCCTCATCTCTCTTCGCCGTCATCTTCCCCGACTGCATCCGGCGAAAACCGCGAAACCCCATCCCGTTATCTTCTCCGACTGCATCCGGCAAAAACCGCGAAACCTCATCCCGATTACTGCGTTTCCTTCGGCAAAATCTTCGGCGGCCTCCTCCACTGATACCTCCGGCCACCTCCTTCACTTCCGGTAATGTCTCCCTCACTGATAAAATTTCAATGAGTGCACATAGTATTAGTGTGCACAAAGTCGAAGATGGTGTGCACATAAAATTCTAATTGGTGCGCATAGTATTGGTGTGCACAAAGCTAAAGATAGTGTGTCTTTAAAACCACCCTTTATTTTATAGCGGGATTAAAAACAGCGGTAGTTTTGATATTTTACGATAGTTGTTTTGGCGGAATACGAGTATAGGACATTATTTTTAAAATACTATAGTATTTCAAAATATTATTGTATTTTAGAAATATTGCTAGTATTTTGATCAATCTTACTATTTTTTATAAGAATCAAAGATTTGACGTGCGCGAGCGAGTTTTTTTGTGCGTTTCTCGCAGGTGCGCGAGACGGCCGGGATCGCGATCTTCATTTCAACGGTTGAAGCGTAGCGAAAAAAACTGTATCTAACGGATGGATACACTCGCGCTACATCGAACCACAGGATATGCCTCTCGCGCACATGCGAGAAACTCACCTATTTTTTTTTTCGTGCATGAGCACCGTGATATTGGGTTGGAATAACCCACCAAAAAATTTATCCTCTCTTGCGCTTGATAAATTCATGCTCCATTTGGTGTAGATTTCTTGCTTCGGGAAGTTTCAATAAAAATGTTATTGTCATAGAATAATGTTTGGCATGATGTTTATGACCGCCATCAAAAAAGAGAACTAACTTTGAACATAAAATGAAAGAATTTCCATAGGCGAGCACGTAATGTTCACTAAAAACAATTCATAACCATCACGTTTATAACCGACGCCATTGCGCCAAACGGAGCTTCAGTATCGTCTGTCACGCTGTAAAGTGCAATTGTCATTTTTATCCTCATAATTTTTTTGAAAACTGCATTTCTCATAAGAGTGGTTTTTAATTTGTACATCATCCCAATCACTTAAATGGTTGAACCTTTGCCCAACATATTAGTTCTTAGGCTCCATTTGGCACGGTGGTGACGATCGTGAACATGAGGCTAAAATGTCATTCGTTAACGCCCATTTAAGAAAGTTCATCGACCTTTATGTTTAAGCCGATGAATTTCCTTAAATGGGTGTTAACAATTGACACTTTAACCCACATATTCATGACCGTCATCACCGTGTCAAACAGAGCTGTACAATCCCATATTCGCTGGGTGGGACCCGGAGACTTCACTGAGGGATTGGGCTAGCCTCAGGCTAGCCTTGGGTTAACCTTAAGACATACTGGTGGAGTTCTCGTCCTTAAAGGCTCCCGCCTGGCAGTGGGCGATATCGTTCGCGCCACGACAGGCTTTGGGTCCAAAGCCAGAGGAGCTTCCGCCCTGAAGGAGCTCCCGCCAAGGGCAGGCGAAAGCTGGGGAAACTAGGGCAGATAGTCGAGCGCAGATAGTCGAGCTCCCGGCAGGAGAGATCGTCGACCGGCCAGAGCAGGTGGCTTGACCACGGAAGCTCCCGCCGTAGGGAAAGCTCCCGCCCAGGGCAGGCGAGAAGGCCTTAGGTGAACCTTCTTTCGCATTGACATCATGACTACCTAGCGCGAGAACCTTCCTGGCAGGAGCTCTCGCCAAGGCGGGCCTAGAGGGGACCCAGCGAGAGCCTTCTAGGCCGGGGGTCTCGCCAAGTGGGCCCACGGGGTGGGACCCGGAGTCCAGAGGAGATTATTTTATTATTATCTCGAGGTAAAATTACCCAAATGCCCTTGGGAGGACAGCGGGATTTGGCTATTGGCAGACCCTTCAGGGGTATTTCAGTATTTTCAGGCCAAAAGAAGACTATAAAAAGACCCATAGGGGCTCTTTGGAAGGCAGACTTTCATTATTCTCCAACTCTAGTGCCTTCTGAGGAGCTCCCAGCCCAGCATTTGGCTTTGGAGGGGAAGCTCTCAGAGATCTTCCGGGTGTGTGGTGGGACCTCCCAGCTGAGGCTTTGGGTCTGTTTTAGGACCTCAGCAGCCAGTCAGGGGTCGAGATTTGAGAGAAGTAGGCGCCGGCTGCACTTTGGTTCGTGAACATTCGTTGAGGTCATTTTTGGCTTCAATAGTTCTGATGCGGTGAGCGTGGAAGCAGTCGGTGTAAGAAAATCTCGAGTTAAGTCCCATGACAGGAGGCGAAGGTGAAGGATCAGGCGCAGGAGGATCCCCCACCCGGGTGGACGATGCGACGAAGAAGATGTTCGAGGACTTCAGGCGAGAAGTCATGCAGACGATCAGCTTGGCCTTCTCGGCAAGGAATGAGTGGGAGACGCCGCAGGTTCCGGTGGAGGTGGTTCCGCTGTTAGGCGAGAACGCTCCAGGGCAGCGCCCCGGGAAGGAGGTCCCGGTGGAGGCAGGCGAGAGGGACGTAGCCGCGCGGGAGCTTTTCCCAGGCCAGCGTCCCGAGAAGGAGCTTCCGACAGATCTGGGCGAGAAGGAGGCGACGGTGCGGGAACTCTTCCCCGGGCATGGTCTCGCGGATCGGTCCAGCCAACCGAGGTCGCGAGACGGGCCTTCTCGCCAGGCGGGAGGCGAGACCCCCTTTAGTGAGCTCATTGTCTCGGCTCTAGTGCCGGAGGGGTTCCGGGAGCCGGACATGACCTACTACACCGGGAAGGATGACCCGGTTCAGCACGTGCAGTGGTTTGAGGACGCGGTGTCCATCAGACAAATGTCGGATGCCTTCAAGTGTAGGCTTTTTGCCATCACTCTGAAAGAGAAGGCCAGGGACTGGTTCCACCAGTTGCCGGCGAGTTCCATCTACAGCTTTGAGGATCTGCGCAGGGGTTTTCTGTTGAGGTTCTCAACTTCGAAGAAAAGGAAGAAGGAGGCTGAGTGCCTGTTCGCAGTGAGGCAGAAGCCGGAGGAGACGTTGGGTCACTATGTGGACCGTTTCCAAGAGGAGGTTCTCTTGGTCCAGGAGGTCCCAGGGTATGCGCTGATGCTTGCCTTCACCCTGGGGCTGAGACTAGGGTTTTTCAGCATGGAGTTGAAGAGGGTGCCCCCTCTCTCTTTTGAGGAGCTCATGGAGAGGGCGGCGAAGGAGATAGACTTTGAGAGGGCAAACCCGGCGTTTGCGAGGAAGCTGGCCAGGTTGGCCGAGGATGATGTGAAGGAGCCGGTAGTGGGAAGGTAGAGAGAGCAGAGGGAGCAGAGGGAGCCGAGGGAAGATAGGAGAAGAGAAGAGCCCCGAGGGCAGGGACAGCAGCATGGGGGGGCCAGGGAGCCGAACAACCGACTGGGTTGGAGGCCTCAGGAGGGTCGCCCCCAGGGCCAGGGAGGACTTCAGGGAAGAGATAACTTCCGGGAGTAAAGAAGGCTGGAGCAGGGAGGATGGCGACAAGGACCAAGGGGTCATTTCCCGCCGCCGCAGGAGGCCATGGAGGTGGGAAGAGGAAGAGGAGGAAGAATTCGGGGAGCCGGAAGAAGGGGAGGAGGAGAAGGAAGAGGGGGCAGGGTGGTGTTGCCCTATTGTGACTTCCACCAGGAGGAAGGTCACGCAACGGCCACCTGCCCAGAGTTTCTGGAGATAAGAGGGGCCAGAGGGGCCGGGAGGCAAGATCCGTCTGTAAGGATCGTTGAAGTGCAGCGAGAAGAGGCTGAGGACAGGTGTGAAGACAGGGTAGACGTGGGGACCCGAGGAGGGATCGGAGTGATCCATGGGGGAGTGGGGATCGAGGCAACCCGCAAGGGGAGCCTTCAAACCATGTTCCGCCGAGGGGTCGCCTCAACCTCCCTGGCTCCCCCCCCAGAGGAGAAGATCACTTTCTCATCCGCAGATATGCCAGACTACGAGGATCCGTTCTGCGACGCGCTTGTGATCCAGACAGCGGTAGAAAACTACACCGTCTCCCGGATACTGGTGGATAACGGGAGCTCGGTGAACGTGATCTTCAAGAAGGCCTTCGACGAGATGAGGGTGGAAGGAAAAAGGGTCCTGGCTTCTGATGGACCGCTCTTTGGTTTCTCCGGAGAAAGGAAAGAAGTGGAAGGGGGAGTGGGCCTGCATGTGAGGCTTGGGGGCTGTACAACCCCGTATTCGCGACGGGAGGACCCAAGCAAGGCATAAGGCATGCTAGTAAGTTTTAAGCTTTTGAGCCCCTTTGAGGGGCGGGGGCGGCGAGTAGGCAGACACCCGTCCCTGCATGATAGGCGTGAGGGGAAGCTGCGGGACCGGCCGGAGTCCAGAGGCGCACCCCTGCCTCGCGGCTAGGCGAGGGCAGGCGGGGCGAGACCGGCCCGAGGCCGGGTTCTCGCCCCTGCCTCGCGGCTAGGCGAGGGCAGGCGGGGCGAGACCGGCCCGAGGCCGGGTTCTCGCCCCTGCCTCGCGGCTAGGCGAGGGCAGGCGGGGCGAGACCGGCCCGGGGCCGGGTTCTCGCCCCTGCCTCGCGGCCAGGCGAGGGCAGGCGGGGCGAGACCGGCCCGGGGCCGGGTTCTCGCCCCTGCCTCGCGGCCAGGAGAGGGCAGGCGGGGCGAGACCGGCCCGGGGCCGGGTTCTCGCCCCTGCCTCGCGGCCAGGCGAGGGCAGGCGGGGCGAGACCGGCCCGGGGCCGGGTTCTCGCCCCTGCCTCGCGGCCAGGCGAGAGCAGGCGGGGCGAGACCGGCCCGGGGCCGGGTTCTCGCCCCTGCCTCGCGGCCAGGCGAGGGCAGGCGAGAGCAGGCGGGGCGAGACCGGCCTGGGGCCGGGTTCTCGCCCCTGCCTCGCGGCCTCGCGGTCAGGCCGGGCGAGACCGACCAGGGGGGGGGGGCCTGAGGGCGGGACCTCTCATGCTTTTACGATTTTACCCCCGAGGTGGATTTTCCCTTTTTGCCCCCCGGTGTGGAGGTTTTCTATTGGCTGGAGGCATTTTGGCCCCAGGGGCGTTTTGGTCATTTTACCCCCAAGACTTGGAAAAACTATAAATAGACCCTTAGGGGTGCCTTGGAGAGGATCTTGTCATTCTTTCCTTAGCCACTATTTTCTCTTTGGCTTTCCTCCAAGGCGCCTAGCTCAAGCATTGGCTAGGGAGGGGGAGACCTCAAAGGTCTTCTGGGTGTGAGGTGGGACCTCCGCGCTAGAGCTAAGGGTCGGTTCATAGCTTCCTAGGTCTTAAGTCCGTGACATTCTTCCGAGTGTAGTAGGTGTGAGTTCACCCCTTTCCCCAAGGGTCGAACTCCACGGAAGTCAATTTTGGCTTCGGTCATTTTTGGCTTCAACAGTTTTGGTGCGGTGAGCGTGGAGAGTGACCAGCACAGAAAATCTCGGGAGAGTGTCATGGCTGGAGATCAGGGAGGTAGTGATGACCTCGGTGGTCTCCCTAACCTAGGACCCTTTGTAGGAAGAGAGGAGTTCATGGCTTCCATCGAAGGCATCATGGGGATGCTTAGAAGCATTGCTCCTCGGGCTGACAGCTCAACCCCCACCCCCCAGGGACTAGCTCCCAGGGGTCTCGGCGAGCTAACTCAGAGTGGTCTCGGCGAGCTGGCTCCTAGGGGGCAAGGCGAGATCACCCCAGCAGGGGGGGAAGTGAGCATGCCGGACAGGAGGCCTGGGAAAGAGCGGATGGTAGAAGGGGTTGAGCGAGACCTCCCAGGCCGCGAGCTGTTCCCTAGCCCGGCGAGAGCTAACCCCCCAGGCGAGCAGGTCGCGCGAGTGGAGGTGGCGAGAGCTCCCCTTAGGGGGTCACCCTTCAGTGAGTTGATCACCTCAGCTCCCGTTCCCGAGGGGTTCAGAGAGCCAGACATGGTTTACTATACCGGGAAGGATGACCCCGTCCAGCATCTGCAATGGTTCGAGGATGCCGTCTCCATCAGGCCGATGACGGATGCCTTCAAGTGTCGCCTCTTTGCGATCACGTTGAAGGAGAAGGCAAGGGACTGGTTTCATCAACTCCCTCCGAGGTCCATCTTCGGGTTCGAAGACTTGAGCCGGAGCTTTCAGCTTCGCTTCTCCACCTCCAAGAAGAGGAAGAAGGGTCCTGAGTCCCTCTTCCTGTTAAAGCAAAGGGCTGAGGAGTCGCTGGCCCACTACGTTGACAGGTTCCAGGAGGAGGTCCTTGACATCCAGGAGGTGCCAGGGTATGCCCTCCAGATGGCGTTCACGGTGGGGTTGCGCGAAGGGTTCTTCAAGATGAGCTTGACTCGGAAGGCCCCTCTTTCCTTTGAGGAGCTGATGGAAAGGGCGGCAGAGGAGATAGCCATGGAGGCAGCCAACCCGGCCTTTGTGAAGAAGTTGGCGAGGTTGACAGAGGTGGAGTCAAAGGAGCAAGGCGGCTCGAGGCATCATGAAGGGAGAAGGAGAGAGGAGCATAGAGCTCAAGGGTTCCAGAGACAGGAGGGTCCGGAGCCAGGTTGGAGGCAGCAGGGAGGACCTGCCCATGGTCCAGGAAGGGCTCTCATCCAGGATGGAGGGAACCATCATGGGGGCCAAGGGAGGTTCAACTTCCAAAGTCAGGCCCCAAGACATCTCCTGCCCCCACCCCAGCAAGCGATGGTGATTGGCCGAAGAGATAGGAGGAACCGCAAGGGAAGAGGGGGAGGCAGGGTAGAGTTGCCGTACTGTGACTTCCACTAGTTGGAAGGTCACGCCACGGCTACCTGCCCCGAGTTCCTGGAGGTGAGAGGGGCGAGAGCTCCAGCCCAGCAGCAGCCGGAGCGGATCGAAGCTCTACCCCAAGGAGGGGGTGATGATGTGTGTGAGGACCGGGTCGATGTAGGACCCCGAGGTGGTATAGATGTGATCCACGGGGGGGTGGGGATCGAAGCCGCTCGGAAGGCAAGTCTCCATGTGATGTATCGGCGAAGCGTTGCCTCGACATCCCAGACCCCTCCCCCGGAGGAAAGGGTCACCTTCTCATCAAAGGATATGCCAGAGCATGAGGATCCCTTCTGCGACGCCCTGGTCATCCAAGCAGCCGTCGAAGGCTTCACCGTCTCCCGGATTTTGATTGATAACGGAAGCTCGGTCAACGTCATTTTCAAGAAGGCGTTCGAGGGGATGAAGGTGGAGCCAAGGAGGATAGTGGCGTCGGATGGACCTCTGTTTGGATTCTCAGGGGAGAGGAAGGAGGTGGAAGGTGGAGTCGGACTCCAGGTGAAGTTGGGGGGGACCTCAAGGAACTGCAGGTTCGTCATTGTTGACGCTCCAAGCAGCTACAACGCCATCTTCGGAAGGCCCCTCATCAGCGCCTTCCGGTGCGTGCCCTCATCTTTCCACCAATGTCTCAAGTTCAACTCAGATGGGATCCAGGTCAGGATCAAGGGAGACTCCAGGATGGCGAGGCAGTGCTACGTCACGGCAGTCAACACCATCTCTTGGTTGGCTAAGGCAGAAGAGATGGAGAAGATCATGGAGAGCCTGAGCAGGATGGAGGTATCTAGTGGGAAGTAATCGGAGGGCGACCACCATGCCCGGACCCCCTGAAGAAGCCTCGCCTCGGCGGAGTAATGTATCTTTCTTTTATGTTGTTGTAATGAGTCCAACCCCCGGCCGATAGGGTCAAGAGGGTCATGTAACCCAACCTTTTTCCCCTTTTGAGGATGTTGAATTTTGGCAGGAGTTCAGGTAACATGCCCCAAGCCTTTTGCTCCGAGATGATTCCGCTGCCAGGCTCTCACTAGCTGGTGGGTTCAGGTTGATCTCTCGTGGGAGCCAAGCCCCTTAGCTCCGAGATGATTCCGCTGCCAGGCTCTCACTAGCTGGTGGGTTCAGGTTGATCTCTCGTGGGAGCCAAGCCCCTTAGCTCCGAGATGATTCCGCTGTCAGGCTCTCACTAGCTGGTGGGTTCAGGTTGATCTCTCGTGGGAGCCAAGCCCCTTAGCTCCGAGAGGATTCCGCTGCCAGGCTCTCACTAGCTGGTGGGTTCAGGTTGATCTCTCGTGGGAGCCAAGCCTTTTGCTCCGAGATGATTCCGCTGCCAGGCTCTCACTAGCTGGTGGGTTCAGGTTGATCTCTCGTGGGAGCCAAGCCCCTTTGCTCCGAGATGATTTCGCTGTCAGGCTCTCCCTAGCTGGTGGGTTCAGGTTGATCTCTCGTGGGAGCCAAGCCCCTTAGCTCCGAGATGATTCTGCTGCCAGGCTCTCACTAGCTGGTGGGTTCAGGTTGATCTCTCGTGGGAGCCAAGCCCCTTAGCTCCGAGATGATTCCGCTGCCAGGCTCTCACTAGCTGGTGGGTTCAGGTTGATCTCTCGTGGGAGCCAAGCCCCTTAGCTCCGAGATGATTCCGCTGCCAGGCTCTCACTAGCTGGTGGGTTCAGGTTGATCTCTCGTGGGAGCCAAGCCCCTTAGCTCCGAGATGATTCCGCTGCCAGGCTCTCACTAGCTGGTGGGTTCAGGTTGATCTCTCGTGGGAGCCAAGCCCCTTAGCTCCGAGATGATTCCGCTGCCAGGCTCTCACTAGCTGGTGGGTTCAGGTTGATCTCTCGTGGGAGCCAAGCCCCTTAGCTCCGAGATGATTCCGCTGCCAGGCTCTCACTAGCTGGTGGGTTCAGGTTGATCTCTCGTGGGAGCCAAGCCCCTTTGCTCCGAGATGATTCCGCTGCCAGGCTCTCACTAGCTGGTGGGTTCAGGTTGATCTCTCGTGGGAGCCAAGCCCCTTAGCTCCGAGATGATTCCGCTGCCAGGCTCTCACTAGCTGGTGGGTTCAGGTTGATCTCTCGTGGGAGCCAAGCCCCTTTGCTCCGAGATGATTCCGCTGCCAGGCTCTCACTAGCTGGTGGGTTCAGGTTGATCTCTCGTGGGAGCCAAGCCCCTTAGCTCCGAGATGATTCCGCTGCCAGGCTCTCACTAGCTGGTGGGTTCAGGTTGATCTCTCGTGGGAGCCAAGCCCCTTAGCTCCGAGATGATTCCGCTGCCAGGCTCTCACTAGCTGGTGGGTTCAGGTTGATCTCTCGTGGGAGCCAAGCCCTTTTGCTCCGAGATGATTCCGCTACCAGGCTCTCACTAGCTGGTGGGTTCAGGTTGATCTCTCGTGGGAGCCAAGCCCTTTAGCTCCGAGATGATTCCGCTGCCAGGCTCTCACTAGCTGGCGGGTTCAGGTTGATCTCTCGTTGAGGTGATCCTTTTACCCTGAGGGGGTCTCGCCACCCAGGCTCTCATCAGCTGGCATGGCAGGTTGACCCCCCCCGGGAGGTTAGATCCTTTTACCCTGAGGGGGTCTCGCCACCCAGGCTCTCATCAGCTGGCATGGCAGGTTGACCCCCCCAGGAGGTTAGATCCTTTTACCCTGAGGGGGTCTCACCACCCAGGCTCTCATCAGCTGGCATGGCAGGTTGACCCCCCCCGGGAGGTTAGATCCTTTTACCCTGAGGGGGTCTCGCCACCCAGGCTCTCATCAGTTGGCATGGCAGGTTGACCCCCCCAGGAGGTTAGATCCTTTTACCCTGAGGGGGTCTCGCCACCCAGGCTCTCATCAGTTGGCATGGCAGGTTGACCCCCCCCAGGAGGTTAGATCCTTTTACCCTGAGGGGGTCTCGCCACCCAGGCTCTCATCAGTTGGCATGGCAGGTTGACCCCCCCCCCCAGGAGGTTAGATCCTTTTACCCTGAGGGGGTCTCGCCACCCAGGCTCTCATCAGCTGGCATGGCAGGTTGACCCCCCCAGGAGGTTAGATCCTTTTACCCTGAGGGGGTCTCACCACCCAGGCTCTCATCAGCTGGCATGGCAAGTTGACCCCTCGGAAGAGGCCTCAGTCTTTCGATACCGCGAGAGCAAGCTTCGCTCAGCGAATACGTTGGGTTGGATGTTTCTTTCCGAGCTTGTACCAACCTCGAAAAGAGCGGGGATCGTGTACAACCCCGTATTCGCGACGGGAGGACCCAAGCAAGGCATAAGGCATGCTAGTAAGTTTTAAGCTTTTGAGCCCCTTTGAGGGGCGGGGGCGGCGAGTAGGCAGACACCCGTCCCTGCATGATAGGCGTGAGGGGAAGCTGCGGGACCGGCCGGAGTCCAGAGGAGCACCCCTGCCTCGCGGCTAGGCGAGGGCAGGCGGGGCGAGACCGGCCCGAGGCCGGGTTCTCGCCCCTGCCTCGCGGCTAGGCGAGGGCAGGCGGGGCGAGACCGGCCCGAGGCCGGGTTCTCGCCCCTGCCTCGCGGCTAGGCGAGGGCAGGCGGGGCGAGACCGGCCCGGGGCCGGGTTCTCGCCCCTGCCTCGCGGCTAGGCGAGGGCAGGCGGGGCGAGACCGGCCCGGGGCCGGGTTCTCGCCCCTGCCTCGCGGCCAGGCGAGGGCAGGCGGGGCGAGACCGGCCCGGGGCCGGGTTCTCGCCCCTGCCTCGCGGCCAGGCGAGGGCAGGCGGGGCGAGACCGGCCCGGGGCCGGGTTCTCGCCCCTGCCTCGCGGCCAGGCGAGAGCAGGCGGGGCGAGACCGGCTCGGGGCCGGGTTCTCGCCCCTGCCTCGCGGCCAGGCGAGGGCAGGCGAGAGCAGGCGGGGCGAGACCGGCCTGGGGCCGGGTTCTCGCCCCTGCCTCGCGGCCTCGCGGTCAGGCCGGGCGAGACCGACCAGGGGGGGGGGCCTGAGGGCGGGACCTCTCATGCTTTTACCATTTTACCCCCGAGGTGGATTTTCCCTTTTTGCCCCCCCGGTGTGGAGGTTTTCTATTGGCTGGAGGCATTTTGGCCCCAGGGGCGTTTTGGTCATTTTACCCCCAAGACTTGGAAAAACTATAAATAGACCCTTAGGGGTGCCTTGGAGAGGATCTTGTCATTCTTTCCTTAGCCACTATTTTCTCTTTGGCTTTCCTCCAAGGCGCCTAGCTCAAGCATTGGCTAGGGAGGGGGAGACCTCAAAGGTCTTCTGGGTGTGAGGTGGGACCTCCGCGCTAGAGCTAAGGGTCGGTTCATAGCTTCCTAGGTCTTAAGTCCGTGACATTCTTCCGAGTGTAGTAGGTGTGAGGTCACCCCTTTCCCCAAGGGTCGAACTCCACGGAAGTCAATTTTGGCTTCGGTCATTTTTGGCTTCAACAGGGGCGTCTCACGGAACTGTCGGTTCGTGATCGTAGACGCCCCGAGTAGTTACAATGCCATCTTTGGACGTCCCCTCATCAGCGCCTTTCGCTGCGTGCCCTCCTCATACCACCAATGCCTCAAGTTCAACAATGGAGAGGTGCAGGTTAGGATCAGGGGGGATCCGAAGATGGCAAGGCAGTGCTATGTGACGGCGGTTAACACCGTGTCGTGGATGGCGGAGGCGGAGGAGTTGGAGAAAGAGATGGTTGAGCAGGAAGGAGTTGAGGAAGGGGAGATAAGCCTGGGAGAGGCGATGGAGGTTGTTGAGGAGATGGCGGAAGTGAAGGAGATTGGCCTAGAAGAGGCGAGAGGAGAGGCGGATGAAGAAGAGCAGAGGCAGGAGGAGAGCCTGGAGGAGGCGACGAAAGTTGATGAGGTTGGGGGAGAGGAGCTCGAGTTTGAGCAGGAAGAGGCAAGGGTAAGTTGGGAGCGGTCGGGGCTGGAGCCGGCCGAAGAAGTGGTGGAGATGGAGGTGCTTACAAGAGCGGGGGAGGTGCAAAGGGTTCAGATCAGCGGAGGCTTGAGCCTCGAGGATCAGGAGCGGATGCGAGCCTGCATCCAAAGCAACGTCGACATCTTCGCTTGGAGCGCGGCAGACATGCCGGGAATCGACGCGGACGTGGCCTGTCATCGCTTGAACCTGGATCCCCGAGCCCGCCCCATACGCCAAAAGATGAGGGCCATCGCCACCAAGCTAGAAGCCCCCATCCGAGAGGAGGTCAAAAAGCTCCTGGACGCAAGCTTCATCTCAGAGATCCAGTATCCAGGCTGGATCTCCAACGTGGTAATGGTAAAAAAGGGAGGGGGAAAATGGCGCATGTGTATTGATTTTTCTTTATTAAATAAATCATGTCCCAAGGATTGCTACCCCTTGCCTCGAATCGACGCGCTGGTGGACTCAGCCGTCGGTTTTTCTCTTATGAGTTTTTTAGATGCATTTTCAGGTTACCATCAGATCCGGATGCACCCTCCTGATGTCAAAGATGTTTCCTTCATCACAAGAGAGGGATGCTTCAGCTATAAGATGATGCCCTTCGGGTTGAAGAATGCAGGGGCAACGTACCAACGCATGATGGATCGAATCTTTCGAGATCAAAGGGGAAGGAACCTGGAGGTCTACGTGGACGACCTCATGGTCAAGAGTTAGTGTGTTGATTCCCACTTGCGGGACTTGGAGGAAACGTTTGCCACCCTGCGAAGGTCCAAGATGAGGTTGAACCCCTTGAAGTGCGTCTTCGGGGCTAATCGCGATAAATTCCTCGGACACCTCTTGACTCCCGCGGGGGTAGAACCTAACCCCGATAAGGTTAAGGCTATTCTAGACCTGGAATCACCTCGCAGTGCCAAAGAGGTCCAGCGCTTGACCGGGAAGTTGGCCGGGCTAAGCAGATTCCTCTCTCGGTCAGGGGATAGGTGTTCCTCCTTCTTTAAAGTGCTTCGTGTTAACCAAGTATTCGAATGGACGGCCGAATGTGAAGAGGCATTTCAGGGGCTGAAAAGGCAACTCTCCCAAGCTCCGTTACTTCAAAGCCCGAAGGAAGGGGAGGACCTAGCCTTGTATCTCGGAGTGGGGGGAGAGGCAGTGAGCTCCGTCTTGGTTAGGGAGGAGGGGAAGAAACAGTTACCCGTCTATTATGTCAGCCGAATCTTAAAAAAGGCGGAGCTCCGATACCCTATTCTAGAGAAGCTAGCATACGCCTTGGTCGTCTCGGCTAGGAAGCTCCGCCCTTACTTTCAGGTGCACTCGATTAGGGTGGTAACCGGTCATCCTCTTCGCAAGGTCTTTGAGGGGGTGGAGCATTCCGGAAGGTTGGCGAAGTGGTCCATCGAGCAAAGCGAGTTTGACATTTCTTTCGTCCCGAGGCTCTCCATCAAAGCCCAGGCCGTGGCGGACTTTTTGGAAGATTATGTCACCGAGGCCGAGGAAAAAGAGTCGAGGCCGTCGGAGGCATGGAAAATGATGGTCGATGGAGCCTCAGGAAGGCACTCCCTGGGAGGGGGTGTGGTGCTGGTAAGTCCACAAGGGGTTACCATAGAGCAAGCAGTGGCCTTCCACTTCCCTGTAACCAATAATCAGGCGGAGTACGAAGCCGTGATAGCCGGTCTCCGACTGGCAAAGGAGTTGGAAATTCAGGATGTGGAGGCCTTCACAGACTCAATGGTGGTGGCATCGCAGATCCGAGGGGAGTTCGAGGCCCGGGAGCCTACCCTCGCGAGATATCTATCAAAGGTAAGAACTATCATTGGAGGTTTCCGTTCTTTTTCTATTCAACATGTTCCCAGGGAGGAAAGCACGGCAGCTGACCGATTAGCAAAGTTCGGGCCTCGGGGTGGAGGTACCTTAACCGAACTATTTCGGCCAGCCATTGAAGAGGGGGAGTTGATGGAGGTATGTCAGCGGTCCTCATGGATAGATCCGTTGGTGACCTTCTTGACCACAGGAGAACTGTCTGAAGAAGTCAAGGATGCAAAGAGCTTCAGGCACAAGGCGACTCATTACCTAATGCTGGAAGGGAGCTTGCATCGGAAGATGTTGTCAGGACTCCTCGCGAGATGCGTGACCGAGGAGGAAGTCCCAAGGATCCTGGAAGAGGTGCATTCTGGAGAATGCGGCAGTCATTCAGGGGGAAGGACATTGGAAGCAAGGGTGATAAGGCAAGAATATTTCTGGCGGACTTTGAAGAAGGATACCGCTGAGTTCGCAAGGAGGTGTCGGAAGTGCCAAGTACATGCTCCCCTCCAGCTCTTGCCCGCTCAAAGGCTTCGAAGCATCACGGCGCCATGGCCCTTCGCCATTTGGGGAATGGACCTGGTTGGACCCTTCCCTCCAGCTAGCGGGCAGAGGAGGTTCCTCCTAGTTATGATTGACTACTTCTCCAAGTGGTTGGAGATCAAGCCTTTAGCCAAGGTAACCTCCCAGGTCATCAGGAACTTCGTTTGGGGGGAAATCATTTGCAGGCACGGATTGCCCCAAGCGATAGTGACAGACAACGGTCCTCAGTTTGCTAGTGAAGAATTCATCAGTTTCTGCACCCAATTGGGGATTGACCTCCGGTTCGCCTCTGTCCATCATCCTCAGAGCAATGGCCAGGTGGAGGCGGCAAACAAGATCATTGTCAGCTTGCTCAAAAAGAAGGTGGAGAACCTGAAGGGTAACTGGGTGGAACAGCTCCCTTCCGTTTTGTGGGCCTTGCGAACGACTCCGAACACGGCCACAGGGGAGACCCCCTTCAAGCTCTCTCATGGGTGTGAGGCTGTCCTCCCAGTGGAGTTCGAGGTTCGGTCCCCAAGGGTCGCGGCCGCAGCCGAGGGAAGCGAAGCTGGGAGGTTGGAAAATGAGGAAGGGTTGCGCCTCTCATTAGATATGGTAAAAGAGCTGCGGGATGTTGCCGCCATCAGGCAAGAAGAAGTAAAATGGCGAATGGCTCGGTACTTCAATAAGCACATTAGAGTCAAGCAATTCGCCGAGGGGGATCTAGTACTGAAAAAGGTCGACGCTGCAGGAAGGTCGGCCGCGGTTGGTAAGCTCAACCCTAGCTGGGAAGGGCCTTATATAGTAGAGAAGGCTCTGGCTAACGGAGGCTACTATCTCCAAGATGCGGCGGGAAGGACCTTGAGTCACACCTGGAATGGTGATGACCTGAAGCGCTTCTACCCGTAAGGGGAAAGAAGGATTGTAATGTTGTAAACAACTATTGCATTTTCAATAAGTTTATTTCAGAATATTGACTATCTCTGAGTATGCAATCTTTATGTTTTTAGTTTTGGCCGGCTATGACTCCTCATCTCAATGATGGAATAGGCCTGGTTGAAAGAATCTTCATCAACACCCCGAGCTCGGCTCGGCCCCAGGTAGACCCGCTGCGCAGGCTCTCATCTAGCTGGCAGGTCCGAAGGCTCGCCTGTGGGGGAGAGGTTTGGTTATCTTCATCAACACCCCGAGCTCAGCTCGGCCCCAGGTAGACCCGCTGCGCAGGCTCTCATCTAGCTGGCAGGTCCGAAGGCTCGCCTGTGGGGGAGAGGTTTGGTTATCTTCATCAACACCCCGAGCTCGGCTCGGCCCCAGGTAGACCCGCTGCGCAGGCTCTCATCTAGCTGGCAGGTCCGAAGGCTCGCCTGTGGGGGAGAGGTTTGGTTATCTTCATCAACACCCCGAGCTCGGCTCGGCCCCAGGTAGACCCGCTGCGCAGGCTCTCATCTAGCTGGCAGGTCCGAAGGCTCGCCTGCGGGGGAGAGGTTTGGTTATCTTCATCAGCACCCCGAGCTCGGCTCGGCCCCAGGTAGACCCGCTGCGCAGGCTCTCATCTAGCTGGCAGGTCCGAAGGCTCGCCTGTGGGGGAGAGGTTTGGTTATCTTCATCAGCACCCCGAGCTCGGCTCGGCCCCAGGTAGACCCGCTGCGCAGGCTCTCATCTAGCTGGCAGGTCCGAAGGCTCGCCTGTGGGGGAGAGGTTTGGTTATCTTCATCAGTACCCCGAGCTCGGCTCGGCCCCAGGTAGACCCGCTGCGCAGGCTCTCATCTAGCTGGCAGGTCCGAAGGCTCGCCTGTGGGGGAGAGGTTTGGTTATCTTCATCAGTACCCCGAGCTCGGCTCGGCCCCAGGTAGACCCGCTGCGCAGGCTCTCATCTAGCTGGCAGGTCCGAAGGCTCACCTGTGGGGGAGAGGTTTGGTTATCTTCATCAACACCCCGAGCTCGGCTCGGCCCTAGGTAGACCCGCTGCGCAGGCTCTCATCTAGCTGGCAAGTCCGAAGGCTCGCCTGTGGGGGAGAGGTTTGGTTATCTTCATCAACACCCCGAGCTCGGCTCGGCCCCAGGTAGACCCGCTGCGCAGGCTCTCATCTAGCTGACAGGTCCGAAGGCTCGCCTGTGGGGGAGAGGTTTAGTTATCTTCATCAGCACCCCGAGCTCGGCTCGGCCCCAGGTAGACCCGCTGCGCAGGCTCTCATCTAGCTGGCAGGTCCGAAGGCTCGCCTGAGGGGGAGAGGTTTGGTTATCTTCATCAGCACCCCGAGCTCGGCTCGGCCCCAGGTAGACCCGCTGCGCAGGCTCTCATCTAGCTGGCAGGTCCGAAGGCTCGCCTGTGGGGGAGAGGTTTGGTTATCTTCATCAGCACCCCGAGCTCGGCTCGGCCCCAGATAGACCCGCTGCGCAGGCTCTCATCTAGCTGGCAGGTCCGAAGGCTCGCCTGTGGGGGAGAGGTTTGGTTATCTTCATCAACACCCCGAGCTCGGCTCGGCCCCAGGTAGACCCGCTGCGCAGGCTCTCATCTAGCTGGCAGGTCCGAAGGCTCGCCTGTGGGGGAGAGGTTTGGTTATCTTCATCAACACCCCGAGCTCAGCTCGGCCCCAGGTAGACCCGCTGCGCAGGCTCTCATCTAGCTGGCAGGTCCGAAGGCTCGCCTGTGGGGGAGAGGTTTGGTTATCTTCATCAGCACCCCGAGCTCGGCTCGGCCCCAGGTAGACCCGCTGCGCAGGCTCTCATCTAGCTGGCAGGTCCGAAGGCTCGCCTGTGGGGGAGAGGTTTGGTTATCTTCATCAGCACCCCGAGCTCGGCTCGGCCCCAGGTAGACCCGCTGCGCAGACTCTCATCTAGCTGGCAGGTCCGAAGGCTCGCCTGTGGGGGAGAGGTTTGGTTATCTTCATCAGCACCCCGAGCTCGGCTCGGCCCCAGGTAGACCCGCTGCGCAGGCTCTCATCTAGCTGGCAGGTCCGAAGGCTCGCCTGTGGGGGAGAGGTTTGGTTATCTTCATCAACACCCCGAGCTCGGCTCGGCCCCAGGTAGACCCGCTGCGCAGGCTCTCATCTAGCTGGCAGGTCCGAAGGCTCGCCTGTGGGGGAGAGGTTTGGTTATCTTCATCAGCACCTCGAGCTCGCCTCGGCCCCAGGTAGACCCGCTGCGCAGGCTCTCATCTAGTTGGCAGGTCCGAAGGCTCGCCTGTGGGGGAGAGGTTTGGTTATCTTCATCAACACCCCGAGCTCGGCTCGGCCCTAGGTAGACCCGCTGCGCAGGCTCTCATCAAGCTGGCAGGTCCGAAGGCTCGCCTGTGGGGGAAAGGTTGGCTCTTGCGATACTTTGTTCTTAGCCACTTCTACGACACCCCGAGCTCGGCTCGGCCCCAGGTAGACCCGCTGCGCAGGCTCTCATCAAGCTGGCAGGTCCGAAGGCTCGCCTGTGGGGGAAAGGTTGGCTCTTGCGATACTTTGTTCTTAGTCACTTCTACGACACCCCGAGCTCGGCTCGGCCCCAAGTAGACCCGCTGCGCAGGCTCTCATCAAGCTGGCAGGCCCGAAGGCTCGCCTGTGGGGGAAAGGTTGGCTCTTGCGATACTTCGTTCTTAGCCACTTCTACGACACCCCGAGCTCGGCTCGGCCCCAGGTAGACCCGCTGCGCAGGCTCTCATCAAGCTGGCAGGCCCGAAGGCTCGCCTGTGGGGGAAAGGTTGGCTCTTGCAATACTTTGTTCTTAGCCACTTCTACGACACGACGAGCTCGGCTCGAACCCCGGCAGACCCGCTGCGCAGGCTCCCATATAAGCTAGCAGGTCCGACGGCTCGCCGGTGGGGTAGGGGTTTATTTGGTCGGAAAAATATGTGAGCAGGGCCCTGGCCCAGACCGGAGGCAAGGCCCTACAGGTTTCAGCTCAGAGGTCTCAGCCAGTAAAGGCCTCGGTTTGGAGGTCTCGGCCAGTAAGGGTCTCGGCTCAAAGGTCTCGGCCAGAAAAGGTCTCGGTCAAAGGGGGCTCTCGCAAAAGGAGGCTCCCGGCGGACCTGGGCAGGACGACTTAATCGGCGACGCGAGGTTCCCGCCTAACTGATCTCTAAGAAAGATTACCCTAAAGAGACTAAGGGTCTCGGCGGAAGCTCGCGCGGAAGCCATTCGGCAGAATATTACACTTTCAAGCACACACTGACAATGAAAGATGAAACATTACTTTGCATAAGATTAATTACAAAAGTTAGAGCCTCTCGCTCATTACAAGAGAAATAAAAAGAAAAAAGAAGCTTAGGGGGACGCGCTGTAACTCCCGCTGGTGCTCTCGCTTAAATCATCGCCAGAGCTCGCTTCAGATGTCTCGCCAGCGGCGGTAGAAGACCTCGGGATGTCTGAGGGAGGCGAGTCCGGCGCGCCCGGAGGTTTGGGAACTGGATCGTAGAGCCAAGGAAGGAGTTGGCGAGCGTCGATGGTCGCGCCGTCCTCCCGAAGTAGCTTAACGTCTCGCAGCGTCTCGAGCGTCAGCTTGACGGTTGCCTGCGCGTTGGCTTGCAGCAGCTTGTCAACGTCGTACTCCGAGAGGTAACGACTCCGCAGCCTCGCATCTAGCTCCGGAGGCGGGACCTTCGCCATCTCAGCACGAAGCTGTTCCCTCAGGAGGACGCTCTCGCAGCGCGCGTTGGCCAGCTCTGCGCGCAGCTCCTTGACTTGGGCAGAATCCTGTGAAAAAAGAGCTCAGTCTGGAAACATCGCACAGCCGTAACTTTGAGAAACGAGAGCAAGGGCTCAGGAGGGTCTCGCTTACCTCGGTCGCGGGCCGTAGAGACAGTGCCAGTCGATCATCCGCAAGCTCCTGTTGAGCTCTCGCGAGTTCTTCTCCCGCGGTGTGCGCTCGAGCCACCGCATCCTCCCTTGCCTTGCGCATATCGGTGAAATTCTTGTCGAGGGTGATGCTTCGGCGCGCACACATATGCGCAAGCTCGAACCCGCGCAATAGAGCCCGGATGGCATCGAAGGCTAGAAGGCGGGTAGACATCTGGTCAAACACGCTGGCATCCTCTCGGCTGTAAAGGCCATATCCAAGCGCGAAGGCCTCGCCAGTCACATCTTCCCCCTCCGCCCAGCTGGGGAGGAGCGTCGTAACCTTGATCGAGTTTGACTCGGGGTCCCATTCCATCTGAGGCTTCCCCTCCGCGTCGGCGTACTTCATGCCGAAACCAAAGTTCCTGTGCCCTTTTGGCACCTCCCGGGGCGGAGCTCGGCCGGGGGTTTCGGCGGCGAGCACTTCTCCCCCGGCCTCGCTTACGGCTGGTGGATTCCCGGTGGAAGCCTCGGCGCGGCTCTTGGCGGCGGCATCCATCTCGCTGGCCCTTTGGAGGATCGCTTCGAAGGAGCTGCCTGCGGGAAGGGGTTGGACAGGCGAGACGGCCGGGGCTTTCCCCTTCTCAAGAGCAGATGGTTTGGGCCTCTTCAGCGTTCGGAGAGGAGGAAGGGTGACCTTCCGCTTCTTGGCTGGTGGCGGCAAAGGAAGGGCTGGATCGTTTCGGCAGGCGCTAGCGCTAGCTTCCGCGAGCGCAAGGGAGCCTCTCGCGGACAGACCCTCGACACCCCGGCCTTCAGCGAAGGGCTGGCGCAGAGGGACCTCCCGCTCTCCTGCAAAGTTAAAACACTTCAGCGCAAGAAGATCTTTGATAAAAGAGGGAATCTGAGGCGGGACCATACCTTCGCCCGAGTGAACGAGTGGGAGGGAGTCGACGTCTCGCCTGAGGTAGGGAACATCGAACTCCTTGGTTCCAAAGAATTCCAGGATTGCGCTCTCGCGCGATCCCAGAGTAGGCGGTTTGTAGGCAGCGTCCTCATATTGAACGGGCTGAAGCGGGACGTTGCCGAAATCCCCGCTGACATAAACGAATTTCTCGCCCCAGTGATGGTGCTTGTTGGCGAGACCGGTAACCTCGAGCAGTTGCCCGGAGAAGAAAACCACTCCTCCCTTGGTGCGGAAGTTGAATAGCTTCCGGAAGATGGGCAAACTGAACTCGATCCTCTCGGATCGCATATAGCATATGAATGCTATAAGGATCACGACTGAGTTCGGGTTCAGTTGGGCGGGAACCACCCCATAGTAACGGAGAGCAAGCCGAACCTCCGGCCAAAGGGGAAGGCGGAAGCCCACCTCGAAATGCTCGAGGGGGATGGCGAGTTCTCCCGCCTCCGGAGTATTCACCTTATCGTGATTACCCGGGTTCCGCGCCGAGAAGCCAGCGGGAATATAGCGGTCAACGATCAGGTTATATTCGTCTAGGGTGAGCTTGCAGGAAGGGAAAAGGTGTTTTTGGAAAGCTTCCGCGCAGTGGGCGCGACCCTTGTTCTCGCCAGGCATGGTGGGTCCGCGAGTGAGAGCGAGAGCTGAAAAAAGGTCGAAGCGGAAGCAAGAACGCGAGAGCAAGGGAGGAAGGCTGAGGTTCCGGATCGAAGAAGTAAATGCGGTTGGTAGACTTCTCTATTTATAAGGGAATCGTGATCATCATGGCTCCGTCCGACGGAGAGAGAAAATGACGGCGAAGTACAGCTGTCAGAATCTGGGCTAACGACGCCTCGATTTTCCCCCTCGGGAGGGCAGCAGTCAACGGTCGTTCCTGGTTTCGACACAATTATCTCGATCATCGCAAGCCTCCTAGATTGGCGCGAGCCTCCTAGATTGGCGCGAGCCTCCTAGATTGGCGCGAGCCTCCTAGATTGGCGCGAGCCTCCTAGATTGGCGCGAGCCTCCTAGATTGGCGCGAGCCTCCTAGATTGGCACGAGCCTCCTAGATTGGCGCAAGCATCCTGTATTGGTGTAGGCCTCTTAATTTAAAAACCTCGCAGAGCAATAAAAAGGAAAGGAAAGAGAGACATTGGTAACAGCGAGGTTCTCGCCAATGAAAGTTGGATGAACTTAATTAACAGTAATGTTCATTACAGATACATGGATAAAAGAGATTCAAGCGAGAAGTCTAATAGGGCTTCCAATACCATCGTCCTCGTTCTCGCCGCCTAGTTCTTGGAGGCACCAGCGGGTTGAAATAAGACGATAGGGTGGTACACCCAAGGTTGATCCGCCTGGCGTGATCTCGGATCTGCGAGATGCATCTCCCTGACGAAGACTCGGCGGAAGGCCCTCCCAGACGATCAGTCTCGCCTAAGAAGAAATCCCGCTCCAGAGTCTCCAACCTTTGCTCCACAGATTCGCGGAACGCTTTTGCCGCGGCAGAGTGAGCACGATCTCGCCGGATGAGCCTGGCCAGGATAGTCGAGATCTTCTTCCTCCTCCCCTTCGCGCTCCCGGCGCTGTTCAATATTCCTTCTATCTCGCCAGACGAAGGGAGGGGAGAATCTTCCTCTTCTTCATCGTCCTCATCTTCATCATCATCTTCTTCTTCCCGGTTAGCTTCCGACCGCAAGCCGGGATCACCTGCAAAGGGAACGCACGAGAATTCTGGTTAAAGCATGACAATCGGCAGTCCGGGGAAGTTTCGCATACCTGCAGTTGGACGAGAAGGCCCGACCCCTCCGGTAGTTCCATAAAGGAGGTGAAGAGGCTTGCCCAGCCCCGGGCGGAAGGGCTCGCGCGCGATGGTCCCGACCTGGCCAGAAGCTCGTGGGGAGTTGTCTTCTCCCAAGAGATGATCGGCATCCTTGGGAGTAGCGGAGGGTTCAGAGGCCGTCCCTCCCGCCTGCAGGGTAGGATTGGTCACCAGGGGAGGCAATTCCACAGTTCTCGCTTCTACTTCCCTGGCGGTTAGGCCCGGGTCGGCGGGAGCGGGCACTGCGAGAAGACAGTTCAGAAAAGAAAAGGCAGGGTTGACATATCGACAGTAGCAAAACGTACCTGTCGTTTCGGTCTCGGCTGAAGGAATTGCGTCCGAGACCCGCGTTTGGTCCTTGGGGGAATGAGCGGGCAGGTTCGAAGAAATCGGCGGGATCTCGGCGTCATCGTTAGGAGCGGATTCCTGCGAAAGCTTACTTTAACCATCGGATCTAGTGCACGATCGGCTCGGTAGACACGGTTGAAAGGCTTACCTTCTGCGGGGAAGGATCCCCCGCAGGATTGGGAGTGGGGGAAGGAGGCTCCCTGTTCTCGCGGGAAAGGTCCCGCCGGACCACCTTTGCCCTTTTCTTTTCCTTTTTCTTCGGCTCGGAAGGCCCGGCGGTTGGAGTCTTTCTCGCTAACCATGGAGCCACCGCCGCACAGTTAGCCAAGGCCCGCGCTTGGGCAGCGGCTAACCGGTCTTGGAGGTCTTGCGGAAGTGGTTTGATAGCACGTTTGGGATGCATGGTAAGCTCGCGCAAAAATCTCTGAGGCGAGAGCTCAGTTGGAAAACCGTACTTCAAGGGCAGGGCGTATGGACGCCTATCAGTACATATTTATAGTCGCAGTAGGACCCACCAAAAGATTCCCTTGATAGGAGGACACGTGTCCAGCGAATATTATGGGGGTTGGACTTGTCTTGTCGAGCGCAGGGCTAGATCGAAAAGAGCGGGGATTGTGTACAACCCCATATTCGCTGGGTGGGACCCGGAGACTTCACTGAGGGATTGGGCTAGCCTCAGGCTAGCCTTGGGTTAACCTTAAGGCATACTGGTGGAGTTCTCGTCCTTAAAGGCTCCCGCCTGGCAGTGGGCGATATCGTTCGCGCCACGACAGGCTTTGGGTCCAAAGCCAGAGGAGCTTCCGCCCTGAAGGAGCTCCCGCCAAGGGCAGGCGAAAGCTGGGGAAACCAGGGCAGATAGTCGAGCGCAGATAGTCGAGCTCCCGGCAGGAGAGATCGTCGACCGGCCAGAGCAGGTGGCTTGACCACGGAAGCTCCCGCCGTAGGGAAAGCTCTCGCCCAGGGCAGGCGAGAAGGCCTTAGGTGAACCTTCTTTCGCATTGACATCATGACTACCTAGCGCGAGAACCTTCCTGGCAGGAGCTCTCGCCAAGGCGGGCCTAGAGGGGACCCAGCGAGAGCCTTCTAGGCCGGGGGTCTCGCCAAGTGGGCCCACGGGGTGGGACCCGGAGTCCAGAGGAGATTATTTTATTATTATCCCGAGGTAAAATTACCCAAATGCCCTTGGGAGGACAGCGGGATTTGGCTATTGGCAGACCCTTCAGGGGTATTTCAGTATTTTCAGGCCAAAAGAAGACTATAAAAAGACCCATAGGGGCTCTTTGGAAGGCAGACTTTCATTATTCTCCAACTCTAGTGCCTTCTGAGGAGCTCCCAGCCCAGCATTTGGCTTTGGAGGGGAAGCTCTCAGAGATCTTCCGGGTGTGTGGTGGGACCTCCCAGCTGAGGCTTTGGGTCTGTTTTAGGACCTCAACAGCCAGTCAGGGGTCGAGATTTGAGAGAAGTAGGCGTCGGCTGCACTTTGGTTCGTGAACATTCGTTGAGGTCATTTTTGGCTTCAACAAGAGCCTTAGTATACTCCTTCCTCTTCAAGTTTTACATTATCAAATGTAAATATATTAATATTTTTTTCTAAGTTATATTATTGATGGGTTCCCTTGAAATTTCTTAGTCGGATCGGAAGATCTCGGACCGAGGACGTGTGGGAAGAGCCAACCCCACCGGACAAGTGGTGTACGACGCGCCGCACTTCCCCAAAGCCCGGTGGCACCAAACAGAAAGCAAAACCCGGATGCACGCCTGGACGGCACCCCCGCTCGCGCACAGTTAGCCCACGGAGGCACGCGCGACCTGCGTGCCCCCCCCACACCGTTGGCGGCCCCTGTAGAAGGCTCCGCTCAAGATAGTCCACTAAGGCTCATCAAATGTGGAATGGCCTTATATAGTATCTCCAGTGTAGAGCCGTTACACCCTAGTGACACGAAACTCAATGGTTCGTTCCGAGTCGGTCCTGACACGCGCGGACATATAATCAAGTATTCTAACAATCTTCTCCTATGTCCGTGGTGAGACCGGCGTCGGAAAAGGGGTGGTGTGTGTAATGTTCAACCAGGATTCGACTCAATACACAACCGTGTCCGCCACACTTGTCGGAACATATTGGACATTAAGTAAAGCAGTTGTATGCATGCATAAGAATAAACAAAAAATCTCAGCAGCATCATAATAAAGTCAAAAGTACAATCACAGCACAGGTACCAGAACACCTAGTGTCTCATGACCAACTAAACAGCAATAAAGTACAAACAAAACAAGTGAAAGAAATGAGAGCTAAACAGTGCTCTAAGCAGAAGAAAACCCAAATTATACTCTAAAAATCAGCGTCTAGCAGGTCATCTTCCTCTGGATCCCAACCGCAAGTGCTTCTCCATCGGCAGCAGCCCCTGTAATTTCCAACAGAGAAGTCCATTCAGAATGAATTCAACCTTGGAAAATATACACGTATCTAGTTCTACTTATATGAACGTAGTACATTATGAGGAAGCATGTGTAGAGTATTTAGGTTCTACCTCAGAATCCATTATCTGTTTTCAAAGAAACGATGTTATGGACTTCCGGACACCGCAGCTGTATCTGTGTTCCTATGTGGAATGTCACGTTTAATATTCTTCTAAAGTTAATTGGAACTTATCAAATGTGGAATGGAACCAATAAACAGAAGAAGAGTCAAACCTAATCAGATTGTGTTATCAAATGTGGAATAACACTCTCCTCCTAGATAAGGAAGACGAAATCAGATGAAGTTGTTAACATCAAATGTGGAATGAAACAACTCACTAGATTCGTACTCAGCAACCCCGAACATCAGCGGAGCACAACACGCTTGCTTTGATAAAGGAAAGTGGAAAAATCAAAACATTTGGACTAAGGCGGAACTGAATCGCCTAACCTTGAAACTAAGGCTGAGCTTAAATCGCCTTGAGTCCCATTTCCCCCACTGTTTTGATTGATCGGTCTTTAGGCATTCCTTTCGTCAGTGGATCAGCCAGATTATCCTTCGATCGCACATCGATCAAAGTGATAATACCTTGTTCTTTCAGATAATTCAGTAGAGCGTGTCTCAGTCACACATGTCGTCTCTTAGTATTAAAAAGGACATTTTTCACGACTTGCACTATTGCTTGATTATCACAATACAAGCTCAAAGAATTGACTTGAAGTCTAGACAAGAGAATGTCTAGAATCAAATTCCTGATCCAATCTGCCTCTTCGCCAGCTGAAGCTAAGACAAACAACTCAGCTTCCATAGACGACAAGGCTATACAAGTCTGTTTTTTGGATTTCCAAGTGACTGCAGCACCACCCAAAGTGAAAATAAATCCACTGGTGGACTTGCTGTTCCCAACTTCTGAACACCAGGTGGCATCAGAGTATCCTTCCAAAGTAGGAGGGTAACCAGTGTAGCACAGAGCGTGATCTTTAGTACTTTTTTGGTACCTCATCAACCGATCTAAGGCATCCCAATGCTCTTTGCCTGGACTACTGGTAAAGCGACTCAGCATGCCAACCGAGAAGGTAATGTCTGGTCTTGTACAACTTGTGGCATACATGAGACTACCAATAATCTTTGAGTACTTTACTTGATCAACGCTGGTCCCTTCATTCGGACTCAACTTGACAGTTGGATCAATTGGTGTTTCAACAGGCCTACAATCTTTATAACCACAGGTAGTGAGGATCTGCTCAATGTAATGAGCTTGACTTAGAGTGACACGTCCCTGATCTACTCTAACTTTCATACCTAATAGGTTATCTATAGGACCAAGGTCCTTCATATCAAACGCTTTCGCGAGAGCGGATTTAGTATCCCTCACTACGGCAAGATCTGACCCTAGAATCAACATGTCATCCACATATAGACATATGATGACTGTTTGATTTGACATCGAGCAGTAGTAGAGACACTTGTCTGAGAGACTGGACTGAAATCCAACGCTCTTTACCACTTGATCAAATTTAATGTGCCACATCTTAGGTACTTGTTTAAGACCATAGATTGATTTATCGAGTTTGCACACTTTATCTCTTAGATCCTTATGTACATAACCTTCAGGTTGTGTCATGCAGATCTCTTCATCAAGCTCTCCATTTAAGAAGGCTGTCTTTACATCCATCTGATGAACTATAAAGTTCTCGATAGAGGCTAAGGCAAGAAGAATCCTAATAGTGGATAGGTGACATACAGGTGAATAGACGTCAAAATAGTCAATTCCCCTCTGTTGTTTATAACCCTTAGCTACTAGACGTGCTTTATATCTGGCTATAGACTCATCACTGTGTAACTTCTTCTTTAGTACCCACTTGCATCCTAGGACCTTAGCTCTTTTCGGCAGGTCAACTAGATACCAAGTGTTTTTTTGTAGCAGCGAGTTCATCTCATCATCGATGGCTTCTGCCCACATTAATGCATCTCTAGATCGCCTTGCTTCCTGATAGGAGAAGGGATCATCCTCTAGGTGGTAGGTGACGAAATTCTCACCAAAATCCTTAGGGATTCTGTCTCTTGTAGATACTCTAAGAGGAACAGGTTCCACCTCTAGAGGTTGGGGAACAGTGCCAGAGGGGCCCGCTTCAGGTTCTACAGTAGATTCTGAAATCACGTCAGTAGACCCAAAGACGGTCAAACCATGATCTTTGATAAATTTATGTTCAAAGAAAATAACATCTCTAGACTCTATCACTGTATTAGTAGATAGATCTAGAAACCTATCAGCTGCACTATCTTCTGCACTACCTAGATAAACGCAGGTCGTTGTTCTAGGTCTCACCTTAGGTCTCTTAAGGTCTTGTATTCTTACATAAGCGATACAGCCCCAAGTTTATAGAGTGTCATATCTACAAGGATGACCATGTCATAACTCATACGGAGTAGAGTTGAGCTTTGAGTGAAGCACTCTATTTAGAATGTGATTTGCAGTTAGGACTGCTTCCCCCCCAAAAAGAATTAGGCATATATGCCAGCTGTGAGGAGCATAGAATTCAACATTTCTGTTAAAGTTCTATTCTTACACTCAGCAATATCATTCTACTGGGGTGAGTAAGGAGCTGTGGTTTCTAGGATTATACCCTCAGAGGCACAAAAGTCCTTAAACCCAGTTGCAGTGTACTCTCCTCCTCGATCACTTCTAAGTCTCTTAATCATTAAATTTAATTGATTTTCTACCCGAGATTTGAAGATCTTAAAGGTCTCGAATGTCTCGTCTTTCGATTTCAATAGGTAAACATGACAATATCTAGAAAAATCGTCGATGAATGTAATTAGATATTTCCTTCCCCCTCTTGTGGCGTGACTACGGAAATCACAGAGGTCGGAATGTATCAACTCCAGAAGTTGTGTGCTCCTAGAAACGGTCTTGAAAGGGTTTCTAGTGATCTTAGTCTGGGCACAAACCTCACACCTATCAAATCGAATAAACAGATCTAATGAAATGTTTTGACTTTTAGTTAGATCTCGCATTTTCTTATAGTGAATGTGTCCAAGTCTATTGTGTAATAACTTCGGATCAATTAGAGTTGAGCTCACTTGGTTTATGCACTCGTTATCTAGACTAAGTCTATACATACCATTGATTAGGTATGCGCAACCAAAGTAGTGAGAATTAACAATTAACGTCATTCTACCATTCATGGTTGTGAAAGACATTCCAGCTTTATCAAGCAGACTCATAGAAATCAAATTCTTTGTTAAATTAGGAACTACTTTAACATGCTGTAAAATTAAAGTTTTACCTGAAGAGAGGACTAGCTTTGCAGTCCCAGCATGAGTAATATCTGTCGCTCCTCCATTGTAGTTTTCGACTCTATCCTTGACCGCTGAGATCTTTGAGAGAAGACCCCCGTCATTTGTGATGTGACAGGTAGAACCACTATCTAGCCACCACTCAGATGACGCACTACGGTGACTACTCCCAATCATAGCCACGAAGGACTTAGGATCAGAGTTGTCGACCACCATGTTCGCCACATTTTGTGGGGCTTCCTCCTTTTGTCTTTTCGGACCCTTGCATTCAGCGGCCCAGTGACCCCATTTGCCGCAGTTGTGGCACTTGCCCTTCTTCCTTTTGAGAGAAGGCTTTTTGACCACCAACGGTGCGTGGGTATCACCCTTAGATGTCGGAGGCTTCTGAGAAGGCTTACTAGGACGTGAAACGAAATTGACAGCCTGTGAGGGCTGCGCAACCTGCTCCATGCTTTTCCCAGCGATATTTTGGTCCTCAATATGGATGAACCTTTTGAGTTCATCCAAACTGATCTTCTCTTTCAGTCGATGCATCTCGGTCTTGAAAAAGAGCCACTCAGGAAACAGCTTACTCAAAATCATGTACACAAAGAGACTGTCGTCCATCTTCGAATGATCATCATCCAGCTTCTGACGCAGGTTGACCAGCTCCAAGAGTTGAGAAGTGATAGGCATGTTCGCTTTGAATCTGAAGTTGAAAAACTTCTCTCCAATGAGCGACTTTGACAGTCCTTCCTCCTTCTAGAAATGCGCGTTCAGTCGATCCCATATTTCTTTTGCAGTCTTGTAAGTATGGTAGGTCAAGGCAAGACGGGGATTCAGGGAATTCAATAGGTAATCCCTGCAGAAATCCTCATCCTTGTTCCACTGGTACTCGTCCACGTCCTCGACGGTAGAAGCGAAATCGCTCTGAACTGTATAGAAGATCTCGCGTTCCTTCATTCCTAGTTGGACTTGAATTTTCCAATTAAGAAAGTCGGAGGCGTCGAACGATTGCAATTTAATGGTGTCGAGCGCGCTTTTCTTCGACATATTTTTAGATTTAAACAGAAATAAAAATTCTAGAACGCGGTCACCTGAGCCGGGTGAAGACGTCAGGAAATCTTCGGATCCAATCCAGAAATAATATTAGTTTGTTCCTCTTCTTAGGTTGAATGCAGTCGTCGAAGACAGATCCACGTTGTAGAAATCCAGTAAGAGCTCTTGATTGAGAACCAGAACAATGAGATCTTCTCCAAGATCTGGATATCTAGCAATTAACAGGGAGATACATGATGGCGGCAACCCCCAACGTGTCAAAGTTGAAGATGATAACGACGACGGCGACGACGTTCTCCTACAGTTGAAGATGATAATGGCGACGGCGACGACGTTCTCCTACATGTTGAAGATAATGATGGAAGAAGACGACGGCGACCCCAACATGATGGCGACGGAGACGATGAAGAGGAAGACTCTCAAATAATATTTAGTTCTTTTATTTGCATTTTATTTTCCATCATGTTGTCTTAATTTTGAGAGTGTTTTATTTTTATTTCTATTTGGGCTGCCTATAGCCATGTTGAAGTTGTAAGCCTATATAAGGCTATGTTGTTTCATGATTTACTTAGTGAATGAAGAAAAACTTAAACCCTAAACTTTCCTAATCTTCTCCCTCTCTCTCTACCTCTCTTAGTCGCCCCCTCCTCTCTCTACCTCTCTCCATTCGGCCAACCTCATCCTCTCCTTCCTCTTCCAAAACCGCCTCCTCCCTCCTCTACCTTCCCCTATTACAGCCGCCCTCCTCCACCCACTCCCTTAGCCGCCTCTTCACCTCCTACTACACTACCCGAGCTCCTCCTCCATAACCGGCCGACCCCCATTACTCCCACCCGAGCACCACCTTGAAGACAAGAAGGCCGGCCACTCTTCTCCTCGTGGAGTGTTTTCCGAGAAGGGATTCCTCCTACGACGTGGAATCCGGGTACCGGTGTGAAGCGGCCAAGGCGGACGAACTATCTCTCCATCCGGCGCAACTCCGGCGGAGCCGCGGAAGAGTGATCCTTTGAAGGTAGTCGGAATCATCTATTTCGACTTGGGTAACGAACCTCTCCACTCAAGTGTGGTTCCCTCTTGGTATTCTAGTGGTTGGACGATTTTCGCGTTGAATTTGAATCGTTAGATTTTTCGTGGTTTTCCTTTAAATTTGCACTTATCTTAATCGCGTTGTTTTCCGAAAGGGTTTGGCGAACCCCGTAGTTTTGTTGGGAGAGATCTACCATTTCTCGGTCGCACTTTTTGGTAGACTCTTTTGGTACAACCTCGCTTGTCCGGACCGGGTGGGTCCCTTTGCCTTGGAAGGACATCGACCCATAGTCGTTTGTCCAACCTTTCAGCGGTGTGGCTACCGTGCGTTGTTAAACTGTGATATTTGCTTGCGAGTGCGCTGCGGTTAGAGTTTGTGTGAGTGCGATAGTGGAGTTAGTAGGGCGTCTGCTTGTTTCCCTAGTCCTTAGTGCGTCCACGGTAGAGGTCTACATCAATTTGGTATCAGAGGGAGGTTCACGTCAATTTCCTAATTGGCACCCCTCCCCCATCTTATGGCACGTTACCCGCACTTCAGTTTGCACGTTTGTTGTCAAAAATCACAAAAAAATTAAATTTTTTTGGTCTTCCAATAGCGGCTTAAATTTCTTATTTTTCAGCAAAAAAATAAAAAAAATAATAATTAATAACCTTCATATTTTATTCTGCAAGAAAATATATTTTATATTAATATTACCCTAGTGGTTAAGTGGGAACAATTCCGACAAACTTATTTTAATTGAGCCAGAAGTATTTCTCCTTGTAAGTGCACAAATTCCGGATCGAGTCCTCTCTCCGGTTATCACAAAATGGCTTATGACGTCAATGCTTCCCGAGAAAAATCTTTAGGTTCCCTTAGGAGCGGTAGAAAGCCATTCCATTGCCCGGTAGTGGATGAAATTAAGGCGTTGATTGGCCAACAAATGGCTAGTCAAGTTGCACCACTTCCCCCAGGGCAACACCCTAGTTACCCTACTGATGGCTATAGTTCCATACCGATCTTTAGGAATGAAGATAAACCTAAAGCCCAGGCCAAGTGGCAAATAACTGATGATTTGGCTACCCTTAAACAAGGGAATAAGTCAGTCTCAGATTATATGCAACTCTTTAAGGATTTGACGGTTAGGAGCGGTGTGAAGGAATCGCCTGAGGTCACCCTGTCTAGGTTTCGTAGGGGGTTGAGCCCCTACATCCAGAGAAAGTTATTGCGATATGGTCACACCAATCTAGACACCACCTTTTGCACGGCGTTGGAAATTGAGAAGCACCAAATTCCTAGGAGTAAAGTTCCATGTCAGACGATTACTATAGGTGAGTCTAGTGGCAAATCTGGTATTGGCTCTATTGAGCGTCCTACACCGATTACGCCCGTAGGGCATTTTGAGTCTTCCCCTGAGTTGCCTGATTTAGTGGTTGATTCCCCTGATGAGTCTAAGGTCGTGCCTAGGGCTGTGTCCGTCACTGAGGGTGAGGCTGAAATTACTGACGATAGTATTGACGTTGAAGAGATTGGTTACCCGAGTGATCTGGATGTTGATTTCTCCTCTGAGGAATCACCCCCATTTCCTTTCGATGATATTTCGGAGCCATCTACCTTGATTTGCATGGAGTCTACGGATGACCCTGAGGCAGTTGATATTCCGGTTGAATCGGAAGAATTACCTTATGTTGAGAGCTTACCCACTCGTGAAGTAGGCGATGAAATGTTAGGACTCGAGCTAGTTATCTTTAGTCCGAGACATATTGTAGTGCCCATTCCTGAGATTTTTACTGCGACTGACTTGGAAGTTATGACGGATGAGTTGGAAGAATGTCCTAGCGGGAGAGTTATATTCTTGGAAGACGATATAAACGTGGACCCGGATGCGCGTCCCCTGATGCTAACACCGTGGCGTGAATTTAAATGTGATCTTAACTCTCTCCCGGTTTTTGTTTTACCGACTCTTCCCCCTGTTATGTTGACCCGACCAGCGGATCCTTTCGGAGATGAATTTATCTTACCAACCGTGCTGGTCCCGTCTTTAAACATGCCTCGACAAGCGTTGAAAGAATTCGTGTGTGGTCACAATATAATTTTTGATAGTCTTGTATCCTCCCGAATTCTCTCGTTTAGTCAAATCCCTGAGTATACGTTATTAATGTGGCCGTTGATTGAGACACCTGATTTCTTTCTGCTAGTACCACCAGTTGTAGTCTCGTTAGTGCCACCTGATCTCGTTATATTGGTGCCACCTGATGTAGTTCCGCTGGTGCCGCCCTATTTATTTCCATTTGTGCCACTTGACTTGGTTTCGTTACCGCCATCTTTTAAGTCAAGTCAATTTGCACAGGATTTTGCCTCTCACATCCATGATCTGCACAAGCACATAAATGAAACACTTACCACTCAATACGCATCTTATCAAGTTAATGCCAACGCACATAAGAGAGTGTCTCACTTGACAGTAGGCGATTTAGTCATGGTGCGTCTCATCCCTGAATAGTTGCCTACGGGCACCTTAAAAAAGTTAGCGGATCGGCGAGCGGGACCTTTTCGGATTTCAAAGAGGTTAGGAGACAATGCATTTCTTTTGGAATTACCAACTGATTGGGGTATTTCCCCTGTTTTTAATGTTTTGGATTTAACGCCTTATATTGCTCCGCTACTAGAATTATCTTCCTGTCCGTTTAGTTCCACTACAGATTCTCATGGGTATGGGGTTGAGTGGGGTATGGGATCTCTCTCTCCGCCGGTCTCCAACGGAGGTACGTTAAATGTTGATGATATAGATTTTCCCCCTTTGTTGCCTAATGCTTTTCCCAGGTTTATCAGGACAGCGTTTTTGCCAGACAGGATTCTCCAGGATGATGTGTTTCCCACTGCAGATGGCGATGTGCGCCGCTACTTGATTCGTTGGCGTGATCGCCCCGCCTCTGTTGACTCTTGGCTTTCGGAAGCAGAGGTTGCTCTGTTGGATGGTGTTCTTCTACGACGGTATCTTCAAGCCAACTCATCGGTGATGAGTTCTTTTGAGCGGGGGAGGATTGATGGCGGCAACCCCCAACGTGTCAAAGTTGAAGATGATAACGGCGACGGCAACGGCGTTCTCCTACAGTTGAAGATGATAATGGCGACGGCAACGACATTCTCCTACATGTTGAAGATAATGATGGAAGAAGACGACGACGACCCCAACATGATGGTGACTGAGACGATGAAGAGGAAGACTCTCAAATAATATTTAGTTTTTTAATTTGCATTTTATTTTCCATCATATTGTCTTAATTTTGAGAGTGTTTTATTTTTATTTCTATTTGAGCTGCCTATAGCCATGTTGAAGTTGTAAGCCTATATAAGGCTATGTTGTTTCATGATTTACTTAGTGAATGAAGAAAAACTTAAACCCTAAACTTTCCTAATCTTCTCCCTCTCTCTCTACCTCTCTTAGCCGCCCCCTCCTTCTCTCTCTACCTCTCTCCATTCGGCCAACCTCATCCTCTCCTTCCTCTTCCAAAACTGCCTCCTCCCTCCTCTACCTTTCCCTATTCCGGCCTCCCTCCTCCACCCACTCCCTTAGCCGCCTCTTCACCTCCTACTACACTACCCGAGCTCCTCCTCCATAACCGGCCGACCCCCATTACTCCCACCCGAGCACCACCTTGAAGACAAGAAGGCCGGCCACTCTTCTCCTCGTGGAGTGTTTTCCGAGAAGGGATTCCTCCTACGACGTGGAATCCGGGTACCGGTGTGAAGCGGCCAAGGCGGACGAACTATCTCTCCATCCGGAGCAACTCCGGCGGAGCCGCGGAAGAGTGATCCTTTGAAGGTAGTCGGAATCATCTATTCCGACTTGGGTAACGAACCTCTCCACTCAAGTGTGGTTCTCTCTTGGTATTCTAGTGGTTGGACGATTTTCGCGTTGAATTTGAATCGTTAGATTCTTCGTGGTTTTCCTTTAAATTTGCACTTATCTTAATCGCGTTGTTTTCCGAAAGGGTTTGGCGAATCCCGTAGTTTTGTTGGGAGAGATCTACCATTTCTCGGTCGCACTTTTTGGTAGACTCTTTTGGTACAACCTCGCTTGTTCGGACCGGGTGGGTCCCTTTGCCTTGGAAGGACATCAACCCATAGTCGTTTGTCCAACCTTTCAGCGGTGTGGCTACCGTGCGTTGTTAAACTGTGATATTTGCTTGCGAGTGCGCTGCGGTTAGAGTTTGTGTGAGTGCGATAGTGGAGTTAGTAGGGCGTCTGCTTGTTTCCCTAGTCCTTAGTGCGCCCACGGTAGAGATCTACATCAATATATCTCACAGAAGTTCTCCCGCAAGCCAGAAAGAGACTTGATTGGATCTTACAGAACTATAAACAAGAAGGCACAACGCAGAGGTCTCTGTTGAAATTTCCGATCTCAATAGTGCTTCAGATGCAGAATAAATACCAAGAAAATCCCAGCGGAAGAATTTGCATAGAAGGATGCTAAATCCAGATTTGCAACAGGATCTTCCTCTTCCAGATTACTCCAATCTAGCGTCGGATATACCGATTAAGAAGCACAACGCCAGAAATGCGGAGGATCTCCGTGGAGATAGCCAGATTTGCGAACGGCTTTCCAAGAATCGGGAGCAACAGCGGTTGCTGCCTCTCACGGTGGTGGCGGATCTGTGCAGCGGAGGGAAAGGAGGGTTGTCATTGATCGGCTTCAGGCGGTGTTGAACCAGGCGACAGAAGCTCCAGGCGGGAAGTTCCAGGCGGCGACCGAATTAAAGCACTGTTTTCCTCCGATCTGATGAGAAAACTCGCGAAAATAGTAGTTAGAATGAGAGCGGCGCAGCAAATTCGCCACGAGATGATCTTCGGAAGAATGAGAGAGAGGACGGGGGGGCGGACCGAGAGAGAGAGCCAAAAACCTAATTTCCTATCTTGAGAATGTAGAAGGCTCCGCTCAAGACAGTCCACTAAGGCTCATCAAATGTGGAATGACCTTATATAGTATCTCCAGCGTAGAGTCGTTACACCCTAGTGACATGAAACCCAATGGTTCGTTCCGAGTCGATCTTGACATGCGCGGACATATAATCAAATATTCTAACAGCCCCTGCCACCACCGTCGCCGATCGTCGGGTACCCCGACTTGGCCGCCTGAACCGTCCGGGAGGCACTTTCGTCATTTCACAAAATTTGGTGTTTCAGGTGGCCGAAACGGAGCGACGTCATCCGTCTGCACAAATTTTGCCCCGACGCAATTGTCGACGCATCACTCCAAAAAACTATAAATAGGTCAGTATGTCTTCATTTGAAGACAAACAACTCTATAGGCTAGAAAGTGCTCTGAGGTTTTCCGACGAGATCGTGGATTTAGGTCGATCCTCCGCTCAGGAATTCACTTCGCTCCTCTTCTAGCGCAAAGGCTCCATCGGACTTCCAAGCGTGCAACTCTTCCCAGCCGGAATGCTTCCATCAATGTTCCGTTGACTTAGTCAAACTTCCAGACCGAAACGCTTCGATCAAAGTTCCATGGACTTAGCCAAATTTGTAGATTGGAGTGCTTACATCGAGGTTCTCAAGACTTAGTTATTTTTACATCACTGTATATGTTGCGGACCAACTCGACGTCCCAGTCGGGCCGGAATACTTGGACCGTTTTAGCTCTCGAAACGGTCGAGCGCGCACACTGTCAAAAGAGTAGGTTGATTGTACACAAGCAGTTTTAACGTGAAAAACCCCTCAACTGGGTAAAAAACCACGTGACCAAATCTGTGCTGGTCAAAATCCATTATTTTCTGACAGTTATAGCTAGTTTTTGAAGTCGAGGGTGACAGGGCACCTATTATTACAATTATGTGGTGAGAGAACACTTAGCACACGGCGGACGACAGGCCGTCGCACCGGGAGTTGTTACAAGTTATGTTTCGCGTTGGTGGTCTTCAGATAACGGCTTGTCAATTCTAGATGGAAGGCAGAGCACTTGGTCTGGCAGTTGCAGGAGCCGCTTGGAACTTGAACGATTTGGCTTCGCCGGATGGCTTTGACTTGACCCGCTTGTGGCTCGGGTGTGGCTTAGGTGGCTCGTAGGAGGAAATTGGTAGAGCTTCGACCTGAGGAAAAAGAAGACTCAGAAGAGAAAAGATGTGAAATGAGGAGGCTTGGGGCTACTTTTATAAGCTCCGGGTGGTGGTTACACAGTTATTCGCATACCATAACCACCATCATGATTATTTTTAATATAGTTTTAATGTGCTTATTTTGCTATTTGGAGACCGTCATAAATAAAATAATAAAATATTAATTAAATTCCCCCACTAACCTGGTGGTTAGTGGGTGGTTACGCGTGTCGAACGACTTGCGATGACCTGAGATGATCGGACAGTGGGGGCAACTAACTATGGGCGGGCGGCGATCGTGCTGCCGCCCTTGCCGTCGGTTGGGGAGGTCGTCGACGACCGAGGAGGGACGGCCGGCCTGGCCGCCCCTTGGATGCAAGGCGGCGGCCGAGGAAGGGGCGACCGACTTGGCCTCCCCTCGGCTACAAAGTGGCGGCCGCCCCTTGACCGCAAGGCAACGACGATGACGGGGCTGCGGCCGACGAGGCGGCGCCGGTGGCGATTCCCATGGTGTGCGTAATGGGATCGGCGTGTGGGAGGATCGTGTGTGCGGTCAAACCCATGATCTCACTCCTTTTTGGTGGAGATCATGTAGGTGTGGTTATGTGCACACCCAATTCCTATAAAATGGTGAGTCATCCCCCAACAGTACCTTACGCTTGTAACAGAGAGATGGTCTGTCATCTTCTGAGAGATCGTGACAAACTCTTGTAAATTCCAAAGAAATAGTGGATTTTGGCTTGCTCAGATCCAGCCATGTGGCTTTTCACCATTTCTGGGTTTTCCACGTCAAAAAAGTTTTTTTTCATTTGTTAATGTTTTTATTTGAATGTTTGCACGCCCGATCTGACTCCGAGCTAAGGCGGTCCGATTCTCCGGACCGGAGAAAAATTGGGTGACCCACAACAATTATGAATGAATTAGAACTCCGAAATAGGGATTTTTGGTTCAACCCAGGCAGGCAACGTCGATCTAAATCCAGAGGCTATGGTTTGACAATGAATTCTTCATCCACCGATTTGAACTATTGCGGTTTTCCCTCGCCCATTAGATTAAATTGCATGAAATTATATGTGTACAACCTCATATCCGGCAAGTGGTGTTGGGAGGACCCAGACTCGGCGAGTGGGCTCGGTACTCGCCTCAGGAGCTCGGCAAGCAATGGGCGAGTGGGGCTATTCTTGGTCGTTCGTCGAACGGAGCTCGGCGTTCGTCAAGACTGGAAAGATGAGGTCGCCGAACTAAGCTCGTTGTTCGTCAAATCGAGTTAGAGGGGGCCAGAGTTCAGCGGCCCCCGGCTCGTCAGGGGCGAGGTGGAATCATCAGAGGGCGAGTGGAGCTGACCGGCTCGCACTCACCCCAGGGGAGCTCGGCAGGCGAGCAGGGCCAGCCGGGCCCATGCTCGCCAAGGTTCGGGGAGGCGGCGAGTGTCAGCACAATCAAGCACTCGCCGGCCCAGGGGAGTAGAGGCCTCAGGGACTACTCGTTCAGTCTGTTGTGAAGTATTTTTACCATTTTGCCCCTGTTGGCCTGCCCATAGCCAGTTAGAATAACATAGTTACGTTGTTGGCAGACCCAGTTGGGCTGCACATAACTATTTAGAACAGCGGAGGTTGACTATTTGCAGGTCATTTTAAGAAATCTATAAATGGACCCAAGGAATATCTTAGAAGGCATGCTCACCTGTCTCCCAAATCTTCTAGCGCTTTCTAAGGTTGCCTTAGCTCGGCTCTTGGCTAAGGGAGGGGAGGCACTCAAAGATCTTTCGGGTGTGCGGTGGGACCTCCGTGTCGAGCCCTTGGGTCAGTCCTTTTTCCTTTTTCATTTTTGTAGAAGTAGGTGCGCGATCACCCCTTCCCCAAGGGTGAACTCCACAAGAGACCGAGTTTTCGGTTTCAACATTTTGGTGCGGTGAGCGTGGAGTGTGGTCAGCACAGAAAATCTTCAGTAGGCTCGATGACGGGAGGATCGGGGCAAGTCTCGGACAGGTCCGACTCCCCCCCTCCCCCCCCTCGCCTCTCGCTACAGTGGGAATGTTCGAAGAATTCAAGCAGGAGGTGCTCGGCCTTGCCAGGTTCACACTCAGCGTGTGTGTTGAGTGATGGACTCTAGCAGCGCCTGTACTCGCGATCCCGACCCTCGACGAGGACACTCCCGACAGGCGAGCTGGGAAGGAAGTTGTGGAGGAAGGGAGAGGATGCGAGCTCCCCGGGTGAGTGCTCTTCCAGAGCTCGGCGAGTGGTGGCAGGTTCGGCGAGATGGGGGTGCGAGACCCCCCAGCTCGCCCAACAGGGGAGGCAACCCCTTCAGTGAGTTGGTTTCTTCTGCCCTGGTTCTAGAGAGGTTCAGGGAGCCCGAGATGTCCTACTACGCCGGGAAAGGAGACCCGACCTAGAACATCCAGTGGTTTGAGAACATGGTCTCGATCCGAAAAACGTCAAATGGGTTCAAGTGTAGGCTCTTCTCCATCACTCTCAAGGAGAAGACGAGAGAGTGGTTATACCAGCTGACGACCAACTCCATTTACTACTTCAAGGACCTGCGTTGGGGGTTCATGCTGAAGTTCACCACCTCCAAGAGGAGGAGGAAGGAGTCGGGGTCCCTGTTCCACATCAAGCAGGGGGTGAACGAGACTTTGGAGAGTTACGTGAACCAGTTTTAGGAGGAGGTGACCTAGGTCCAAGAGATGTCAGGGAACATCCTGATGATGGCCTTCACCCTAGGGATGCAGCAGGGTTTCTTTAGAATGGAGCTAAAGAGGGTGTCACCCCTCTCCTACGAGGAGCTGATGGAGAGGGCGGCGAGAGAAGTCGACCGGAAAGTGTCGAACCCGGAGTTTGCCCGGAAACTGACCAGGTGGGCCATAGAGGAAGAGAGGACAAGAGGTGGCAGAGGCTAGGAGGAGAGGAGAGCTGAACCCCGGTAGAGGGAACAACAGAAATAATAGCAACCCATATAGGGGCACCAGGAGCCGAACCATCGGCTAGATTGGAGGACGGATTGGTAGGACCAGGGGCCGCAAAGAGGTTTCCATGAGAGAGACAACCGCCAGGGGGCTAGGTCCAGTTTTACCCTCTAGGTGGGAGGCAGGGCCAGAGACCACCTCTCCCGACCAGAATCAGGCTATGGCTATAGCCATGGGGAAGAGGAGGAGAGCAGTGCGAAGAAGGAGAAGGGAGGTTAGGGTGGAGTTGCCCTACTGTGACTTCCACCAAGAAGAGGGGCACATAACGACCACGTGCCCGGAGTTCCTCGAGATGAGAGGAAACAAGGAGAAGCAGCAGCAAGACTGTCAGGGAGTGCGGATCGAAGAAGTATTGCCTCGGGCAGAGGAGGATAGATGTGAGGACCGGGCCGATGTTGGGGTCCGGGGAGGGATCAAAGTGATCCATGAGTGGGTGGGGGTTGAGGCTTCCCGAAAGGAAAGTGTCCACGCCATGTACCACTGGAGCTTTGACTCCACATCCCAGACCCCACCCCTAGAGGAGAAGATCACCTTCTCAAGGAAGGATATGCCAGACAGCGGTCGAGAACTTCACCGTCTCCCGGATCCTCATCGACAACTGGAGTTCAGTCAACGTCATCTTCAAGAAGGCGTCTGACACGATGAAGGTGGAGGCCAAGAGGGCGCTGGCCTCAGATGGACCTTTGTTCGGGTTCTCGGAGGAGAGGAAGGAGGAGTGGGACTCCATTTCACTCTGGGGGCAGTCCCGCACCTGCAGGTTCGTCAACGTGGATGCCCCCAGCAACTACAACTCCATCTTTCAGCGACCCCACATCAGCGCCTTCCGCTACGCCCCCTCGTCCTTCCACCAATCCTTGAAGTTCAGCGCCGAGGGAATCCAGGTCCGGGTTTGGGGAGACCCCAAGGTGGCAAGGGAGTGCTACTTCACCGCCATGAATTCCATCTCTTGGCAAGAGGGAGCTGAGGAGATGGAGCGGAGGATGGAGGTAGAGGAGAACCGCACCTGGGTGGAGGTGACGGAGGAAGTCCAAGAGCCGGCCGAGGCAATGGTCGTGGAGGAGGCTGAGAAGGAAGTTCCTGCCCCGGGTGGGGAGGACATTGGAGAATGGGGGAGTAGTCCAGGCTGGAGGTTGCGGAGGAGGTGGTGGAGATGGAGGTTCTCACCCTCGGAGGCAGGGTGGAGAAGGTTCACATCAACGGGGGGCTGACCCGGAGGACCAGGGCAGGATGCTGGAGTGCATCCAAAAGAACGTGGATGTCTTCGCCTGGAGCACCGCGGAGATGTCAGGGATCGATACGGGCATCGTCTTCCACCGCCTCAACCTAGACCCAGAGGCTCGCCCCATCTAGCAGAAGAAGAGGTCTATCGTAGACAAGCTAGCCGAGCCCATCAGGGAGGAGGTGGCCAAGCTCCTCAAGGTCGGCTTTGTATCCGAAATACAATACCCCGGCTGGGTCTCAGTTACTCTTTTTGGGGAGGTTTGTAGTAAACTGGGCATGGTAGATATATATGCTCCAGCTTTAGGGGGAGTGTTGGAGTAAGAGAGGACCAACCGGTTTTATATCTAGCCGCAGCGGTCTGCTTCTCTCAGCGGTCTAGCGGTTTGGCTCAGCGGTCTGGTGGTGAACCTCAGCTAATGGTCAGGATAAGTAGTGGCGGTCTGAGGGATAGTCACAACAACGGTCTGGGTGTTAGCTGTAGCAGCGGTCTGGAAATTAGCCGTAGTAGCAATCTGGTGGTTAACCGCAGCAGTAGTTTCGCTATTAGCCACAACAACAATTTGGCTATTAGCCGCAACAGCGGTCTAGTGATTAACCGCAACAGTGATCTGGCTATTAGACGCAGCAACGGACTGGTGTTAGCCGGGACA